>CM041784.1:27591024-29991024 GCA_023375725.1 Nephotettix cincticeps | reverse complement strand
GTTTATTTTGTGTTCAGTGTTTACTTTTGTGTTCATGCTTTTATTTTTGATTTCATACGTTTATTAATTTCCCATGGAAAAATAAGGTACTCACATTAACCGTATGGTGACAGTTAAGCCCGGGACCATGATAGAAATTCATAACTCAACCCCTTGATCACGTCATTCAAAATTGTATTAGTATATATGTGCAGATATATATAAGCTTATAAGTGTTAACACGATAACAGCCACAATTATTGTCTGATTATTATAAAAGGTGGTGGAGATGTTCCTTTCTGTAATATATTGCACGAGTTCGTTGGGTACCGTTATTTGACTAGATTAACTACACTTGAGGGGGGGTTGTACCCCTAATATGGGGGTTTAAATTTATTTATGTATAGTTAAAAAAGCTTCATTTTGACCATTGGATTCAGCTCAATAAACACACAATTTAGTATTTTGAATCATGACTCTAGGTCGATTGGTGACTGAGATATTCAAAATGGTAAACACAGTACATTGCGTAATGCTAGATAAATTGGTATAACTCGCTCGCTTAATTATTGACATAGTTTAATAAAAATGTTGTACTGTATGTGTTTTTTTTCATAGTAAACAGTCTTCATATAAGCCCATTACCATCCAAAACAACCCTTTTTGCAGCAAACCAGCATACTCAGTACCATTCAAGTCCTATGATGGGAAAATATAAGTTTTATGAAGTTCATTTCAGTCACGCCAGCGTAAAGCGTGTGATCTCGATTTTCTATTCATATTTTTCACTTTTAGGTGGGAATGGTCCATTCAGACTATTTGGATTAGATTTTTCGCATGAAAAATCCATTCCAAAAAGTCTGTCAATTCGTGCCGGAACCCTATGTAGTGACAGGTCTGGCTTTGAAAAATATATACATGTAAATTCAATTCTGCTTTCATTGAAAGAGATTACCCCCCAAAAAATATTAAGTAACTATATTTAGAAACCCCAAAAATTTAAACAAAAATAACTACTCCAAGGATCCAAAATTTATCACTGAATGTATTCCTAGACTAAATAAAATTAACATGTTCTTTAATAAAATTTTAGTACCACTTATTTCAAGAAATTTAAAGACATTTAACCGTGGGTATTTTAAAAGAAATTGGTTAAAAACGGGCTTGAAGTGTAATGTACACCAAGTATTTGGCTAACACATTTCGTCCCATCATCTCATCTCTGTAAACACGTTGGTTGATAAAAAACCATAATAAATAAAAACGTATGTTATGCTAGATATCAAAATTTAATAATGTAAAATCCGGGGAATTCCATACAGAAGAGTTAGGATTATCTGGGCTGGTAAACACCCTCTGGTTTAATCATTTAAATGGATTGTTTTGCTGAAAGGTATCCAAATTCAATAATTGATATATAGATTTTATTAACACTAATATACTTATGTTTGTAATGCTTTTTGTTGTCGTTGCTTACATTATTCTTGAAGTATAGATTTCATATAAAATTTAAAGGGGAAAATTCCACTATGTACAGGGTGTCTTGTAGCTCTACGAACAAAACTGTGTGGACTAAGACACCCTATTTAATGTCTTTCTCCCTCACACGTTGAGACACTACACCATGTATATTTTGAAAAAACCAAATCTTCATTGTTCTGTGTGTGTGTGTGTGTGTGTGTGTGTGTGTGTGTGTGTGTGTGTGTGTGACTGTACCATTTTCAAATTTTGTCTAAAATCAGGGATTTATTATACTATAAGGTAACTACAATACTTAACTAACTTGATACTGTAGCATGATTATATTGTTATCTTCCAAATGACCTTTCCACATAATCTCTTTAAAATGATAAGTTTTAGGGAAGCATTGTCATAGTGCACAAAAACATCATTGTCACAAAGACGTTAGTAAAAATAAACTATGGGCGTTTAAACATTTTTTATGTCAGTGTTTTACTTAACAATTTTAAAATATTTTAGTACAAGTTTAAATTAATTAAATTATTATTTATTTATCGTATTGGGATCTGGAATCTGACCCCATCCTCAGGTGAACTAAGACTTTGAACGTAACAAGATTCGAATATAATGAGTACTTCTTGAACCCATGTGGCGTATGGAAGTGCCTTGTTTTTGTGCTCTGGTATTGTATTCGTGACTATTAATGCATGACATTCTTTGCAATTTTCATACTACTTTAAAATTCAAGTTTTTAGCTATAAAGCCTATTATCAACCTTGACTATGTACTAATCCTGTTATGTTATAGATTTTGGCTCACCTGAAGACGGGATCAGATCCCAGATCCCAAAACGTTGTGAAACTTTGATTTACTAATTGTGATGGAAGATATCAGCAAGAGCTATATAAAACACGTAAAACAATAAAATTCAATCAAAGTATTAAGATGTGTTCATAATCTATCTACATATTTTCTTTATAAGTTATATTTTTAATTTGCCCATTTCCCTAATTATACACTTTAACAAGCTTGGTAAATCATTGCCGTTATTTTTAAATATATAACGCAATAACGACATTGCAAATGATATTGTACTGTAAAGGTAGTCTTTATACTTTTGCCAAAGATAGCAAAGTTACAGAACTCGAGATATGGAACAATCATGCAAAAGAACACGACGTTAGATTTGTTCGTATTTGGATGTCTTTAATAAAGACATACAAGTTAACCTAAAGCTAGAGACTTTCTCTCTACTCTTAATTACTGAGTGGAGTGGGTAAATTTATTTATTCAATAGTCATTGTGTTCTAAATTAGTAAATACAATATAAATAAAGATTAACAATTAGATCAATTGAGGTGGCTGAGTTCTTCGGAGTGAAAGTGGACGAATGAATTTAATGGAAGGAAAATGTGGTGAATTAGAGGGTAGATTTGGTAACGGCTATTTGTTCTAAATAAGTCAGTCCTAAAGTTTGACAGTTCCTTGTCTTTTCATTTTTGAATGCGTCTTTTAAGTAAGAAAACAAAACAAACAACATCAGAATCAGATCAAATTTTTTAAATTGAACCAACTTTCAATTTTTAAACAACTCAGAATTCATAGACAATAACTCTTGCAAATGCTGTAAAGTATCATTAAGACTATTCAGAGAATCTCTTTGTTTAAAAGTAAATTAAAATATTTTTGGGTTAGAATATTACTTATGACTTGGACTAACCATATAGGTTAGATGTCATATTAAGGTTAACTTTTAAGGCCCTAAATAGAGATTCCGAGCTTCCTAATCCTTCATTCCTGACCCAGCCTAGTTGTTGCCCTAACGTAAACGCAACGTCAAACTACACATCACTTAGACAATGGATGTAGGAAAAAACGCGATATTACAAACCGAGGTAAACTTGTAGGTAAATATTTGGACTCCTGGGGAAAACGTGGGATATATCTTAAGGGAATGTTTTCAATTCATCAAAGCAAAAAATTCAATATAGCTGTGGTAATTTATATGGAAACGGAATCTTAGCACTTCCGCTGCCCTTTTTGGGATCCGCAATCGAAAGCTCAGACATATCCATGTCAATACGTTCTACAAAAATAAGTACTATGTAATATCTATTATAGACTAAACATGATTCAGGTTAAAAACTATTATATTTTATGATTATTGGAATAATTAGTAAAAAATAATATTTTGAATAATTAGTAGTAGTAATTAGAAAAATATTTTCTTTATAGTAAATAATTTTTTAAACCACGTGCCTAGCGGAATGTATACACAAGGGTCGTATGAACAAATTGTTCGACCAGATTGTATAAAGAGATTGTACAAACAAATCCCTCAGTTTTCCAAACCAACAATGTGTCCACTTCAGTCACAGAGAATAAATTGACAGAGGTAGCTTTCAATGTTGCACTTTTTGTATGTCAGAGACGCCGCAGGGTAGGACCCGAGGAAAGAGGGTCCAGTCAGTGTTAAAATATATTTTATACTTTTGTTCATTGTACCAATAAATCATAATCGTATCATTATACTATAGAAAAATTATCAGTATGTAAGTAGAAATTAATTTTTGTGGGGAATTCCGTGTGTCGAGTCTTAAAAAAATACAAAATCTATGACCAATCTAGGAACTTCTGATGACACAGTTTTATCATACATTGTATATTCAATATCTTGAACATCTGAGACATCCATACATAACAACAGTTTATGTCACCCTAGAAGAAAAGCAACAAGATCATTCAATGAAAAGGGAATGTCAAAATGTCAAAAGATGACGGGATTATGGGTGATTACTTGAAACATTATCTCCCCCAAAATATGAAAGCTACTCCAGACAACCTTGCGTAGCGCCGGCTAAATAAAAGGACCAAGACAAGCTGATATCTCGGGTTCTAATTAGAGAGAGTGTTCGTATTAAGCGAATGGATAGGTTCTTATCACGAGGACGACACGCTCTCCCCGCGTCTGTCAACATGATCAACTTTGAGATATTTTCAATTGAAAGAAATTAATATCTCACGTGTTGTAAGTTTTCACCCCACAACTTTTACAAAGTGGCCTCAATGAGTGTGACAAATACTTAGTCAAACAATAACAATAACAATAAATTACAGAACTCAGCATTTGTATGGTAATAAATACTTATTACCAATATATTAAATACCGATTTGTAGCATGAGATGGCCTTACAATTTTAGCAACAGAAAAATAGCAAATATTCCTATACATGTATAAATAGGCCATACAAGGAAAGCGTACTGTTTTTTTCTTACATTGTCAGAGTGGCAGTCCTGTTGCTTCCTAATCTCTCACAGTCTCTACTTCCGTTATACTCACTGTTCAGTTCACACATTCTAAAGGCATATTCACCTAAATAAATCTAATACAACTTGATGGATCATACTACATTGAATAAAAAAGCAGAGTGAAGGTTTTAACCAAAGATAATGTTTATTCTACCCTACGTGAAAGATTATCTCCTATGTTTGGTGCTGTGACTAGTGTAAATGTTTTCTAAACCAATTAAACTACAACTAACAACTATAACTAATTTTTATGTACCATATACCCTTAGTTCCTTCCTGCATATTCCAAGCATCCGACTAAGGACCTCGAGAAAGAAAGGATATACATCAACAAATGTGGTCGGACGGTATGAGCTACCTTTGAGCATGATTAGTGAATGACTCTTTGATGTTTTTAATTATGTTTATTTGGATGCCAGGATGTTATCCTAACCCTTAGTAAAGCGTCCGTAGTTTAATGTATGTTTATTGTTTTAAACACTGGAATAAAACTAAGCAATCGCATTATCAGTGATTGTTTGATAGTATCCAAATCCAAATCTTCGGGGGAGGGTACGGTGATTAGAACGGGCTAGACTTTGTCAGGTGACCATACAATATCGAGAGGTAGGCTCCGCCTTGTCAGGTTATTGACCTCTAGAGAGTTTTAGTTCCCCAGCTAGGCCTCAAGCCCATACCACTCGAACTTTGTATTCCTTCACTAACCTCTTCTTTCCGAGAACCAATGTTATATAACTTAGAGAACAATTATATAACTGTTTACTATTATAAGAAAATTCTTTAATGTACCCAGGGGTGCCCACCCCCCCAAGCTTCATGAAGAACCAGCCCCCTCCATGTAAACCAGCTCCCTTATAATCCTTATAAGGGTTTTAATACCTTTTTAAATAGGGTTCCATCTTGCTTCGTCGCTGCATTTAAACTCAATAACTTTATATTTCACTTCCAACGTTGTTTGACCTTATAAGGATGTTTCTTTTTACAGTGTTCGTTCCATTTGTCATGCCTAATGGTAGCATTGCAAAACAACTCTAAACATTTATACTTAAAAAGTTTTTGCTTTTTGGGCATTTTAATTGTGTAAAAACAATACAAAATTTAACAAACTTATTATCACAGCTCAGTGGTAATATTAGTTTTGAGAAGGAAAGGGTAACAAACACAAATACGCAAGTGCAACGATCACATAACCTAGTCGCGCAGCTTGTGTCTGTCGTCTGACCACCTTCACGACTCCCGAAGATAACCGAGTACTTCCGAAACTCACCGGACCTTTCGCTGCCGCCACAATTACGGACAATATTCGAGCACTGTCATTGCCATTTATACATTTTCAGATAGAAAAATAAACTATGTTTAAATTAATACTACGTTCATTTTATTTACGTTCTATCTAGTGATGTAAAATATTTTTGAATATCATCACGTTAAACACTATTAAAATCCGTTTTACCCCCCTTCAAAAAAATTGTTTGGAACCCCCCCCAAGAATTTAAAGGACGCAGTCTGCGTCATAGACCCCCCTGTGGGCACCCCTGGTACCCATCATTGGTATCCCGACTGACATAGACCAGCTAGAATCCCACCGGTCCTCATCTGGTGTGTCAAAGGAGTTGACGGTTTACTAGGGGGACGGTTCTTCGGCGCTCTTTTGCTTGAGCCTCCAACCTGATCTGGTTTGGTGGTTTTAAACTCTACCTCAAGATTATTTTACTTTTTCAACCATTATGAATCTGCTTCCAATGACTTGAAAGATTAAAGAAAGGAAGGTGACTTTTTGGGTCTCTTTTTGAGAGGATTTGTCCGTTATCTTATACTCCTAGGAAGGCAGGTCATTTTTTTTTATCCTCAACCCCCCATCACCATAATTCACGTTCTGTGAATTAAAGACAGCGAGATTCCGTACCGGCATGGTCACAGGCTAGCCAGAGGTGTTAGTTCATGATCTGACATAAATCGTCAGCCACTGGTTTCAATCCAGCGACCTTTGACTTAGTTGGCCATCGCGATACCCCTGGGCCACGGTACCAGCAACCCTAAAATCGAGTTGTTTCATCAGTCATTTATTAAGGAATAGTTTGTTCTTTGCGAATAAGTCAGACTGGTGAAAACGATAGGATAGTTCTTTCCAACGAGCCTTTTCAGAAAGACTTGTTCTATGAAGAATTTCTTCCTTTAGTAACTTGAAGGCGAAAAAGATTTCAAACTAAATTTTGACACTGCGCAACATGGCTGTTACAAATCCGCATCACACGATCACAAGTCAATTGTTTTCCCAACACTGTCAATCGCTGACACAACTGATTTTCCATTTGAGAACGTGTTTCATTGTTATTATATATAGATGGCTTGCACAGACCATTACATTGGCATGAGGTATGAGGTACATTGGTATATATATACAACAATGAATACCTAGGTTTGCTGCCGTAAGGAACGTTAAATTTATGTATAAATACGTTTATACGTAAATTTTTATATGCATACATATATTGGTATGACTAGTTTAGTTCTTGACTTAATTGATAAAATATTATATGCCTTTTTACTTAGTGAACAGCTTTAATATGCACCATGTAAAACGCATTATGTAAAACGAGCCTTATTGCAGTAAATCTATATACTATTAGACTAATATTCGATTTCTATGATGGAAATAATACAAGTTCTATAAACCTATATCTCCACAGTACTCACTCCAAAGTGCCACGTGTGATCTCGTTTTGTATTGTGATTATTAGCAAGACATTTCCAGTTCAGTTAATATTCTGAAGTATCCTTCCCTTGAAGCAATTCACCTCTGTGGGTCACCTAGTATTGTCAGTTACCGCAAGATACGTTACGATTAGAGAAGGATTAAGGGTAATCTAGATGGATGGCAAGGTGGATATTTCTATCAATGAAAGAACCCTTCACTTTTGATCGGGTGATTCATGGGCTTTTCATCGAATACAATTCAACCCCAATGAGCCTAACTGGCTCCCCGAAGTTGCCAAACTTTTATAAATTGTTTTGTTGAGTGCCCGTTTAGTCTTAAGTGGGGTGGATTGATCTACAAAGGTGGAATTTACGATTAGAATGTAATCAATTTAGACGATGCTGTTTGACAATCTGCAGTTTTAAAATATGGTTTGTAATGAGAATATTTTTTGTTCTAAATTCATTGTTGGTGTTGGATTTATGGTATTTAGATTTGCAAATTGTAGACATTTTTAATACGTTTAGTAAATAAGGTCTCACGACGTTTCGAGATCTGGAATTTGATTCCGCCCTCAGGCGATTTGTACTAAACCGGTATACTTTTTTGTTTGCAGGTAATTTTTGCCTGATCAAGATTCGGATATTATTTACTATTATTTTTATGTTCTAGGTTCTAAGTTCATCTGAGAACGGGATCAGATTCCAGATCCAAAAACGTCATGAAACTTTATTCCACTATTTGTAATGGAAAATATCCAAAATAACAATTTTATTTATTAAGAGAAAGTACAAGTGGGAAGATAATTACGTACCAGTGGTTTTCATTCCACAGGTGTTAAAATCCTTGGTTATTTTTTGTTTGTTGTTGGTCGAGGGAATATCGGAGCCATCAAAACCTGTTACGGCACCTTACACGGCATCACTAATTTGCTTTGTATTGCTTTGAATGCCCCTCAATTCTGAAAATTTAAAGGGTGGCTTTAGGGAGAAGGAATTTGATAATTGTTGTAATTTAATATATGCGATGGTTAATGTGATGGATACCTCCTAACCGATTAACTTTTGTATGTCCTGATTTCGTAAATAGTATTTATCTGTCCAAAGGGTGTAATAAAAAATGTGTAGATTTCTAGGGATTTTTTTGTGTAAACTTAAATATTTGAAGTAGCTTTTAATAGAGTAGTATTAGGGAATAAAGGGGCCCAGTACATGTTAACCCTGAATATTAAAGGGTGAACTTTGAATTGAATTCTGAGTTTTGGAATTTTATTTAAATTAAATTGACTTGTATTAGCGAAAGATATAGAATAGAGGGGGATCTACTTATAGTTAATTAATTTCTGGAAGGTGTTCTATTTCAAAGGGTTGAATTTAAAATTTTTATATATTCATCTGTGTTCAGGACGGAATAACAGAATTCTCAACCCCGTTCAGTTCAAAAACGTTTAATGTAGAACGATCTTGAAAGGTTTGAAGTGTAAGTTTCTGGGACAGTTTATATAAATATATAATATGCCTTTATTTTAATCAACTGTGTTGTTTCCTTAACTCTTACTGGTACCAAACTCACTCAGCTAGGCGAGAATGCCTAAGTTCAGCAAAAGGGAAGTACTGTAGTGATGTTTTACAAGGGCCCTACAGTTTAACGTGGAGTTCGAACTACGAAGCCTTTGAAATACGAACTGGTTTAATTATGAGGATGGCCTGTGCGGATTAACGTAGTATTTAATAGTGCGGACGTTAATCCGTAAGTGTAATTTGAAGAAGGTTACATGTACTACGGGAATATTGGAATAATATTGGTGAGATAAAAAATGTTATTTTGCGGGATGTGATTTTTTTGTTCTCCATAAGAATAACATGGGTAATGAGTACGCAGTAATTATGCCTTGGAAAGAAAAGAATTTGAGAATTTTGACTATAAACAATCAAATCTTGTTTTTATGAAACTGTATGGAAGGTTCCATTAACATATGCCAATAAAAAAAGGATTTCATAAATGTATATGTACGCCAAGATTAACATAAGTAAGATTTACTGAGCCATAATCAGGGTTTCTGCAAAGGTTTTCAACCACACATGCAAAAGGTTTTTCAGTATAAATGGATGTATCTCAACCAAATAATACAAAATAAAAAGTTGTATCAAAAAGAATTTCTAGATAAGCGAGATATAAGAGTTGCAATATCCTCAACCACAAACCGGTCGGTTTAAAGCTGCATGTGCAAAACGCACCAGAGTGTAAGTTCTCATTTGATAACATGGATTGGTATTTGTGTGGCGTGCGTCTGAGACTAAAAATTAAAATACGTCCAGCAAAAAAAAAAAACATCGTGCAAGGTGCTTACTCTATGCATCTAGCATTTCTTGCTACTCGCATGCAGCTTAAAGACCAGCCTGTGTTAATTTCCCTAACTTTCTGACCTTGCCACTAGCACGTACCACGACGAAGTAGCGTGCGTGCAGCCTGCTTGCATCTAGCACGGTTTTCTGAAAATAAAAAATGCTAGATTAGATTAGACTAACTATTGTAATGGCGACCTACCCAGGTAGGCATTGTAAGCCCCGTATGAAAGAGAAATGAGTGTAAGATGATTGTGGCGTAATCTTGTAGCATAGTTAATGACTAAGAATGACACCCTTTGCAGCACATATCGTTGGGCCAACGTTGGGAAATGATCACCAAAATAGTAGGCCAAAGGCATGTCGTGCGGTGCGAGGTTGGCCCATTGATGGAATAACCGACCATTATCCATAAATTCCAACCATAATCCAACAGTGAGCCAACTAGGAAATTTATTGAAAATATTTACTATTTGTTCAGTTTTATTTTAAAACTGAGCAACTGCTTACTTACTTCCAACTTACAACAGCTTTATTTCAAAAGCTGTTGTAATGTGGTTGCTAAAATTGAATTAATTTGATTTGATCACTGAATGACCAAACGCTAGACGCTTCCTTCTCGTCGTAAAATACGCCTATTTTTCTTACACTATTGTTCTTCTTCATGACTATAGGGTATAGCGGAATTGCATTATTAATTTTTAATTTGTATGCACTTACTATTTTACTGTCAGAATGGGACAATTAATTCAACCATATATATAAATGAATTGAAATAGCTAAAATCAGTACTTAAAATAACTAAAAATATTTTTGGTTATCTTCACGTTTTCAATTGGAAAATTCACTGCAGGTCAAAGTTTACAGCAATTATAACTGACGAACTCCCACCGTGCGAGATGCGTATTTACGTAACCAACCTAAATAAAAAATAAAACAAAAAGGTCATATCGTTTCTCATGATAAAAAAATCTGGAATTGTATATGATCAGTTCGAAAAGTTTAGCGACCGATAAACAGGTTACAGGTCCTGCTCTACTAAGAATCAGGAGAGTACTGGTTTATGTTATCAGTCGTAGTAGGGAATTAAGTAGTATATTATATATCTCCACTTATTTAACTAGAAACACGAAGGCCAGAAAACAAATGGGAGCGTTTTGGTAAAGACATCAAACGAAACGGGGCACGTCTTCACGGTCTATCTACACCAAAGCACACGCAATTCACCAAATAACACTTCGCTTTATCTTCTTCCACCTATACCTTTGAATACTTAACTACCTGTAAAACTCACCGACTTTTATTACTTGATATCTTCCTTCAAAGGGCCTAGTGTTTTTATAAATACATTTTCTGCGATAGTACGGATGGCAGAAATAAATGGGTTCCACGTGCTCATGACGAAAGCTTCAGTTAGATATTCCCAACATTAGAATTGGAAAAAAACGGTATCAGTAGACTAACACGTACTTTCTCCGTTAAGTAAATAAAAACTTCAACCATTAATAAAACTATAATATTTTTGAAAGTTTATTTATATATAGTCTTAACATTTACTTTTTAAAAAGTAATTATCCAATATTATGAGTTATCAACAAAAAAGAAAAGTTAAAATAAATGTTGGAGTTTATATAGGACATAACTCCCCCCCCCAGGTAATACCAAACTTTAATAATTGGGGTTTGATGGGTGACGTGATCTTAAACTGCATACCGAGTTTAATGGAAAACGGTTGAGAAACTGACAATATTAAAAAGAATATGCTTCATAACAATGACATTGAGCACCCTAAGCTACAAACTGCGTTTACCACGGGTGGTAAATTTAAATTCTATCTGGAAGGTTATGTTTTATGTATTCTTAGTGAATATGCATTGAATGAATTTAGTAAAATTGTCATGTCATGTCAACTACTATGTAGTTAGAGTTGGGTTTCAACTGTGATTGATAGAAGTTTGATTTTTTAAATAGTTAGATCGTATTATATGATGTTTTGCTGTATCGTAAAATATAATAATGATGTATTTTACATTCTTAAAACAATTAATGAGAAATAGAACATTGATGAAGACTCCCACAATTATGTACTGGTGAATTTGTTTTGTTGGCATAGTCTTAGTCACTAACATATAACTTCATAGGACTGGACTGAGAGGGTGTAAAATTTCACCCACTAATAAATATCCCACTCACTTCGTATTCAATTGCTTATGTTATATGGTAACAAAGTGTTTGATTTCCTCCTATTAGTGTTTATTTGATTCATGATCCTGGGTATCTCCACAACCTAGCGAGTGTCTTACAATTAAGGTATTTTGAAAATTTAAGGTAACCAGAAAAGTTTACAATGTGCCATGAAAAACGGTAGGGAAATAAGGAAGGCTTTTTTATTAACCTTCATAAGAATAACATTAAACGTTCCAAAACAGCTTACCGTGCTCACTGCAAACAGTAATTTCAATATCTTCATGAGCTATTAGTCGTAGACTGATAATTTAAAATACTAATATGTTTAGTTTCTTAGGCTATTTTTAATTGTGAAAGTCAAACAATATTACAAATTTATCAAATTACTAGAAAATTAAAAGAATATTTGTTACCATTAAAAAGTCATTTGAACCATTGGTTTTACAGACATGTGGGTGGTGTCATATTATTTGGGATCTTAATAGCTACGGACTATGAAATTTAAATCAAAATAGTTAGTGAAGATTTTGAGAAATTGTACTTTAAAGTGTATTTTACACCTTTTTCAAGTGGTTTTTTGGTGTAAACTACCCTTAAAAAATCCAATAGAATAATAGTCTGGAGGTATAGATAGTCATCGTGCACCCGTGTACCTAATTTCAAAAATTCAGACAAACAGTGTGGTCTTGAGGTCTTTACACAGACAGACAGCAGTCTAAAAACCACTTTTTTGGATTCAGGGAGCGTAAAATGGTAAAATGGTAAAAAATGGGTAAAGTCCACTTTCAAAAATCTGACGAAAAAAATACTCTCTTCATATACTATGTATAAGGGTAGAAAGAGAAAAGGGATTGGCAAATTCAGGTATGTAATATTTCATAATTTAAATAAGAATAAAATTTACTAAAAAATAAATGTTGCTGGATAATTTAATTCATTTAAGTTGAATATTATTCAAATGTAGGATAATTATGAATACAATACAGTTTTAGAGAGTTTGATTATAAAACAAATAGTTAAAGCATTAAAATTTGAATTGACTATAGAAAAAAAATTTGGTAATAAAACCAAACATTATTATATCATAAAAATGATAATAAAGTAAACTAACTCATATGATATCATATAAAATATTTGGTACCAAACTACTGAAAATTAATTTGACTTGAACATAAAATAATGCAATATTGATTGGCCGCTTAAAGAAAGAAATTAAAGTCATTAATACATGTTACAAGTCACTAATTTTTATTTACATCGTGTTAATTTTCAGTATTTTGTAAAGAGTATTTTAAAACAACAATAATTCTTTTGAGGTTTAATTTACTATTTATTTTCAATGCGTAATGTGAACAGGGTTATTGTAAGGAAACTGTTCCCGCCAGAACTGTTCCTTGCGATAACGTTCGGTTGGCAGCACTGGATGACGGATGACAAGTCAGCCAGCAATCATTGACTGCCAAGAATATTGCACGGGAACCCAACATCCTTCACTGTTAAGGAATATGACTTTATACAACTAGCTAATGGATTTCTGCAAAAACAGAATACTTTTTATATTTTATGCAGATATATTTTTGGGGAATGTTAATTTTTTATCTTTAAAAAGTTTAAACATAAAATTTTAAGTGCAAGGTCGACTTTATTGAACATTTTTATTTTGAAGGAAAAGTCAGGATGGTTTTCCAAGCGCTAGCGAAACAATCTTTGTTTGTGATTCAGTTAGTAAACTACCACTTCAGTTATTGTTTATGATTCTGATTATTCACTATCACTACTGTTATTGTTAATGATTATGTTGATTCACCACAACTGTTGTCTTTGTTTGTGATTCAGTTAGTTAACTACCACTCCAGTTATTGTTTATGATTCCGATTATTCACTATTACTACTGTTATTGTTAATGATTATGTTGATTCACCACAACTGTTGTCTTTGTTTGGGATTCAGTTAGTAAACTACCACTTCAGTTATTGTTTATGATTCTGATTATTCACTATTACTACTGTTATTGTTAATGATTATGTTGATTCACCACAACTGTTGTCTTTGTTTGTGATTCATTTAGTAAACTACCACTTCAGTTATTGTTTATGATTCTGATTATTCACTATTACTACCGTTATTGTTAATTATTATGTTGATTCACCACAACTGTTGTCTTTGTTTGGGATTCACTTAGTAAACTACCACTTCAGTTATTGTTTATGATTCTGATTATTCACTATTACTACCGTTATTGTTAATGATTATGTTGATTCACCACAACTGTTGTCTTTGTTTGGGATTCAGTTAGTAAACTACCACTTCAGTTATTGTTTATGAATTGTTCACGATTCTGGTTGTTCATTACCACTTTTGTTATTGTCTTTGATTTCGTTGATTCACTACTACTATTGTTTTTGTTTGTGGTTCTGTTGATTCACTACCACTACTGTTATAGTTTATGATCCTGTTATTTGTTACCACTAATGTCTTTGACTGAGATTCCATTAATTAATTACCACTACTATTATTTTTTACGACTCTAGTTATCCACCACAACTACTGTCTTTGTTTGTTATTCCGTTGATTCACAACTTGGACAGTTTTTGTTTGTGATTGCGTATATTATTATAATTTTTTTAGATTCCAAGGGATCGTCTCCCTTGTTTTGGCTCAATACCGGGGAAACGTTCGACACACGAACCTCTTTCCATTCCAGGAAAGAGTAACAAGTGTGAAAAACACTCCAGGAGCTTTGTTTTCAGAGACTCATCCATAATCCGTCCAGTCATCACCTACGCCCATCCTCTACTACTTACCGCCCCAGACCGACTCCTTTCCAGCCTGGAAGCCACCGAGAGAAGGGCACTACGCCTGGCTTCTCATCTCCCCCCCTGGGCCCGCAATGCCTCGGTATACGACGCCCACTCCATCCCACCCCTCCGTGACTTCCTCCATCACCTCAACACAAAGTACCTCGACCGAGCCCGAACCTCTGACATCCTACAACCCTTCTTCGATCCTTATTTCACCGACCGTCCTAGCCTCACCATCCACCACCTAGCCAACCTCCCACCATAGCTTAATGTGCCCTTCTTGTGGTGAATTTTAATTCCATCACCCCAAGGTCCTCATCTTATTTAATTGTTTATTTATTTATCTATTCTAAATAAATAAACATATCCACCCTAAACCCTATTCCACCTAACACAACAACCAAAGCCAGACATTCGTTCGGTCGAGCACAACCTGCCCTCGGCTAAGCTCTGGTCTTTGTTTGTTCCTAAACCGAAACCATCCATTCACTGACCATAACCACAGTACCCGCAACCAAAACCTCACTCAACCCGCAACCAAAACCTAACCTTAAAACCTATCCTTGGCTGAAGAGGACGTAGTCCTATAACAGCCGCAGTGTGCCTTCAGCCCACTGAAACCTCACAATCCATCCATCCAGAGACTCATGCTGTGACAAAACACAAAAACCCCGATGGTAGCACCACACCACTACAATCGTCCCGAGCTATAAGCTCATTGAACCATCACAGTGAGTGGACTCTGTTCTGTATCAGACTATCATACTTGTCACCTTACTCGAGGAAACCCTACCTTTTTTTCTTTCGCAGTATGGACAGCACGCAAGTCGCTCACAGCCTTCCATTTTCGTCACCCTGCAAAATCTTTCCCACAATGCTCTCAAGATTAATTTATTTCCATAAAAATTGAAATACATTTGGGTATATTTTTGTAAGTAAAGGAAATACTTTCCTCACAAGACTATTGAGCCTGTGTGTGAGGGAAAGTCTAACATCCAATATGAAATAATAGAGTCCCACAAATCAGCGGCAACACTCACTGGAAATAAACTTATTGTTTAACAGTACTAAATCAAATTATTGGAAGGAATACAAGAGAAATAAAACAGGATACAAGTGTAAAAGCATTAATCGTCAGAACACAACGTTAGTCACAATAACCGGCTCCAAATTAAATGAAATTAAATTGAACATGAAATGAATTTTAAAGTTAAATATTATAAGGGGAAAGAAGGAGTTTGTCAGCTGCAGGATGGCCAAACCGGATCCTATCGTGGCTGGGGTAGGGCAGGTCTTTGTTTTACGCTATCGTGGCTGGGGCAAGGCAGCTCCTTGTTTTACGCTATCGTGGCTGGGTCAGGGCAGCTCCTTGTTTTACGCTATCGTGGCTGGGGCAGGGCAGCTCCTTGTTTTACGCTATCGTGGCTGGGGCAGGGCAGCTCCTTGTTTTACGCTATCGTGGCTGGGGCAGGGCAGCTCCTTGTTTTACGCTATCGTGGCTGGGACAGGGCAGCTCCTTGTTTCACGCTATCGTGGCTGGGGCAGGGCAGCTCCTTGTTTTACGCTATCGTGGCTGGGGCAGGGCAGCTCCTTGTTTTACGCTATCGTGGCTGGGTCAGGGCAGCTCCTTTTTTACGCTATCGTATAGAGCATCCTTGTTTTACGCTATCGTGCTACAGCTCCTTGTTTTACGCTATCGTGGCTGCAGGGCAGCTCCTTGTTTTCGCTATCGTGGCTAGGGCAGCTCCTTGTTTTACGCTATCGTGGCTAGGGCACGAACGCTATCGTCAAGGCACTCCTTTTTACGCTATCGTGGCTTGGGCAGGGCAGCTCCTTAACATGGTAAATTTCGATTACTTTCAATTTATCTACTAAGTATACCGACCAGACAGTAGGAACCATTTAAAAAACGTGCGTGCATTACTCATTTCACCCTCAACGTTTGACAAGGGTGAGTAAAATATAAAATAAGACTATGAAAAATTTATGTTACGTATTGAAACGTTTGCTCCGAAGATTGTATGATTGTTGTATTTAGTTTTTTAATTGGTCTCGTTTCTATTTTACCATTTGCAGTGCGGTTGAAGTTTTGTGGCCGGTTGTCATACATCGGCTCCCAATCAGCGCAGAATAGCTCATCAGCGCCCGACCAGGACGAACGTAGCGGTCACAATCACCGCCTATTGATTCCTCTCAGCTCCCACCTTACATTAAAAACAAATACTATTGCAGGGAACAACGAGAAATCTAATAAGTAAATCTTTTTCAATTTTCGGTTTACTATGCCTACTGATTGACAAAATGTATATAATTTTGATATTTAGTTATAATGGGGAAGAACTCCAATGAAGTCCAAAGATATAGATATTTATTAAAACCTTATCCAAGAGAAGAACTTGGCTAGTTAATGTGTTTCAGGGGGAAATTGGTAAGTAACGGTAGATATGTGTTATAATGTAGGTAGTACTGTCGTCCAATGATCCCAAAGAAAAAATCCAAGCAAAATTAACAGATGGAAGAAGAAATCTTTTACTTTCCTGGTCCAGTTTATTATGTTAAGAATACTTCAATGATTTGTTTATTTATTTTCTCAAAGGAGGGCTGGATGCAGGACCACGGCCTTCGGCTGGCAGTTTCCAAGACAGAGATTGTTATGCTAACCATGCGACGGATACCTACAATCATCTCCATGCGGGTGGGTTCCGAAGTGATCCAAACGCAGAGGACAGCCAAGTATTTAAGGATAGTGCTAGACAACAAGCTTACCTACTGGGATCACATCACTGGAGATCTAATCATCACAAACTGTGTCTGCAAGGGCAGTACGATCTTTTGAAAACGACGACACACAAAAAAGGTGTGGTACACGTAATCTTCGCTGTCTTCAAAGTATCTGCACCTAAAAAAGTCTACTGTACCCATTCGGTGCAGATACAGGCGGAAATAACCATGCCCTGTCAGGAACTGAATAAGATAGAAGTTTGCCTCCCCATGGGTGCGGTAAATCCATGGTTCCAGGTTCCCGATGAGGTGCCATGTCCACGTTCCGGTTGTCCCCTCATCCCATCGACGCTGCCAAGTGGCAATTGTTTGGCCACAAGCCAGCTCAGCTGCTTCAGCTTGTTCTACCACTGAAATATGAAGCTTGTTCTCAGGTGCCCAAATAGTTTTAGTTTCTTGTACTAGCAGGTCAATTGGGACGGCTCCCGAAATCACCAGCACAGTGGCCTCAGAGACTGTTCGGTATGCAGATGCGACTCTGAGAGCACCTCGCCTCTGCACCGCAAGCATGCGAATTCGGATGCTAATAAGATTTACTTATTAGATTTCTCGTTGTTCCCTGCAATAATATTTGTTTTTAATGTAAGGTGGGAGCTGAGAGGAATCAATAGGCGGTGATTGTGACCGCTACGTTCGTCCTGGTCGGGCGCTGATGAGCTATTCTGCGCTGATTGGGAGCCGATGTATGACAACCGGCCACAAAACTTCAACCGCGCTGCAAATGGTAAAATAGAAACGAGACTAATTAAAAAACTAAATACAACAATCATACAATCTTCGGAGCAAACGTTTCAATACGAAACATAAATTTTTCATAGTCTTATTTTATATTTTACTCACCCTTGTCAAACGTTGAGGGTGAAATGAGTAATGCACGCACGTTTTTTAAATGGTTCCTACTGTCTGGTCGGTATACTTAGTAGATAAATTGAAAGTAATCGAAATTTACCGAAAAATAGTTAAGGAGCTGCGCTGCCCAAGCCACGATAGCGTAAAAAAGGAGCTGCCCTGTCCCAGCCACGATAGCGCAAAACAGGAGCTGCCCTAACACAGCCACGATAGCGTAAAACAAGGAGCTGCCCTGCCCCAGCCACGATAGCGTAAAACAAGGAGCTGCCCTGCTCCAGCCACGATAGCGTAAAACAAGGAGCTGCCCTGCTCCAGCCACGATAGCGTAAAACAAGGAGCTGCCCTGCTCCAGCCACGATAGCGTAAAACAAGGAGGTGTCCTGCCCCAGCCACGATAGCGTAAAACAAGGAGCTGCCCAGCCCCAGCCACGATAGCGTAAAACAAGGAGCTGCCGTGCCCTAGCCACGATAGCATAAAACAAGGAGCTGCCCTGCCCCGGCCACGATAGAGTAAAACGTTGTTTTACGCAAAGAATTTTGTTAAAACTCAAAATGGACTCAATTAGCAATATCCAGTAAACACGACTTAAAACTTTACTGACGATGGTAGGCTTATGATACGTTCTGATATATTAAATGAAAATTTTTAAAGTACTCTGTTGTAATAATTGACTTTCAACATTAAGCTACTTATTTTAACGTTTTAGTCTCAAGTAACCTTTAGTGTGCGTGCGATATGTGTAGAAGTGGTCTCGTCAGCCGTAGCGAGGGTGTGATATATGTAAGTCATTAGTGGTCACGAATCAGCTGTAGAGTGCGTGTGATATATGTACAGTAGGTTATTAGTGGTCACCAGTCAGCTGTAGTACGCGTGTGATATGTGTAGATCATTAGTGATGATCACAATGCAGCTGTAGTGTGCGTGTGATATGTGTAGATTATTAGTGATGATCACGAGTCAGCTGTAGTGTACGTGTGATATGTGTTGATCATTAGTGATGATCATTAGTTAGCTGTAGTGTGCGTGTGATATGTGTAGATTATTAGTGATGATCCGAGTCAGCTGTAGTGTACGTGTGATATGTGTTGATCATTAGTGATGATCATTAATTAGCTGTAGTGTGCGTGTGATATGTGTAGATTATTAGTGATGATCACAATGCAGCTGTAGTGTGCGTGTGATGTGTGTAGATCATTAGTGATGATCACAATGCAGCTGTAGTGTGCGTGTGATATGTGTAGATAATTAGTGATGATCCCAAGCAGCTGTAGCGTGCGTGTGATATATGTAGGTTATTAGTGGTCACCAGTCAGCTGTAGTATGCGTGTGATATGTGTAGATCATTAGTGATGATCACAATGCAGCTGTAGTGTGCGTGTGATATGTGTAGATCATTAGTTAGCTGTAGTGTGCGTGTGATATGTGTAGATTATTAGTGATGATCCGAGTCAGCTGTAGCGTGCGTGTGATATGTGTAGATCATTAGTGATGATCACAATGCAGCTGTAGTGTGCGTGTGATATATGTAGGTTATTAGTGGTCACCAGTCAGCTGTAGTATGCGTGTGATATGTGTAGATCATTAGTGATGATCACAATGCAGCTGTAGTGTGCGTGTGATATGTGTAGATCATTAGTGATGATCACAATACAGCTGTAGTGTGCGTGTGATATGTGTAGATCATTAGTGATGATCACAATGCAGCTGTAGTTTGCGTGTGGTGTGTGTAGTGTGAGTGTGAGTTGCGACTAATTCAATCGCAGGGGTCATCCATCTCTATTTGTAAGTTCCCAGTTGATGTGGTGGACTAAGCCGTTCAATCAAAGCGATTGTGGTCATATTAGTTCTCTCCTGAGCTTCCAACACTCTATATTGCTCTTCTTGTTCGGCACTAAATAAATGAATTTAATATGCCTAAAATTAAAAGACAATTATATTGTTCAAATATTTCTTAGTGCGTATTATAAGAATGTACAACAAAAGTCCAATATATGCTTTACAATATAAAATTTGGAAATTTATTCCTCCAATTACGTCGTTATATGGCTGAAGACTGTATTTCTAAATTTGTTTTACATTACTTCTTACATTATATCATAGTAACAAAATAAGGACCTAAATATTTATACACTTTGCATTCCATGGGTATATATCATCTGCTAATTACAGATCAGTCATTTAAAAAATGTAGGGTATTATTATTATTATAATTAACTGTTAATATAAACTAGAAAACTAGAGTATTATTATGGACTAGAAAATACCTTCTATTTTCTAGTTTTGGAAAACAACATAAATCAATATTAATATTTTTTGGATCGATAGGGAGTTTTGAATAATGCTTATCATCATATGCCTTTTATGCTGATAATCATAATAAAATATGCTATCCTAACATAATACTATTATTAATGGTACTATGTTACTGTTTATTTATGATGTACACACTCTTTAACCACTTGTCATATTAGGCTTGAATTTAGTATGAAATCAGGTAATCGTGATTAACATACAGGTCGAAAATTACATGAAAGGAATATCACCTAAATGGTCGATAAGTATCGATGTTTTACTTAGATTTATTTACTTAGATTAATAACGTTTTATCTCTGAAAGGACTTTCGTTAAGGAGGGTTTATACTTGAGGAATTCTGTATAAGTTTTCTCTCTGATACCAGTGTCACAACTAGAGAAAAGATTAGTTTATTTATAATATACCTCCTGGATCGATTAATTGATAAAATAGATAAATAGGCTACTAATCTGTCGTCAATCGATCCCCAAATATTTTACACGGATTACTATAGTTTTGGGGCTATGGCCCCATTTTAAAATCTTTTGTCAAACGTTTTTATTTATTTAGCACTTGTCTTCCGTCAAATCTTAATAAAAACACTTTTACATAACATTTAAACACAGTAAACACATACATAGAGACTAATCCACAAATAAAACACGCGTAACCGACCAAGGGTAAGACCAGACTAACTAACCGGAAACTACAATAATACGTATAAAGTATTTGAGTATTGATTAACGATAGGTAATCAGTAGATAGTCCTGTCTATTTATTTAAGTAAAGATTAGTGTCGTGAGCGTTGTTGTGAGCATTACCACTTATTTCCTGTCGGTAAAGGAAGACATGACCTCAAACAATAACCTTGAGCCTAGGCCCCATAAGGTGAGTTAGGGACGGCCAGATATCGTAGCTACATTAGTCACATTGTCTAGCCAAGGGTGACTAAAAGTCCCGCCCATGATCTGAAAGGAATCACCCGTCACTGATTTCTAACCAGGTAGGCCTACGTTTAATTTACTAGGGCAGGGCACCCTTGAGCTCCCTAACCGTGATCTTTGACGGCATACGACATAAAAACATCACTTTATTTCGCAGTAAAAGTATTGACATTTTTCACCAGAGAAAACTATCGAACTCCGAAACGTATAGCATACAGGAAATGACTCAAATCTATGATATGTATGATGAGAAAAAATTGTTTAAATTTATGCTGTGAAACGTAGAAGCGGATTGCTGAAAGGGGCAATTACTTTAGTTACCAATTCTTCATCTTCTATCCCCGGAGGAATGATTACTAATATTATTTTATTGGGTATTCTCAACGTGTCTGTGTTTTAAACGACACATCGGTTCGGTTCTGGAGGTGGAGAAATCCCTTCCGTTTCAAGCTACTACCTAAGAATTATATTTCAAAATTTCTAGTTAAACCTATTCTAATATTATTGATAAAAAAATAAATACAGTAAGGTACAAAAATATCCATCAAAAATAAAAAATAATAATATACAAACAACTGTTTAAAACAAACACACAAAGTGTAATAAAGAAAAAACTCCGAGTACGAGTTAGTGGTGCGGAAAGAAGGCAGCGTGCGCACGGAGCAGAAGTTGGGGCAAAACGGGTAAAATAATAAAAAAATACCAATAAAACAACTCAGACGCGTTTTTTAGGTCCAATGAAACTATATTAGTAATTAATAACCAACACAATTATGAATTTCAAAGTTTCTTAGGAATGATTGTGTCAAAATAGTTTTTTAGGGCCTTCAGGGGGAGCCTTTTTCAGGCTCTTCCTTTTTGTAGAGCCTTTTTAGATGGTCTGAGTCTAGGCCTACACTCAGATTCATTTACATAAACACATTTAGTAACGCCACAGAGTGCTTTATGTCAGCTGATTTCCTTCAGACATTTCGTTGGTCGGAAGAATGGCGTTCCGATTAAATGATTGGCTATGATTAAACCGATCGAATTAAAGCAATTATAACTTTAATTCTAAACTGGTCCTTTCTATCGTCCTATTATTATAGTGTGATATAGTTTTTAAGTATTTATTACTTCCAAATCAAGTAACTACGTTTTTAATTCTTTAGAGGGAACAAATAGAAGCATATTTAATCTCTCAATATTTGTTATTAACCAAGCCAGAACTCTACGGTTAGCTTAATACGAAGTGACATTCAAGTTTCGTGGAACCCCAAACTGTGCTTCTGAACACATACATTTTGGTTTTTATGAAAAAGTTCCAAAACCTCCTGATTTATACATATATATATATATATATATTTATATACATTCTAATATATATATATATATATATATTCTAAAGTGGATAACATTGTTTTACAAATCAGCAGGTTGAAGTTTAAAGTGTCAGTGATATTAGGTAGGACATAGCACAGAGCGCCTTTAGAAGAAATGATGACGTATGAGGAGAAACGTCACCGACTAAAAGCTTGTTGGTGTAAGCCGTAACAATGCGGTCATCCATTAACTGCTGTAACATGAAACTGAAAATACTCCAGGAAGGTCGCTGGACACTAGTTTGTTGATGTACCACGACCTGGATAGGACAACCACTTACCTTCGAGTACTCACGTCAAATAACACCTGCTCAATATCAAACTGAAAATACTCCAGGAAGGTCGCTGGACACTTGTTTGTTGATGTACCACAACCTGGATAGGACAACCACTTACCTTCGAGGACTAACGTCAAATAACACCTGCTCTATATCAAACTGAAAATACTCCAAGAAAGGCCCTTGGACACTAGTTTGTTGATGTACCACGACCTGGATAGGACAACATACCTTCGAGGACTCACGTCAAATAACACCTGCTCTATATCAAACTGAAAATACTCAGGAATTGGACACTAGTTCGTTGATGTACCAAATGGATAGGACAACCACTTACCTTCGAGGACTCACGTCAAATAACACATTTATATCAAACTGAAAATACTCCAGGAAGGTCGCTGGACACTAGTTTGTTGATACATGAAGATAGGACAACCACTTACCTTCGAGGACTCACGTCAAATAACACTGCTCTATTAAAACTGAAATACTCCAGGAAGGTCGCTGGACACTAGTTCGTTGATGACCACGATCTGGATAGGACAACCACTTACCTTCGAGGACTCACGTCAATAACACTGCTATATCAAACTGAAAATACTCCAGGAAGGTCGCTGGACACTAGTTCGTTGATTACACACATCTGATAGGACAACCACTTACCTTCAAGGACTCACGTCAAATAAGACCTGCTCTATATCAAACTGAAAATACTCCAGGAAGGTCGCTGGACACTATTTCGTTGATGTACCACGACCTGGATAGGACAACCACTTACCTTCGAGGACTCACGTCAAATAACACCTGCTCTATATCAAACTGAAAATACTCCAGGAAGGTCGCTGGACACTAGTTTGTTGATGTACCACGACCTGGATAGGACAACCACTTACCTTCGAGTACTCACGTCAAATAACACCTGCTCTATATCAAACTGAAAATACTCCAGGAAGGTCGCTGGACACTAGTTTGTTGATGTACCACGACCTGGATAGGACAACCACTTACCTTCGAGGACTCACGTCAAATAACACCTGCTCTATATCAAACTGAAAATACTCCAGGAAGGTCGCTGGACACTAGTTCGTTGATGTACCACGACCTGGATAGGACAACCACTTACCTTCGAGGACTCACGTCAAATAACACCTGCTCTATATCAAACTGAAAATACTCCAGGAAGGTCGCTGGACACTAGTTCGTTGATGTACCACGATCTGGATAGGACAACCACTTACCTTCGAGGACTCACGTCAAATAACACCTGCTCTATATCAAACTGAAAATACTCCAGGAAGGTCGCTGGACACTAGTTTGTTGATACACCATGACCCAGATAGGACAACCACTTACCTTCGAGGACTCACGTCAAATAACACCTGCTCTATATCAAACTAAATATACTCCAGGAAGGTCGCTGGACACTAGTTCGTTGATGGACCACGATCTGGATAAGACAACCACTTACCTTCGAGGACTCACGTCTAATAACATCTGCTCGATATCAAACTGAAAATACTCCAGGAAGGTCGCTGGACACTAGTTCGTTGATACACCATGACCTAGATAGGACAACCACTTACCTTCAAGGACTCTCGTCAAATAAGACCTGCTCTATATCAAACTGAAAATACTCCAGGAAGGTCGCTGGACACTATTTCGATGATGTATCACGACCTGGATAGGACAACCACTTACCTTCGAGGACTCACGTCAAATAACACCTGCTCTATATCAAACTAAATATACTCCAGGAAGGTCGCTGGACACTAGTTCGTTGATGGACCACGATCTGGATAAGACAACCACTTACCTTCGAGGGCAGACGTCAAATAATACCTGCTTTATATCAAAACTGAAAATACTCCAGGAAGGTCGCTGGACACTAGTTCGTTGATGTACCACGACCTGGATAGGACAACCACTTACCTTCGAGGACTAACGTCAAATAACACCTGCTCTATATCAAACTGAAAATACTCCAGGAAGGTTGCTGGACACTAGTTTGTTGATGTACCACGACCTGGATAGGACAACCACTTACCTTCGAGGACTCACGTCAAATAACACCTGCTCTATATCAAACTGAAAATACTCCAGGAAGGTCGCTGGACACTATTTCGATGATGTACCACGACCTGGATAGGACAACCACTTACCTTCGAGGACTCACGTCAAATAACACCTGCTCTATATCAAACTGAAAATACTCCAGGAAGGTCGCTGGACACTGCTTAGTCAATTTATCACAACTGAGTAGTGACACCCAATAACTTCTGGGGACTCATGTAGAATAACACTTGATTTACATGATATAGAAAAATACTCGAAAAAGGTAATTGGACACTACTCACTTAGTTTATGTTATGTATTTAGTTAACACAACTTTGAAGTGAAAAACAATAACATTTGTGCACTCATGTCGAATAACACCTGATTTATATGAAATAGAAAATACTCTAATAAGGTAACTGGACACTGCTTACATAGTGGGGGTTTTGTTCAGTGAGATGTCAAATCTGGTTCACACTTAATAGTCTGGCATACCCGATATTGTCCAATTACACGCTCTACTACGTACACATGGAACGTACCATATCGTACGTATGGTACATACTATATCTCTTGGTTTTTTACTTTATAATAAATGTGAAATAAAGGGACTTAAAACAATTTTGTTTATCGTGGTTTATCTTGTTGTCTTTTATGGACTAGAATCTCTCCTCTATAATAATATATCGAATTTTAAATGTAGTTAACGAAACGATAGAAAACTGTGTTACACAGTATTTTAAGGCTGGGCCAGGTGACAGCGTGCGCACCGCGCAGGCTATACATTGATTTTTCCGTTTTAGATTCTTTGTCAATTTTTCTAGATGTATTTGAGAAATTATTTTAGCGTTTCTATATTAATTTTAACTAGTGGGTTACATGAGATTTTGAATATTAGCTAATAGAAATATTTTAATTCAAATTATTAGTGAAAAAGAAGTGTATTTATAAAAAACTTAATTATATATCCTTGTGATGCATATTAATTAAAGACAATACTTACAAACAGACAAAAATCATGAATATATTTTACACGGTTCCTGGAAAAATAGCATTTAGTGAACATTAAGCTATTTAGTTTTTAAAGTCCCCTTAAAAGTGAAAATGATCTTGAGACATTGCCAAAGTGCAACCTTATACAAAATTTGATCGAAATCGGTGTGGTCCCGGGGTCTGGCGGTGTACACAAAATTAGATAGACAGCTATCAGATTGAAATTCACTTTCTATCCAAAGAGCCTCAAAACATAAATTTTCAAGCCAAATATATATTTAATGAAACAATAATTTCACTCCCAATACTCTGCTTATTCAAGTAGTAAGTGAAACTAAGTGAACTAAGTGAAACCCCGGCTATGGTTGTAGTTCGTGTCTGTTTACAACAACCCTATCTATCCTTGGAAATGTTTAATTTACTTGCAGGATAGAAAATTTACCCAGTGCTCTTGTGTTCAGTTCCAAACAGCAACAAGATGTTACTAGTTTTTCTTACTTTTGGCTGGGGGTTTCCAGCAATGTTTGCGAGAGTTTGGTCAACGATAAACTAGAAGTAGCAACGAAAGCCACTTTAGGCGGTAATAATTTACAAAAAACAGCCAGACGGATGTAACCGAGTGGAGAAAATACCTCACCTGATACAAGCTTCTTCACCGACCACATGGTCTACTGATTTTTCCAAAGAAGTAGTAACTTTCATTAAGTCACTGTCATAACGTGACGTTGTGTCTCGTATTGTAATCATGGATCATTTTTAAATATCAGTCTCTCATAACCTTGAAAATAATAAAATGTTAAGAATTAAATTTCATTAAGAACTTTACAATGATAACTCAAGAACCACAATTGATAGCCTATACATAGGTATACTTATGTATACCTTTCTAATACTTTTCATAGTTTTTAGAAAACGCCAAAACTTCTTCTGCTTATTCGACTTTTTAAAGTTAGCTGTTATATTAAAGGGGGTACAAAACAATGTAAAGAACAATCAAATCAATCGTTTTTTGCCAACTAACCTCCATAACAACTTAATTTTTTTTAACGTTGTTACGTAGTATATATCGTAACAAAAAAGTAATAGTTTTCATATAGTCAGTGTCAATGACAAAAAATCAATGTAAAGTATTGTTTTTTTTAACAAAGTTTAACTTCTCTTTACCAGAAAATCGATAATTGTTCTGTAGGTAAGGGCGACATTGGCTAATAGAGTTATCCATACAAAGTTAACCCCAAACTCTGAAGTAGTGGTGGGGGGAGTAGTGTTCCTCATTTAAACTTAGGTATATTACAAACGAGTAGAATAAATGCAATGATTAAATGGTGCCGAACATTTTACAAAAGAAAGATAAAAAATAAATAATACTTTGAGTAGGAAGTGTATAGAATCGTTGAAATTCATAATGGTGTTGGTTAATAATTACTCTAATATTATATTGTTGAACTTTCCAATACAATTTTCCTTAAATAAATAACATTTCTGAAGGTGGAGGAACTCCTCTATTTTCAAGTGATTACCTAAGAATCTACATTTAAATTAAAAGTTTTTAGTTATGAATATGCTATTTCTATTTCCAAGTAAAATATATATCTATATGTCATGCACAAAAGGGTTGTGGTCAATTTACTTTCTTTGTATTGCGCTCGACAGATTAAAAATCCTGAACGCTGAAAAAGTAAATTGACTAGTATTATAAAGCTAACATTTTTTAAAAAGTAAGTAACCCGGGGTTTTCACTTTAATTTGTGACTTTCCGGAAGTATAATTTTTCAACATAACTGTCCCAGTATCCCAAGAAGTATTGGGTACGTTTGATACAAATGTGCACTATGTTTTTCATGTGCTCATACTCCCTACTAACACAAGTAAAAATATATAATTTATTAAAAATAATACCATAACCCAGATGAAATTAAAATAGTAGTTTGGGTCTTTATTGTGACATAACTATTTGGAACAATGTTCATTTTTGAATATTATCTACTCTTTGTGATTTAGACAATTAAATGCATACGTTTAACATTGCGTACGTATATGGGTGTACATTCTCCAAAGAGTCTACATGAATGTCGAAACATACAGCATTTTATTTTAGTCATATAAGAAAAATGTTGATTTTGTAACAGCATTACTGGTAACACGATAGTCGTGAAAAGATGGCTGGGCTGTCATGTGGAAGGTATAGCGGTTATCTTAGGAATTGCATAACCCAATTTTTATTTTATCGTCAAAATGATGGATGTCAAAATTTTTTAATTTGAGCTGAGAGTGGATATATCCGTTTTGAGGCTCCCTGACTTCGAAAGAGTGATTTTCAGATTGATATCCTTTTGTCTCTCTGTCTATTTATTTTTCAAAATATCAGTTAGTCTGTCTGTGTACAGAGCTCGAAGCAACACTGTCCGTCCGATTTCTAGTTATTAAGACCTAAAATAATATGACCCCGCCCCTATGTATGTTCAAAAGCTATGGACTTTTAAATGGGAAAAACTAATTTTTAAATTTTATGGCAAAACGATACATTTGTAAAATTGTTAGACTACGCTCTTCAAAACCAGTTAAAACCCAAACAAATTAGTATTTTTGATCATTAGTCTACGACTAACGGTTCTAGGTAAAATGTAAATTTACTGTCCGTGTTAAACACAGTACGTTGTCCGATAGTGCACAATCTTATTTTTATGGGTAATATTAAATAAATAAATTCCTTCCTTTTTTCTATATTCTTTTTTAACAATTATTTATTTTATCTTGTTTTCTTTAGTTGTTAGTTAAAGAAACTGTCGGATTATTTTTGAAACAATAAATTTTTAAGTGTATACACAAAATTAAAATTGTTCTATTGGTGCTAAAACCAAAATAGCGGAGATACTGCAGTCTCTTAAATTCTTTCTTTAACATTTACTAAGCTGAGAGGACTTGAGTAACAGTGTCGAACGTTTGGGTTGGCGGAGGGTCCTGAATTGATTCCCTAGACAACCAGGATATAGGAGCCAATATATCCTGCCTTGGCAGGACCTTCGCGCCACCACCAAGCGATAGCTCATTTTTATATCTGGTTTACACCGACTGCGTTTTCTCCCTTTAGAATACATAATCGCTGGTGATATTCTGATATCGAGAACCCTCAGATATTCGATCTGGATAAAGATTAAAAACCACAATATTTTGTGTAGCTATACTGTCAGGAATCAAATATCGATATTGCCGTTATTTTAGTCATTGGATATACATTATCTCTAGACCATAATATTTTAATTTTTTTACGTTTTCCAAATTTTTAATATTTTTAAAGAGTATTTAATTATGTACACATACATAACATTTGCGCTAATCTGACAGCTCCTTCGAATGAAATAATATAAATAACACTGCAGTTTGCAATTCAAACACTGCTCTGCTACAAAATTTAGACGTGATTATCTCAAAACTGTGTTTTCAAGTTATTAGTGAACAAGAATTTAAGTCCATAAGAACTTCACTTAACAATTTAAAATTTTTACCATGTCTTCCTGATATAGTAAATAAAGGTGTGTGTGTATTATCAATTAAATATAATTTTATTTATAAAAAGATAAGTGTTTATAATAAAAGTATAACATTTAAAGCCTTTTTTAGAGTTACCATGATAATTATACACGGAAAGTTATATCATTTTATTCTGAATCAGGAAATAAACAGAAATTATTATTCATCCAGTAAAACAGTAATTTAAATATCCAATTGTTTAAAAAAGTAATAAAAAACTAAAAAAACATTTAAATAAAGTAATTAACTTTAAAATTATATATTTTTGGGCATAAATCCTTCAGTTTATGAAGTATAAACAGAGCATTCGTATCTTTGTATCTCCGTTCGTATCTTACTGAACTAATATAAGAAATATCTAAAACAAGTCGAAGACAATGGCTAATCTCCTTGAAAATAGCCACAATTTTGTAAAAATGTACTAGATAGGATAAAGTAAAAACTCACGTATTCCAATACTACTTAATATATTTACACTTACACTGTAATTAATTATATAAACATGGTAAATATAAATATAAAATGTGTTATTTGACGGTATATTTCGTCCAGTCACACCGGACATCATCAGGCCCAAAAGGAGACTGATAGAAACAAAATGGTGTCCTTACTTAAATACTATTGGCTACCTGTAAGGTTCCTGTAATGGCGTCGGATGTACCGTTTATTGGCTGTCTGAGTTCCGGAAACAGATTTCTATATGTTCTTACAGAATCAAAGTGTATATGTTCATTTATTAATTTTTTTATCTTTACACTTTTATTTATAAATATATAACTCTTCCCATGCATTCATACCATATCCTTTTCTAAATGTCTTGATGATATTAAGGTCTTCATCGATTGTTTATAGGGTATGTCCTTATTCCAGTAAGTTTTGCAACGTTTTATCTTTCTGGTTTTTCATTCTTCCATGATTGGAAGCATGGAATAATGAGGTATGGAAGAATTTCGCCACGCCCTTTTAATATCATACATCCTGCTTATCTGGGCATAAAACCTTTAGTTAAAAAGATAAACACTGACAGACATAAATTAATTTTATGAAATAAGAATAAACTACAATTCTCACATTCTATATTTGGAATTTTTCACATCACATCGAGGTTTAAACAGTTACAATAAGAGGAATGCAAATTGCTCAATTTATCTAGGTTAACGTACAAGGGTTAATATAAGGATTTTAATAAGTATGGACTAAACTTCAACAATCAACGTTTTTTTACAATAATTTTGTAAATGGCCACAACAATGGACAGCCATTTTGTTTCACCATCAGTTGTTAGTAAGATGGCTATCATGCAACATAAGATTTTCTGTGCGACAGAGTCTACAAAAACTGAATTTCCTATAACAGTGTAGTAGGATTCTCGCATCGAACCCAGTATTGCATCACCGACTAGATAAAACTTAGCTCATAAAACTCAAACTCAAAATGTATATAACCAGCGATAGAAGAGCTGTTGTCCCCTCTACGGGATGAATTCGGCTATCACTTAGATGTTTTCCATACAGTACAGGGGACACATTGAGCATTTTGTAATCAGTTTTAATAAAACTTTAAAGTTTTGTAATCCCGATGGTTCCAAACTTATTTTTTTCCTATCCTAATCCTTTTTGAAATAACAAGTCCCGAAACTCAGTCCATATTTTGGAATAGACCTGATTTAAATATTTAAAATAGTTTAATTTATTTGAATTTACAGTATTTTGATAAGAGTCATGCAAAGGTTTGGCACCAATGATGTTTTTGTTTTTGACAACCAATCTGTGAATGTAGTTAAACAAACTTACCTTTTCACAATCTACTTATAGCAACAATAGAGTGAAATAAAATATTTGATACAAACATTTTATGAGCGAACACAATTTTCATTTCCAAGTACATTCGTAAAACTTTTTGTAAAAAACGTATTTTACCTTTTTTACATTGCGCGCGCCCGTGTGTGTGTGTGTGTGTGTGTGTGTGTGTGTGTGTGTGTGTGTGTGTGGGAGGTGCACTTGACCGTAAACTCGATCCCAGCTTGGACATATTTCTTTCCTCTCTTGTTTTAAGATTTAATATTGCTTCATAAATACGGTTAAAATATGTAAATCAAAAACAAAAATTCAAGAGATCAATAAACTGTTTACTACATTGGAAAAGTAATGCTACAAAAAGTAGTGGCATAATTAACAAATGAGTAAAACCATTGGTAATATAAAAACAATAAGTTTGATATTACAGAATTTTGGTAAATTTTGCTGTTTGGAAGTCAATCAAGGTGTTAAAACGTCTTATTATGGGGGAAAAATATACTCATTTTCAACAATTTCCTCCAGGCTTTTGGAAATAGAATAAATGTCTCTCTTTCGGCTCCCTTATAGTAGTATAAATATAATTTTTAGTGGATTCGTCAAAATTTCATATTGTTAATTTATTGTTTATTTTGTTTACTTATTGTTAACAATCACTCATACAAAATCATTGTTGAAATAATAAGATTGTTAGACCAAATACGAAACTACTGTTTTAGATATTAAAGATGTTTTGTTTTATTATTGATCAAGCTATTATTGGTGGTTGGCCACATTTTTTTGTTTTATTGTTTTAAACATTAAATTAAACTATTATAGTACTCAATTTTTGCATTTTTGATCGCTGTTTGATACTCTTTCCTCAATACTTTATATCTATCTCTTAAAAATTTACAAGTGTTAAGAAGTTTACTTAGGTTATATATATTACATTGTTCTCTGAGTTTACGCAAACCATTACTATACGACTTATTGTCAGGCCAAGTTGTTTTATTTTTTCAGTTTTGAATGGGAATGCAGCATTTACTGCCCACAAAAATGAGTCATGGAAAACTTTAAATTTTTCATCAACACCTTCAGTGATATATACCACAGACCAACTCAAATTACCGAGCATATCAATAAACATTTTTATATTATAATCATTAACTTTTCTTACCAACCTCTTTGGGTTCACAAATTGTTGCTACATCCATTTTTAAAATCTAATTTAAAACTAAAGAGAATACTATGATGGTCTGATAAAATTGTATGAATTGCGTCTTTGGACCGCTTTGTTTCATGTATATTAGTGCAAACATGATCAATACAGTTATCTGGACCTTCCAATCCTGGTCTAGTAACTTCTAACATTGTTGTCCTAAGTCCAAAACAATCAAACAAGTTATTCAGGTCTCTTTCAAAATTGTTCACATAATTCAATTCAACATTAAAATCAACAGCTATAACTAAGTTAAAAAACGTAAAAAGTCAATGAATAAAACATAAACCAAACTTTAAAGACCAGAAAAAACCCGAGCGAATATAATTCTAACGGCTTGTTGGCCTACGAAAATCATCATGAAGAAGCATCTTAAATAACTACAATACGTTAACCTTTACAAAAATTTATATTTTCACTGTATAGCTATTTATCTTAATCTTCGAAAACTCTAAAATATACCAGTGTGCAAAACAACCTTTTTAGTGAAAACCAAACCTATTTTTCATAGCTATCAAGATTTTCAACCATCCTTCTTTGTCCATTATGCGGCAAGCTAACATAAAGTTTCACAACCATGTTAAAACACTTTCTTGTTCTTAAGTAAACAAGAGCATAATTCTTTCTTTCTTACAGTTGAAATTTTAGACATTAAATGAATATTTATATTGTGTTATTTTGCTGTATTATTAACGACTGTATATTATTTTATCATATTATTTGACGGCTATGTTATTAACTGATTGTGTTCTATAATAATAACAATTTTGAGTTTGAGATGAGTACCTCTGTCATGACCTAACGAAGCCCGTTAGCATTCAGAAATACGAATTTCATACTTTTAATTCAGGGAACCGAACGCATATCTATTGGACGTGACACGAGGTCCCATATACCACCAAATTGAAATCTGTATAGAATACATTGGTAATGGATTTCTCAGTGTTCTATATAGAAGTTAAACAGTATCAACGGACTAACACAATACTTTCTCCCTTAAGTAAATTTAAAAACGACAATCTGTCAAAACTATATTTTTCTTTAAAGTTTATCAAAATATCATTAAATAATTATTTTTTTCAAAAATAATCATCAAAATAAAAACAGAAACAAGGTTAAATTAATTGATAGAACTTATTGAGGGAGAACCCCCCCACCGATAATACCAAGCTTTTTTTGAGTGGGTTTTGTTGGGTAGTGTGACCTTACTCTGTATACCAAGATTCATGAAAAACGCTTGGGAAACAAGGAAGAAATTGTACTGCGTTGATCATTGACAGTAAATTTAACTTTTCTCTGGAACATTAATCGTAGAAAAAGGATACAGAATACTAACCTGTTTAGTGTTTTGAGCTGGTTTTCAATGGTGGATGCCAAGTTATACTTTACCTAAAAAAACTTGATTTTCTACATTTAAAAATCCACAACTGTTGAATAAATTATCAAATCTTAATCAAAATAATTAAAGCCATTTTTGAGAAATTTGGGTTTTTTCGTTTTTAAGAGTTTTTAGGGGTGAACTACCCTTAATAATCAAACATTCTAAAAAAACACCTGGAGATACGATGAATATATACAGGCATAACGAATTCCATCTAAATCGAACCAACGGGGTACGCTGTAGCTCTGTACACATCCAGACACACACACACACACACACACACACACACACACACACACACACACACACAAACATTTTGACAAAAACAATAGTTTCTCCATATACTATGTATAAGGAGCGAAAGTAAAAAATCAGACAGTAGGTCCCGAGGGAGGAGACGCAAGAGTGAGAAAACAAAACCTTTATACATCCAACAAAGGTGTAGTACAATTTTTAAAGAGAAAAAAATTAATAAACAAAAAAACAGCGTATTAAAAATAAAATCCCATTACCAAAATTTTTCAAATTTTTCTTTATTATCTATCATGTCATTTTCTGAATATAATTAAAATCATTTAATCCATAATTGTTAACTAAACGTTAATGTTTCCACTTTAATACTTTGAACTAATCATTTATTTTTTGTTAAATAAACATTTCCTTTACATTTGTCAGTAACAGCTTGTGAATAATTTATTTATTTGGTACAGTTGTATTCATAACAACAAAGATTAGACTCGACAAATACAATCACGATGTTTACACACATACAGTTTCATTATGGACATTTCATAGTTGGACGTTTGTGACGATGTTTGACTGTTTCACAATGGCATTTTTGAGACGTATAGGAATTTTAGGTGACACGAGATGTTCACGATGCATTAGAACATTGATGGGACATTTGTCATTGTTTTTAGTTCTGTTATGATGTTACGATGTTTCCGCATTAGTTGATGGGATGTTCATTTTTCCTGCATTAGAACACATTTTCACGATTTTTCCTGCATTAGACGTTATTTTTCCTCGAGATGTCACATTTCCTTTTGATTGAGGGACGTTGATTCACATTTGTAATATGAGTACGTTTGTCCTTTAGATTTCTTTGATTAATTTTACATTGATGAGTTGTACATAATCATAGTTTAGCCTAGCTGATGCTCAGTGTGTCACGATGTTTACTTGTCCTGCATTAGAACACATTGATGGGACATTTGTCATAGTTGAGGTAGACGTTAGCTGTGACTCCCGACGAGATGTTCACGATGTTTCCTGCATTAGAACACATTGATGGGACATTTGTCATAGTTGAGGTAGACGTTAGCTGTGACTCCCGACGAGATGTTCACGATGTTTCCTGCATTAGAACACATTGATGGGACATTTGTCATAGTTGAGGTAGACGTTAGCTGTGACTCCCGTCGAGATGTTCACGATGTTTCCTGCATTAGAACACATTGATGGGACATTTGTCATAGTTGAGGTAGACGTTAGCTGTGACTCCCGTCGAGATGTTCACGATGTTTCCTGCATTAGAACACATTGATGGGACATTTGTCATAGTTGAGGTAGACGTTAGCTGTGACTCCCGTCGAGATGTTCACGATGTTTCCTGCATTAGAACACATTGATGGGACATTTGTCATAGTTGAGGTAGACGTTAGCTGTGACTCCCGTCGAGATGTTCACGATGTTTCCTGCATTAGAACACATTGATGGGACATTTGTCATAGTTGAGGTAGACGTTAGCTGTGACTCCCGTCGAGATGTTCACGATGTTTCCTGCATTAGAACACATTGATGGGACATTTGTCATAGTTGAGGTAGACGTTAGCTGTGACTCCCGTCGAGATGTTCACGATGTTTCCTGCATTAGAACACATTGATGGGACATTTGTCATAGTTGAGGTAGACGTTAGCTGTGACTCCCGTCGAGATGTTCACGATGTTTCCTGCATTAGAACACATTGATGGGACATTTGTCATAGTTGAGGTAGACGTTAGCTGTGACTCCCGTCGAGATGTTCACGATGTTTCCTGCATTAGAACACATTGATGGGACATTTGTCATAGTTGAGGTAGACGTTAGCTGTGACTCCCGTCGAGATGTTCACGATGTTTCCTGCATTAGAACACATTGATGGGACATTTGTCATAGTTGAGGTAGACGTTAGCTGTGACTCCCGTCGAGATGTTCACGATGTTTCCTGCATTAGAACACATTGATGGGACATTTGTCATAGTTGAGGTAGACGTTAGCTGTGACTCCCGTCGAGATGTTCACGATGTTTCCTGCATTAGAACACATTGATGGGACATTTGTCATAGTTGAGGTAGACGTTAGCTGTGACTCCCGTCGAGATGTTCACGATGTTTCTGCAGGCTGTGCTCATTGATGGGACATTTGTCATAGTTGAGGTAGACGTTAGCTGTGACTCCCGACGAGATGTTCACGATGTTTCCTGCATTAGAACACATTGATGGGACATTTGTCATAGTTGAGGTAGACGTTAGCTGTGACTCTCGACGAGATGTTCACGATGTTTCCTGCATTAGAACACATTGATGGGACATATGTCATAGTTGAGGTAGCCGTTAGGTGTGACTCCTGTTGAGATGTTCACGATGTTTCCTGCATTAGAACACATTGATGGGACATTTGTCATAGTTGAGGTAGACGTTAGCTGCGACTCTCATCGAGATGTTTACGATGTTTCCTGCATTAGAACACATTGATGGGACATTTGTCATAGTTGAGGTAGACGTTAGCTGTGACTCCCGTCGAGATGTTCACGATGTTTCCTGCATTAGAACACATTGATGGGACATTTGTCATAGTTGAGGTAGACGTTAGCTGTGACTCCCGTCGAGATGTTCACGATGTTTCCTGCATTAGAACACATTGATGGGACATTTGTCATAGTTGAGGTAGACGTTAGCTGCGACTCTCATCGAGATGTTTACGATGTTTCCTGCATTAAAACACATTGATGGGACATTTGTCATAGTTGAGGTAGACGTTAGCTGTGACTCCTGTCGAGATGTTCACGATGTCCTGCATTAGAACACATTGATGGGACAAGTCATAGTTGAAGACGTTAGCGTGACTCCTCGAGATGTTCACGATGTTTCCTGCATTAGAACACATTGATACATTGTTATTTAAACGTTAGCATTGAGATGTTTGTTTCCTGCATTAGAACACATTGATGGGACATTTGTCAACACTTAAAGTGTCACTGTCAAATCCTTATAAAACTTGAAAATTTTTCTTTAACATATAAAACTTGTCACGTCATAGATATTGTACATAAAAATAGCCATTTGCCTACAATGTTATAATTGAGAACAGACAGGTGTACCAATAATACGGCTCTACATATGGAGGATATGAACAGTGTACACCCGTCTATTTTTTATTTTAATATTGCAGGCCTATTGATCCGTGTTTTATGTGAATTTTGTAAATGGTTGTTTTATGTAATATATTTATGACGTGACAAGTTTTATATGTTGAAGAAAAAGTTTCAACATTTATTAGGATTCAACAATGACACATTAAGTGTTGAAACGCGCGTCATCCAGTGAGGACTACGCTCCAATCATAAGGCAGCAAGAAGGTATTTAACCTATTATTTTATTCCACTGACATAATCCGGAAAAATAAAATTTCTATAAATTAATTAAATAACTAAACTAATTAACGAAATTAAAACGTATAAAAATTATTACTAGTCGGTTGTGTGGGGTTCGTTCTTGTATCATATACAGTATCATAAAATACACACAAATTTACTTTTTTTAAACCCAAATTTAAAAATTTATAAATTTTCTAGTAAAATATGTGGCATGTAATAGTACGATGACCACTAGTATGGCGTCTTCTGTATTAAAGGAAAAGTTTCAAGGTTTATCTTTGTATCGAAATAATCTTCTGGATACCATTAGCCTGCGGTTTCAAATTTAATGTCAGAAAACCACCTCACATCCCACCTAATGCTCGAAACCACCGACATCCTGCAGATTTCCCGCTGCTTATTTCATATTCCTACAATAATTGAAATGTGTTAAAAACTCAGCTCTGATCACTTCCTGATGGTGGTGAAGGCTAGTGAAGTACTAGCCGTTTCTTTTCAACGTTAAAACCAAAATAATATTTTTGGTATAAAAAACGTTACTCTCAGGTCCGTCATACAAATAATACCTTGTGGAATATGAGTTCGTATTTGTCTTACAATCAGTCTCTAAATCGACGTCCTTAGTATTGGGTACGTTCATAAAGTATTGTTTTCACCAGTTTTGACGAATTTTATACTACAAATATAAACCTTTATTCCTAAATGAAATACGATAACAAAATACACAAAATGGCAAAAATAAAAGGAACTTTATACAGAAGTAAAATAAAAATATATACATTGCAATAAACACTGTAGAATTGAGAAATAATAGGAGTCCCATAGGAAAATTATTACATCTTATCACATTTCACACTTATTAAAATATTAAAACACTTAAAATTAAGTTAACACATTTAATATTAAAACACCTAATAAAACAAGACACAAAAGTGGCTAGGACCAAAAATCGTATACATAATTTAATAGTAACATTTAAAAAATTACATAATTTTGGTTTAAATTCAGACCCATTGAAATTAAATAGCTGAAATTTATGAGCATTTAAAAAATCCTATAATTTTCTATTGAACTAGGTTAAAGAGAAAATACTTGTAGAAAATAGCTTTCCGCAATACCTAAAATTAAAATGTGTTTTAGTACTTCAATATTGTATCTTATTTTACCCTAAAAACCGCTTTATGGATATCTTTCTGTTGGAATCAATATAAATTTCCTAAGTCATTAAAAGATTAAATGATTTATTTTTCTTAAGCCTATAAATGACAATGAATATTTTCAGACATATCATGCACAATGCACAGGTTATTTATCATGCAAACCTTATAATATAAATAAATAATATAATGTTTAATTTGCCAATAAAATGAGTGGTGGATAGTATGCTCCTTATAGTATGTACTTGTAAAAATAGCTCTAATACCAATAATAATAAAAAAATAAAATCACAGCAAACAAAATCCCAGTCAAAAAATACATGCATAAAACTAAAAATGCATGTATAACAAACTAAAAATAACAAAACAAATTCACAACAGGCAAACAGTAATCCAACAAAAAAACGAAAAATATGCTCAAAATAACTTTTTTTCTGTAAAAAATTACAGAAAAAAACAACAGGTATAGAAACCCAAGTTTACCCATAGTGGTTGTGGTTAACAGTTGGTCGTTTCTTTTTTGGACTGAGTTTTTATTATTTTAATAATAAATACTATGACAACTATAACAATATCAATAAATAATTTACATACAAATTCATGATATCAATTTCCTAAAATTCATCTTACATGGATGAAAAACAAAAAAAATCATAAACTTAACTTTTAAATGTATTGAAATTTATTGTTTTGACATGCTTGGGTATTTTTTTTTTTTGAAAATACTTATCCCATCAATAGATAACTAATCTGTGTTTTATGTAATTAATGATAAATTAAACACAATTAAGAAATAAAGCCATCCAGTATGATATAAAACCTAACTGAAAATATAATGAGGTGTCCTTTGTATACGTGTACAATACGTTCCACAAAGTTTTAAAGGAAGGAAATTGCTGCGGTAATACCGGATCTGGTAAAATTCCATGTCGCGGTCTGATATTATGTTGTTCCACCTTGCTCAGTTAAACCATCTGTTCAGATGATATTAGCCAGCTCCGAGGCCTTTACACCAGCCACATCCTACTATAATAAACCATAGCCGGCTAAGTTAATTTGAGCTTTTAAATCTAACTTTCAACCAAAGCAAAAATGGATTTTATAATTGAGTTGTTCACTCGCATTGTTTTATGTAACACTAATTACGAGTTGGTTCTGTAAAAGTAGATATATGTAGTGTTGACTTCAACCTATTTTGGAGCCTAACTCCGTTCTCATGGATTATCACGGGTGTTTCTTCCACCATGACATACGGAATTGAAATTTTGGGTGGGTCGCCTCATCCCTCAAAGGTCTTTCTGGTTCGAAAACGGGTTGTGCGTATCATTGAAGGGCTACCTCCATTGCATACACGTAGAAAAATGTTTCGCATACTAGATATTTTAACGGTCCCTTCTCATTTTATCTTCAAAGTGATCTAATCTACTGTAAATAATCTGGAAAACCTCCCAGTTGTGTGCGAAAAACATAGGTATCCAACCAGAAATGGCAACAATCTCCGTACCCCCAAGCATCGCCTTGCTCTCTCTAAGAGGGGGAGTTTGTATGCCGGTTTACTGTTTTATAATAAGCTTCCTGACTTAGATTAAAGTTAGATGAAGTTAGATTAGAGATGGCATAACTCTTTTTGATCCGCGGGGAGTTGTAGGGTACAGGCCCGGATTAGAAACTATATACGCCCTAGGCCAAGTTCTACATTACGCCCCCTCCCGGCAGACGTTCGGGTAGACTGGCATTTTCGGCATATTAAATGGTGCGCCTTACCTTTCCGGCAAAACTAAAAAAGATTGTGTGACTAATCACTTGCCTGACCTAAACATTTGGTGCAAAATTCGGGATTTCTTTCTCTCTAAAGAGAACTTTAAAAGCATAATACAATTTGATCTCTTTTTATTATGTTAACTTTGTAGTTTAAATATAATACAGTAAATTAATATAAACTCTGACTAATCAAATTAAACAGTGTTTTTGTATTTTCGAACAAAATTTATAATAATCAGCGGGTATTAAATTAAATATGTAACAAGTGAAAGGATGATGGCAACTATAATAATTCATTAATTCTTCCTTCTGTTATAAAGGAAAATCACTGGTAAATTATTTTTATTAAAAATACCCGATTGAAAAACAGTACAGTGCCGTTTATCTGGATGCCAATAGACCAAATTTCAACTATCCAAACGATCAAACCACTTGGTTCAAAATTAGATTTCTTTATCTAATTAAAACGTTCTTTAAAACCTCTAATGTGTAATTCAATTTAGGCTGCTTTTTAATACTGTGTTGACACAGTAAAACATTGAAATATGAATCAGTTTACACGATATAGAGAATAGTTTTCCGTACAGAAGTACAGTTCAGTCTGTACCCTAGTTATACCCGTAAATCAAATTAATATTCTAGGGAAAATGTATTAGGAGGTACTTAACAGTAAACAATCTTTTGGGCTTTATACTATCCATAGTACTGATTAGTTTGGGTAATTGAGTATAGACTGAATTATAAACTGTCCGTTCTATAATGAGGGTGATGAGACCCACTGGACCCAATAACAAAAATCACCATAAACAGCAGAATAAACAGGCTGCGGCGAATACTGAGCGCTGAGCAGCGTCGCGCGATGGTGTAGTGAAGTGTTTGTGGGTGTCAAACATAACTCGTTACGCATCGTCAAGCAGATGTGACATCGTCAGCCAATGCATCGAACGTAAATCTCATAAATTTTACTTAAATCACTTTTTCATTTACGATTTTCCTATTATATTGAACAAAATGTTGTTGCAATTCTGTTTGTGGGTTTTTCCTAATTACACTTCTTAATAAAGACGATACATCGTCTAAAGTTGCATTCAACATAACGTTATTAGAATCATGTATGAGTAGTTGACCTCGTTATGCATAATCAATCAAAACTCGTTATACATCGAAGATTGCTATATTTACCATGATGTTTTTGGAATCATGTTTGAGGGGTTGACCTCGTTTACACATAATCAAGACAATTCTTTAACGAAAGTTTCACTCATTATTTGAGTTCGGTTTGGGCGTGTGTCCTCGTTATACACTGTGTACTTATTTATCTAGACGAGGCATCGTTAAACGATGCATTGAAAGTCTCGTTATTGGAATACTTTTTGAGTGTTTGAACTCGTGATACACAAATATTTTGAGATGTTGATGTATCACTCAACATGACATTTTTTAAATCCTGTTTGAGCGTCCATCGTCGTAATAAAAAATAAAAATTTTTTTGATTATGTTGTTGTAAACACACACAAACACACACACACACACACACACACACACACACACACACACACACACACACACACACACAAAACAAACACAAAACAAACACATAAACTATGCGACGTAATGTAAAATAATTTGTCACAATGAAACATATTTCAACTGTGTAGGGGATGGTGTATACGAATTAATGTATACTCATTAGTATGGAACCTGTATTACTGTATTAGTATTTTGAGTAATTGAATAAATCATATATAATAATCATTAATACATAATGATTGCATAATGATTATGTAAAACGTGATTAATGTATACGAATGACTCGCAGGCAGATAATCTATCCTTATTCCTGTATCGATACGCTAGAAGGTTGATTATAATCAGCTCGTCGTTTTAATCATACGTCCTATCGTTGCTAGCAATCACATTTTTCTCGTTGATCATAAATAATAAACATTTTCAACCGCCAGGCCATGAAGGATTCCTGCAATTCCCTTGTTTTCCGATGAAGTATATATACTCCAACATCTAAAACTAACTTGTCTAACATCTAGTTTATACGAGGTAGTACCATTGACATACCGTTATAATTCAAAATATATATTTTCATAGTTGAGATAAAACCTAAAACTGGTTTTATTTTGTACAAATTGTATTATAAAATATACAATTGGGGAAAAATAGAACAAAAATTGTAAGCAGTGCGAAGGTCCCAATGGTAGAGAGAGCGCAAATAGCTTTTGTTTCGCAAGTGATTTCCACCCTAACGGCTGGGGTGGATGGTGGATGGTGGATGGTGGATGGGGTGGTTGTGGCCATGCTACTTGCTTTCTTTACGCTCCACGAAACTTGACGTTGGAGAGTGAAAAATACATTCTCTAGAAGGAAACTTTAAACTTCTCACTGACCTTCATAATATAATCCTTAGCTAGCGTGTATAGAAAAACACCTTACAAATAGGTCGTACTACATTTTGCAATACATGCAACAGTTATATATGGTTATCTTTCAAATTTGTATTAATTCCATACTTAATTAATCGTAAAACACTGGAGGTATACAACAAATAATTTGTTTTCTTGAATTTTTTTATTTATTTTTCGGTAAGGTCCATTTGAAAATAAAAATATGTGTGCATTAACATTACAATTTTCCATTTCCGACTTAAACGATTTAGAGCAGGCACCTGATTTATAGATGTTCACATTAAGCAATTAAAAAAAATTCTACTTACACTCATCTTTATTCTATCGTTCTTTTGAAATTTTGTATAATTTTTATTATTTATTTCGCCCAATGATTGTGACCAGGAGAGAAAAACGAATTTGTTTGTTCTGCATGAACATTATTTCTGCAGTTAGTTATTTTTAGTTATTTGTAGTAGTAGTATAGTTATTTTTAGCAAGTAGATAAGCTAAATATTACAATGGAATAATAATGTATATAGAATGTAAACAGAAACAGACTAAAAAGAAAACGTAACAGCAACAACAATAACAAATACATATAAAAACAGGGGTCCAACAACAACACTAGCTGGGAGGGGAACTTGGCCATTCAACGGTCTTTGACGGAAAGCCCTTTGGACGTCTGAGGCTTAGCAGCATAACCTATTATATGCTTGAAACGTTCTTATCCCACAAATTTGTTTGGTTTGACAGGCGGCTTCATATCACTCGGCATCTTAATAACCATCCTTAATAAACCATGAAAATTCTTAACAAAATGTCGTTAGAGCAGATTTTAAGAAAATTATATTTTTCACATTTTTAAGGGAGTTTAAGTAATTTTATTAAAATTGTACGATCAGTGTGGCTCAGTGTTTGTACACAGACAGGCAGCAGACATAAGTCCGACAATCACTTTTTTGGATGCAGTGAGCCTCAAAACGGAAACATCCACTCTCAACTTAAATTCGAAAGTTTTTACGAAAACAAACCTTACTGCAAATACCATGTACAAGAGTAGAAAGTAAAAAGTGAACAATTAAAGTCACTTAAAGAATAACAGTTGTACAAATATACATCATGACGAAAAACTTAGGGCAACCGTTATGTTCTATGTTATGAATAACATTCGATTAAATGTTAAAATATTCGTTAAAATCATCCAATGGAAATAGCGGGAATTTCACTACACAGAGTACAAACGATTATATGAAGGTTTACGCCAGTTATTTCGATGTTTGATCAAAGTTCACTCAGTGATATTGTTTGGTCAATTTTAACAATACCAAGGCTTTATCAATGTCCCTCATTAATTCTGATCGTCGATAAAGGTTTACAAAGTAAAGAAACGAGATCACACGCAGCACGCATATGAACTAGTTTCGTGTTTCGTTTTAATTCTTTAAAGCATTATGGATCACCTTCAATTTGGTTTATATATAAAATGTAGGGCCACATTATTATAAATATACGTTTGTTTAGTGGTCACAAAAATAATTAAAAAGTTTGATACCGAAGTGATTCCAATAAGGTAAGGTTTCTCGTAAATAACTCTGTTCTACGAGTAAAAAAATATCATTGCAGTTTTCAAAGTTCAGTGGATTTTTCAATTAATTAACTTACACATTTTAGCTAGATCGACAAATTATGATCTATGTCCACATCTAAAATTTCAGTTGTTTCTACGTGTTGGATTTACAAGTAAATACAATAAAAATAAAACAGTAGAAGAGGTAATACATTATTCAAAGGATTCTGAAGCAATAGCTAGGAGGTGAGTTAAGGGATCCGATCTCGAGGATAGATCGAGCTGGAAATAAAGGAAAACAATATCATCAAAAGAATATTCTGTCGTAGCAGACCTGCTTACTCATATAGTTTCAAAATCAATAATATTAATATAATAATCTATGACAATTTAAACAATATCTGTCGATAAATACGAGAGTTTGCCTATTCTCCATAAGATTAACATGGGATATAGTATGCAGGGTTTCTCCCATGATAAACACTAAAACTATGATTTTAGGCATCGGATTAATCACACGAAGCTAAATAACAAGTTTCATCCAATAGTATTGGTTAATAAGTGAAATATCAATTTCCCCTTATCCTCCATAAGATTGGGGCCCCGAAAGACAACGTACTGTACTTTGCACTGTACTGTAAATTGTCAAAATACCAAGTTCCGAGAAAAATGGCTTTGCCGATTGTTCGCTATCAAGATTCATTATTGTCCTGATAGCTTTTTTTTGAAGCTGAAGGATACTATTAAGGTTGAAATTGCTGGTCGCCCCGTAAAGTGCAACACCAAAAGATATATGGGAGTGAAAGTGGGCAAAATAAATTGATTTTAATGTCTCAATCGAACAAAATCTTGACATTAATTTTAACGCAAATAGGCCTGAAGAGATTTTCTTTCTTAATTGCAGAACGTGATTATCAAAATATAGATTTTCATCTAAAGTTATTCCTAGAAATTTTATTTTGCCCGTTTGAAAAATTGTAGAGTTGTCAATTTTGATATCAGGTTTTATTTTATTTCGACTTTGTATTGTTTGAAAACACATTACTTTAGTTTTTTCAAGATTTAATAATAAATTTTTGCCACTTAAGTAATTATAATATAGTCAAAATATAATATAGTGTTTATTGTTATTATATCATTTGGCTGTTGGAGTGTAACGAAGTAATAAATGGTTCACTATATAAGTTAAATTTGGAAAATATAAAAAGGTTGGCAAATTCATACTTCAAATCATAAATAAATTGTTGCATACGTTTTGAATAACAAACTCACTTCACTATTCAGACTCATAAGAATTGTAATCCATACTTAAAGGAAACATGCAACATCAACTCGAAAAAACAGTCGTGCACTCCCGCACTGTCGAGAACCTCGAACTTTGGACTCACGTACGACCTGAGTTCTCTGGCTTTCATTCTCAGACATCTTTCCGTTGGTTTATACGATGGGGACGTCCGCCTCTACACCCATTGAAGACGGCTAGAGGGTGTTATAGGTTTTGCTTCCTTCTTATTGCCGAAGACAATCCACGTAGATTTGTTGAAGAGCTGTCAATTAACATATTGGTTGCAGATTGTCTTCTGTTTTCGTTCTGTAACAAGATGCAGCGTTGTCAAATCAACACCATGGGAGCGGATGGTACAAAGGAGTCCTATACGAGATATAATGTTATTGAGGCTTAAGGAAGTTGAACAAGTTGTTACACTACCTATTGGAAATTCGCTCAAAGGAAATATGCGGACACCTGCCCCGGTCTCCTCAACTGTTTTTAATTTGACGTTTGGTAAAAAACACTAAGTAATATTGTGAATAGTTCTGGGTGAGGGCCAAGGGGAGTCGAGCTTTCATAATGGTATTTTACCAAAGAGTTACACAGCTTGTGATTTATTTCTGGCTCTCCGCCAAACACAGTGGAGCCGTTGAAAACAAACCCATCCTGATTATAGCTCTCATCATCATTATCACCCATAAAGCAGGGACTTACGGTTACCTCTGTGTTGACAAAATCAATACAAAATAATGTGGCGGAAAACATATCGGATGCTACACTGTTTATTCGTTCATCAGCTTAATTTAGTTACGGAAAAAATATCGGGTGCTACACTGTTTACTAGTCATTATGAAACTCCAGCTTAATTTAGTTATGGAAAAATATTGTGTGCTACACCGTCTAGTCGTTCATATTAAAATCCAGATAAATCAATTGTGATCATTTTCCATCACTATAAGTTAAACTAAGTTTCATGACATTCAGGATGTTGAATCTGATCTCGCTCCCAGGTGAGCTAGAAACTACAACATTTAAAGACTAGTACAAAATTCTGACTGAGCCGGTAATATGCCGAAAACAAAAATGTTTAAAGAAATAAAAATATTTTACATACAATATCGAGCAACAATGATTAACCAGGTAAGACACAAAAACGTCCACTCGTCACCAGGACTCAAGTGGAACATGATTGAAGAATTTCAGTGGGCTTGTCCCTGGAGCTCGGAAACTCTAGTGCCAGAAACAAAATGGTCTCGGCAAAAACCTGAAACATAGACGAAGTGCGTCCATCAAATTTTGAATTCTTAATTATATAACACCTCTTGCAAGCCTTACGGGTTAGGATTGCATCACAATTTTCTGTCAAATAATATTATTTCTATTTAGAAATATGGTACTTTGTTTTCTCTACCCCTTAGTCCTTTGTTAAAAATTGGCAGCCATAAAACTCCCCTCGAATGAAACATCCAAAGAGACTTTGAATAAGAACTTTCCTTGAATTGGCAGACGTAAAACTTAGTTTTACGTGATGGAAAATGACCTAAATAAAAATCAAAATAACACAAACACACCATCGCCAACAATGAATCTCGAACGACGTATTTAACACAACTAGATCGTATGGTAAAATGGTGTTTGGGTAAGTAAACCGATATAAAAATTAAATAAATATTTTTCGACTCATATAGTGCCAGCTTGAAACATTGTGACGTGAGTCGATATCGTTTGTTTTCCGAGGCCCGATGTGACATCATCACAAGTGTTGTGATCTTTAGCTTGTCAAAGAAACACGAGTGCTCACAGTCAAAACGCAACTAACAACAAAGCCTTGCCCTTTTCACGTTCACTTCAGTTCTCCGAGTCTCACTTGCCTGCCAGCACCAACCCTGTTCCAAAAGCTCTAACGGTTCGTGTCTCTTGCGGATGACATTTCTGGATTTCATATTATATTTTATCAAAACACTGACATCATATGTCTAATCCTCAAGAGGGATTGTTGATTACAATGGTTAACGAATAAATAAAATAAATATAAACATGTTTGTTCTAAGTTTAGTAACAAAAAATGGAAACAATTAACTTTAAGGTATATTATGATGATTTTTTTTATATTTTTGTATTAGAGTCATAAAAATAGCCTCAAAATAAAACAACTTTCAGTGTTTTGTGAAAATTTCCTTTTTCGTGTTAACAATAGCCGTAAACAATTATGTATTTGGTTGGTATTCTTCTTTTACAGTGGTTAAATATAGATTAATCGCTTATTATAATAATAACTTAAAACCCAAACTCTAGGTCACTTAAGTCTTGTAAGTTAATTGTAACAAACCCCGAAAACAAACCTACCTCTCTCAAAGGAAAAGTGCGTATCTGTATAATGTGGACGTGCCTACCTCTGTTTAGAGGTGTATTCGTATATGAAGGGCTGTCCACCTCCATATAGAGGTGCTTACCCCTGGGCCTGTGTTGAGGTGTTTCCCCTTGTGTAGGGGCGTCTACCCATCTTTAGAGCTTTCTACATCTTTTTGGAGGTATCTAACACTGTGGAGAGGTGCTTAACTCTTTTTACAGGTATTTACTCACATGTAAAGGGGCCTACTTCTTTGTGGAGGAGTGCAACAAGATGGAGAGCTATCTAGCCCTTTATAGTGGTGTCTGCCCGTATAATAAGCAATGTACATACTTACTTCCTTTTAGTAGAGCTTTCTACACCTTTTTTGGAGGTGTATAACAATGTGGAGAGCTGCTGTTGTAGACTTCTGATAGAGGTCTATCACTTTATATTGGTGTCTACCCGTATAATAAGCAATGTACTTACTTCCTTTTAGTAGAGCTTTCTACACCTTTTTTGGAGGTGTATAACAATGTGGAGAGCTGCTGTTGTAGACTTCTGATAGAGGTCTATCACTTTATATTGGTGTCTGCCCGTATAATAAGCAATGTATTTCCTTATTGTAGAGCTTTCTACACCTTTTTTGGAGGTATATAACGATGTGGAGAGCTGTCTACCCCTTTATAGTGGTGTCTGCCCGTATAATAAGCAATATACTTCCTTTTTGTAGAGCTTTCTACATCTTTTTTGGAGGTATTTAACACTGTGGTGAGGTGCCTACCCCGTTTTAGAGGTATTTACTCACATGCAAAGGTGCTTACTTCTATGTAGAGGTGTGTACTTAGATGGAGAACTGTCTACCTCTTTGTAGAAGTGTATACCCATATAGAGAATAATCCAAATCTCCATCCCTATCCCTGTGGAGAGGTACCAACCGCTTTGGAGAAATACCTACTCTTGTATAGAGGTGCCTACAACTATGTGAAGGTGCCTTCTCCTGTGTAAAGTTTCCTACGCTTGCGTATTATGCCTACTCTTGTATAGAGGTGCCTACAGCTATGAAAAGATATCGAAAGAACATTTTTAGAGTACTTACGTACAGATAGATGTTAAATATATGGAGATATAAGCACATTTTCCTAAATAAAGTAACCATCAGAGTTAAATATACTATTTTATTAATTAGAAAACATATTCGTGTTATCTATTTTGGATTTTCCATTTAGTTATTTTTCTTAAGGCTATTAGTTGAAACGACGTATGTAGTAATAATAAATTGAAAGACCCGGTTTATTTATTTCAAGAAGTATTACGGCATACAAATAAAAATATGGGACAAGACTGTCATGGATTCACAAAACAACCGATATTAGAGTTGAAGAAACTGACAAGTGACAGTTAGTCAAGACGGGTTCCGTAAGTAGCTGTCAGCTAATCTTGTTCCCAATTCATCGGCTTCCCTTTACGCCAGCCTGAAACGTAGAAAGGAAGGTAAAACTGCTACGTAGTTCCTTGGATCCTAAACTCAGTTTTACTTGGTTGCTTTCATGAGTTTTCTAATTTTTGAAATTTTTATTTGGGTTTTCTTATATAATTGTGGAGTTATAAGAATTAGTCATTACCGAAGACATTATCTGCAGGTTGGGCTCCATTCTCCTCTAGTTTCATACAGGGACAAAGAAACACAAAATATTCCTGAGCTTTGCCTATTAACAAAGGAAATTATTCTTCATATGTAATATGTTATTTTAACTCCTGTTATCCGTTAATTAGTTTGTTTATTTAATTAAGTGTGGTCAAATTTTCTTTTTAATGATTAGTAGTTATGATTAGTAGTAAACTATGCCTTTATTCCATAGCTTAACCATTGAAACTATACCTAAATCGTATGTATGATTGAATGACATTATAGATTCCGCCGAAAATCTAAGCTTAACTTGGTGGGGCTAGGATCATTTTAAAATGTGTTTCATAAATAAATGACAAACATTTTTTTACTTTCTGTATATAGCGAAAGTAGGCTATAGTTTCAGTAAAAATGTCTTATATAAAAGTCTGAAAATCTATTTTTACCTCTGAACCTGTTACCTACAGTTACAGGTTTACCGAATTTTAAAAGTGATTTATGGATCAACAGAGTTTTGAAAATTCATAATGGCGTTGGTTATTAATTATAAAATTAACTCATTAATTAATTATATCATTCATTTCCAAATAATTTTCTTTTGCCAATTCACTGACCAAATTGAGGGGAGAGTGACGCGTTGTGCGAGTAAGAGCGTAATGAATTATGCATTCCAGTCCCTTCAGTAGATATTCAGCCTTTATCATCCTTCCAGCAGAGCAGTTGATATAATGCTTTACCTTTTATGATGTTTCTCAAAAGCTTATTAATCAAATTTCCTTCCAGGAGAGATTAGTTGGGGACTAATCGTTAGCCGACCTGCGTACTTGGGGATTTTCCTATTCAATGAGTTCGTATTTCAGTAAAACCTCAATCATTCGAACCTCGATAAAAACTCTAAATTTGTAGGTTTCGTCTGTTTCCTTGAAGCCTCCTCTAATATAAAAAAACATAACGATAGTTCAAAAAAATTTTGACGCATAATTTATCCTCTAAATTTTGAATTTGTGTGTAATTTAGCCTCTAGAATTCGAATCATGTTTTTTTTATTTTATTCCATAGTTATACAATTCAAATTCGGTTTCCATAAGCCTCTAAGATTCAAAGTAATTCTTAAAAAGTCAGTCGAAACGTGAAGTTCGTTTCTGCAATTCCTCTAGGTTCGGATCGTCAATGGTGTTGTTTTCTTTGCTTCGTTACAGCATTACTAAAATATTAAAAATTACAGATATGTAGTGTTTTGGAGTACTACCACATTTATGTTACCCTCCAGTTGATTTAGAATGAGTGCAAAGAAGTAAAAGTATGATTCAAATTTTACTCTAGATAACCTCTAAAATTCAAAACTTCTGAATTAAACCTCTACAAATCCAAAGAAAAATTTTACAGTAATTTAAATTTCAGTTTTCTTTTCGCTTAAACCAACTTCCTTTCAACTAAACCAAAGCTTAATGAATACGGTCCAGCCAATAGAAATATATATTATACATATTAATTATATATTAAGATTGCTGTGTCCGAATAAAGCGTAATTTGTCTGTTCAAGTTCTAAAACCAGGGGATTACTAAATCTAAAGGTGGGTATTTACACTATAATTTGATTGTTGTAATTTTTCATATGATTTATCAAAATATATTGTTTTCTAAAAAATAAAGCTGAAGTCGCATGTCAAGGAAAATTCCAGTTTACGTGTAAAACTAATTTAAACCTTTAAACATATAATATTGGGCTTATGAAGATTAATAATTAAAAAAAACAATGGTGCTTTCCTTGGTGGCAGGCGTTGATTAAAAATGGTTTACTATGAGTTTTATAAGATGTGAATAAATATTTCAAATATTTGTAGTTGTTATAAAAAAGTAAAAATATATCCGAAAATTTGGAAAAAGAAACTGCAGAACCCTCAGGTTGTTAGAATAACTGAATTAAATAAAACTAATATATACATATATTAATGTTATGTTATGTGTTATATATTAATGTAATGTATTAAGTTTGATATAATTTGATATTATTTCGCAAGACTATGATGAGGTTAGATAAAACTTCTTACTAAATGGCCTATGTGGACATAAGTTTTTAAATATTAGGAAATGCATGAAACTACATCTGCTAAGCCCCAACAATTGGAATATTCGGGTACAGTAACATCTATTAAGCTTAAACATATGTGCTGCTATATATATGGTCCCTTCATCAGGAGCATAGTGGAGGATGCCTCCGCACTTGCAAATATTTTGCTTAAATATGTGGGAAACGTTTGTTTAGAAGTCAACGCTTGAACTATACCTCTCGCAGCTCTTTTCAGGAACCTAGAAATATCCATTTTTACTCGCACTGTCTTTTTACATCAGTGAGGGGTTGAATTTTGTCAGTGTTTGGAGGAAACTTCTGCGTGCGCCTGATAGCGTTGCAACCAAAACTCTCATATTTATCGACAGATATTGATAAAACTTGTCTTATATTATTATTATAATTACTATATTATTAATTTGGAAATTCTTTGAGTACGTAGGTCTGCTGCGACGGGGATATTTTGAATAAGCAGTATTGTACTCGACAATGGTACGAATAACCAATCGAAACCTGCGCAATGTTTTAAGTACTTTTAAGGTCTTAAATACATACAACCCCTATATTTTATAAACAAAAATTGCGATCGAAGCTCAAGATTCAGATTTTTTTGAAAATACAAGTATTAACATTAACCTGATTATTGTTGTTGGTTTTATCAAATACCTATTTCGGCAGGAACGCAGGGAGATGTGTGTTGCATGTACTGTTTCGTTGGTGACACAATGGCATTTTCGCCTCAGTAATCAGTGCCTCAGTACTTTGATGGGTGTGGCTCGTGCCTTCTCGGATCTTCATTTGTTAGAGTGTTCTGCTTCGATGCACTTTAGCAATTTTAATATCACTTCACTAAGCAATGGTCGCCCATTGTCATTGTGTAAGTAGAAGAGGTATGTAACGAGTGTGACATATACTTTCAATTACCATAAGCTATTAATTGATATAGCAGTGTGTTAACTGATTTTAAGCAGTTAAATACTGTCATTGTGTAGCGATTACGTGTGCAGCAAATTACCTTCACTAAGTAAAGCTCATTCCCGTCATTGAGTAAACAAGAAATTGTGTGAGTAACCATTTACTTCACTAAGCAATCTCCTGTCATTGTGTAAGAGAAATATGTTTGTGTATTTACCCTTCACTAAGCAATGCTCGCCTGTCATTGTGTAATAAGGAGCGTAGTGTGTAGCAGCTACTTACCCTTCACTAAGCAATGCTCGGCCTGTCATTGTGTAAGCGGAGGAGGGAGCGTGTTGTGTGTAGCAGCTACTTACCCTTCACTAAGCAATGCTCGGCCTGTCATTGTGTAAGCGAAGGAGGGAGCGTGATGTGTGTAGCAGCTACTTACCCTTCACTAAGCAATGCTCGGCCTGTCATTGTGTAAGTGAAGGAGGGAGCGTGATGTATGTAGCAGTTACTTACCCTTCACTAAGCAATGCTCGGCCTGTCATTGTGTAAGCGGAGGAGGGAGTGTGACGTGTGTAGCAGCTACTTACCCTTCACTAAGCAATGCTCGGCCTGTCATTGTGTAAGCGAAGGAGGGAGCGTGATGTGTGTAGCAGCTACTTACCCTTCACTAAGCAATGCTCGGCCTGTCATTGTGTAAGCGAAGGAGGGAGCGTGATGTATGTAGCAGCTACTTACCCTTCACTAAGCAATGCTCGGCCTGTCATTGTGTAAGCGGAGGAGGGAGCGTGACGTGTGTAGCAGTTACTTACCCTTCACTAAGCAATGCTCGGCCTGTCATTGTGTAAGCGGAGGAGGGAGTGTGACGTGTGTAGCAGCTACTTACCCTACACTAAGCAATGCTCAGCCTGTTATTGTGTAAGCGGAGGAGGGAGCGTGACGTGTGTAGCAGCTACTTACCCTTCACTAAGCAATGCTCGGCCTGTCATTGTGTAAGCGGAGGAGAGAGCGTGACGTGTGTAGCAGCTACTTACCCGCAAAAGCCCTTTGTTAAGCAAATCGTCTCATCACCACACAAAGAACGTCCTACCTTGTTACTTACTTATTTCATCTATTCTCTCCACTACCGACATTATTCCCTCAAAATTGTTTTCTCTCCGATATTTTCTTGAAAATTCTAGAATATTTTCCTACAGATTCTTTTTGTTAAATTTATATTACTATATACATATGATTGTCTGGTGTTTCGTACCGGCATACGGATATGTGGTAAAACGATATTTTAACTGAAGTAAAGTATGATGGATTTTATTTTTTTCAATATTTCTTTCAATAACAAACACAACTTTTACATAAAGGCCTCAACAACTGAAACAAAAAATTTGATTTCAAGAATCATGTTACTGGAACGATAAAAATAAATTACAAAAAATAAAATAATTTGTCTATAATAATTACTTTGGACTAATGTATAGATACTAGTAGTAGATACTAGTAGGGATGTGGTGGGCCAAAAAAGGAAATAGAAAAAGTAAAATATAAAAAGGGGTAAATATTCATATACAAAAATGTATTAAACAACAACATAGCGAACATGCAAACATGTATTAAAAGGTAATTTTAGGAAAGCGCATTAAAAGTGTCTTTGCCACAGTGGCAGCTCTGCTGCTGCTAACCTCTCGCAGTATATCTCAATACACCTAGTAACTGCACCATATTTCATTTGAAGACATGGCATTTTTACTAAGCTCCTCAGTTGAAAAAATGCTAATTAATACATGTTCCATGAATGAATCCAATACAACATGATTCTTCTTGCTACATTAAACAAAAAAGCTGTGTGAAAAACTGAGACCAAAGACCATTTTTGTTTATCCTATGCGAAAATTGTCCCCCAATGTTAATCTAATTTAATAATTTATTTAGATTTTTTTTTCAAAAAATTGCTAATCAATACATGTTCCATGAATGAATCCAATACAACATGATTCTTCTTGCTACATTAAACAAAAAAACAGTATGAAAAACTGAGACCAAAGACCATGTTTATTTATCCTATGCAAAAATTGTCCCCAATGTTTATCTAATTTATTTATTTACTTCATTTGAATTACTAAATTATATTTTGTGAGAACACAACTTTTACAATTATTAAATATATAATGAGGTTTAGTAATACAGTATCAGATACAAAATAAGAACTCTTCATTTTATTGGAAGGTATTTTACAAAATTGCTATGCATGTATATTTCCGATGATTAAATTAATCCCTTGTTTCTCCTAGGGTATGATATAAGGTTTATTCTGGATACGATTCTAGATATACAATTTAAATTTTAGTAACCCCAGGTTTTATGGCTGGCTGGCACGTAAACACAAGTGCTTGCCCGGGATATACATATGCGTAACCGTCCGCAGGTCGCTCGGTCATAAACCTTTGAGATCCCTTCACGACGCTTCCGAGTTTGCCATAGTGCCACTTGTATGCATCCCTGGTCACAGATCTTCTTTGTCACTAACGTATGCTATCTTATAATACTTTCATGTTTGTCACAGAGCCACTTGCTTGTATGCATCTCTGGTCACATCTTTGTCACTAACGTATGCTATCTTATAATACTTTCATGTTTGTCACAGAGCCACTTGCTTGTATGCATCCCTGGTCACAGATCTTCTTTGTCACTAACGTATGCTATCTTATAATACTTTCATGTTTGTCACAGAGCCACTTGATTGTATGCATCCCTGGTCACAGATCTTCTTTGTCACTAACGTATGCTATCTTATAATACTTTCATGTTTGTCACAGAGCCACTTGCTTGTATGCATCTCTGGTCACAGATCTTCTTTGTCACTAACGTATGCTACCTTATAATACTTTCATGTTTGTCACAGAGCCACTTGCTTGTATGCATCTCTGGTCACAGATCTTCTTTGTCACTAACGTATGCTACCTTATAATACTTTCATGTTTGTCACAGAGCCACTTGCTTTTATGCATCGCTGGTCACAGGTCTTTTTTGTAACTATGTGATATTTTATCATGCAACTGTCTTGTTTGTCATAAAAAGAAGACGTATACAGAAGCTTGTATGCATCTTAGCATGTTAGCATCTTACGCATCTTAGCGTCATAGCATCTTACCCCTGGCAAATGAGTAAGTAGGAAAATCATTTTATTAATCACACTTTGATTAGAAGTGAATATAATGTAGAAATAAAAGTAGGCTAATGGAATTTAGGGACCAAATAAATACTAATAGTGCTGTGTTTGTTGTTATTCGTGTTTAATTCTTTTAATTGTGCGTTATTGTTGTTTATTTGGTACTTTAATAATATTACTGGGTACAGATTATTTTTCTTAATCCTTATATTCCTAATGTGGGAATATTTTATATTTTTGTTAACTGTTTGATTGCTTGTAAAAATGAATGGGCACCCCAGGATCTATCACATGAGGCACTATTCAATCTTTAAATATATCTTTAAGACCTTTTTCCGTAACTAAAATATAGACATTAAATAATTTTATGTAAAACGTACTAAGATAAACCATTCTTACAAGTCTTAATATTTTGAATTTTTAAGAAAAAATCTTTAATGACATTTGACATTTAATGTCCCCTAATAAAAGAATTGAAGCTGACGAAGGGTAGTTCGGAGGGTAAGAATAGTGGTGGCTGGAGCCGGGCATCGGCATCATTAGGAGTTGTAATCGTTATATAGTCATTAGTCGCTGGCCTTCTTACCGCCTCATTAATTATGTAATGGGATTTGAGATGGAAACGTAGTCGTCCACTATCCACTTTAATGTTTAATGTGAACGAAAGTTTACATCTTCAACAAAAATAAAATTATATTTTCGTACTAGCTTCTACAGTGACAAACTTATAATACCTTGTAAGGCCAATATTTTCGTTTAACAGGATTGTTAATTAATAGCCCGACAGCCAATGACATATAAGGGACCTACAGTTAAACTTGGGATCCAAACCACAATTTCGACTTTGAATAACGAGCTACTTTTGAGTATGGTCTTTGTGGATAAAGGTATAACTTAATAGTGCCGATATTAATCCTCACCAGAGAATATCCCAACCACCGACTATCGCTCATTACAATTCTCAATTCGTGAAATTGTGTTTTTCAACGTTTTTGAGGATTTTTTAGACGTGTTAACCAAACACCCTTTGAAAATCAATAATTTCATAATAGTTGGACTATTGGTGTGATGTCGGAATTGTTATGCAGCCAGAACGGTAGTTCTAAAACGGTGAAAAAGAGGAAAATAACTTATAATAACTTATGTAGTAAAAATTATTATTAATAACACTTAATAGGTAAATTTCTATCACATGTGCTATTATTGCTCTTTAGGTAATTTCCTTGGCAGTTAACAAATTATTTCGAACTAGACCTTGAGAATTGTGTGCACTATCGTGTAATAAAAATACAAAATACTACTGACATTTTCTGAATTTGAACCTGAGACCTCGAGGACTGATGTACCGCGGTATACCCATAGACTATAGCGCTCTCAAAAGTAATCAAATAACACATAAATGTGCGATTATTATAATCTATTCTTCCAGAGCTGCTACACAGTGTAAAATTAAAATTAAATGCATTTTCTGAGGGACGAAAAAAGCATGCTAAGAAAATTAGTCACAAGGCTGTAAAATTTTAGGTCTGTCACAAAAACACGTACTTGTATATTTCAACAAGTCTTCAAACAACTGGATGAGTCATAGTCACCACAGGCCACAGTCATACAACTTATGATTACTACAGTATTTAACTACTAATGCGTCTAGTCCATTCCTAAACTTAAAGCTGTAAGTGACAGACGTATCACTGCAACAGTCACAAACTTTAGTAGTAATTTCGATACGGTAAAAGATTTCTAAAAGCTAGAAAATAGTGTAATAGCTGTGCGAGTGCAAAGGATATTACTCGTTTTGCTTTAAGAGGCTTCATAACCGTTAACCTATAACATTTCTATGGCACATTACAAATCCTTAATGTAGTTTTATAATTTTACATAACTCTACGCGATGGTATAAGGTTTCTGGCGTATTCTAAATCATTTGCGAAAATCAACATTAAAATTATAAAATTTATTAACAGTTTTAAACCTTTTTAGAAATTATTCTTTAATAAATTACTATCCTAACGTGACGAACTTAACCTACGAAAAATTAGATAAAAAAGATAAAATTATAAGTCACTTATAATTAATTTACTTATAACGATTATTAAGTTTTATTTTTTTTAATTTTATGGAAATATTTTGCCATTCAGAAGGAATTCACTTCCTGAGACTGAGTTACATTACCAACATAAAGAACGGATACATTAATGGTGATAAAATAAAGTTGTACGTTCAGCAAAAAATGTATTATTACTTATAGAATTATAAATACTGTTATAGATATCAATAAATTGAAAATGGGGTTTTTAAATCCTTGTAGATATTTTTTGATATTCAGTGAGTCGGGCAACAATAAATTGAGTGTTGCGTAGAAAACTGTAAACACGCTTTTTTGAATAAGCAAAATAATTGGAATAAGGTGAGAAACAGCGTATGGAAATTATAGGTGCAATGTCATATTTAAGAGTTGTATTTATCTTGAGGCGACTGCTCATTTTTATGTGTATTTCGGTTGTAAAACTCAGGCATAGTAAACTTTAAATCACAACTTTTCACACCCTGAATGCTTGTTCTTCTCCTGTTTTCTTTGTCCCGCGAAGCACATTAACATTATAGCCGAAACTTGGGAAGGTACGTTGTTGAAAAAAGTTACTAAAAATTATAGTACAACTCGAAAAATTACTAATAATTATTTAGTTAGATAGTGTTAATTAAAATTATTACACTAGCTTTATATGTGAAATTTTATGAATAAAAAATATAATGTCAATGATTAATAATTTATAAATATTGAATTAATATTTTAATTTAGACATGTAAACATACAATATTAATTTATAATATATTAATATTTTAAAATACGACATAAAAAGATATTATTAACATATAAATATTATATTTTTTAATCTATACATTTGACGCAACTTAAATATTTACATCTGGCGACGCGATATTGGTTACGCGATATTTGACGCGATATTGGTACTCATAATCGGTCGACGCAAATTAATATTGGCGACTATGTGAAATATAATAAATTATACGCGATGGGCGACCCGATATGGGTGACGCAATATTGGCGACGCGATCTTACGATATTACGCAATATTACGCTTAAGCGATATTGGTTACGCGATCTGGGTGACGCGATATTGGTTACGCGATCTGGGTGACGCGACATGGTCACGCAAATTGAAATATTGGTGACGCGATCACGCGACTGGTACGCAACATGGGTGACGAATATTGGCGACGCGATATTACGTAATATTGGCGACGCGATCTGGGCGACGATATGTGACGCAATATCGACGATAAAAATATTCATGCGATTGATACGCGATATTGAAATATACGCGATCTGGGCGACGCGATTTGGTTACTTCTATGTTCTGCGACGCAACATAAATATTTGACATCTGGGCGACGCGATATTGGTTACGCGATCTTTACGCGATATTGTTACGCGATATGACGCGACACGGTCGACGCAAAATATAATATTACATATAAATATTGCGTTTATAATTTACATCTACGCGATATGTGACGCAATATTCGACGCGATCTTGACATTTTACAATATACGCAATTGGAAATATTGGTACGCGATCTTGACGCGATATTGGTTACGCGATCTGGGTGACGCGATGGTCGACGCAACATGGGTGACGCAATATTGGTGACGCGATATGAGACGCGATATTGTTTTACGCGATCTGGTGAAGATATTGGTTACGCGATCTGGGTGACGCGACATGGTGACGCAACATGGGTGGCGCAAAATTGGTGACGCGATCTGCGACGCGATATTGGGCGACGCGATATGGGTGACGCAATTTGGCGACGCGTTATGGGCGACGCGATATTTGACTGATATGGGTGACGCGATATTGGTTACGCGATCTGGGTGACGCAATATTGGGTTGTAGAAAATTCAGATCAATTCAAATCAAAATTTATGACGCGATCGCACATAACTGGTGGATAGCATAACATTAAACACCGGCTTGGAAGTTTTTTTACAGTTTTCTTTTATTTAAAAATCTGGCAAATAATTGTTGATTTAAAAAAATATATAAATATAATATAACCGACTAAAATATTTTAATTATTGTATGTATAAAATGTTTATTCATATATGTGAAATTGTTGCTATAATATTATGGACGATTTAATGCAACGGCAATGATTATTATGTGGCGACGCGATCTGGGCGACGCGATATTGGTTACGCGATCTGGACGCGTTATTGGCGACGCGATCTGGGCGACGCGATATGGGTGACGCAATATTGGCGACGCGATCTGGGTGACCCGATATGGGTGACGCAATATTGGCGACGCGATATTGGCGATGCGATATGGGCGACGCAATATGGGTGACGCAATATTGGCGACGCGATCTGGGCGACGCGATATTGGTTACGCGATCTGGATGACGTGACATGGTCGACGCAACATGGGTGACGCAATATTGGTGACGCGATCTGGGCGACGCGATATTGGTTACGCGATCTGGGTGACGCGATATTGGTTACGCGATCTGGGTGACACGACACGGTCGACGCAACATGGGTGGCGCAATATTGGCGACGCGATATGGGTGACGCAATATTGGCGACGCGATATGGGCGACACGATATTGGCGATGCGATATGGGCGACGCGATATGGGTGACGCAATATTGGCGACGCGATCTGGGCGACGCGATATTGGTTACGCGATCTGGATGACGTGACATGGTCGACGCAACATGGGTGACGCAATATTGGCGACGCGATCTGGGCGACGCGATATTGGTTACGCGATCTGGGTGACGCGATATTGGTTACGCGATCTGGGTGACGCGACATGGTCGACGCAACATGGGTGGCGCAAAATTGGTGACGCGATCTGGGCGACGCGATATTGGCGACGCGATATGGGTGACGCAATATTGGCGACGCGTTATGGGCGACGCGATATTGGTGACGTGATATGGGTGACGCGATATTGGTTACGCGATCTGGGTGACGCAATATTGGGTTGTAGAAAATTCAGATCCGAAATTCAAATCAAAATTATGACGCTTTTTAGAGTCGCACATATTTTACTCGGTGGACTAGTTCATAATGCATTTTCGGGGGGAAACACCGGCTTGAGATCTCAGTTTTTTTACAGTTTTCTTTTATTTAAGGAAATCTGGCTGGAAATAATTTGTTGTTGATTTATTTTATATATATATATAGCTTTCATTGTTTTTACTTTAAAATATTTAATTATTGTATGTATAAAATGTTTATTCATTATATGTTTGAAATTGTTGCTATAATATTATGATGATTGCTATGAAAATGTTATTTTGTCAACGGCAATAAAGATTATTATTATTATTGTTGTTGGTTACGCGATCTGGGCGACGCGATATTGGTTACGCGATCTGGGCGACGCGATATTGGTTACGCGATCTGGGTAACGCGATTTGGGCGACGCGATCTGGGCGACGCGATATTGGTGACGCAATATTGGTGACGCGATATGGGTGACGCGGTATGGGTGACGTGGTATGGGCGACGCGATATGGGTGACGCGATCTGGGCGACGTGATATTGCCGACGCGACATGGGTGACGCGATCTGGGCGACGTGATATGCGTGATCTGGGAGAGGTGATATGGTTGACGCGACATGGATGACGCGATCTGGGTAACGCGATTTGGGCGACGCGATCTGGGCGACGCGATATTGGTGACGCAATATTGGTGACGCGATATGGGTGACGCGGTATGGGTGACGTGGTATGGGCGACGCGATATGGGTGACGCGATCTGGGCGACGTGATATTGCCGACGCGACATGGGTGACGCGATCTGGGCGACGTGATATGGGCGTCGTGATCTGGGAGAGGTGATATGGTTGACGCGACATGGATGACGCGATCTGGGTGACGCGATATGGGTGACGTGATCTGGGTGACGCGATATGGTCAATGTGATCTCGGCGATGTGATATGGGCGACGAGATCTGGGTGACGGATCTGGGCGACGCGATATGGTCGACGTGATCTGGGCGACGTGATCTGGGCGACGCGATCTGGTAGACGTGATCTGGTCGACGTGATCTGGGCGACGTGATCTGGGTGACGCGACATGGGTGACGTGATCTTGGCGACGCGATATGGTCGACGCGACATGGGCGACGTCATCTGGGCGACGTGATCTAGGCGACGCGATCTGGGCGATCGAAATGTGTTATCATGCCCTCAAAAGAATAATACATAGCTCGTAAATGATATATAAATTAATGACACCAATGAAATTAATGACTGGATAAATTATTTAAATAATTAATGAAATATGAAATCAACGGTTTAGATGGTTTTAACCATTTACACGTATGTAGAAAGCTTAAACGAATTTTGCAACATTACTTACTTGTTAAAAGAAGTTCACCTGCTATTTTGGTCAAAATACGTTCATTCATCAACTTATTGTGGTAGTTCGCGTGCCTCATATTTCACAAGGACGGATGTTTCTAGACAGCTTGTATTTATACAACAGACTTGATGCAGGAGTTGTAGAAGAAACATAATAAATTATGTACTCAATTAGGTCCATCAGCTTCATAGGTCACCCACACACTGGGGACACTGGCACGTCTTCTTCTTTCCTACGATCGCTGGGATCGCCAGGATCGCTCTCGCAGAACGCTCCACCGTGACGCGATCTCAGCGACGATCGCGACCAAAAATTAACTTATTTTGAATTTTAAAATTTCGCTGGGACCGCGTCGCTCATATTGCTAAGATCGGCCTAATGCAATTACATAAGTTAGAATAATTGGTCTCCCAGATCGCGTCTCTCCTGTCGCCACGTAGGACTGGGCCTTAATACAGCTGCCAGCCCAGAAGTGTTACACAATGTAGTCTACTCACAAAAAACTTTCATTTTAGGTCAGTTAAGCTTGACAGGCTACCTTTGCTAATTAGATTATTGCCTTTTATTAGCTTCAAGAATAAAATCAAATATTTTAAAATTTCAGTGTATTAGGCAATTTCTTCTATTCTGACTATTATTGAAACAAATACTATAAAATACAATATTGATCGAATGATCAATACCTATAAGTGTCCGGTCCACATAACAGGGGTCGTGACACTCATTTAGGCTAAGGTCTTGTGAGCTTCAGCTTCACTGACTCCATAGTATTTCCACCAGGATAGTCTGATCAATACCACTAGGTATCCAGTCTACTTAGTAGGAGTCGTGCCTATAATTTAGGCTAAGGTCTTGTGAGCTTCGGCTTCACTGACTCCATAGTATTTCCACCATTTAGTCTGATCAATACCACTAGGTATCCAGTTAATTTAGTAGGAGTCGTGCCTATAATTTAGGCTAAGGTCTTGTGAGCTTCAGCTTCACTGATTCCATAGTATTTCCACCAGGATAGTCTGATCAATACCACTAGGTATCCAGTCTACTTAGTAGGAGTCGTGCCTATAATTTAGGCTAAGGTCTTGTGAGCTTCAGCTTCACTGACTCCATAGTATTTCCACCAGGATAGTCTGATCAATACCACTAGGTATCCAGTCTACTTAGTAGGAGTCGTGCCAATAATTTAGGCTAAGGTCTTGTGAGCTTCAGCTTCACTGATTCCATAGTATTTCCACCAGCATCGTCTGATCAATACCACTAGGTATCCAGTCTACTTAGTAGGAGTCGTGCCAATAATTTAGTCTAAGGTCTTGTGATCATCAGCTTCACTGACTCCATCGTATTTCCACCAGCATCGTCTGATCAATACCACTAGGTGTCCAGTCTACTTAGTAGGAGTCGTGCCAATAATTTAGGCTAAGGTCTTGTGAGCTTCAGCTTTACTGATTCCATAGTATTTCCACCAGGATAGTCTGATCAATACCACTAGGTATCCAGTCTACTTAGTAGGAGTCGTGCCAATAATTTAGTCTAAGGTCTTGTGATCATCAGCTTCACTGACTCCATCGTATTTCCACCAGCATCGTCTGATCAATACCACTAGGTGTCCAGTCTACTTAGTAGGGGTCGTGCCAATAATTTAGGCTAAGGTCTTGTGAGCTTCGGCTTCACTGACTCCATAGTATTTCCACCAAGATAGTCTGATCAATACCACTAGGTGTCCAGTCTACTTAGTAGGAGTCGTGCCAATAATTTAGGCTAAGGTCTTGTGAGCTTCAGATTCACTGACTCCACAGTATTTCCTCCAGCATCGTCTGATCAATACCACTAGGTGTGCAGTCTACTTAGTAGGGGTCGTGCCAATAATTTAGGCTAAGGTCTTGTGAGCTTCAGCTTCACTGACTCCATAGTATTTCTACTTAGTATTCTACTTAGTAGGGCCGTACCACTCATTTAGGCTGAGGTCTTGTGAGCTTCAGCTACACTGACTACATAGTATTTCCACCAAAATCTTGTCAATGCCAAATCAATGTCACTAGGAGTGCAGTCCACTTGGTATTCGGCACGGTCGGGCAACCCTAACGTCCTTGTAGGTCAACTCTGGCTCAACAAGCTTGAGGTGAAAGTTATGTGTATTTCTATGTAACATCGTTCTCCTAATTACACCACGTTACAGCAATTCTGACAACCGTAATTTCATCTTGAACGTGCCTTAAGTGACATACATTCTCTAAATCTTGATATTCCACATTGAAATAGTGGTCTTGGAGTGCATTATTACCATATAAATGACTAAGTACTGCATATATTGGTATATAATGTACAATTAATTTATAAAATATAATTATTTATTTATTATGTTAATTAATAAATACAAATATAAAATAAACAAATTAATCCCACTAAATCGTAGACTTAACAGCAATGACTGTAACATGTTGGCTATAAAAGATTATATAACCTACGTTTAAAAATGCCAACCTAGTCAAAAGTCAACCTAGTAATGTTACTGGCAGTGGTGTTTGAAGTATTTGAAATACATATAAAACGTTAGTATTGGGAAATAATACCAATTACTAAAAATATACATAAATGATTGTTCATTATTCAGAAACTCAGGGGAAAATATTAATACGTATTCTTTATTTACAGAAATATTCTAACTAATTTCTTCCCAAAACTGTAGTTTGGGATTTTTAACCCAAATTAGATAATAATACAAATTCTACTATTAAAAATCATTGAGAAAATTCACATAGAGGATATGACACTAATAGAGAAAGTGAAATTGACCGTCCATGAGAATAACGAAATCAAGGGACATGAATTTCAATAACATTAAACGATGGTCTTGATCCCAAAACATCAGTCTAGGAGGTAAAATAAAATCCATCCTAATATGAAAACAATATCCTGTATAAATTAATAACGCGAAGGGAAATTTTAACTCGTCTCATTAGAAAAACTTTCTGATATTTAAACTTTTACGAGAATTTTAACAATAGGATATAGTTGGAAACAGAACTTTTTAATAAAAAAATTTTAGTACAGTAATTGAATTATTAAATAAATAGAATTATAACACAATAATATTTATCCTACTCCATTTTAAAACTGTTTTTTACTTCACTGAATTTTTGAAAATTAGTTCCAGATTATATTAAAATAAATTGTAAATTTGTAAATCAGCTAGAAATAATTGGTATTAAAAACAATCGTGTAACTAATCGTACGATGTAAAGTATTGCTCTATTGCTGGGATTCAAAACAAAGTATCAACTCCATTGGTATTTAAAACACCCACTTCCATACTTATATTTTTTTGCTTTAAATTCAAACAAATACGTATAACTTTAACAATATAACTACGAAATAAATTTACGTTTTCCTCATACTAATGAAAACATACTAATGAAGCTGATGAAAAACATCAGCTGATTCATTTCGCTTATGTAAAACGAATAAAAAATTCGTTTTACTTAAAGGTTACAAACAAAGTGCGTGAAAAACGACGGCAAAGTATTGACTAAATTAAAAATGATAATCAATGACTAATATCGGTTAAAATTAAATTTTATGTCCTACTAATGTATAGGATTAGATAATACGGATTAAATTTAGAAATACCGATGTTTAAGGTAATGTAAGCGATCAATTTGACCATTAAAAAAATCTTTTAACGTTTGTGAGAAAGCAATTCTACTGTCACGGTCAGAGTGTAAGGTATACACTACACACAATACGACCTATAAGCTGCCAGCAACGTTTAATGAACTACACGATCACACTTTGAGTGAGAGCAAGCACTTCTGATGTAACGGACAGAGTGTAAGGTCTACAATACACACACTACGACCTATATATGCTGCCAGCAACGTTTAATGAACTACACGATCACACTTTGAGTGAGAGCAAGCACTTCTGATGTAACGGACAGAGTGTAAGGTCTGCACTACACACACTACGACCTATATATGCTGCCAGCAACGTTTAATGAACTACACGATCACACTTTGAGTGAGAGCAAGCACTTCTGATGTAACGGACAGAGTGTAAGGTCTGCACTACACACACTACGACCTATATATGCTGCCAGCAACGTTTAATGAACTACACGATCACACTTTGAGTGAGAGCAAGCACTTCTGATGTAACGGACAGAGTGTAAGGTCTACAATACACACACTACGACCTATATATGCTGCCAGCAACGTTTAATGAACCACACGATCTCACTTTGAGTGGTAGCTAGCAATTCTGATGTAACGGACATATTGTAAGGTCTACAATACACATACTCCGACCTATATCCTGCCGAGAACATTTTGACAACGTCATCATCACCCCTTGAGTATGAGGAAGCACTTTTAATGTCACGGGCAGAGTGTCAGAGTGTGTGACGCATCAGACTGTGTTTTTTTTTTACTTAGTTTCATTTATTTATTGAGTTATACATACATAATGGCTACATGCTATGATATAGGCTATATATAGTTTATCTCTATTTTATTATATTTTTTATTTTATTTAATATTTTAAAATTTTATTATTCAAAATACGTGTAATGATATTTTTACATTTACTCGAAATCAAATATATGAAATCAAGACTATTTTGATTCCTGTTCCAAAGACAATCATTTTAATAAAAATCTAAACTATCCATCTTAAAAAATTTGTTTCTTTATTTATACGATTTCATAAAATGTTATCATATATTATACTATTTCTTATTACTGGGTAACATTTTATTTTTATACTTGGATATGGTTTATGGGATGATAAGAACTATGTGCAAAATATACACGGTCTGACCTACTCGAAACTACGAACTATGGTCATATTGCAATATACTTGTTTAGTATAGATTTTCCTTAAGGAGTGTTGAAAAATAATTTTGTGTTCATTTTTACTTTTTTTTATTATTATAGAAATAATATAGTTATATATGCATAACACCCATGTAACCTATTACTCGTATATTCCATACACAATTGAGCTCCCGGAATAATATCACTGTTGTACAAAGTTTCCACTGAAGTGGTGCGAGAGTTTGGTTTGGTGAAGTGGTGCCTACTGATATGTAGAGTTTTTATTTAGAAGCTGAGACAGGGGTAAATAGATAATTGTCTAAACAAAATCAACAGTGAATTGAGTGAAATGATATACTTCACTACTCAGCTTAGCTACTAAATTTATTTTAATCTACTAATGTTTTAAAATTATAGTTTCCATTAAGTTTTTATACTGAAAAGTTACTATTTAATGAAATTATGATCCTGCAAAGTTTCTATAAAATATAAAAACTATGAAACCTAATTTATTTTATTTCATCTGTTCATGATTGATTATTCGATTAAATAAAGTTAACACATGTATGGTTTTTAAGGCGTTAAACCGTATAATAAAAGTATAACATTTTAAAAAGTGTTCGTTAAAAGATTATTTATGTCAAATATTTACAGGAATGATTCTCCCCGTAACTATGACTCTGAAAGTTACTACTTTCCTGAAAGTGATTATAGCTCTGAGAGTGACTACTGTCCTGAGAGTGGTTATTGCACTGAGAGTCCCGAGAGTGAATACTGTTCTGAGAGTGACTACTGTTTTACTGTCCTGATAGTGATTACTGCTATGAAAGCGGTAATGGCTCTGAGAATTACCACTGTCCTGAGAGAGATTATTGCACTGAGAGTCCCGAGAGTGAATACTGTTCTGAGAGTGACTAATGTTCTGAGAGTTACTACTGTTCTGAGAGTGATTACTGTCCTGATAGTGATTACTGCTATGAGAACGGTTATGGCTCTGAGAATTACCACTGTCCTGAGAGAGATTATTGCACTGAGAGTCCTGAAAGTGAATACTGTTCTGAGAGTGACTAATGTTCAGAGAGTTACTACTGTTCTGAGAGTGATTACTGCTCTGATAGTGGTTACTGCTATGAGAACGGTTATGGTTCTGAGAATTACCACTGTCCTGAGAGAGATTATTGCACTGAGAGTCCTGAGAGTGAATACTGTTCTGAGAGTGACTTATGTTCAGAGAGTTACTACTGTTCTGAGAGTGATTACTGCCCTGATAGTGGTTACTGCTATGAGAACGGTTATGGCTCTGAGAATTACCACTGTCCTGATGAGATTATTGCACTGAGAGTCCTGAAAGTGATACTGTTCTGAGAGTGACTAATGTTCAGAGAGTTACTACTGTTTGAGAGTGATTACTGCCCTGATAGTGGTTACTGCTATGAGAACGGTTATGGCTCTGAGAATTACCACTGTCCTGAGAGTGATTATTGCACTAGAGTCCTGAGAGTGAATACTGTTCTGAGAGTGACTAATGTTCAGAGAGTTACTACTGTTCTGAGAGTGACTAATGTTCTGAGAGTGAATACTGTTCTGAGAGTGACTAATGTTCTGAGAGTTACTACTGTTCTGAGAGTGATTACTGCACTGATAGTGGTTACTGCTATGAGAACGGTTATGGTTCTGAGAATTACCACTGTGCTGAGAGTGATTATTGCACTGAGAGTCCTGAGAGTGAATACTGTTCTGAGAGTGACTAATGTTCTGAGAGTTACTACTGTTCTGAGAGTGATTACTGCACTGATAGTGGTTACTGCTATGAGAACGGTTATGGTTCTGAGAATTACCACTGTGCTGAGAGTGATTATTGCACTGAGAGTCCCGAGAGTGAATACTGTTCTGAGAGTGACTAATGTTCTGAGAGTTACTACTGTCCTGATAGTGATTACTGCTATGAAAGCGGTAATGGCTCTAAGAATTACCACTGTCCTGAGAGAGATTATTGCACTGAGAGTCCTGAGAGTGAATACTGTTCTGAGAGTGACTAATGTTCAGAGAGTTACTACTGTTCTGAGAGTGATTAAGAGTTGCACTGAGAGTCCTGAGAGTGAATACTGTTCTGAGAGTGACTAATGTTCAGAGAGTTACTACTGTTCTGAGAGTGATTACTGCCCTGATAGTGGTTACTGCTATGAGAACGGTTATGGTTCTGAGAATTACCACTGTCCTGAGAGAGATTATTGCACTGAGAGTCCTGAAAGTGAATACTGTTCTGAGAGTGACTAATGTTCTGAGAGTTACTACTGTTCTGAGAGTGATTACTGCTCTGATAGTGGTTACTGCTATGAGAACGGTTATGGCTCTGAGAATTACCACTGTGCTGAGAGTGATTATTGCACTGAGAGTCCTGAAAGTGAATACTGTTCTGAGAGTGACTAATGTTCAGAGAGTTACTACTGTTCTGAGAGTGATTACTGCCCTGATAGTGGTTACTGCTATGAGAACGGTTATGGCTCTGAGAATTACCACTGTCCTGAGAGTGATTATTGCACTGAGAGTCCTGAGAGTGAATACTGTTCTGAGAGTGACTAATGTTCTGAGAGTTACTACTGTTCTGAGAGTGATTACTGCTCTGATAGTGGTTACTGCTATGAGAACGGTTATGGCTCTGAGAATTACCACTGTGCTGAGAGAGATTATTGCACTGAGAGTCCTGAAAGTGAATACTGTTCTGAGAGTGACTAATGTTCTGAGAGTTACTACTGTTCTGAGAGTGATTACTGTCCTGATAGTGATTACTGCTATGAAAGCGGTAATGGCTCTAAGAATTACCACTGTCCTGAGAGAGATTATTGCACTGAGAGTCCTGAGAGTGAATACTGTTCTGAGAGTGACTAATGTTCAGAGAGTTACTACTGTTCTGAGAGTGATTACTGCCCTGATAGTGGTTACTGCTATGAGAACGGTTATGGTTCTGAGAATTACCACTGTGCTGAGAGTGATTATTGCACTGAGAGTCCTGAGAGTGAATACTGTTCTGAGAGTGACTAATGTTCAGAGAGTTACTACTGTTCTGAGAGTGATTACTGCCCTGATAGTGGTTACTGCTATGAGAACGGTTATGGCTCTGAGAATTACCACTGTGCTGAGAGTGATTATTGCACTGAGAGTCCTGAAAGTGAATACTGTTCTGAGAGTGACTAATGTTCTGAGAGTTACTACTGTTCTGAGAGTGATTACTGCTCTGATAGTGATTACTGATATTAAAGCGGTAATGGCTCTGAGAATTACCACTGTCCCGAGAGAGATTATTGCACTGAGAGTCCTGAGAGTGAATACTTTTCTGAGAGTCACAACTGCCCTACGAGTAAATATTGCTCTGAGAGTGAATACTATCCTGAGAGTGAATACTGTCCTGAGAGTGGCTACTGTTCTGAGAGTGACTAACGTTTTGACAGTGACTTCCGTCCCAAGAGTGATAACTATTCCGAGTGTGGTTACTGTTCTAATAGTGTCTATTGTCCTGATAGTGTCTACTGTCTTGATAGTGATTATTGTTCATATAGTGACTACAGTTCTGAGAGGGATTACTGATGTAAAAGGGACTACTATCCTTACAATAACTACTGCTCTGAGATTGAATACTAACCTGAGAGTTACCACTGCCTTGAAAGTGACAACTGATCTGAGTGTGGCTACTTTCCTAAGAGTGACTACTATTCTGAGAGTGACAACTGCCCTGCGAGTGACTATTGCCCTACGAATTACTACTGTCCTGTTCTTCGAGTTACTACTGCTCTTAAAGACAGTTCCGTTTTTCGAGGTGTGCCCGCTTCAGTTGTATGGTGAGGAGAGGGGTGGAAGGGGAGAAGGGGAGAAGGGGGGGCAGGAGATGCCCGAGGACGGAATGCAAGTAGGATAGTGCGAGTCGTGTCAACGCTAGACCGGTTTACGCCGATTTCGTCTAATTCATTGGCGTGACGAAACCGGCGGCCGCGACGGGAGCTGACGGAGGCCACCGGTCATACCTCTTGCCACTGGTCACTGGTCACTGGTCATACCTCCTGCCACTGGTCATAATATCCTGTCACTGGTTATATATCTTTTCATTGGTTATATCTCTTGCCACTGGTCATATCCGCTGCTATTCATGCCACTGATCATATCGCTTACCTCTGACAAAATCTTTTATCATTAGCCATATCTTCTTCCACTGGCCATATATAATGGTAGATTTTGGAATCCCAAAAAATCTCGAATAAATGTTGTAACGGAACAAATTTCGCTGTCTTCAAAGTGTTATTAACCATTATCTTCGAAATAAATAATAAATAGTACGTTCTTCTAAAACATTTCCCGGAACCTCTGCAAAACCTATTTTAACCATTTTAATTTATTTGAGTATTACTTAGGCAGGTTAGAGGCCTACCGCCACCCAACAATGTAAGATCAACGAGGAGTTACAAGCCTACCGCCGCCCAACAATGTAAGATGAACGTGGAGTTACAAGCCTACCGCCGCCCAACAATGAAAGATCAACGTGGAGTTACAAGCCTACCGTCGCCCAACAATGTGACATCAACGGAGGATAGAGTCCTACCGCCGCCCAACAATGTGATATCAACGGGGGTAGGGGCCTACCGCCGTCCAACAATGTGATATCAACGGGAGTAGAGACCTACCTTCGCCCAACAATGAAAAGTCTAAGTTTAAGTAGCTCAGTTTTGTTTAGTATTTGAACTTCCTCAGATTTTCGAGTACTTTAATGTGAATAATACATTTAATGGGTTTGTAAGTGTGGTTGTAGTTGCGATGTGGTGTGGATCATACAATACAAGACACTCCTCTTCTCTTATACACCATAAAATTCTCAGAAGCTGGTGTATTAGCTATTTGTTAAGAGTGATCAATTAATTTCAACACAAGCCATTACAGGATTAGGTCCAAGAACCTAACGCACGGCTTGGAAGATGTAGTTGATTAATATCGGTCCGGTGGATTCCTTTACATCGATCATCGATCTCCGGTGACATTAGAGCTAATATTTACGTCTCGGTAGAGAGGCAGGTGTATATTTGTGCAGTGAGCCTAGCTCGCCATGACAACGTTCACTTTTCAGCTGATTCATTACATTAAAATGAATCTTAGACGAGGCTGTGCCTAACTCATTGTAGAAGCACCCTTTTTACGTAGACAACCTATATTTAATTTTTTATTGTTTTTGTTATTGTTTTTTAGTGTGTATTAACCGTAGAGATTATTAAATTTCCGTAATTAACATCTCGTTGCTAAATAAATAAATTCCTAAGAAGGCCTAAAAACGTAAAACAAAGGTAAATAGTTTTTAAGATTAATTTTTGTAGCCTTCCAAAATACATGTTATTTATTGTAACGTTTTCCACAGAAAGTCTTGTCAGTATGTATTATTATTATTATTATTTTTATTATTAGCAATTATTTCTGTCAACGAAACAGTTATTTCAACATCCATGACTAAAACGTAGAAATTAGAAATCAAGTATTAAGGTTTAAGGGATTAACAGGTACCAGGTTTCAATTCAAATACTCCATTCTTATTATTTTGTAAATTATAGTATTATTATTCTTAAAATTATTCGTTCTTAATATTTTGTATTTTAAAATGTTTACAAAAAATAATTTAAGTTCCCGTTTCTATTCCTAAAATAATTAATTTCTGTTAATTTTTTTAATTATTTGTATTTTCATGGGGGACCAAGTTTGTTATTCTGTTCTTTACAATAAAACATAATAGAAACGGAGCAGCGTGAAAAATATCGCAATAACAGTAATAAAGCATGTTTATTGTTCCTGAATCGGAGGTTTGTATGAGGAATGAATTTTTGTTTTACTGCTACGAAAACTATCGATTTTAAGACATATAATTAGAACATTGAACCTAAACCTTTCCCACTCTAAAGAGGGAAATAGTCAGCTGATATCAAAGCCATTACCCATTCGTTATTACAATATGATGTAGAACAAATGAAAATACAGTACAAACGTATCAATGGCAAGGCATTAAAAGTATCGAAACCGATATTCGATTATTATTACCAATCGGTAGAGTAGACAATCAGCTGATTGCGTATAATGGCAAGAACAACATGAAAGAAAATGTTTTGTCTGTAAAATCTTTTGTTTTCAGTAACTAGATCAATATTTTACGCAGTCTGGCGAGATATAGATTATAACACGTTTCTAAAGCGTATTTTCATTACTCGCTTAAATCGCAGCCCTGAGCTCGTACGAAAAGCACCACTTTTGTCCCTTGTCGAATAATATACTATTCTTCCATCATGAATAAAGATACAAAACATAAAACATAGCATAGATAGTTATTTCCCATACTGAACACCTTATATTAGATTAATAGATAGCAAAAAATAGATAGAAAGGTGAACAAAAATTAGAATTTCGCAAAATAACCTAATGCCTACATAAACGACGGTTGTAAATAAATTTCAGTATAAATTACCTGATGTATCGAGATCCACAGGGTTAATTTCAGTGGTAAGGGAACCCGTACTGTATAGGCCATTGCCAGTTGAAGGTTAGCTAAGACTGCACGAAGGTTCAGGAGTTCACGGGTAATCTAGTAATGAAATCTCCGTATTGAAACGTTAAGCTGTGGTTCGGACGGATATTTTCGATAGGATGAATATCTATTTGCGAAAGAACGGACATAGCGAGTCTGTCAAGGACGAAGATTAATATAATTACCACAATTGCGGCGACTGTTGTCTGAGGCAGGATTGTTTGAGCCGCTCCCCACTCCCTGTAATTACAGCTGCTAATAACTTGCTCGGAACTTTCGATCGCTAGGGAAATTTCTTGGAATTTCGGTTCAGACAGGAAGAACTGCTGCTTATTTAGGTCGCGTGCAGTTAGTTGATCGAGGTGAATTAGTTGCTAATTTTTTTACTGTTTTTTATGTATTTTTTCCTATTTTTGACATCGAAAAAAACAAATTTCATTGCAAAAAAATTGGTAGAAAAAAAATTGGCATTGGTAGAAAAGAACAATTGTGATTTTGAGAAAAATGGTGATGGGAGATTTGTTAATTTTTCCAAATGTCTACAGTTTTCTGAAAGAAAACATTCCTAACTAAATTAAAAAATTGAAATTGCACAAAAAATAATTAGAATTAATGAACTTTTACAAAGGAGTCATTGGAAGAGAATTCATAGTTTTATAAGCATTATAAATCCCAATAAATGCTAATTGCAATAGTTAAAAAACTGAACATAAGTTTTTACATTTTGGAAAAATGTCTTTCTATACCACCCTCACAAGTAGTTTTCAAAGGTAAAAATAATTCAGTCGCTTTTAGTTCCTGAATAAATAAATAAATTGAACTCCTAATTGTTTATATTTGGTGGATTCCCTCATTGGTTTTCTCTCATCACTTAAAAGAGCAAAAATGTCGCCTCTTTGTTCCTATCTCTTAGTATCTCAGAGGTAAAAAGAAACAAAAACTTTATTAGACAATTACTATTACTTAGGTTTAGAACGGAATTTATATAATAATTAAAGTACTTTATTGGTTAAGGTTACTGTAAATTTTCCAAATTTAAAAAATATATTGAATAATGTAACCTATGATTTTGTAACGCTAAAACTCTACATATGAAAATACCATGATCTTATTCATGTATCTGCTTTAGTATTGTGTATTGTTCAGACCTGTCCATAGGATAAATCATTCTAAATATTAATTCTGAGAAGATTTCTGTTGTAACTTAGAGAACTTAAAAGAAAATCAATTAGTCTTAGATAGGTTTCTTTCTTTATTACCGTTAGTTGACTTCTTTACCTACTCTCTGTTATGTGGAGTCCTTCTTACTCCCTCTCAATTTAAATTGATTGTTTAAAAGATAGGCATATAAGTAATTGCATTAGATTAAGGGCTTTAATTGCCTTACAATTAATTGTAACTTTCAATAAATCAATCAATCTTATGAGGGGACTATCTGTCTCTGAGAAGAGATTCTTTCTCTTCCATAAGAGTTTACATCCTCCAATTATTGTACCGTGCCTATAACCATGCGGCTTGTTCCGTCGTAGAATACAATAGTAAAATTTAGCAGCTAAAATCTCAACTTCCTATCCCTCAAAAAACCACACACCTGCACCTCCCTGATCTTTTATTTCGGTACTATGACAGATCATTTAGCTTTTTTAAAAATTCCAAGCACTTAAAACATATTACTTATAAATACAATTTAATTACACGAGATATTCAATATTTGAAAATCATATAATGGTTCCTTGTTCAATATATGTAAACTTTCCAGGAAATTTCACGATAATTCATCTTTTAACCCTTAACACCTCATTTTACTTCGTTGGTCATGCAAATTTAACCTCATATGTTACGTTACACTCACTCAAGGGTTGTTGAACAGGTTTCTCTACATTGTACTCGCGTAATTGGAGAAACAGTTTGTTCTACGCGAAACCTCTGCGAATATCTCTGTATTGCTCTCGTTAAACGAGATAGCGATATTAGGTAGGATATGTAACCTAATATTGTTTTCACTGACGTTGAGTCGTTGCCACAAAATTTAACTTGATCCCTGAATTTCTGAGTTCTTTTGGAAGCCCAAATTTTCCTCAATTTTCCGGAATTTTCCTGAGGACACAAAATAAAACTGAAAGGAAGTAGGACGATGAAAATTATTTACCGAAAATGTTTCGTTGCAATTTGTTATGGTTTGAAATATATTTTTTAATATATTAGTTATGCGGTCCAGATTTACGTTAACGGATAAATTCCACAAATAAATTCACAAACATTGTATGTCTAATAATTTTAGGCAACGCTCCACAGTCCTTCTATTGCAGATGTTGTTCCCCTAAAAATTGGTTTTTAACATAACGTTGCATTTATTTCAGAAACTAAATTATGGAGTACTGGAACGTTGTATGTGAAGATATTCGTATACTTCTTAGTATTGGTACCATTTTCATTGATCTAAATCAATAAAAAGTTACGTTCAAATAAATATTTTTTTAATATTTGCTTGATTTCCGATATTTTTGTCAATTATAAATGAAATATTTTTGTTGAGATGTCTTCTTGAAAAACTATAGGGAATGTTTACAAAGATATACTCTTTATATACAAAAACGTTTAGGGCTGTAGTTTTTATAATTTCTGATAAATGTAACTTAAGTTTATAAGTTTTACATAGGCGAGATAGGAACGTCCCACTCCCCTATCATTAAAAATATGTCAGTGAAACTGAGTGTTTCATAATCACCCGAAACAGTCAGTTGACCCGATATCAATTTGCAAAACCCCTTAAGTAGGTAATTCTGAAGGATTAAATGGCAATAAAGGTTACTCCACTTCTGCATAGCCCATAAAAACTTACATTAAACCTTGTAATATTTGTCTGTTCCTATTTTATAGGATGCTATATTAGATTAATTTCAAACATTCATCACAACATTAATGATCTAGACTATAAAGATTGAAAACCCCAGACAAAATTAGGTTCTGACTTATTGTTTAATAGTACACACCTCTCTTAGTAAATTGAACAAATTCTAAAATATATCCATATTTTCATTAAAATTACTAAGTTTAAGGACAGTAAAAACAAGGTTATAAAAATTTTTAACTCTCATAAAAAGTAATTTAATACAGATAGTTTAGTTTAACGGATCATTCTCTTTCACTTGATCTTTTAAATTTTGTTTCAGTTTATAATTAGTTTATACGTGATTACTTAGGTAGTCTTGATTATACATTTTGATTATATATATGAATAGAATATATTTATATATAAATAAATACAATAACTATGAGCAGTAAGCACAGTAGAACTAGTAACTAGTTATGAATAAAGTAATGATACGTGAACAACACGTACAAAAGTTATAGTAGTATGTAAGTTAAAAGTACAGTAGTAAATATGAATAATAACCATTGTAACAGTTATTCAATTTGTAACACTTAAGTATGGTTGAGTAAGTACTGTGTTGGTACGAGTTGGCAGCAAACACAACGGTCGTGGGAGTAAAAGCACGGTGTTTGTTAAGTGAGTAACAAACACTGCAATAAGTGTGAGTAACAAGCACTGTAATATATGTGAGTAAGAAGCACTGATATACATGTCAGTAACATGTGTAACACACGTGAGCAACAAGCGATGCAATAGTGTTAATAATAAGCACTGTAATAAATTTAAGTAACAAATACTACTATATATATAAATAACAAGCACTGCAACTCATGTGAGTAACGATTACTGTAACACGCGGGAGTAACAAGCAGTTTAATACGTGTGAGTAGTAATGACTGTAATAGGTTTGAGTAACAAACACTACAAGGACGTGTGAAGAGAAAGTGCTGAAGTGTACTAAAGATTAGAGTAAGATGGACTCCGCAAAGCACAATGAAATATACATTTAGCTAGGAGTATTGATATTTTTGTGTCTGCTCTGCCTCTAGAAGCGGCAGAGAACCGAAGCGAATCAGCTGACACTGACAGCGATTTACCGAACATCTTGAAGGTGGGCGATACAAAAAGGAGCAGCCTTCCGGTAAAACACCTTGCCTGGCTTACCGGCCTTTCGTTATTTCGCTATGCCTTTCGTTGCCAAAAAGTATTCCACAAAATTTCAAACATATTTTCTACTATAATATTTTTGGATTACAGTTATAACTAACAATAATAACAGATTTTAAAAGTCATGCACAGTCAAAACTAGTACTGTACTTGTTAAGCATGGAATTATCGATTTGTGAAATAAGTATTTAAAAAGAGTTTAATCACTTTAATTATCCAGGCAATGATTGCAATTAGTGAGATCAACCTTTCATTAAATATCTACATGCGATGAGAGGTTTTTACGATAATCTTTCAAATTTACCGCAGTTAAACTAGAATTTGAAATGTTAAAGTTATTTTAAAGGAAATCGAATATTTTAAAAACAAAATTTTCTATTCAGTAAGATAGGTTAAACTTTTAGCTTAACCTATGTCTACTCTAGGTTCCCACTGCGCGAGTTTATATTTATATCTCATCAAGTTACGCATATGTGACTGTGCCGTCCTATATTCGTTTGATTTAAAGAACATTGGACTATTCATTTTTATTTTATTTATTTATTTATTTATTTGTAACCTCAACTGCCCATCACCATAAACCTAGAGAACACGCGGTAAATTAAAGACAACGAGGATCCGTACTGCTATTAGTCACATGGGCTGACCAGTGATGAACGCTCGTGATCTAACAGGAGTCAGAAACCTCTGACGTTCTAGACCAGAGCGTTGCCCCTGAGCTACCGTGCCTGTTCATTCATTCATTATCTATGTTTTCTATTCTAAATATCGCGTATCCTTAATTTGGGATCAAAGGCCTATAGTTTTGCCAACCCAACCTAATCACTTCAATAAGAAGTAAAAGGTACTATACAATAAATCTACATATAAACGTAATTTAATAATCACGTTGAAGTAAATAAGTAACGGTCTATTTACATTGGACACTACAAATTTGTGTTCAGTGTGCGTTGATGTCAACATTGGATTATTAATGAATATTTAATCACTGTGAAACATCAAATGAAGTTCGTGAAATGTCCTAAAAGTAGCTACGCGTTATCTCACTGTAAATAGTATAGGGTAAATGACGCAACCGTGAGGCATCCCACAAAGGAAGAATAGTTATATGCTGGCTTTTCACGTGAGAACATTGTGTGGAAATGTATTATCCCAGTAACCTGTCCGTCCCTCTCCAGACCAAAACTGACCGCCTACTGGACACCTGTTCTCTGGAAATGGAAAGTTATTTCTTTTCTGTGAACATTGTTCTCTATAAATGTGTTTGTGGCTCTGCCTTGGCTCTCGTCGAATAGCTTAATCACAAAGTCTTTTTTACAAAACCTAATACATCTTCCTACAACGCTCCTTTAATGTGCGTCACACGGCCTATAACAGAATTTAGTGTAATTTTTAAATATCTAGCTAAATCTTAATACAATTAATATTATAACTTAATTTGGATTAACTTAATATGGCACAGTTAATATGGAAGATTATGGATAACGAAACAGGTTTTTTACCTATAATCACAATAGGTATAAAAATCTCACTGTGTTTGACTTTTTTTCTTGAAAAACGTTAAAGGTTTTCTACCCTGAAACATAAAAAATACAAATACATTGCCACAATTTAACCTTTGATCTAGCTTTATAAAAATAAATCATTTGTAATCAAAATCATTTGGGTCAATGCACAGCCAGTTTCAGTCCGACAACTACGTTTTAGGAGCTAGGGGTCCTTAAACGGTAATTTAAACTCCAATGCAAATTCATAAATTTCAACGAAACAAATACTTTTTTCCATGTGGTAAGTAGGCCCATACGGGAGAAAGAAAGTATTATCTCAAATTATTATCAGTCTTGCAATCTTATCCTCCCCAATTTGAGCTGTTACCTGTACAGTAAATCAATTTAAGGAACCAAACTCGTCAAAACTAAACAGTGATTATTAAAATGTCATAAATATTATATATGAATAGATTTTTTGTAGACTGAAAGAACTTGTTCCCGATTTATGTACTTAAGTTTGATGATATGAGATAAGTTAGACAGGAATAGCCGTCTTGTCAACATAATTTTGTTGGATTTATCTTGAACTGCCCATAAGATTATAGGTAAAAGTTATCATATTTTAAAGTGATTTTATTACTATACTTGAATAAACAAAACGTAGGCCTACCCTTTTAAGCTTAAGACTTTTAACCTTTTTTGAGGTTATTTTGTCGTCCCAAATTGTATTTTAGGAATTGTATTTTAAGAGTGAAAACAAAATACATTTAAAAAACATTAAAATATTTTTTTAATTGAGTGTGTTGGATAATTCTTAATTTATGGTTCTAATTTGGTATCTTGAAGTTGTTTAAATTCTTTGATAATTCTTTTTAACTGTGCACAAAGTAAATTGTGGATACTGATAATTTAAAGATTATGTAGATTTTTTCACTGGAATATTTTCAATTCATACGTATAATTTACCTTGTGTTCAGAGGTTTAAACTTATTTCTGGGTTACATTTATTTAATAATAATTTTCAACACATCTTACATAAATAAATCCATTCGAAAGAGAACCCCAAGGAAGTCGGTGTATATGATACCGGCCACCCTGCTTTGGGCTGAAGTGCAACTGGTCTTGAGTTTGAAATCCGGGATTCCCACATTACTTTCGGGTGCTATCCCTTAAAACGTTTCTATATAAAGAAATCGACTTTGTAAAATTCATAGTTTTTAGCTTTAACGTGAGGTTCTAGATTTCAAAATATCTGAAGAGAATACACGAGTAGAAACTACAGTACCTGTTTATACGCGTATGTGTCAAATAATTAGTTAAAAATAATACGAAATAGCCATCCATTTACAGTAACAAATGTATTTTAATAGTTTTATGAATGTTAAAAATAACATTCCAGACCTTTTGGATCTTTTAAACGTATATTTTAAACTCTTCCGAAATCAAATAAAAATTCAAAGCCTAACAATCAATCACCAAACGACACTTTTACAACTTTTCTCCAACAGTTAAGGTATCTTAATAAAAATATTAAGGAAAATATTAGTTATATCATTTATGAAGAAAGAAAATACACAATTATATATTTAGATATTTTAATATTATAAAAAATATAATATTATAAAAAATATAAACGATATTATATTACTAATTACAGTCCATTGAACAATTATTTGAGCATAATGTTTAACAATTTTCTAATTAAAAAGATCTAACATAGAGAAGGCTGAACAAATATAATATAGGGCCTACACCTATAAGTACTATGACTACCATGAGTAACTATGACTAACTATGAGTAGTTTTATAAGTACTATGACTATAAGGAACTATAGGATAGTTTATTATGCACGATAAAATGGTAACAGTTACATTTATAGTTTTGTGAAAGGTAAAAAGTTAGTTTACTAGTGCTATTTTATTATGAAAATGGGTTTTCAAAAATCACATATTAAAAATCTTTCTTAAAACTTAAACCGTATTTTGAAAAGAATCATAGAGCTTCTAAACAATATAAACATGACTTTTGTATACCTGAATATCTACGATTTATGGTACAATTAAAGTTTAGATATTTTTTAATTCCTCCATATTTTTTCATCTAACTGCTATTAAAGTTACCTTTGTTAAAGACACAATTAAATATAAAAATAAATTTTAATAAATTACATTTATAATAATTTATTTGTTGTTGAATATATAATAGAATATAACCAATTAAAAATGGGTTAAAATTTTAAAGGACTTAAAACCAACTAATTCCAGGTTATAAGTTTGAAATGTTTTTCTAAACTTTCTTCTTAAACATTCCAACATTCCAACACACAACACGTCCAACATTCCTGTTTAAAACAATTTCCAACCAATGTCTCAATTTTAGTATTACAGTTGTACTCCTACGTAATATGAAGCTAAAAGCTACACGAAATACGAAGGCCTATGGGGAATTATATACCTTAGTAATATAATGAATATATTGGTTACTTTTAATTATATTTTCTGGGGGCAGAGAGAATAAAAGTTTAACTCACCAATTTATATTCCGTTTCTCCGAAAAATATACGTCTAATATTTAAAGCACGGTAGGACCGGTTTTCACTCAATTACAAGTTCTATTAAGCTCTTATAATTACGTATACATTATATCATTCGTAGATTATTTTCGTGATCGTTTGGTCCACATAAAGCGTTCGTTGGATAAGTGTGTAGCGTGACGGACTCCGAGCCTGTGGATTTGTATCATGGACTCGGGATATCAATGACTCAGGATCACACCGTGTAATAATACATTTTCAGTTTCGATTTCAATTATTGTTTTCATGAGGACCAGGTTAAAAGAACATAATTGTATTTTTGAGTTTAAACTTACAAACCTAAGACAACAATCAATAGGAAAAAATAAAATATTCAGGTGATAAGCTAAACTCTAATTGTCTATAGTACATTTACGAACGACTATTTTTCACACTTAGGTGTCAGTAATTCAATTTTGAACCACTCTTTTTGACAATTGGGTGTCAGTGGACCATTTAAGAACGAATCTTTTCGACACTTGGGTGTCAGTCATCCATTTTTGTTTAGCTCTTTTTACACGGATAATCAGGTATCAGTTGTCAATTTTTGAGTGACTAAACAGAAATCTGTTTTACGTGTATATTTTGCTTATAATTACGTTTTTAGCCATGAAGCCACCGTAAATCCATCATTCATAACAATTTTCAGCCATTAGGCTAGTAGTTGGTGGCCTATGACTACCACTGAAAGACTCTGGGCTTTATGGTAGCTGCAAATGATTGCTAATTTAACAAACTAATTTCGTCAGACATCGCCGCACAAACTCATATCAGTATACGCACGAACTACTAGTGTCTATATCAAAACGAAACCTACTTTCTGAATGTACCTAGTATTATTCATTGATCTGGAGGCTCTTCATTAAGAATAATATATCGGGAGTAGGAGTTGGAAGTGAGAAGGAATGAGGAGGAGTGAGGAGTGAGGAGTGAGGAGTGAGGAGTGAGGAGTGAGGAGTGAGGAGTGAGGAGTGAGGAGTGAGGAGTGAGGAGGAGGAGTGAGGAGTGAGGAGTGAGGAGTGAGGAGTGAGGAGTGAGGAGTGAGGAGTGAGGAGTGAGGAGTGAGGAGTGAGGAGTGAGGAGTGAGGAGTGAGGAGTGAGGAGTGAGGAGTGAGGAGTGAGGAGTGAGGAGTGAGGAGTGAGGAGTAAGGAGTAAGGAGTGAGGACTGAAGAGTAAAGAGTGAGGAGTGAGGATTGAGGAGAGAGGAGTGAGGTGTGGGATGGGCGGTGGGGTCGGTGGGAGACGCCTGCCGCTTGGCGCGTACTCCTCAGTTGTCCGCCTCGCCCGTCGCGGTACGGTCGAGAGGTCGAGAGGTCGAGTCCTGTAGTCGGACATTCTCCTCTGGACCGACTCAGGCGCTCTGTCATGTCTTATCACCTCTAGAGTGTCGTTATCAGTTATGGATTTTATCCTCGTGCTTCTCCTCGTCGCTTCCGCCTCAGGATCCTCTGGTGAGTCACAACATTATTTAGACACAACGTCAACTTTCGAGCTAGTAACATTCCACTAAGCACTAGCTTCAACGGATCTAGTTTTACTTGTTGTAACGATGATCGTGAAACTGTTTGCGTCCTGGCGCTTTAATATTTTTAAGTAAAACTTGTGCTACTTCACATCATCGTTTTTAATAAATAAACTCCGATATTAATTCGTTGTTTTTAAATAATTTCTAAAGGATTCTGTTTAAACAAAGTATAATATACAAACTACTCCATTTACATAACTAAAGACTTTTACAATTTAGTACGAATATACAATTACTGACGACACTTTGCCGTCTTACTTGACACTTTATTTATTCAGCATTATTTAATTGTGTCCAAAATCTTAGCGTTTTACCTAAAAAGAAAAAAATCACACTAAGAGTCCTTAATTTAAAATAATTAAATATATTTTTAATAACTTATTTGAAAAAAAACATTGCTTTTACATTTTTATTTATAAATTGTTAGAGTGCTTTGATTAAACTATGCATGTTGACGAAGTGATATGTTTACCTCTATTTTTTACGGTTCCCACAGTTAATTTTTTACCTGTTAGTACGAATCCAAAAATCTAAATATTCTGCCAGAATTAAACTTATAAGTATTTTTTTAAACAGAAAGCATAGTTGTTAAGTGAAAATTTTTCACTAACAATATAACTATACATAATTCTTATAAGACAAAAAAATCTTTTTAAAACTAAACATATTTGAAAACTCATCGCTTTAGAGCGTAATTAAAATTTTTGGATACTTTGAAGATTATCAATCATCGATCGCCTCGATTAATTTTGTTAAATGTATAATACGTAAAACATTTATCGCTCATGATGATTTTCGTTTTTAGTCCCTCGCGCAGGGTTTCTAAAATTGCATCAGCTACAAAGTATTATCTTTGTATGTATTAATATTTAATAATTGCTATCGTACCGAACGTGTAGCGACTGTACGTCGCAGTTGAACTATTTATCATGGTTCCCAAACGGCGTACTCGCAGGCGTGGCGGAAATTTCCTGGAAGTAAAACAAACGGCGATGAGGCAAGATTCTCACGTCAATAGGTAAAACAATGACTTCGGTCATTAGTCTTTAACATCAAAACAATGTGCCTGCCACCATCGCAGAACTGAATTACTAATTGTCGATATTATCAGCCACCAGACTTCACTCCCTTTTGCTAATTTATTTTCTCACAGTTCACATAAGGGGGGCGGACCTCTTGTCGCTCCGATTTTGCATTCTAAAACTAAAAGAAATACTGTAACCTTATTTAAAGTAATAGTTGAATAATTATTTACAGCATGTTAAGGATACAACTACGTATACAAAAAAGACTTGACTCACTTTAAAAACAAAATTTTAGGAAAAAAATTAAAATTGTAAATAATTTTTCCTATTTCCCTGATAACTATTTTCAGTCAAAGATATACTCAAAATTAAACATATTTCTGGTTTTTAACCAAAAAGAATTGTGCCAGAACTATTCAAGCACACTAATAAATAAATCAGTGGTAAATTTTTATTAGTTGAAATATGAAAATTGAAAATGTTTTCATGGATTAATCAGAAAAAAATAAAAAAACTTCTTCCACTTATATCTGTAATATTGGTTCACATTGTAGCGTCAGATGTCATGAGTAACTAGTAAAAGTTTCATTCCAATAAGGTTAACAGTATTTGGGATAAAAAACACTTTTTAGGAAGATCTGTAACAATGTCACTTATCAAAAAAAAGAACTTAAAACACACCAAAATTTCACCAGACATCATGGCTTTTATCTTCCCAAGCTGAACAATTTGAACTATTAAGTCAAACATTGTGTGAACAATAGTATTTAAACATTTTTGGGGTCACCGTCCCCTTAATTTCAAACTTAAGTCATAATATTGATCGACTATTGATACTTAACTGCGATAGTTACAACAGCCAAAACTTGAACTAAATCATTAAATATGAAATCCTAGTAGAGAAGAATACTTATATTTACAACTACCTACCTGATTTCAAGAATATAAATGTCAGGTTCGTATTTTTTAGTATTTTTTTTAAATCTCATAATTTGTTTGTTATAGACAATAGATAATAATTTAAATACAAATCTATTTCCTGTACAACTTATTAAAAAATAATGTTTATTCCGTATACAGTACCTATTATTTCTAGTTTTATAGTTATATTCGTTTGGATTTTGACACAAAAAATGAAATGGCAATAAAACTCTATACTCTTTGAGGTCCTTATTGTTATAAGTATCCACAGGTAAACAGAAATTTAGTTTGATATTTAAGCATGATAACGAATTTGTTCAAATCTTCACTAAATAAAATCTCAAAATTCTTGATCTTATTTAATGTATTAATTATACATTTTACGATAAAAACGGTAAATAAATAAACATAATTTAGATTTTTTTGTGTTCGAGGATTATACTGTCCTCTTGCACCAAGTCCATCGGGATTATTTATGGTGCACGAGCAGACGCTAACCATCAGGATGGCAAGACACGTATAGATTATTTCACATGAAATAATACTTTGCCAGCCAACAGAAGTTACAGATCTGTACATTAAACGCGTCAAGCTAAGGCCTTTACTGACAAAAACTTATATAAAACACAAGTATCCAAATCAGGGCCATCTGGCTGAATTAGGTTCGGAGTCCGCCGCGCTACCCACCAAACCACTGACTCACCCAGTTACCCTAGTTACAGGATACTAGTGTTGTTAAACTTTCGTCAACAGTTGGTCAATAGAAAATACTGAATTTAGTCATTTTTAAGCATACAGAAACCACACATAACTTATAGCTACATTTTGATAAAAGAGATACAATTTTTTAGGTTCTCCCACTATACATAGTATATGGAAAAAGTATTGTTTTCGTCAAAATTTTTGAATTTAAATTGAGAGAGAATATATTCGTTTTAAGGCTCCCTGAATCCAAAAAGTGGTGATGTCTGTCTGCTTGTCTGCGTACGGACTCCGAGACCATACTGATCTATAAATGTTTATGTGAAGTACACGGGTGCACTTTGTCTATACCTCAAGACCACGTTTTCTAAGGGTAATTTACGCTAAAGACGCGTTAAAATATGAAAAATATTATCTAAAAAAATCTTCTACTAGGATTTTGATAAAAGTTTGTTTGTTTATAGTTGTTAAGTCCGAAATAATATGACGCTACTCAAATGTCTTTAAATCTAACGGCTGAAATGTTTGGGCTGTTATGTAAATGTAAAAAATGTTAATCTTATGGGAAAATGATAAGTTTTAAAACACTAACTAACACCGTTTGAACCAGTTAAAAAACTAAACAAAATATTATTATGAACCATTAGTCTATGAATAAGTATATTCACATGAAATAATACTTTGCCAGCCAACAGAAGGTCCAGATCTGTACATTAAACGTGCTAAGCTAGGGCCTTTGCTGAGAAAAACTTATATAAACACCAGTATCCAAATCTGGAATATACTTCTCTAATAAGTATATTCCAGAGAAATTATTAAGTTCAAGTCCGTGGTATACGCAGTATGTTGTCTGAGAGCGTAAATTTCATTTATATGAAGAATATTAAAAAGTAAAAATGTTCCTCATTTTCCTACATCCCCCCAAAAAACCCACTTAAAGGTTTGTTATTTCCTTGGGCATGGGGAAAGGGCTATATCGCTTAAAATTCCAATCAATTTTTTATTTTATTTTCTCTTGTTGTTAGTTTAAGAAACTAGATAATTATTTTAGAAAAAAAGTAAATCAATTTTTTGATTGTATTTAAATAAACATTGAAGAATATGATCGTTTTATTAAAGGTTGTAGTTTTTTAATTTACCTACCGGAGAAAGTATGTAATAGTCAACTGATACCGTTTGTTAAAATATGTTAGTGCAGTCGCAGTTTCTGGCGTGTGATGCCGTCACATTAACCCTATCGGCGAAACAAACCTCAAGTACAGGTATTTCTGGATTAAAAATTGTGTGGGATCTCAAAAATAAAAGTTAACAACTTTTACTGCTTTTTTAATTTTATAATCAATGCAAATTAGCCAAGTAAATTGGTAAACGGCTTGACATTTTTAAATATTCTAACCATAATGATTAGAATATTTTAAAATGTCTGAAAAAGTCTGAAACACACTTATTTTAAAAATTAAAAATAAACTACGAAATATTAAAAAAAGTCTAAATTATAAGTCGGGTTGCTAAGTTGGCAGTACTGCGGACTCTGAAACTTGGTTCCGGTTCGGATTTCGATATTTCCAATCAGTTTTTATCAGCACTGTTCACGTTTTACTATACCGGAACGCCCATATTTTTGCTTAGTACACCCCACACACAGAACTGTTGTCTATGTGGGTGGACAAAGTTTAGGTAAAAGAGGCTCTTAATACACATTTATTAATATTTTGATCAACTAAATATGTGAAGACCTCGAGGAATAATAAATAATAAACATTTATCTCAAATAAAATTAAACAGCTACTATCAAAGCGTGAAATAGAATTACTGGCTACATCATAAAGTAATGATGAACAACGCATTATGAAATTACCAATATATATTTTTACAGTGTCACTATTATTGAGGGAGGCGCCACTGATAGTGTTGTACCCCTTCTATCGTTGGCACCACTGCAGTGCTATAAATCAAACTTACTTTAACATTTAAATGCAAAGTTTATATTCACACTGTAAACGTTTACTATATAACAGCAAGTACATGACATTCTCTACAGAAAAAGCTACTTCCTTACTTTAACGAGAAACTGTTTGGAATCACTATAATTTTTTTATTGGATATTCAATTCAATTTATTTATTGATGTTCCTACAAGGGACATATCATTCAATTAAAATGCAAAATACATAATTGAAGAAATAATTTAAATGTCTCATCCAGGTTGTAAGCCTTGAATGTCTTGACATACTGTAAATAGATAAACATGAACTTTTCCTTAACACAATAAAGGTATATAGCTTATCGCTATACAACTTACAACTTTCAAGGATTTAACCGTAGGCTGAATAAATGAATAAACAATAACAATTAACAGAATATTAACAAAGAACTAGCAGAGATGAGGATGAATGTCTATTTAGAAACAATAACAGTTCCAACAAAAGAAAAAATAACGGAATATGGTATAAGATTTTATTATTTTTTAGGCCTTAGAAAAATAAAGATTTTTAACTTTGGGTTTTAACTTTGGGTAATAAAACAATTCATTCAATTGTAAATGGTGAAAGTAAATAATATAAGAGACATTTAAAGTGGATTTTGGTGTCTTGCTAACTTGGTTACCAAGAACTGCGGTGTACGAGGTCACAGGTTCAAATCGTTCAATGCTCATTTGGATATCGCTTTCAAAGGAAGGGTTTATTTGATGCCAATTAAATTATTAAATCCCCTCACGTTGATACAGTGAAATCAATTACACGATTTCAGATTTGCGAGCAAAACATGTTTACAAAGCGACGCGACGCGATAGTTAGCTAGTTAGTTGGTAATGAAAAGTGGGGCCGGCACCGACAGGCGTAATGTAGCTTAGCTGCACTCACATCAGCTGAATAAGCTGTAAACAGGATTACATTAGGATCTCTGAGCCAGCTAATATTTGAATGACACTCATATGATTGCTATTAGTCCCATATAACCGTTGTGGATCATTATACTTTGGAACAGCATATATTTATAATTCAATTTATAATTTCACATAAATATAAAACTAAAATTCGGGTTTTAAATTGTTGAGAAAATCACAAAAGTAACGAAATATAAATACAAACTGAAAGAAACAAAAATAAGAAAAAAAGAGAAAAGAAGGATCGTTTGTGTATGTACGAAAAAGAATAACAAATGTTTACTCCAAACATAATATTACATAATCACATAATTCAATATCTTCAAGTAGTGACAAGAATTTTATATTAAAATCAATTACGCAGCTTTCAGGTCACGCAACACACTTCTTATAAAGTATTATTTAGTACTCACGCGTTTAAATATTTAATGATTGTCATTTTTTCTCAGTAACAAAAATTAAATTTACACAACTCCATCCCGATTTGACAACTAACTTTTTTGGAGTACAGGAGTTCAATCTTATGAAAATTATATAAAAAGAATAGAAACATGTAAATTTAACATCAGTTAAACAATATTTTGCAGATCCATCCTTACTCTTGTTTTCTTTAGCAATGTAAAGATGATGATTTCTAGGCTACGAAATAGCAGTATAATAACAGTTTCTAATTCGTAAAAAGCTAATAGACTCATATACACACTCCACAATTCCTGTAAATCAAATGAAAATCTAATTACTAAGGCATTTAGTTATGTAACATGATCTATTGTGCGCGAAAGTTTGCTCCGCATTGGTAGCAACGCTATCAGGCGCACGCAGAAGTTTCCTCCAAACACTGACAAAATTCAACCCCTCACTGATGTAAAAAGACAGTGCGAGTAAAACTGGATATTTCTAGGTTCCTGAAAAGAGCTGCGAGAGGTATAGTTCAAGCGTTGACTTCTAAACAAACGTTTCCCACATATTTAAGCAAAATATTTGCAAGTGCGGAATTATGCACCACTATGCTCCTGATGAAGGCTTAGAAATATAAGGTGTTAAAGTAAACGTGATTTTAAGGGAAATATTTTTCTATGAAGCATAATCCCAAGTAATTATACCCTATAATTAATAGATTACTATATTTCTTTAAAAAAAACCAAAAGTTAAAGTGAAAAATAAAAAATGTAACCCTTTAATCCCTAGAAAACCACTTTAACTTAAATTTCTTGCCTGACCTTATAACTCTAGTTTGGCCATTGATTTTGTTACAAAGTTTTAACATTATCTAATCGGGTGTAAACCGAAATCTGCCATTAGGGCTCAAGACTCTAATTTCGCCTAAAGCTGTAATAGTTCCGTCTTATCTCACCCTGATCGTCAAAATCATCACTTTACAAAATACCCCTATCGTAACAGAACTGCGTATTCAGTGAATTTCCAAATCAATAATATAATAATAATAATATATGACAATTTTATCAATATCTATTGATATATATGAGAGTTATTAGCCTATTCTCCATAAGATTAACATGGGAAAGAGTATGGAGGTTTGCTGCTGTGAGGAACATTGAAAGTAGGGATTTCTAGGATAAAAAATTTTGATTCGACCATTTATACCAAGTTGCATAAACATCTGTCCATAAATAAAAAAAATTGCCTATTCTCTATTTATGATTAACATGGGAAAAGAGTATGCTGTATGAGTATGCTGAGTATGAGTACCTGCCATGATAAACACATAAGCTATAATTTTTAAGAACAAATAGATAGATCTTAACCACTTAAAGGTAAATACCAAGTTTAATCCAAAATGTTGATTGATAAGCGAAATATTAATTTTCTTTATCCTACATAAGATTAATATGAAGCCCCAAAATACAACGTACTGTGTTTAGATTTTTTAATAAAAATTACAAAATTTTTAAATTACATATGAATAACGCAAAAAACCCAATTTTTGAGTACAAACCCCCCACAAAAAAACTTCCCGTTCCGATTGGACGATATGTCTGGTTTACGATCTCGCCTGAGCAAATGTAGGAATACACGTCTCTACCGAATTTGGTCTCAATCGGACCATTTTTACGAGAATTATCGTGTTCACAGACACAACCACCCACCCACCCACACACACACACACACACACACACACACACACATATATATATATATATATGTATTTTAACGATTGTTGTTTTTGGGCTCTGGTCACCTAAAGACGAAAAGATAACATGATCCCAGGATGAAGTTTTGCCATGAGACCAAAGGTAATAGCTTCTTCTCTATAGGAAATTCACTAAAATCATTAGTAATCACGAGATTTGAACTCAGGAACTCAGATCTATGGCAACTAGAAATAAGCGAGGTAAGGGCCATGAAATAAAACCGGTGACGTCACTGGTACAGAAATGTATATGATTACACTTCAACTGCCAGAAATTTCAAAATCTTTCATATGTCACGATAAATAATCCTAATGTAATTGGTAAACACTTTTGCAATTAGTAATATTTTTGAACAATAGAACGACAGTTACCCTTTTATTTTTATTATCAGCCAGACACCTACTAACTAGGCATTTTACCACAGATAAACACGTTAATTATAGAAAAACAGAATCAAACCATAGTTTTACAAGTCAACCAAATTTTAAAATAAATATTTTTAGTTATTTATGTTTAGTAAACAATTATATCAAAAGTCGGACATTTTCATATGTTTGGCTAGATGTTTGCTCGGGACCCATACATCTGTACATATTTCTTGTTACCTAGCTTCAACCCAAATCCTGTATTCCACCACTGGACCAAAATTAAGGAAACTGATTATAAAAAATATAATATTTTCTGTTCTAGATTAGACCTATATTAATCCAACAAAAGTACTAGTAAAACTACAAATACCAGTAACATAAAATCATAATATATTTATATAATGTATAAAAAAATCCTTAGCCAAAATAGTGAAAATATATCATTACAACGGAGATTTAATTAGAAGAAAACAACTTTTGAATTATTCCAAGACGTTTTTCATAACTAGATATGATTAAAAGTTTGCCCCTGAGGATAAAGACTCATCGTCACTTTTAACACTCATAAATAAGAATGGAAAATTTAACCAAACGGGTGGTTGTTTTTAGACACATCCGGGGGAACATTAACAATTACTTACTTCGGGTTTTAATTAGAAATGTTGACTCTTTTAACATTTGAATAATGTACTCGCTAATGATTTATTAGAATTTAGCATACCTATTTGCAGGTGTGTTTTCAAAGCTTATAAAATTCTAAATTTTCCATGAATGTACATCCTGAAGGCTACCTACCTTGTAATGATTAGATTTTAATAATCGTCCTCTGTTTACAACTTACGTCCCTCCGTTTGTAAAACGGTTGTCACTAAATTAAGGCCATTTAATAGACTTATGTTTGGTTTGCCAGTGTCAACGAAACTTGAAATTAATTTTACTTGGCATAGTTCTTCCTTCTAACTATTATGCTCTTCTATCTTTTGCTAACAGCCTCACTCATGAAAATATGACTACTCTCACAAGACTTCAGAACAGTGCTTTGAGATTTGTTTTCAACCTTAAAAAATCAGATCATATCAGTGAGATCAGGTCTAAGGCAAACCACTTGACAGTAAAGTATGCTGTGACCTTCAAATCAATTTCTTAGTTCATAGAACGTCAACGGAGTGTCCCCAATATCTAAGAAAGAAGCTGGTTTTAGGCCTTAAGACCTGCCCCATCTACCATGGGTCAGAACGGAGATGGGAAAGAAGGCCTTCTCCTACTTAAGACCTCAAACCTACAATGTCCTTCCAGCTGACCTGAAAACAGTAAATTTGCTAAAATCGAAAAATGAGATAAGAGCTTTATTTGATGCCAATGATAAGTATCCATGTTGTCAATGTACAGCAAGTATATTTTTATGTATTTAAATTTAAATTTCACAAAAGCATTAATAATTAAGTATAATTTTTGACAATAGTCGTATTGAAAACAAAGAATTGTACTAAATATTCTAACATAACTATCCACGATTCGTGACCTCCAAGTAGTTGGATTACAGGAAACGTAACCGTCCTAGTCAAATTATCGTCTCTTTGAAAAAGAGAGCATCAAAAGTTTCTAGCCTACAGAAATTATATGTTGTTTCCGCTTCCGTTTAAAGCAAGGGGACCAACTCCTTAAAACTAAAAATCAAACTACTTATGTAAGAATAGCGTGTCATTCGTAGATGTTGAATATCGATTGAAATTCGATAAATATCGATCGATATGTAACTTCATCGTCCCAATAATCTGTTTAGTAATTAGGCCATCAAATTAGATTCCAGAATCCGAATTGAACAATGTCGGATGTAATGCAATAGTCGGGTTGGCGACCGTTGCCGTCGGGAGGTTCGGCTCCATAGATTACCATTGATTGAGCTTCAATAAGGCCGTCCACAATGACGAATTATTCTATGGAAACAATATTATTGTTGTTTATTGGTGTCATATTTTTAAATTTTTGAAAACATCTCTGAAAATATCTAAAAATTATAAACATTCATGTCTTTTGAATTCGTAATTGACTAAAATATGTTATTTTGCGTAGGGGAATGCTTTATGCACGAACCCTGAAGAGGGAACAGTATGACTTCTAAAGGTATCCGTGAAAGTGACCCACTAAAACCCCCTACTAACCCCCATTCTCATAGACGGGATGGCTATAAAAGCATTACTTCATCTCGGTGAACTGGATATTTAGGTTACACAATCAAGGGTTGAAACACCCTTCTCTGTTCTTGATGTGTAGCAATGTCTCAGCATAGACTGAGACAGCTCGCCAACTGTCTTCAGACTCCAGCATGACTTTTATGATTAAGGGACCCGATTGTAAAGGTCAGGTATCAGTCTCAAGACACTCAGCCTCAAAACACCCGAAATTGGATAAAGTACGACAAATGTAATAATTCTCCTCCCATTCTGTAGAGAAAGTTCTGTAAATAGACGTGGCCTGTTAGAAACTGACACAGGAAGAAGGTAACGTCTCCGTGCTTATGATGTATTCATGGCTGGAGAGAAGGGATCAGCATGTACTGCTGCTGCCACATCATCATGGTTCTGTCGTGGGCTCGCTTCTCAGCCTTGCTCCGACTAAAATAGGTTGCAGTGCCTTCGTTCTTCGGTTCTTCGGTTTGGTAGCAAGTGACTGGTTTCTCAAAAATAAACATTGTGTTCATACATTCAAAAATTGATGAAACGAATCTCTATATAACGAATTCTTTGATTTACGACTATTTTGAAATCCCCTTGAACCGTGTATAACACACAATGCATATGTTACCTCTATATTACGAATAAACTATGAAATAAGTCCAAAACCTTTATATCATGTATGTTTTGTCGTATTATAATACCTAAATTTACCTCTATATAACAAATTTTACAGCGTTGGACTTTTATATAACGCATTAAACCTCGAAATAACGTACGCTCAAAAGACCAGACCTGAATCAACTGTGGACTGTTGCAGATGATTCAGGTTGCTTTAGCTACCGTCGGACCTATCGTCACTTTAGTAGTTACCGTTTGTTGATCATAATATACTGTATACTGAATGTATTATGCGTGTAAAGTGCAGTAGTTTCATTTTGTTTTCCTTACTATGCACAGTATATCACTATGTAATCGCGCGTTATATGAAGGTCACTTCAATTCGCTATCAATAATTAAACAAGTAGATCTGTGAACCTCGTTATAGTGAAATGTTAGCTAACCTCAATAACGAACCTCGATATAACATATTCCTTAATATAACGTATTTTTATTCAGTCCTTTCAGATTCGTTATATTAAAGTTTTACTGTAGTACCATTTTGAAGACTTGGTCAGTTACTCCTCACATTTAAATTTACATACAAACTACACATTTATATAAAAAATTAACACTTCACATTGGACCGGCCTCACAAAATTATAAACGAAATATTGATGGTGAAGAAAACTACGACTTGACTCACGCGACACGAGTCGTATATTTATCAAAATTTACAATATTACGGCTTTACTCACTAAATACTTTCAAAGCCGTGGAGATCCAAGGTGGAGCTCTGATGACTTCATACACGAGCCGAGTCTTGAGTCACCGGATCTAAATAGTTTTGGGAAGTTTAGACTCCTCATAATCATTTTTCGTTGCGGGTTTCCTTGAAAAATTGTTCTAATAGAGTGCGATTTCCACAACTGCCTGTTCCTAGCTACCTTTATTCTAAGCAACAGACCCACAATGATGCCTGAGGGCAAAACTCCCAAATAAATATAACCTACAAGTATTACTAATCTAGCGATAACCGCCCTTTCCCATACGATGGAAGTATTCATTTAAGCAGGGCGTACCCTGAATATTGTTCCAAGGAAGCTTTTGAAGTATGACTAAATACAATCATAAAGAAAACTAATTTATTAAACTACGTTGAAATAAAGGTATTTAATAAGGAAAACATAATTGAAAATAAGGATCCTTATAAAACAAAAGGGATTTGAATAATAACTACAAATCAGAGGAGAATCTGAAGAAGCGGCGTGCGTGCGTGCGTGCGCGCGTTCTGCCACTGAGTCGCCAAAGTTTTGGCTTGCCGCCAGGATAAGATGAGCCCTTGCTAATTTAAAACCATTTATTTTCCTTTCTGACATGTGTTTTCCTCAGAGGAAAGTGTTTTACTCCTTCCAAAAAAGGAAAAGAAAGGCAGTAAAAATTAATAAGCCGTTGATCTTTCTTTCCTCATGTGAATTTCGTAAAAACACTTTGGATATTGAAAATTGATGATTATAATGTAATTTATTTTCGTACAGTAAAATATTATTAAATAAAGAAAACTAGTACCTTGCGAAAGAGAACATTAACCATCTGATAGCTGTGTTACTATAAGTTTGATTGTGTAATTTATAGAAGTCAAGTATCAAGACTTTAAGAACCACTAGACTACGGTACTATGACACTATTGTACTACGACATTATAGCGCTATGGAACTATAGCACTACAATGTTATAATACTACGAAACATGACATTACAGAACTATATCATCATGAAAACGACGCAATGATACAGTGCAATCTCGGCTCTATGGCACTATGACATTACAACACTTTATCACTATAGAACGTTAATATGGTATCACAACACTGTGAACTATTGCACATCGTCTTTTTCGTCTTAACCCTGTGGAATTGTAGCAGTATGACACTACAATATTATACCACTACAAAACACGAAACTACAGCACTATATCACTGTATCATCACGAAGCTATGGCATAACGTCATTTAGGTACTATGTCACTATGACCAGCACTATATCACTATAACACTATGGTTATGTTGTATTGCGACGTTATGACGCTAAGGGGACTACTTCACTTTGAATTTACAAAACTACTGAGCTGTAACAATATTGCAATATAGTGTTATAACACTACATATGAAATTAATCTTGATATTATGTTATGACTGAATCCCTGAATTGTCTTTGTACTCAGTTTCGAATATGTTCAGGGACAAAGTGAAAAAGCTCCTCGCATTACCTATTTAAAATATGATTTATTGTGTACTAAACTATAATTTGTTATCCATTAGTAATTTACGTTCCATAGTTAAATTTTATTTAAATTAATTGTGAGTTGTTGCTTGTCTTGTTTATAAATTGTTATATTGTTTTTAATGCTATTTTGTTATAATCAATAATATAAGTAGTTGAAATTGAAATAATTTGCACCGTAAAAGATGTCTGCCGTGGTGAACAGGCATAGAAAATTTTGTAAATTAGTAAAAATAAACAAGCTAGTAAATCGGAAATATATTCATAGAGGTAGTAGCTTTACCGACAAGTTATGCCAAACTTGGTGGGGCCAATTTCATGTAAAGATTTGTTTTGAAATAAATAAATGAAAATGAAAAATAACAATGAAATTTTAGAAACTCTAGAACGCAATTATCCCACCATGTGCTGCCAGCGCACACCCGGGTGGAATTGGGCAATAAAGGATCATTTACTGAGTAAACTCCAAAATCTTATGAATAATTAAATCCGGCTAAACTCCTACAATAGCTCTAGACGTTCCCCCGTTAACTATTACCTAGTCAAAGCTTGACTAGGACCGTGACGTCGTCCTGTAATCTAGCTACGTGGAGGTCACGAATTGTGGATAGTTATGAGCGGTGGTCGATGGGTTTGGTGTTCTCTTATGTGGATTAACGTCCACATTATTGTATACTACGTTAATCAGCAAAGACCTACCTCATAAATTAACCAGTTATTCAGAGGCAGTGGTTCGGACTCCACGTTAAACTGTAGGTCCCTTAGATATGACATTGACTGTTGGGCTATTAATCAACAGTTCTGTCTAAAGGAACTTGACAGCCTGAGTCAGTAACAGGACTACAATATCGCGCCACAATCAGCTTACACTCATTTTTCATTCATACCTATCTTGGTATGTCACCATTTCAATTGGTAATCTAATCTATAAAGTCCCTCCCTATAACTTTTCTCTTTAATTATATTTAAAGAGCTTTTCAGTTATGACAATTGGATCTTACGTTCACATAGATATGTGTCCGGACTTAAACCCTACCACTAAAAACTGAAATGTTCAAACATTTGACTTAACTGAGCTTAAAGCATTTTTTTATATATTTTATTTACTGAAAATTTTCAGTAATAAAAATATTGACGGTAACATAATGGTTTAAGATGTGGGAGTCGACTTCAAAATTTCTATTGCGAAGCCAGTCTTGTGACATATCAAATGACATTTTCTCCCTGGATGCAGTACTACAATTTAAATTTTAAAATATATCCGTTTCCGAAATATCGTTTAGTCTAAAATTTAGGACTTAACTTGCAAGTTTAAATGACAAGTTTCTAACTAAACAGTAGACTCCGTTATACACCTTCCATAAAATCTGCAATATATGCAGTCATATTGTTATACCTTATATTACATATTTTCGAAAATAATATTGCGTTATATGATGATGGTAAAGATAAAGAAAAATACGATGTGTATATACATATTTTAATAATATAATAAAAGGATACGTCGAGTCTGAATGGTTTGTGTAAAATGGATGTGGGTTCCGACAATCGTGCAGCAAACAAAGTAGACTGAGCCTTTGCTCCCTCGGGTAAATATAGATATGCTGCTCTAAATGCTTTGGCCATAGCTCTCCCTTAAATAACTTGAGTTTCCTTAGATTTGATTTACTCTTACATCTCTTACATGACCCAAATTTTATAATCGGCTCTTGAAAGAATTTAATGCTATTCAAATATTAACAAACAATTTAAATCCTCTAGAAAAATAAACAGTTTATACTCAAAAGAATTAAAAACTAAAATATTTTAACTCATCAAATTAAAGATAAGGAGGCACTAATCAAAGTGGTGCTGGAGCAAACACACGATATGTATTAGCTGTGTGGTTTTCAATTATGAAAATTTTGAAAGTCTTTGGAAATTATTTTGTAGCATTATTTTCTTGTGAAAGAGTGTGCAGAAAACCTGCACACCTCCTTTTCCTCTTTGTCCTTAATTGATAAAGTATCTGGAGAATATAAGGCAAGACTACTGTGTTGAGGGCCTCTGTTTAGTATTACTGTAGTAAAGATGTTACTTTTGTTTTAGTAGTTCCATATAAGCCTGTATGCTCTCTGTAGTCTTTTTGATAGCCTTTGCTTTGATTGATTTCGAATCAAGCCCTGTTTTCTGTAATATTTCGCTAGATACTTGATATTTTCTACTTATCCAATGTTTTCATACTTCTTTTTCAACGGTTGTCTGCCTCCATATAGGTGAATCTACTGTTGGGAGTAAGAGAAAGTTTCTAAGTTACAAATAATTTAAACAAACAACAAATAACATTTGTTGTAACATGATTTTAACATAAATCAAATTTGGTATAAAACTGTGGGTATTTTTAATTAGAATAAAATTCCTGAAACCGGATTTAAAAAGGTTGATTTAAAACAAAATGAAGTTCCAAACTACCACTTCACTTCGATTTCCATTTTCAAATCACCGCTTATTAGTTTTGCATCAAACTTTTGTGGCATGGTTTTTAGTTAAAAAAAATCTTTTAATTTGACGTACATATCAACCTCTCTTATCCTTAAGATTTTTAATTTACTCCTTATGGGCCATTCTCTATAGGGGACATCAAATTAACATGTAGGCCTACACATGAAAGTAACTTACTACTACCAGTAGTAGCGAATCTTTGTTTGTGATACCTCTTTTCGCTTGAAAGTCGTAAAGATAAGACTTAATTGTCGCCATATACAGTGATAATGTATATAAGTTTGAAGATCACATATTTATTTGAGAAAAACGATACCATTAAGTAATACATCACATAACGGATAAAAATTATAAATGGGTATTCGTGATAGATTGATCAATTGTTTAAAATATACCGTAATTGATTATTGGCAGTGAAATAAGTTTAGTTGTTCAAACACCTGATGCCACTGGGGGCTTGTTCCGGCTCACTAGGAGCCTTCTAAAAACTATTGCAAAACTTCAATTAATTCTACAGAATTTATGTACTTTTTAAGCTTTTTCAGTTTGAATTTAACATAATAAGTCAAGATAATTCATTACAAAGTTATAATGAGTAAAGAAAAAGTTCAAAACTAATTACTTTGAACCTGATCCTTTCGGTAAAACATCGTTTATATCATATTTTATCTCGTTTTGTAGAATAAAATATTCTATATTATATATAGATAGTAAGATTTTCATACTTACAGGTATTTCAAAACTGTAGTATTTATATTCATATTATAACGTGACGAATTTTAATAACAATAATAACGCTTATTTACTAAATAATGAGTTAATTTTTTATTTTTTTTGTCAAAGTGATATTATAATGATATTTGTTCATATTAAAAATTATTTTTCGTCCTAACACTAAGTCATACAACCCATTGTTGTTCTTATTACACTTAGTACCTGGTGACCGAGCTTTGCTCTTATAAAATAAGACATGTATTATACAAATTAATTGGAAAAATTAAAACACATTTATTACTCAATGAAAACATTTATGTGGTTGAATAAAACCGATTTAATAAACCATAATTAATATAGCACTGAACAAAAAGTTCCGCACCTGATGGGGATGGATCTCGCGACCTCTAGTTCTTGAGGCCGACACGCTACCACTCAGCTACGGCGTCAGTCAATACACTTATATGCATTAAGACCCCTACTGTGCCAGATTAGATATTGATCTTCAGCCTTCAACTTCAAAATAATTCAAATTTAAAATTTTGTATAATAGGAGAAAAAGTAAATTACTGATATTACCTTATTATTTTCCAACGCATTTGTGATTTTAACTACACAACAGTTTGTGATTGTATTATACAAGGGACAATATTTCACTCCACAACATCTGCTTAGAGATAGATAGCGGAGTATTGTGGTTAATTTACTTTGTGTATTGAACTGTACATGACAGTTAGGGATAATTTTATTTTATGACAATAGGAATGGAATATTTATAACTGAAAATACTTTTTATTTAAGTGTAAAATATTAGATTATCGCTTGAAATGGGAGGAGTTTCTCCACATCTAAAATCTAGATATTGTGTAGTTAAAACACAGACGCGTTGGAAAGTCTAGTAATGCGATATTAGTAATTAATAACCAGTGATATTATGGATTAAAAAAATAATCTTACGGAAACAAAGCGTTCTAGGACTATTTATTTGTGAGATAATTTAGGTTACACAGCTGAGTGAAATATTACAGAAACACCTTTGTAAAACTTCGGTCGGTGCAGTTTTCACTAAATTAGGCGATGTTTCTGTTGGCACAAAAGCGATACAAGGTAACACATTCGCACACAAACATTGCCGCCAACAACTGTTGCTTATTTATTCCTTTAATAACATTTTTGCCATTAACCACGTACCTAGTAATATTAAATCCGCATTTAATCATGCCCGAGCCGTATTGAAGTACCTCATATTAGATTTTAAACATGCACGGGCCTTATTAAACTATATTTGCTATGTACCTCATATTAAATTTAAATCATGCCTGAGCCATATTTATATACATTAAATATGTATTTTACATCACTCCTAAATCTTACTTATGTTGTACATGTTGAACATATTGACGTATATGTCGGGAATGATCTATCTCATGATTCAAAACTGTTAATCCATTATTATCACCGAAATTTTCATCATTATTAGTAAATCAATTTCACGACCTTTTGGGATCTGAAATTTGATCCCGTTCTCAGGTGAGTTGAAAAGTAGAACATTACATGATTACTAGGCCTACATTGTCCTGAATGATCCGATATAATACTGAAAACAAAAATTTTGAAATGTTAAATGTTTAAAAATGCAGTAAAAGTTTTACCAAAAATACCAAGAAACAAAATTCACGCAGACAAAAATTTAAGTACGTACGCTTGTTGATCTCTTAAGCATGAGCTTGTGTCTACCCCATGGAGAAATAAAAAACTCGCGTTTTCACTTTGTCGTCAATAGGGACGTGGTAATAGTGAAAAAGTGTATTCTGTAGCCCGCTAAATTTAGGGCTCTATAGGTCACACGTTTCTTATCCTTGTTTTTTTTTTAAATTTAACTTCCTCACTTATGTTTTATTTAATAAAAAATAAATGCTGGGAATCTGAGAATGTTGTAAGTGAACAGAAGGGAGATCAGATAAAAAAAGTTGGATAAGTTTTATCGTATTTAGATGTTCTTGTTATTGCTTGTTTGATTTAATTTTTCTCCTGTAATTGTAATAAACGTTTTATTTTGGCGTGACAAGCACTATCTACCGGGGGAATTAGTGGTAGAGGAGACCTCCTGTCAAAACCTTTGATGGACCTGGGTTATATAGATTATATATGTTAATAGCAGACATGAGCTTTGATAGTTAATATGTGTATAGTTTTACATAAGGATACAGTGCTCTGGTTGGATACAGTGCAGTTGATATATCCGAGACTGTGAATCACGGTATTACACCTTACAGTCAATGTTGTTCAGCTAATACACGCTGACACTTGGCTAATGTTCAATCTCCATACGTTTGCTACACTTGGAGGCTCAAATTACAAGAATTTTGCAAATGAAATATTCATTTAAGTTGTTTAATTTGAAGTATAACGTATTACAACATCTATAATTAAAAATACTCACTACAGACCTTAATAATCAACCGAACTTACATTACTAAATTTATTATAGTGGTTTTAAATCCCATGAAAAAATGAAAAAAATCGAGTTTTCAGTTTGTTATCAGTATGGACTTAAAGGTAGTAATGAAAAGTAGTTTTCTGCAGCTTACTGAATTTAGGGACTTCATGATTTGGTTGTAATTGTACCACAAGAAATTCCTAGGAGAGCTACTGATTCCAAATTCAAAATCCATTTTTTAGTTTCTGTAAAATGTACAAGTTTTCTTTGTAAACCCATTCCAACGAACAGGTGCGATGCTGGCCTAATAGAATTAATTGTGTTCTGTCCATTTTTATTTGTGTTTTAAATAAAACAGTATTTTATGTGATTTCATCCATAGTTAAATCGTCGTGTATATAAATTTTAGTAATGAGTACTCAGATTTGCTTAAACAACGAGATTTGTTTGATGTAATTGCAAAGTTTAATTTTCTTAGTCGTTTATTCATAAATGACAGTAATAAATTGTATTGTTTTGAGATTATTTGAAACTACTAACAAAGCTATACAAAAGAATGCTAATTAACGAGTTAGGTATGTTATTTTATTAATATTTTGTACACAACTTACATGGTTAATGAAAACATTGGTTTTCTTTAGGATGGATAGGGTATAGTTTCAGAGGATACAGAACTTACGACTATCGAAAATGTTCAATTCAAACAATCGTTACAATGTTTTGTACCTGAAAATCTCGTACTTGGTATCATTTTAAAGGGTATTATAATGTCTAGTGATCTATTAGGTTAGAGATTTATTTTCTCTTTTACTTGATAAACTTTAACTAAAATATTTTCTCTGTATAAGGTATTGAAACGTTCCGAAAAGGTTTATTAACATTTTAAGCAGATACATCGCTGATAAATACCTTTAAGATCAACTATTTTTGATTTAAAACTCGAAGTCGTAATTTTAAATAAAATATGTGTTGTGTGGCATACCTCAGACGTTTTGACTTTGCTCTTAGGCCTATGGGAGGGAAAATCCAAGATGGCGTAGTTACGGCAGATTTGATAACAAAATATGAATCACAATGCCGGATCCAGGATCCATTGTGTGGGTTGGTGAAATATCTTTTTCGCGTAGGAAATCAGCAAATAACATAAGATTAGCGTATAATTTAATTCATCAGTGTACACCTTATTTACGTATAATCTAATGTATTTTCGTTTTATATTATACACTATTATTATAGGTTATTTGATATTCACTATTTTACTATTCAATACTAATGGAAAAAATTCGCAGCAAGTAAAGTTACTTCTAGTATTTTACTTTGATATTACTCACATTTATACTGTAGATTACTTTGTAAAATTGTTTTCGTCTATTTACATTCATTTTATAAAAATTAATATTCCCCAAGGAAGGAAGTAATTAACCTTAAAATTTATTTACACCATATGTTAGTGGAATTATAAAACAATACACTAATAGGAAGACTTTTTAGGGTACCTAATAAGTCATTTTGGATTAAAGGAAATCTCTTAATTAAAGTTTAAACTTTGTCCTTTAAACAAAGTATTTTATTTCCTAAGCTTTGTTTTCTCCCTCAATATGCATTAATGAATATTCTCCTGTGTTATGCAACACTAAAGCTTTAAAATATGAACACATGCGCGTTCAACTCCACTAATCCATTTATATGCGATGGTATTTATCCTCTTAAAATATCACAAAAAGGTTTTAGTTTTTACTATTCTATATCATGATATTGGTATGAAAACATTTTTGTTTAAGATGTGCATTACAAAATGTATTTAACACATTAGTGTATACAAATTGAACGAAAAATTACGTCAAAGGACATACTTGCTTCAATTCCTCTTGCTATGGGATAAGGGTAAGCTAGTTCAAAAAGGAGAAAGATTATCAGGGAAACTACACAATTATTATCAATACTAAAAGTTGGGTCGATATGACGAAAATAACGGTAAAAATAGAAAATCTGTTGTATCTTCAATACTTTTGGCCCAAAACTGCTACAATTATACTACCTTTTCATTCTACCATCTTGGAAAATGGCGGCCATATTGAAAAAATTGAAATTGTGTTTCTGAGGTAAACTTAAAATTGAGCAAGTTCCAAATTTAAATAGTGGTGCTAAGTCATGTAACAAAAATATTAGCTATTGGATCACTTTAAAAACTTTCCCGATATAGATCTATTATCATCTTGCTTACTTAAACTTACACTTAGCTCTCTGAGTAGTTTTTCTACTAGTCCAGATATAAAAATTAGGTACTTTAAATTAATCTGCGAAATTACTTTTAAGTTATTTGGCTATCAAGTGTGACAGGCTCCCCCTATCAGATTGGTTCTTTCTTGACTTTCCAGAGGGATTGACTCGCAGCTGAACTTGAACATCCAGTCTCAGGGTGTAGTGCATGTCTTTACTGTCCTCCTAGGAAGGGTGCTTTAGAAGAAGGTTGCTTTCAGGGTTTGCTGGGGGGATGTTCTGCCTTGGGCGTACACATTCAAGGCGTACAAATGAAAAGTCATTGGTTTGGATCATTTTCTTGTATGGGGGACTAGGGTATGAATCCTTTCAGCGTATTGAACGGCATAGCTTTAGTGTAGATTAATTTGGAGATTCTTCTTCTATAATAACGGAAGACGTTCTACCTTTTCCATCTTTACATTTCCCTTCCCTTCTTTCCAGTAGTTAGTCAGCTTTGCTTGGACCTTCTTAAATTTAATATAAACCAAACTACTTAAATACACCACAATTTAGCGTTTAAAAATTATGAAATTGTAGACTTCAGAACTTCTTGGTTCACAAAATAACTTGGGAGCCTTCCTAACAAAAACTCATTTAATATATGAGAATAAACAAACTGAAATCTTAGTTCATTAAACATTTTAATTTTTTGTATCACAGTGTACTTAAATGCAAGAGGTAAGGAATTTGTTTCTGTTGTACTTACCTTAACTTTCACTTCACTTTAAACTTATTTTTAAGCACATATCAAAATATTTTAAACAGTGGTTAACATTTAGTGCAATCGCAGGTGAAAATCCATTTTTTGTGTAAAATATTGTATTTAACATTGCTCTTTTCAAGAAGAAACGAATGAACCTACTTAATTTTAACTTGAAAAAAGCTGTTTTATACAATAAATCACATTTCCACTTTTTTTTGGAGGGGGGGAGGTATTTTATAACGCTCAACGATAGTTTTATTTTTAAAACTTGATACTACCATTTGAGGTATTAATCCTGAGACTTCACGATTGGATAAGCAAAGTAACACTTCATTTAATCTACCTCACTTTATCTCAGGCCGCAATTTAGTAGCCATGATATAATATCCATTATGAAATGATTGTATCCTCATTTTAGGGTAGGTAATTTTCAAATAATTTCAATCTTCAAATAAAATTAAAAAAATTTTCAAATTTTGAAAATTTTAATTTTCCAAAAAGTAAATTTTGTATTTTCTAGTGGTTTAGTTTCAGTTTCTCGATTCTTTATCAAGTGTAATTTACTCATCACGTTCATTATGAAAAATAATTTTGAGTGTTAATAAGAATTCTACAAAATTACAGTAACAACAACCTACCTCGGTTGGTTTATAACAAAATGCGTCATGGACCAATGATATCATTGGTGCTACATTTGGCTTCATTAATCTACAAAGGTAACAAAATTGAGGAATCTTGATTTATTTCACAAAAACACTTTTAAAGCGTTAGAGAAAATCAGTTTTTTTAAAGTACTTATATTAACATTATTTTATATATCTGAACAGAAATAGTGTACTATTTCTACATATACTATTCCCATTTCCGGTATTATATTTGTATTTCACAATAGGTAATATGCTAACAACATTTTCAACATTCAAGATTAGAGTAATTTTATTAATACAAAAGACTGTTCTGTACTTATGCTGTAATCCACCACTTCTAAATTTTAATCCGTCTTCGCTAAGCTATTTTCACTTAATCCATTCTATTTCAAGAAATATTGAAAGTACTGAGTTTTTAATATATTTTCATACTTCCAACAGCGATCAATTTTAGCTATTTTTAAAGGCGGATCATTGGCAACAGTAACTGATTGATGCATTGGGAATTATAACTGATTTAACTAAGGGGAACCACAACTACATGTGAGTGATACTAATTGCAATCAATTAATTGGCAAAAGCCAAATGGAAAGTGAGGGAATTTTACCAAGAGCCCGATCACACCGCATAGCCTAGACAGCTTTTGTCGTGAAATTCATATACCTGGGCTAACATGTCTTGGTGCCTTGCTGCTATGATATAAACTTATTATCAATAGTGATTGTCAGAAAATTGTGTGAAAATCTAACACATGGCCTTTACCAAGTCTATGTGCTAGATTTTCCTTTTAATATCCTAAATAACTAGCGACATCCCCGGTTCCCTATTGCTTTCCAACATTCCCCCAAACTTAGGATGCCACATGCTATATTTAGTACATACAGCGACCCAAACGGCAATTCTCGGAGATGTCACTTTAGGGTATTCGTTCGGTTGAAGCATCACATTGAAGAGAGCGAGAACAGCAACAATTCAAAGACGTGACGACCACGCCACGGCCGACTACATCTTTCGTCAACCGAAACGGTTCCTCACTATATAAAGTGGTACTAGCCGCCACACTATTTATAGGACAAATATCCACTAACATTTATATTTTGACGTAAAGGGTTGGTTTATTTGAAACCTAACACTACAACCCAGAAGAAATAACGCAAAATACTCTGAAGGGTCACGTAAAAAACCGATGACGTCATTGGCCCAACAATGTTTATGTTTTCACTTTAGTAACCAGGAATTTCAAACGTTGTAATATTTTCTCCTAACCTATTGGTTAACACCTCTTACAATTAGCTGTATTGTTAAAATAAAACGGGTGGCTTTAACCTTTTAAAACTGAGTATTGACTGAGTATGCACAATCCCTACACATTTTTTTCAATTTTGAACAGATTCTAATCTTATTTAACATTCAAATATCTAAAACAAAATTTTATCTATGAACAGGAGAGGCCATTTTCGGAATTTACTGTCAGAGAATCTAAGAAAAAATTTAATTTTTGCTAAGTACGTCACTACCATTGCGAGAATGTTTGAACTTATTACTACTATACATTATATTGGATCTAGAACATGTTCCACACTGGCTAAAACGTGACCTACCCATTTAGATGTATATTGATGGGGGTTTGGGCACAAAAACTAATCCCAATTCCTAAAAATTATCTATGAACCGTTCGGTTAGTATATAATTTCAGACTCAAACCACTCCGAACTTACTCATTGTGTAAGTAGATAAAAAATCTATAGTAAAATATTTTAAAGAACATAACGATTAGAATTTTTTATTTTATTTGACAAACAGAAGAAAGAGAGGGTTGTTACGATAATTGATCACAATAACTACAGAATAATATAATTTAACTACACTTGGAGGCTAACCAAATTGTAAAATAAATATACTTAAATTTAAGTATCTCGTTAACATAAATAATTATTTATGTTAACGAGATTGCACGCAGCACGCAGGCAGGGATGAGTAGAGCGAATTTCACAATACATTTATTATTCCCATCATAGTAATCGAATAGTACTGAGTATACAGATGTGTATTCCAGATTTTCTGCTGCATATGATTATTTTCGCCGTTTTCTACATCAAACTCAACCTTTAGTTTCCTTTTAAGAAGTTGGAAAGGACAAAGGATTGTCTAAGGACAAAATGGTTAGATAATATCATTTTTGAAAAGTGCACCAATCCCCTTAAAAAGATTTTTTCCCACAAGATTCATTGCATAGAATATAAAACATTAAACAAAACAGCGGAGAGTGATAGCACAATAAATTTCTAGGCTGACCTTATTCATCAAAGTTGTAAAAAATAGAGCTAGGAGCTATTTTTCATAATTAAAAAAGAACTATATTATATAATTATAAAAGTTTAAGATACTTAAGGAGTCCTCCTACCATAATCGTTGTAACTATTGTAATACTATTAAATTGTAACTATTATATATCCTAACTATTGTATTGTTAGCACTGGATGAACTGAAATCTTGTGCTCTTTAAAAAATTACATTTTTTGTAACAATCTATTAATAGGCATAACATTGGAAATTTTAGCTTACTTTGGTTGATAACTATTCGTTTGTTATGTAATTAAAACTGTATACTAAATTAAAGTATTTTTTTACTGTATAATGAGGTTAAGTACCCTGTCAGTCTCAATAAAAAAATAAGTAAATTTCTTCTGCCTCTTTTGGAGCACTGATTGCATCATCAGGAAATGAAAATCAAAAATTTCAATATAAATTAATAACAGAAAACTTACAATTCAAAACATTTACTGCACATTACACACTGTGCACATGTTCCACTGCCTGCAATTGACATTGCATAGCCTTAAAACCTCAACACCTCAAAAATTGTAGGTTGACTATAGATTCTAGATCACTTATAGATTGAAGAAGTGCTAAGTTTAAGCTGTAAAATTGAAGGATAGAACGCAACCATGAATTTCAAGCGATAATGGTAATCGATTACCTCTACCGATACATTCGATAACATACCATCGACTTACGCGTGTGTGAATTTTTCACTTCGTTATAAAAGCAGCTTGGGACATTAACCTCACGATGATTTCTCCCTATAAAGAAAATTCCATTAGTCCATGACATATGTTCTAAAAACAGCTGTATCCTTATAGTATGATGAAAATGTAAATTTTCAATTAAGGCGATACGTTAAGTCCATTCAACTGATTATAACTCATATAACACTACGGTACATAGACCTATGCTATATCAAATCAATTTGGAGTGTATATATATATATATATATATATATATATATATATATCGTCACTAGGACCTAAGGTATCACTTTTTCATCTGAAGTCAAGTTTAAGTGAATCTTTCTGCGCATCATATACAATAAAGCAAAAGCTAAAGTTTTACAATCCATCTACTTTACAACTCGAAATGGCTTCTTAATTTTTCTCACTGTTTCAAATAAACAATTGATTCAAATTGGATTATTATTGGATGACCTAAATATCTGCTTATTACTTTTTCATCCTAGATCGGATAGTGCGTCTTTTGACCTCATCGAATGTATGTCAAAGTTTCACGGTAAATTAATATTCTAAGATCATTGAGGCTCCTTCGTAACTATGGAACTAGGAAACTATGAACTATGAACTAGGATAATGCCTAACCAAGGATAAGTTAGATGGGTGGGTAAGTGATGAGTCTTCTAGCCAGTATGTCAGCTTCGGGCATAGTCTTGTAACTGATTATCTGGCAATTAATAGCTGTCACACGTATTTTGGGAGTTTTACCCTTCAACAAAAGCATGCGAATGGCGCTTTTGTCACTTATTACATAGGGCATTTATGAAGCTCTTCACGATAGAAACTAGTTCCATTCATTCATTAGAATGAAAAAGGTTGTTTAAGATGCGACCTAAATTGATAAATTTTCCTCTGTGTCCTAGAGGCGTAATATAAATTTGTATATCATATTAATTGTTATTCATGTTATTCATACAAACACGCCTGCTTTGATTATGTAACAAGTTCATAAAGTTGTCATAAAATTAAAATATAAACTTTAATAACCATCTGTAATTTTTTTAATAATGATTTATTCCTCCGATTCGAATCAGATAATAAGAACTTAAAACCCCCCTGATGACTATAACAATTTACTATAAGAAGGAGCTTAATGCAGGAAATAACTTGAAAACAGTTTACTAACCTCAAAACTATTATGTTTTATTAAATGGCCAATTCACTCCAGCCACATAAGCGTGTTAAAATTGTAAGAATAATATTTCACGAAAAATTCTTTATTTACGTATCGTGACAGTAAGTTGCGTATAAACTATGACTTAATAAATCAAACGATCGTTTTAATTAATTTCAAAATTGAATTACCCATAAAGATTTCCTAAAAAATTCCATATCTGTTATATATTCGTTGTTTTTTTCGTTTTTTAATGCTAAAATGGTTAAATTAAAAACTTGATACTAAATGTAATCAACGTTGTATAGCACTACATTGCGTAACAATAAACTGAATACATAATTAACAGCTAAAAGAATAAAATAAAATCATCACGTAACATTAAATCAAATAAATGATTAAAATTTGAAATGTTTTAAAACAGACGTATGAAAGATGCTATAAAGATCTAGATATAGTAGGATAGCACGTATACAATTAATATCTACCATGAATTTTAATTTATTTTACTTTACTACGATACCTCATATTTAAAGTAATTCAAATGAACGCTTAACAGATCAAATGTTTAAAAATGTGTATGGAAGATGCTATAAAGATCCAGATAAGATAAGACGTATAAAACCATTATTATTAATTTATTATTGTCATATCTCACGTTAAAAGTAAATTAAACAAACGATTGACACTTCAATGATTAAAAAAAAGTTTACCGTATATGTAACTGAATTATTAATTATACTTTGTACTTTGTAATCGCACGTATAAAATTGAAGATGAAAAGATGTTAGTAACAGTTCTGTTAAAACGGAATAAAACTTACTCGTATAATTAACCGATCCGAGCAAAATACGAGTAATGTTGAACACTTTGAGGAGAGCTCCTCACCCGTGATAGACTAAGTGCGAATTTACCGGGTTTCCCGAGGAATTCAAGGCATGGAGAAGGGAAATCTGAAGTAATTCTGGCAATATTCTCAGTAAAATGTTAAAACTTTATTCAGTAATGCTGGTTTAAGTTTGATGCCCTTGTGGTTTCTATTGTTAACGATTTATAAGCGAGGGAGCATTATATACTTTGTTGTATCTAACCCCTTATTTAAAACAACGTGTTTCCAAACTTCGTTGAAATTTCGCTTCTTTGCTTGGAATAAATCAAAATCGTTATTCACAGGGCAGACTACACTGTTTCCACTCTCGCAAAAACCTTTTTATAAATATATCTTTCAAAATATTATGCATTTTTATGTATTAATATTAAGTATTATGTATTTAAGGGTTTATTTAATCGTCATTTACATGTAAAACAGTTAATCGTTATATAATTAATACTTAAATGGATATCTTTTACTAAACTATAAGGATAAAATTTAAAATAGACCCATTTTATTTTGTATATTCACTGACAAATATCTGAAATATTACAAGAAATCTATTTCGATATCTATTTTGTTTTGGTCTGTGAGTGCATAAATTAATTAATGTGTCTAGTGATAGATGGTCTGAGAAAGAGAAACAGTGTATTTTTGACTTGTGATCGGTTCATAAATCCAACCTTATCTAAATTATGTAGCATAATATCCTCAAAGAACTTACATAATTAAGTTTTCCTGAGTCAAAATAACCACGATGTTTTCCAGGCAGTAAAAAAGTTCTAAACATTTGGTTTTGCATAATTTTAGACACAATCATTTTCAGCATTTTCTGAATGATCTTAATCAAAATTATTTTTTCAGAGATAAGTTACACTTTATGTATCATTCACATAGATAATATAGAATCTAATTAAGATTCAGGATTATCTGTTATATTTATATTCTACTAAACATCTATCTCGTGGACTTTCAAAATCATAAAATAATAATGTTGAAGAATAAAAATTAAGATTTTAAAAACAATAAACATATTAAAATTAAGATAAATTAATTTCTAGTTTAATTAATTAATATACTAAAAGATAGATTTAAAAACTCTTAAGCCCCATTGTATAATTAATTATTTTAGAAAATTTACACGTTATTTTTAAAAGAATATAAATTAAATCGATAAAAAATTACAAGACACAATAAGGTATCTCAATAATAAGCAGGTCGTAGATTAAGATTTACATTTTACGTGTTTAAAAAAACACACATAAATACAAACTATTAAAGGAACTGCAATACCAGGGCTGTTTGATGTTAAGGTGGAAGGTTGAAGTCAGCTCGAATAGTGACAGCCTTTCAGACGGTTCAAAGACAATTTGCGAAACATAACATACGTGGTGCTACATGCCAGCTTTGAATTCCATCTTCTCTAACAAAGTCGATGAATTGAGAGACTTTGCGTTTCACGGGTTGAAAACATTGCTTTTATGCTTGATGAAACACGTTGCATGTGAAAGGCTTTAGGGATAAAATTATGATAGTGAGCCAATGGTGTTAGATATAGGATTCTAAAAGATTTGGAGGCCACAGAAAATCTAGCTAAGAACGTACTTTACTGGACTTTTGTACAACAAAAGGAAAGAAGAGTTCATAATAGTGAAAAAGTAAATTTTCAGAGAAGTAAAAAGAACATCCAAACCGATCCAGATCCGCGCTCAGGCCATGCAACACATAAGGAGTATCCATTCTTAAACTCAATAACTCCCAAGTCCCCGGAAAAAGAAAGTGTCTGCCCCAGAAGCCCTCACATTTTCGTTTGTATGCTCTAGGGCAAGACATCCCCCACCCATAAACCTTGAGAGCACGCCAAGTAAACACCTTCCCCTAGGAGGGTAAACACCCTCTCCCAACTGGACAATTCAAAAGAGCAATTATTACCATAAAACATGTTACATATGAATTTTAAAAGTTCAAACTACTCACAAATGAAATCTAGGGGTTTCCTTTTTTGAGCTCCTAATAATGTAAACTATATACCACTCTTTGAGAAAGCTTAAGAACAAGAAAAAAAGCTTTGATAAAGATTCATTTACAGATAATTTTTAGAACAATTATGTTATCCTGTATAAAGTTCTTGGTAAGCAATGCTCATTAGTTACTGTTATTAGATGAAATTACGTCAATAACACAGTAGATCATTTATATAATATATTACATTTGCGACGAATTGAATAGCCAAATTTTTTTGTATAAATTCCGTTTCTAACTAGACTGTATGGACAAGTATATTAAACCTTGTAATCCATCATCATCACTAAACTCTTTTAACTCCTAACCGCCAACAACTAACAAGAACGACTTGATAAATCGTTTAACATTATACTCCGAATTTAGCTTGCTCTTGTTCTGAGAAGAGTTGACGGAAAACAAAAAAACTGAAAGTCTGTCTCTTTTTACTTGTGCTTTGAGAAAAAAAATTGACACAATAATAGTAGAGAAAAGATGTAATTTGACCATACTCCAAAACTTTTTTCGGTTGGATTACATTTTTTTCATCTATTATACAATTAATTGTCCACAAATCATTCTTAAGGATTCTACAATTTGCGATATAGAGGCAGTATTTCGATTAATATTAATACAGAACTATCAATAGTGTACTACCGTATTAAAGCGGTCTAACGACAAAAATTATATTTATTATGTTTGAAAGGTACTGAGTCTGTAATATACTTTAAAAGTTGCATAATTAAACGCTTTTACAGTATTCAATACGTTTATTTGCATTTATTTACTATTAAAAATTCAGTTTACTAAAGTATTTAATACTTTAAAGAATTTTACAGGTTAAAAAAATAACTTATGTAGTGCGCAGTTCTAATATTTACAGATAAAGATGGTAGCTCTGTTGAAACAGCTGGTTGTTCATTGATGAAGCTTTCAATGTTTAATGTAATTTAATGAGTTCTTGTTCCTTAATTCATTTATACACTATGTTCATTTACTATTGTATTTAAATAGCTTTTTATTGTATAAAATAAATTTTATAAAGAACTTTGGGTAGAAAAAAGCCTAATTTTAAATCATACAAGAAAAACTACGAGGATATCATATTGAAGTAAAAAAAGGTTTTTGAAGACCTTGTTGATTTAAGTCTAGCAAGTAAACGCCATTCTTACAGACTATTGAAGTTCCAGTTATATCTTTAGCTTGATTATTAACTATTTTAAATTGTAAAAAAATATAAAGTTCTCTCAGCGCTAAATTCCAACATTACATAGACCAAAACTTTTATAAATTACAGATTTAAAGAGTCATTTCCTTCTATTTTTTTCTGTTATATTTTTACTAATTTTTATTATTCATTATGTTTTATTTAAATTAATTAATAATACGTTTTTAATTCTTAGGGATTCTACTACTGCACACAGATTTGTCGTCTATGAGGAAGGATATTCGATAAACAAATGTTCCATTGTAAACATAGATTAAATTTTTGTTGAAATAAACAGGTTTTATATGACTTATGAATATAATAATAAATTCAATCTTATTGTATCATTAATTAATTTTAACCAAAACGTTCCTATCACTACTGCCCACATTATATTATGTATAAATTATACATTATAATTATAACTTATTATCAATAATACAAAATTACTAGAAAAAACCCTCTACTGTTTTGTTTTTTTTAATTGTTTAATATTTGTGTATTTTTATTTACTACACCATTTATTAATTTTATAAATCTTATCGACACAAAACAAAAGTAAAATATGTTTTATATTCAAACAATTTTAATTTACAAAAAATTCTCTATATTTGTTACAGTTTTAGATATTTCTCAGCTACCTTTTACCTTTTTCGTGAAACCCGGTAAATTTTCGTTTTAAATATAATATTTTCTTTCTTCAACATACGCTTTTACATTTTTTCAATGTCCTACAACTGACATTCTCATATTGCTTGGTGAATATATTGCTGTGTACGTGAGTCCCCTAAACAAACCTTAACGGTAATATATACTCCTGAAAATAAATTTAGAATTTGTTTTAAATAGATTTTGATAAATTAACATTTAAATGGAAAAATCCTGTTAAGAGTGTAACTTTCGAGTTTAATTTAACCCCTGGAGAAGAATTTTTTTTAAGTGGGAAAAATGTTTTCGAGTTATTGTAGAATCCTTAGCAGCCACCAGAAGTATGTCACTACTTTCTTCTCAAAAACTAAAAAGCCAATCCGTTATTCTTAACAACCACAATCACATGATGCTAAATACCAAGTGTCATCCTAAACTATAAGCATAAGGAAAATTCACGGACCATTTTTACAATAGATATCGTGTTCATGGATAGGCACATAAATATATAAAATTTTTAACAATGTTTTTTTTGTCTCAAAGCATCTCAAAACGAAAAAGTAACATGCTCAGGGGCTTAGCTCTTGTCATGAGACCTACGTTAATAGCATCTTCCCTGAAGAAAATTTGCTAAAACAGGTGGTTTTAGTGAATTCTAAATATAGATTTTTGGGTGAAGCGTTGGAGTAATTTATAGTGAAAATAAAACTACCTATCAATTAAACAAATCAGGGTTTTTTGTAATTCTAATTACATTATAGGACCTTTCACAAAAAGGAGTTTGATTTGCCTTGAATACAACAAGATAAAAATATTTAACAATTGTTCTATCCACAAACAATTTTAAAAACATTTATACTAACTAAAAAGCCTATAATGTATTCTGAAAGTCAACGTTATTTTTTACGAAAATGCCGTAAACAGTCTTGAATTTTAGCCTAGACACCCGTTATTTATTAGGAAATCCAAACCAACCAAGGGATTTTCTTTCCCTTAATGTTCTCCATTGATAGTCCTTAGGGAGGAGTTAAGATCGAAAGCGATTGCAAGAGACAAAAACCCGTTGATAGATTGTAGCTTCATGTCTTGCGGATTTTACTTCAACACAACCACCCCCACTGTATCATCACACGACTGGAGCACCACATAAAGCCAATTAAAGATTGTATGAGACAAAAACTTGTTAATTGATCATGTGTTCATGTATATGTACACAATAACCAACAGCAATGTATCAGCACACGACTGATGAACCTCACACAGCCAGTTACAGATTATATGAGACACAACAACTCGTTGATTGATCATGTGTTCATCTATATTGACACCATCAGCATCGGCACAGTATCAGCACACGCCTGGAACACCAAACAGAGGCAATTACAGATTATATGAGTCACAACAACTCGTTGATTGATCGCGTGTTCATCCATGTTGACATCATCAGCATCGGCACAGTATCAGCACACGCCTGGAACACCAAACAGAGGCAATTACAGATTATATGAGTCACAACAACTCGTTGATTGATCGCGTGTTCATCCATGTTGACATCATCAGCATCGGCACAGTATCAGCACACGCCTGGAACACCAAACACAGGCAATTACAGATTATATAAGACACAACAACTCGTTGATTGATCGCGTGTTCATCCATATTGACATCATCAGCATCGGCACAGTATCAGCACACGCCTGGAACACCTAACACAGGCAATTACAGATTATATAAGACACAACAACTCGTTGATTGATCGCGTGTTCATCCACGTTGACATCATCAGCATCGGCACAGTGGCAGCACCCGTCCAGGGCACCACACAGAGACTATTACAGCAGTATCGCACTTTGTGATTGAAAGGCACACGGAGCCTAAGTTATGCATATTACTTTGGAACATGATTGTCTTTGACGTGCGTTCTATCCATTAAGTCCTCTTCACCCTATTCTAGGTTCTAACCAATTTCTCAAAGGATGTCTTGTTATAATTCATATGAGTAGACTGGAATTTGAAAAGGGAATTCACAACTAATATTGGTAAAATTCTTATTATGGAACGATCTAATACTTTAGCAAATGATAATTTTGTAAAGTTAATTAATCAAGTCTGTAATTTTATAATTTTGGGAAATATTTAATAGCTTATAAAATAGGTTTTGTCATTTTCAAAGCAGAAGCGGATTTACGTGGAAATAAACAAGTTGAAAAAATGTAATTACATAGTGTTGTTCAGCATAACACTTTTAAATATGAAACTGTGTTTATAATACTACTAGACAATGAAATTACTTGTCATGGTAACTGGTTTACATTATTATGTTAGTATCTCTAAATTTAAAATCACATCATTCAGGAAGAAGGAAAAATGGAAATGAGGGAGTCAAATCTTGAAAAATACTGGAAAACTTTATTTACCTGACTGTTAAAAAAATCACTGTTGGATCAACTGGCAGATTTTGTCACATTGAAAAACAGGTGAGCCTACTTCATAATAAAATTAATTAAACGGATTATACAAATTGCATAATGTTTCCTACTTTATTATATTTTTTAGATTGAACGTTTCTACCGGTTGGAAAATGAATATCTAAAATAAAAAGGAATGCGATTTAAAAAAAGTTAAATTGAAAAAAAATATTTTTCCTCATGCCTTAGCTTGAATTGTTTTTGTGATATGAATGTTTGTATGCTAGAAGGAAGATTAAGTTACAATAAAAAAGAGTTATTAGAACGATTTATTCTATAACACTCTTTCCTTCCTTTTTATTTCAACAACTTTTAACAGCCCTCAGTATAATCGCTGTTATTGTGTAAAATAGTTTATTATATTATTGTAAATAGATGTTATGCTCATTGTAACATTACAGTCATAATATTTCTACTTTAAATCTATTTTTTTATTAGAAGTACGATTCCAAATGTTGAACATAAGTATTATAAATTCAATGCATTTTCCATTTCACTGTAATTGGTGATAACCAATTTATTTATATATATGTATAAATAAATTAGGGTAGTGGTCGGTTTTGTTATGAAAAAATATGTATAAAATAAAGTAACTACATTAATATATCGTGAAATTGCCTACTATTTGATACAAAATAAATTCTATTTTCATGTAAATATTTTTATAGAAAAATAATTCCGTATACTATTCACTTGAGCGAGTAAACATTTGCTTGGCATGTTAAAAATATAAAGGAGGAAGCGAGAGATAGTTAATAGGTGATCGATTCTGCAAACTCAATTAATTTAAGCATTAGAGTCTCACAGGGAAGGCTGGCAGCGTATTAAAAAACAATTTACTTAGACTTTTCCTGCAGATTAAACACGTTTTTGACGTCAGTTATTTCTCATATATTGTTTAATAAAACATAATACTCAAAATGTTGAACAAGCTCTTTTTTAAAGAATTTGGTATTGAAGGACTTGTTTTCATAGAAACAAGTAATACAAAGTTTCTAAAATAACCTGTGATATCTTTATTTGAAAGAGGACGAACTAATATACTAATATTTTCACATTCTAACAACATTTATTCGAATGCAGTTAAAGTACCTTAATTTTGTGATATGTTTTCTTCTTCATGCCTCGATACAACTTTATTAGGTTTTAATTCAAAGTAAGCTTAAGTCGAATCTAATTCCATATTCATGTAGGATAAGGAACAAAAAATGTCTTAAGAAGAAGGTGACTTTTGAGGTTATGATTTCATGAAAAACGATTGCTGTTGCATCTAAGTGATCTACTCCAAAGATATAATATTAAGATTTTTTGTTTTGGATTTGGAAAAGACTCCTATCCTTTATAGACATATTTCTATGGTTGTTTTTGCTCTTGAACGTTTGGTTGAATGATTAACTCTCGTTAGTGTAATAAAAAGATAGGTACGATTAATTTTGAAATCTCGGGTATGATTGCATGGAATTTATATTATCTAACAAATTTTAATAAAATTTAATTCCCTGTAACCACTTTGACTTAATTTGTCACCTCGATCAACTTTTTACGACTATCTTGCAACAAGTAATAATGTCACAAATCTAACATTGTTCTTGTGGGACCAAACTGGAATATTTCACCAGTGAGGCTGACTTTTGAGAGACTAGTCAACTTCAACCCTTTGAAAGACCAGGTTGGATACTATACGACGGATATAACCTACATTGGTGACGTTGGACCTACAACATCTGTCAGTTAAAAGTCGTATTGTATTTTTAATAAAAATTTTTTTGGATATATATTCCACATTTTAAGTCATATGGCACTCAAATAACCTTTGATTCTAACTGAAACTCGTCAACAATAGAACATAATAAACACGACACAAAAGCAGTTTAGATTCTTTCCAGTCATACTCCAACATTTTGTGTAACCAAACGTAAACGTAAGACGCCTTCAGGGATTTTCTAGTTTCTATGTTTTTCACACGCGCGTTGGACGCTTAAACACGACCTCATTATCTAGGAGAAGGAACGAGAGGAAATAATTTTACTTCTAGAACCATCAGTTGGAGTCATTAAGTTATACAAACACAATCCTAAATATGGAAAATACTTCTCCGGAACGGACCTAATAATAATTTTAAGTAACCCCTTTTATGTGTATACAAGTAAAATCTACTAGTACGTCTAACTGTTTCTGACCTTGAGGTTAACGTCTACCCCTACCCACAACCACCACTAAGTATCATACATTCACACGTATTCACGTGTACTTTAAGAGAACAACACCTTTAGAAACAAAAATAAGGTAAAAGAAAATCAAATTTTAATTTTTCAGAGCAGAAAATTGCTGAAAAAATGGAATGAGTTTGAAAATTCGGAAAGAAATAATTAACTGTAGATAATTGTAGCAGAAAACGTGAAATTGCTCTTTGGGACCCATATCAATGTGAGGAAATACTTAGTGAAAATGTACGCAGGTTATTTGGATTTAATTAAGACAACCGCCTCGCCCAGATCCAGTAGCCAACTCCCCATGCTTTTGCGGATGACTCCAGTACTGTGCTCCTCTCATCCACTAATAATGGCTACCAACAATTCTGTTCATGTATATTGCATATATTACTAAATATAATGGTTGATATAAACTGGCATAGAAACTTTGAAAGCTGGGGTCAAGAAAAATTGGTAACTCGTTTTCCGTTTCACATACACATACAAAATGGGCTACGGCGTTTCCCAGGGTAGTATCAATTTCCCGTTGTTCTTCAGACAAATTAACCACGTTACATTACACGTGTGACATTCACATAGTCTAATGTGTGTATTTTTCATTTTTAGGTCAAGTAAAAATTATTGCAGGAAAAATTATTGTTACAAAATTAGTTATGGACATTTTCATACAGTATAATAACTGAACAAAATTCAAGCAAAAAATCTATACAAAAAATGACAAGTATTTTTGAAAGATAACGTATAAAATAAGAAACGGCATACATAGACCTAGAATGGTCAGTGCGTAGGCCCTAGTTGTTGTTTTATTTAAATGTCGTAAAAGTTGGAAAAAAATTATATATTAATTAATTTTAGAAAAAGAATTTAAGAAAAGACTTATGATAGATTATATATTAATAAATAAATTATCAAATAGCAGTTGAATGATACCAAAAACCAATAAACCTTCTGAACTTAATAGGGCGATGAACGGGAGTTGGAGTTGGTTTCACTGGTCCGTCAAAGTGAAACGGTAGTCAGTTGGTGGATCCGCCGTACTCAGCACAGTTAAGAGACTCAGCATCCTCATCGCTGATTGCAAATAACTTATCTCTTAGATTTTTTTAAACGTAATGAGATGGAGAGTAAAATAGCCTATTGTTACTATAATAAATGAAATAGTTTCCAAATATTATACGCGCAATGTAAAATCTGTTTGTTTTACCAATTGATTTTTTTGCATAGCAACAATTTCACAGTTATTGAATATTTTGTGCTGTGGTGATATAAAATAGGGGAAACAATGAGCCAAAATTTGTTTAGTGAAATTGAGAAGCTCCTTAAAAAAAGTGTCATGAAACTATAGAATAGAGCTTTTCCATTTCTAAACCCCGCTTTCAGAATAAATAAGTAAATATAAATAGGTTTTAGGATAAGTGCAGTTGTGATTCATCCTTCGATTCAAAAATCCGGTAAAATTCTGAGACTGAATGTCCGGCTGAGCGGTGAGTGTACGAGACGTTGATAAGCGACAGGCGGGCGGCAACACTCCATCGATCATGTCAAGGTGATCGACATTGCACCGTTTTTCGATCGCGCTGATCGTTCATTATCATATCGACTGATAATTACGATAGATCTTGTTCGAGATGACTGACACGTATTCCGAATGACAGATCAGGTTATTTCCAGAAACCTTGACAAGGTACGTAGATTGTTATGTAAGGATACACCGTAATATATCATAACTATATTATTTTACTGGTTTTAAGTACAAAAATCAAATTAAGAGAAGAGCAACTGAAGGGTTATAGTCTAGAACCTGAAGTGAAGTTAAAATTACTTTCCTGCAGAAATAGATAGATGGATACATATTTTATATTACCAGATATTTATTAAAATTTCATTAAATTTCAAAGCATATTGATTGTTCTATTACCTACCTACAATCAATAAAGTTCTTCTTATTTAACTATACCAGGGCTGTTCAATAGTTAAATGAAAATAAATAGCATTTTTACATTAAAATTAAGGAAGTATAAAACACAAAGCATGAATAAAAACTTTTAATATATAAGCAAATTAAATTAATTTCTGGTAAATCTGGAATCTCTTAAGGCAAGGCCTCCTGTTTTACAGGACCCTTAGTAAAGAAATAACTTAAAAATACCTAAGGACGCTTAAATAAAATTACCTTAAAATAAAATAAAACCTTTAAACCCACGGTAGAAATCTCAAAGCTAAAAATTAATTATTCTTAAACCTCTACTCTCCATCATCATTAGGCAAGAGTTTGTACGGTGAATTAAAGACAGAAAGGTACCGCAGCGGCTATAGTCACATGGACAAGCCAGAAGTGACCGCTCATGATCTGACAGGAGTCGCCGGCCGGTGGTAGGATACAGCAACATTTGACTTACTGGGACAGAACTATACCACTGAGCTCCCTAGTCAGTAAATTATACCTGAAATTATGATAAAGGAAACATGCAATAGCAATATTTAATCAAAACTTAAAATATTTAAAATCATTTCTACGTTACTGACTTCCAGTTTCCATTTTTCGGTTTTTCATCAAAGATGTTATTACTAAGGATTTTTTTGTATTTCCTCAGGAAGTAAGTTTAATATACGTTCTAGGTAAGCAAGATCTAAAATTAAATAAATCGGAGATAAAAATTAGGACCCAAGAATAGTAATGTTTACGTAAAATATGTTTTTCGGGGGTTTCAACTAAAGTCACCCACTTAAATATGCATTGAGAACAAAATTAAAATTTTCATTTAAAAAAGTAATTTACGAGAGTAATTTACCGAAATAATCAAAACTAATAAGACTATAACAGTTTCATAAACCGAATAGAAAAGTATTATACGTTCGTTATTTCCAAGGTTCCTCCAGATGGTTTTCATAAAATAAAATTCAATCACTGACCCGGAATATCTAAACAGCTGGAAGTTCAGTTTGATCATGATTATGGAAGGAGAGTCTGGGATAATTTAATATTATAGCACTCAGATTCAATCAGAAAATTTAGCAAATCCCTTTTTCTTAAAAAGATATTCCTTTTAAGGAATATTTTAATGTTCCATAAGAAACTCCCAATAGTAATTATATAAATAAAAGAGTGTTTTTATAAGCAGAATAGTATTGAAACTTTAATTCAGGTTAACAGTGATAAGTACCAAATGTTATGACTACAAAGATAATCAGATATTATTGTTTTCATTAAAAAATTCTGTTTTTGTTTTGTACTAAAACCTTTTTGTCAATATCGGCTCTTGGTATTGAAAATGTATCAGTTAAATATATCTACAAACATATTATCTTGTTTAATGAAACATAGGAGTAAATTTACAATATTAATATTAAATATTATTCCAATACTATCGATGTCAAAATTAAATTTTGTTTTTATTCAAACATGGGAAGATTTTTATATGGGAAAATTGCTGCATATATACATTTTTCTTGTTAGATGTTTACAGGGTTTTAGAATTATGAATTATGAATTTATTTTTTATGAATTATGCTCATAATACTAAGTAAGTCACGTCAATAAAAATAAACCATACGTTCTAAATATAACTGTAGTTGAAACCGCCAAGATTAAAAACTGAATTATCAGATATTGGTATGGACTATTATATACTTATACGTTGGAGGAAAGATGGAGTACTGAAAGATTAAAGACCGCAGAATTTAATAGTATCGATTTAATAACGGTTCGACCCTAGAATGGTTTTTCATTCAGGCTAGAGTTTACCGCGAACGGTAGTTTGGTGAGTGTTTAGCATTCTGTGGTGTTGCAACTAACCACGTGTCGCCACTGATTATAGACTTCCCCAAGGCAGCATCACCTTCCCGTTTTTATTCGGATAAAAGAAGTACGACAAATCTCACGCACGGCAGTCACATAGCGGCCCAGCGTGCAACTTGAATATAACGTCACTATACGAGTCACATGCTTACACAGTCTCGCCAGTAAATTCTTTGTATGTAAAGTAATCGAACGATATGATTCATCGAATACATCGATGCAAAAAGCAAAAAAGGACTCTACTTTAGACGTTTGTTATTACATTCAAACACACAAATTACATTCATTCCCCGATCAAAAGATATACGTGTTTTAAAGGATAATAATATTTAAGTATTTCGGTCAACTTTTTTCAGAAGATCGAAATATTGTTATATTACATGGTATGTTACACGTCTTATTGGTTTTTTACATATTTTTGGTGCTATGTATGGTATTGAAAAATCAGTAACTCAGTAACACGGTACAATTTCAACAGAATGGTCAAAACGGTTTAAGTATTCGGGAGCCAAATAATTAACAGTTTTTGATACTCTTAAAACATGTAGGTTAATAGTAATGGTAGGAAAGATGTTTCTAGCCTACGAAAACAGGGCACCAGTTTTATATAACAGCTGGAAGACGACAACTTGTTAAACAAATAAAGCTCCGCTTAAAAGGGTTTACTATTCCTTATTTTGAAAGCTATGTACATTTTAAACGTTGGATTGTTAAAATCTGTGTAGAAATAAACATCCTATAGAGTTAAATTCGTCTACATTTAGAAGTGTCTAATTTGAACCAATTTCGTAATTATCGTAAAACGACTCGTTATAAACATTTTAACACTTTGTCAAATAATTTTACTTAATGCACCTTTTACTAGAATAAAAGCATACCAAAGCTAATTATAGGTTGAAAAGTAACCAAAGTTGAAAAATAGATTTGGATCTAAAAACTATATATTTAGAGTTTTAGGGCGTCTCTTGTAAGATATTCATTTCACTTGCAAATATAAGTGTGAAAACAAGGAGTTGGAACTAATTGTATGTTATTTAGATCTGTTATTGAGGAAATTTCCTATAACGATGAGTAAAAAAGGGTTTACAACGTTTCTAAAATCTAAAATCTGTTCCCGTCTTAAGGGGAACATATGCCACAACAAGATTAGTGCATCATCCGGACTGAGCTAGTATAAAGCTGAAAAATGTTTATAGCAGTCAAAAAGCTAAAAATACTAAGCAACTAAAGTCCTGCACTAAACACCAAAGTAAAGCATGGCTTGGAACTCTTTTTACGTTATTTGACTGCCTTAAACATTTTTGTTTTCTGCTTTATACCTGCTTAATCCGCATTATATATTAATCTTGTCATGTTCTAGGTACAAACCCTCCTGAGGACGTGATCACATTACAAATCCTGAAACGTCGTGAAATTTTGTTTTAATAAATCGTTATGGGAAATGACCGTAAACTATATAAATAAAGTAGATCTACTATCACCAGCGTAAATTTAAAACCTTTAACTAATTATGTAATTATACATTCCCGTTTTTATTAAATGCTAAAATAATTAAATTGAATGTACACAAAAGTATTATATTTTCAAAACGGTTGTATTCAGAATCGGTGTATAAAGTATTATCCAAACGCATACAATCCAAAGTTTAAAGTGATTTATAATTCAAAACCAAACAGTTTGGACGATTTATTGTTGATATATCTGGATTCATACTTCCATCCCTGCTCTCAGGCATCCGTATAGTGCTATTCCTCAGTTTATATTTAAACAATAGGCCTATCAAACTATTTAGCTCTGTGTAATTACATAAAAAATATTTTTTCATTTCTTGCTGATCCCTCAATGTTCTAAATAAATACGGTACTTATAGATATTTATCTCACTAAATTAAACATACAATTTATGAAACCAATATAAGACAAATCCATCTATACGGAGCTGAAACTTGGGCTATTGACAAAAGTGTAGAAACATTTACTTACATTTGAAAATAAAGGCTCTAAGATAGGTTTGAGCCCACAGGAGAAAATGTAGTTTTGGAAACAAACCCCAAGATACAAAACAAGGATCTTTATAACTCACTAGATAGTTTAGCTGAAGCGGAGGGCCAGAGACTACGATCGGAAGGGTATGTTATAAGACAAGAGGAGACTTTTGGAAAAGGTTTGGATAGAAAATAATAATAAACCATTTTCCCCATATGGAAGGGGAAAAATGAAGGAATGAAGTGAGAACTGGCATGAGGAGAATGAGAGTCAAGGAAGAGAGGAAAGTGAAGAGATAGGAAGAATGTAGGACAGAGGATAAGGCAGACGGTTGGTGAGCCCAAATACCATTTGGGTTAAATGTACATGCAAGTAAGAGTATTTAAGATTCCGAAATCAATTCTAATAAAACCAAAAAAATAATAAGAAGAATATCAATGGCATGTTGAAAGTCTCTCGACGATTATTGGTTTTTGTACGTATACGTGTGAGTATATGGAATGAAATGAATGAAATTTGTATGTATATGGAATACGTATGCGTATTGTTTTTCTATATTTTGGATTAGTTTATACTTTTTATGTATCAGTAGATTATAGATTTTTTGTATAACGTCAATGCTTTTTTATAAATGATTCAGTTCTTTCTTACTCCTCAATCGATTTGCATGACATTTGGTATAAACTTACGGTTCCTCCCTATAAAATACCCACTAAACTTTTTACGTTTGTTACTGGTTCAGTTCGATATTACCCCAACACAATCTTCGGTAACGTTTAGTAAAGAATGTATGGATATCTATTTATATATTTAAGATTACATATAATTTATATAAAATTGGACGATCCATACAGTGTTTTTTTCTTTTTTGTGTTTTTTTAACTACTTCAAGTTAAAACTTTTCCATTGAAATTTTAGTATGAATTGAGCTACTACTATGGTGTTATTACAGTATACTAATACAGTAACTGATATTTATACTGCTTTGACATTAAGTTAATAACATTCCAACAGTGAAAAGGAACCTTGATAATGTGTTCATCGATTTTAACTGTTGTAAATTTAAAATTATCTAATTTTAACTATCAAGTTTTAAAATATAAACTTTTTAGTGTTTATATAAAAATAATAAATTCCACATATTATTGTTAATCCTATAAATGGTTATAGGAAGATGTAAAAGATAATTTTTACAGATTTCTTAAAATTGCTATTATCTGCCAATTTGAAATGTTAGTTTTTAGTGTTAGATCTTAACTTTAAACGTTACAATGACGGATTAAACCTTTTTATTTTCAGCAAACGTTTACTCTAAAATAATAATAATGTTAAAAAATTGGATTTGGGAATTGTTTTAAGGTTAAACATATGAAAAACCAATTAATTTCGGGCATACTGTTATTGAAGTAGTTTTAACTAGTTAAAAAACAGATTATGATTTCAACAAAGATTTTTCTGAGTGTAAATTTTGTGCTGATTAGTTTTTAAGGAAATGTCCAAATATGTTGGAGTTAAACTAGAAATATGCATTTTAAGTTTAAAGTTTAGTTTTTTAAGTTAAAAAGGTTTTCAACACTTCATAATATTAGGTATAGGGTTGTTAAAGTCTGTAGCTATCACTTTTTTACATCACAGATTATGATATGAAAATATTTCAGAGCGAATAGGTAAACTTAATTGAAATGTTCAAATAAGCCGGAATTTGAAATAATTTTTAATTTAAAACTAATTTTGGGCATAATACTCTTGAAGTATTTATTACTCATTAACAACATAAATTATGCTCTAAACATTTCCCATAATTTTTAATTCATCATTGAAGAGTAAATGGTAAAATATGTCAAAGATAAATAATCAATTCAAGGAAAAAATGTGTAAAAAAGATAAATTTCGGGCATAGTTTCTATAAGTATTATAAGTAGTTATAGCTTATTAACAACACAGATTATGATGTAAAGATTTACCAGAGCGTATAAGTAAACTTTTGAGGGAAACGTTCAAATATGTAGAGAATTAAACTTGTAGGTAAGTGCCTTGACTTGTTATAAACAAATAACCTAGCAACCAAGCCCTGAAACGCTGATTACGCAGAGCTCCGGGTCTCCTGTTGCTAAATTACTGCACCCTTAACACTACAATATCCAATTACCTCTGATAATGCTTACTATTCGGTTACAATCCTATTCATTGAAAATGACATGATAGTTAATCCTACGTGAAACACTATAGTTTAGATGGTTAGATTTGATTTAATCCAGTTAAATTTAATCGGATGATTTTACATGAAACACTAACTAAGTAAAGCATTTTAGCTTAGTCATTAGCTATTACTTAGTGCTTTTCAATACTATACAATACCATACTCCTAGAATGTGTAACAATTTAATGAAACGTGCCTTATATAATGTTTAAAAATATTTTGATCTTCTGAAAAAAATTCTGATTGTCCGTCTTGCTCTGATTTTAGGCCTTTATCGTATAAATTAGTTGACATTCCTTGAAGGTAATTTGATAAGTTTATATTGGCAATACCTAAACTAAAATGATGAGGCAGTAAATTTTCAATGAAGTATAATCAAAATGGTGAGTAAATGGTGGTGGGTAAATGACGAGTTTACAAGAAGAATCACACTGTATTAAATGGTTACATGAAACTCATTCAGCTGATACAGATCAAAGAATTTGTGTGCAAATACATGGAAGGCCCTCATACAATATAAAGGTTTCTAGAGGTAATATTCACGTTTTATTAAAGCGTAAGTTTGCGCAATAAAGAACGAAGTGGGCGCCTGCGTACCTATCAAGAAACATTTTATTCTCCGTAGAAGCCACCTGGAGGTGGACACCCAGACATAAATAATTAAGAAACCTAAAAAAGTTACATCCGTAATAAAAACTTTTAACTTTTGAATACGTATCATTTGGTTTCTTTATCAGGATATAACTTTTTTGGATGGTAGTTTCTAAAAGTCTTAAATATTACATTCTTCGATAGGGGTTGAATATCATTTCAAACGTCTAAAGTGGAATTCAATAACTTAGTTAATAAGTTAATAGAAGTTATTTAATAACTAAGTATAAAGTGGAGCAGTGGTTCGGTCTCCACGTCAAACTGTAGGTCTCTTAGATAGAACATTGACTGTTGGGCTATTAATTAAGAGTTCTGTCTGAAGAACATGTCAGCCTTAGTCAATAACAAGACTACAACATCGAACCACAGTCATCTTACACTCATTTCTCATTAATACTTGGCTTCAAATGCCTACCCTAGTAGGTCCCCATTTCAAATGGTAATCTAATATAATGGAGTAGTTATAAAAGCGTGTTGTTCAATGTATCGATGTATTTTATGTATCTTATCGTTAGATTATATTACATTCACACTTCATTGTGAATTCATTGTAGGGTCTGTGTAAGCATATGAGATATTCAGTGACGTCACATTCAAGTTTCACACTGGGCCGCTACGTGACTCTCGTACGTGAGATTTGTCGTAGTTAATTTCTCCGAAGAAAAACGGGAAGCGGATGTTAGCTTGGGGAAGTCTATAATCAGTGGTGGCATATGATTAGTTATAAGATAAAACCACAAAATAATAACACTGGCCAAAATACCAAACGCAGTATGTCTGTCAATAAATAATCAATACTATCACATTCTGCGGTATTTGATCTTTCGGTACAACGTCTTTCCTCCAAAACTAATAATAATACTCGATACCAATAATGGGTAAATGACAACTAATAAAAAACATTAACTACAATTACTATTTAGCTGCACGTATCGATTATTTCAATTGACGTGATTATAGATCTATTTTGAACATTTTAAGCAAGAAAAAGCTATATGGCAATATTCGTTATCAACATCTCTTGACACTTAATACAAATCAAACAATAGTTTTTAATATTCATACTGGAAATTTACTCTAATATAAAATAGAGATGATGATGTACAATCAAAAGTAAATTATTTCAATTTAAATCAAATATTTAATAATTTGTTATGGTAATAAAGTGCGCAGATTTATATTTATCTCATAAAATTTATTGTGGATGTGTTTGATTTGAGCCAAGGCTAATAATTCCGATGGAAATTATCAAATGACTGTAATTAGGTACTAGTAGAAATCTAAAAGATTTCTAACAGAAACTCAATAATTGCGGATGAGAATTAAACCAATTAACTCCATGATTTCAACATAAGTTAAGTCATAACAAATGTAATTGCTTGTAACATAGATTGAATAATAATATTTTATTATTAATTCGCCATCTAATTTACACATTTAGAAGTATGTTGATGAAAGTGAGTGTGTATATCCTGGAACTTCCATTAATAAGGAAAGATTTGTAAAGATTATGAGTCGCGTGGTAATTATGGTGATGTAAATGCAATCATTATATAAATTATGGTTGTGAAGTAGGTTGTGATTATGAAGGGAGCTGTAGATATGAATTTGGCGATTACGACGATAGGGGTTATTATAATGGCGTGATGGTACTAATTGAGCGGTTGGTGATAGACGGTGTTGTGATGGTACTTATTGAGTGGTTGGTTATTACGGTGATGGGTGATGGTTCTTATTGAGTGGTTGGTGATTACGGTGATGTGATGGTTCTTATTGAGTGGTTGGTGATTACGGTGATGTGATGGTTCTTATTGAGTGGTTGGTGATTACGGTGATGTGATGGTTCTTATTGAGTGGTTGGTTATTACGGTGATGTGATGGTTCTTATTGAGTGGTTGGTTATTACGGTGATGTGATGGTTCTTATTGAGTGGTTGGTGATTACGGTGATGTGATGGTTCTTATTGAGTGGTTGGTTATTACGGTGATGTGATGGTTCTTATTGAGTGGTTGGTGATTACGGTGATGTGATGGTTCTTATTGAGTGGTTGGTTATTACGGTGATGTGATGGTTCTTATTGAGTGGTTGGTGATTACGGTGGTGTGATGGTTCTTATTGAGTGGTTGGTGATTACGGTGATGTAATGGTTCTTTTTGAGTGGTTGATGATTACGGTGATGTGATGGTTCTTATTGAGTGGTTGGTTATTACGGTGATGTGATGGTTCTTATTGAGTGGTTGGTGATTACGGTGATGTGATGGTTCTTATTGAGTGGTTGGTTATTACGGTGGTGTGATGGTTCTTATTGAGTGGTTGGTTATTACGGTGATGTGATGGTTCTTATTGAGTGGTTGGTGATTACGGTGATGTGATGGTTCTTATTGAGTGGTTGGTTATTACGGTGATGTGATGGTTCTTATTGAGTGGTTGGTTATTACGGTGATGTGATGGTTCTTATTGAGTGGTTGGTTATTACGGTGATGGGTGATGGTTCTCATTGAGTCGTTGGTGATTACGGTGATGTAATGGTTCTTATTGAGTGGTTGGTGATTACGGTGATGTGATGGTTCTTATTGAGTGGTTGGTTATTACGGTGATGTGATGGTTCTCATTGAATCGTTGGTGATTACGGTGATGTAATGGTTCTTATTGAATGGTTGGTGATTACGGTGATGTAATGGCTCTTACTGAGTGGTTGGTGATGTGATGGTATTTATTAAGTGGTTAGTAGCGATGTGAAGGTGTGTAGTGGCTAGCGCCACTTTATTTAGTAAGGATTTAATTCGGTCGACAAAAGATGATTCGTGTCGTGGTCGTCGTATCTTTTAGTCTGTTGTCCCCTAGCTCTCTTTGTGTGGTAGGAGCTCCAGAAAAGCTCGATTATAGCATGATAATAATTGTGATAGTGATAATAATAATGATTTCTTATTCATAAATGACAGGTCTCCAAGAAATAGTCTAATTTTGAATGTCGTGTTTTCTCTGGCCATCCTGCAGTAAAGCTACAATAAGTAGGTGGGAATGTTAGGGTACACTAGGAAACCGGGGGATGTCACCAATAATAAGTGCACATAGACTTATACCACAACCATGTGCAGTTCATAGGATATTTAACAGTCAATCATTGTTATGATTTTTTATGTTATAGCAGCAATTTTACCAGATCATCATCATTTTAAGAGATGGCTAAATTTTGGACTGCGGGTTGACAATCGGCCTCTTGGTAATTCCCAACATGTTTCTCATGGCATAGTACCATATCAGTGCATCAGTAATCCATAGCCATACACACACTTACAACAACAATAACACAAATCACAGCATTTCCATTTCCAATAGTCACACAAACCTCAATTTAGTAATACCACTACATATTCTATACACATTCCACTCACTACATTGTACACATAAATACAAATAGGATGAAATTAGTAGCAGCACACATTTCTTAATTAGCCTCAAATTGTAGCACCACTTTAAAATGCACGTGACCATAAAGTGGATAGTGGTTATTAAGCAAGTGAATTGTGGTCATAAAGTGGATGATTAAGGTGATTTGATGGTAATTATGAAGTGAACTTTGGTTATGAAGTAAGTGAATTTTGATCATGAAGTGGGTGGCGATGATCTATTTACGGATTTATTGGGTAACAGAACGAAGACAGTATTGACAGTATTAATTTAATTAGCACTGATCTTGAAGCTTAAGGACACTGTTTGTCTACAATGTGGGTTTGACTTCTAAACAAAATAATTACTGTTTACCCACATTGTATCAATTTTTTGGGTTAATGTGATGAGTTCGGAAGTGCTATCCCATTTTTTTCAATATATATATATTACTAAAGATAACCAAATTGTCCATGCCAAATTCTAATCTTATATTCAAAATTGCTTTTATATCGTATATGTATGAGATATATTACATAATTACATAGACACGAACAATGTCGATATAGGATATATTATATAAGATTATTTATTTGTTTACCAAATACGAGACAAGGTCAAAGTGTTCTTAGACACTCTGTATTTGCGTAACCCAAGTATCGTCATGATGACCTATCTGCGAGGCCAGAAGGCGTAAATCTAAGCCGCAGGCAGCCACATCGTATCTCATTCTTTCTTTCCCTCCGGCTGTGAGATTTAATCTAGAACGGATGAAAAATAATACCTCTACTTCCTTCAATCCTCTGCACTTACTCTATTTGTAATGTCAAGAAAGTTTTACATTTATTTTATCAATCTTTCAAATTAACATTAAGAACTACTGTAGTAGTGAGTCAATTATTCAAACGTTAATCAACTGTGCCATCAATGAACTATCCTTAAAAATAGAAAATTAACTTTCCACATAAAGAGATATTTAAATGTATAGTAAAATTTATAAACTCTAAATCTGTATACTGTATTTTTATTTTACAAAATATTATTATTCATAACTTGTATCTCTAATATTGTATTGTTATTGTACAATATATTACCATGCTTTATATGACTATAATTTTCTAAAATAAAACCCGTTTGTGATACACTTACACGCAGAGTGATAATTAAGCCTTAGGACTAAATTATAACTTTAAAACGAAAAGAGATAGCATTGCCAAATTGCATATCATTACGGGTAATGCTGTTTTTTTGTATACATGGTGATCGGATGTCACCTATGAGGGAATGTCCAGGAGGAGTAAGTTGAAAATCCTTAAGGTAAGCGGTTGATGCAATACACAATGGTGTTGGTTTGAAAATATATTTTATTCGTGCTGCTTTTTAACAATTTTCTTGCTGATTGATCCATAAAAATGTATAAATAAACGTTCCTAATTAGCAGTGAGGTTGAGTTTTGGTATTAAATTTATTCATGCTGTTTTTTTTATATTTCTTATAATTCCTTGTAAGTCGATTTATAAACGGTTTGAGGAAGTTGTTATTTAGGAGTATGATTGAAATTTAGTATTGGATTGCAAGTCTTTTGAATTTGAATACAATTCCTGGAACCGGAACTCAAAAAGTACGAGGACCTCAAACCAAAACAAAATGGTTTCGGTTTAAAATTCATAACCTTTAATCTTCAACCAGCTCCCATGTTGTTTTGGATCAACCTTTTTCGATCAGGTCTATGACATTGTTTTCTTCAAATTAAGACTTTAAATTTAATGTCCAATAATTTTAACTCACTCTCGATGAGACACCCTCTATAGGTAACATCCGATCACCATGTACACAAAAACTAGCATACCATTATCAGTAATGATATGCCAAATTTGTCTGTGATATCTCTGTTAGTTTTAAAGTGAATTCTATCTCTTTTCGTTTTAAAGTTATAATTTAGTCCTAAGGCTTAACTATCACTCTGCGTGTAAGTGTATCACAAACAGTCGTCCTAATACCTTAATGTTGTCACCCTATGTATTGACGACAACATATCTATCATAGATATCATAAATATCTATCATAAATATCTATCACCTTTACTACAATTAGTTTTTTAGGAATAGCTAATTTGTTTTTTAGGTTTAGCCTTTTTAGTTTTGGTTGTAGACAACATTGTATTCTTCGGTTAGGAATTATTATATAGCAAACATTTTTGATTTTTATTTTTGAACGATTTGACTATCCGAATCATAATTAGGTTGGTCAAACAACTCATATTTGTATTACGAGGAACAAGCTATAAGTTTCGTGATTTACTGACCCATTGTTCATGTTGACAATATTATGAAATAAATTACCACTATAAATGAATGAATTTTGGAACACCTAAACTAGTTTACAGTAAAATTACAAAGAGAATGTTTGGAATGACGGCGTTGTATCAGGGCTTGGGAACAGGCCCCTGAGAGAGGTTACATGTTGATGACGTCGTTTATTGACAGTTCGGAGAATAAATTTGTGGAAACTTTGGCGTTAGGGGCTATCCTAAAACCGCTTTCTATTTTTTAATTCAAAATCTGAACAACTTATACCTGACCAGTCCGTCCAATGGTTTGGGTAGAGAGAAATTTCCTTATATTTACTTTCTCTAATTGTAAATATTAAATGGAGAAGGAATGTTTTCGTGATTTTTTTTAATTTGAGTTAAGGGTGGATGAATCCATTTTGAGGCTGAATCCAAAAGAAGTGGTTCTTGATCTCTGTCTGTGTACAGACCCCTAGGTCATACTGATCGTCCAGTTTTTATGAAATTAAGTACAAGGGTGTACTCGGACTATATCTCCAGACCAGTCATTATTATTTTTTTTATATTTAAGAGCGGTTTACTCATGAACCCCTCGAAAATGTGAAAATATATATTTCTCAAAAACCGTTATAACTTTTTTATTCATAATGTATAGTTATGTCTGTAAAACTAAATGGTTCAAAAGTTATCGACTTTTATATGCCAAAAAATAATTTTTAATAATTTTGCCAAATTAATAGTTTTATAAAATAATTTAACTACGTATTACCATTAAAACCAACTTAAAAAATAAAAAATTGTATTTTGAAATTTTATTCTACGACTAATGGTTCGTGAAAAAGGTTAAATTTACGCTCCGTAATAAACACAGTACGTTGTTTGAGAGCACACATTGTTATTCTTGTGGAGAATATTTAAAAGATCAATTCCTTTCTTATTTCTCAACTGGTGTTCCTAGAACTTGGACCTTACGTTAGGATTTGGACAATCTGGAAAATATACCACAAGATAAATAAAAACAATAGCATAATAATTATTATCGCAGCAAAAATATGAACTTGGTGTAGGCCTACTTGACAACTAATACACGTAATCACGTTATGTTTTGGAGCAGTCTGTTCTAGCAATAAGTTCACGAACTATGTTGAGCACAAAACAAAAAACCGCAATTGACGTATAGTAGGTACACCTCCCTTTTCTTTCGTCACAAAACTGGATTTAATTTTTCATTTCAGAATCCAATTAGTAAGAAAATTTTTCTTGCCGGTGTTTTAAATCTGTCCTTGTTTTTCACGAGGTCCCGAATCAACAATTCGACGCCTATGTTTTGTCCTCTGGAGCCTGGAATTGCAAACTATTGACTTGCAAATGGGACTAGCTCCAAACATCTCCTGCCTACATTGACACCAGCGCCATTCCCAGTCCGATATTACCATCTATAAAAAAACAGCTATCAACACGTGTACAATACGTTTGTGTAAAGGACTTGATGAGAAATGCGTCGAACACAGATTCGTATTCTTACAGGTGTTCTAAAATACTAACTGTGAGTTCAGCCATTAAAATATATTTAACTTTTATTATTGATTATTTCCATTAGTTAAATGTATTTAAAACCGGCATAGTTGTGTGATAGCACGAGATAGCGTAGGGTGATTTCTAGCTACACTCACAGTTCATCACAATAGATTCGATTCTTACGGTCCGACTCTTTATCATCGCCTTTTGGCGAACAATTTATAGAACATTGGAGTTCATCTCCAGCAATGACTGAAATTGCATAAAATGTAGGTTTGCAGTTTTATCACTGTTCGTTTTTCATGAGTCAATACATGTGTGTCATGTTTTAAATTTCTAATGAGGAGTACATAACCGATAGAACGTCTCGGCACGAACACTTGCCGTTCTAGCTAAACATGAAGTGGAAAAACCTATTTGTGAACTGTGAACTATTTTAATTGGTCTAAATGCACAGTTTGGTCAAAAATAGTGGATTTTATTATTTTTTTATTAGTAGGCCTACTTTTGATGCAACTTAACTCTGCATTCCCGGATAATCCGAACAAATTGGTTATCCTATCTGTGTTCGGTTCCAATTAGTTTGAATATCCGGGACTGTATTGTACGCAGGTCTGCTGCCACTGTGTGGCAGTGTATGGTACTAAGGGGGGGGATTCAGGGCCGGGGGCCAAACGGAGCTCCGTGCCAACCTGCTGTGTTGCCGTAATGCAGTTGTGGCCCTAACTCTTCGACGATTAAACCAACATGTGCATTCAACACACATTTAATGTACCGCCTAAAATAAACGGTGTACCCGAAATTTCAAGAGTAGGTGGAGAGTGTTGAAATAACTACGTTTAACTACGATGTTTGACGAGTTATTTTGTTTACTACTCCACACATTCCCCTCCAACATACATCCACGAAACTTCCGATTATGTTTATGTTTACTGAGGGGATCCATCACTAAAAAAAATACTTTCTTTTTGAAATTTACAATAACATGGGTTTAACTATTTATTCTAGTCCGTAGTAAGCTTAAAAAATACAAAGATATTAAATTACCAAAATATATGCACATATACGTTTAACTTTTAATATACTAGAAACTCGGTATAGTATAAGCGTATATAATAAGTGCAAATTGGGGCTTTAACTGCATAAATATGTTTAGTATATAAAAGGTTCGTTAGCCTAGTTTTTCTATATTTGATTGTAGTTCTTACAATAATGTACTAATGATTTTTTTCATTCGGTATTGCTTTTACTTTGTTAGTTTGTCAGAATTAGAACTAACTACACTACTACGGTAACTACTAAGATTGAGCAAGGCAAAATGTGGAGATTGTTTCAACCTGTGGTTGTTACTGTAATTAGGTCAAATTTGCCAATCAGGGAATCTCCTCGTTCTTGTGTTAGGTAGAGGCATTATTTTTTTCGTGCATGATGTAGAAGTGGAAGGTTGCCAGTAAAGCTATTTATTAGTTACCTCAAATTTTGGGGGAAAGTTCATTTAAATATATCTACTCATTAGTCTCATTTAGGAGTTAAATTTTAAGTCGGTTGTTTCCCCTCTCTTTGATACGGTTTTACAGGTTGTATATTTAACCTAATACAACTAAAGTAATTATCATTAAATTGTTTTAAGGTTCGTTATATATTTATTGACAAAGATTTTATAGCATATGAAGAACAAAACTACAAAATTTGTATGTTAATGCACTTCCCTGAGCTTAGATAAGATCATGTTTAGATATACCTTATCTAAGCACACCTTGGGGACCGCTTCTTGTAAAATAGTTGTTTCCTGTACAACAATAAAGATGATAATAGTTACTATCACTGTTATTTCATAATTATTCATACGGTATGTGACACTTCCGTTACACTTTCTGCTTCTCGAATATAGCTAACCTCCCCCAAGCTTAGACATATCCATGTCAAAAGGTCTTTCAATTTATTTAAAAACGTACAACTTTGAGAATTCGTTAATATATAAGCATTGGAATATTATATGTATAAACAAAGTCTCTGGTTTGTGCGTTTTTAAATAAATTGAAACACATTTTGACATGGATATGTCTAAGCTCGGGGAAGGTTTGCTATATTCGAGAAGCAAAAGGTGTAACGGAAGTGATCACGTAAAGGTATTCATCACGTGACCTGATAATTTTAGTTTATGTTTAATATTTTGTGAGCAAATCCCTGAAATACTAAAATGTTACAACCAAAACCACTGGTTTATACTATATAAATCTTGAAGCTAATAGAATAATTACAATGCTTATTGGTAGGTTAGAATTACTTGGGTGTCTTGCTAGCCTAGAGGTTATCGTCTTGGGCTTTGATGCAAGAGGACACGGTTTGAAATCATGGGATGCCCATTTGGGTTTGTAAGTAACGCTTTCCCAAAATATTTCATTGTGAGATCACTTCTAGGCTAAATTAAAATGGTTCTGGTGTTAGTAAAACATTCAACTACAAGGTAATTTATGAAGCTGTGATGTAAAGCCCAAAATATATGTGCGTAACTATTCAGAAAGTGACAGTTGAAATATACAAACATGGCATGACCAACCTTCTCGATATCTCTGATATTTCTTTGAATATACCAAAGCTGTCTGTAGAAAATCAATCAAACCACGAAGATTTCGTAGGAGGGTATGCGTTTGGTTTTGGAGTTTAAACATCTTCGAGCTTAGACATCTTGCTAGTATAAGTAAGTTAAGTATAAGTAAGTATTAAGTAAGTTGCTACTAAGTTAGCGGCTTTAACATCGTTCTAAGAAGTCACGGGTTTGAACCCGGGATGTCTACAAAATTTAATGGGTTTGAGCCCTTTCCTTTAAACGTGTTTGTGTGCTCTCATGTAAAATACCGTTGGCGTTGACTTATAAAAAAGTTTGACGTCAATGTCAGACAAAGCAAAATGTGGAAAGCCAAAAAACAATCATGGTGGTAATTATTGTGGTGTATGTAATTTTAAATATGGTCTCATATCAAAGTAACGCTGACAATCTCATAGGCACTTCAGTTGTGTTTGACGTCAGTCTGAGCCAAAGCAGTCTGTGTAAAGCCAATCAGCCCACAAAGCGATCTGGGTGGACATGATTGTGGTGGTGGCGGCTGATTCGGTCACTGCGACTCACCTAAACTAAATTCGTTTAGCCTCGCTTTGTTAGGCACAAGCCCGTCCTCAACCCGCTCCTCATTTAATAGCATCGTTCTTGATGTACAGAGAATAACGACAAAACATTATTTACCGGTCTATTATATTCAAAATTGCTTTTGGACTGCAAATTTGTTTTCAATATTATTTTAAATTTTTACTCCAAGCAGTTTTTCAACCGTTATCGTTTCTTTTGTACCAGTTAAATTCATATTCGAATTTTTACTCCAACTCCAAATACATACTCATACATTGTGAAATTACGCTGTGTAGTACGGTAAACTTGTTATATTTCCTCAAATAATGAAGTACACATAAAAACGACATACCTGTGCGAAATAACACATGGATACGACTGGCGTTGCTTATTGTAATTTATCCGTTGCCTGAAGAGCAATAAAATGATAATAATAATGATTATTATTATGTAATTATTTATCAATCTGGGATAAGGAAAAAGAACATCAAAAATTTGCAATACACATAATATTTATTTTTATTTCACAAACCTTAACAAAAGTATGTAATGTGATGTATGAGATATAATTCTTGGTTTCTAGTTGATCAACGTGACTTCAAAATTCTATGTACAGTACATGACTACCATAAACAAAAATATCCAGTCACTTGATCAATACTGTCACTTCCGTTACAATTTTTACGCCCCCTCCAGAGCTTAGACATATCTATGTAAAAACACAAACACATTAAACTCACACATATCAAAATGTGTTACAATCCAATCTCAAAAATTATTATCCTTCATTTTTTACTTATACTCTAATATTCCATTAGAAATTTACGTTAGTAATACAATGTGCACTTGAACTGTTGCTATTGATGTATCAATTATTGCCATTAGTGCAGTATTCTGTCAGTTTAAACGCCACCTCATCAGGATACATTATCCACGTTTGCTTAACACAGAAGTCGTTCAGTTTGCACACATGATATGTTAATCGTAACAACGTAATCCTCAAGGGAACTGTTTCAACTGATGTTATGCTGACTACAAATGTCGCAGTAGTATGTCAGTTGAAACATTTACACGCCATGCCTCTTAAGTACACATAACCCCTGTTTATCTAACATAGGTATACTTCAGTTTACACACGTGAAACGTTATGTTTATATTAACAATGCACTTCACGAAGGAACCGTTTCAAATGATGCTATGATGATTGCTATTGTCGTGGTAGTCTGTCTTTTGAAGCACCATACCTTTTAAGTACACCTACGCCCATGATGATTACTATTGTAGAATCAGTCTGTCAGTTAAAACATTTACTCGCCATGTCTCTTAGTTATATTTAGCCCCTGTTTATTTAACATAGAGGTCCATCAGTTTACACATAGGACATGTTATGTTTATATTGAAATTGTTGTCCACGAGGGAACCGTTGCAGCTGATTGCTACTGTCGCAGTAGTCTATCAGTTGAAACATTTATACGCCATACTTCCTCACCACACTGAAGCCCCAGTCAATTGTCATGGTCATTGTATTTATGTTCTCAATATAAAAACAAGTTTTCTAAGGTTCAAATTTAATTGTTAAATGTTTTTCTGAATCCCAAAACGTCATCTGAACCAAAATGGTTATATTTCCGGTTTATTTTTATCTGAAGGATATTCTTTCATTTAAAAAATGAAAATAAAAATAAGGCTCCAATATAATTAAAACTGTAAATTAGAGTATGTACACTTTTATTCATACACTATAGAGTCATGGTCAAGTTTAAAAATTGACGAAACAATCTTTCTCCTGGATATATATATAAGCCACTGTATTTACCCTACCACAGTAAAGACGTTTATTTACACCTTCCAGATTATAAAGCGCAGTCATAAAAATGTAATTTACAAACACGGCGATCTCCTGAAATAGAAACAGAGTGATTCGCGCGGATGGGCTGGCCGCTATTACGGATTTCACGCTTCCGCTACACACGCCGCGCACCGTCTGTTTTGAATAAAGGTGTAGATGCAGATCTTTGTTGCTGACGACCTTTCGATATAAGGTCAAGTGTACGCAAATCGATATGGGCTTTAAATATCAAATCCAAATTATGTAAATCGTGGGGGCTTGTGATATGATTAGGAGGCTCACAAATAATATCAGTTCGAAATGTAGTCAAAGGTTTGTGTTGGTAATAAAAGGATCACAAGAATAGCTGGTTGTGTTTGTCATAAGAACAAGAGGCTAACAAAGAATAACAGGTCAACATTCATGTCAAAAAGTCAACCGTTGTCTTTCTAATATGACTATTAGCCTTACAAAGAATATAGGATTGAAATTGAGTAAAATGTAAAGGTTTGCAAAGCAAAAAGGAGAATCACAAGAGCAGCAGGTCGTGTTTGTGATACTAATAGGAGGCCTACAAAAATATTAGTTTGAAATTAATTGAGTAAAATGTAAATGTGTGTAATGCAAGTAGGAAGTTTACAAGAAAAACAGGTGGTTTTTATGATACTAATAGCTCATGATGAATTATATAAACTGTATTTACATTAAGTCCTAAAACAACTAAGGTTTAAATGAGCTAGATACTAAATAAAAAATTATAACAAAATAAAAAATGTACTTTTTAAATAACAGTTTAATCGTACAAAGGCAATAGCTGAACGAAGACTGACGTAAGCTGCGTGAAGAGTGGGCCAGTGTTGTCACAAAACGTCTTCAGGACAAAGGGACGAAGTACTGTTGCGTTTTTAAGGAAATTATAATTGCAAATTTACTAACCATTTTTAGAGAACATTCCATGCTACCAGCTTACGATTGTTTGCCTTTAAAAACCTTTCAACATGTCAATTGTAATGAGGTTAATGTAAATACAATAATTGTATTTACATTTAGTTAATTATCAACTAAAGTATATTCTTCATTTACAGAGTATATGTAATCGGCACACGTCAGGAAAAGCCGTGCTCAATTTAAACTCTGTATCAATGTATGGTTGTGCTCTATGCTTTCAAAATATATTTAAGATTATGAACTGGCTGACCACAAAATAAAATACTTGTTTTTATGGGATTCCGTTTAGTGGTAGTTTCGGGGTTTCTTAAGATAAGGTGTTTAAAAACAATTTTGAGCACTATAAAAAATCAAAACAAGCACTGAACTCGACACATTAGTTAACTCGTTCAAGAGACTTTTTATTGAGATCTCTTCTCACGCACCATCGTTTCAACTGAAGCCACGATATCGTATGTTATCAAAGAAGGACTATCAAAGAAGGATGGAGTGGTCATCTTCATGAAAGTTGTGTGTCCACATGAATTCTGATACTCACTTACACACTTTTCTGTAACTTTTTCTTTTGCTTTGCCGGAGTCATTTTAATCGAGTCAAGGAGTGATATCACATAAACTCTTTTTGGGAAAGTGGTCCAAACCCAAATGGGCATCCCGGGATTTGAACCCATGATCTCTTGCGCCGAAGTCCAAGACGCTAACCTCTAGGCTAGCAAGACGCCCAAACGCTACACACTATTATCAGCAAAGTCGTAATCTACCTAAATCCGTCGATGAATTTCTGCAGCAGACAGGTTCCTTGCTGACAAAAACCGTATCACTGAGTCAACCTCACATGCGACAGGTAAATTGATAGTCTTAAATATTTTGAAAGCACATAATAGAACCGCACAGCGCTGAAATTTAGTACACTTGTTTCTAAAGTATGCTAGTACACGACGTGGGTGATTACTACTTGTGTCTACGTAATTTTTTTATCTGAATAAAAAAAATTGGAGGCTGAATGAATTAAACTTTCGTTGTGTTAGACACGTTACTCGGTACGATTTGTTTGGTTTCAATACCTGGCGTAAAACATCACCTAGAAGAGGTAGTTGAATGGTTTAATATTCACAAAAATACGAATACACAAACTGCCTAAATGGCCAACAAACAGTCGCAATACTCGTAACACGGGTGGGTTTGACGTCTGGAGCGAGTGGTTTGTGAGGGTAGCCAGTGGTAGCCAGTTAGTGTAATGTTAAGGCGTCAAATCCATGAGTTAAATGGTATTCGACTGAGCAAATATTCCATTTAAAAGGAAATAGATAAAATTATAGATCAAAATAATTCACATTTTGTTGACATGTAATTATTACTTAAAATTTTAAAACCAAACCGATACAACCAGACTTAATTTGAAACAGATCTTATTCAATAATCCAAAACTAAGCAATGAATTATTTCAATCATCAATAACAGTAATAATTTAATGATGCTCTAATGAACTGTTTTGATTCATATTTTAAATTTTTTGTTTGAAAAGGTACCCATGATTGAATTACTTATACTCTAGAATGGATTTTTAACTGAAACTTACGAATCTTTAAGTAGTTTAGAGCATTTCCTATATACTTTTAATTTGCATATGATTTTATGAATGCTTTTAAGGGCAACTCAATTTTTAACAGCATTTAAATGATTTATCATGGTTTATGTGAGTGTGAAATAGTAGAACTATAATGAGACAACAACAATTATTTTGATCATACCACACTTAAAGGGAGTCGGACACCCTATACCTGCAATGTTATTTTCACTACATTGGAGCACTCTTTTCTCACAAACTAAAATACATAGGTTTACTGTTTGTATTTGGTCTCCTGACCAATAATTTAAGTAAAATGGATCTTATTTTGCAAAAATAATGTTCAGTCACGTTAAAAATATTAGATTGTTAAGTATTTTGTTTGAATTTAGTAATTTATTTTAATATCAGACATCAATAACAAAGGCTAATTTTATACTCATTTTAATCAAGAATAAGATTATCTACACAGAAAAAAAGCTAAAGATATATGCTATGGTCACTATACAAAACTAACTATACAACCATTTACACTAAAACTATAACTAAGTTTTAATTTACAACATGTAGGAAGTTTCGTGTCGAATTAATTGAAAAATGATAACGAAACTATATATAAAAAATTGAAAAAAGCTAATTTTTTTGCCCGACCCCTCATAATTCAGAGATATTTACTGAATAGATATCCTCAGTATAATGTAATTATATTTTAATATTTTTACACATCACATGGTATTAGGATTTGTTAATAATATTAACTGAACTAGTCAAGCAGTTATTGTGATGTATCCGAGGCCCTTCACAAGCTCCTATGGATGAGGTAACGGGACCACAACAAAGTCGACTGATGTCACCAGAGTTGAAGTAATTGGACAAAATAGCCTCAGGGATTAAGGGCAACCCTTTCAGTTTTTATTTAGAAGTAGGTACGATTAACGATCCCTGGTCCACAAAAACTGTTTACTTTATAGAAAATCTAGAAACACACGTTTCCAATTATTTTACCACCGGGGCTTTTTACCTTAAGGGGATACGCTACTATCTCTAACTACTTTTATTTTCAGATTTTTCTCATCTCCATTAGTATATTCTATTTACAGTTCATTAAACCAAAAGATTTATGCGCAAAAATATAGCATTTTACAACTAATTACTTTATTTATATACGTTTTAATTTATTGTTATTATTTTAATATTCAGTTTTAGATAGTAAATTTAAATATTTATCTTCTCATGAAAAATTGAATAGTGTAAATTTCTGTACACAAATGTTATAGTAACATGAAAAATAATAATTTAAATGTACATTTTATTCGCTATATAAACAATTCATGAAGTATTTTACAATTTCATTTAGAAGACTGAAATGTGTTAGTAAATACAATTCTATTATACTGTGACTACATATACAAAACATATACACAAATACATATACATATACATATACATATACATATACATATATGTATATGTATATGTACATGTATATGTATACGTATACACTGCTACATATATGTATATGTATATGTATGTATATAATATACATATACATATACATATACATATACATATACATATACATATACATATACATATACATATACATATACATATACATATACAAAATTTTTTATTACTTTATCAGAAAGATTTGGTAAATATTTAAAAATAGTTAGAACATTACGTATAGACTTATTCAAACAACTGTATACCAGAAATCCTAAAAATACAGTATAAGATAATCACGTTTGAACTTGGCAGTATTTGTGGTGCGAACCGCGTTTAATATATTTTCCTTTAGAAGGAGGTATCATATTAGTTAAACGTTTAGGCATAAAACCATTTTGTCCGAAAAATGCTATTACTGTAAACGTAAAAACTGCAAAACTTACGGTCTAGATATAGTGGCGTTTTCGGTTTTAAAGGTATCGGTGTTCTGATACATACTGTCTCCCTTAGGAAATCAATACTTCCAGTATTAGCTTAAATCCGATAATTGTATTACGAAAACAATTCTTTCTCCAGAGGCTTATACGGATATTAAATTAATGGTCTAATTAGTGCAAAATAATGCCACTAATTTGATCACAAAAGGTTGATAACAAATAAAATGGTGAAGGTGCCATTTTTTTTGATCAACCATTTCAGAACCGGTTCCAGGATTGTATTGTAATTCAAAGGCCTGCCAACGAATTATTTACAAATTTCACCCAAACTGCTAACTAAGAATTTTGATCCAACATTAAGTTCGATCCAAAACAAAATGGTGGTGGTTTGAAGCTGATATATTTTCATTTTCAAACCACTGACATTTTATTTTAGATCAAAATGTCAAGGTTGGTTTGCAGTCTTGATTTTAGTTCACTAAGAAATTTAATTTGAATTACATATCAACCTACGCTTATCTTTAGGATTTTCACTTTAATCCCCAGGGACCATCTTCATAGGTGACATCATACCACCATGTATACAAAAAAGTAGCTTATCATTAATTAAATGCCAAATCCTTTTAGTTTTAATACTATAAAGTCGTCCTACGGTTTACTTGGCCGTCCTAGGTATATAATGTATTTGTGAAAAACACAATGGACTAAGAATTTCCTGATCCTGCTTGAGGACGTTCTAAAAAAATCTAGGTTTATTAAGCAAGCAAATTTTATTGACGAAAACTCGCTTAACTTCACCCGATTACCTTTTTAAGAATAATTTGAATCTTTAAACCTCGAAAAATTGCAAATAAATTGGAATTCCAAGCAAGGTAATTGTTTCCCTTCTTCACCCTCGAATGAACTGCTTCAACAAGGATCAAAGGAACTTCCACCTCTTCTCAAAGCTCTCTTATGATCCAAACCCTAATCGTGAAAATAATTATGTGTGTTTTAAAAATAATCGTGAAAATAATTATGTGTGTTTTAAAAAATACATTACGAAAACAATTCTTTCTCCAGAGGCTTATACGGATATTAAATTAATGGTCTAATTAGTGCAAAATAATGCCACTAATTTGATCACAAAAGGTTGATAACAAATAAAATGGTGAAGGTGCCATTTTTTTTGATCAACCATTTCAGAACCGGTTCCAGGATTGTATTGTAATTCAAAGGCCTGCCAACGAATTATTTACAAATTTCACCCAAACTGCTAACTAAGAATTTTGATCCAACATTAAGTTCGATCCAAAACAAAATGGTGGTGGTTTGAAGCTGATATATTTTCATTTTCAAACCACTGACATTTTATTTTAGATCAAAATGTCAAGGTTGGTTTGCAGTCTTGATTTTAGTTCACTAAGAAATTTAATTTGAATTACATATCAACCTACGCTTATCTTTAGGATTTTCACTTTAATCCCCAGGGACCATCTTCATAGGTGACATCATACCACCATGTATACAAAAAAGTAGCTTATCATTAATTAAATGCCAAATCCTTTTAGTTTTAATACTATAAAGTCGTCCTACGGTTTACTTGGCCGTCCTAGGTATATAATGTATTTGTGAAAAACACAATGGACTAAGAATTTCCTGATCCTGCTTGAGGACGTTCTAAAAAAATCTAGGTTTATTAAGCAAGCAAATTTTATTGACGAAAACTCGCTTAACTTCACCCGATTACCTTTTTAAGAATAATTTGAATCTTTAAACCTCGAAAAATTGCAAATAAATTGGAATTCCAAGCAAGGTAATTGTTTCCCTTCTTCACCCTCGAATGAACTGCTTCAACAAGGATCAAAGGAACTTCCACCTCTTCTCAAAGCTCTCTTATGATCCAAACCCTAATCGTGAAAATAATTATGTGTGTTTTAAAAAATACATTACTTTAAGGCTAGGTAAGGGCGATTCTTTTTTTATCATCATGAAAATCATTACGAGAATTAGCCTGATTCAAGTTACTAGATGCATTCTGCTTTCGTATTGAACAAAAATATCTTTAAGAGAGTATTGATCCCTGGGACCAATTGTAACCTTGATGGAAGAATATGTTCTACTTGGTTTTCTATTTTTTAATACTCTTTTTCCTTGGGATACTCTTTTAATTTCGATGTGTTTACAGTTTTACAATTATTAAGTACAACTAAGAAACCGTATTTTTCAAAGAAGTAGGTAAGATAGTTGTAGATAGTTATAGTTTAAGTAACTAGAAAGACAAAGAGATAAGGGCCAGGTAAACAAAACTTACAGTATAACATTATTGGTTGATCAACGTTTATAATTACATCAAATACAATCCAGAGATTTTTAAATATGTCCGATGCTATGATGTTTGATACTAACCTCTTTGGTAAACACTCTTCTCAAAATTTAGTTGTATTTTTGAAACAGGTAGTTTTAAACATTTAAAAATGAGTATTGATATGAACACCAGTAGACCAGATTGTAACCGTATTTAAAATGTTTTACAACATTTTACCATCAAACTACAATTTTCACTGATCTAGTGTCAAAGGCGCTATTTTCCCAAGTACGTCAATACCATTATGAGAACGGTTTTACGTATTAATAAAATATATCGGCCCTAGTTCGTTTGTAGTTTGGACACTGGCTAAAATCGTTGCTAGTATATTAAGTTTTGACATGAAAATTATTTTTCAGTTCTATAAATAGAAATGTACTAAGGTTTTTATAGAATTATAATTTCAAACTCAAGCCACTTGAGTGACCTGATCGCGAAAATAAATAAATGTAATCTCTTGTGAAAAAATTGTTATGAATACAATGATTAGAAATCAATTTAATATACAGCCTAACAAATAACTAGGTATTTTACAGCAGTTAAAAAAGATAATTATGAAATAACGAAATTCAACCACATTTTAGAAGTTAAACGAATTTAAAAATAAAATATTCTTCTGTTGTATCATGTTGTCGTATTTTTGGCGGGATACGAAAAAACCTACCAAACCCATCTTGATCATGGTAGTCTTGGATATATAGACATAGTTAGTGATTTTAATATGTTACTCGAAAACATTTTAAAAACTAATTGAATGTATAAAAATGTAGATTTTAAAAACTACACATCTTTAGAGATGTATAACACTCGTATTATTACTTCCAGAATATTTATTATAAATTAAAGCATTGAATACCATTTTTTAAATCCACCTCGCTACTACGACCTATCATTGCTAAAATAGGATAACGAGCTTTGCATTGGCTTCTAATAATCCTATTCTCATCCTAATTTTCTAGTAAGCAGTGTGCGGTGAACGAAATCTGATAAAGAATTAGGATTGTACTCATGGTGGTGTGGCCTGTTTCAATAATATATTTGAGTTACATTTACATGATAATTAATAAACAATATCAGTGGACTGACACATACTTTCTCCCTAAAATAAATTTTTAATCGACGACCTTAATTAAACCTAACACATTTTAAAATATATCTAATATGATTTACAAATTTATTATTTCAAAAATAATCATCTAATTTCTTAAACGAACACCAAGAGAAAACAAGTTAAAATAATTATTAGACATTTGGGAGGCATAACCCCTCCCCCACCGTAATACTAAATCTTATTGTTGGGTGATGTGATCGTACACTGCATACCAAGTTTCGTGGAAAACGGTATGGATGTAAAGAAGAATTTTTTTTTAATATTCCCTATAAGAATAACATTAGGCGCTCATAGACAACGTATTATGTTTACTATGGACTGTAAATTTAACTTTTCTCTGGAAAAATATTTAAGATAATATTTGTTTTTTTAAGTTGATTTTAATGTGGGTAGTTAAATTATACTGTAACTTTTTTTTACGAAAAACTTAAACAAAGCGTTTTTTTGCAATTGAAATCGTTACAACCATTTTTGAAAAATTTGGATTTTAAAACTTTTAAAAGGTTTTAGGGGTGGATTACCCTTCAAAATTAAAAAAAATAATAAAACACCCAGAGATACGGTCAATAGATACATGGATACCAAATTTAATCTAAATCGGACCAACGGGGTAGGCTTTGTACACAGCCAGACACACAAACACACATGGTCAGACAGACATCACGTCGAACGAAACTCACTTTTTGGATTCTAGTGACCTCAAAACGGATATATCCACTCTCAAATTCTAATGTTTTGACGAAAACAGTACTTTCTTCATATGCCATCTCTTAAGTGGAAAAAAGGAAAAATATAAACTTTATCGTAGTTTATAAACGACCGTTTTGGAATGTTACGTCAGTAAATATAAGACTAGTATAAGTCAGAAAAGTATAAGTTTCTTTCTTTTTAAATTAAATCTTGTTTACTTCCAATTACTAATACAATTAATGTCCTAAAACAGAGTTCTTTGAAACCTTATTTTACTTTACGGCATTTGGAGTGGACCGGTCCCTTAAGTTAATTGCTTTTCCTGAGTAAACACACCGTAGTTATAAAAACAGATCAATATATATTACAGAACATGCTACACATATCTATATATATTCTTGCTTAATTTAAATTACAAGTAAAAATATATTTTTTACATTTTGAAGCTTAAAAAAATACAAGCCATAGTCATGTATCAAACCACATAAATTTAAACGATACTAGAACAATTTTAACTTTCGTATTCCTTACTAACAGAAATAACTCAATACAGATTTGACTATAGTGACAGCCCTGCTTCTGCTATTTAACCTCTCACAGCCTCTCGATAAACTCCGTTAGTAGTTGCATCAGATTCCATTTAAATACATGAAGACATGACATGTTACTACATTAAATAAAAAAACAGTGTGAACATTTAAGACTAAAGATATAGACTAAAGCATAAAATAAGGTACTTATTATGCTTAAATATTTCTTAATAATTTTTAATTAAATAAATAAAATAAATAATAAATAAATAAAATAATAAATAATAAATATAATAATAATAATAATTATAATAATAATAATAATAAATATAATAATAATAAATAATAATAATAATAAATTTAATAAATAAATTAAATATTATAATTTCTTAATATTTCTTAAATATTTCTTTTTAAATATTTACTTTTTATAATGTATACAATATATTTTACCCTATGTGGAAAATTATCTTCTATGTGTTACGGTTAATAGTATAAATATATCTGTAAATATTTTTTTTTGAAAATAAAACTATTAATTTGCGTAAAACATAATGCGCATGTAAGAATAAATTAAATTTGAATTACTATTGTTTTAAACCAGTTATTGTATCCAGTAGGCGAAACGCGAAATTATGAGCGTAAGTTGTAAAACGTCTGAGGGCGAAGCGTCTAAAACCAGATGAGGAAGCGCTGGGTGGATTACAGAGATGGTAAACTCCGCCATGCGGATCGCTAGAGACGGACCTATGACAATGGAGTTCCCCAAGGCTCCCTCCCAGGCCCGACTTATTTATAACATCCTCTCAATTTCTGATCTGATATTACCGATGTCTTGCTTCACAATTTACAATCGGTCTTTATCCACACACACACACACACACACACACACACACACACACACACACACACACACACACACACACACACACACACACACACACACACACACACACACACACACATACACACGATTTTATTGATTCACCGTACAAAGCTGCATACATGGTGGTTAAATTATTAGACTAATTAATTATACTATTTATGCTATTGTTACTATGTATTACTATTTATCAATAGCTAACTATTATCTTATATTATAATATCATAGTTTATTTTATTTTATGGTATTATATTTTTATGCAAAATAACTATTGCCGCAAATAAAGAAGAAATATTTATCTTTTAAGGGTTAAATTATAGCTTATAAATTTTTCGGTTTGGCAACTTGTATTGCCAATATAATATATCATGTTCCAATAAAAACTAAATACCCTCAATTTATTTGAGGTTCTTTAGTATAACGTATAAGTATGTAGCATAATATAAGTATGAGTACAACATTTTACTTTGTCTACTTTATAGTTATTTTTTACTGCCCCACCTTATCTTTCTAAGACAGCCTAGGCCATCACCTGTAACCATTTTACTGATTACTTCAGGATTACAAAAGTAATAACACAGTACATTATGACTCAACGAAAAGCCAATCACCAAGATCGGTGATATTTGAACCCGGGACCTTGGGCGTCAAAGTCCCACGCTCTACCCCTAGAATAAATCGTCTACTAGTAGTTTGACCAGATGCTATAACTGACACAATACAAATTGTTTGTTAGTGTAACCAACTATTTGGAGTGTTTTCACTCCACTTACATTTATTTTGCCATATTATTTTGCTTTCTATTGTAAAATAACCTTAATATTTACGTTTTAAATGACAATATATAGGTGCATTTCTTTTTAATTTATCAAACAAAGTGCACCGAATGTCGTGAAATGTTATCAATTTGAATATCAGGAGTCTGATCTAACCTCTCACTCAGAAAGGATATAAAAAGTAGACAAAATAATGCCTCAGTATACTATATGAGAGTAATATAAGTTCAAAAACAAGAGAAAATATAAAGTTTGAATTAACCCTTAAAAATAGAAATAACAGTTTTCAGTCTGATAATTTTGCCTCTATGGTAATTTTCAAAAATGTCCATCAACAGATATATATGATTTTATCTTTCTTCTTCTAGGTTGGTAGCCTTAATATGAAATATTATTTAAACAATATAAAATTTGAACATTGAGTTTTTAAGCGTTTTGAAACATTATTTATGTTAAAAATATCCTTAAAAATAATTAAGCGTATCTAATGTATTTTTAATAGACAATATCGTGTAAAGTTTTATAACAATAACAAGATATAAAATTGATCTCCAATAGCATAAAATGATAAAGAATACTAAATTACTGTATCACATTGGTAACTGAATAAACATTTTGTATACTCTATAATCAACAAAATACGAACCATATGCTTAATAATCAAGTATAATAAATAAAATACCTTAAATATACAAGCGAAAAAGGTATTAGAAATACGTACCAACTTTTAGACTAGATCTAGTCAACTACTCAAAGGAGACTACATAATCCATAAATCGATCTTTATGATCGGTGTAGTATTTATAGAATTTCTTAAGTGAGATTTAATTTATAGATATTTAAGATATTTTTAAGAGTAGGAGTCTTTTACTAAACAGAATGACTATTACATTTTTTAAACTAATTACAAAGCATTCATTTATGATTTAATATAAATTAATACGCTACAAAATGTATTTACCATTAGAAACATATTTACATATGTCAGATGTTTAGACCTTAAATTTAATTATTGATCAAACTTACTTACTAATCAAGATAAATATTTAAAGGAATCGTTTATTCATAAATTAGTATTAAATTATTTAGTAATTTTGATTGAATAATAATAAAGTAAAAGGCCCAGGTGTGAACTGAAACAATTCACCACTGACTAATAAGCTACTTTGCAGTTGATGAAACTTAATAATATCTGAGCTAAAGAGTATAAAATGTGTTCATCGTGCATATTAACTTTCATCAGAAAGCGGAGTCAGGGTGCGTTTAGTAAAATCTGCAAAGAGCTTCGAGATTATTAAGCAATGTTTAAGAGCTTAGGGGTACAAATCCTCAATTAATCATGATTCAGTCCGTATGAAACTGATGAATCTGGTTCGTATTGACCTAAAGTCCTGACCTGGTGTAACTTTTAACGAAATTTACTTAACACAGCAGACGTTAGCAGACGTTATGTCCACGGTATAACATGGAGATATAACATGAAGGTTATGAGCCAGCAGTTTGAGTACCTGAAGGATGTGAGCCTAGAGTTTATGTACCTAGAGGCTATTAGCCTGGGGTTTGTGTACCTGGATGTCACAAACCTTGGATTTGTGTCAGATATGACCATTATTTAGCTTGGGTAACTGAAGGTTACAAGCCTGGGGACTGTATACTTGGAGGTCAAAAACCTTGGATTTGTGCCAGATGTGACCATTATTTAGCTTGTGTACCTGGAGGTTATAAGCCTGGGGTCTGTGTACCTGGAGGTCATGAACCTGTAGTTTGTGTTCCTAAAAGTTTTGAACATGGAGAGTATGTACGACTATATACCTAGAGATACATATTCTATTCACATAGTCTGAGTCTATTTATAGAGACGCATAGTCTTAGAGGCACATTGTCTGGCGTTTGTGTACCTAGAGATCATGGGCGAAGGTTGTTGTAACTGGAAGCTGTAAACCTGGAAAATATATACTGCTCGGAGTCAAAATTAGACACCCGAGTTTGTGATGTACTGCAACTAATACTTAATAAACGTATAACATGCATATAAAATTATAAATTTAATTTTGCGTGCGTATGAGTTAAAAAAATATTTCGCTTTTTAGTAGTATCTAAATGGATTTAATATAATAATTATTTGTTTTTTCGTTTTACAGACATTTGATTTTGAAATTTTATAATAGAAAACTACTGCCTTAAAGTTTTTATACAGTATACAGCATACGATTATGCATGCATAGATTTCAGATTTTAATATTACTTTATTAAAACATGTTACACAAAAATCACTTTTGTTCTGAACGAGTCTTTTTGAGCGGAGTTTGTGTACCAAGATGTCTTGAGCCTACAGTTGATATACTTGGAGGATGTGAAACTTGAGTTGGAACCTGAATATCGTGTACCTTGGATTTTTTCCAAAGTTGCAAGCCTTTATCTGTGTATAATAGTTTAGGTTGTTGTAATAAAGTTTATGGGCTGTTCAGAAGGTTATGCAGCTATTTGCTATGAGACGTACTAAAACATAATCCATTGAATTTGGTTTTCACACGTCGCCAAAGAGACAGGAGATAGACAGTATTAAAGGTAAGTGAATAATCTTCTATGATAAGAAGCCTATGTAATGTTTCATGAAACTAACACCATTAATTTTCTCAAGCTTTTAGCAGTTTAGTAACAAAGTTTAGTGCTTTGTCACTTTTCATCGCCCGACTTCCCTTTGTGCCTCGTACAAGCCATGTAAAGTATAAAGGTTTCTCTTTGAGTAAATCCGTCAAGGTTTTCAATTAAATTTGTATTTTAGAACAAAGTCTTCCTGATCCGCTGTAGAAGAGTATCAAAGTAATGTATACAAGTGTGATAAAATGAATGGCTTGAAATTTCACTTAGAATGTTTTCTTGCTATTCACTTTTTACGATATAAAAGAGAACATAAAATATTGATTTCATTAACTTTTTTTTCAATTAAGATTCACTTTACATTCTTAAACGCATAGAAATATTAGAAAAAATTATTAAAATTATTACATTTCTCAGGGTGAATGCGTAGATGGTGAAATAACCCTGTTTATTCTTTTCTCTATTTTCAAAGATATTTTCAAATTTGACTTGAGATATATCTTGAGGGGTTCTGAGCCTCCTTAAATCCAAAAAGGGGGTTTGGGCTGATGTCTGTCTGTCAACTGCCCATCCGTTAGTCTGTCTATGTCCAAACTCCGAGACTACATTGGTCGTCCGACCTTCATAAAATTAAGTACACGAGTGCTTTGGTTATATCTCCTTTTTTTAATTTTTAAATGTGGTTTACCCCTAAAATCCTTAAAAAACGTTCAATGTAGAAAAAGAAGAATAATATTAAAAACAAATTTCTTCCTCGTTTCAAAAACGTTTGCTATTACCAGGAAATGGTATCTTTCCCCCTAAAATCTCAAAAATCATTTAAATTTGTTTATTCTTGTAAGTATATTGTTAAAACATTGGATAATTATTTTTTAAATACAAAGTTTAGTGATAGTTAAAGACACGTTCAAGAATGCAATACGTTTATTAAAGGTTGTAGTTGTAGTGCCGGTCTACTAATACCGTTTATTTAAGAATGTGGCAGCATAGACTCCATTTCTGTATGTGGAACATATCAGGCAAAGATAAGGGTGAACGAATACAATACAAGGGAATGGTGAGTAGTAATATAAATTGACTAGTAAACTATGGGATCCGAATCAGGGTCATCAAACGCTGTCCAAAGAATTTGAGTCCATAATGATCCAACTAAACTACCGACTCTCCGATTGTTGACCCAGCTTATTAATTTTTCATGTGTAGAAGAAGGTTTTCGAAATGTAAAAAAAACGAAAAAAAATTACCACTTACAAACAAACTTTAACTTAAAATACGTAAACTCTGTGTGAAAAAGTTTTGAGAAATCTTGGAGAAATCTTGAAAATGTATTTTTGCAAAGTAAGGGCAGAAGCGAGGGAGTTCTGTAATAGAGCTATTAAACCGCGGTTACCCTCAGACGGCATTCGGCGTTTAGACCCGGAATACATGTGTTGCCCCGAATACTAATGGACGAATTTTATCTCCGTGTCTTCGCGAGGGTTGGGAATATATGTGAACTCTATGCTTAATGGCATGGAGATTAAAACTTGTCCCTTGTAATGGGTTAATAAAGCATATCGCAGGTGATGTATATTTTTTACTCACATATTGTATTTTGTCAACGAAGTTTTTATAACGTTTATCTTAAACCATAATCACTCTTAATTAACTAGAGACTGAATTATTTAAACTTTTACACACGTTAAATTGCATTGAACATTTTTAATACACTTAGTACTACTTAGAGCATTTTCATATTCATGGTGTATTACTTCTTAAAATAATAATGCAGATCGAAGTGTCACTTCAGGGAATTAAAATAGTCTTTACTAAAGCACAAGAAACTGATCAAATCAAAATGATCTCAAAAACAGTATTTTATGAACATTAATGCAGTTAACTTTAAGTGTATTCTATATTTCAAATTAATTCATCCGTAAAATTTTTATCTTCACCTATTGCAGTGTCTCAGAGTAGTTTCACACAAATGTTATTGTAAAAACGTATTTTCACCCTAAATTAAATTTTCTTCAAGAACATTATAACGAACTTCTTCGGCGAAGCTTTAATCATAATTTTCTAACTAAAATAAGGGATAACACAAAAATCATTTTTAATAAATAAATCTGATATTTTTCAGCTTAAAACATTAACATCCAATACAGTATTTGTATTTTTAAGGTATCGAAACGTATTTATATTTAATGGAAATACTAAAATAGAAATGAACTTTCTTAGAAACGTAATACTGTATTTCTGTTACCTGTATTAAGCAAATCAGTATTTTAACATTCTCATAAGAACGATCCAAATTATTTCAACTAAATAACTAACAGAATCAGAATTCGACTGGCCTTAACATTTATCTCTTTTAAATTTAAACAATAGCTCATTTTACCTAAACAGACTTAAACTATATTGGTAATATACTCTATTAATATTTGTCTAACGCTTGTTATCAGACCTATTAAGCAGTTTTCCAGTTAAAAGAATAATAAAAAATTATTTATGGTTAAGTGATTGATATGCTTCCCAAATGTCTGTTTTGACTGGTAATTTATTTATTTATTCTTATTTGTATAGTTAATTTGTTTAAGCCACTATAAAGCATAGCGTCTTATGGTTTCACTTTAGTAGACTCGTAAATAATAAATTAATTTTTTTTAGTTTCACACGAGTAATAGGCAACATATCAACGTAGGTTCAAGGTAAGACTATATCAGTGCATTTGTAAATAAGTTTATATTTTTTAAGAGGTGGGCAGCCTCTTTACATAAACTTTCACCTCATAAGCTACATATACTTACGATGGACGTATCGTATACATAAAAGAAAGGGTTGTGTCGACACAGTTGTAGATGGATAAAATATAAAATGGTAATTCTCAGATTTGAACCTTTGAACCAGACATTGTTTACTCAGTTTCGGTATCTTTCACGCTACCTATGACATTGACTCACATACACTTGTTCTTATTGAAGGAATGAACTCATTACTATCAGTATTTGGAACATATATTGGAAAACTAGTGGGTCGGTGGTGATGGTTCCCACTTCACAAACTCTAGGGCAGTGGTTTGATTCTGGGCGAAATAGAAAGGGGATTTGCTACTCATAAGTGGATAAAAAATTAAAAAAAGATTATAATTCTAAATATAAAGGTAATTTTATTCAAAATAAAAAATATACAACTAATGTAACTTAATTTTTAATTGCGTAATCTCAGTTTTTCCAATCCCTTTACAAATCACATCCATCTAACCTCACAGTGCTAAGTATCGATTAGCCGTAAGTTGTTTTTTATGTGTTTTCTGGACTAGTCATAGTCATAGTCGTAGTTTATTTCTAAATAAATACATAAGTAAACAATGTATATATCAGTAGTCAACATCTCAAGAAAACAAATTAAAACAAGGGAATGCAAAACAAAGAAGTGTAAAATATTATAAAACAAGGCTCTTAAATTTAGCGACTGACTTCCATCTTGACTCAAGTCTACACTAATCTCAGCCAGAAAGAAACTCGTCTATCGAGTAATACTTCTTTGTCAATTAAAAACGTTCTAATAGTTCTAAGAAAAACAGGAGCCTTTCCACAACTACTCTTTATTTTTGCACGGAGTTTGTTGAAAAAGAAAGTTCCAGCTAAATTTAAGACACAAGTGCCAGACGATGTACTGGAGTACGGAGAAAGTCACCGTGCCTGGTTGGATATCTATGACTTGAACCAATAGCTGAAATGTTTTGAGAGCCAGCCACAGTCAACATTATTACCTTGAGAATAAAGATTGAAGTCAAAGTAAGCATGTTAAGAGCACGGAAAATTCCTCTGCACGGGTGTAATGGAGAAAGTCCTAGAATAATGCGCACAGCACGCTTTTGGGCTAAGAAGACCTTTGAGGCATGTGAAGATCTACCACACACTTCTATCCTGTATATAATTACAGAAGAAAAACATCCGTATACCATACAGGTACACCATAAGTAGAATTTTGGAGTCCAAAAGTGGTATATTTGGAAAGATTCGTTGAAGTTAGGTAGATGAAGCTTTTGGTGATTATTAACAGCTATATATTATGTAAATGATTTCTTGCATTTTGAATGTTATTGGGCTATTGATCTTCTGCAAATTAAATATAAAAAACGTTGTTTTTTACTTTTTTACTTTCTTTAAAATCTTTTCATTCTTTACTTTGCTTTTTTAATTTTTTACTTTCCTTTAAACACAATGATGAAAATTCATGAACTTTTAGTGTACCTTAATACCCACAACTTGATAACAGAATTATAAATTTTAAATTAGAAGTTATTATAAAAATTTAATTTTAAATCATTACCATGTAAAAAAACACATGTTTGTTATAAAAAAATTAAAGTGAAAATTTATATCACTGTTAGATCTCTAGGGATACACAACTGTCACAAAGATTACCAGAAAAAAAGAAATAAAAATGTTTTACGGGATCCTTAAGAGAATTTTGTGATGGATTGATACTGGGTACAGCTGTCTTTGTTTAACTATTAATTACTATTATTAATTAATTACCGGGCAAATCAACTAGCTGATCTTGTCAATAATTAAGCTACATATGTTTAATACTTTACACCTATTACACTTACCCTTCGCTCATACCCACCTTAAAACACGCATGTATTTGGGTCAGTATATCACGAATAAGAATAAGACGTAGCTGGGATTTTGTCTTAAACAAAATATCTTGATACCATTTTATGTTAGCTACTGCACTTTTTAGATCCAGCTGTCCTTTTGCATTGGATTCTAGCAAATGAGTCAGCTATTCTTTTCAGTAAAAAGCTACATAATATTTGATTATACTTTTTTTACTCATCATACTCACCTTCAAGCATTCACTAGAGTGAATCTGTGTCTTATTTATGAATAGTGATATGTCTTGATATATTTACATATCAATTACCTAATGAAAACTACAAATTATAAGTCATAACCCTAGCTAACGGATCCACGGACGCAAGTAGAACATACACATTATACGTGTAAGACGACATTTCTTGTGAAACGACTGTTGCACAACATTAACTATCTGTAAATGAGACAGGTACTGGAAGGTAATTAGGTAAAGGAAGCCGGTACTTAAAGTAATGTAGAGTATCCTTGAGTGAGGAGCTGGCTGCTGTGTGTTCCACATTCACATCGCATGATAGTTATAAACTAATAAGCGATCATTTTCCCACATGCTATTACAGTTTGACCTACTCGACGGTGAATGTCGACAATTTCATATTAAACTACAGTTTTAATTTTAGTGCATTAAAATTATGAATTCATGAAACACTCGATTAATACTACGATTCCGAAGTTTGTCTATTTATGAGAAAGATTTTATTACAATGAATTACTACATTGGAATTTACATTTTTGGCAGGTTTTTCTGGTAAAAATTGTATCCAGATTCAAATTATATCGTCACAAGGATCATGTAGTGGCTAAATTGTCAAGGGGTATTTTGGTATAAAGTTGAACTTACATTAGTTTAAAAATACAAACATTCTAACAGCGAGGATAAGAATTGATTTATTATCCATGTCTATACAAAATTTGTATTTTCAGATCGTAGAAAATAAGATAAGGCGATTTGCTACTAGTCAAAGGATAAGAATTAAAAATGGAACGAATTTTTTTTTTAATATATACTTTATTTTATTCTAAATAAGAAAATATACACTTAAACTATGGTACCTAACTTTTAGTGGCTTAATATAAGTTTTCCCAAACCTTCCCAAATCACATCCAACTAATCTCACAGCGCAAAGGGTCGATTATCCGAAAGTTTATTGTTCTTATGTTTTCAGGATTTCAAATCAATCGGATTGAATCATTGAAGTTAGGGGCTTGAAACATTTGATGCTTATTAACACTATTTATTAAAATATTTATTGTATTACGAATGTTTATATGCAAATTATGCTGTGCAAATTAAAAACCTGGTTTTTTCAAATCAATTTTTTAAATTTATTTAAAAACACAATGATGAAAATACATGAAAGTTTAGTCTAACTTAATACCTACAATTTCATAGGAAAACGATCAATAGTTTTGAGTGAATAGTTTTTACAAAATATCAACTTAAAAAATATATACATCTTCGCCATGAAAATGAAATAAAATTTAAAACATTATATCACTGTTAGGTTTGTAGGAATATACAACTGCCAAAGATTATCAAAAATAAAATAAATAAAAATAAATGTTTTACGGGTAGCGAATTACTTTAATGTACCTAGTTGGCTGTATTTTAGAAACATAATATGGGTATAATTGATTCCATAATAATTTTAATTAATAATTTATAATAATTTAATAAATATAATTTTTAATTAATAATTTTAAATAATTTTTCATAATAATTTTTAATTTTTCCATAGTAATTAATTCCAAATCAGTCATTTTAAATGAGAGGAAATACAAGGAAAACAAAACACCACACTGAATTTGTTTTTGAATATTTTAATCTAAATAAAAATATTCTTATAGTTCTGTTCATAAATATTCTTTGAAATTACCTTCAAGATAACTTGGATGTAAAACTAAAACAAAACCAAATTTCCTAGTATGTGAAACTGGAGAGAAGTTATCTTGGAGGTTGGTGTAGTGGCAAGGTTGACATGCATTCTGATCCGGAGATTCCGTTTCAGGCGACTGCTGCATTAGAATATTCACAAAACCTATCAGTTGCAAGGCAAGATTGGACTTTATTTTGGTTACAGTCAACTTATAAGAATCCAAATATACTCTGTACTTTTCTCTTTCTTTTAATAAGTTCCGATGAACTATGGTGTGAGTTTTTTATGTACAGTAAACAAATAGTGTATACTATCAGAAACGCAATACGAAGAAAAGGTTAAATACCCTAAAGAACCATTTTCCAAATAACCCTCTAAGCTACTGAAGTTGTATGCCGAAGTTATTAGCCACTATTTAATTTGAACTATTATAGTAGTTTATTAATTCTTTGTACAAGAATTTTGAATTATTGCAGTATTTAAGTAAAAACCATATTCTTGAGAAACTAAGATGTAATGCAATGAAATTTATTATGGTCTTAACTTCTTGAATTTTCCTAAGGGTGAGATAATATTCCGGCCTCCGAATTCCCTCAATCCACAGAAAGATGACAGAAACACTTTTGTTAAGATTTTTTTGCAGACATATTTCATTACGATCTATAAAACAAAGATATACGACATTTAAAGATCTGGAATCTGATCTCAGGTGAGCTAGAATCTCTAGAACATGACAAGAATAGTGCATAGTTCTGACTAAGCTAGTTTTTTTAATATACCAGACCTATCGATTACGCTAAACTTGTTTCAAGTTTGCACAGTCAATAATAGAACATTTCACTATTAAATATACCATTAAATATACATGGTGTCTGTATAGTTTCTATACAGACATAATAAATACTTGCGTTGGTAAAATGCCTCCAAGTTTCATTTTATTCTGATTATGTATAGCAAAATTGCGGAAAGTAAAATCAATGGCACGTTTTTATTAGCACAGATTAATTTGCAAAACAATTTAAAATTAATTCTTGTTTTCTTTACTATTTTTTTTAAGTATATAAAATCGAAGGAACATGATAGTAGTAATCCATAACATGAATTTATTTGATTTATAACTCTTTATTCCATGTCCATAACATGCACAGGAATCGAAACAAATATCAATCCAAGGAGTTTGTAAAAAACGGAAAGGTATCGACAGCAATTCCTTTTCAATCAACAGTATTAATAAATTAAATTTAAATCAGTTTTCTTTAATGTGGAAATACGCCTGGGTACATTTCCCCAAAACCTACTGATCGCTTTATATTAATTTTCAATTCTGATGCCCAGCAACAACAGTTCACTTATTGTTCAGTTGAAAAGTGCATTTTTACACGAGACATAACTCAACACGATAAAACATAGCTCAATATCTAATACGAATGTTTATTTCTAAATTATTTAATTGTTTCAATTTGGAATGGTAAAACCAGCTGTGTCCTTTATCCAGTTCCTCTAGTAATATAAGTAGTTTTCCTCTACCTAATTTGTTTGCTAATTTTTCTTGTATTACATTTTTATTGCAACTTGGGGGTATTTTATTAAATCATGTATTTATCACATCTGTAGAGTTTTAGTTGTAACGTTTTCGATACATCTGGTATATTAATTAAAAAATATTGACTTCTTTGTAGTACATATTCCCTGTATATTCTTCCTTTTACATCGATTTGCAAATCTTAAAGTTTTCATATCATAAGTACACTACATTAACATCAATAGACGAGTATAAATGACAATATAAATTAAACCTTAACATTAAATTAATCAACAAAAACAAGTTTAAAAAAATAAATAAATAAACTATGAGTTTACACGATTGAGTTAAGCACACAGTTGGCACGCAGCTGATTGAATGATATATGAAATGAGGGTAAAAAGTATACACAGGGCTAGAGTAGGCACAGAGTACTATATCATTTTCCAACTCTAATTAACACTATTTGCAGCAATTTAGTTTATTGCGACCAAACAGTGCTCGGCTCATGTAATAACCCATAACGTAACACCCAAATATTTAACCCGTGTTATGTGTACCATACGTGATTTGTTTGCAATAATGAAAGTCAACGACCTCATCGTTTGACCAATATAAAGCGCCATTTCATCGGGATTTTGTTCGCACCTAATTAAAAATACACCACGATGGATTAATGAAGGGTTTACTAATTAGGTAAAAACTGTCCTAAACACAACGCTTTTGAATCATTAATAAAACCTGTATGTGGCATCAGATGTGTAAGTTAAAAAGCTCTGTTTATAATTACATGTTTGCAAGACAAAACATACATCGCTATCTAAATATTGCGTGAAACTCCCCTAGTTTGTTTCAAAAGGATCTCTTGTTCGTTTATGATTTCGAAAAACCTTTTACGCACCCTCCGGGTAATAAAAGTGATATTAAAACTGCACAGTCGTACCTCTGAACCGGATTGAAGTAGAAGTTGTTTATGTTGTGAAAGTAACTAATACTGCCTGCCAGCGTGGGAAAAATATGTATCTCGAAAGCTTTTAGTTACAAATATTACTTTAAAGTAACCTTTTACTCGTATATACTTTGTTACTTCTATGACATTTTAATTAAAATTTACAAGAAAATTTTAAGTAAATACTTCCTTTACTTAAAATGCAACAATTATATTAAGTATAAGTATTAAATAAACTTTATTACCTTGGCACCGAATTCAGCATTTGGAAAATAACAAGGCTTACCTACAAAAGAATATTTTAAAAAATTTGTTGAGCCTTAGGTTGTTTGGAAGCAGCGTTAAGTATAGGATTGGTGTTTACATTTTATAGTACAAAATATAAAACTACAAAAAGTATACAGCAGATTTAAAACATTTTAGTTATAACATAGCATTATCAAAAATAGACAACGTATTTGGATCATTATTCGAAATTAATGAATACATGTATAATTAAGTTAAATAAAATTATGCCCATAGATTAAGGCGTAAGAAAAGGTTTTTACTTTAAGCTTTATTTTCAATTTTTTTATCTTTGTCTCTTGAATAAAAATGTAAATAATTGTAAATCAAAATGATGTTAGTAAAAAATTCCTATTACTTTACGGCTACTTTACTTTTAGATGCCCCGAAGGCAGACCAATAGCATTGTATATTTTGCTAATATACACTATAATACACTATATTAAACCGACTTCGACTATCGGCTATGTAACTAACTATACTGAACCAACAACGATTCTTGGTAACGTAACTATACTGAACCGACGAAAATTCTTGGTAACGTAACTATACTGAACCGACGAAGATTCTTGGTTACGTAACTATACTGATCCGACTGTGATATTCTACGATTCTTGGTTACTTAATTATAATGAATCGATGACGATTCTTTCTTACTTAACTATTCTGAACGAATTACGATTATTGGTTACGTAACTATACTGAACAGACGATGATTATTGGTTATGTTGCTATACTGAACAGACGATGATTATTGGTTACGTTGCTATACTGAACAGACGATGATTATTGGTTACGTTGCTATACTGAACAGACGATGATTATTGGTTACGTTGCTATACTGAACAGACGATGATTATTGGTTACGTTGCTATACTGAACAGACGATGATTATTGGTTACGTTGCTATACTGAACAGACGATGATTATTGGTTACGTTGCTATACTGAACAGACGATGATTATTGGTTACGTTGCTATACTGAACAGACAATGATTATTGGTTACGTTGCTATACTGAAAAGACGATGATTATTGGTTACGATGCTATACTTAACTGACGACGATTATTGGTTACGTTGCTATACTGAACAGGCGATTATTATTAGTTACGATGCTATACTGAACAGACGATGATTATTGGTTACGTTGCTATACTGAACAGACGATGATTATTGGTTACGTTGCTATACTGAACAGACGATGATTATTGGTTACGTTGCTATACTTAACTGACGACGATTATTGGTTACGTTGCTATACTGAGCCGGCGTCGGTTCATCATTTCGTAACTGTGCCGAACTAACGCAGATTCTTGGCTGTATAACTCCATTAAACCAATGACGATTAGTGGAATAACCAATCATATCCAGCATAAATGATTATAACATTTCTCCCACTGTATATATTCACTATTTTTTTTAAAGCAACCCATCACTATAGTGCTAGTAGATAAATTAAATATATTTAAAATTGTGTATGCATGATATAATAAATTGTGTTATATGGGAGATTATTTACCGAGATATATCATGGAACAAGTAAAGATATTTATAACACTACATCGTTATTTGATTTTGAAATCATCCCTTCATACTATTAGTGATTGAAAATACCTAGGAACCTATCTCAGGAATAATTACTTTTTACTGACTATAATTTTTAACATAGCCTAATGTATATTTGGTTATTGTTAACTGCTTCATTTTGTCAAGGATCCTCTTTTATAAGAGGATCCTTGCCAAATACCATATTTGACTTTATAGTCAAATATGGTTATAACATAATCATCTCTCTACTGTGGCTACTCATAGGCACCACAAACTAAGGTTATGGCTTCGCGTTCAGCCAACACATGCCCTTCAATCATACAGAGGGTTTCCACATCTCATACGATTTCACATTCGACTGGTTTTAGTGAGCGATATGATTCTCTTTGAACTGATATGTGTTATTGAAAACAAATACCAAAAAGCTTAACTCTAAAAGAAATATAATTTGTTTTATTTTACATTCTACTTTACACAATTTTATAAAATGTAAACGCCACAATGGTTATCAGTCAAAGATCAATAGGGCTGTAGGGGAGTAGGGGGTTGATTGTGAGAGATAAGAAATTAATATTTTATTGACAGCAGGATTTTTACGCTGAGTTTTCCTTATTTCTTATTCTGTTAAAACGCATTTAATAAAAGGAAAAACAAAGATGAAAATTCAAAAACATTTTTCCGCCACCCCTTGAAGGTCTGCAGTACCCATACTGTGTTAATCAGTTGTCATGAAAATAAGGTAAAACATTAAAATATCCTATGAGGTTGTTTCATTGGCAAGCAACACTTTTTGCTTGGTATCGTCAAAAGGGTAGTATCACGATCTGAATACAATTTGAATTTGTTACATAGTTAATTATTAAATATATAACAGAATATTAACAAAAGCCAGCACTAAAAGAAAAATATTTGAAAAATTAGTATTGAAAAGTTTTTGTAGCAGTAGATTCATGATTTCACAGATTGATCCAAACAGGGTTTTGTAAATTCATGTTTCAGAGTTTTATTAATGATCTAAAAATCCCAAGATGGATTTTTTAGCTGAAGTCAAACACGTTTAGGGCACGAGGACTTCTTATTTAAAAGTTATTTTTGCACTGTAGAGAAAAGTACTTAATATATTCAAAATCTTTGAAAAAGGTACGATAACCTCAATCAATGGGCCTGGAACATTAAAAGCTCAATGAAGGCTTCCCACAAACTTTGAAAAACCATTTCCGACAGTTACAACATACATCTGATAATCCATATTTTAATTAAGTAACATACCAGCATAAGCCCAATTTTCTATCCTCTATAAATATCTGTTTAAACAGAGTGGGCTTCCAAATCACGGCAAGTTGTTTTTTATCACATTTATTTAGGAACGGTTATTTCATAGCTAGCTAGCTAACATAGCTTATTTCATAAGTTTTAGAAACTTTGCATTTGTACATCTATGTTAAAACGGACATCAGTGAACAATGAACAACACAGTGTGGTGGGACAATGGTCCCGCACCACATTGTCACTCGTCAGACAGGGCTGCCAACGCAGGAACGTTAGTAACACCGTTGAATCGTCGTCATGAGACGATGATTTAGAAAATTTATTTAATAATTTTTCATTGGTTATTTGTTAACTCTGATCCATTCAGAAGGTCTGAGAGTGACATTTTCAACGATAGGCTAAATAACAATTACTTTTTCAGTTTCAAAGCTCTTTTCACTACATCATTACAAAGTCCTTATTGAATTAGAATCTTCAAAATTTGACTCACGCAAGCTTGACAATGCTACTGAATCCACAATGATGAAAATATGGATGGTACTATTAAGGTTAAAAACACAATTCAGTATGATGTTGTATGATGTGATTAAAATCTACTACTTTCTACTACTACTACAGTACTATCTACTAATCTACTACTATCCATGGGTTCCATGATTCAAATTTTCAAAAGGGTCCTTAAAAATGTATCTTTTGATGGAATTGATTTATTAATCATCCATTTTGGTGGCAAGTGTAAAACTTTCTACTAATCCTCACATTTCAGTATTCATTTGTCAGAGAGCAAAAGTTCAAAATACTAAGCTGTTTGTTATTTAGCTGATTTAAATGGTGTAAGAAAACCCATTTTGTTTTAAATATATTATTTTTAAACTGTAGAGAGCCCGTAATTGGAAAGCCAGGCTCTTCGCTCTATCTAAACAGAGTTTACTTCAAATAAAGGGAAGAGCCTGGTTTTCGGGCTTCAACCCACAAATTATCTTTTACATGTGCACAAAAAATTTTATTTCGATTAAGCCATTTTTATAAGAGTTATAATGTGTATGGACACATCCATATTCTACCTACCTCTGTATATATACCGGGTGTCTCACCTAAAGTGAACCAATAGCTAGCTACCTTTTGCACCATGATTATGACAGCATACTTCTTACGTGGGACTCCCCCTTATTTTTTTAAAGGATTTCAAAACTACTTTCGAATCTGAAAAATATGGCCGCCATTTTCCAATATGGCCGAACATTGGAAAGTGTTTTCAGCCATAGAACTCAAATGGTTACATTTATGCCAAAATATTTGAGAGTGAAGACTTCTTAAAATTAGCTGTTCTACAAATAAACATCATAAAATATAGTGTTCCATAAGAAATACTCAAGGTCTCGGCTATATTTTTAAGATTAGAAAATAATTTTAAAATTCTTCAAAAGAATAAAGGGGAGTCCTCCATAAGAAGTTTGCTGTCATATGCATGGTATAAAAGGTTCACTTTAGGTGAGACACCCTGTATAGATAGGTAGAATATAGATCAAGAAAGATTGAAATAAAAGTACAGTGCAGTATGTACAGTTTCGGAACGAAAGGTATTTTGCCATCTGGGGATCCCAAAACGGAAAAAATAGATCCCCGTCCTAGGATTTGCCATGAGGACTACTGTAATAGCCTTTTTTCTTATTTAAATTCGTTGAAAGTATTAATACAAAGAATGCCTTGGAAATAATGTTTACCTAAATGAAAGTTTGATTAATTTTTACCGAGAGAAACTCGTTATCCATCTGCTAACTTTTGGAGTATTTTCCCTGTTTCTTTTTGAGAAGACACGAAAAGTAATTGAATGTTTGGGACAGATAAAGAGGGCAGAAGTGTGTTCCTGGAATCGTATTAAAAGTTGGCAGGAGCTGGCTTCCCTGTCTTGGAGCTAATCTCTGTTGGGAAGCCATTTACCCAGCTCGGCTAAGTAGCCCGTGCAGTCCAATAATTATGAGGATTATCAGTGGTTAGAGTCCCTCAACTTTGTAATGTACTGTAAGGATTCATTTTTTACATACGAGATATAAGTTATAATTTTCTATTTATCATTATTTCTTCTTTTTCAAAAATAAAAATGTACCCACCCAATTTTATAGTGTAATTTATTAATGAATGGATATCCTGTTGTTTAGAGGAATAGTGTTCATGCACAACGTATTTTTATACAAGAGAAAGTTATCAGGCTAATAATCAAATCTCATCAATTATACGAAAACAAATGTTTTGTCAAGCTAGGTCGTCTTACCATAGGTAATTATCGTATTTATAATATTTTGTTATATATACAAAATATCTTATCGTATCATGCCTTAAAAATATTTACATAGCAACAGTTTAAACAATATAATGAAATAAAAGTCCCATTTCCTAAATTATCTAAATCAATAATTAATTAGTTATGAAGTGTTGGGTATTAGGTTTAAATATATTCAATCAACATCCTCTATGACTAAATTGACACTAATGCGTTGAAAAAGAAATTGTACCCTTGGCGTATGAATATCCCGTTTTACTCCTTATCAGAATCGTTTGACTACCAAAAATGATTGTTAAAACTATAATTAATTGTTAAAGTACTACTATATACCATAGTTGTAATAGTGTTGTAATAATGCTATGTGATAATACCGCAACCCACACATGGGTGCGCAAAAAGCCGCTACGGCTGAAGTGCCTTGGGAGTAATCCGCCCTACAATAAAAAGTGTTATAATAATAATTGTAATATGTAGTTTATAAGATGATATAAATGTATATATATATATAATTTATTGATCTAATAAAATGTGCTTACTTTAGGTAAATTTTAGATTGTAGTTTTTTTTTACTTTTTCTATTATTGTCATGGTTTTATGACACCATTACACCATACCGTTGCCATTGCCATTTATTAGATGTTTATTGATCCTTTCTCATTACTACGGTTTGTTGTATATTTGATAAAATCCTTATTTATTTATGAACTTATTGATTTCCAAAAAATTTGAAAGGGTTATAATCTGTTACTGTAATAATTTTTCTCTCGCTTTGTCATCAAAATAACATTGTGAAATCAGTACGGCCTCGTCCCCACTCTCAGATAAGTAGTATTCATGACAAGTATTCCATTTGTAACGACGTATTCTTTCTTTTATGTATATTTATAAAAAAAGATTTGATTGTAGAACCAAAGTGAAACTTCTCTTGTCATACTTTACTGTATGATTTATTGATTGATTAATATTTTTAGTTAATTATACAGTTTATATAAATGATTTTTGGATATTATTTAGGTTTTTTATAAATGTATTAAGTATTTATACTTTAACGTATGATAGCTAGCGTGTCGTCTTTCTTCCCTCAAGGACGCCTGGTCATCATTCCCTCTGTCTTGCATAGACTCTTGCAATTTTAGTATTGTTATTTAATGACGTTAAATTACTAGTAATATTAACACTGCCATATTTTTACTGGAGTAACACCTAACTAATTACTAAAATAACTCACTTTCAACTAAATAGGTTTTTTGCGTTTTTCATATGTAATTGTAAAAAAAATTAAATTTTATCTTTCACCATTAGAATCAGCCTAAAAACTACACAATTAAGTTCCTTAAAGTTTTTGTCTATCTCAAACGGTTACCGAGATATTAAAAAATCTAAACATAGTACGTTGTATTTTTGGGCTCCAATGTGAGCTTAATCTTAATCTTATTGAGGATAAAGAAAATTTAATATTTCACTAATCAATCAATATTTTGAGATTAAAATTTATATTTAGCTTCATGTAGCTTAGATCTATCCATTTATGCTTAACTATCATTGTTTATGTGTTTAACATGGCAGCTAACCTGCATACTCTTTTCCCATGTTAATCATAAAGAGAATAGGCAAACCCCTTTATTTATGAACAGATGTTTTTAAACTTAGCATAAATGATCAAAATAAAAATTGTTTATGCTAAAATGCCTAATTTTAATGTTCCTCACAGCAGCAAACCTGCATACTCTTTCCTATGTTAATCTTAAGGAGAATAGACAAATAACTATGATATTTATCGATAGATGTTGATAAAACTTGCTATATAATATTATTATATTTTTTATTTGGAAATTTACTGAGTACGCAGGTCTGCTGCGACGGGGTATTTAATTATCATCGTAACTATGTGCATGTTATTTTTATTAAAATAGTTTGATTTGATTAGAGATGACAAAATATCCGATCATACAGATTATTTGCAAAACCAGAAACTTTAAAGAGTATTCTGGTTTGTTTAGCCTTCATTTTCAACCAGCTTTAGTCTTGACATACATAATGCACAAGATCGTGTTACAGTTAATACATTACTCGTGTTGGTAAAGGAGCGAACAGAACGAAACAAATGAAGAAAAGTCACGAACGTTACTTCATCTTCAACGCTAATAATTGGTTCTTCAACTCCAATTTCAACTTTTGACGTTAACCTTAGTGATTTATTCACCTGTAAAAGGAAAATACTAGAATACAAAAATACATAAAAGTGAACTTAAATTTGATCCTTTAATTTCAGTGAATCACCCCGTGTATTTACAAACATTAAGGCGGTGAGACCGGTGTTAGGGACAACTGAAATTCGCTAAATCGCCGTGTGTCGCTTATTCGTTATATGTGATTGTTTCATGCAAGCTTCCTGAACGGCCTGTTTAAGATAGAAATTCTGTTTTTTTACATTTTCAACATTTTAGACCTCCAAAATAACACATTTTTGGTCCTATAATCTTATAAAGATTATAGGATCAAAAATATCGCTTAAAAATAATATCCTGTAGTATGCGAAATTAGTTTTTCTTATTCGAAAATTGCACACAGGTTTCATGAAAAAAAACCTTTTATTCATTCACGTTCACAAAATTTCAGCTCAAAAAGATATTGTAGTTTAGTGTAGTTTCCACACTCCTTTCATGAAAAACATCAAATTTACGAATTAATGACCCTGTAAATTAAAAGGTTTTCACTAAAAGCTTTACGAAAAATTATACCAAAGAATATTTACGATACAATAAACAAGTAAACATTAAAATTATGTTTTTAAGACAGTACGTTTTTTCACTCCCACCAACTTAAAAGTCTGTAGAACCTACACTTTATTTTACTCAATACCTTCAAAATTTTAAAATTGCTGGAACGCAGTTTTGGTATAAAATGTTTACATATCATTTTACAGGGGTGTACAATTTCTAGTAATATATCTGATCATATTTTATTGTTTTATTTTATTAACGGATAGGCAATTGTATTAGTTAATAATCAACTATACAAATAATACTATTTACTTAATGCAAATAGCTTACAAAAACCTTTTAATAATATGTAATACAACTTTTGTATATATTTTAATATGACTATTGTTAAATAATATCTTTATAATAATCATGTTTATTCTTTGTTTGAAATTCATTATTGGTGATGGTGGATTGATATTATTTAGATTCTTATTGCGGACATTTTCCATCACGATATTAACTTGAGTTGTCTTTGAGTCTCCGTGACGAGCGGACGTGTTTGGTTTCTTTTGTGTGTAATGGTTAGTGTATGGTTCGTTTGTAAGTTTTTTTACTGCTTTAAACTTATATGTTTTCAGCTTTATACCGGTTTGGTCCGGATTATATGTTAATTAATTGTCCTATGTTTTAGATATTAGTTCACCTGAGGACGGGATCAGATTCCAGATCCCGAAACGTCGTGAAACTTTATTTTACATAATATCGTGATGGAAAATGTCCGCAATAAGAATCTAAATAAAATCATGTTTAGGCTTAAAACTCATTGGATTGATTATACTTAGTTAACAAATTTAGTTTGTTTTAGAGTCATGAAAACTGATCTAATGGGACTAATAGTCTAATAAAGCCATCAACAAAAATATTAAAATTATTTTATTTAATTGCTTATGTGTTGTTTTGTGAAATGTTCATCTGAAAATTTCCAAATTTTCAGATGAACATTTCTGAAGTTCGTTCCAACTACAGAGGAGGCAAACGATCTTATTCAATGTCTTTTATTGGACTTTCCCAACGCGTCCGAGTTTTTTAACTACACAAGGTGCACTTAGAATGAAAGTTGAAGCACTACCTTACGGTAGATACAGTGTCAGTAGTGAGTGCTCCAAATGTCGTTCTGAGCGCTATCCTGTGTCGCCCCGCTAGTTTGGAGTTTGGAGTTTTGTGGTCATTTTAGCTGTGCTATCAATACATCTTTTGTATTGTGCATGTAAACAAGTATAGTATTATTTACAACGTGATATGATTCATATCTGTAACTTAAACTTTCAATTTTTGCTGTGAATTATTTGGTAATCACTTAAAAACGGGATGGAGTTTCTCCACATCCAAAAAATGTTGTGTAGTTAAAAAAAGACGCGTTGGAAAGGTCCAATAAAAGATATTGAATAATTAATAACTACCGCCATCATCAATTTTGTGTTTGAGTGTACTGCTGTCACTCAGAAAACTAAAAATTTAGACATTTTGCCACTTCATATAGTATATTATTTTCTTTATGTTTTAATTAGGTCAGAATTAAATCACGCCATTAAGGTAAATAATACTTTACTATATCTGCAGTATTTTATTGTACTTTTTTCTTTGTAATATATTACCATATTATTTAGTATACTTACTGACGACATTATACCTCGGTGTTAAGTTTGATCGAAGTTAAAGGTTTTACTCAAACTCATAATTTTTAACCTGTATTTTATGTTGAATAAAACTAAAGTGGTTCTCACTTAAGGAGGTATTTTAAAACCTCATTTCTCTGACAAAACCCGATTCTGAAACTTATTTTAACTACACATAATCATTCTGACACAGATAAGGTAGAAGAGAAACAACGGGTAAATTGAGCTGAGATGGTTTGGACTCGGAACAAATCAATGTCTAACACTGCATCTACTGGGGGCAGATTTTGGCCCGAGAAGGGCTTCCGCATTTCCCCACGGCCCCTCTTCAACATTTCCCCGCACAACCCACCGCCCCATCTCATATCTCCGGTTCGAATTCTTCAATCACAAATTCGGATTAAATTTTGAACATAAAGGACAACTTATGTTTTGGAAAATGCACGTTGAAATGAGATCGGACGGTAATTTTATTTGTATAACTCGTAACAAGAAAAATATTTAGTCAGTAATTATGATTCCCATAATTACTAAATTAATAAGTATTAGTGTTATTAATTAATTAGGGGAATATTTTTGGCTACCACCCAAAACATCGGTAATTTAACATTTATAAAACCAATATTACGAGTACTACGTTAAGTAGGTTATGATAGGTTTCATGTAAATTTACATACATTTTACATAACTAAATACATATCATTCAATCACATCACACATACCTACTTACTACTATCATGGTATTGTAAAGGTGACGATTATATATGTTACATTTTGGTTGTAGGTTCAGGTCAACAACTTCAACCAACATTACTTCATTAGTTTACCCTATCATTGTGGTTATCGAACACAAAATGTAAAATAATTTCATACATGAAATTATATGTAACATAAAAAAACTTGAATTCCATTTTTTTCAACTACAACCATAATGGTGGGCTATAAAACTGAAAAAATTATTGTTCAATATATTTTCGTCACTGACCAAGAGTTACTGAGAACTTTGGCATTACCACAAAGTTTGTAAATTTGATAAAAAATTAACAGTGTCTAAGATTCGTTACCGTTTACAATTTTTTCCAAAGCTATGGTATGGCGTATGCGTACCTTGGCTTATCGTATATTTAAAACTGAAAGCCCCCATGGAAGTGTTTTTTTAACTTTACGTATTCCAGCTATCCACACGACTTAAGAGTCTATAATGCGCTAGCCTCAAATAAATAAATACAACCGACAAGGTCGATATCAAGCTAATTGTGGAATCGTCTCCCACAAAAATGTCAATGTCATAGTGAATGGTGAAATAAAAAAAATTATGATAAGAAACTGGTGGAGAAAATAAATTAAAAGAAAAATATGACAGACCCTATTATATGGAGTATATAAATTTAAAAGGTTAGCAAAAAAATAACACAAAAACATCTTTGAGAATCACGCTTGCTTTCTACAAATCAAAATATGAAAGGGGAAGATAGGAAAAACTAAAAAAAAATGTTCAGCCACAAACATAACAACCACTACCATTAAATCTCAAAAAGGTCTTGTAACATAGTTGTTTCTTTGTTATTATTAAATTTATAACAATGGATATTATTTTTATTTGTAAATAGGATTAGAATTAGGAATAAAACGTTTACTACCATGTTTATTACCATTTTTATAATGGTCTAGAAAAATGGAAATCCTTTGTAATATGTGGTAGCACACTAAAACACCTCAAATATCCAATTCGGAGGTTAGAATTGTAAATATGAGACGAACAGCAAAAAACAACTCTAGCACATTGTAGCAACCTTGTGTGGGCTAGTTTTACGAGCAGGTGGCGAAAAGATGATAATAAGGTCAACTATTGGAAACTGATATATTTCCAATTTAAATTGGAAATACATTGATTGCGTTCGTCCATGGGGACAGATCCTTCATCCAACTACCGCTAACGCTTAGGGTGGAGTGCACATGATCATTTGAATTATCGCCTTTTAGCATTTGGAGCGAGATAATATGGCTGATCCTTTTTTAATTTCCCATAGGGAAGAAGCTATTACCGTAGATCTCATGGCAAGACTCAGGCCTGGGACAACATTCCATTTTCGTGCCTAAAGGTGCCTAAAGACAAAAACAATGTTATGAATGCCTACTTTTGTGTTCCACAAAACCTGCATAAAACACTTCCAATATCTAATTCAGAGGTTAGAATTGTAAAAATAGAATTTTAATATTGTGTTAATCTTTGAATTTTAATCTTATGGATTATAGGCAAGTTCTCTTTTTCAGTGACAGATATTGATTACTCGTCACATATTACTATTGTCATATTAATGATTTGGAAATTCACTGAGAACGCAGATCTGCTGCGACGGAGGTATTTTGTCCAAGCTTATACTTTACCCGTACACATAGACTCCAGACCTTTGTGTCAAACCAATATATGGGAGGACCGGCAGTCCTAGGTAGACAGTGGCCCTGGGATCGAAACAAGGGCCACTGATTTAATTTGTTTTACAACTTGATAAATTTATAAGGATCCTTTGTTTGAAATTCATTATTGGTGATGGTGGATTTATGTTATTTAGATTTATATTGTGGACATTTTCCATCACGATTTTATGTAAAACAAGTTTCACGACGTTTCTGATCCCGTCCTCAGGTGAACTAATATCTAAAACATAGCACAATTAACACATAATCCGGACCAAATCGGTATAAAGCTAAAAACATAAAAGTTTAAAGCAGTCAAAAAGCTTACAAACAAACCATTGGTTTATACACATAAGAAACCAAACACGTCCACTCGTCACGGAGACTCAAAGACAACTGAAAGGAGTGGGCGTGTCCCAACGGATCCGGAAAGAAAATGGCCGCCGTAAAAACCTGAAATCCAAGTGAAATATGTCTAACAGAATTATTTATTATTATTATTTTTAATTCAAATGCAAATCCTTCCTAATGTACATGAAAATTTGCAGTACAAAGTTAACTTTACAGAGCCAAAAACACATTATTTCTACAATTAAGCGTCTTGTAAGGGTCGGTATACCTGAACGAAGCTGGTATAAGTGGTGGGTTTGAAGAGTCATGTTTCAGACAATTACGTTATTATTATAATACATTTTTGTTTCTGCTTAAGTACATAGTCATATGGATGGGTATGAAACTAACAGTAACTTCCATAAGCGTTTCATCACTAGAAACAACCCTAACTTAAGAATGCAAGAGTTGTAGCAGTTCACATAAATGTATTGTAACTTAATGTCTGCCAAATTATATGATAAACCACCTTTACTATTCAGTATATCACATTTTAAAAGCTTCAATAGTAAAATCAAACATATTTTACAATTAGAATGCTTATATGATTTAGTCAATTACTTATACACTAACTTTCCAGTTACCCATAAGCTTTTACTTATTAATACTTATATAGAATTTGTAATTATTAGATTCTTAATGTGGAAGACAATACAGTAACTTAAGTAAGTCTGTCGGTTCTTGTTGACTGTTACTTTGTTAGATTCATATTATTTTCATGTCACTATATATTGTGATTGTACACCTGTTTTAGGTGATTTCTAATTAAGTGATATATCTGATTTGATTGTATGACCTTGTCAAATTTGCCAACCTAACCTAACCAAACTAAACTTAGTTACTTAACTACCTACCTAACTACTACCTACTTAACCTAACTTAACTTAGTTTTAACTAAGTTAAACTATGCTAAACTGAACTCTATTCATGTTATATTTTTGAAGAGGGAATGCACTTTTTTCGACATTAGTGAACTGTAAAATTTTGAGTTTATCGTCACTATAGATAATTTTCCGTTTACTTTGACCCATATAAAAGTTTAGCGATTTACTTTTTACATTGTTATTTTTAAACATGAAAATCAAATAAATTATATCATATTTCAAATAATAAAACCATTGAAATAATCATTATTTTGCTGTGAGTAAAATATAAACTTTCCTGAATACTGTATTGTATTCCATCTTGTGTATTGTCGGCTCGCCCCTATCTTTTTGTGGTGCGTCACGTACACAGATATATAGCGTATGTGGGTGGGCATAGACAGTGAAATATTCTGAATCTATTTATTCACAAATAAATTTCAAATCAGTCACTAAAAATTTCAGTTTTCACACACTGGAAATTACTTAAATAAAAGTAAATACAATATGTGAATCTCTTTAACATAGATGTATGCAGTAACAAACCAAATTGATCAAACATGCTTCTAATTTGAGAGCAACTTGAAGCTCTGCCTGCTAGGCGTATAATATTGATACAACCATCTGCTACAAGTCCTAACATTTGTTACATGTAGAATGTCAACAGACATGGTTGTTAGTATATCTTAGCCCATGACAGAAATAGTGTATCATCACTGAGTGACAAATATACTGTCTGAGCTTGTTGCGTTTGATAGAGCACGAGGAAAACTATTATCAATTTGGCGTACTGCGTATGATTATGAGAAACGAATTCTGATAACTAAAATTACGTCGAATCTTCACTAACCTACAACCTACAACTTGGGTTTTAATTTTACCATATGCTACAAGGTTAAAAATGTATAGCTAAATTTATTATTATACTTTATATACTATTAATTACTTCAAATTTTTAAATTTTTAGTGATATTCAACATTTTTGTTCAATATCTTAATCTTATTCTATAAACTAAATAAAACTGATGACATTAAAATGCACTGAACAAATTTACTTATTTACACACTATCCTTAAATTTGGCTATTTAACTCAAGCTCAGATTTGACTCTTTGACTTTATTCAATGGCAAGGAGATTAACTGTAATATTTTATTCAAACCAAATTATTGAAACTAAAACAAGTTACATGTTTTGCAAAATTATGATGTTCAATAGATTAAACACACGATAAAAGTTGATGGGATAAGTTGTATACCATTTTATTGACTAGTCTTCGAAATTCTAAATCAATGAAACCGTCGGTAATCATAAGTATAGTTTTTGAAAAATCGTTATGGACGATTAGTTGTCTAATTAGTAAAAATTAACATAAAAGTATAATTGTGGCCTCCATTAACTTTGTAAGTTAATTATTTTAGTTATCACTCAGTACCGACATTTTTGAAATGTTTTCTAATTTAATGTTATTATAGGTTCATGTCTAACTGAGTCATGTACTAATTTTCTCAGGTACCACCTCACCTGAAGCCGGGATTATATTTCAGATTCCGAAACGTCGTGAAATTTCGTTTTACTAATGGTGATGGAAAATGCCAGTAATAACAATCTAAATAACATTTTCCATCATCACCAACAATAAAAAAAACAATAATAATAATCATAAAAGTATTTGATGTTATCGCGCAAATATAATAATTAATTGCTTTATTTTCATGGTAAGTCATAGTATAACGTTACAACAAAACATCAGTGTTAGAGGAAATACTTTTACTTTCTAATGTACTCTAAGGAGTTTTGAATAAATACTGTGGTAAGGCTATTTTATACCTTTATATAGTTTTTGTCTTATTTTTCTTACAACTAGTATGTAAACTTGTGTTGAGAACCGGTTTTCAACATTGTTATGTTTTATATTTTCTTCATAAGATTAAGTATTAAAGTATACTAAGGTTGGGGATCATTTTTCAGTGTATTGAAAGAACGGTAGTAAATAATTTCTACACGAGTTTTAAAATGAAATATAACTTTTTGCTGGCACATGTATAGAAGTTATTCGGTGTTGTTTCGCTTCATTGAACCTCACAGGCTCTTGGCATTGGAGCCAGCTAAGTTAAAAAAACCTACAACAATAATAGGAACTTAAACTAAAAATACAGTACATTTAATCGCCATTGAGTATACATTGTGAAGCGAAATAAGCTACGATTAGGGGGAAAATCCTGAATTATGAATTCATGAATTACATTACATTTACATGATACATAAATTACATTTATGAATTCATGAAATTTATTTTGCATTAACAAAAAAGTATTTGGATTTTATGATACTCGGCTATGGGACGGCCCCACACAGTTAATAAAAGGTAGACCTCTGGCCAACTTCACGTTCTAAAGCGGCGCACGACAAAGAGCCCCATTTCGCGGAAGGGGCAAATATTTATGACCAGTTTAAAGTTTTTGAACCACTTTTTGATTAATCTCTGTGCTTATACGCAGTGGCTGGTCATGTGCAAAACTCCAACTTATTGACTTATTGAGACTCTTTGGTTCGAGTTCTTGTAAACATAAGTTTAACGAATTAAATATGTTTATTAATTTGAATATCGTATTTTTATATTAATAGTTTTTTATTTTTCTCGTGTATCCAGAGGTAAAGTTTTGCTTTTAATTTGAATTAAAATATGAATATTTTCCAAAATAAAATCACATGGGTTGCTCATATTTATGAAAATACGCTTGTTAGAGAATAGCATGTAAATAGATGATGAACGATGATTGTATGAATACAATTTAATCGTTTTAAATAGGAAATTAATAATTTTCTGCACGCTAGTTTACGTGTGACTTATACATAAAACTAAATGTCGACATCTCAAATTATTTTAATTGTAGTATACTATTTTTTTTTGATTGGTGAGACTGGATTTTGAAATTTGTTTTCATACCGAAGACGTATTTTAACAATTATTACACTAACAGGTATATAATAAAAAAAATAAGTTGACACCTTGAAAGGAGAGAAGATTTATTAAAGAGTGATTCAGAGAGTAGATAAATAAAGAAAACTGGGTTGTACGAGAAACCGGAGCGCTGGATGGCATCAAAGGGCAATCTCGTCACTGTTCTTTTGTCAGACCTTTACTTATCGATGCAATTTTACGAAAAAGTTACGGCTCCGATAAGGTTTCATAGGCTGTCACGTTCTTTCACAAATAGATGTCGAACGGAATGGTATTTTTTGCAACAATTCACAGTACGACAGTTTTTGAGTACATATTTAAAACTAATATGCATGGGAAAGACTTCGTTTCATATGATGCCCTGTCAAACACATGTACACTTTTCACAAAGTGAGCTTTTCAGAATAAAAATGTATGGATCCACCACCCTTATGCCCTGCACAATACCCTGTATACAAATTGAGCTCTTTAGAATAAACATAAATAAGTCGAGTACGATGCTCTGTGCAATACCTTTATACTTAATACAAAACAAGGTGTTTAGAATAAACACATATTGGTCAATTACAATGCTCTGTGCAATACCTATACTCTTAATTCAAAGTAAGCTGTTTAAAATAAACGTAGGCCTATATGGATCGAGTACGATGCTCTATGCAATATACTTAATACGAAGCGACATGTTCAAAATAAACAATTTACACTATCAGTCAATCGTTTCTGTAAAAATGAGTTCTAACAGAGCTGTAAGCTGATATTGTGGGGAAATAAAAGTTAAAATAGGTGGGCGTGCAGAATTACAAATCCCTCAACAGTAATTTTTTAACGACCATTTGAATTTAGCCGGCATGACGGGTTTAACCTCTATACAATATTCAAACTCATTAGAATCAACACAAAGGTGTAATATTTCCATTGTGGAAATACCGAATAATTATGCATGGTGTAGCGAGCAATATTGCCGTCAATGCACCTATTACAGGCATTATCCTCCGTGTACCCACCACTACAAAACCACACATATCCTACCCCATCGTGTCAACTATAATATTATAAAGAAGAGGTGGTTTCTGAGTATTTGTAGGTTTGTGGGTTTGTTTGATGTGATAGGTAAACGTGAAAAATTCTGAACCGACCGGTTTTAAATTTTACACAAAGGTAGATAAACTCATACAACTCATAGGCATATTTATTTCCCTAGAATCGCCTCGGGCTACGCCCCGTGAACGTCCTACGTCTCAATGTTTACATTTTCAAAGAATATCCACGTAAATTACTTGAATGTCGAAAGCTGTGGACAGTAAAATTTGACAGTTCAGGAAGCATAAGATACAGTTGCTGTGAATGTCGTAGGTCTCAATGTTTACAGTGCCTAATGTCAACATCTGTTGACACTAAATTTTGACAGTTCGGGAAGAAGAAGAAAGAATGTTCATTTTGACAAACTGCTGGATTGAAATCAGTATTGCCGAAAATGGTGTAGATTTTAAGTTTTCTCCCGATGCCTGTCTGTATTACAATACTTTGTTATTTTGTAGTCACTCGTGTTTTGTCTTTTTGTAAACAATTAAAAAATCAACTCTTAGCCCTTTTTAACCGTGCGTCTGCCGTCTTCAATCCAATAGTATAGTATACTATTAAATTGAAGACGGCAGGTACTGTAACCTTATAGTTTATTCACAATTTACTCAATCCTGAAGGCAAAATCTTTAAATTTAACTAGTAACTGAACAGAAAAACTAAACACCTGATGACTGAATTTATCTCTAGATCCTCTTCACTTGAACATTTCTACACTATTATTATTTCAATATACTACTTTTATGAATTCATTTTGTCCAAACATAGTGGAGCTTACGACTCTGCCTCCGTTTGACATTTTGATTTAACTGTTAATTATCTGTTTGCCACAATGGTCCAGTAATACCCCCTAGTAAAACGTGGGATGTGGGGCCGCCTCCAGGAAAACGTGTATTTAAGCTAACTCAAGTACATTTTTCCTTATGTTTGACGAAGGAGTCCGCAAGTACAAGTTATATTATTATGATTGAAACATAAGTTTATTTATATTAATAAAATAAAAATTAAGAAATGTGTTTTACTTAGATTAGGATTTAAGTATTATTTTTATAAACTTTCTGTAATTTTTTCATGGAATATTTATCATAACTATAAATTTTCTTTTAATTCCTAACAGTTCAAAGGCTTTCTCAATCACCTCTTAGACCGCGCAGTACGAACTTCTTATCTAGGGCCTGTGCGGGTGAATCGTTGTGGCCTATGGCATATAGGCTAGCCAGAGGTAACCGCTCATGATATGACAGGAGTCTCCTCAACCCTTGACTTACTGGGCCAGAGCGTTACCCATGAGCTACTGTGCCGGTAACCTTTATTTTTCTAAAAACTGATTTCAGCAGAGAAGAGTTAAGATCGTGGGTGGAATAGATTTAGTTAAATAGTTTTTATAGTTTCTTCATATCATTTGGGCTTTAACAAATATATAGGAATCATTTTTAATCCTCCTTTAAACATTCTATTCATTGATACATGACTAATGACATTTTAATATTATAAATTTTTCTACTGTTAAGAAAACATAAGTCTATTTGTAGTACTTTAATCTATAAAACAATCTTATTACAAGATTGATTCGAAGTGATTGGGAATCATTAATAGCAAATAAAATTGATTTTTTTAAAAGGCTGTTCAGTACTAAATATTCTCTGAGCGTAAAAAATACTTGTTATGACGTACCACAACATCATTCACCGCGTTGACTTTACGTATTACAAAACCAATTATATGTAGTAACTTTATATTTAATGATTATTATGTAAACGTGTGATTATTAAAATGTATTAAAAAACGTTAACATTAACTATTTTGAAGATTTACCGTTAGTATTTTTATTCTAAGTTATAATAAAGCACATAAAACGTGACTTATCGATTATTTGCATTTTGTTATGTATAAAATTAAATCATTCTGAATTAAATAGAACTCAATTTTTGTTCAACTAAACTCTCAGAGTCCCGAAACCTATTTTAGTATGTCGCTCACTATTTTGCCTTCATGTGATGTTCCAGTTTAAGCATAGTAAGCCATAGTATTTTCGTATATAAACACTATTTATTGAAATATATTGTCTGTAAACATAAGTAAAATTAGAAAAATTTAATAACAGTTTATAAACAGGCCATAGGGTTGAAAATATTTCGTTTTAATTTTAATCTACCAAAACACAATGTATAATTTTATAATTAATTGGCAAAATCAAATTTGTAGTTCTAGTTAAATACAAATAACAAACATATTTTATTTTAATAAATTAACCATATATTTTCAAGTTTATTAATTTGTTATGAAACCAATTAATTGTATAGTTGTTTTTTTTATATTGTATATAAAATCTCGAGTTATTATCAATTATTTGTATGTTATTGTTTATTGTATGGTTAATTTTTGTTTTGTTTGGTAGTTTATACGATTTATATATAATATATATATATATATATATATATATATATATAAGGTACCTGACCTTACCTGCCACATTTTATATAGTTTTTTTACGATTACGTACAAACTAAAATGTGAAACTATGAACCTTGGACCTCACTGACAAGTTTTTCAATTTAGTGGGGTCATGAAAAAAATAAGTATATTCGTTCAATAATAAATATATTAGTCATAAGAGCTATCATTTGAATTTGTTATATACCAATTGTGCCAAGTATAAACATACTAATTATCAAGATGATGAATATAAATTTTATTTTTCACAATACATCCAAAGAAAGAATAAGATATAACAAGATATAAGAACATGATAAGATATACGAAGATGCCTCCAAAGGGTAAAACAAACCCGAACCCTTCAAGCTCTGTACAGCATCCGATGTTTGTAACCCCTCTACATTGTAAGAAGCATCAGCAACCCGATCTCTCAAAACTACGAGTATCAAGATCTAGATAAATCACTGCTACCCATATTCCTACTTGAATTCTCATTGTAATTCCAAGCGTGTAATATTAACTTGAATATATAATATTGATAATATTGAAATTCAAATACAACTTGTTTATGAATAATAACATACCCTCGCGTTTCTATGGATAGAAAACTAGATTTTAATAGGGAATCTATTACTTCCAGCTCAACATAATTGTAATTTTTCATTATGTCACTTCATTATAATATGAACATTTAATAAACTGACCATGACATCCTGTAATCCAACGCCTTGTTGGTAACGAATTATTGTAGATAGAACTAAACAGAAGAGTTCTAAAACTTATTATTCATGTTCTTCTATTATTTTTATGAATTTTCATTATTTCATATTAATTCGTATGTTTTTCTTAAAATTTTTTAAGCATGTGAATTTTTGGAATAACTGATTTTTATATGAGTTATTATCAACACACGTTTTTTAATAAGTTCATCATTGCTATTTCAGTCTTAAATGTTTTTTACTCATTTAAAAATAAACTGTATTCGTCTTAATAGTATTTTTTAAACTTAAAACTAACAAACATGTTAGTGAAAATTTGATTTTGTCAAAGATATTTTCAATTTAAATTATACTATTATTTAAAAAAAACATTAGGTAATTATACTAATTTCATTACTGCTTCAATATTTTGTTGGAAAATATGCTTTTTACTTTTACTTTTCCTAAAATTTACAAAAACCACCTTCAGCAATCGCAACAAAAAATTTCAATTATACTTAGAACAAAAGAATATACAAGCTTTGTTCCAGAAAATAGGAACAAGTCCTGTTAACTTAATTTTGAAAATAAAAATCTAAAGTACACCGTCGGACATTTTTACGGTAATCGATTCCAGCGGATCAATTCGGTTTAGAGAGTTTTGTTTCGAACAATGAAATGAAACATTCCGTGAACGAAGCTTCCATTCACCGAGTCCCTTTTGTATTTTCAACAAATTTGTTTGTTTAACAACGGTGTCTCTTTTCAAACACCTTAATAAGGAATGCTTTACACTCCAACAAGTAGATCTTGTCAGATAAATAATTCGTTAATTATATCCAATAGGAAATAGCGTCTTTGTTCAGTATGACCCTGTTGAAATTTTTGGAATAAACTAATCTATTCTTTTTTGGGGGGAAACAATCCAAAACAGATAAAAATTCCGGGGTTTGAACCATCGACCTCTTACACCATGACTATCCACGGTGCTAAGAACTAAGAATAAAGATACTAGGTTTCCGTTTTTGGTAAAACGAGTTCAATGGTTTTTTTTTAAATCAAACCTATTACAAACTTAAACCTTCTATAAAAGGGGTCCTAACCAGGTTTTTCTCAAATAGACGATTGGTTGGCAGCAAATTGTCCCCAGAAGCGGCTCGTGATTTCTGTAGGATATACATCTGGTGGTATAGAATACTCTTTAGTAAACTGTGAAATGTGGGATCCGTCTCCGGGAAAATGTTAAAAATAAAAACCTATAAAATGTTTTAAGCTACCTGGAGAAGCTACCTATTTTTAAGTTACCTATATTCCTCTGTTATGAAGTGCGAATGACGTTAAATAACTTACAAAAAATAATAAAAGTAGGTTTATTATATTAATAAAATAAAAGTTTGAGAACATATTTTACTTAGATAAAAAACTAAATATATTTTTAAAGCGAGTAATTTTCTCATCAAATATTTTTCATATTTTTGATTGGTGAAATTTTTCACCAATCATTAACATTCCGAGGGCGTCCCACTGAGACTGCCTGATTCATACAAAACTTGCTTCTCTCCTCACCAACTTATTTAGTTATTATTTCGAATCATTTTCTCTAAAATTACAAAGAGACTAATAAATATATAGAATGAGTTTTCCACCAAACTCAAGGTCGAAGTGATAATAAGAGTTTATTAGTCCCCCTTAGTCCAAAGTTCAGTCGTGTCCACTGGCCAGAGTCACAACCACAAGAGAGTATATTAAATTATATTTAAAACACACGAAATATTATTCAAGTTAGTACAAAAACGGGTAACAATACTGATGGGGAAATAAATGGATATACCTCCAAATCATTTCCAGATAGTTTTAGTCAGATATTAGTAATAAAAGGATTTTATTTAATATTCTGATACAAGTACCATACTACTTGGATTACAGAAATAGAAAAATGGTTTGAAATCCTTGAGGAATAAAGGTGAAATAAAAGAGAATTTTAGAAAATATATTTGTCGCACATGTAGGGACAAAGGGTTGTAAGATTTAACTATTACACGAGTGAAGATATTGAATTGCAAAAGCTAAGAAGAAGATTCACATGGCTTCACAAAGAAAATAGAAGCTATCTCGTTCCATTCTCTTGTAAAGTGATAATACGAATAGTGAAGGGTGAAGTGAAATTGCAAAAGAGAAATGGAACAGATGTCTGTTTCACTCCACCAGAAGCGAGGTGTATATGAGAAGAATGTATATAATTTTTCTTACATTACATTACTTGCAGGTACAAAATCATAAAAAATATAGCCAAGCAAAATTCATACGAAGATCGTATGGACTCTATTTAACTAGCAGTGCATGAGTTAACTACACATGCATTGCAAAGGTTGTATAGCTCAGTGTTTATAGTATTTCCAGTTTTATTTATTTGCATTTATTAATAATTTAGTATAATTTAAGATTTTTTAAATCAATGTAAATAGATTAGTATCGATGTTATGAGTAGCTGAATATCTATTTTATGTACAACCACTGTAATAGATCACACGTTTAAGTGTAATAAAAACCTATCTAATATTGCTCAAAATATGTATTTTGAGAGCTCATTAATTTATTTTAATGGAGCATCGTGTAGATCAGTAAACAAAAACAAAAATATATAGAATAATGGAAATTGGTTCCGTCATGGTGCGTGCTCTTCTTTTCATAAAGAAGCAATTCAAAATAACACTGTTTCCCGTTACAGAAAGACATACATACATACAAAATGACAGAAATTGACATAAGACTTATTTTCACTTTTATTCGGTATAGAAAATAGTAAAAATGCCATGATTCGAAGCAATGCGCAGACAAAACTATTAGACTATAGTTTATTATATTTTATATTATAGTTTCTACAGAATCGTACCCCAAATAAGATGATAATTTAATATTTTTTAATTATTAGGAATATGCAATTATTATCTACTAATCATATTCCATCATTCAAATCTTAGAAATAGAAAAGCTAAATTTAGTCTAATATGTAATACATTGATTTACATGACGAGTAACACTAATTCTTTTGCCAATGCTGAAAAAATATTGGTGAAGTCTTTACATATCTGTAAATATATAAAATTATAACTGCTTAGATATTTATTTTTATAATTTCCTTAATAAATCTAAGGATATAATAAATAAATATACAATGGCTTTTAGAGCAGTTACCTTCTACCTACAATAATTTGGCGGCATAATATTACAGTACATATTATAATCATAATTTTTCTATGTATCAATAGTTTTTATACTTATAGATTCGTATTATTTGCCTGTTTTATTTAGATATTTTATATCGTTGCAAATACCATTTATCAGGCAATTTTAATTTTGTATTGAACAATTTAATAACAATTTAGTCGTAGTTGTATTCTTGAAATCTACAAAACGGAAATGTTTTCCCCTAATAATTAAATATGAATAAAAAGAAAAAGTCCGGTAAAAGAAGTGCGGAGCTAAATAAAATAATATATTGAACGGCGAGTGTGATGAACTGTTGGGAGTAATGCTCAGCACCCTCTAGAGTTGAAATTGCACCACCTTCAAGTGCTGAAAGTGCTTGTACAATTTCCAGCACGTTCTCAGCAATGGATATCTTTAACGAGTATCCAGTATTTACATTAACATCTTCGCCGCATAACCGAACCGCATGTGTGAAACCAAAAATACTCCAACTGAAACTTTATTAATTTATTAAAACGTTGCTAAAGGTACTAAAAATGTAATGACAAAAACAAATCCCGAATAAGAGAAAAATTATATATTTTATGAAAGTGTTTTCGCTAGTAAAAAAGGTAATTGGTTAAGTAACGAAGAGAACTATGTTGACGAAACAATTTATCAGTTGTTTACTGCATTAAGCCATTATAACCTGAAACAAACCGTATATCAGCTGATAAGATGACGCAGCTATCATCATTTCTTCCAGGCCTCAGTAGAGGTTGACAATACAACATTAAACCAGGGCAGGTCTAATAGTTAGTTTAAAACGACAAGATTTTCATGTTTCTATTTAAGTGTTTTTTTTTATTTTATAAGTGTGACTATGCATACTTTGTTCAGAACTTAAGTGCGTATTTATGATGATCTCAATAACCATTGAATAATGATCTTAACTATGCTGCTGAAGACGCTGACTGTCACAGGTCTAAAACGCGTACAGTGTAAAAAAACAATGAATTGAGACTTCAATGTTATTCAATAAGGTAGTTAACTTTGAATAATAACAATAATTTTATAATTAATAAAAGTATTTGTGGTGGTGCATGCTTTCAAAACTGAAAACAGGTCGACGTTAGGTAGTAACATGACCGGTGTTTGGACCGTTTCCCATCAAAACGTTAAAAAAATGCCGAGAGGTGAAGAAGATCACAAACCAAAAGTAAAAAGGGTATATGTACAATTAATTACCTTGTGACTATTAAAAAATGTCTCTGGCATTTTTGTAGTCAATTTGCAAAATAAAACCTCTAGCTTACGCTAATTGGGTACACTAATAACATTAGATCACAGTTTAATTACACTCGTAATTTACGTTTATCCCTGCACATTATTTTAACTCTTTTAGAGAGTTGGATAATAAATTGGGTCAATGTGAATTAATTAATTCACTTAATTTACTTAATTAAGTAAATAGTTGCAAAGCTTTAACACTAAAAAACTCTGGAAGCAACAAGGCATAAATAGAATCAGGAACATCTTTCGTCATTTAATTTTTATTTAAAAGCTTCCTTTTAAGACGAGGATGATAAAAAATCATGATTTAATTAATGTGAGATACAGCGGAACTAAGAAAATTGCAGAAAAATAGAAATATTTTAGGAAATATGCTGAGTTATACTAATATTTAGAATTACGAAGGAAGGTATACCCCGTGGAATTACTTCCATTCTCAGCGTAAAAAATGATTCGCTGTGCTTTAGCTCGAACAAATAAATTAAATATTTCATCCCCGAAGCATCTATCATTGTTTGGAGGGATTTCCTTATAAAGTATATGATTGAAACATAATCCTCATGCCAGGCCATACCATGATGGAGTTTTTTCGTGGGCCTACCCCACTCAAACATGTTGTTTGCAATTGTGCTCCTTGTCACTTCAAGAGTCATCTAGTATGCCTACCCGCTTACCGTCTTGAGGGGCCCAGAGAGTGGGACCCTCAAGACGTTTATGAAAATATGTTTTCCAAGCGACGTCCAAAGTTGTCTGATATAACTTACCAAAATTTTGATGTCTCCCTTGATAGTCATCCCATTTCAACCTTGCCTCCAGAGAAGTTTGTAGACACCTGTGGACACTCTCTTTTCACATCAGTGTACCCCTGGTGTTATGTAGATTGTGCGTGGAAATACCTTTTCATCATCTTCTCCAATTTCCTGGTGTTAAGTTATTTTCTTTGTCCGCAGGGCGGCTGCGGTTTTCCCGGTTGGAGCACGAGCCCCGAGTCTACGCTGCGGCGCCCTCGGGGCTCCTGGTGGCCAGGGTGCGAGCCTTCGACGTAGACGACACTAACGTCACCCCCTTCTACAACCTAATCAGCGACGATGTGCCCAACAGCGACGCTCAGTATTTCCAGATTCACGCAGAATCTGGAAACCTCACCACCAAGAGGTAAATTACTTCATCTTTAGCCCAGGGCTAATGATGAAGCTACTGGGCTATATGACGGACTTTTACTAGTTCAGAGATCAAAATTGATTATATTAAAAGAAGCTGTCTTATTACTGGTAAGTACACTGGATAGCCAGTGTTACCTACCACCCTTCTTGTTTCTCCTGCAAGGACTTGATTGACTCCTGGGTAATCCTGAACACTGAGTCTGATCAGAATTCTTGGGGAGTGGTGTATCCTTACTGTTCGGTTGAGAGGGGTGTCCTTGAGGAACAATGCTTATCTGGTACGCCTTAGGTTTTGCCAGGGAAGGAGACAGACTATTCTAAAACGTGTACCTCTAAATGAAATTGAAGTTATAACACCAAACCATTGAGGCTTATCTGGTATAAAGCCTTTCATTTTCTGGTGGACTTTGGATTTGTTAAGCTTGAGTATTAATCCTCTTATTGCGTCGTGTGGTGACAGCCAGGACATGATTTTGTTTTGTGTTTATTTTTAATTTTCTGAGAATATTTTAATCTGTTCTTACCTTAGTACTTTTTTACTATCGTTTCCGATGGCTGTACAATCTTCCGCAGAAGGCGTTCCTTTATCTGTAGCCTTCTAATCCTCCGATTGAACATATAGTTTACTATCCCCCTTTTACTCATTTGAATAGCTGCAAATGATATATAAATATACATTCGATACATTAAAACGAATATTTGGTTATATCAATAATCATATATCAATAATTATTCATTATTCAGTAGGTCTAATACCACTATGTTTGTTAGTTGTACATCCTACCTTTGGTTGAGAACAAGGCGAAGGTTCTTCGTTTGGCCCCTAAGGAGAGGTTACATATAAAGAATAAAATACTCATTACAGATATTTTACGGTATAGCTTATTTAAACCGATGTAATGATAAAATTTATTCGTAAGGCATTTCTCACAACCTGTCATAAATATGGTCTCCATTTTACCACATATTTTAATTAAATAAACTATGTAAAACTCTCATATATCCGTGTTTTTAAGTTGCACGATTTTTCACAATGTTTAACGCAGTTTTTGTGGTACAGGTATATAGACCGGCCGACAGGGTCTGTCTATAAAGTCGGGGTGGCAGCTTACAGCAATGGAGAGACCGAGTACACGGACTTGTCAATAAGAGTCACTGAGTACAACAAGTATCCACCCCACTTCCGCTCGCAGAACTACAAGTAAGTCTTTGTAAATTATGGTATAGCTAACTGAGTTAGCCTTGATTCTATCATAGTGATTTATCTGTCAAGCAGGTATAATTAGGACCACATGGCCTTAACTTCACCTGATTGCAATAATTATAAATAAGTACAATAAATAGAGTAAATGTCGAGTTAACAATTGCTATATTTTAACACATTAAGGCATTAACTCCACATACATAAAACAGTAATTCTATCAAGTACAAACACACTAGAGAAGGCCAGCCGAAGTCGTAGGTCCAAAATACAAGTTTCTCTCTGCTGCCACAAATCGGCTACGGTTAATAATGCAGTATTCTTGATTGGTGGCGGTAATCTATTCCAAAGGCGAGTAAGAACGAACACTCAATCGTACGACAAATCGACCAGACAGAGTTTGGTCCTATGTTGATGTATGCTTAATATTGAAGAAGAAAATTATAGGAGACATAGTCGTATAAAAGACATAATATACACCCTATAGGAGCTATAGGAGACTTATACATATTCCAAACGTAATGTGACAAAAGTTTCTATTTTGTATAGGCTACCTCTTCATATTTTTGGTTTGTTCTTAAAAAACTCGATTTCAATAGAGATTTCAATCGATGTGCTATATCTCCTCTAAAATCGTCAATGGAATTCAAAACATCCCACAAGGAAGGAAATTCCATTCTTTAGGAAAGTAAAGGGTGTTTTCGAACATGTGTTTTACGTTTGGATCACATAGAATTCTCATATACAGACTTATATTTTTTAATTACAACGTATATTTTTTTTAAATATAACTACAAAATAAATTATTATAAAATATGCATAATACATAGAAGATGTTAAAACCATGTCTGTTGATATTAAAAAATAATAAAGAAATGTTAAATATTTCATTGATAACCGCAACTTCTATGTTTATAAATTTCAATTAAATTGTATTTTTAATGTTTTTACTACAAGTAAGCTGCTAGTAAAACTTAAATAATTTCCAATCTAAAAAAGAACATAAATCGTGTCTATATTGGAAGGCTGAGTTTTTTACAGTGAGCAATAAACTATCAGCAACTGAACATGAGCACAATCGCATAAAGGGAATATCGTGTTTATTTAGCCCCCGTTTCGGAATGAACACAGCTACAATAACCGGATGCTATACAAAACCATTTATGTGTGATTTTTATTGAAAACCCTAGTTTCAAAGGCCTGCGCCACACTAGGGTTGGTTAGAAGTTACAGCTACAGTATGCCTTAGAATGCTACAAATATAGATCGATTATTTAAGTTCATGTGATGAAAATATTTTTAAATTAATAATCTTCAATAACTATATATACATATATACATTGATATTACAAGAAAGCCTAACTAAACTTATTTGGATCTATGTTAATAATTTATAATATTTTAACGTGGTCTATGGATTAATGAATAAATCAACGATTTAAAAAATATAAACCTATATCCTATTTTTATGGTCGCTGTTCCTCTAAGAGGGGTTTTTGTAGTAAATTGAGGGTACAATGTTTTCTAAAAAACGTAATATTGTTGTAGCTTACAGAAAAACATACTCTTCTTATTACTAAATTTCCTTATCCGGACACTATATTTCGTTTTTCCAAACATTAGTAATCTCGAATGTGTTTTCGTTTACTTTAAAAAGGTCTCTCATTAATCACTTTGGGTTAGGAGGGATTCAAGACAATCGAGTGTTGATGATCCTGAAAAATACCCCCCTCTGTTAACATCTGATGAGATACCACTTTTTTAAACCAGTTTTGCAATTTTTCTCGTAAACCTAATGTAGTTTAGAGTTTTCTAAGCCAGGTACAGCAAAAAAAATCATTAAAAGCCAAGTTCCTCCCACACTGGATGGAATCTATTCATTAATAAGTGTTTCCTCCCATCCTATGACATGCCTACCATGGGCTCAGCCCACCAAAAACTCAATTTAATATTTTACTAGATCTAGTAAAACTTTTACTTATAGTAGTCTAGTTATAGTAAACTAGTTACTAAAACTAGTTTAAATTAAAAAAAGAAATAGTTTAGAATTTTAGATTACAAGTGTATCTTCATTCCTTCAAAGAGTGTTTTAAGTCATAACTTATGATAGCTAGTTGTGAGTTTTAGTTTTTAATAAATTATAAAATTAATGTCATTCTTGTTCACCCTTGTTTGTAATTCATGAATAATAGGTATTTGTGCAACAGGGTCTTAAAGTGAAAATTTTTCTCCATGAAGGATACTGTTGTAACTCGAGGCGTATCCGAGGACTCCCTCAGGATTTCCTGAGGGACAAAAAGGACTTTAATACTATGGTACACACAATTTTTTCCTCCACCTATAGCTACAAGTAACACAAGCTACAAATTACCCACTATTTATTCATCTAAATCACTATAATTTTCCAAGTTAGTTTATGTTAACCTCAAAGCAATCAATGCAAAGTATCAGCTGACCGTTCAAGAATGAATTACTATTTACAGCTGCTATTATTTGGATGGATGGATTGTGAGGTTTCAGTGGGCTGAAGGCCCACTGCGGCTGTTATAGGACTACGTCCTCTTCAGCCAAGGATAGGTTTTAAGGTTAGGTTTTGGTTGCGGGTTGAGTGAGGTTTTGGTTGCGGGTACTGTGGTTATGGTCAGTGAATGGATGGTTTCGGTTTAGGAACAAACAAAGACCAGAGTTTAGCCGAGGGCAGGTTGCGCTCGACCGAACGAATGTCTGGCTTTGGTTGTTGTGTTAGGTGGAATAGGGTTTAGGGTGGATATGTTTATTTATTTAGAATAGATAAATAAATAAACAATTAAATAAGATGAGGACCTTGGGCTGATGGAATTAAAATTCACCACAAGAAGGGCACATTAAGCTATGGTGGGAGGTTGGCTAGGTGGTGGATGGTGAGGCTAGGACGGTCGGTGAAATAAGGATCGAAGAAGGGTTGTAGGATGTCAGAGGTTCGGGCTCGGTCGAGGTACTTTGTGTTGAGGTGATGGAGGAAGTCACGGAGGGGTGGGATGGAGTGGGCGTCGTATACCGAGGCATTGCGGGCCCAGGGGGGGAGATGAGAAGCCAGGCGTAGTGCCCTTCTCTCGGTGGCTTCCAGGCTGGAAAGGAGTCGGTCTGGGGTCTGGGGTAAGTAGTAGAGGATGGGCGTAGGTGATGACTGGACGGATTATGGATGAGTATAGGGTTGCTAGGGTGGAAGTGGAGCAGGGGCGGGTGCGGTTATTTAAAATCCGGAGGGCACGTAGACGGGAAGTGGCACGCTTTTTTGCGTCTAGGATGTGGGAGGAAAAGGTAAGGCGGGAGTCGAGTTTTACCCCGAGGTAGGTACATGTCTGGGTAAGTGGGAGGCGGACATTATTGAGGAAGATCGGATTGGATTGGAATTTACGGAAGCGGCGGGCACGAAAGTTGAAGAAACAGAGTTGGGTTTTGGATGGGTTGATTAGGATACGCCACCTGTTGCAGTAGGATAGGTAGTCGGAAAGGGTTTGGTTCATGCGGCGGATTGTGACATTGTGGTGTCGGTGGGAGCTATTATTTCTGATAGTTCATAAAGGATATTCCGGGGTTCCCCCATGTTATTCTTATTAGATTACTTTGTCTCCTTTGGGACGAAAAGTACAACTTTAGCATTCCATTCTACAGTGCAAAGTACGTCTTTACATAGTATGTGCACAAAAAAGATATTTTTACTATACTGTTTTTTTTACAAAAGTGAACAAATAGTTAACACAATAATAAACGATAGCTATATACCGTAATTATATAACTATATATACCGGACGTCCAGCCTAAAGTGTTCCAATAGCTAACCTTTATATTTTATGCCTGACAGTAAACTTTTTATAGGGGACCCCACTTATATTGCCATGCTGCTTTTAGGTAAGTATTTCAATTTTAAAAATTCCCCGCAATTTTTCCAATATGGTGGACGACTTTGTTTTTTCTTGTAAACCACCATGTACTTCAATAAGACATTATATATAGATCGTGACTTTAAATCTTCGTTACGCTTGACATTTTTTCTTAAACCTAACCAATCGGGTATGGAGCATTTTAAGATTTAATTTCACTTAACTTCAAGAATCAAGTGGCCAAAAACTGCTATGTAACAATATAAATTACGCATGGTCAAGTAAATTAAACAAATAACGTTTCTGGTTGCTGTATTTTATTGTTGTGTTGATAAACCTAACCAATGAGGCCCTAGAGACACTAAAACTAATAAAATTCTACAGTTAATTAAAATATGTTTCAGCAGTTTTTTCTTTGTCTTTAACTAAAAAATGTAGTTTAGTCAAATTCAGTAGTACATGGAACACAGCTTTTGGGAATGACATAGTTTATCTTTATTTATTACTACGGACATATTTAGGCTATATTACGTGATATCAAGATAGCTCAATAATTTTTTTTATAGATTTGATTAACAAACAATTGTCCATGTTGGTCAATGAATATTGCGAAGCGTTCCTGATGAGCTCTTTGTGAAATAACCATTGTTTCTTCATCAATGTTTTTGCAGACAGCTTTATTCCTTCATATCTTCAGGTGCCGTTGGTCGGGTATTTAACACTTTCTCTTTGATTGTACCCTAAAGATAAATTGTAGCCTAATGGTGTGAGATCCGGCGATCTCGGAGGCCATGGAACCGGGCCTTCTCTACCTATTCAACCATCTTCAACCCTGTAATTTGACTGTTTCTCTAGCCACTCTACGCCCGATTTGTTAGGTTTAAGAAAAATTTAAAGAATAAAAACGTTTTAAAATCATATTTCAAATCGTATTCTATCTAAAATCTGATAAAATACAGGTGTTCTATGAGCAAAAACAAGTTGTCCACCATATTTGAAAATGGTGGAAAATTCTAAACTTTCGATACGTACATGAACACAGAATGAAAAAAAATGAATGACGCCCCTTTACGAAGTTTACTGTCAGACATAAAATAAAAAAGTTACTTTTGACCATATGATTTTTGAAGATAATGAAATTACATTTTTAAAATCCTCTAGCACCTGATTAGTTAGGTAAAACATTTCAAGTATAACTACGTTTTAAAATAAAGACTTATATCCAAAATCATAATTAAATAGAGGTTATTTTAAAGGAAAAACAAAGTTGTCCACCACATTGGAAAAAGTTGTGGAAATTTCTAAAATCTAAATACCTAAAAGCAATATAAATATATGTGGGATCCCCATAAAAACTACTGTTATATATAAAATAAAAGTAAGCTAGTGGAACAATTAGGTCTGGACACCCGGTATAATTAAAACAAATTTATTTAATATTTCAAAACCATTATATTGTCAGACATGTAACCAATTAATTGGCACGGTCGGTGTGATTACTCTAGCAAGTGTCAAATTTACAATACCCACAATATGAAAACAATGGTGTCAAATTAATCTTATAACGGCTTAATTTAGAGTGTAATTAGCTATTCAATTACCACACAAATGAATAACTAAGTCCAGAGTCAATTACACCAGCGTTTACATACAAAGACTTATTTGACAACTGCGCAATTATGGTAAACCAATTTCTAATTCATCTTAATATTTCTATTCCGCATACATTTTCGTACGGAAGGATTTAAGTTTTCAAATAGTGTATAAAAATGAGCATGCGTATGCACTGACTTTGCACAGCTCTGTAGTTCATTTCCAAAAAATCTCGGAGTTATTTAGAAACCGATGTCAAATTCATTGACGTCCGTCTGGTAAAATAGCACGGCAGTATATAGCCATTACTCATGAAAATGCAAAAAAACAGACGTTTCTTACCACAAACCACCGAAACGGACGTCAAGCGCAGTGACGTACGTCTGGTAAAATAGCATAACATTATATAGCCATTACTCATGCAAATGCAAAAAACAGACATTTCTTACCACAAACCACTGAAACGGACGTCAAGCGCAGTGACGTACGTCTGGTAAAATAGCATAACATTATATAGCCATTACTCATGCAAATGCAAAAAACAGACATTTCTTACCACAAACCACTGAAACGGACGTCAAGCGCAGTGACGTACGTCTGGTAAAATAGCATAACATTATATAGCCATTACTCATGCAAATGCAAAAAACAGACATTTCTTACTACAAACCACTGAAACGGACGTCAAGCGCAGTGACGTACGTCTGGTAAAATAGCACGGCAGTATAAAGCCATTTTTATGAAAAAGAACGAAAAAACGACCGTTTCCCACTACAAGCCAAGGTTAGTTTTTCGTGCATTTGCATGAAAACGGCTTTATACTGCCGTGCTATTTTACCAGACGGACGTCACTGCGCTTGACGTCCGTTTCAGTGGTTTGTAGTAAGAAACGTCTGTTTTTGTGCGTATGCATGAAAACGGCTATATACTGCCGTGATATTTTACCAGACGCACGTCATAGCTTTTGACGTCTGTTTCCCTATAGCTGAACAAATTTGTCTAATTTTGTTTCCAGTTCACTTAAAAAATGGAGTACGTATCTACAAAATAGTCTTAGTCTGAACATATAGACTAAAGTTTTAACACCGCATAAACAGGGCAATTGTGCCACAATATAAAAGCACAATATAAGAGTATAAAAGTCACTAAAATGGATACGACCAATTCTGTTATAGTTTTTAACGCCATCCCAATCCTTTGCAAAATTTTAAGGTACTTTTCAAGTTACTATATAAAACAAAAATTGTCGGCCCTTTTTAGTCGTCCGTACGAAACGGTGGTGAAATACAATCCAACGGGGAAAATATCGAACACAGGTATGGTGAAAAATCACAAAACTCTATAAAATCCATGTTTGATTCATTTCATTACTCTTTATTGTTGGAAGCTTTTGCTGTTGACTGCAGGTTTTATTTGACAAAATAATCGAAAGATTATCCGACCCCACTCGCGTATTTAGGTATCGCTTACAAGCAGGAAACAATGTTTAAATCGGATAGCTTTTCGAATTCTGACTGTTCAATATATGTTTGTTTTCATACCTGCATGTTGGATAATTATCTTAATCTTTGGATGTTAATAATATTAGTAAATACAATCAGTAGTCTTAATCGAGGGGATGCACTTCACTTAGATAGAAATACATTTTAGCTTTATTTTGATTCCCAGAAGACCTTGAAATATAGTTGAAGGTTTTATTCTAGGTTGATAGTGATTTAACATTGTCCTGATTTAACAAATTATGTTTCTAAGAACTATATTTAAAGAAAATTACTATAAATTTGATTTTACAATGCAATCACCATTGTTTGAACAATTCTGATGGCTTTATTAAATAGCTCCATCCATGGTCCTTTCTTACGCTTTGTCATAAAGCATTTAATACAGGTACTGTTTTGGCATACAAGATTTGAAAACAAACAAAAAACGGAGTAGCCTAACACATTTATGAAAAGACAATTATCTTATTTCATTTCTAAAAATAGTGTTTCTTATCTCACTCCATTGGCATTAGCGTAGTTTCTTTGTTCTTATAAAAATTTAATATCACGGTCAACGTCTTTGCTAAGGATTTATTTTTAATCTTGATCTTTATCTTGATATCCCTTGAACTTCATCTTCATCCCAGCGAGGATTCTATGATGACATTTTTGATCTCTTGTTGATAAATTTCTGTTAAAATATTAAAATTCCCAGTAGCTTACCAGAAATTTATAGAGTTAATCGTTAATAAACATTTTATATAAAATTGTTTGTACTAAAAACACTTATTAACTCAAAAATAATTTTTTTACATCCTCTTTTATACTAAAATGATTGTTTTTTGTTTAACAATTTTGTACAGAGAGTTCTAAGTTTTATTTTTAATCTTTATATGCGCAACTATATTTTCTGTGTTACCCCTAATATAGACAGAATCTTAAGAAAAATCCATAAATTACCGGAAATACATCTACTTTAAAACAAGAAGATCTGTAATTTTGGATTCAATAAATAAAAATTTTAAGATGGAAAAGGATAGCGAAAGTTCTCTGTTAAAAATTTTAGAAATAAATTCAAAGATGATGTAGAGAAATATATCAACAAATAAGAGGGCGAAAATGTAAATAATCACAGAGTTTTAATAATGGAATGTATGCCTTGGGGAATAATATGAGCATGAATTTAATAGGAATGAATAATTATTGATCGCTGGTTTAAATCATAGGTCACATATTTCATTATTCGTATTTTTACTATGCGTTCAAGTGTTGGGTCTTTGTTTAAAATATTAGTTAGCACTGGCTTTATTACTTACAATAGAAATATAATAACATTTTAATTATGAAAGGATTATTTTAACGTACACTTCTAAATAATGTTGTGTAATCAATTATTTTGCCACATTTGCTAAACTTGGATAATGACTACTTTAACAAACTACATTATTGACTAAGCATTAAAAGGGTGGTATTTTCTAGCCGCACTAGCGTAAAACCATATTTCGAAAAGTCCTGTTTTAAAGCGGAATAATAGTAATAGCAAAGTTCAGTCAGTAAAGAGGATTCGATATAGGCTATCTAAGTGCTACTAATATAGTGTGATGTCCTGATATCGTAGGATAAAAAGTTTAATTAGACTCAGGATTTAATTAACTAAAACCGGATCTTTTATAAAACTTAAAAGTATAACTAAAATTTTAATTGTTTGGGAAAAACGTAGCAGCCTATTTTTCCATTTATGTTGTACCCCTTGTAGAAATCTTTAGACAGAGTTCTTTGAGGGATGTATTAAGCGTAAATAGTGGCAAGCCTGATTCAGTGGCAATCCAAATATTTTTGTTTTATTAAGGTAATGCAATTGTGGTGGTAAAACTCTGAGATGGACTACTACACCTCGTCTAGAGCTGTTGTTGCATTAGATAACCTCTTACGTGTTCCAGGATGGATGTAGAGCTGATCGCTCCGGTGGGCACAGAGATCATCAAGGTCCAGGCAGTGGACAATGACCCTCAGCCATACAACTCCGAGGTTTACTACTACGTCTCGTCTAGAGCTGTTGTTACATTAGATAACCTCTTACGAGTTCCAGGATGGAAGTAGAGCTGATTGCTCCGGAGGGCACAGAGATCATCAAGGTCCAGGCAGTGGACAATGACCCTCAGCCATACAACTCCGAGGTTTACTACTACGCGACGTCTAGAGCTGTTGTTGCATTAGATAACCTCTTACGTGTTCCAGGATGGATGTAGAGCTGATCGCTCCGGTGGGCACAGAGATCATCAAGGTCCAGGCAGTGGACAATGACCCTCAGCCGTACAACTCCGAGGTTTACTACTACGCGACGTCTAGAGCTGTTGTTACATTAGATAACCACTTACGGGTTCCAGGATGGATGTAGAGCTGATTGCTCCGGTGGGCACAGAGATCATCAAGGTCCAGGCAGTGGACAATGACCCTCAGCCGTACAACTCCGAGGTTTACTACTACGCGACGTCTAGAGCTGTTGTTACATTAGATAACCACTTACGGGTTCCAGGATGGATGTAGAGCTGATTGCTCCGGTGGGCACAGAGATCATCAAGGTCCAGGCAGTGGACAATGACCCTCAGCCGTAAAACTCCAAGGTTTACTACTACGCGACGTCTAGAGCTGTTGTTGCATTAGATAACCACTTACGGGTTCCAGGATGGATGTAGAGCTGATTGCTCCGGTGGGCACAGAGATCATCAAGGTCCAGGCAGTGGACAATGACCCTCAGCCGTACAACTCCGAGGTTTACTACTACGCAACGTCTAGAGCTGTTGTTACATTAGATAACCACTTACGGGTTCCAGGATGGATGTAGAGCTGATTGCGGGACCGCACCCTCATCGTCAGCCTCCTAGCCTTCGACGGCGGCTCCCCTCGACGCTCCGCCCGCTCCAAGCTGACGATTAACGTCAAAATCATTTCAGGTAACTCTAAAATCAACAACTGTACATTTACCCTTACGTTTCTTTTGAGACAGATACATAGTTGTACCCAAAGTCTAAAACATTTGTTTCCCAAAAGTTTCAACGAGTAACATGTCGTATATATATATGATTGATATTCATAACGATGCGTTTTAAAAATAATTCAATATTAGAATTTCATGTTTGTATTAAGAGAAATCGCTTTTTAAATATCCTTTAAAACTACCATTTGATGTAGACGGTACAGAAATTTCTTGGCAAAATAGTTTCCCTATACTTGTAAAAATGAGAAAGCAGTTGTTGAAATTTTAATGAGATGAAGACATCGTATAAAACATCCGGTCAGCCGGTCTGTAGAAGACAAACGATCCATCGCCGCCGGCCATGACACCGGATGATTTGCTGGACCACCTCCCTAGGCGATCTTTTTACTGACATTTTCTCAAACATCTTTGTTATCTTTGGTCTACTCTTTAATTAATAGCTTCATGAAAGCTCGGATTGTAAAGAGTTTTTGTAAGAGTTTTTTTGTTTTAAAAACAATTCTTTTCTTATTTGTGTGCGAAGTATATTGTGCTATTTACTTTCCTGTTCATTTTTGGAAAGTACTATAATGTCTATATATTTATTATGTCAAATTTTTATTCTCTAAATATTTTGTCACACTATTAATGTTTTTTTAATAATATCATATTTTGTCTACGCACTGATGGATGAAAACTTTTGGTTTTATTCGTTTAGCTAACTAATGAGAAATAATGGGTCCTAATCCAAAATTCAAAAGTGTTGACATATTATAAATAAACTTGCTAAGTATACACCAATAATATGTCTCTACACTTATTAATTCTACTATGCTATATATACACACAATACTTCAGAGAACAAAGTATAGAGTATGTATAGCTAATGTTAAATAAGATTGAAATTTTCCACACGTTAAAATCTTTATGAACATTTTTCAACACTTTCTACCGACAAAACACATTTTTGCTGAATAAGAATATTTCGAAACTACGTTTTTCTAGATGTTTAAGTTAGCTTTGACCTTAAACAGCTAAATGAAGTTCAGTCTCCAATTTTTCATTCACAATTTACATTTTAGGTCTATTAAAATTTCTAATAAGTTACCTCATACTTGAAAAAAACGTATATGAATTATTTTTTGTAGGATGCTACAGTTATTTTATATCAGAGGAGGTTTTTAATTCATTAAGGTTTTGCCAAATCAGTCTAGGTCTTTGGAATTGACAAACTTCGATTATTTAGAGGATTCTAGAAAAGTTGGCTAATAGCTATCAGATCTTTAAGAAACACGAATGAATTGACGGACTTTATTTATATTATTAATTACTATAGTTAATTACTATGAACTTTTAAAACCGAAACGATAGTGAACACGAATATAATAAAGGCTCACTGACAGTATAAAGCGCAAGTAACCCTAAATTTTCCTTGAGTTGCATTCTATCTGACTTTTGTGTCTCTAGATACTCATGCAGAGGTACATTAAATATTTTTTTTCTCAATATACAGCTTTACTTCAAGTAAACATGTTTCCCCTTAAGAGGCTAAAGTGAAGTACTAAGTTCGAATGGTTAGGACTCAAGGCCTCGACTTGATATGGTCAGTTGACCGAGTTCCTCATCACCCACCTTTTATTCCCATCTCACTTCTAATATCGTTCACACACTGGAGGCACAGTAATGACAATCACATCGGTTGGTGTACACCGACAGGCTATTTTCCTGTGGGCTGGAATAGTATAACAGACTCTAAATCTTCTTAATTAACAACATCAATCCTACATAATTCATGAGAATCCTGATCAATGAGATATTTTTTAGAATCTCAACGTCCTACTCCATGAACCTATGAATTAAAGTAGGCGATGATTAAAAACCGGCAAGTCAGAGTAGCGGGATTTGGTGGGATATTGTAGAACCGTACCTATGAGATAGCTTGGTAGCTCAGGCTGATCGACTTAACACTCTTAACTTCTTAACTCAGACTCGTAACAGACTTAACTCTGTTCCTGGCAATGTAAAAAAGAGCAGTCTCAGAGATGAAAATATTTAAGTGTTAAAGTTTGGGAGGATGCATTTTGGAAATTATTACGTTCAAGATCAGGCCACTATAATCTGAATTATAAATTTATAATTAGCAAAGTTCTTCTTCCCTCAACCAAGTCGAAACTGACGATTGAAAATTCGTTAGATGAACATCATTATTGGAGTTATTTTGGTTCCTCTTTTGCCTGGTGATCTTGTACGTAGATACGTAGACCATGAGCGAGCTATTCTCTCTACCGCACCACACTAGCCCGGACAAAATCCATGTGGCACTAACCAGGACCGTTCTACCGAACCACCACGTCGGTAGCGATTCTTCCTCTAGCGAATATTACGTTACTTGAAGTTAAACGTAACGTGCTTGTAAAATAGACTTGTTTGCCACAGCTCCCAGAGAAGTGTCCGTGGAGCAGACAGGTGACCAGTGGGCGATGCTCTGCTGGTTGCCCCCATCCAGTGGCAGCCCCCTCGGCTACGTCATCTATCTCACATCCACCACGGACTTCATGTCGGACCGAGCCCCAAGCGTGTCCACGACGCGGAACATCACCCGAGAGGAGCTTGGGTCCCGAGGAGGTCGTGACTGCACCGCCCTCACTGACCTCGAGTCCTGGAGCGACTTCGAAGCCCGGGTCGCTGGCTGGGACAGGTCAGAGCTGGGAATGATCAGTAGAGCCATCTCATTCGACACCAAAGTAAACAGTAAGTAACATAATCTTCCATTGTTATCTCGTGGATTTTTTATATCGCGTTTTCTACGTCTTTCAGAGTTTGTTTACGTTATGATGGGGAACGGATAGCGAACTGGCCAATAGATATGGTGTATAGCTGCGAATAAGGGGCAACAGGAATAAGCAGTTCTGGAACGATGTGTTAGTGGAAAACCAAATACCTAGACGTAAGTAGATATCCAAATATTAAGAGGATCATTAAATAAATGTAAATTGATTCACCGTTCAAAGGTGCAAGGATTTCAAATACCTTGGTGTCACTGTATTTAAGTACAATGATGAAGATAAAGAAATTAAAATCCTCAAGGGGAAGACGTGTTGTTGTGCAATCAAGAAACCACTAGAGAGCAAAATTATTTTCTAAAATACCAAATGAAGGCTTTACAAGTATATGACTTTACAGTGTATGAGACTATATGGATTTTTGTAAGGTCACCTAGCAAAAAATAAAAAAAGAAGCTGACAGTCTCCAAAAAAATTCATAGATCAGTTTTTTGTCCAACTTGTGATAAAAAAGTATGGAGGATAAGGACCAACCTATAGCTCAGGAATCTATATCAAGAGGCTGACATAAATAACTTTGATCAAGAGTGACTCTTTAAGTCCTCATAGTAGAACAAGTTTAATAGTGTCTTTAAATATGTAAGATAAGACGTGACTTTGTGAGAAGACTTAGTGAATGTAAATACGATTGTAACTATTTTCCTAAGTCACATTCAGTATATATATATATATATATATATATATATATATATATATAAATATATATAAACGTAAAAAGTTATCGTCATATGACGATAACGTTTTACTTTCTCTTTGCTTACGTGCATATTTTTTTGTTTGAAGAGCACCCCATTAAAATAATGGGTATCACAAACTGTATCAATATAAAATGGCGTGAGAAAAATAGTCTGATCCATATTGAATTTTAATTTTTCATTATTCATAATAAGAAAAAGCTGGAAAGCGTACGCATCGTACTGATATATAGTCAACGGAATCCTGTGAAATGAAGACTAATAGGTGTTCTTAGAAAGTCGCCTTGCTTCAAAGACGATGTTTTTATTAACTCCCAAAGGTAAACCTTTCTGTTTTACATTCAATAATGGAAAGCTCAAACATTTCTCGGAAATGTAACTTGCACATATTTGGCCGAAACAATGTAGACCAAACATTTACTATAAAGAAATTATTTTTATCCTTAATGAAAATGGCATTTCAATTAACAAATTTAAATGAAACACATGATACACAAAGGTTATCATTCGGGGCTACTTTATTTGAGAAAGAATCTCTTCATTATTTAAAGAGAGCGCCGACACGTCTCGCGGTGCACGACCTTGATGTTTTTCTAATTAACGTTTTCCTTCCACCCTCTGAAAACAATATTTTACGTGCACTCGCACAGGAAGTGCTTTGCATTAAGTAGAAACCTCAACCTTTCGTTCGGCTTGCTCTTTATTGACGTAGCCAATTATAATTCCAGCGCAACATTAAAAAATATTGTTACCATGTAGATTGCGTATAAAAATGTATTAATACATAAATTAACTTTCAAATGTACATACACAATTTTACACATTATTTTAGACAAGCTGCAACGCGATTGCAATGTTTACTATACAATTTAATATCGCATATATACAGAGTGTCTGTTAAGTATTTCACAAAACTTCATGATGTGGTTTATTGGGTCGAAATAAGCATAGAATTCCCTATGGAGGTATGTCCTAAAATACGTACTTTTACATACTGGCCAGATATTTACCGTTTTGTATTTTTAACAAAATACTGTACATCTCAGTAATTTTTCAATCGATTGCTTTGATACTTGGCATTGAAATAGTAAAGAAAAACTTATTTATAAAGACATAAACGAGATAAAATTTTGAATTTTAAATGGCTGGCCACAATTTAAAATTGTTTAAATTAAAATAACTTAAATTGGTCGCTTATTTTAACATTATTAAGTATAATAAGTGATGTTTCAATGCAATTCCCTATCCAAAGAAACAAAAACATAAAAATTGGACGACAAACAACGGAGAATCAGTACTTCGACCAGTACTATGTGATTATGACTGTACGTACAACGGTATCAGCTGCAACAATGGTCTCTCGGCCGGCCCTAGTACGCGAAGATGAAATAGCAGTAGTACCCAAATAGAGACCTTTTTGCCCCAATAAACCACATAAGAAGTTTGTCGACGGGTTTAGCAGCTGTTCTGTATTTTTATAAATGTATTTGTAGCACCACTCAGCAAAATATTGAGTGTACACATTGGATAACCACGTATTTAGCATCTGGCTGGACGGGATAAATGTGTAGTGTGCCGATAAATCATATTGATTAAATAATACAAAATATATTATTAATATGATTTAAGAAATTTAGTGCCAATGTATTAAATCAAACTTGAGTAGTTGTAATTAATGAATTTCATAACGCATATAATAAAAATTACAGAGAAATAAATAAATAAATATATATTACTACTCCTGGGAATTGGTATGGACAAACGATTTAGGTTTTGAAGTATTTCTGAATATTAAATTAAATTTCTTTGAATTGACCCCCGTGTAAGAAAAATTCCGAAGGACACGATATACGTATAAATATGAAAGGAGAAATGCTTTTAAAGATCGCAAAGAGGAAATAACGAAACACGCCTCCTTGTTGCGGACATAATTCTGATTATCTAATTTGACAAATCATCAAGACGAAAATAACTCCCGCCCCAGCAAGATAGTATGATTTTGAAATTACCAGGATACGGTATACAGTTCTTAAAACTAGGAACTAGTAAACAGTTCTTCAAAATTTCAAAACTGCGTGTCTCTGGTTTTCATGATGATTTATTATGGGTGGAATAGATATAGAACATATTTTTTTCATTTTTAAATGACTCCAGTACTGTTAATGCGTAATAAAATAAGGTTGCACACATTTTTAATCAAAGTTCTCAAAACATGAAGGTAATAATTATTATACATATTTTACTGTCATTTATTGCTGCACTATTAGGAAATTCAATTTAAATTTTTCAAAAATATAATAGTAACACGAACATACACATGAAAAATGCCGTATATATTGGTTTAATTATTTGACCGGCACAACCCGTGTGTACTGTACATAATTTAAGTATTTGAGTTAAGTATTAATTATTCACATCGACATTTTTTGATTTTCTTTCCTAATGGTGGGGGAAATATGACTTCAAGACTTCTAAAATATGCAATTCCTACATTTTTAACTGTCACTGAAAAGGTACGTATTTTTTTATTAGAACAAATTTTCAGTGGAATTAAATTTAGGATATATACCAAGAAAATATGATAAATATCACCTTGAGTAATTCCACTGGTTAACTGGAAAACCATCTTAAACCAATATTGAGAGTAGTAACAATGTTTCCAGATTGTCCTGAAAATGCTTGTGACAACGGTGAGTGTATCGTCACCAAAGACCCTACCATCATGTACCGCTGCAAGTGTGAGCCGGGATATTTTGGGTTGAAGTGCAATCTCTACGATCCATGTTATTTCACTCCGTGTCAAAACAACGGTGAGCTTTGGACCATTAGTGGTGGAGGTGTTTGAGGTTATGGTGGAGGTTCCCATTATTTAGCATTATTGAAGAGGTAGTGGTGCTGATAATTTAGACGAGGTTAAAGATTATAACTGGTCTGATAGTGGAGATGGAAGCAATAGGAGCGAAGAAGGTTGTAGTGTTGCCGATCATTACATTACATTACACAAAGGGGCGGAACAGAGTTCCTGTCGCACGTCAGCCATGTGGCTTTTTGCGCACCCCTGTTGATTGAATGTTTCACGGACCTTCCAAGATTAAAAACCTGACAAACTGCCGTAGTCTCCCCACTAGCTCCTCCCGGGGAAGGTGACAACCCCTCTCCATGATGCCGAGAGTGGCGGCTCTCACCCCGGCAAGCTCGGTGCAGTCATACAGCAGATGATCAGCAGTCTCCTCGGACTGCCCGCACTTCCTGCAGATTGGATCTCCGGGGAAGAGTCCCATTCGAGCAAGATGTTTCCTCATATGTCCGTGTCCCGTGATGAGACCTACAATGAGTCTGAGTTCGGACCTACCTAACTGTAGAAGATCCTCAGCGATCCTTGAAGAGGGAGAGCTGAGAGACAGTTTACTTACTCTCAGTAGGGGCAGCTCCGCCCATCTCCTGCGGTGACACTCACGTGCCCACGTGTTGATCTCTCGATCCACATGCACCCTAGAGATGCCACAGAAGGGTTTTGGACCCACGAATGGGATCAAAGCGCTATCGTTCGCCAGACGATCAGCTATTTCATTGCCCATAATACCTGAGTGTCCTGGGACCCAGCAAAGGGTAACGTTGTTGTGACTGCCAAGAGAAGACACCGCGTTGCGGCATTCCCACACTAACTTGGAGTCGAAGGTACAGGAGTCCAGAGCCTTGAGAGTGGCTTGACTATCTGAGAAAATGGTAATGTTCTTGTTCCTGACACCTCTGTTGAGATTGAACAGAGCACATTCCATAATGGCTGCCACTTCTGCCTGGAACACTGTAGGGAGATCCCCCATGGCAACGCAGAGCTTTATCTTATCTTGCACCCCCAGTATTCCAGCTCCAGTTCCCTTACTTCCCTTAGAGCCATCCGTGTACCATTCTGACTCGCAGGGATGAAGAGGTCTGCCGCCATCTTGCCAGTCAATCCTTGGTGGAATCACCACTGAAAATGACTTACCGAAGGCGTATCTAGTGTGAAGGTGGTCAGAAGGCATGTCAAGGGCCTCACTTCTGACTACCTGCTCAATTCTGGTGTGACCTACCGAGGGTACATTGAAAGTCATCCAGAGATTCTCACATCGGAGGCGATATGCACATTTCCTAGCAACCGTTCTGATGTAGACATCTATGGGCAGGATATTGAGCATACAGTCCAAGGATGCTCCAGGGCAGGAACTCATGGCCCCAGAAATCATGAGGCAAGCCAACCTCTGGACCGCCGCAAGCCCCCGCACTGATGCACTGAAGTTAGTCTTTGGCCACCAAACTAGTGAACCATAGGTCATGGCCGGTCTCACCACAGCAACATACAGCCAGTGCAAAAGCCTAGGATGCAGTCCCCATGTAGTACCAACCATTCGTCTGCAAGTCATGAGTGACCACTTACCTCGATCAATCACCCTTTGCAGCTGCGGTTCCCACCTCAGTGTCTTATCAAGTACCACACCCAAGTACTTGACCTCGTTCTGCAGATTTACCTCTGTGCCCTGCAGATTCAAAGGTCCCAGCCCGAGCAGGTTCCTTCTTCTTGTGAATGGCACCGCCACTATATTGGAGGGGTTGATGGCAAGACCCACCTCCTTGCACCAGTCCCCCACCAGGTTCAGTGCTCCGTTCATAAGTTCTCTGATCGTGTTGGTGTACTTACCAATAACCAGAATTGCAATGTCATCAGCGTAGCCCAAAGCTAGGACACCAGAATCATTGAGACGCCTGATGAGATCATCAGCTACGAGATTCCACAGCAGGGGGGAGAGAACCCCCCCATGAGGGAATTGATGGTCCCGGAGGGGTCTTCTACGGTGGGGTCTCGCTGGGCTTCTGCCTCTTGGGGTCCGGCCTACGCATGGGAGAAACTCCCGAGTTAGTCCCCTCCCCTTGAGGCACTCCACCAGATTGCCTTTTGCGCTTGGGGCGCTTGGTCACCTTCCTCCACTCAGCTGGCGGAAGCCACTCCCCAGTCACCATCTTCTTTTCTTTCAGAAGGCGCCTTCTCTCCGCTGGATGCGGTTGTTCGCCTGCACTGGACTTGGGCATCCCCTTAGTACTGGAGCCGGGCGCCAGCACAGTTGCGGCCCCTGACTCACCAGACTGAGAGGGTGTCTCAAGAAGAACCTGGACAGACACAGACACATCATCCAGTTTTTCCTCCTTTGTCAGAAGAACCATCTTACCAGGCGGGGACCTCTCGGTGAGTGAGCTCCGCGCGAACGCTTTCACCTCACCCGACCCTGTCTCCATCTCCTGTGACATAACAACGTTAGTTGACAGCTGTGATTTGCCCTCCCCAGAATCCGCGGGCATGTCCTCCGAAGAGGAGTGGGATTGACTGCCGGAGCAGTGACCCACCTGGGGTAGATCCGTATGTTGATCATCAGCCCTTTTCTAACCACAAAACATCACAAGTTAGCAGTATGACGATGTCACTATCCATGCTGGACCCGTTCAAGGTTGCACCTCTCCTTGTCTTCGGCACGGTACTGTAATAGCTGCACACATACCTGTTACAGAAGCAGTGCGGTGGCCGGTCTAACGTACACCTACATCTCCCCCACCGCTAACCAACCCGGGCCGATCTGTGTACACCTACACTACGCCCCATGGTCGGCACGTGAAACCGCTGCAACCCAGTCCACGAGCACTTTATCGACCGCCAGGTCTAGATCCGCTGCCTTCAGCAAAACAGAGGCACCCCGTGTAGGCTGTGCGCATAGCACACAGTGGGCCAGCCGATAGACGGACAGGCCACTTCACAGCGGTCTTGCAGAGTCCCCTCACGCAAGCGTGAGGCATACACTTCTGCCTGGGGCGCTCTCGCTAACCCCTCACCTCCCTTGCCCATCATTGTGATGGAGAATGTCCTAGACGCAACGAGACTGATGGCGGAGGTAGAAGAAAGCTGTGGTGAAGCAGGTAGTGGTGCTGGTATTTTGCATGAGGTTAAAGATTGTGACTGGTCTGATAGTGGAGATGGAAGCAATAGGAGCGAAGAAGGTTGTAGTGTTGCCGATCATTGTGATGGAGAATGACCTAGACGCAACGAGACTGATGGTGGAGGTGGAAGAAAGCTGTGGTGAAGCAGGTAGTGGTGCTGGTATTTTGCATGAGGTTGAAGATTGTAACTGGTCTGATAGTGGAGATGGAAGCGTTGAAGTAAAGAAAGGTGTGGTGGTGCTGATAACTTTGTTTGTGTTAAGAAAATTTTCTGTCTCCATAGTTAAATGTTTGGTTTTACTAACATAATAAAGATCCAAAAAATTGGTTGGAAATTGGAAATGTCGGCTCAGTTTTCTCAATTAGTTTTATTCTTTTGACATTAATAACTTTTCTAAAATAATGTATGATCATAATAATAAATTTATGAACGCTATTTTCACTTCTTTGGATAAAATAAACTCGAATACTTTTGAGCTTAATATTTTATGTCAACGAAATTAATATCGCATATATATTAATTATAATAATAATTATTCTAGGTATTAAGTTGTTCCCACAGTCAAATAGTAAGTATATAGATAATTAAGATCGGGTTTCGTCTATCAATAGTAGCGATGAATTTTATACTAGTTGGTATTACCAATTAATCGAATACCGTATGCGGCACAGTAGATACGATATTAATGAATTTCTGTCTGCTACTCGTATTATTATTGTTTTGCCAATCGGTTCCAGTGGGTTTATAACAATTTAGACATTTTAGTGGCCATACAACACAATAACTATTATGAAACAAAATATTTGTTCATCTTTGATGAATTACGACTCTTGAAAATATTTGTGTTTTAAATGTTATTACATTTTTCAAGTCGGTGTCCACCGTTTCCATAGCAAATATATTAAATTACTTTCAACAATTGTGTCAAAAAATTGGTTTTTGTTCCAAAGTAACCATAAAAAACGAATAAACAACGTTTATAATTGTATTGTAGGGTATATTTATTGAGTATTCGTTTTGAGTACTGGAAGGTAAACATAGTTAGGCTGCGTAGCGTTTGTGGGTCTACATCAAACTGCTTTTAAACCATAGCCTTAGTCCATGCTTTGACAACTCGGTCGCTTTGTTACTGCAGGACCTTGATACAAACTTAACAACAGTAAGGCTGCGTGGTGTTTGTGGGTCTGGATCAAACTGCTTTTAAACCATAGCCTTAGTCCATGCTTTGACAACTCGGTCGATTTGTTACTGCAGGACCTTGATACAAACTTAACAACAGTAAGGCTGCGTGGTGTTTGTGGGTCTGGATCAAACTGCTTTTAAACCATAGCCTTAGTCCATGCTTTGATAACTCGGTCGATTTGTTACTGCAGGACCTTGATACAAACTTAACAACAGTAAGGCTGCGTGGTGATTGTGGGTCTGGATCAGACTGCTTCTAAACCATAGACTTAGTCCATTCTTTGATAACTCGGTTCGATTTGTACTGCAGGACCTTGATACAAACTTAAACAACAGTAAGGCTGGCTGTGGTGTTTGTGGGGTCTGGTGGATCAAACTACTTTTAAACCATAGCCTTAGTCCATGGGGGTCGGTTATTGGCGGCGGAGCAGTGAGGTCGGTGGCAAATTATTTTAATGAATATTTTTCTGAAGTACGGGAGAAGTTGGCTAGAGACTTGCCACTGCACATTGCCTCGCCGCTGGTGGTCGACGCCGTGTTTGCAGCTGGTCATGACTGCCGTTTGGGGCAGGTATCTGACAGCCAGATTGTCAGGTGTGTGCGGGAGATGCGCCACGGCTCGGCTCCCGGTGTTGATGACTTTCCGACATCACTACTCAAATTGAATTTAATCAGCATATTACCCCTTATGAAACATATCATCAATCTGAGTCTAACTAATGGAGTTTTCCCTGGAGTTCTAAAAACTTCTAAAGTAATTCCATTATTCAAATCAGGTACCAAAAATATTAAAAGCAGCTACAGGCCAATTTCTTTGTTAAGTGTAATATCTTAAATACTTGAGAAATGTGTTAAATTCAGCTGCAGCTATTTTTGGAGAACAATATTTTATCGGAAAAATAATTTGGTTTTAGGAATATCTTGGGGTTGTATTGGATTCTAAATTGCGGACCAAATCAATTACTTAAAATCAAAACTTTAATACGAAAAAATTATATACGTGTTTTACCAACTAAGTTTAATACTAAATGAAACGGAAATTCATACGGTTTATTTTGCATATGTTCAATCCATTCTCCAGTATGTAATTATAGTATGGGAAGGTGCCGGAACAACACTCCTAAATCCATTATTTTTGTTGTCCAAAAATCAATCATCTAAGCTGCTTTTAAAAAGTGCAAGCGATTCCCGACTAATCAGTTATTTTACCAGACAAAATTACTTTCAATCAGACAATTATATGTTGAAACATTATCAATTTATACTCGTACTCATAAAGAAATTGTGATCACTCCCATTTCTCATAGTTATAGAACCAGAAACTCAGTTAATGTAGGTGTGCAAGTTCCCAAAGCAGTAAAATCAATTTGTCATTCAAATTCATTCTTTATAGCGAATTTCATTTATAGAAACATTCCATTGGAGATTAGAAACCTTCAGGTTTCTACAAAATTGTTTAAATTGTCTATCTCTGACTGGCTGTTGGAGATCGGTTCCGAATAGGCTAAGACGCTCATCCGCTCTGAGTACAGCAACTAACCCACTCAAACTGTTCTCACTGTTACCACTTCGTTCACAAACAACATATGCCGTCGCGCCGAACATTCTGCCTAATGTAGGCCTACAATAGATTCAGTTCAGTCAATCTATAAATTTTCATTGAAATAGCAAAAATTTATCTCACACTTTCACATTTGTTTGTAGTTTCCAAATAAAAAAAAATACTTTTTTATTTTTATTGTTAAGTGTAATTTTACTTTAATTTTTTTCTTATAAGGTACACATTAAATGTATCGAAGAACGCGTTCTCGCGCACAGGCCAATATCGGCCCATGCGGGAACTTTTATCAGTTACCTGATATGTTACCGAGGGAGCCTGTATAAATGTCAAGATCAGAAGAGTTTCGTTTGTGGTCCCTGCATTGTCCTATTTTAGTTACAGCTGTAAATCCTGTTTTGACAACACGGAGCTTTGGTTTTATAGGAACTTGCTACAACCTCAACAACAGTCAGTTCAAATGCACCTGTCTAGCTGGTTTCTACGGGCTTGACTGCTCTAAGTTCAACCCCTGCAACAGTACCGTGTCTCCTTGCCAGCATGGAGGAACATGTACTAGGTAACAGTTTACTTATACAGTTTTTGAAATGATGAAGATTAAGGGGATGGGTTAGTTGATCACCCATGTTACCCTTTTTTGTTGTTCTATTATTTATATGTTAAAAGAAGTTGTCGTATTATTGATAAGTTCAATGATTATCCTGTGTGACGGACTTTAAAATTACCTTGATTTTGTTTTTAGCTAGTGGTGTATCTCCTTTATATCCACTTAAAGGGGGTTGCCATAGAGAATATATGCTTACTTGGCGTGCTGTAGGAGTTCGGTGTACAGTCAAAGGCTCCCTGGAGTGGACCCTTTCCTTTACAGTATTCTTATAGGTTCTCTAGTTAGAGTACAAATTTTCTTAGGGTAACCCAGATAATTGATTTTCTTAGGTTCTTCTTAATTCTCTAACATTAAGCCACTGTTCACGTCCTACCTTTCCATCGTTTCGAATAGTTTCTTTCCTGTGGATTCACACTAATCCACAGGAAGAAGTGCCTAGCCACCTTTACTGGAGCCTCCTAATCCTCCAGTATCTAACATCCATGAATTCAGGGATCCTCGTTAGGATTTCTCAGAGGGAAAATTGGTTATCATCAAATCCTCCTCAAGACCGCAAGCAGTGGTATGGCTCGTGATAGCGGGAAACGAAAAGCTAATAATGTTTTATTCATTCGCTGTTTTTTTGGAAAACGTGAAAGAATTAAATTGCGATTTCAACAGTTTTAAACAAAATGCATTTAAACTTCCTTTTATGTAGTTTGAATTATAATTAGTTATGTTCACCAAAGTATAACATTATAGTTCTAGAGATTGTTGTATTTTCATCTTTTGATATGTTTCCGCCTGGAACACATCTGGAGGGTTAGGGGCTTAAATAAAACTCCGGGACATTCAGCACCATACTATGTGATATACTATTTTCTACTAGGCCATAAGAGTTTTATAGCTTTTTGACATTGATATATCTTAGCTCTGGGGGGTGATGGTGATTTTTAAGGTAGAAAATGTGTAACAGGTTTCCATAGAAACTACCAGAGCTATTTGTATTGAATTTCTAAAATAAAAGGATAAGAAAAACACTGTTGAGATGAACTGAAAACATTCCTTTTAGACATATCTATGTTTTAACCTATTTCCCACTCGGAAGAAAATATAAACATTTTTTCATGCGGGATTTGTATATAATATTTGTTAAAAAAGTAATTTGCAATTTGGCCCATATGTATCATTTTTTACAAAGATGTCAATATGCCAATACATCTGTGTGCACAAAAAATTAAATTTTTCACAGAATGTTAATGTCTTTCTATCTTTGACCCTTGGCCACACTCGGTGTCTTGCCTGTTTTGACATGTTGCTTCCCATAATACGCGGTGCTACGTTGTCGTGTTCGATGTCAAGGGTTTTCTAGACCTCCTATGGGACCCTACGACAAGTGCCTCTTTGACCTCTCTTCAATGAATTATTTGGCTAATTGTAAAATAAGGTCTTTCAAAATTTGTTTGCATTCGTTTATAAAACATACAACTAGGGAATTAACCCCAGTCTGATAAAAATCCATACAAGAGCCTAAGAAGCCAACGACGTGCCTTTCTAACCACACTGTAGATGACATTCAGTTGGTGGAAAGTGTCGACCCCCATTAGTTGAACTATAGAAATCAATAGCTCTAGGGGTTTTTTCTTCATTGTTAGATTTACCAGCATACATACAAGAATAGCATACAAGAATTTTGGTCAAAAGCTTAGTCCTTAAAACACAGATAAGGTTCTATAGCACCCCAAACCCTTTGAAACTAATAAGATGAAAGACACAAACTTAAACTCAGTACATATATGCAAACATAATCTCTTTCTGAGAAAATACACCAAGATAACCTAGCTACAGTAGCACTATGGTGACGGAATAAAAGCTTCTGGCGTGTTGTAGTATCCCATCATGTATTGCAGGGGTAGTGAGGATGACTGCATCAATTGATGGTGATAAAAGTGATGTTGTTACAGCGAGGGTAGCAACCAGTACGAGTGCAGATGCCCTCCTGGCTACCAGGGAAACTCCTGCGAGGTCTTCAACCCGTGCTCGCTGACAGAGTGCGCCAACGGAGGCGTCTGCGTCAACAAGAGCAGCACGGAGTTCGCCTGCTCCTGTCTGCTGGGATACACAGGTGAGTCTCATCAAGAATCAAGAACATCAATGACCATTAAATAATATAAATTTTACATTAAGCTTCGTCAATTAAAACTAAAATATAACTATCACAGTGAATCAGCTAAATAAGGTGAACAATTTAGAATATATAGCAAAATAAAAAAAAATCTAAAAAAGTAACAGTCGTCAAGATCTGACAGACGTACATAAGCTACTGTACTATCTTACACTTTAACAATCTATCGATTGAAAATGTTATTCAAGTAATAATAAAAAGCCTATAGGTAACTAGGAGATTTACTGGATAAGCAAGTGTCTACCTCATATAAACGTCCTAATTTTAATAACACTCTAGATAATATTCTGAGTATCAAAGGTAGTTTTTCATGTAGTTTTGCAGACATAAAATGTCAAAAGTTTTACTGTTAAATGTTTTTTTAGTTTTGTTACTGCACTTTCAAGTTAAGTCTGTTTCAATTGAAATGATCTTTATGACTGTGGACAGACCACAGAGAAAAGTTAATATAAATAGAAGGTCAAGTTATTACTAAATATTATAAATAATGGTTAGCAGTCTGTTCTATAAGCTGAATTGCAGACTATCCTAATTTCTGTCTTCACAGTTCAGTCTGGGGTCACAAGAACTAATAATACGGTGTATCCCTGATTCCACACTATTTTGTACTCCCAACACTTTCTACTTCCCTATCCCACGTCTAGAACCTTCTTCAAGCAAGTACATATTTAACCTGATTCTCATAACTACAGTAATGTGGTGAATGATATTGAAAAAGTAGATGCCCATTTTATTTAGTGATGTGACCAGAGTTTATATTTTTTGGTTTATGTAATATTATGGAAAATGTCTTTAAGAAAAAATTTCAAACAGATAAATTTAAACCAAGTTTATGGACCTGAGCTTGAATCTGGATTTTTAGGTCGTTTTCGAAGACTTTCCAAGAATTAATTTCTGCTATCATCCTACACGATAGGAAATAAACTTATCACGTTTTTAATAATGGGTATGTTACAGACTATCCTATTTGCTCTGTTCTGTAAGATAAACAGTTTAATACTATAGAGTTTGTTATCACCCCTGAATAACTCACAATAACTAATAATACTTTGTATCCCCTATCCCACTCTACTTTATACTCCCGACAATTTGTAAATTCCGATGCCACGTCTAGAACCTCCTTCAATGTGTATGCTCTTAAATATTTAAAATGCTTTTACATTTGTTTTCAAATACAGCGAGACAGGTTCAGAGTTATAGCCCTCAACTATTTTTCCCATACATTATTACTCAGAGCCTTTAAATATAGCGTGAGATACTAATCTTAAATATATTTTTACTTATTTATTTCGTTCGTTTGGTCACGTGTACCATTCAATTCTTTTAGCAGTTAAAAATTTGGATTTTAACGCTACCCACGTCAAATTTTTACGTAAGAATATTTTTTAAATCTTAATTTTAGACTTGTCCAAAATTGTGTCATTGCCCATGAAAATAAGTTTAAAAGTAAAAAGTAAGTTGAAACATAATAGAAATTTACGTTGCAACACTTAAACACTGTTTTATCAGCTGTCGGGTCCCTTTAATTTTAAAATCAACCTGTAAAGTGTTCTGTAAGGAAAATGAGAGTAACGCCACTGTTTCTATAAGATGAAACGTCTGTAATAAATCCAAGAAACGCAGCCTCTTGTCATGAAATTCAGATTGAGTAATGACAGAGGAGCTGGTTTGTTGCTTTCCTCCTGACAAGCAAAATCTTTCATACTCTTATTTGCACATGTTTCAAATTTTCACTCCAAATCCCTTACAAATTTTTATCTTTATAAAACAACCTCAAAACACTGAACAAAAATGTTCACAATTCTTGTTAAATGATCATAAAACATTATTATTCGTGTATTTACATTATTTTTTGATCGACCTTTTGAAGTATAGTTTGTTGATTCCACTGGCACAGTAGCTCAGGGCTAGCAAACGTGCTTGTTTACCTAAGTCAAAGTTTGCTGGGTCGCAACCAGCTTCCTGCGAACCCTGTCCAACCTCTGGTAAACCCACGTTGTTAATTCCGCTACGGCACCTCACTGTCTTTGATTCAACGTACAAACCCCTGGTGATGGGTTGTTGAGGGTTAAAAAAATAACATGAACCAGTTCATGAAGGGGTAATTTCACTCGCTGTAATTTCTGAAATATTGAAACATTTTTGTTAGTTTCGCTAATTACCAAAGTATTCCTTAAACGTACTATAGGATGAGGAAACGTAATACAAAATTTAAAATATCAAACGCAAGCCTCGCTCAACTTTGCTATGGTGATATTGTTCTGGAAAACTTTGTTGGGTAAAGTGATATTGGACCAACTACTAAACTCCCTGAGCAAAGTTCCTACATGTTTGACTATGTACTTGTTAGAGTTCTGTTTTTAGATGATTATTCTGAAAGTTTCAACCACGAACAAGCATTCGCTGTCTTCAACCACTCCCCAGCACATTTGAAAGGATTAAATTGCAATTTCAACACTTTTCAACAAAATATGTTTACCTTTCCTTTCTGTTTATTTTGAACAGAAAACGATCATGAGATTCGTTCGTTTCGAAGTATATTATAGGCCGTGAACGTTTGTCGACGAATTTGATCCAGGGGTGATGAAAAACTCAAAAACGGCTTAATATTTTTGATTTTAACTATCCTACTAGGGTAAAACTTTTTAAATGAAATTTGGACCCAAACTATAATTTTTAGTATATTCCTGAATGTGAAACTGAAATGAGGGGTGCCACACGGGAAGTCTTTACGAAATTTAAAATAGAATCTTAGATTTATATGCCTATATTTTTTCAAATTAATGATATTCTTAATAGAATAAATGGTTTCAAAAGGACAACAGAGTTAGAAATGGCAGCCATTTAAAAGGTGGCCTTAAATTAAATTTCGGAGATGCTGCATAGGTTTTGTAATTTATTTGATAAAAGAGTAGAACTTTGTAAATTCAATTGGGTGACAACAAACTAATTTTTTGTTTCCCACTGTGCCTCCAGTGGGATGGCCCACAAGGGGTCACTAGGAAACCTTAAAAGAAGCATAGATTTAGATGTACTACAACAAAGTTAGTTTTGTAGCAGAGTAAAATGCCTCAACTCCGACTTCAAAAGTACGACTGAATCGGAAATAGCAGCCATTCAAATTTGCCCTAATTTGAAAATTCGAAGTGCTTTTTAGATAGGTTTTGAATATGTTTAGCCATTCAAACTACAAGAGTGAAACTTTACAAATTCAATTGGGTACCAACAAACTATTTTTAACGTTGTCGCCAACTGCAATCCCTCTAACATATTGAAAACTTGTCAGCACCTAATAATTTTAAACTCAAACCATCTTTGAATGACCACCATTTCCAAATAGATTGCTCTTTAATAGTCGGAATTAGATAATCGTACTTTACTACAAATTAACTTTGATTTTATGTAGGCCTACATATCAACCTATGCATTTAAGATTTCGCATTGATTGCTCATGGGCTGTCCCTCATTTGTGGTTAACATACGGTAATAAGTAAATTGAATAGTATTTTAGATCCCAATTCAATTTGGAAGTATTAACTCTTAAAGGGTAGTTAATAATAAAAATATTAAGCTGTTCTAGGACTTTCACCACCCCTGGACTCAAATACTACGCAAATAGGCTATTTTTATCAATGTTCCTTTCGTTCCTCGAGTTTGAAATTTTGAAATACTGGGAACCTTATTTAACAGTTTCAAAAAATATTTTAAGACTAATTTAAACTATTTGAGATTACTTGAAAATATAGTTCGACAAATTATGCTATCACATTTAATAAAACAATATATGATTATGATGAGAGGCTCCTTGTCACTGGCGACGAAAATGACAATGAAGTTACGTTTTCTCCTTTCTTGGTTCCAAATGTGCTTTTAGTTCAGAAGTTTTAAACTATAGTAATTTTAAATAACAAAACTAATACTACTAAATATTTAGCTTGAAAACCTCCACACTAATTTTAAATTTCAATTTAATTCCATACTGTGCATTTTGCAATTCTGTTATAAAAAGTTTGTTCCAGGAAGTGTGTGCGATATGGAGGTGGATGAATGTGCCTCCAGCCCTTGCCTCAATCAGGGTCGATGTGTTGATGAAATTGGCACCTTCCGTTGCATTTGTATGCCTGGGTTTGATGGTAAACATTCCGTCTTGATTAGTTTTTAGATTTTTAGAGTACGCTTTTAAAATGACAATCCATACGTAGGTATTTTAAGCAAAATATGCATGAGATATGAGTTTAATATGATTGTGGTGCGACCTTGTAGTATTTTTACTGACTAAGGCTGACATGCTCCTTAGGCAAGACTGTTAAGGAATAGCCTAACAGCCGATGGCATCAAAGCGACCTAAAGTTTACCGTTGTATTCGAATAAATTATGCATCTGAAGTATGAACTGGTGTAGACCATTTCGTAATCCTCGTAATTACTTATGACATCCTTACAATTACTTATGAGGATGGTCTTTCAATAGTGTGGACGTTAATCTACACTATAGAATATCACAGCAACTGCTCATAACAATCCAAGATTTGTGACTTCCAAGTAGCTGGATCACAGAACATACCACCGTCCCAGTTTTAGGTTAGTTATTGTTAATCTATGTTAATTGGTCATCCAATACAGGTTGGTACTCTGTGTTGTCATTGTTGGCTTCGTGACCGATTTTTACTAGTCCAGAGATTGAAATTGATTACATTAAAAAACTGTCCAAGTCCTTTAACTATCCATTGTGACGGGCTCCCTATCACTTTGGTACCTTCTTGTTTCTGCTGATGATCTTGATCGACTCCCAGCTGAGCCTGAACACCCGGTCCGACCAAGGTTCTCGTGGAGTGTTGAATTTCCATACTGTCCACCTGGATGGGATGCCGTGGAGGAAGGATGCTTACTAGTGCTCTCAGAGTTTTCAAGGTGGAGGGATGTTCTGTCCTAGGACGTACTTTCACTGTCTGGGAGGACTTTGGAGTTGTTGAGTTAGAGTCATAATCTTCTTAAGGTGCAGCCTAGCTCAAACCCGGATCTAGTTTAATTTTGAAGCTATAAATAATCACTTAGTTAAGTTGTCTCTTAGAATTTGGTAGATTGGCCATATACTACCTTTCTCATTCATATGAATCCCTTATTTCCGGTGACTATACAATATTCCGAGAAATACTTAGCTAGCAGACTTACTTAGAGCCACCTGATATTCCAGAATCTAACATCTAAAAGCTATGATTATGTTTCCGTTATTGAGGTAAAGAGAGTCAGATGGGCCTATCTTTCTTTTGTTAAATAAGATAACTTTATGTACCTATGTTCAGAAAACCTTCAGAGCTACAGAGTTGATTTTTAAGTTGTTTCGAAGTACTTGTTGTCTCTTCTTGTTGTAATTTGAGCGTGGGATTTTGTTAAATATAATAGTTTAGGATTCTTATTATTTATTATTTTATTTTCTAGATTTTTAATTTTTTATATAAAATACTATGTACAAAAAAGAAAAAGACACATGAAAAATAAAGAGGAATGGTTATGGAACAAATTTATTCATGGGGTTTGGGCAAAATTTACATTAGTAAAAATCATTTTTCTAGGAAGGCGATAAAAAGAACCATAGTGAGAATCTAAAATTGAAAAGTTACCTAATACTACTATGAAGCACTTTACAAAAAATGCAAAGACGTTTTTTCTATCAGATAGAATTTACTGAAGTAGGTCTTAAATTGAAACTAAATGTGAGTTTTATAAAATAAACTTTTAAAAACAATTGGTTTAATTTGGTAAAACTGTAGGTCGTAATTACACCAAAGGTTAATGACAGCTTCACCCTTTACCTTCTAGGTGATCTTTGTGACGTGAACGTGGACGAGTGTGTATCGGGGCCTTGCCTCCACGGAGGGACCTGCACAGACCGCGTCGACGGCTATTCCTGTTCCTGTGTCCCTGGACGAACCGGTGGGTAAACTAAGTACAGTACAGTACAGTAGTAACTAAGCAATATGTCTCATTGTTTCTCTTCCACTGTTTACCAAGAGCTTGACCTAAATGGTGTTTGAGAAAAAATTGTGCACACCCTCTGATTGCATCACCTGGTGTTTTGTCATATATTGTGCGGACATTGTTCGGTATTGCCCTTCAGTTGTTTGGCATTGACATAAACGTTGAACATGTCATACACTTTTTATATCGGGCAGATATTTACATTTATAAATAGTAAGTGTAAAAATATTTTTTTTATTTTTAGTACAATAAACGTAGCTTAGTAGGAGCAAACTTCTTTTAAAATCGGTAAGTCATTTTGGATTTAAAAATAAAATGGCTTAGGTGTTGTGCCACAATACTTAATTTAAAATTTATATATATTTTATGTTAATGAAAAAATTGAATATCGAAACTCTAGGTTAAAAATTCTGAGAAAGGGTAATTCATTTTGGATAAAATAAAATGGCTTGTTAAATTCTGTCACAATTTGTTTTTTTATTTTTGATTATAATCTGACATATCGTAAACTTTTAATTTATTATTTTATGATAAAAATAAAACCAAGAATAATAAATAGAAACAATAATTTAATAACTTATAATCTTAAAACCTTATAAACAAGAATAATAACAACTTTTTCAGATACCAAACCCCCCTTAAACATGTCTAGTTATGTTAAATTATACAATTACGTTTGGTGAAAAAGTGAACGTAATTGTAAAAATATGAAAATAATGTAAATTCTAAACAGCAGTGATGATACTGCCAACATGTCCAAAATAAACTTCTAATTTATTGGTACTTTTCAGGAGTGAATTGCGAATCAGAGATTAACGAATGTGCTTCAAATCCTTGTAAGAACAACGGGACCTGTGTTGAAGACTCGCCTGGGTTCACGTGCGTGTGTAGTGCAGGCTTTGAAGGTGTGTATCAATTGCTCCACTTTATTTTAATAGCTAACTATTTCCATATTATAAACCATGTTTTAAGTTGACTGGGACGGTGGCGTTTCCGGTAACCAAGCTGCAGTCAAACCTTTGTGTAGCGAACCTCAATATAAAGAACTACTTGTTTTAAAGAATATTTTACAATCCCTTTGAACTCAGTATAGCACACAATGTAACGTTTACCTTAATTTTACGAATAAACTATGTTTAAAACCTTGATGCTACGAAAATTTAATAGTGCTGGAAACATAAATTGTTTATCTCTACATAACGAATTTAAATGGGTTGAACCTTTACATAACGTATTTCAACTTTAACGTAACTTATAACGTATGTTCTACGACTCAACCGTGGTATAACGTACCTAAACAAACGTGTCCCAGCCTGAAACATCTGTCAGAAAAGTCTACATCCAGTTGCTTTAGTTACTGACACCGTTGGGAAATCATATGATACTGTTTACTGTATCTAAAGTGCGTGTAAAGTCCGGTACCAAAGGCGAATAAACGGAAACGGTATGACTTAAGTGTTGAAATCAAACATAAGATAGATTAAGTGTATTGAAAACAACCCAATATAGATATTAATCTCTGTACATTGTTGTTTACCAAATCGATGATTACTACATTTATTGAATTTTTAAATTGAGTTACAGAATTTACTTGGTTTTTCTTTACTTTAAATTCGTTTATTGTTTATGTTTTAAAACGTTACATTTTTAAATAAATCTAGTCTATAGTATTTCTAATAAAACGAATTTGATTGTGTTTTCGTAACTATGTACAGTGTATCACCTTTGTATCAAGGTTACATTCACTTCAATTCGTTATTTAGAGGTTAACAAGTAGATCTGTAAACTTTCATATAGCAAAATATTAGTTGACCTAACCTCAGTTTAACGAACCTGAAAGTAAAATATTCCTTGATCCAACATAATTATTATTCAATACCTTCAGGATCGTAATGTAATAGTTTGACTGAACTTGGATTTCACAAATTGTGGATAGTTGTGAGCAATGGTCAGTGGTCAGTAATCTCTCATCCGCAAAGATCATCCTCATAATCAGACCAATTCATAATTCAAAGGCAAAGTGGTTTGGATCCCAAGCTAAACTTTAGGTCCCTTAGATGCCATCGGCTGTTAGGCTGTTAATTAACAACCTGTCATGAACATGTCAGCCTTAGTCAGTAACAAGACTACAAGAGCACGTCTATCATCTAACACTCATTTCTCATTCATACTTGGTTTAAAATGAGGTTAACTCATTTACCACAAACTCATCGGCTTTTTTGTGATGTTATCGGACATATGGATAACCCTTTATTTCAAAAGCTAATAGTAATTCATTTTGTTAAAAAATACATTGCTTTACAAAATTATAAAAAAAATCAAATGGTATGGTAATAAAACGTTCCCGCACGTGTCGATGTTGGCCTGTGTGCAGGAACGAGTTCTTTCACAAAACGGTTTAAAAAACTATGTTTTTATCAATATATAAAAATTATAAAAAATATAAAAAAGTATACGATTCAGTTTTAATATTTAATTGACAAATCATGTGAAGAAAATGGTTTTAAAAAGAAAAACAGAGCGAATGAGAGTTTAAGCTTTTTCAGAACCAATCCCAAATACCCAGTCAGAGATAAACATGTTAAATATTTTTTTACAAATCTTGAGGTTTCTAATCTCCAATTTAATGTTTCTATATATAATGTTTTCTCTACAGAATGAATTTGGATGGCAAATTTATTTTACTACTCTTGGTACCTGAAGGTATTTCCTACTAATGACAGGATGTCAACAGAAAACAGTATAACAATCTAACTGTGCCATTAAAAAGATAATGCTTTTGAGTTTGAAGTAAACCAAAAGTGAAAGAACATATTTTATCATGGCTTAGATTATGGGAGCATGGTGAAGTGTTAGTTCATGGACAACGTGCATGCCCAGAAGTCCAACGTTCCTGTATCGAAACCAGTGGTAGGCGACCCCTGACAGATGTTCTTTTGTTTTTCGTATAACCTTCTGGCCTAGGTCTAGTGTTAGAGTTTGTAGGTCGCAGTGCCTCTTATGTGACCCAACGACTACATATGTAGCTGGAACCAACGTCTTAACAACGTACCTTCTGAAGCATGGTGGAAGTCTGATAAATAAAATTTTATATGTGTCATGAACGGGAATCGAACGTTTTTGGGGTTGTAGACCAGTACTCTACCCTCTCAGCTATGACTGCAACTACCACTGTATAATGTGCTATGTCACTCACGCCGCTAAGGTACTTTTCTGTCTTTTAATTCATCGCTCAAGCCCAAGCCATAGTGATGAACAATTGAGATTTCATTACAAGATAACAGAGAGATTCCATCATATTTAAAGATTTTAATACATTTACTATCAATTATTCTAAATTAAATTCTTCCAACGAAGTAAATCAAAACAGTGCGTCGAATAAATTAAATTAACATTCAAATCGGGTAAACTATGAGGGTATCCGTATGTCTTCAAACGCATGGTTATTTTATGTTTGAAATTCGTTGTTGGTCATAGTGGGCTTACGTGGTTTTTATTTTAATTGCGCACATTTTCCATCACGATTAGTAAAGACAAAGTTTCACGATGTTCCGAGAACTGGAAGCTAATCCCGGTATAGGGTAAGCTGGAATCTAGAATATAACAATATTACCACATAATCCGCCTTACTAATCTTTTTATATTGTAGATTCTAACTCCTCTGAGGACGGTATCAGATTCCAAATCCCAAAACCTTACGAAACTTTGTTTTTCCTTATCGTTATAGAAAATTTCCACAGTAAAAGTCGAATGATTATGTTTTGGGATTGAAGTTTCGGAGAAATGATTAATACTTTTTCCTACAACCGCACGATAATAGGCACATTTCACACTGTTTATAGAATGTATGAGTAGTATATTTCCACACTAAGATGGATACGATTTCATTACCACCCTAGTGCGGCAAAGGAACCAGCGAACATATACGCGGAACGCTCCAAATCGATATGAAACTAACCAATAGCATGCGCTAAGCGCTCAGTAGGCTGATACACGGTCGCCGTTCCTACAACACTAACATCCATTTTTGCGCAATGAAACTGAGGTTACCGGGAACCTAAAAGCTATGTTTACATTTATCTCAGTGGGAAAATCAAACATAACCTCAATGACCTCAATTTATTATTGTAGGAAAAATCGTTTGTGTAATATGAGCGCAAACTACCATGGCCGCCCTCGAAGTTCTGGCAGCACTCTGCTGTGGCTTCATGCTGCCTTATGGACCTCTCGTGCGATATGACATCGTTTGCGCTCTTGTTACACAAATATTTATTGTATTGATTGAACTATTTATTGAAATTGATTGAGGATTTTGTTGATTTTGTTGATTTTCAGGTGACAGGTGCGAGATAGAGACGGACGAATGTGGTTCACATCCTTGCCTCCACGGCGGGAGCTGCGAGGACGGCTACAACGACTACAAGTGTGCCTGCCTTCCAGGGTTCACCGGGAAAAACTGCCAAATCGACATCGGTATGTTTTATCCCACATGGTCGAACTACATTCATATTTCTTACCGCAAATTATTAAAATAAAAAAATGTAAAATATATATTCATTTTTTATTAGCGAATTTCCCATAGGGAAGAAGCTATTACCGTAGGTCTCATGGTGAGACTTAAGCCCGGGACCATGTTATTTTTTCTTCTTTAGGTGCCCAGAGTCCAAAAACAATAGTCGTTAAAATTTATATATATATATATATATATATATATATATGTGTATATATATGTGTATATATATATATATATTAATGTGAACACGATAACTCTCGTAAAAATGGTCCGATCGAGACCAAATTTGGTACAGACGTGTATTCCTACAAATGCTCGGACGAGTTCGTAAACCAGACATATCGGTCAATGGGAACGGGTAGTTTGGGGGGGTTTTGTACCCCAAAATGGGGTTTTTTTGCGTTTTTCACATGTAATTTTTTAGATTTTCAAATTTTATCTTTCACCATTAGAATCAGCTTAAAAAACTGCACAAATAAGTCCCTTAAAGTTTTTCTCTATCTCAAACGGTTACCGAGATATTAAAAAATCTAAACACAGTACGTTGTATTGAGGGGCTCCAATGTTAATCTTATGGAGGATAGGGAAAAAATTCATATTTCGCATATTAATGAATATTTTTGGATAAAACTTGATATTTAGCTTCATCTGGTTGAGATCTATCCATTTATGCTTAAAAATCATAGTTTATGTGTTTATCATGGCAGCAAACCTGTATACTCTTTTCCCATGTTAATCATATGGAGAATAGGCAAACTCCTTTATTTATGAACAGATGTTGATGAAAGTTGGTATAAATGTTAAAAATAAAAAATTTTGATGGTATAAATGCCTACTCTCAGTGTTCCTCATAGCAGCAAACCTGCTCGCTCTTTCTTATGTTAATGTTATGGAGAATAGGCAAATGATTCTCATGTTTATCGACAGATTTTGACCAAACTTGTCATATATTATTATTATTATTTTATTATTGATTTGGAAATTCGCTGAGTACGCAGGTTTTCTGCGACGGGGGTATTTATTTTAAATTAATTGTACTTTTCCTATCGCTCTTGTGTTTTAATCTACTCAACTTTTCTGGAGGTGGAGAAAATCCTACAGTTTTCAAGTGATTACTTAATTATTTACATTAACAATTTCAATGTTAACTTTAAAAAACGATCATGTGGTCTTAATGTTCGCCTCAATAAATAAGTATTTTTATTCATTCGTTCAATTTTCAGGTATTGATTATATCATGTTAATGTAAAATAAATCGTTTAATGTAAATTGTTAGGTAATCACTAGAAAAACAGGAGGAGTTTCTCTATCTCCATAAACGTTGTGTAGCTTAAAACACAAGAGCGATAGGAAAAGTTTTAATTAATTGTAAAATAAATAATTAAATATTCATTACTATCATGAATTTCAAACAATCAGTAAGTATAGTCGTTTGAAATAAAATGTTATCATTCTGAACCAAGCTAAAGAATATAATTCCATTTTCGCATAAAGTGGAACTATTTTTAGAACCGAGCAGTAATCAGTAACCAGCAGGAGGATATTTATATTGCGAAAAGATGTAAATTAGCCCAAGTAATATTCTCTACGTCCAGAATATTTCACACTATATATCAATATATTCCACACTATCCTGTAAGAGTTACTGTAGGAGCCCATTAATAGGGTTCCAGAATTCAAGGAATATATTGAAAGACCAGTTTGTTGAATGATGTGCTAACACGACCGTACCTGTACTGGGTGAGTGTGAGGGGTAGGTTGCGTGAATATGAATGATCGTTGGTAAAATGCGTATCCAGGTTCCAATTGAAACTACTCCACAAGAATGTGGTATGACAATATTCCGGGGTTTTGTTTATTCAATTTTAAATCTATTTCGGTTTTAATTTGCAAATCTAATGCACAGTTGGTATAAGCAGGAATAGTGAATATGATTATGGGTATTTGTTATTATTTTACTATTAGTTATACGTGTGAAATTTTATATGAAAAATTCATCTATAATACAGACTCGAAGAAATTATTCCCTAACTACATGTTTTTGCAAACCTTGTGCAGAATACCTTATCCAGGTGAATATTTGTTTACCATGTACACGTAATATTTATTCATGGTAAATATGAATGTTTAAACATGTAATATTTTTCTTATGAAAATACACTTCGGTCGATAAATTAATTCATTTAATGATTGATTGATTCAAATTATAATTATAGTTGACTTTCATTTCCCAACCCAGGAGAAGCTCGTGAATCAATCCGGCGACATTTGATCCTCATTTTGATGGTTGTTTAATTCAGTCTCGCTCTTGATCGAATAAAACATTACAAAGGTCCAAGAGAGAGGAAGAATTGGGGGAAATGTTCCAAACGTGCGGGTAGCTAATAATGAGCCTTGGAAATCTGAGCTTTTCCGTGAAAGTTGGAAATTTATATTCTCACCGATTAAGCGGAATCCGTGCTAGAACGGAAGGACTTGTGTTGCGATGAGATGTCTCCATGACGTCTGTTGTCGTGCACCTAGGTGCAGTGGCGCCACCTAGTATCAGAGAGCGGAATTACTTACAATATCTCTAATTTGCAGATCCCTGCGCGGGGTATCCCTGCCAGAACGGAGGGACTTGTGTTGCGATGAGATGTCTCCATGACGTCTGTTGTCGTGCACCTAGGTGCAGTGGCGCCACCTAGTATCAGAGAGCGGAATTACTTACAATATCTTATATTTTCAGATCCCTGCGCAGGGTATCCCTGCCAGAACGGAGGGACTTGTGTTGCAATGAGATGGCCACACGTCGTCTGTCGTTGCGCTCCTGGCTTCAGTGGATCAACCTGCCACCAAAAAGGTAACAACTTATATCCAAACGATTCATATAGAGAATGTTTTTTTATACAGGTAGTAAAAAAATTTAATTAATATTCCTAGAGAATATTGCGTTGCTTGAACACAACGAACTGTGTTAAGTGGATGGATCTAATTCATACTTAGTTCATTTAATATGTGGCGTCATATAATAAAATGGGCGCGGTTACTAAATGACTGTTAAAATTAAATACAACTATAATTATGCTACACATTTAAGAGTCTGCAAACTCCAAAGACAGCTTAGAATTATCAACTCTTAAACCCCAATTAAAAAAAACTTATATAACTATCAATAAATATAATAAAATGTAACATAAAACTAGGATAACTAAATCAATCAAAACGTTGTACAGCTTGAAAATTTTCATCTTGACGAGCCATTGAATTATATAAAAACTTACTACGGAGAAATTTCATCCAAAATGGGATTCAAAATCATTTGTAATTCTACTGATTCTACTTGATGAGATTTAACAATACGTTTAATACAAAAGTAATATCTTGAAAATGTATTAAAGAATATTCGTTTGTAGGGGATCCAAATCAGGACCTAAATACCATGTATATTTTAAGACTACTTTAGGTCACTGTTCCTCCATTTCCATCACCGGTACAACCGGTTAGTGTGTAATTTGTATGTGGCCGGTCCAACGTGTAAATGTTTAAGAGTAATGTAAATGTTAAGTGTTAATGTAATTTAAAATCGCCAGACATGACATGTATGAGGTGACTGACAGGAGTTTGATAATGGGACTATAACGTCCCTAAACTAATCGCCTGCTGATCAAAACGAAGAATTAAAGAGGAACGAGGCTATCAGACTAAACTAGAGGAACTTTTTAGAATGGGATTAGTTAGTTCGAGTTTTAATGGTACTAAGAGATATTATATTTTATTAATTGACCCTTAACTTTAGTGTGAAATTTGTTGTAATGTTTTCTGGTGATTAAACTCTTTCCCCACACACAGGTTGGTAGTTTATGTGGGAGAATAATTCCTATAAAATATATGTATGTATTATGACCTTGTTTATTTGGAGGAATAAAGTGATTTATCCACACATTTTATGTTACTGCCACCATAATACCACTGGCAACCATAGAATACACCTGGTGTTGTTGAATAATATTAAAACTGTTATTAGATAGTCATAATAACAATTCCAGAGGTAAGAATGTTGACATTTACTATGAAGTAATTAAACTCAAAATATCAACTTTTAAAATGAAATATATAGGTTATCAAAATAAATAAATAAATAATTTGTGATCAATGTTATTTTCTAGAAAGGTGCCCCCCAGAGATTCAACCTACCAAGAAAGGAACTTTTATGTGGCCGGAGATTGAATTTAACACCACCTTCCAACTACAGTGTCCATATGGGATGTCAACTAATATCACACGGGAGCAGAATGACGGAGGGGTGAAATCAGCGAAGAAAACAATAAACAAAGATAACCTGGAGAGAGGCCATGTGGAGGAAGGAAGAGTGCAGCACCGGCTGTCGCGTAGTGGGAAGCCGTATGCGGAAAGGACATGTGTCCTGGTCAATGGGACCGCTGTCTGGGCGCCCGCCCGGGACTTCAACTGTAAGGAGGAGGTGGGTGTCGTATACTAATTGCAGGCGGTTGATACTGTTAGGTTTTGAAAAATGTAAATGTCACTCCACACCGCCGTAGCTCACGTATTAATACGTGAGCTACGGCTATATTATATATTACCATATACATTACTTATATACTACTATATTACGGCTATATTAATACGACAAACACGTTTGTGTTTCTTGTGTTTGACGTGCTAATTTCATAGATGGCCTCATTATTTCAAAAAACAACTTACAAGCTGTATTTTCTTAACAAAATTTTTTTCCGATGAAGAAAAAGTTAAATGTGTAATTTTTTATGTGAACTGAATATTTTCTCTGGGTATATGTCAAAAACGTGGTATTTTCTAAAAAACATTTATATAAAAAATCTGAGATTTAATATTCATTGCAAAAATAAAAGTGTTGCACAACATTCCAGCTGAAATAGATCATCGATTGGAAGTGTATAGTGCATGAAATGGTGGTCATGCTTAAGTTAAGCAAAATAAATATTTTGAAAATTTTCTCGTTTTTATTTTTTATTTTACGGTTAAACTCCTCCATTACTTCATACAAACCCTGTACGAGTATATAACATTGGTTGAGAATAGTTTTATTGATGGTAGTGAGGCTTTGTTGCGCATTTTGTAGCAGGGAGGAGCAGGGAGGAGCAGGGAGGGCTACAATAGATATGGTGTGCGATTGCTGTTACGTAGGTTACTAAGCATTTTAGTTACCCAGGATAAGAAATAAAAATTTTTGTTTTTTTAAGTTTAATTTTTGCTATTATTAGTAATGTAAAATATACAAAAACAAGCTATTTCTTCTTTGTTTTGGCGTAATTCTTTATTTACGCCGAAAGTTAATGTTAGTTAATTAAATTATGTTCCCGCGTTGAGGGCTTTTAGCAAGAAGGGTTTAACATCCTCTTAACACAATCTCATATATTCATCCAAAACTTTTGATAAGCTGTATCCAGGTGAACTGCATTGTTTTCCTTATAAATTGATTCAAAACAAATATTGAAAAAGTCACTTGACGTCAATATAATACAAACATAGATTTATTACCTCTACATAACGAACTCTACACCTCAACTTTGGTGTAGGAACTTTGCATACGTATTTAGCCTTTATATAACCTTTATAGACTTTTTAACCTCTAGGGCTATTCAAACGCTGAGAAGATGACAGATCGCCTCCAAGCGTTGACCCAGTCCCCGTCAAGGATCAACGCCTCGATCTACCTTGAGGTGGCCTCCCAGATACGACAGATCCTGTCTTATGCAATCAATGATAGAAAGGTAAAGTTAACATATTAAATATACATTAAGGTTATTGTGAACCTTATCGGTTTTATGCAAATTTTCCACTACCAGTATCACAAATAATACCCACAATTTCACACAACTTATTAAGTATAAAGAACATTCGAGTACAAATCTTAACCGTTTACAACCTATACAGTTAAATACTTCCTCATTTTCTATAAATACGATATCTAGTTTCAACTTGATAATCCATTGTAAACTATTCTAAACGAGAACACACCGATATATTGGAACGTTCTGGTTTTATTAGATAAAACACAACTATTTTGCTAATGCCAAGGGTTTCTTGGTCAATAAATCGAGTATAATTACTTAGATGTTGAGCGCATATATTTTTAGAAAATAGAAACAATTCTTATTTTAGGCTTTACATGCCAATTTGTACGTTATTTCCTCAACCTATGCATATTTTTACCATGTACTTATATGGCTCAATATTATATGGGGTTATGGATTTTGAACTTTATATTTAGATTTTAGTTAACAAAACACACACTTAGGATTTAGTGATTCCTGTACAGTATCTATCAAAGATTGAGGTAAATTAGTTATTTGGATAATTATTGTTTCTCACTGACATCGGCCTCTACTCAACACAAAAGTTGAGCAGTGGCCGACTGATTGAGACAGCTCTAATGTATCTAGAAATTGTCAAATGCTATTTATCTAAACAAAAGCCTTATTAGTTGGAAGGAGATCTGTAAATACGTTTTTAAAAAATTTTAACTTATTAACATCGTCACACTGTATATCGAAGACACCATTCTTAATGGTTGAAACCCTTTTTAAGTAGATCATATGATCACCACCATCTATTCTCTATCCTACCTTAAGGAGGTTATCATATGAGCAAATGTCTTTATTCAGCAGTTCAGATACCTAAAAGAAGTCTGACAAGGGATTTTATTCCTCTCAATCAGATTAGTTTAGTTCATAAATTGTAGGGACAATGTTCCCAAAAGGTGAATTTACGTTTGTATTTTTGGCAAAAATAGTTTTTTAAACGAAGTGATTTTGATTGGGAAACGGTGTTGTTTACAGATAGCTCGCAGCATGGTACACATTGTGAGCAGTATCCTGGAGATGGAAAGTTATGTGATGGATCGTGCTGACTACAACGGCTCCGTGGCTTACTCGTTGGTGGAGACCCTCAACTCATACACGGCCCACGCCCACCTGCCTCCCTCCGGGCCTGATCTCTCGCTTGTCTCCCCCAACATAGTTCTGCACATCAGACTAGTCGGTATAAAAAACCTTTTTATGGTATTTACCCTCCTAAGCACACAGTTAAAAAATAAATGGTTAAAATACCTTCTGTCATATGGTTTTTATTGCAGTTTTAGCCTACCATAGACTCAACCCACGGGGGGTCTTCTTAAGGTTACTATTGCGTCAATGTAATTTATTAATTTTTCATAGAAAACTAATCATAAGAACAAAACAAAAAAACACAACCCTTTTCACTTCCAGTTCAGTTCCAGCATTCGAAGTGCTGTGCCTACTAGCTAGACTAAATACTAGCTAGACTTTTAGTCTAGACCAGCTAGACTAAAAGTTTAGATGACTGATAGACTATATGGCTAGATGACTAGCTGGTCTACACGTCGTCTCGAGGAACGATTCTAGAATAGTCTCGATAAGGAGTCTAGACTAGCTCCACGAGGAGGAATCAAGACTAGCTCCTCGAGGATGAGTCTACACTAGTCATCAAGGAGGATCCCAGACTAGCTCCTCGACGAGGAGTCCAGACTAGCTCCTCGAGGAGGCGTCCAGACTAGCTCCTCGAGGAGGCGTCCAGACTAGCTCATTGAGGAGGAGGCTAGACTAGCTCCTTGTGGAGGAGTCCAGAATAGCTCCATGAGGAGAAGTCCAGACCAGCTCTTCTTTTGCGTCGGGTGTCTAGTGCCGGTACACGTAAAAATTATCGTGAAATTGTGTTTTTATGGTTCGTTTTATATGTTAATTGTCGAAGTCCAATGAATTGGCTGCTCTACTTGAATAAGACCCCCTCAATTTTAAACTATGGTCGTGTAAAACTATAACAAGAGTCGCGTAACAGGAGGTCTCTAAACCATTTACTTATATAAAACCTTCATGAACTAATACTTTGATGTTTTGGGTATAGTATTTAAATTTGGACTAATTACATATAATCCCTACTCTAGCATGCCAGCACACTATCCAATTCTCAATTGATTCAATGATATTTTCTAATGATAAATAACAAGAATTAGTTTAGTACGTGATGTATTAAATATCCTACACCATTTTTCTTTCCCATTAGAATAAATCAGGTATGAATATTTTGGTCTTCTGAAAAAAATTTTTATCATATTAATGTTTTAGCATATACATTCGTCAGTAACTAGGTGAAGACAATACTATAAGTATATGATGAGAAATGTTTAATTCGATTTTGTGCCTTAAGAAACTATGAAAATTGGATTTTCCAGTATAATTAATTGTTGATAGAATTATCACATGATACAATATCAACTTCTGTTGATAAAGCTTCATGAAAATGTTTTGTAGACCTAAACGTAATACATACGAATATACAAACAAGTATGAATGGCAAATTACAAATAAACACTAAGCAATTTTATATATTAAAATATTATTTTTGCAAGTTTAAAACTTGACTAACTGTACACAATTAAGTATTAAATTAGGAGAGTTTGGGAAATCTAACTACGAATGGGTATATTTGACTGAAACTAGTAATCAACATGATAGTAAACTGACTATGAATCATAGCAAAGAAATGGAATCGTAATACGTATATTATGTTTTAGAAAAAAACTTTGCATCGTCAAAACCAGGAGTGATCTTTTCTCCAATGCTTGTTTCCGAAGATGTTTCACTTGGCATACACACAAACATGCGTAAACAGGTGAGGTCTTATATTCGATAGTTCCCGCAACATTAGTAACTGCAGTAAAGTGCACGAGAGAGATGTACTCTATATGTATAATATCTGTACAAACTGGAGGTTGGATTGAATTATTTCAGACCATCTCAATAATATTTAGACGTATTTAGAGTTTCAACCAAAATTCGATATTCAGGAATTTAATTAATTTTATCTAAGATTTACCGATGTTTGAATTCTTTTGCAAAAAAACATATGACTGCATTTTTTTTGTATCTATACTAAAGGCGTTTTCACCGAGACGAGTAGTCATGATTTTAACCAAGTACTTTAAGTGCAAAAGCCCTAGTCCAGGAAGCCCCTAAAAAGCACTGCAAAAGTCCTTTTGCTTTTTCTAGCGGTTCAACTCCAAATGGGTGTCCCATGATGTTGAACCCATGATTTCTTACAACGAAGCCCAATACCTAAGACTACTATTCCTGTAGTCTTAATGACTGGGACGGTGGCGACGTCCTATAATCCAGCCTTTTGGAGGTCACAAATTGTGGATAGTTGTGGGAGTTGGTCAGTGTATGTAGTGTTCTCTTGTGTGGATGAACGTCCGCACTATTTAATACTGCGTTAATCTGCCTAACTATCTACCTATCTATCTATCTATCTATCTTAATCTACGTTAACTTCCATACTCAGTATCGATAGTCCCCTCGAAATTTATATCACTTTGTTTAATAATTCTTCTATTCCATGATCAACCTTGGCGAAACCGGACAAAACTATAGAGATATTTCCTACGTTACAAACATGTGATACTAACACTATCATCCGGCCAAAAAAGACGTGGGTAGATCATAACTTCCACCAGAAAATTCATTGGAGACCTTTCAAGGTCAACTGACTTGCAACCCACCCCTTGAGGATTATGTGGTGACAAGGGTTTGCGAGTACAGTACTACCACTACAGCAAAAAAAATCCCTCAGGTTAATATTCCCCACGATAGCAGGCTAGCAAAACACCACTTTTGTCAAGCTAGTTACGACATTGTTTTTCTTCTTTTCAGCAAATGAACATCGAAGTGCCACAGGAAGCAGTGCGAGGAGTGGCCTCTCAAGATCGCGTGCGAGCGCAGTTCATATTCTACAGAAACGCCAAGTTGTTCAGGGACCGAAGAAGATGGCGACTGGACAGGGATAGCCACGTGTTAAGCGTCAGGCTGGCTAACGCCACTGTTGCCAACCTCAGCAGACCTGTGCGCTACCTACTCCCAACCTCATCTTCTCGCGGCCATACCTGTGTCTTTTGGGATGCCTTCGGTGAGTCATCACAGCCAAGCCTTACCTCAATAAATTGAATTCTTTATTTAAACAAATATTTTAAAATACCTTTAAACTGTGTATAGGCCTAATGCACGATTGAAATTTTACTTTTAGATTACTAATAAACTATATTTGAAACCTTGATACTAAGAATTTCGAATAGTGTTGGCAAAATATATATTTATCTCTACACTAGCTTAAGTACCCGTCCTTCGCACGGGTTGAAAAGGTTTGAGAGAGTTTACCTTTCCTTTTCGGCATGAAATAAATATTCTAAAACATGGAAATTTGATTTAGGAAAATGTTATTTTAGTTAACAGACTATTCACTTTAAATAAAGTATTTTCCAATAGTTTTTTATACTAAAAACAATCTCAAAAATTTATAAATGAGTGTCTACAACATGACAAAGTACCACCTATTAAGTGATATTGGGAAGGGACAATGAATAACGTAATAGAGACAGGTATCGGGAGAAAACTTAAAATCTATTATTTTCGGCAATATTAATTTTTATCTAGTATTTTTTCTGTAAAACTTTACTTTCTTTCTTCTTCTTCCTGGACTGTAAAAAGTAGTGTAAACAGGTGGTGAAATTAGAAACTATAAACATTAAAACCTAGGACATTTACAGAAACTGTGTCTTCTGCTTCCCGATTGTGTTCACAGTTGTTGACATTCAAGTAATTTTATGATTTATTCTTTGAAAATGTCAACGCTAAAACCTAGGATGTTCACGGGTTGTAGTCCGAGGGGATTTTAAGGAAATGCACATGCCTATGAGTTGCATCGGTTTAAGACCTACCTTTGTGTAAAATTTTAAACCGGCATTTTAGTATTTTTCGCGTTTACTTGCCACAACAAACCAACAAACAAATCTACAAATGAAAGAAACAAACATACAGACCACCTCTTCTTTATAATATTATAGATAACGAACACTGAACCTTGACATCGTTGTTGTACCTTTACATACGTATTTAACCTTGAGTAAACTTAGGGTCACATTTAAATTTATTTCTAGTATCATACGCAACTTTAATGAGCTCTACTTATTATTCCCTTTCATGTTTTAAATGAATATGTTCACAATTTAGTCACCTAGTACCATTAATTAGCAGTCATTAGGTTATTGCCCGTCTTTAACCTACACGCCAAGCATCCCTTGTGAAAGTATTTTAAGCAAAATTTGAGAAATATTGGTTGAATTGTACACCGTATAAAGAATAATATTGTGTTGTTGTGAGGTGCTGGTATTGTGCCATTTTTAGGACAAAATGAACTGACTTAAAAAAAGAAGTTTATTTGTAAAATACCATATTGAGGAGCCAAGGGCAGACTTTGAAACATTAACAAAGTTAAACATTTGTAAAGCGCAGTGTATCCTGGAAGAACTTTCAGAAGTTAACATTTTGCTTGTAGAAAATCGCTAAAATAATATTATTATGATTATAACTTTGGGTTTTCCTTGTACTTGAAATATGCTTATCATGAAAAGCTAAGGGAAAACTTATTTCATAAGAATGGATAAACTAATTCTAATCAAAAAGGGTTATGCCACTAAGGAGAAAACAAAAATATTTTTGTTCAAAAACATGAAAATACGATGTTGGAAATGTTTTTCAAGGAGAATGAAATTTTTCAAACAGTAGGTAATATCTATGTTTATTATTTTTGTGGATATAAATAACAGCTTAACGGGCAACGTGAGTTTTAAATTTCAGCCTGTCCGACCCTAGTCTTTTAGCTGTTCCTAGCTTGCCATTTGTTTCATAATTATTATCTATTTTGCATTGTTTCTATAATATTCTACTGAAAAGGCACTACGTATTGACTTAACGTAAAGCTTACATATTTAAACAATTTCTCAAAAAACAACTTATACAAAAAAAATGAATACAAAATTGCTTGCTGACTTATGAACGCAACGCTTATAGTAACAAAGAGTTTAAATGTTCAAAAGCTTTGCTATACGTTTTCTTTTCCAACACGAAGCAAATGTGTTTTAAAGTTTGTGAAATTAAAGCACAAAAGAGGTTTATAAAAAATACAATAAACTGTATCATTGGACTGACACATACGTTATCCCTTGCCTAAATGAAAAAAACTACATCCTTTAATAGAACTATCACGTTCGTTAGCATGGGTCCCCCGGAAAACGTTCCAAGCGAAAAATCCAAAACGGAGATATTTAGTGCAAACAGTTCTAGACGCCACGAACTACAACGTGGTACATTTGGTTTTGAAGAGTTTTGAGTTTGTAGCCCTGATTTTGTCTGTCAAAAGTGGCGTGACTCCACGGTAAATTCAACTGTCTAAGCTTGATAACTCTAAACTAGGTTTTAGTGACTTGAAACGATTTCCAGGGGACCCATTCATTTGATAAAGATTATTCAAAACTTTATTGTTTCAATAATTACCATCCAAATTCTTAAATTAACAACATGATAAAAGAAGTTAAATTGATTGTAATTGTAATTTGTATTTTCACATCATATTAAGTTATTTTAAGACTAATGACCCTTAAAATGAAAATTCTTAGAAATTAAAAATAATCAGGATGTAGGCTATACCAAGTGCACCCGAATATCTAATTTAATAATAATCAGACGATCAGTGTGATACACAGACAGACACACATCAGTCCAAAGACAACTTTCTTGGATTCAGGGAGATCATATTCAACTCATACTCGAAAGTTTTGACGATAACAATGCTTTCCATATCAATACCATATAGCCTACTGTGTATAAGGGGAGGAATGAAAATGAAAAAATGCTAAACGTGTAAGTAAAATCAGAATATTGTATACATATGCTTCTTCATTATATAGTACAATCTATCTGAAAATTTTAAACTTTTAGGATTTTAGGTTTTAAGAGTAAACGGCCCTTCAATTAAAAAAAATAAATATGATCTAGATATATACCCAAAGTACAAAACGTTATAAAAATTGGACGATCAGGGTGGTCTTAAGGTTTGTACACAGACAGTCAGACATCAGTCCGAAAATTCCTTTTTGGAATAAGGGAGCTCAGAATCTACTCTCAAATCAAATTAAACATTTTTACGAAAAAACCCTTACTCCGTGCATTGTGTATAAGGGGAGAAAGTAAAAATTACAAAATCTATGTCAAATGAATACTGCGATAAAAGTAACAAAGGGTTCACGTGTTCAACAGTTTCGCTATACGTTTCCTTTTCCCAGGGAACAAAGCGAGTGTGTTTTAATGTGAAATTAAAGCACAAAACAGGCTCGAGTCATAATGCAAAGATATTGCACTCGTGGGTACGATGGTGACGCCAGAAACTCGTTTTCATATACAGTTGGGGGTAGTTGTCTGAGTGCCCGACCGCGCTCTCCTGGTGATCATTCTTGTGTATCAAATGAGTTGCCCATGCTACTTTATTTATTACTACTTTACTCAAATCAAATACATTTATTTAATTAAATTGTACAGTATTCTTACAATATCTGTAGATATGAAAAAAGATCCGCATAGGTCCCAAATAGTGGCGGAGCGATACTTTATCAAAATACTTAATAAAACAACTATGTGGATTATCTACGAAAAGTCAAATTAATTCTATACAAAAAAATCAAAAGATATAGCCTAACTAAAAAAGATAATCTTAATTAAAAGTAACACGACAAGTGTAAAGTACAGAAAGAAAACTAAATAAATAAGGGGAGGTTTGTTGAAGATTAACAGAATAATAAGAGATTGATTCTTGATTTAAGAGATAATTTATTACAAAAATTATGGTCACAAAAGATTTAATAGTAGTTATAATTTCGAACATGTTGTTGTGGAACGATTCTATTATTACATTGGAGATTGAATTTCTAATGCTTTCTTTTCGTTGGGCAATATTTAGATTTTTTTTAATATACAAAGTTTTTGACATATTCACAGAGGAAGCATTCAGTTCATTTAATAACAATACACAATTAACCTTTTCTTGATCGGGAATCATATTTGTAAAGAAAACACAACTTGAAGTTTATCTAAGAGAATATTAGAATCAACAAATCTGTTTTAATTAATGTTAACAAAACTTCATTAATTCAACTAGAAAACAAAATTTCTATACTTGATTGTCAACAATTTCGATTGAAATTTCCAAAAACGGTCTTGTGACAGCACTCTTGTCGGGACAGATTCTGATTACATACTTTTAAGACATTATTGCTCACCCCTCCGCCACACAATTCGAAATTTCGATTATCTTGACTTCCAGTGCAAAAGCTTTAAACGTTTTGCTATCTGGCTATGTTTTCAAAACTGCTCATCTACATCTACCATATTCCAGAGAATATGTGATTATTTGGGATTTCGTGCTATATCTTCTATTCTTATCTTAATTAATGTTAGCATTAATATAATATATCACCTTATGCCATGATTCATAAACAAAACCTTTTTTGCTAATTGAAGTTATAAAGTTGTCCTAAAACTAAACTGTCACTGTGTATAATCTTAAGTGAGTTCCTATATTGAATCTCTATGTCCTACTGTAGAGCTTTAAAAGGGGCATATAATAAGCTAACTTTTAAATGCATGGCATATGTTTTAGACAACGCGGGGTATCTTTAAAAGAGCCGTTGGAAACTCTCCCTCCAGGGAAATCTAAAGAAAAGCGTTTAAAGTGGTCCAACCTATATTTTCCTTTTAGTTCAATATTCACTTTATGTCTTTTTTATGAAGTTGTTTGTCTTCGCGCTCACTCAAGATGGTAATCGTAACGACTACAATAATTATAGTTTCTATATGAATAACTGTTGTGATTAATTAATTTCTACGAATTGATTTCTACTGTATCGTGTACCTCATAGTTTACCTTTACCTAACCTCGAATTGAACTATCGGGAGTTTAAATTGTAGAGATTAGGGTTATTTGAATTTTAGAGGTTAGTGAGGTTAAAACTTGGATTATACTTGTACCTAATTGAGCTCATTATAAAAATAAAATCCACTAGAGAGTAAAATAAATTTGGTGGCACACCAAAAAATCGAACTGTTTACAACACGTTCATACTGTAAACCTTGATATGAGTATAATCAACGTTGTAACTAAGCAAAGAAAAAAGTGTCACCGCCGATCCGAACACGAAGGCATAGCGGAAACACGCTAGTCCGCTAGTCGATTTTTTAACTACCTTGTTTTTTAATTACTTCGAATTTCATTGACTTATGGGAATATACTTCGAATTTTAGAGGTTAACATAAAACTTTAGAGGTTGAGTTTTGAATTAAAGGAACATAATTTGAATTACAGAGGCTCTAGTACAATTAAATCATTTTTTTTTAATATTTTAGGTATTCTCAAGGGTATAGAGAAATATGTAGAGGTTTTCAAATCATTGAGGTTGGAATTATCAAGGCTCTACTATACTTTTATTTCTGAGATCAATCATTGCAAAATTTTTATGACACTGATTTTCTCATCGTGTTTTTGTAGGATTTTCAATGTTAGTGTTAAAGTGTGGGAAATTGAATTAATTTATTTATTAGTTTTAACACAGTAATTCACATTTTAATTTAAACATTAAATTCAAACCCATCTCAAAACTATATGCCATCCGTCGTAAAAGCTGATAAAATAATGAGTTCGTCCATGATATCCTTAAGGAGCTTTAAGATGAAATAAAGGCCAGATAAAAACTAGAGTATTCTCTTCTGTAAGGAAGCAACAAAGTTGGATGTCGGGGAGGTTTACGATAGCTAGCGGAGCTGAGGAATCTTATGAATTCATCCCTCAGATCCCAGTGACTCACCTTTACTTGATATTATACAGTGGAACTTGGGAAATTTGAATATCAGAGTGCCAGATAAAATATTTTAATATTCTAAAACACAAATGAAAGTAAGTTATCAAAAAGGCAAAACAAATTGCAAACATATTATTTATAGTGAAGAGAATTTTGAAACATTTCAGCTTTGACTTTTATATAGTTTTTTTTATAACGGATGGCGTCTGATATATTTGAAAAACCTCAAATGCCCATCAGAATGGGCTTAGAAGGTTTATGCGAAGGAATTCCCCTGTGCGGTGATATAAGGACAGCGAGGTACCATAGTGGCGTGACTCACAGAGGCTTGCCAAAGGTGGCCGCTTATGATCTGACAGGTGGCCGGTCACTGGTTAAAGGGTGGAAGTTTGCAGACATGGGTTCAAGAGCAAAGGTTCGAGGGAGGAGGATCGAGGGTGGAGGATCGCGTGTGAAGGTTCAAGGGTGGAGGTTCGCGAGCAGAGGTTCGAGGGCGGAGGTTCGTGAGCAGAGGTTCAAGAGAAAAGGTGAAGGTGGTGGTTCGAGAATTGAGGTTCGCGGGCAGGGGTTCAAGAGCAAAGGTTCGAGGGAGGAGGTTCGCGGGTGGAGGTTTGTGGGTGTAGGTTCGAGGGTGATGGTTCGTGGGCAGAGGTTCAAGAGCAAAGTTCGAGGGTGAAGGTTCGAGAGTGAAGGTTCAGGTGAAGGTCGATGATGGAAAGTCACCGTCCTTGGATACGTTTGGAGATATTTCGCTTGTTAATGTGCGAAAGTAATCACTTGACAAAGTTCTCTGTCCTCATAGATTCCTAACTGATTCAGAATGATCTATTACGTGATCGATTATTATTGCAGGTATGCAGTGGTCTACCAGAGGCGTAAGGACGAACGTGACTAGTGGCTGGGTTATATGTGAGGCTGACCATATGACGGCGTTCTCCGTACTCCTGGACCCTCATCCCGGGAGATACCTACCTCATGACCACGAGGCGGTTCTCACGGCGATCAGCTACTTCGGCGCCCTCCTCAGCATCACGGGTCTCCTCCTCACAGTCCTCACTTACTCGCTGTTCCGGTAACATAACTAATGAAATAATGAAATAATGAACTTATTTCCACCAAAAATAAATCAGTGAGTACAACAATAATTGTTTGGAAATTAACTGGCCACTTTATCCAGTAAAATGTGGCCAGTGTACATAATGTTTATCAGTCTACTTATCGTTCTTCCATGTGTATCGCACTTTAAAAAACTTAAAACTTAGAAAACAGAGAAAATCTGAAATATTTATTACTGATAAACGTAGTTATACTTTTTGCTTTAGTTTCTATTTCAGTGTTGTAGAGTATGCAGAAAAAATTTCACGAAAGAAAAGTATAAACCCCTTAAAAATCCTTTGATAAAACGGCATTCGACATCCTAGCGTATATTGTGTAGGTATTATGAGGTTAAAATAAGCTTTTCCCTACATCATTATTTCATAAATAAATAAACTGATTTAATAAGAAAAATACATACATAAATCTACGTAATATATTAATCTTCCTCGTGAATACATGCAGGCTACATAAGGATACTGATCCAAGTTGACCTTCTTTAATTTAAAATAAGCATTTTTACGAATTAAGTATAGTAAAAAGCCTTGCATTTACGAATAGTTTGGCAACGTCACTTACATTTAGTTTTTCACAATTTGCAGATGTCTGAACAGAGATCGTTCTGGAAAAATTCTACTGAACTTGTGCATCTCTCTGCTATTCATGAACGTATCCTTTCTGGTGATCTCCATCAAGGAACACATCGGGGTATATCAGCAGGATCTGTGCATGGTAGTCGCCATGCTTGTCCACTACTTCGTCCTCTCATCTCTCTGTTGGATGCTGGTGGAAGCGGTCAATATGTACCAGCTGCTCATAACTGTTTTCGCATCTTCTGAGACCAGATTTATTTTAAAACGGATGATTTTCGCCTGGGGTGAGTTTTTATATCGACATAACTTTGTGAATATAAACTAGTTAGACTGTTTGTAAAATTATTTTAATAAATGATTGTAAAAATAGATTAGTTACGTGTGATTAAACTACGAAGTTCCTACTATATAGTAAGTGTGTAAATGAATTAGAATGGATAAACTCTGGTTTTCTTGGAGAATAAACACATTTTTAGTGCAATACCATAAAAATCCAGTATTACAATTATTTCACCTTTTCGTAACAATATTCCGGCCACGAAACAACTAAAAAGTAGACTTCAATGACGGGGCGGCTGCTCACTACGGTCGAGCGGCGAGGAGCAACAGTTAAGAACAGTCTAAATGTCTTATCATGATTATTAGAAATCAGTAAAATTCCCCAATGGTCAATTTTTAGGTTTTGTTGGATTAATCTTAGATATTGGTTGATTTCCCAATAACAGGATCTATTTCACTATTTCACACACTGCCAATTTTACAAATATACTCGTGTTAGTAAAAGATTAGTTATACAGAAATAGATTTTTAGAACAGAAATATAATTTTAGGACGGATAAAATATTTTATTAATTTCCACACAGTTTAGTTTTAGCAAAGGTTTTTTCCACACAGAACTATTATTTTTGCACACATAAAGGTTACAGGTGACACATTCCCAAAACATCGTCAAATATAGGGGGGGTTTCGGTAAAAGTAATAATTATTTAATTCAGTGACAATGATTTATTTTTGTTCTAGTTCATGCTAAACGTATCATAACTCTGTCACAGATTAGTCAAATTTGAGGTTATGTCAGTTCAGGGATCGATTCCCTCTCAAAAACCTTGAGTTCAGCTGTCAGATTCATAGGGTGCTAAAATTATCAGCATAATTTCCTCGGAGAGTTAAAGTTATTGTTCGCTTATATGTAGTTATATTGTTGATGTTTTAATATATAATTGCTTTTGATTTATAGATATTTATTCTTGTTGATAGTTAATGAGCATAGTCTCTCGACAAAAAGAGTTAATAATGTATATTAGTAATAAAAAAATAATAAATTAAGTTAGCTCGAAAAAGAAAATATAGAATTAATTGCTCAATTGCTTGGCTTTGAGAAGATTAGGTGCCTGCACTAAACCTTCTTCAAAAAACTAAAATATAAGAAAAATGTTAACTGATGAAAACTGTATAAAATAGAATTGGACCCCGCCGACAATTTTTGTAAACTTGGCGGGGCCATGACTTTGTAAGAATTTTGAAAAAAAAGTATTTGTATTTTCATGAAATATTATCTCTTCCAGGCGTTCCTCTATGTGTAGTCGGAGGCACAGTATACTACACAGGCATCCAATACTACAAGTTCCAGGAGCCAGGGTGGTGTCTGTTCTCTCCATCCAGCACCACGGTCTACTACCTGACCTTTGTCGGACCAGCGACATTCATTCTACTCGTCAACACCGTCGTCTTCCTCATGGTCTCTAAAGTCCTCTGCCAGAGACGTAACATATCCAAGAACGGCCACAAGAACGATGATGGAGTAACTGCGGCACAGGTAGGCCACATCACCGAAGAGTCTTAGATGGCTATGATTCATTCTTGGGGTACGGGTATGGTGAGAGGGAGTAGGTGGAGCTGTAGGTAGATATCGTATGGTAGTGGAGGTTTAGCATGGGAGTTGAGGATGTTTTTTCCACTCCTAGTCTAAAGTGTGATTTGTGATGTTGCTTGTTTCTCTTCTACCACAATACTGGTCTACTGTGGTCTGTAATTAGTACATAGTATACTTAACCTTAATTACGACTGTTAAAAGAACACGAGATATACTAACTAACATACCTAATATTTCAAGCTCACAGAGGAACAAATTAACATTAGAGAATCTCAAGGGCAAACCTCGTTAACTCAGCGTGCATCTCAGTAGGTTTAAAGTGAATTGAGTTGAGGGATTATGGGTACGAGGGTGGTTATCTAGCCTTAAACAGACCAATCATGAAGACGCGGTGAGCAAAGAATTCGACTAGACCTCCCGGTATATCTTACTTATTTGTTTTCAAAAAACATTGCGCTATACCTCCGGGTAGACCTCCACCTACACCTGCATCTCATGTTAGAATCTTGCTTCTGTTATATAAATTACTTCCTAAGAGTTGTATAGAGAATTTTCTGGGTTACCAACTCAGTGCGTCTTTGCAGAAAGACTCGACAATCATTTGGTGAATACTTTAAGTTTCACAGCAATAACACGAAGCTCATCATATCATACTCAGACTACATCAAAATTCATTAAATAGACAGCTCAAGTTAAACATCACAATGTAACCAAAGGTCCGAAAGATTTAGTACGAATTTATATTAAAGTATCAGTCTAATTTAATGTTAAACGTGTTGTTGAATCTACATAACTTGAACAGTTTACTCATAGAATATAGCTTTTAGTATCTAACCTAATTATGGAGCCATTTTCAATCCGATGAGTGCTTTACCGACTGATAGCAATCTACAATAATGTTGATAATGTTAACATTAGTAATATTAATAAATAAACGTTATTCATCACCATTAGACCAAATAATACACCTGTGTTAACAGTACCGGTTTTATTCCCAAAAACTTATAAAATATACATTGTTTAAAGAAAAGTAATTAATAATAAGAATGTTGAGGTTTCTCCAAGGCAATGCCCATTTGGGGTTACTCTCATGTTACATACACATAATATTAAACAAAGTTCACAAATTTAGGAAAAGTCTCCTTATTTTTATTTCATGATAAAATTACAAAGGGTAAATTTAATGTATTTAAAACAACTGACTAAACAAAGGCGAATAAATATCTGCTTTGTGGTAGCAACAGAAATAAAACTATTTATGTTTAAAAAGAGGTAAATTATTTTTTTAAGGAAGTCATTTATTTCGTTCATAAGCTAATTTGTAATGTGTGGCGGTGTAGACTCTTCTTTATCAACTAACAATTATTAGGGCTCTGTACACATTATAGTAATAGTGAGGCCTATTAAATGAATAACAATTTCATGAAAGGTCAAATGTGGTGAGGAAGTAGAAGTATAAATTTATATCTAAAAGAATAAACTTTATTGTCAAAACTTGGTGAGTTGTAACCCTTAAAAACAATTTAGGAACACAATAAAAACTGTGTGGATTTAAAGTCACTGCTATAGTTTGAAATTAAACTGATTTTAAAAATTATGATAATTATGAAATAGGTTCATAGCCTAACTTTTATAGTAATTAAAAATATGAGCAGTTCCCTAAGATCCAAGATGTATGAGTTAACTTTTTAATTCTTTATGAGCAGCCTGTCATGCCAAATGTCAAATAACACTGCATTTCCCTCTGAAAACAGTGGTATAACTGAAGTTCATAAAGGTTGCATCGTTTTCAAAATATCCGTAGGTCTAAGATAAAGGAGTCAACTTAAACGGCTTCATATGTAGCATGCATGTGACATATTAAATGACACCGTTTTCATAATACTTATCACAAGTTACCAGTGTTGTATCACTTTACCATCACGTAGTATCACCATTTATTTACATATCGTTTTTATAATCATGGTAGAGATTCATTGTGGGAGTCACAGAAACGACATTCCACACTATTTGTTCAACAATTGTATTCAATAATGCTGAGCGATTTAAACTGCTAATTGATTTATGAAGGTCCCATTAGTCTTAAAGTAGTTAAGGATGTATTTTTTAATATACGTTTTAGAGGGGTTATCATTACATTTAGATTAACTTAACTTCCTTAATTACATCAGACGTAGCATTTTGTCCCATTTTTCATTACTACCCTCCATCTATTTTCTTTCCTTTATCCATGCTATCGTATACACTAATACAAAAAAAACGGCTTGTGAATTTTTAATTTATATTTCCTTTCATATTTGACGTTTTCATAAATTTATTTAATATTTTCTTCCGTACCACCATTCTTCTTTAGGATGTCTTCCCTTCCAATCACGGCACATTTGTTCCAGTAACCTAAAGCAGTTAAATAGGTTGGCATTTAAAGTTTCAATTCAGTTAATTATCTAGTATACGCCTCTTGAACCTGTAATATCCTCACATTATAAATCTAAATAGCTTGATGACAATTATACTTTAGAGGCTAATATTGGGTACAAAAAAGACATTGTCAAAATATTGGTAAATCTCTAGGCTATCCAAAGTGAGCAGATTTCCGTGCACCTTTGGTTCTTCCTTGCCTCTTTGAACATGGGTACTCAGTCTGAATTCCAATAGTGGCTGGTTCCAGTCCAGAATGGATTGGTGGCTACTTCTTGCTTGACCGGTAGCCCGGTACTCGGGCATGACGGCAAGTCATGGGAACTAGACGTGCCTTGAGTCTTTGCCTCTCCCTCTCCAGGTAACCCCAGACTATGCTCCCTTGCGTTTCCGATAGTCAGAAATTCTTTCCTTTCGTTGGGTGTACAAAATATCAACTATGGTTTCAGTGATGGCCAGCTGTGCTGGAGCCTCCTGAGTTTACTCTGACATTGACATTGGCATCATCACATTCGAACTGTGCATAGGGCTGCTACACGCAAGGGATGTTCTAGTTTTATGGCGCCGGCAGCCCCCACTGACCAGGGCTACGGTACGGCAGAGCACTCACCGGAGAGCCCTCTCAACTTAAACGTCTTCACTTAAAGCATACATGTGACAAATTAAATGCCACTGCCTTTTACCAATGAATACAGTGCCACAATCGAATTTCAAAGAGATTGTACCGTTTTTAAAATAGCCATAAATCTAGGATAAAAGAGTCAAAATGACAGTTTTTATTAGAACTTTTTATTCGACATATCAAACATCAAACAAGATGCCTACATCCTATACCTATGGATATTTTCACAACGATGCAACCTTTTTAAATTAGATTGCAACACTGTATTCAGTGGGGAATGGCACTGATGTTTGACATGTCATATGGCATGCTTCTCATTAAGAATTCTTAAGTTAACTCCTATATCTTGGACATCAGGGAGGTTCCAATTTTTTATTACTACCCAAACTATGTTATGACATATTAAATGATACCAATATTTTAAAATCCTTTGAAATATAACCGTAGAAAGAAGTTGGGGGAATAAACTTTAAAACCAACCTGAATAAACCCCATGTTCGTTGCAGGTGCGTGGGGCCTTTACCGTGATGACACTCCTAGGTGTCACCTGGATCTTCGGGGTATTTGCCGTGGGAGAAATGAGATTGGTCTTCCAGTACATCTTTAGCGTCGCCAACTCAGTGCAAGGGTTCATCATCTTCATAGTGAGATGTGTTCAGTACCCTGAGGCGAGGAGGGCCTGGGGAAGGTTCCTGCGGACGGGAGAGCTCAAGAGCTATCGGGGAGGGAAAGGCCGTAGCACTTCTACCAGACACACCTCCTCTAGCAGCCAATCCCGTAACACTGGCACGGTCAAGGTAACATTCCAGTAGATATTTCAGACGTCTCAGTAGATTTTAGATTTAAAGAGAACTATGACTCGAACCTACTTGTCAGGTTTCTCTATTATCATCCTATTTTTCTTTATTATTTTTATTATTTCATATAGATATCAAATGTTTATCCTCATCCAAGTATCATACAAATTGTATCTTTTTGAGGTGAATCTAATGATACCTCAATGAAGACAGTCGTATAACTAACCAAATTAATCCACTTTTTACAAATTATTGTAATTTCAATAGAACCGCTATTACTACATGCATTTGTAAAATGTTTATTTGTAAAAAGTGCAATAACTTGGTTATTTACCACCCAATTATCTTAATTAAGGTTTCATTAGATTAAAATTAAAAAGATGCCTATTCTATGATACTTTGGTTTTTTATTCAATTCATTAATGAAACTATTTTCTAGATGTATTAATTTGACCATCTTAAAGAGCCAGCATTTTTAAATAAGGTCTATTAACAATATTTTAATACAGTATTGTACACTCATATGGGGAGCTATTTTACAGGTTTATACCGATTTTTGAATATCTATGGCAAAGGGATTACAATCTATTACCAAATTAATTTGTAAAAAGTCATACAGACAGGCAGACGGAAATAGTGTACCGCAAACCCATGTTTATATTGTAAAATATGTTTGTCTTGATACAAGTAATAAATCTGCAAAAGGAGACTAGGTTTTCCAGAAAACCTCTTTATATTTAAAGAAACTCTCATCTCAACCAAATCAGTAATCAATTTTAGCTTAAATTAAGCAACAGAAAATCCACTATCCTAGAAAACCTATAATTGTACAGTATACTGTGATTTCAAGCGAAGCTATGACCCGAACATTGGCAGGGTCTACGCACGTAAGCCTGCTAGTTTATTGTACTACTCTATGGCTCTAATATTTCCTGCCTCAAAAACCAGAGCCTCGGGTGAGCTCTAGTAGATTGACAATATCAGGGAATCAGGGAATTTAAATGAATATTTCATATGCTCCAAAGAGCCGTCTTCTGGCTCCAGGTGTATCGTATTCTAAGATGATGTGAGGGCGGTTTATATTTCTTCCCCACATGAATACAGGTTAAGAACTCTCTAATGTATCTTATGAACTGGCCATGTCAATTTAGAAGGGATATGACTAGCTTCATAATATAAGCTTATATTTCCAATCATTTCTATCATTTATAAAATTTCTTTTTGATCTATGTAAGTCAAAATATTCAGTGTGTTAATTTGTTATTGTTACATAACATCCCTCCTGAAGTGAAGGACTGAATGGTTGGTTTATCACATTTTACACCAGAAGTATCGGCGTGTATAAGTTTCCTATTTTGCACGTATTATTAGACTATTTCATTCCCCTTTCTCATACAGACTCTCTAGTCTTACCTTCCATGTGATTCAGGTTATGTGAACCTTCAGAAAGAGTTGTTCACTGTTTGAGTTCGAATTGATTCATCACATATGCTTACATATGAAAGCAATATTTTTAAGTGGTTAAAGGAAAGATTCAGAATATGAATTATTTCGTTGATCTATATCATATATCCGATCATATATCTCATATTTCATGTAGATTAAAAACTAGTAGAATATAGCCTACTTTTTAAATAATCTAACTTAGAACTATTTTTTTGAAAATGTTTAATTACCACGAATTATTGATTTGTTTCGTTAAAAATTTTCAACCTTACTATTGGATACAATTTATTAATGAATAAACTGCACCCTTTACAAAATTTGGATGAAACGGTACAAAGATAGTCTTTAGGGCTGATGTTATAGTGTTTAGGGGCTGTCATAACATGTAATGTGAGTGTTGCTAGAATGATATTTTTATGCATTCTCATACCATAATGTTTGACTCTAATCTTAGTTTTACTGTACATTCTTCGTATAAACGAGCTCCTCTTAATCTATTTAAAATAATACCCTTTAGGATAAAAGTTACTAATAAACGATAAAGAGTGAACGATCCTTTGATGACTGTATTTAATTTAAAAACGCTATCCCTCTAATAAGGACTAAAATAGACTAATCGAACATAAAAACATTATTCAAAGGTAAGTTATACGTTTCAGAAATTTTTTAATAAGTACATTTCATAAGTGTAATGTTGGGATGTAGTTGTTAAATTAAAATTGTGTGTTTGCAGTGTAAATTAATCAAGCTATATGTCAATACTAAAAGGGTTGAATATAAGAAAACAGTTGGTTAAAAATTGGTATTTATGATAGACACACCCATCACAGCAGATGAAAGCAATTCGCCTGGCCCTATATCCTGCTAAACAAAAATTTTTTTTCATTTTATTTCATTTAACATTTTTCACAAAAAATATGACCTGCCTTTTACCTTCTTTCAACCGTCTAAATTCCGTATAACATGTTTAGGTAAACATTATAGGTATGAATAAATGTGTGAGGAAAATTTTCAGATCACTAGCATGATTGAAAGGAATCAAATTAGCTCACTTTAGTACACCATTTGTGTATTCTATTGTGCATTTATATCAGCCTTAGTCAGTAACAAAACTTCCAAGAACGTGCCAAAATCATTTTACATAAATGGCATTATTCATACCTGACTTAATCACACTAAGCCTAGGGCCTGTGGGGTAGATTAAAGACAGTGAGTTGCCGTAGCAGCATTAGTCACATGGGCTGACCACAGGTGGTCGCTCATGATTTGACAGGGGTCGCCGGCCTCTAGTTTCAATCCAGCAACCTTTGCCTTACCAAGCCAGAGCGTTACCCCTGATCTACCGTGGTAAGGTGAATAATGGCAAAACCCCTTACTAATAATAATAATAGTAATAATGGCATCTTTGTTGTGCTGCGATAATCAAAATAGTGCATTCATTATAACTCTTGTCAAATTTATAAACCAAAAAATTACAACATAATTTAACACCAACAATTTTAAAAACTACTACAAAACAATTTTAACAATAATTTATAATTTGAAACCGAACAGTACATTTGTCCACTTTTAATATTTCTCAAATGTTATATTTCTAACGATTTTAAAGTCACGGGATAAAGAATTAAATAATTTTGAGTCGAAATATATCTGAAAGCCCTCCTTCCAATCTCACATCCCATCTGGTTCTCTTGTCGAGTGCTGCGTCTATTATTTGTGTCATTTTCGAAAACTAACTTTCTCCTTAGCTATTCAGGCTTTCTCGTCAGAAGTACATTTTTAATCTTGATTTCTGAAGAAAAGAGATTTAAAATGTTATAGGGTGACATCGCATGGGGCGTAGTACGAAACCGGAGCCACCAAGAGCGGATGAGGGAGCTACGGACGGAGATAGTGCGTCCGAGAGCTAAGGGGTCATCGGCGTCATTCACTCTGCCCCGACCCTCGGCAGCGCCCCAGCCTATGCACGGGTCCATGTCGCGCAGTCGCAGCCTCCACCTGGAGGACAACAGCTCCAAGGAGGGCGAAGACACCTCTTGGAGGTTATCCATCTCACACCTTACACCCAACCAACTGCAACAACAATGGAACGACACAAGAAAACGGTCCGCCTGATATCATAGGTTTGGGAAAAGACAGATTGTATTGGGTGCAGGGTTTCCTATAGTAAACCTTTGATAGTTCGACTCTCGTTACCTCTACACTTAGAGTACTTTACAGGGAGAAAATAATATCGTTACAGGCCTATCTATGTGGGCTCTAAAGTAATAACAATGACGATTTTACTATTACTATTTTTATTGATACTATTAATAAAATTACATATATAAATTACTATTTATTATATGTTGAAACCTATCCGATTTCTAAATTAACTTAAGTTTACAAAGTACTTTACTATCATCTAGTTAAATCATTTATTCAGTCTTCAATATTAACACTGTCACAGTTTTTCATTCACAGTCACTGTCAGGTCTCGTATATCTTGCTGTCACTGCATTAGTCCGTCACTTACAGTTCTCAGTGTACAACCGAACTAGTGACGCACAAGGTATTGTATAAATATGGACTGAACGCCTTCACAACCTTAGAGAAGCTTCAAGCATTATTGATGTGTAGTGTTGCGCGGCGGCGACGCTTCTCGCACATTCCAGGCGCTTCACGCACTGAATACTAGCTGATCCTGACGCCGCTGTGGAGCCTTCGGGAACATCCTCATGACACCGTACAAAACATACTAGTTTCACCTAAAGAGAACACTTAGATGGTTCATCGTTGTTGTAAAGAGTGAGTACGGTTTCTTGTACCTCCACTCAAGTATAGAGGTAATATCACAAACTGTCAGATTTGAATATAATTCCTTAAGGTATTTTTGAAGCAACGATACAGCATGCCAGTCCGTAAATATGCATTTTACATCCACGCCGACCTAGTGGAGGTTTGAAAAATCCGTCTTTATTTGCATGGGTTGTCTACAGTCACTATAGTTATCATACTTTAATAAAAATTTTGACGCAAACTGAATTGACCATTATTTTTCATGAATATATGCCTGGTCAGTGACTGCACCCAGTGAAATCAAAATTTTAATTTTTATTTTCGTGGTTCTACCCCATCCAAATTAATTAATACTGTCTTTTCCCCGCACCCGAATAGCCCGTGTTATTTGACCAGAGGCTCACTTGATTGGTTAATGATTATCATTGAGGAAAAAACACTTCTGTTCGGTGAAAGTCATCGTAATTGTGTTTTTCTGATGTCAGACAAAATATATAAGCTGATACATTATGATGGATTTGAAATGATTAACACAAGAGAAAATGTGAACAACGTATAGAAAATTTTCCAACTTTAGGCAATCCATGGTGATCAGTTTGATATAGGTACCCAGAAAAACCTTATGGAATTTTATGGATTTTTGCAGCTTTCCCTTAAAAGCATTTGTGTATTTCCTTGTATAAATTCCGTTGAAAGACCGAAAAAAATTATTTTTTCAAACTAGAAATTTTTATACTTTGACGTTCCTAAACTCCACTGAAGTGTTGGGCTATTGAAGGTTTACAGTTACAAAAAATTTAATTGAATAGAACAAAACGTGGCTTCACGATTACAATGTAATATATAATACACGAAGGAGTAATGCTTAGTAATTATAAACACCATTGAAAGTTACGAGACGATTGAGAATATATATGTTAACACTACAGGCCACCATTTTGAATTTGGGAATCTGCAGCGGACCGTTTTCATAATACTTACCACACGTTACCAGTGTTGTTAACTAATAGTTTCTTACTCCTCACTTCGTTTATATCTTTACCACCATGTAAGCCTTTGTATCACCCTTTATTTACATATAGTTTTTATAATCATGGTAGAGATTCATTGTGAGAGTCACAGAAACGATATTTCACACTATTTGCATTGCATTCAATAATTCTGAGCGATATTAACTTATAAGCGATAATTATTTTATAAAGTTTCCATTATTCATAAAGTAGTTAAGAATATATTTTTTAATATAAGTTTTAGAAGGGTTATCATTCCATTTAGATTAGAACTTAACTCCCTTAATACATCAGACGTAGCCTTTGGTCCCACTTTTCTTTACTACCCTGCATCTCTTTTCTTTCTTTTATCCATGCTATCGTATACACTAATACAAAAAACTGCTTGTGAATTTTTAATTTATATTTCCTTTCATATTTGACGTGTTCATAAATTGATTTAATATTCTCTTCCGTACCACCATTCTTCTTGAGAATGTCTTCTCTTCCAATTCCCGCGCACTTTTGTTTCTTCCTTGCCTCTTTGAACATGGATACTCAGTCTGAATTCTAATAGTGGCTGGTTCCAGTCCAGAATGGATTGGTGACTACTTCTTGCTTGACCGGTAACCCGGTACTCGGGCATGACGGAAAGTCCTGGGAACTAGACCTCCTGAGTTTACTCTGACGTAGGGCTACTACACGCAAGGGATGTTCTAGGTTCATGGCGCCGTCAGCTCCGGCGGCCCCCACCGACCAGGGCTACGGTACGGCAGAACACTCACCGGAGAGCCCTCGGCAGCAGCCACGTCGTCAACCGGCTGCGCCCCACCTGAGCGTTTCCACCCCGGAGCGCCTCCACTCCAGCCCCCGTCACCCACGCGCTGGTCCCTCGGCCCACAGCGACAGCGACATGGCGGCTCCGCCCGAGCTGTACACTCCCAGACGCGAGAGCGACGCCACCACCACGGGTCCGACATCCACAGTCACTTCTCCGTCGCCGACCTCCTCGCCGTCCACCACCCCCACCTGCTCACCCTCCCCCGTCCATGTCTGGACCCACATCCCTCCCCACAAGCCACCCAAGCTCTTGCACTGCGAAGAGCTCCTCTAGATCCATGCGCATATCTTAGTAACTAAGGAACTGACGAACTATTCGAAGCCAGCTTTTTCTCTGAATCGTAAAAAAATATAATTTCATATGCAAACTATAAAATCTATATTTTATCCGAAATTACGTATTATAACTGAACAGGTATCAATACACTTAACATTCATTTTCAAACCTCATATATCTTCATTATGTAGAAATATTGGTCACGCACTGTTTACTGACTATTTTAGATTGTCTATAATTTTCATGGTACGAGATAACGAGATAACATCCATCCGATCGCGATAGTGCAAAGAAATATTCTAAAATGGTAAACGCTTAAAACTAACCTATCGCCGAAGAGAGTATCTTCTAACAGATTTGTTTTAAACTGGAATTTTAATTTTAATTCACATGTACCAAAATATTGTTTATTATTTTATATTTTCTCCATATTTAAATTTCTATTAGTGTATATATCGTTTGATAATGTAAATTAGGAGCTTCTGCCCTTGTTTCAATCCTGCAATGTTATCAATGTGGTTCATCCATGTACCAACGAGCTACAAGATGTTCCTACTAGTTGATAAATAATTAAACCATAGACCATTATTTTCAAATTTAAATTGTCAAATTTTATTTTCGGTGTGACGAGAATTGCTGTGGCTTTACTGAGTGTTCTCGGCCCTACTAATGCAAAACAGCTCATCTCTGAGTAAGTTACCGTACATAGAGTAAGTGTAAGACTGAATATTCAAAACTAATGTTTCATTTTGAAATGCTCATAATCAAACTCTTACCAAAGATATATTTTATGTAATGTGTTAGTATGTAGGTTTTGTATAAATATTAATGGCTATATAAATACCGTAATTGATGTTACGAGTACCTTTTCAAAAGGATTGTAGTGTCTATAAGATTATACGATGTTATAGATAGTTATATGAAGTTTTAAACGGACTTATTTATACAACGTGATGGAGAACAATTATTCAGTGATATAAGTTAAGTATACTGTATGTGTTACCGTGAGGTATTGCAAACTTTTTGAAACTTAAATAAAGCTCGAAAAATTCAGTAACATCTTTAAAATTAGGGTATGTTGGAGATATTGGGGTTCGGCCCTAGATCTACTCTACTGTAGTCGTTCCGTTGGAGCCTGGCACTTAGGATCTGCACAGTTTGGCAACACAGTCCTGACCTGTTAGCACAAATATATTCCTCGTCCTGTCTTCAAATGTATAATGTATAAACGTCCTGCAAGGTTGGGTCATAATTATGACTTTAATACGAGCGAAAAAGCTTAGGTTTCCAACAAGCTATATTGCAAAAAACTCATTACAAAGAGCTTATTTCCATATAATGAGCTAAAAACTTTCGGGGCAACAACAAATAGTCCAAAAATACCAAGAAAATAATAAAAATTAAAATCCAAGAAATGTTTCATACTAAAAATTACCCAAATTGAGGTATTTTTAATGGATATAATTTTTGAAGAACATTATCCATAAAAAAGTGAAACATAAAATATAAAAAGTATAATTTTAAAAGAAATTATGTAAGGAAAAAGTATGTGCGTTATGAAGTTGCCGACATTGTTGAGTCAAAATTCAAATCGTTTTGAGTGCAAGGCCCCAATATGACGACTATATATTAGAGTAGCCAACGTGGAAACGGTCTGATGAGAAATGAGGTATTGTTGTCAAATCACAAAGCACGACAGACAGCTTATGATAAAATGAGAGATTTTCACTTACGTCATAACAGCCTGGCAATAAAGCTTGGGGTGGGAGGAGAGGCGAGGCAAAACTCATCTGTTACCAGCTATTGCCATCGAACCATCTGAGTTTCAAGCAACTTAATTGGCTGCACAATCCTTTTAAATAATCTTCCAACTGTAGTTTCTGCAATTATCGCAACGAATCGTTAAAATAAAAATCTTAATTAAAAGTTAGGCAATGTTTACCCAGATGTAAAGTAGGTGAACTGTAAATTTCTGTTTAGCTATTAACATTCCCAGCGTATAATTATTGAGGGAATTAGACCTCTGCGTTGCTATGAAAGCAAAGTGTTGAAATGTAATTGGTACCAAGAGGTGTCTGATAATGATTTGACAGGAGTCGATTGGTACTGGGTATTGTATGTGGGGACTCTAAACCGCAGTGCGTAGATAGTAAAGGCTGGAGTAAAGTAGTGCCTGAAAAACTCGTTTTTCCAAACATTTTGGAATTATATACAATTAAATTATCAAAACTTCATTTTAAACTAAATCCAAATCAATTATCGTTCATGCGTTTTTAGATTGTAGGTGTTAAATTCATAAAAATATCCCATCTTATGCGTCAAAGTTAAATAAAATTTTGACCAAAACAATGTTTTTGAGTCAACAATGTGAAATTGAACCGCTAAGTCAAAACCTTATAGAGTCGTATTAATTGGTTTAAGTTGTTGTACTCGTCTCAGTATTTGCATTATCTCAGATAGTTTGTAGGCTCGAGAAGAGGTTGCATCTCACCCCTCAACATACTCTTGTAATGCTTTACCATCTATCCTCAGTTTACTCATGATGTTTCAATATTTCATCCGAGGTAAATACTTCGTATAAAAACAATTTATGTGTTTTCCCAGCGGGCGTATATACGTTGTATTGACACAGTGGGCGTATTTTTCTCCGCGGTCGTATATACGTCATATTAACTTAATGAGTACGTTTTTATCTTCTTTCGTACGTACGTCGTATTTCTACGCCACGTGTAATTTCCGTGATTGTATATGCATCGTATTGACACGATGTTTCAACGTATCTACATCAACTTAGCTGGGAATTCTTTTATAACTTCTTTTAAACCTCAACTACTGATCACCCTTTACTGGTCCAGCACGTTAAACCTTGGATACCGCGTTGGTAAATTTGGTACAACTTTTTTCAGTGTTCAAAGTGAAAACGATTCCTATAATTTTCATCTAATAATCTTTTTCATCATTAAAATACAGTACTAATATTAGTAAAAAATTTAACAATAAATTGCATACGTTCTAAAATTCTAAAGTTGAGTTAAGATACTATCTAGGGGTTAGATGGCTAAAAGGGTTCATGCAACTAATAAGATGGATGGGTTTTACCAAAGCTATGAATATCCGTGGGCTTAAAAAGCAAAATAGAGATGCAAATAAGAAGCAAAAAACAGAAATAAATGTAAAAAAATACTGAGCATAGGAAGTAAACAATATGTAGGTTTTTTACTAATTCTGTGGACTGCAAGGAACGTATTTTTGGGCCCCATTGAGGCTTGGCCTGAAGGGTTTCTATACAATATCCATCACATGAATGTTTCAACCTGTTAGTGTTAGATCATTATGTTGTAAAGTAGGCCTTCCCAAGCATAGCACAATCGTTGCTTTAAAAATGTTACTCTAATGTGTATGTATTTTATTACTGTTGTGTATTCAGAGACTATTTATTTTATAGAATAGATACGTTTATTTATTAAATATATTTATTTATCACGTTACTTCTATATTTATAAGAAACGTTTGGAAACATACACACATCATCATAATGATTATCATCATTTAATGATGGTTGATCAACAACTAAAAAGTAATCTACATCTGGTGACTTACACCTTGATACAATCTTAATTCTGTCAAGAAATATCCAGAATGTCTTTTCAACTGCCACACGATTTAGCAAAATGCTAAGTGTGGAGTGTTTTCAACAGAAACTACTACCCCGATTATGTTAATACTGTACATTATGTACTTGTTACGTAATATAACCGACGATTTTTGTACATTGAACTAAACTGTTGACGCATTAATCACAAACAATTCTCATTTTTAACTGCCATGAACTATCCAAATTAAAATATATTTGATGTAGTGAGTCATATCTTCTTGTTGAAGTAGAATATCTCAAATAAACTGTGTTATTTTATTACTTTATGCCTTTTATTTTCCTTACCCCCCTAAAAAATTAAAACATCTGATAAAATATATTAAATTCATTCATTATTCTAATAATTTGATATTGAATTTTTTCAATGTCTGAATGAGTAACTAAAATATATTACAATTTGAAAACAAACCGATGAAACTATTTGGATATGTAGAGTATAGTGTATGAGCAAAATATCATTAATGCTAGCAAAGGAGATAAATTAGTTTTTGAGCCGAGAACCCTGGGAAAATACTCTTTACAAGGTCAGAAATTATTTTAAAAACATTACCCTGCAATATGTTTCATTGTGGATACTTGATAACACATCTGTGACATGCGAGTAATATCGACATGTAGGCGAAGAAACTCAAAAATTAAGGTTGGTTATGGAAATACATGCGTGCGACTGAAAGGAAAATATTTTCAGTTGTTAAAATTGTATAATTGTAACATTTTAAACAGAATATATATTTTTACTGATGCCAATAGTTTGTTTGTCGCAAGCCAATTAAAATTTGTGGCTTGTCACTTGGTGATCCTTGGTAGGGAAGATCTACAAATAATAATCTTAAAACATAAGAAACTGAACTGGTTCTTGGTATAAAATTCCTTGTTGGTGATTGTTAATATGGGCATTTTCCATCACCATTAGTAAAGCAAAGTTTCACGACGTTTCGAGGTCTGCAATCTCTTATTCTCTTCAGATGAACTGGAACCTAGAATTTTTTAATCATGTTTTCGATCCCAGCTCACTTGAGGACAGGATCAGATACCAGATCACGAAACAGTGGGAAACTTTATTTTACTAATCGCGATGGAAAATGTCTGCAATAAAAGTCTAAACACCTGAAATGATTGAATCAAAGAATAGATTTTAACAAATAGAACAAAAAAGGTAAATATGTTCGCAAATTGTGTCAAGCTTAGCTAAATATATAATTCCCCAAGTGACCGCTGGGCGACTCCAGCTGTAACGACTGTAGGCGAGTGATAAATTTTTGTTCTTTTACGGTATGAAAATCCTTAGGCACCGTTAAGGATCGGTGTTTGACCTAGTGTGTTGGATTCTCGTCTACTAAAACCTTATAGGTCCAAGCATTGGATTTGACTATCTAAAACACATATCTGTAATAGTAGATAAATAGTAGGAAACCCACATCAGAATCGGCACGTTTTTTCCATTTATGGACTGATCGCTTAATTCGTGAGAAACTGTCTTATACTATACAATCTCATTTTTATGAAAATAAAAACCAATTTCACAAAGCATGTACCTTACAGGGTTCGAAATCCTAGCACCCCCGCGCCACGTCTCGTGACATTACCCCGCGCCACAAGACTCACCTGTCCCATGCCGCACCGTCTCACGCGACTAGTAATAGTTCACCATCATGATAGTCAAAAACATATACAAGTAAAATTTAAAACTTAAAAAAAATTTTATATGCTCCAAATTAAAAAATTTCAACTATAAAAATATTCCAATTTCTGTCATTTACAAGTGAAAGATTAAACATTAACAAAATAAAGAGTCCAAAAAAATTAAACAATCCCAAATTTAAAATTTTCCAATTGATAACATATACAAGTAAGGTCTCCAAAATTAAAACTAAACAATTTCAATTTTAAAATTTATTTCCAAATATTTTACTTTACCTTAACGTAAGCCTACTAAATATTTCTCCTTATATTTTTCGTCTTTAATAATTCTTCCTTATAAAATCTACCTCATGTATATTACCTCTTTCATCAACAATAGGTCTTGTGTTCTTTATTTATGCACCGTCCAATTGGGTATATACGACTTATTAAACATATGTTTATATTTTGGAATCCGGCGTGGGGTCATAAGCCGCTGCGCGCGGCGCAGGGGTTCTAGGATTTCGAACCCTGTAAGGCGCATGCTTTGTGAAATTTGGTTTTATTTTTATTAAAATGATGTTGTATAGCATCAGAAAGTAGATTGGATATGAATAATGTTCGTTTTTACGAATTTATCTATCCGTCCAAAAATAATCCCTCTAAGAATAACATAAGAAAAACGTGCCGATTCTGACGTGGGTTTCCTATATTTCATCTACTTGTAATAATTCAAGGGAGCCCTCGTCGCCCAGAGGGCATTAAAACACGCAATTCCATCTAAATCAGCCACTTCTATGGCTCATACTGGTTCTCACGTAGAAAAAAATAGATCGCACGGCCACAGACGTAGGCCAAGGGTCGTGAACCGTTCACGCACTTAAAAATAATTATTATGGCTAAGAGCAAATCAAATACAAAAAGTTATTCAATACATTTTATTTATGAATATGTGAAGTTTATTTAGGTACAAAGTTTGAAATTTTCGCTGATAAACAAAAATAATACAACAGAATTAGTTTTGTTAAATCCTTATGGGATTTTAATTTTCTAATTTCAAAAATATAAAATATTTCTAAACCTTAGTTTTGGTAGTTAAACACATCAATATGTTGATATGGACCTATAAAATACTTTGTATTTGGTATTTTGTTTTTAATAAATTTCCTTTACGAGCAAATAAAAGATAATTAAACCCATCCCATGTCAAGCGACCACAGTTACAGTGAGCGCCTACCGCCTCTTAATACGAGGCGAAGAAAAGTAAAACACAAGGCTACATACGATACACAAAAATTTAAAATACAAAATAGTTTATAATAAATAAAATAAACGTGTACAAATAACGGAATTCCTTTCAAAATTTACCCTTAACATTGACACAATTAAAGAACAATTTACCATCGATATTAAAAATCTCTGAAATATTTGCTACCTCAAAAATTTTACAAAACGTGAAACGAGAGAGTGGATCGTTGTCTCAGGCTTTGACGAGCGTGTAATCAAAGTTGGACTTGAAACTTCCTTTCCAACTGTTTTGGGACAACAGCATGTGTTGTTTAACCTCTAGATATTCATCCCTACGTTCCAACCGTTTTAATAACATGCCTGAATGGTGAAGAGGTTTGTGTATCTTTCATGGAATCTGGGAGATCCCCTTGAAAATAAAATTCTATTCAATATATATATTTTTTTTAAGTTGCTCAGTACATGTCAGAATATCAGATTTAATAAAATGTGCTTAGACTTGAACGTAGCAATGAACTATGTGCAAGTAAAAATTAATAATAAGTTTTGCTGCCAAAAAAGCTAAAGCAATAGCTGAAACAAAGTGGATCAAAAACGAAATCAAATTTGTGTACATAAAAAGAGCATGTTTAAACACCCTCCTAATGAAACCCCCATATCGATGTACTTGACTTAGTCCGTCATACGCAACCTAATAACATACTTAATACTGTCGAAAGCTGAATTGATATAATAATTCTCAAGAATAAAAGAGTCCAAAAGAATAAATTAGAAAGATTAATTAGCTAACAGTGTACACACATTGAACAATTTACAATCAATGACACATTTTTGCCTATAAGTAAAAATCTCTCAGATATAGTTAATTACTGATTGCGAGTTAAATATTTTCAACAAAGGACTAAAACATTATATCTCACATAGTAATTGAAGAAGGGGTTTAATAAATGGAATTGAACATTTATTAGACTCGTTCTTTGATTACCGTTATTTATTTATTTACACAAGAATAAAAAAACCCTGTTCTGAAGCGACTTTACCACAAATGTATGCTTTGGGACAAATGTAAGTGATATGAATACATGGTATCCAAAACTAGACGCATTTAAACGATTGTTGTATTGAAGACAGCAGGTGATGTAACCTTTAATTTTCTCAATATATACAACGCGTCTGTGTTTTTACCTACACAACGTTTCTGGAGGTAGGGAATTTCTCCCGTTTTAAAATGATTATCTATAATTTACAAAAATTGAAAGTTTTAGTTGCATGCATTAATTATATCATGTTGTCAATAATACTGGACTTATCTATCATGCACAATACAAAACCTATAGCCTTTACATGTGCAGATCTACAGAGGCAAACCACTCAAATGTAATAAGTTTTATTGCCTTGCACAAATTTTTAATTTAAAACTAAAATTTGTGTTATTTAGATTTTTATTGCGGACTTTTTCCATCACGATACTATGTAGAACAAAGTTTCACGACATTTCGGGATCTTGAATCTGATCCCATCCATCTGATAAGATAGAATAAAAATCTAAATAATATCAATCCACCATCACCAATAATGAATTTCAAAGAAAGAAAACAATTTGTGGTTTTAAATATTCAATACACTCCATCTCATAGATTGTTTACTTGTCGTAGATATATTTACATTTCAGTGTATAAAGTATAGGAGACAAAAAGGGGAAATGTGATTTCATCGTGGGATTGGTAATTTCTTGAGGGCAAAACCCCACTCAATCAGCAGAATCGAATATCAAGCCCATATCATGTATTGGCTTTCGACTCCCGCTCGGAAATTCCATGTCAATTCGTTATGTGGGAGCTATTCGCCATATATTTTACTTCAAAACTTGCTCGTATAAAAGCCAATCCTTTTTGAAACTATTTTATATTTATTATTATCAAAATTTTAACCAGAACTAAAAACTTATACGAAACTGTAATTATGGTATTTTACATTATAAATGTAAAATTGAAATCAAAACATAAATTATTTTCAAAAATATGGATAAACTATTAATCACCTAACAAAGTTATAGAACACATACAAATCTAAATAAAGATAAATTATAAGTAAATTCTACCAAGATAAATATACTGAATATTGAACACTAAACATACTTAATGCTGCATACTAAATATATACAGTACTATAGTAAATATGCCTACAGGGTTAGAAAATTTAACTTTGGGTATAATAATCAGCAAAGTTTTTGTAAACTATCTATTTCATGTGACTAAGGAAGTTTGTTTAAAAATGTTAAATCAAAAGGAAAGAAAACATTTCTGTAAACTATGGTTTCCTATAACTATCATAACGTACTATGCACATCTTCATATACAAATACAGGTATATTTTGCATACTTACACTCTCTTATTTCTTATAGAATAGTATTCTGGAAAACTCTTTTAAGTCAGAAAAGGTGTTAAGACTCAAAAAGAGCCATAACACTACTTTCTGGTATAGGCCTTTAAAATTCATTCGGGGATTATTTCAAACAGTTCTGTATTCCTCCAATTACATCCTTATACATTCTTAAATACCTTCTTTTTGTTATATCTGATTCCCACGAATTTAGTACCAGGATTCATATTCATCAATATCACTTGTTAGAAATACTCAACTGTAGTATTTCTGACTTTGACCTGATTCGTCGAACAGTTTTTTTGGAGAAGACTCCCTCTTAAAGATTTAATAACTGCCCAAACTGCATCAAAGAGGATCCTTCATTCAAAGAGTTAAAAGAACGGGCCACCAATTTTTACTTGCAAATTTTTATTATAGTCTCTCTCTACCTTGAGAAATGGAAAATCAAGGTAAAACAAGTGTTAGATAGTTATAAGAATGGAAATGTGACGAGTGTACTGTCCATGAAAACACTGCGTCAAGGTAAGTGCGTTTATATATTGAGAAAATAGATAAATAAAATAACAATTTGTTAGAAATATTATAATCAGTTTATCAATCAAATTTTAAATAAATTTAAAATTAATTAATTTCAATTAATCAATTTCCTTTCATTTTTTAAGTGAGAATTGATTGCTGGTATAAAAATTTTGATGGTGGTTAGAAGATGCTGGAAGAGTAGAAGAACAAGGTCACAAAGAGGTCAGGCCTTAAGTTCAGACCGACCTTTATACCCAGCATAGTCTCATCACTATGCCAGGACAACTCCAAGATACTTAACTCACTATGTATCGTGTTTTTGTAATTTGTATCTACAAAAGAGAATTTTTATATACATATATATTTTCTGTTTGAAGTTTATATGCTTGGATACCGTTGGACGATTAGCCATGAAAAGTGGTACAATTAGATAAAACTTCGTGGAGAAGGTTTGTAGATCATCAACTTGTTTGTAGCTCAATTGGGTTTCTCCCTAGAAGCCCAAAAAGATCCCATACGGTGGAACTACTTTGTTTACATTACCATACTTTACATACTTTACTATAGCTCTTAGTTCAATATATACTTCACAGATTGAGCCACTTGCATTTGTTTATGTTTTTTTTTTAATTTTTTACATTTTGGTTTTAATGTTATGCGAGTGAATAAACAGTTTTCATTTTTATAACTGTGAATTTTTCTTGCACATTTTGATACTGTGCTACTTTATTTTTGTGTGGAGTGGTCTAAAATTTTAAACGTACATTCCCTTCAAAATTCAAAAATTAAAATATCAGTCTATAAACTGGACCTCTTAAAATCGTAATTATTTTATCTTATTTCCTAGTTTTCTGCGTTCACCTTGTGTTTCGTTTTTCCTGGGCCCAAATGGATATTTAGCTCTTGTGCCAAACGGCAGATTCTAAGGTAAAAGCGATAGGGATTGTTTCCTTCTAACTTCTAAGATACACTAGTACATTATAACTTAACCGTCACTCCTATACGATTTTAGTAGGGCAATTACGATTACATTAGAAGGTTTTTGATTACTAAGGACTACCGACAACAACTATGGGGGCCTGGAGCGAGCGAAGCTATTAAGTCACAATAAAAGATAAAGATCCTTCCGTAAATTGCAAAGACTTTAAAGGACTTTTTAAAGATTTTGATCGTACATGGTCGACTGAAAAGAGATATTATATTACGATACGAATGTTATTTTGTCAAATACGCAGTTGTAATTCCAATATTTTGGGAATAAGCTGTTCGAGCAATGGACATAAATATGGAATCTAAATTCCTAGTTAAAAGTTCAATTTGTAATAAAACACAGTGAGTATTAAATATGAAATATAAAAGGTTATAAAATTATCCTCTCTAAAACCCCTAAAAAGTTATTGTCAGAAATACGGAGAACTCTAAACGTCACGTGTTTAAGCAAAACGTTCATTCCGGGAATCGACCTCTCACTGTCATGTATCTCATTTGTGTCAGACAATAACGCTTTTTCTCATCAAGAGAAGAAAAATAAAATGAGGCAAATAACCTGTAAAGTTACCACGGGTCAGAGCACAACAACTTTGTTTATTTCATATAGTTTCGATTTTAATCATAAAGAAGGTTTTAACATAAACATGTAATTATTTTACTCCTACCTTTTTCAATAATCCTTTTTTTAAATAATAAGTATATCCTTCCTATTATTGCGTGATCCTCTAAAAAAAACCAGACGCCAAACACAGACAGAGTAGATGAAGCCACTGTGTCCTACTCCCCGCTTTGATTATGTTACATTACCACAATTTTGAAAGTATTTATGTATTTATCTACAACCATTGCAAAAAGTACCAATAAAGATTCAGTATCTTTCATAATTTCAGTAAGTAACATAATTAAGAGGCTCATTATTAAATGGGTATTGAAGACTGCTTCATTATGAGTTCATAACGATACAGATTTTTCATAGCAATACAGGTTCTAGACCAATCAAATCTCAGCATTTGACGAAAGTAATTTCATTATATCCATAGGGACATGCAAAATTATCTGATTTATAAATAAATAGATTGTTCGTTTACATGACTAACCTGAGATGTGAGTTTTGAACCATTCACAAAATGGGTGGTTTCAGCAGAGAGGAAGTGAATTTAACTCCGGATGAGATAAATGTAAAAGCTAATTTTGTATTTAATGGGCTATTATTTGCGAAACCTAAGTCTGCATGCGAAAACACAAGTGGAAAAGTGAAATTAATATGTGTTTATTTTCGGAAAATGTTTTAATAACATGTTTCAATGAATTTTTGTTGTTTTAAAAGTCTGAATATTGTTGGTCGTAGATAAAATAAGGTATACAACGATGATTCTTTAAGGCATTTGGTGCGGCCAAGGGTGTGGCAAGGAACCATAACTTAAGGCGATTCATATATTCATTGTGAAGTTTGATCAATAACTAAAAATCGGAGAATGTTCTTCGAATCTCAAGACTCCGAAGCTAAGAAAATTTCCAAGAATCGATAGACAACGTACGGGTATTCAAATTTTAAGGGGAGTCGGATGGTCCTATACCGACATGTTTTTGTTAAATTTTGAGCCTTACAAAAATATTTAGAAATTTGGCACTTGATTTCTGTTAAATAAATTTAATTATTATGCAAATTTTTATTTCTTATATCCCCGATGCATAGTTTATATCCTTCTACTTAACAATTCTATGCATAGCACATCTATTTTAATTTTTTTGGGGTTTAAAATTTATTTGTAATAAGCCAATATGTTGTAGTAAGCCAATGTATTTTAAAACTAATAGTTTTAATGTCAAGACAAATTTTATGACTTTGAATATTTTTGTGTTGTTTAATCTGTTGTATTTTTTATTTTGATCTTTACAATACCTAAACGTTTTCTGAACATCTATTAAAAATTAAAATTTGAATTAAAACATTGTAGGAAAATATGTCATTATGTTAACCTAACTACAAATATTTTTATTTTAAATTATTACAGTAATAAAACAACGACCAACAAGCGTTTCATTCAAACACATGTAATATGAAATGCACAAAATCCTTTAATTCACAACTGACAGAAACAGCAGCTGAAGAACGCCACTCGGAGTTGGAAAGGCAACATTGTTTTACAAAATCATCGGCAGGTGTTATTTTATTATTCCAGCATGATATAATATTGCAAAATGTTAGTAATATTTTTTTGGTAAACGTGAATATGTCAAAGGCTCTTTACATTGTTTATCATACATTATTAAATCTTTTAAAAGTAAGAACATTTTTCTACAGGCAATTGACTTATTTTATTGAAATAATATTCACGTCTATCACGAACTATTACTTCCTTTTATTATTATGTAATAAAAAAGAATACTTTCTTGTATTTTACCCTAATTGGCTACACAGAACAAATTTAACATCAATAAAATATTTGTTGTCATACTTTTGCGTAAACTACTGTTTTATACGTGATTTTTTAAAGTGATCCAATAGCTACCTTATTAACTAAACGACTTAGCACCACATTTTAAATTTGGAACTTGGCTCAATTTTAAAAAGTTTTACTCAGGAATACAATTTTACATCATTTTCAATATGGCCGCCTTTTCCAAAATGGTGGTTAACTTAAAAATGTCTCACAGAACACCCTGTATTTTATTTTGTTTTGGATTATACTCTCCAAAATAAAACATTTTTGTTATTGGGTGTTTTCCGAAATTTCTAATTGTTTAGAAGCTACGAGGATTTGAAATTTTTTGTGAAGTTTGATCAATAACTCAAAATCGGAGAATGTTCTTCGAATCTCAAGACTCCGAAGCTAAGAAAATTTCCAAGAATCGATAGACAACGTACGGGTATTCAAATTTTAAGGGGAGTCGGATGGTCCTATACCGACATGTTATTGTTAAATTTTGAGCCTTACAAAAATATTTAGAAATTTGGCACTTGATTTCTGTTAAATAAATTTAATTATTATGCAAATTTTTATTTCTTATATCCCCGATGCATAGTTTATATCCTTCTACTTAACAATTCTATGCATAGCACATCTATTTTAATTTTTTTGGGGTTTAAAATTTATTTGTAATAAGTATTTTAAAACTAATAGTTTTAATGTCAAGACAAATTTTATGACTTTGAATATTTTTGTGTTGTTTAATCTGTTGTATTTTTTATTTTGATCTTTACAATACCTAAACGTTTTCTGAACATCTATTAAAAATTAAAATTTGAATTAAAACATTGTAGGAAAATATGTCATTATGTTAACCTAACTACAAATATTTTTATTTTAAATTATTACAGTAATAAAACAACGACCAACAAGCGTTTCATTCAAACACATGTAATATGAAATGCACAAAATCCTTTAATTCACAACTGACAGAAACAGCAGCTGAAGAACGCCACTCGGAGTTGGAAAGGCAACATTGTTTTACAAAATCATCGGCAGGTGTTATTTTATTATTCCAGCATGATATAATATTGCAAAATGTTAGTAATATTTTTTTGGTAAACGTGAATATGTCAAAGGCTCTTTACATTGTTTATCATACATTATTAAATCTTTTAAAAGTAAGAACATTTTTCTACAGGCAATTGACTTATTTTATTGAAATAATATTCACGTCTATCACGAACTATTACTTCCTTTTATTATTATGTAATAAAAAAGAATACTTTCTTGTATTTTACCCTAATTGGCTACACAGAACAAATTTAACATCAATAAAATATTTGTTGTCATACTTTTGCGTAAACTACTGTTTTATACGTGATTTTTTAAAGTGATCCAATAGCTACCTTATTAACTAAACGACTTAGCACCACATTTTAAATTTGGAACTTGCTCAATTTTAAGTTTTACTCAGGAATACAATTTTACATTATTTTCAATATGGCCGCCTTTTCCAAAATAGTGTTTAATTTAAAAATGTCTCACAGAACACCCTGTATTTTATTTTGTTTTGGATTATACTCTCCAAAATAAAACATTTTTGTTATTGGGTGTTTTCCGAAATTTCTAATTGTTTAGAAGCTACGTGGATTTGAAATTTTGATTTCTTTGGTATGAGGTTTTTACCTGATCCAGTAGGTAATATTTTAGAATCGTGATTCTTAAATTTGCCATGAATTTAAATTTGTAAGTTGGCAGCCATATTTGAAAATGGTGGCCATCATCAAAAAATAAAACAGGGTATTCCTAAATAAAACTTTAAATTGAGCAAGTTCCTAGTTTAACTTAGATGAGGTAAAAACTACATATAAAACATATTTTGATAAAATAGTCTAATTTTGAGTTTTTGAGAGCTCATTATTTTATTTTATCAGTGCAGGTTAAAGTAAACGGAAACCTTCTCCATAAGACATAGAATAACATAAATGTTTCCGAACTGTGCGTGCTCCCTTTTTCACGGGAAAACGTGACTAAAAGACTTTGTTTAGCGTTATAGATACACAGACCCATTGGAATTTCGATAAGACCCGTTTTTTTTCTTTTCTGGGGTGTGAAATGCGAATTTCAATTTAAATATCATATTTTTAAACAATCTACAGACAAAACTCACAATTTTATTTTCATATATTTTCACAAAAAAAAATGAAAATATTTTCTATTTAAGCTGTCAGACTCCCTTAGCGTGAGTATATATTTTCCAAAGTCCCAAATTTTTTTTCGCAACACGTCTGGAGGTGAGTGTGAGGCAGTTTTGTTACCGTTAAATAGAAAAGCCACAATCCATCTGGCTGTGAATCTATTGTGTTGTTTCAACCACTTTGTGTTTTCATTTACGGAGACTGTTTGTTTTCATCGTATTTCAGTCTTGTTTTGCAGCCTTTTGGACAACAATACATTAATAGCAGTAATCCTATGCAATTTAAACAATGCCTCAACTCAAGGTACAAAGATGAAATGTACCAGGTCGAATAATATTTTTTTTTGTTTACAGCACATTGCAGGGGTGTAACCATTGTGAAAATAAGATATTATTTATTACTAAATTAAATTAAAATTAAATAAATAACATTAAAAACTAAATTCTGTGTTATTAGCCACGGCATTATTGTTAGTAAAATATAGCTAGTTAAATGCATTTTTACTATTAAAGTATCTCCTAGTCCTAAATATTATACCCTTACTATTTTACATATGCTTTATTTTTTAATGACATCGTCAAATTTCATGAACCATCGTTAAGAACTACATACTACATTACATACTAATAAATAGTATTCTTTTGTGTAAACCAGCAAAAACTATCTGGAGTGGTAACCGTGATAGCTTGTTTAGGGGTAAAAATGGAAAACTTTGGTAGTAAAAAAGGCATTTAAATAGCTTTATATTTAAAAATTAAATAAATGATAAAAATCTAATATTGGCCTGGACCGTAACTAATGTGTCATTTTAACTATATTCTGCAAAAGTATAAAAATGCTAAATCTAATTCATTAGTAAGATATTCAACCTCTGAATGAGGTTTCAATATACCGATTGTGTAAGGGGGAGCCAATGGTATCGAATTTATTATTGATCAAATGTTCGAGACCCTTAATATCGTTAAACTTCCCAAAATATGGGAGGCTTATTGGTAATATACTATTTAATAGTATACTTATTGGTATTATACCATTTAATAGTATACTATGAATAAACTGGTTGTGAGAATTTCAAGCTATTTCTGTTAATATGGTAAATATTTCACACCAGAAAAAGTGCCTAATCGACAAATAGTTTGCACTTTATGTTAATTACCAACATGGCTAATGCGTTCTAAAACAGGACTTTTTTAAATCTCTGCAGCGCTAATATTTCTTATATTACCAATGTCACTCTTTCCATAGGGGTAACCCACCCCCTCAATATTAGTTTTAAATTAAAAATTATTAGAAATGTAAACTTATCTTTAACTACTAATAACTAACCTTATTACTAACCTTACTAACCTTGTAACACTCATAAATCTTAAATCTTATTAGTTACTAGCAGTAAGCCCGTCCTTTGTACTGGTTGTAGGATTCAGTTTAAGGAAGAAAAATCATCACACCAAAATGTAAACCTGAAATCCTAAACAAATCAGTACAATGAAAATAAATCAAAATAACCAGCTTTATTATTCAGCATTACTTTACAATTAAATATATTAGAACATTTATGCCAATATTATAATAAGTTATACGTTGAAATAACTTTTTAATATGGTATGATTTCGAAATGGGTTTTAAATCAGTGACCAATATAAACTAACTAATATTGATTTGACAGCTGTTTTTATTTCTATTAAATCTTTAAACTACAAAGACAGCTGATTATTACCAGTAGGTTATTCATTGAAAACTGACTCAAAATGCGAGTAATATCGCGTAAAAGCGGGGTTTTAAATACTCGTTATTTACTTTTCAAGGGACGGCGGGCGATTTCAAGCATTTACAAACCTTCTCTAGAATGTAGAGAATACGTAAAATAAGTTTCATTGTAATCAGATCTCCCGTTTTTTAGGAGAAGACGGCGTAAAATGCCTCCTGGAACGTCACAGACAAACAGACAAATCGACAAAAATTTAGACCGGTTTCAGGCTTTTCTAACGCACGAAAAGTAAAAATAACTAAAAAATTAATAATTCTGAGCAATGTACAGACAAAACTCTAATTTTATTTATATAGTTTAGTATGATAACTTACAAGTTGTCAAATTTCTAAACCTATCTTATTTGAAAAGGTCTTCCATTAGTTTAGAAACTAAAAATAGGTTTTAAACCAGTCGAGGAAAGAGGTCGGTAAAACTGACGGTTGATTTGTGAACCAGCCACTGACACCTACAAAGTAGTCGGCGACGCCTAGGGCTAAGTTTTATTTAATTAACTTTCTGTCATTTGCATTTTTAATTAATCACTAGTTTTTACCTAAAGTTCTTCTCAAAATTCTTCCTTTGTTGTAATATCGTCATGACAGATAAATTCCCACTTGACTCAGAGTTTGGTCTAGGTATAAATTATACATTTTTACAACTAAAATATGGAACATGGCTAAATAATAAAGCTTTTTACTATAAGGTACAAAGCATTGTTCTGCTAGCAGTAACCTCGTCCTTTGTACAGGCTGTATGACGTAGTGTTATAAAGGAAGATACTTTATTAATATGACAATTTATTAGCAATAATAAACAAATAGAAAAAATAAAGTAAATTTTTTTCAATTTGTTTATTTTCATTGAATACATATACAATTTACACAGTAATGACATAATTTTACCTCTCTAGCTAAAAGCTATTTGAGAGGAAAGCTCTAAAGTATTACATTATATTTATTGGTCAATGATAAACATAGTTTCTAAAAAATCTAAAAATAAATAGTAATATTGAACGACAGAAACTAACAATAATAATAACAACAATAATAATAATAGTAATAACAACAACAACAATAATAATAATAACAATGATCCTACGGGAGAGCACAATTTCCAATGAAGTATAAAAGTATATCTTAAATCAATATAAATAGAGCATGATATAAATATTTATAAATTAATAACCAAATATCTCAACAATATTACAGTCAAAAAATAAACTATGTAAACAATCAACAAACCATAAATAATCACTTACATAACATCTACACATACTCATATCAAAAACAAATTTATCGTGTTCCTCTATGCCCTGCCCCCCCACAACCGACCGAATGCGAACAGCTGTCTTATATTAATAGTTAATTACTGAGTATGAGATTTAAATTAAATAAATTAATATTTTTACTTTTTACCAGTTTTTTACTCGTCAACAGTTTAATATAGTATACCCTTGAATCAATTATGAATTTAAACAGACAAATATTGATTTTAATTTGAGCGCTGACTATTTCTTTCTACAATATTACTATAATAGATTCCATTAATTTATTTATCATTAAGTAAACATGGACAATAGGCTACAAATGCTTCAAACACATTAATAGGTACCCTTATTTGGGTTGGCAGCTTATTATATAGTCTGACTTGAACAGAATTACTAATTTTCAATGGTTGTTAATTCTTTTTTTGGTCAGCTGAGGTCAGCGTGATAAATATGGACATTGCTCATTAGCTCATAATTCTTAATGTTTTCTGATACATCACATAAAGCTATGATAAAACCTATAAATATGTTACTAAAACTGAGGTTTAGAGAGTTCATTACATTGATAGGGTATGGGTTAATGGATTAAAGTAACTAAAAGGTGTGAAGAAAGAAATTAAGATTCATGGTAGTGGGTGCTCTCTTTTTCATGTAAAAGTTTTACAAAAAACCAACAGACAACATTTGATATATTAGCCCTTTACGATTTTTGTGGATTTAAAACGTAAAAATAAGCAAAAACGTCGTAAGTTCAAGCAATGTACGGGGAAAGCTTGAATTTTATTTATATACATTCGACTTTAGGACAAATGTGTCACAAACAACAACAAAATAGCTTGATTGTAGTTAATATTTGTTTTCCAAAGACCTCAAGCAAAATAATCGGGGTATTCAGCGATAAATATAAAACCTGGATCAAATCAAACTGCTGCGGTGACACGAGGGCAAATGATGTGGTCGGATGATTACTGCATCGGAATACATAGACGGAACTGCGACAGCAGCCGTTTGCATTCTAAACAAACTATTTGTAAAATTATATTTTTCTCAACCTAATATAAAAAGCCGTAGTTTACTCTCTGAAATAGAGTCATAAACTGTACAAAAAAACTGTATTTCGATTATAAATGAGATCGTTGTTCAACTGATCAAATAGACTGAAAAACATGGAATGAAAATGAATCATGAAAACAAAATCTTGTCATCATTTGTCATTTTCGTTTATGAAACTCACTTGACTTTAAATTGATTAGTTCAATAAAAGTGAACGGGATTGCATTGCTCCATTATAGTATGAAAAAGTTGGTAGTTAAGTAGAACTAACTATCAACTTAACACCTGCAGACAGTGGACAGATACAGTGGTAGACTTGCAGAAAAAGGTTTTTTCTTCTATTTACTTACTAAAAAGGATACAACATTTTCAACGTTATACAATCCAACGCTATCTTGTCAAATCACTTGTGATGCCCCACTTTACTTACTGTAGCGCTGTGATGATATAACTGTGTCTTTGATGTGTTGCAAAAGTCTCAGAACTATTGTTTGTTATTGATCTTAGGCATGATGAAAATATAACCCCCTACTATATTAATTCTAAACTATTAATACTAAATGATAAAAAAAATGTCAAAATTACTTCATTAATTATTTAATACTAAAACCGGTCTAGTGAAAATGTTTAGTTGAAGCCTTCCAATATCAAAAAAAAGCCAGAAATGTTACCAAAATTTTACTTCCAGAGAATTCAAAAGAATTGTATAACTAAAAAATTGTTATAGCTTACTTTGTGCTTCATTAATTATATCATTGACATGCAGCTTCTCGGAGGAAATGATCATATGAAGGTAAATAGACCTAGTTAAAATATATATATATACCAATAACTTAAAGCTAATATTATTTGTGAGGTAAAGGAAAAATATTGTATGCATCATGGGAGTACTTTTTGCCCCCAGGAAATTGTGGAAATTTGTGGTGGAAAAACTGTCTTCATAACCTCACCTACAACCTGTTTGTACCAACCTGTTTCTACCTGTTTGTAACCTGTGTGTACCCTGTTTGTAAAACCTGTTTGTACAAATAACTATTTCAGACTTTCTTTAAAATTATTATAATAATTCTTAATAGTTAGTTACCTTATGTCCCTCTTGTGATTCTTTCACTTAACTAATTTTGCTTACATGCTTCGACGATAAATCGTTCCCTCCTCAGACTACACAAAAACAAACTTGGTTTGTTTTCCTGAGAGAACTCAAATCCAAGTCGATTTTGGCTCCGCCAATTAGTTACGTACATCCAAACTCAACAATGTTCAACCATATTTATCTTTCCTCGATTCGTCTTATCACACTTCATCTTAGCCTTGTTCTCCACAAAGAGCGTCTCACTTGCGGTTGTCCTCTCAACAGTCCACACCCTTCTCTTTGCTGACTCCTCCACCCTTCTTCTCAAATGGCCAAGCCACCCAATTTTCCCACTTATTATTACAGCCACAATTTCTAGTCTTCTCTCAAGTCCCCTGACTCTTTGTTCTTCCTTATAATTAATCGTTATTAAATGAATATCCCGTTTTGTCGCAAAAATAAATATATAAGTGAAATGCCTCAACTCAGGCATAGCCTTGGAGGGGGTTTTCAATATGTCAACATTGCACAAACCTAAAATTTGAAGGTCAGCCTGGATTTAAATAATATTTAATTTATATGTATATATTATTTGTTTATCCATTTAAATGTACGCAGGTTGTGTTTCATACAAGGTTTTGTAACAATCTCTGTATATTGAGAAATAAAGATTTACTTATCCTCCATAACACTTCTTAAATTGTTGGTCCGTATAATATTCTCAATATTTTTGTTTTAAAGTGAATAGATTCTTTTGGGTATGTTTTGAGTGTCTACACTTCAGCCCCTTATGAAAGGACTGACTGTGTATACTCTGAGCTTTGTGTTTCTTGACAATACAAGGCCAGGCAAAATACTAGCCTATACCCTACAAAACACACACAAAAGGTGAGTACATGAAAAGGGCGAGGAAGGACGTGTTGTGTGTGTTGGTTTGTATTTTCTGGTGATCTTACTGATAATTTAACAGGCTCCAGAAACACCTGCACAAAAGCTAGTATTTTTTTAAACCTTGACTGCCTATCGCCGTAGGCCTAGAGCCCTTTCGGTAAATACAGACAGCGCAGTACCGTACCGTAGCGGCGTGAGTCAGAGGTGACCGCTCGTGGTTTGACAGGAGTCGCTGGACACTGGTCCATCAACATTTTACCTATTGCCCAGCGTGTTACCTGAGCTACCGTGCCGGTATGATTGACCGATGTTGACAACAACGTCACGGTAACCAACCATTAACATTTATTTGTCGTGATTCCAAAATATAAAAATGAGATAATACAGTTATATAATTTGAAAATATATAATTTCAATGGTAATTATATTATTTATTTTATAGTAACCGTAAACCGTACTATTTTTTAAGAAATATACGGATTAATAAGGATTAAGAATGATGTCATGTTTACCATAAGGTTTCCCTTGGCTAAAGAAAATGACAAGGATGTTTTCTTGACACATCATATCAGCACGATCTAGTAAACGAATCAATTTATGCCACTCATTCTGGTAAACCACCCAATTACCACAATCTGACATTTTGAGCATAAAGAAATAGCTGAGAGAGCAAAATAACATTGAAAAGGTAAGTTGGCGTTGACGGTGTAATCAAAGTTCACAGTTAAAACTTCTATTCCAACTGTTTTCTGGTAAAGCTGTGGATCTCTTTGCGATCTATTCTAACACATAAAAAGAATACTTAACTTTTCTTCTTAAGACTTAGCACAGTTACCTATAAAACAAACAAATCATAGATAAATTATAGTGTATTAAACTTAAAAAAATAAGATAAAATATAAGATTAATAATGAGAATAATTTATTTTCAAAATATCATTATAATACATTCAATAGTAATAAATCGTTCACAAAATACACACACATAAATCACTGACTGATTCAGTATAGCCTAAAAAGGATGAATTAAATAATTTGGCAAAGTAATAAATATTTACATACAAAACAATAAATTACAATATATTTCTGTCATGACCTAACAATAGGCCTACATGGAAGAACGACAAAATAAATACACAAAACAAATATACAACACACAAATAACAATCAACAGTGGTATACGTATAACAGAAAAAATCCCACATTTTTTCACTAACACGAAATAAAATTTCAAAATTAAAAGCAACTCGATCCCTTCGTTAAAAATAAATGAAACAGCAGGACGGGCCTTTATTAGGAGCCATTCCATTCCTGAGCACGTATTACCCAAATTAGACTCATTAACAGAGGGTTCCGGGCACATATGTCGTTGCCTCTAATGTGTTGCTTGTTTGTTATGGAACTTGAAAACCTATTTAAGGATCCCATTTATTTTCCATTCCGTTTTAAATGTTTTTGTTTTACTAAAGAAAAATTGTATTATTTTAAGTTCACTTAATCGAAAGCTATTAACTTGTTTTGACAAAATTATTACGTATTTTATCGTATTTATTTAAATCTCTTTACTTTATTTAAAAAACATTAACAGATTTTTATATTAAAATTTGTGAAAAACTATTATATTAGAGTTATGTTATTCCACTTGGTGACGTAGACCTGTGTGTTTAATACCAAACTTCATGAGACAGACGTACATTCATAGAAAGGTAGTCATGGATTCTAATTTAACCAATCACAAATGTCGTTAGATATCTTACGTCATGATGGACTCTAAGGAGTATTTTAAATGCATAATGGCATTGATTATTGATCCATAAATTATAATTTAACCAATCACAAATGTCATTTGATGTCTTATATCATGATGGACTCTAAGGAATATTTGAAATTAATAATGGCATTTGTTATTAATCACTTATTAGATGATCTTATTAGACTTTTTCACCAAATCCTTTTCAGACACACTCCGACGTTTCGCAGAATCAAAACGTAAAAAAGTCCAATATCTTCCGGGATTAATCACGTTTTTACCTTTTTAAACAGGTTTAACAACTAGTAATGACTGAGCCCCATACAAACGTGAAAACATTAATATTAAATAACCCCTAAAGATACCATAATTGTGAAAAATAACATTTTTACAAAAAACGAGGCATGCAAGTTCAGTAAAATTTATTTCCTTGTTTTGAAATGTGAATCACTTGAAACAATGTCTTTTTAGTAAGCTATGAAATATTTTCGGAAAATGGAAAAAGTTGACAAAGTTGCAAATAAATTTGTTGTGTTGGAAAAAATTGAAATATGAAAAATGTCTCAAAATCGTTATTATAGTAATGCTGATGACATAAATTACAAAACGTATAAATAAAATACATAAATATATACATATCAATGGACTTCACGTATTACCCAATGTTCGTGTTCATTTTTTTGTCTATACAGAAACATCACAAATTTAAAAGTTTCAAAGGTTTTCCCTGATCTGTCAAAAAGCATATATTTCTTTATATGCAAATAAAAAAATCAGACGTGCAATTTGTCAGCCAAATCGTTCAAACCTGGTTAACACGAGGAAGGGAGTAAGTGGCTGCCTTTTGGCTTTGCTAATACTGCTTAGAAAATAGTTTATTTTATCATCTGTGTTTATTTATATTTTCATGTTTTTTTACTGAGTTTTATTTTCTTTTCAGTTATTGAAAGCTATAAGTGTACTTATTTTTAACTATAATTATTTAATACTTATACTTGAAAGGGCAGTCAAACCTTGATATAACAAATCTGAAGGGACTGGATAAAAAATTGTTATATCAAGAAATTTGATACAGAACACCATTTAATTGAGGTAATGTTAGCTAAGACTACGCTATATAGAGGTGCACAGATCCTCTTGTTGTGTTGCTACTTGTTAACCTCTTAATAACGAATCGAAGTGCATTAACCATTTATAAAAGGTTAAAAACGATACATAGTTAGGAAGACAAAATAAAATTCGTTTAAGTGATTTTACAAATTATCTAAAAATGTAACATTTCAAACCTTAAACGAAGAAGAAACGATATAGTAAAGTACAATAAAATAGATACTGTAACTCAATTTAAAAAATAATAATAAATCAATTTAGTAATAAATAATGCTCAATTTAGTAAATAAGAAAGTAACGTTGATTGGATTGTATTCAAGGGACTTATTTATCTTACGTTTGATTTGAACACTGAACACGCACTGCTCTAGTTTATCCGCCATTGGTACTGGACTTTTTAGATACAGTAAACAGTATCGTATTTCCCAATGGTATCAGTAACAAAAGCAATTGGATGTAGACTTTTCTGACAGATGGTTCAGGATGGGACACGTTTGTTTACGTACGTTACACAAAGGTTGAGTCGTAGACCATACATCATATAAAGTTTAAATACATTATTAAATAAAAAACGTCTTTATTCAAAGAAAAAATTACAATACATGCATTAAATTGAACTTTTAATTTTAGGAATTTTCTTCTACATAGACTATAAATCTAATTTATGTAAAGGCCCAACAATATAAAATTTGTTATATAGAGTTAAATTTATGATTTGCCAGTACAAATAAAAATTTGCAAAATTAAGATTTTAAACATAGTTTATTAGTAATAAAAAGGTAAATTTATATCCACGTTAAACAATGTTTAAATGCATTTTACAATATTCGTTAAATCTAGTAATTCGTTATGTCTAGGTTCGTTACGCCAATGTTTGTCTGTAGCTTACAGTAAAATTTTACTCTTAATCACGTCTTTAAAAAATAACATAAACGGTCAAATGGCAACTGATAGGTCTTTCAAGACAATAATGGTTTTTACCATCGGATTCTATTTCTTTGTGAGGCGCAAAAGAAATCTTATCTGATATTTAGGGACATTCTCTTGCATTAGCAACAATGCAGCACCTCTGTTATGGCCATCACTTTGTTCCTAAACAACCGCCCATTTGTTTCTTGTTCATAAATACATCATGTATTTGAAATATATTGCGTAGGTAACACCTAGGTAGGTGATATTACGAGACATCCTACAGAAAATCTCGACTTAACTCGTTTATAATTTTTACTTTATTTATATTTGAAGATACAAAAGTAGTTTTTCCGGACTTGAGATAAGAGTGGAGTTGTCCGTTTTGAGGATTTCTGATTTCAAAATAGTAGTTTTTGGATCAATTTTGGTCTATGTTCTGACTCTGATACTACACCAGTTGTTATGGAATTCTATGAACTGGTGAATTTTGGATTTCCTCCAAATATCTAGTCCTACGTGGAAAAAACTACTTAGTAATTTTGAATCCTCAAGAAACCCCGCCCCCTGGAAAATAGAATTCTCGGAAAATTATAAATGATGAAAAATATTAAGTTTTTGTATTTAGAAAAATAGTAAGCAGGAAACCGGAATGTTTTAGGGTGAATAATTTAACTAAACAGTTTTATTTAAAATACCGTTCTTCTATCCCTGAACCTTCACTACGATATTTTTCTAGTACGTTACTATTGGTTCAACACAAGAATAAATGTTAAGATCAAGTGTTTGCTATTTAGTAAACAGTTTCCTTTAACATTCACACTTCTAAATGATTAAATAATGCTTAAAGATAAATTCAAAAGGTGCTAACAAAGTTCGTTTTTAAACTGTAAAGAAACTATAAAGAATTTATAGGTTACTTTATCTAAATATATTCGTATATTAAACATATATTCAGTATTACTTGAAATGTAATGACAATATTTAATGTATTTTATATCTGCAAACTGATATTGACACGAAGAATGTTAATAGTTTTTTCGAGATGGTCATAAATATGTAGTTTTGTCAAATAGGTTGTGTTATAAAAATTGTATAATAATAACATTTTGTCAAAATAAATTCAATTTATAATTTTTGACTTGATATCGTAAAGTATAACTGAGCTCTAGTACAAGTGGTAGTAATAAGTTGGCTATTATAAACCACCCGACACAGGGTATGACTTATGAAACCAGTGCAAGTGACAGCGGTCTGTATTCAGTTAATTATGAACCACGTGTCAACGGGTCTGACTTATGAACACAATGCAAGTGACAGTGGTCTGTTGTTGATTAATTATGAACTACCTGCCACCGGGTCTTACTTATGAACAGAGTACGAGTAACAGCGGTCTACCGATAGGTACACATATAAATCCACCACTCATATCAAATGCAGGTGAGTATTCGTTTAGTGATGCACCACTTGCCACCGGGTCTTACTTATGAACAGAGTACGAGTAACAGCGGTCTACCGATAGGTACACATATAAATCCACCACTCATATCAAATTCAGATGAGTATTCGTTTAGTGATGCACCACCTGCCACCGGGTCTTACTTATGAACAGAGTACGAGTAACAGCGGTCTACCGATAGGTACACATATAAATCCACCACTCATATCAAATGCAGGTGAGTATTCGTTTAGTGATGCACCACCTGCCACCGGGTCTTACTTATGAACAGAGTACGAGTAACAGCGGTCTACCGATAGGTACACATATAAATCCACCACTCATATCAAATTCAGATGAGTATTCGTTTAGTGATGCACCACCTGCCACCGGGTCTTACTTATGAACAGAGTACGAGTAACAGCGGTCTACCGATAGGTACACATATAAATCCACCACTCATATCAAATTCAGATGAGTATTCGTTTAGTGATGCACCACCTGCCACCGGGTCTTACTTATGAACAGAGTACGAGTAACAGCGGTCTACCGATAGGTACACATATAAATCCACCACTCATATCAAATGCAGGTGAGTATTCGTTTAGTGATGCACCACCTGCCACCGGGTCTTACTTATGAACAGAGTACGAGTAACAGCGGTCTACCGATAGGTACACATATAAATCCACCACTCATATCAAATTCAGATGAGTATTCGTTTAGTGATGCACCACCTGCCACCGGGTCTTACTTATGAACAGAGTACGAGTAACAGCGGTCTACCGATAGGTACACATATAAATCCACCACTCATATCAAATGCAGGTGAGTATTCGTTTAGTGATGCACCACCTGCCACCGGGTCTTACTTATGAACAGAGTACGAGTAACAGCGGTCTACCGATAGGTACACATATAAATCCACCACTCATATCAAATTCAGATGAGTATTCGTTTAGTGATGCACCACCTGCCACCGGGTCTTACTTATGAACAGAGTACGAGTAACAGCGGTCTACCGATAGGTACACATATAAATCCACCACTCATATCAAATTCAGATGAGTATTCGTTTAGTGATGCACCACCTGCCACCGGGTCTTACTTATGAACAGAGTACGAGTAACAGCGGTCTACCGATAGGTACACATATAAATCCACCACTCATATCAAATGCAGGTGAGTATTCGTTTAGTGATGCACCACCTGCCACCGGGTCTTACTTATGAACAGAGTACGAGTAACAGCGGTCTACCGATAGGTACACATATAAATCCACCACTCATATCAAATGCAGATGAGTATTCGTTTAGTTATGTACCACATACCACTAGGTTGACCTATGAACACAATGTAAGGGACAGTGGTTAACTGATAGGGCATATATGTAATTAGAACACTCATATCGTAATAATTCGGTTTATGAACCACCTATCAACGGGTCTTTCTTATGAAGACAGTACAAGCGCCAGTGGTCTGTATTCGGTTAATTATGAACCAACTGTCAGCGGGATTGACTTATGAACACAGTGTATGTGACCCTCCCACTAGACATTCACAATTCCACCAACTGTAATAAACAGTGGAACCATGAAAATATGGCAATGGCCCTTGAAACGGAGCATTCATGAATATGTATGTAGTTTTTGTTCGTTGAGTTAAGAAATGAATTATTTTGAGCTGGAACTGTAACAAACAAAAACTATGGGCAGCTAAACCTTTAAAAAACATTTTTGCACGTTTTCCTTCATGATTGAGATTTATAGATTTATTATGATTTGAGATTTTTGAGTTTAAAATAAGAAACACATTCTATCCTCATTTAAATATGTATATTATGTTCACATAAATATAATAATATCTTAACTTAATGATGTAATTGATTTTGCTCTGTGCAGAAACCTACCGTTCGAGATCGTCGTGAGCACAGTAAACGGTCTGGCATCAGATCATTTACCGGTTGTCGTGACCATCAATGCCAGCCCGACGCTGAGCCGATCGCCCCCGCAACGGTCCGCATGAGGGCCGATTGGAAGAAGTACCAACGCCTGGTCTCGGAGCGCCTTCCGCCAGTACGGAACCCAGCGTCCACGGAGGAACTCGATGGATGCGTCACGGAATTGCATGAGCTGGGTACTAACCTCGTCAATTTCAGGTGCGACCAGTGAGGTGCCACCCCTGACACCCAGAACCGGACTGATGGACAACGTACACCATGAAATTATGCTGAGGATGATGAAGACACAGATGGACGCCCTTTCACCACAGCTCCGCCAGAGGTGCATCAAAGTCAATGCGGATATAAGTAATGCCATTTGTTTCAGGAAGAGGCGAAAAATGCCGAGAGCAGTTCCACCCGAGATCCAGCTAGACGGAGTGGGAATACCGTAAAAGACGTCCGTGAAGTACTTAGGTGTCACCCTGGACTCACGCATGTGTTTCAAAAGCATGTTGACAGGAAATTCGCTGAGGCAACGGCAATCCTGGGGCTGATGTGGCCACTTTTTGCAGCGAGGAGCCCAATTCCGGTCAGGACGAAGGTCACCATGTTCTTAATGATTGTACGCTCTTGCATCATGTACGCTTCAGAAGCGTGGTGGACTCTGGCCATCAAGACCAACAGGAAACGCCTAGAGGTCATCCAGACGAGGTTGCTGAGACGAATCACACAACAACCGTGGTTCGTGAATAACTTCCTAATTATGGGGACGTTGGGAGTCCAAACTCTTGATCTATTTAACAGAACAAAATCTGATGGACTTTTTTAGAAATCGTCCGAGTCCACCCTAGAACACATCAGGGAGATCTGTAGATGGCATGACGACGCAGAGGTCTGGAGGTCCAGGCCCATCGCCATCTTGGATGATCCACCGTAGGGGAAAGCTTGTCCTGCCCAGCCAAAGCCTTACACAGCAATGCGTAAACACTTCTTAATTTATACTTATGTTTAATGTACTTTGATTAACATCTGCAATTTCACTTGTTCTGGCCCTGTTCTGATTTCTTTGTTCTAGCCACTCCAAGAGGTAAGTAATCCAGCAGCTACAGCTGAAAAGCTAATGCTGTGATTCGCCCAAATGAAGTCCATTTGTCCGTATGTAAGTTGTTCATACACGTCTGGATGGATGGGGGAAGGTGGGTTTAGTATGGGTATACACCGCCTAACGGTGGAGTCACCACATAACCCTCGCAGGAGCGGGGGTACTCGTAAAGAGTTACCACCCTGTCCCAGAAAAACATTTTAAAGTTATTGCAAACCCAAGCCACTTTCAATTTTAAACCTTATCCATATATATTTAGTTTAACATGGAGTTAATTTTCCTTTTGAATTAATTTAATTTAATGTAGAAAATTAACATGCATTTCTTTAGGGAGAAACAAGTTATTTGTACATAATTTGCAAACTAGAATAAATGAAGTTTAAATTTGAAAGTTGCTTTGATTTGCAATACCTTCAAAATACTTCTGGAAGGGGTTTTATTGGATGGTGTGACCTCACGCTGCATACCAATTTCCATGGAAAACTGTTGGGAAATAAGTAAGAAATAATTTTTTTTATATTATATATAAGAATAACATCGAGCCATTTCAGACAACGTACTGTTTTCATCATGGACATTAAATTTAACTTTTCTCTAGAACAGTTAGTAGTAGGCCAATAATTCAAAATACTAATATGTGTAGTTTGTAGTGTTTTAAGCTTGAGAAGTTTAAAAAAACTTCAAAATATATTTTTTCACATTTAAAACCCCGTCACTTTTGAATTTTCGCTGACATGTGGGTAGTGCTATATTATTTATTATTATATGCACTATAAACGATCAAAATCGTTAGAGCCGTTTTTGAGAAATTTGGATTTTTTACGTATTTTAAGAGTTTTAAAAATTATAAGTTCAAAAAATGAAAAAAATCGCTTGGAGATGCTATGAATATATAGATACATACTAAATGTAATTTAAATTGGACCGATTATTTAATTTTCTTAACCTTAAATTAATTAACTATTGGTTTTAAAATAAATGTTTTATTTGAAACCTTTTCCAGTGCCAATCTTTGTTTAAAATTCCTTGTTAGTGATGGTGGTTTAGATCTAAATAAGATATATTTAGATCTTTATCGCGGGTACTTTCCATCGCGATTAGTAAAAACCACTATTAAACGTCTATTAAATAGTCTGAACTAAGTCGGTATTTTAAGAGTTTTAGGGTTAAAGACGGACTAACCCCTCATGAGCCCTTGTTATGAGTGTCCGTTTTTCCTCTCTTGCATGCGTGACTATTGTTGTTAGGTACATTTTTTTAAATTGTTGCTGCTTTAACCATTTTTGTTTTCAAACCTATAGTCCGGATTATGTTCTAATCTTTTTTTTTATTCCAGCTCACCTGAGAATATAATTAGATTGAAGATCCCGAAACGTGAATCTTTGTTTTATTAATCATGATGGAACGCTTATTTACATGGAGTTAGCTTTCATAATTGTTTGTGCGTTTCGAGAAGTGTTTCTTGAGCCCTTGTGACTGCGATATCACAGGTTTTTGACTGGGGTTTTGAGTTCCAGAAGATTTAATTACAGCCGAACTCACAGAGCAAGCAGAAGCTGATCAGAGTACCGGTATCTTCCACCGAGACGGGCACAGTTACAGAATGTACGACAGCAGACTTTTGGGAAGAAAGAATGAAAATACACAAAAAGAAACCATTATGATGATTTTATTTTAGCGCTCTCCCAAATAGGAATCATCGATGATAATAATAATATATAACGTCATGAATCTTTGTTTTTACTAATCGTGATGGAAATATCCGAGATAAAATCTAAACGACATAAACCCTCCTTCACCAACACTGAATATCAAACAGAGGATATCACGGGCTAAGCAAAGATTGCCAGCATAGACGTGGAAGATGTAACATAAAGTGATGATGCCATTTCCGATTGCCTGATTGAACATGCATGTATGCGCCCTAACGCCAAGCTTCGTTCCGAGTCTGACCTGGATACATAATTGGAAGAAGTACCACCCGAACCTCACCCCCGCCTTCCCTTTGTTATTTTAATTTACTATTGTAGCCTGCTGAACCTTCGTGACTGATTATCCTTATTACTTTCTCCCCATTTACGATCGTATAAAGAGAAAGTATTGTTTTCGTCAGAATTATCGAATTTGAGTTTCTGGTGGATGTATCCATTATAGTGCCCCCTCAATAAAAAAGTGCTTTTAGAGTGATGTCTGTCCGTGTGTCTGTGTATGTGTGTGTGGGGATGTGCAGAGGCCTAAATATTAGTGCCGCCTGAATATAAAAAAGTGGTTAAAAGACTGATGTCTGTAGGGGATGTACAGACGAGACTAATGGTCCGAATTTCATGAAATTCTTGATGTAGGTAACAATCCACGGTATCCCGGAACTTTTTTTATTTTTAAGGATTTTTACCCCTAAACCCCCCAATAAACACGTTAGATAAAATCCTTCTCAAAAACAGCTCTAATGATTTATAGCTCTTCATTAGATAAATAAAATGGCACTACCTGCATTTCTCAAAACATCGGGGTCTACACGTTTTGGGCTTTTAAAAGTAAAAAAAACTCTTTTTCTGCATAAACAGTAAAGTAAAGTATAATTTGACTATCACCATTAAAACAGCTTAAGAACTAAACAAATCGAAACACACACACACACACACACACACAAACACACACACAAATATATATATATATATATATATATATATACATAGTATTAGGACCAAGGTCATACACATCCACGAGACGATACATTAGGCGATCATTCTTGTAGGAGATGGCACGCGATACCACACAAGGTTGTAGGCCTACTGGTCAATCTACACTTAACCTGTCTTGGATACGAAACGCGTCTCACAGGAGAAAACAATGATTGATGCCTTAGCTTACCAAAAAGGTAAACAATAATTTTCATTAGTTAAATAGGTGTCGAGGCTAATATCTAAAAATTAAATTGAATGTCCGTGGTAAACTCAGCACAATATCTGAGAGCGCCCAATGTTATTCTTGAAAGAATATTCAAAAAATCTATTTCTTTCCTAATTTCCTAGTTTTCCATAAACCTTGGTGTGCAGCGTAAGGTCACATCACCCAACGAAATCGCAAAAAAACCTAGTATAACGAGGGGGGGTTACCCCCCCTTGAAATTCTATCAGTTTAATTTTAATTTAATTTTAACATTTTTTTAATTTTAACCGTTTTAATTTTGTTTCTCTTGTTGTTATTTTCAAAAATTGGATCCTTATGTTTGAAACAATAAAGATTGTTGTTAAAATTGACTTAAGGGAGAAAGTACGTGACAATCTACTGATACCATTTATGTATTTTTGCTCAACACCTTGCTTACACCAGTAAATGTATAATCATCACTAATGTTCCTTAATCCAGTATTTGTTGTTACACTCCCTTTTCAAATACAGTCGAACCATTTCGAAATTAAAGGGGAAACCAATATACTTCAAAATAAATTAAGGTTAGGAACTATTAGAGATTAATGTTTTCAAAATTCAAATTTCAGGAATTCGATTCGAACGTTGAATTTGTCTTAGCTTTAGAGTTTCAGAGGAAGAGAAACACAAGTCGAATCCTAGAGACTCAAGTTCTAATAACAAATTCGAATTTTAGAGGAAATTTAGAATGCTTTTAACTTGATTTTCTTGAATACTAAATCTTCTTTAATTCGCATATTCTCGTGGTCCTTAGCATTTTGTATCCCAACAATGCAAAATAATCGTAGATAATTCGAAGTTAATATTGGATAATCCAAATTTTTGGCATGGTGGACTACGATTTAAAATTAATCTCCTACTCAAAATATTTATAATTTTAAACGGTATTTAGTGAAGGTTTTGCGTTAGAACAAGTAGGCTATGTGCCAGCGTCAGCGCCCAGACACGACTAACGCCTAGGCAAACAAACTGAGAAGAATCAAGAGACGAAATCGCTGGATCACCTGCAGAAGAAGAAGAAATACGGGTGCCGAAAACAGCAGACGCTTTGACTTAAGAACTATAACCTAAAACGTTATTTAAAAGTAGAGATAATATAATATTTTAACAGTTACAATCGTTGGAGGTTTTACAATCTTTCATTAAATGGTGGCCGAGAGACTTAATTTGTGGTGGAAACAGGTAAAAGAATTTAAGTTTTTTCAAACAATAGATTTATTTTGTGGTTGCAATTAAATGTATTTTATACTCTGTATGTTTTATGTTTCTTCTTCAGCATTCCGTATGTCAAAATAGAGTTCAATATTTTCTTCTTGTTCGGTTCATAGATTTCTGTTTCAGAATTCCCCTTGACTTTGTTTAGGTTATAATGACATACGTTCAATATAATGCACCAAGTAGCTGTGATATTACTGACATTGAGCTTTACTAATGGTACGTTATTGTCAGAAGAATATAATAAATGCCGGTGACGAGTCTTCGCAAATGCTTTGACTCACGTAGGCTACATAGCCTTGGTTCTAACGTCGCACGGCCGCTCTCTCGGCCCGATTGTGGGAAATAAAGAAGTATGATATGTTACTGTACTTTGTTTCGTTTTCTATTGAAAAATTTATTATTGAGAAGTAGGCGTTTATAAATAATTTTATTATCAAATATAGTGTCAATTTAATAAAGAGTTTTCGAATGTATTGTTTTCGGTCCTGTTAATAAGAACTTTTTAAATTTTAATTTATGGATAGTTCGAAGTTTTTAGGTCCTTTGATGTCATTTGATGATGGTGTCCTATGATGAATTTATATAAGTTCCGCTTGTTCTCATGTTTTTATAGACAAAAAATAATTTTACAAATAAAGTATAATGAATAAGGTGCATTTCTCGTAAAGGTGTATTAAGTCATTGCCAAAGCCCATCGGTATTTTTCTTCTCACAGTAAACTGCCAAAGTCAATAACTGTCAGGCCTGTCTTTACCATACTGACGTCGCTTCCATACTGATGCCGAAGTCAATAACTTTCAGAGCATGTCTCCACCAAAGGTCTACTGAGGCCGCTTCCATAATGATGCCGAAGTCAATAAATTTAAACCTGTCACTACTATACTTTACGTAACTTTTATGCTGATGCCGAAGTTAATAGCTTTGATAGCCTGTCTGTACTGTATGCCTACTAAGGTCACTTCTATACAGATGTTGGAGTAAATACCTGTTTTATCCTGCTTCTACCACACTGACGTTGCTTTCATACTGCTTTTCAAAGTCAATAATTGTCAGAGTCTCTGTACCACATTGACGGCGTATCCATACTGATGCCGTTGTCAATAACTTTTAGAGCCTGTCTCTACCAAACTGCCGTCACTTCAATACTGATGCCACCGAAGTCAAAAACTTCAGAGCCTGTATCTACCAAACCGACGTCACTTCAATACTGATGCTGTAGTCAATAACTTTCAGAGCCTGTCTCTACCAAACTGCCTTCAAGCAATACTGATGCCGCTGAAGTCAAAAATGTTATAGCCTGTCTCTACCAAACTGACGTTACTTCAATACTGATGCTGTAGTCAATAACTTTCAGAGCCTGTATCTACCAAACTGACGTCACTTCGATACTGATGCCGATGTCTTTAAATACAATAATTTAAATACAGCTGACGTCAAACCAATCCACTTCAAAATTAAATTAACTTGGTGATCTATTGTTGAAATATATAGCCTACGCTATCTCCTAGTAACTTTTTGCATTTTTATCACTGTTGAGTTCTTAACATCGGATTTTAAATTATATCTGGTCTCATTTAAAGTCCAGTTGAAATATTATCTTACAAATGTTATGCGATATGAGTGAAAAGATCCACATGGTGATTGGTCAGCAATTTCTTTTAAAATTATAAATTTTAATATTTTTTGGTGTTTCTATATAAATGTAGTCGCACATAAACGTTGATAATGCAATATGGAAAATTTCGACACACGAACTTATTTTCAGACGAATGGTGTCATTTATATGCAAAATAACACGTCACTTTCAGTGTTTATATTGAAATGAATAAGGCTGAAGGGATTATTTTGCTCTATGGATTGTTGTTTTATAGATATAGAAAATTTAACTGAAAAATTCTATGAGATGTGCAATTCTTTTGTTTAAGACATTAGGATGATTTTGGAACAAATTATTTTCATAATATATCTTGATTCCTACCACTGAGCCATACAAACCCTTAAACTAATGGTCTTAAACATGAGGTATCAGTGATAAACATTTAAAATTAGTTGCAGACTTTTCAGCACACTACACTCATACATTGAACCTTAAGGCCGGCCACACACAGAACCGGGCGAGGCGGGGCGAGACGTGGCACGACAAGACGCCTGACTTGCACTGCCACACACAGAACCGGGCGAGGCGGGACGAGACGTGACACGACAAGACGCCTGACTTGCACTGCCACACACAGAACCGGGCGAGGCGGGACGAGACGTGACACGACAAGACGCCTGACTTGCACTGCCGCACACAGAACCGGGCGAGGCGGGGCGAGACGTGGCACGACAAGACGCCTGACTTGCACTGCCGCACACAGAACCGGGCGAGGCGGGGCGAGACGTGGCACGACAAGACGCCTGACTTGCACTGCCGCACACAGAACCGGGCGAGGCGGGGCGAGACGTGGCACGACAAGACGCCTGACTTGCACTGCCGCACACAAAACGAGGCGGGACACGACAAAATCAAAAATTTAGCATATTTTCCTTATTGTCCAAGTCACCTCGTGATAAACTCAGTGTCAATATAGTGATGGTTGGTGTATCGTGTTGAAAACTTAAAAATTGAAAATAAAAAATTATAAAAATTATAAATAATTTATTGTATATACTAAACTACGATAATCCAGTTTTACCCAGGTTTGTACCCATTTTTGGGGTACAAACCCCATTTTCTACCCTATAGGAATTTCACTAAAATGTAATAATACGTAGGCGTTATATTAATAATATTTTTAGAAGGCATAGAAAGCATATTGGAAAATTTTAAAACTACTCTATTTATGTTTTAAAAACGAAATATTTAACAACATGTTATAAAATATATATAATATAAAAAATACAGTAATAAAAACAATAAATATTATTGGTAATTGAAAGAGATTTTACAGATACAACCACCTGCATTTCACGTCGCAAAAGACGCCCCGGGGCAAAATGCACTGTCGCGCCCTGCCTTGCCCTGCTCTGTGTGCGGCAGGCCTAACGGTGTGATACCAAACGACACATATGACCCACACATCAGACTCTTGTAACATGTTCTTAATTTAGATTTATAATTGAATTATTCATCACTGTTTATGAATTTCAACCTGATTTTCACCTTATAACAGGATCAGATTCCAGATCCCAAACGTTGTAAAACTTTTAAATGTTTTTACTTATCATGATAGAACATTTCTGCAAAATCAATCTTACACATAAATCCACCATCGACAACAACGAGTGTAAAATGAAGAGTTTGGAATCCTTAGATGAGTCAAATAAATAAATAGAATGATAATAAATGTTGAGATGTTAACTACTAGATAAAACACAGAGGTCATTGCTTGGTTTGTTCACTGTACGAGGGACATACACTGAACGAAAATATACAAGCGCGGAAGGTCTCGACTACGGGTTGGGAGAGGAAGCTGTTGAAATTGTAGTGATGTTTGCCCAAAGTTCATAAAACCACTGCAAAGGCACCGCAGCTCTGTGTGCATACCCCGTTGTCAAATAATGTATTTTTAGTTTCAAAATCGTATATCTTTATTTCTAAAATCGTATATACATGGTGTTTCAGAACTCTCTACCAACTTGCTGAGGTATTGTTCCTGGGAATGTATTGAATCAAACTATCACATTTAAATCGTCCGGAAGTTCCCGGTTACTTACAGAACAGCCGTGTTATTTCAAGTTTTAAAATAAAAAGATTAATTTTTATTAATTCTAAATTGACCATTTTTTAACTGGCATTGAATTTAATAATACTGTACTGTACTGTAAGGATAACTTTAAAAGGTAAAACATAAAAATGTATTGCATTTATAAATTATAATTTTAAAATCTTTAATGAAACTAAAAATTAAACTAATATTCTTCTAAAGATTTTACAAGACAAATTTTCTTATAACCTGGAGACAAGTGTAATAACTTAAATAACATATAATAATTTACAACGATCGAATAACAAAACATTTTATACCGTAACAATTTTTGCAATCCGAAGTTATTGGAGACTACACAGGAAGGTAGGCGATTTCAAGATCGTACATCATTATTTTCTTAATCCATACATACATGATGTTTCATGTCTACTCTACCAAACTATTGACATATTTTTACTTGGTCAGTATAAAATATAAAAATCGCATTTATACCGTCCGGAAGTTCCTAGCTACTCAAAGATTCGTCATTAAGCATTTTTTTTCAAAAAATATTTTTCATTGAAAACTAATAAACATGACTTTTTCTAGTTTGGCATGTATTTTAATATTACCGTAGATAACTCATGAAAAGGCTCTAAGAATTTTAGAGTAAAAACTCAACATAACGGTATTTTAAAATTTAAAATTTCAAAAACTGGCATTCTTCTTAAAATTACTAGAATAACTTTTCTTACTCGTATTTTACCTTAAGAGTATGTCTTACTGGTGGAATATTTGGTTTTTGACTCATAAGAACTATGTTTTTTCGAGAAAATATAAATAAAACTCAATTATATCAGATAATCAACAATTAGTTATATTTTTATGATAGAAAATAAAAAAAGATAATGTAATTCCTTATACAACCACTTAACTTTAATTTGATACCCCAACCATATTTTTAAAACAATTAAGTGATCAATAATGATGTCAAAAATTACCATTGTTTTTAAGGGACTAAAATCAATGATGGTGGAGGTACTGCAGACTTTTGAAACCTCTAACGAAACGCACTAGAACAATCAAAACAATGGGAACACACATAACAGAGGTGTATTAAAAAGTACCTACTGTTTATGTTAAAACAGGGTAGGGAAATTACAATTTGAATTTCCTTATGTGTTGTCACTCAGAACTGGTTTTAACCGATTTGAAATAAAATTTTAAAAATGTTCTTTGTTGTTGTTTATATTTTACATACTTGACTTTTTGTATAATTTAGCATATTTATAAAAATAAATTGATTATTACAAAATTTTCAATTCCAAAATTTATTTAACAAAAGAATCTTGTGAGTTTAACAGAATTCCATGACGCTCTTTTGTACCTCAGACATAAATCATCAGATAAAATGGCAGTCTATAGCTCTATGGAAGATAAACCGCACCAAAGATATCTTTAACTGAAGGTTTAATGGTTTCATTTGTCAAACTCTGGAGATTGTTTTAGAACACGAGTTCCCTTGCGGTAATGATGGAAGATTCGCAATTTTGAACCTGGACAAGCAATTCGGCCTACATTTAATGAACTAAATAACTTAGATTACGTTCTGGAAGAACTGTTTGTCTTGGAAACTTTCGCCGAGTTCTTCCCCCACTCGACTGAAATCCTTTCTAATATCTTTGCTTTAACTTTTCTAGATGTTTCAAACAGGCCCAATAATCATTAAGGAACTGTGTTTTCTCCTAAGGAAAGGTTAGATTTTATGAGTTAGGTTTGAGCTGACACTATATCAAAAGGTGGTACTTCCGCAATTATATGAAATTTTTCAATGGTTCAGATTGGTTTTTATGGAAGACAACGGAAATTACCTAGGATTATATTGATAAGGAAGTAAGAAGAGGATAGTATTATAAAATACACTTTATCGAATTTCCCATAGTGAATAAGCTCTTTCCTTAGGTCTTATCGCAAGACCTAAGACAGATCCCATGTCAATTTTTTGTAAAGAGTTGAGACCAAAAAAAATAGTCGTTACAGTTTTAAATATATACATATATAATTTTACGTAGTAGTTTGGGGGTTCTGTAGTAACACAAAATAGGAGTTTTGCGTTTTTACGTGTAAGTTTTAGATATTTTAAATTTTTTCTTCCTTTATTTAGTTGTTACTTAGAATTTAGTACTTTTAAGTGCTTCTCTATCTCCAATGGTTACCGAGGTATTGAAGTACTAAACACAGTACGTTATATTGTGGGGTGAAAATGTTCACCCTTAGGGGTGAACATTTTCAAAATAACAATCAACAATGTAGCCCCTCATATCGGAGAAGTTTACCGCAAACCGATTTAAAATCAATAAAAAGGTAAGGTGGGGGGCAACTTACTATTCATTTACCCTGTATATACTGACAATCTCTTACGCTTCCCTAGACATAATATACTTTCAAACCCGGCCATTCAAAGTCAGTTCTTAGAAAAAATGATTTGTAATAATCCCTAAAAAGTTATCAAAGAATTTATTCAATTTATTCCGCAATCAAAGGATACGTAAATACTGAATACGACATTTCATGTTGGGGTGAGACATACATAAGTACAGCTAAGCCATTTGTAGTGACCCTAAAATTGATTAATATATTAGTGGCCGAAAATATTTTTCATTTACCTAAAAAATGTTTAAAAGCTTAAGGTCCAGGTAATCACAAGATTTTATTAATGCTTTCATGAAAGGTCTTGGGACTATGAGCGTTCTTCTTAATTGGAAGGAAGAATATTATGAAGAATAATAGAGGGGAACCATACATGTTCTCACCTCTTTCAAACAACTTAAATATTACCTTTGTGGTCTTTAAATTTTTATAAAATACGAAAGATTTTTTATATTAGGAGTTGAACATGTACAAAACAGTGTTAATGCATATTCTGATCGTTTGAGAAGCACATTCGTGGAAGTCCTAAGACCTCTGAAGGAAGCGTTTAAAATTTATGTGATTTCCTTGCACCTTGGCTGTTCAACATTTTTGTAGAGAATGGTATAGAATTATGGTCATTCTACACATTCAGTTTCTTAAAAACCGCCTGGATGAAATCTAAAATGTAGAGGAATTATTGAACTAAACCGCTAAAATCCAAATTTTCTACATTATATTTAAATTTAAGTTTTTTTTCCTTCAAATCATAGCCAGATCTAATAAGACTTGGGACAATTTTTCAATATTTAAATTACAGCTATTTAAAACTTATTTTGCTCACGCTATTATGCTATTGTCTTAGTCTGCCCACCTCTTAGTATGAAAGTCGACGCAGGATTTTTGTTAGAGGCTTTTTGTTTTATCTTTGAAATGAAACAGTAAAATTTGATGATGTGCATTATATTTTCTTATTATTCAAATATTATTTTTGCATCGTTGCAGTGAATGTAATTTATTGTTTTGCATGTAATAACGTCTTACTTGGCTAAAATTAAAAAGCTATATACTGAATCAGCGTGTAATTTAATTGGCGTAAAATAAAAATAAAACCATTTTTTCATTTTTAGATCTCTAGGGGTATACAAAATCCAAAGATCGTCAGAAAATAAAAAAACATTTACGGCTAGTACATCACCATAAGGTAAGATGTGTTCCTTTGTATTGTTTCTTTAAGAGTTTATATTTGAAATCTTTATTTTTAACAATGAATCCTACAACCAATATAAAGCATGGGCTTACTGCTAATAATAAATATAACTTTACTTATCTCTTATGCTGCTAAAACTAAAATTATTCTCACGTAACTAGAAGCCAAAATCTTACCAGAGCTGAACACTCCTCACCTCTAAGTTATTCGTCTATATCTAATCGTCTATTACAAGTGTTTCCATATCGTATACTATATTATAATCACATATTTGTTTCTTCTGTTCTTCAGAAAGCAACACTATTCCTATATTTTTACGTCGATTACAATGACGTTTTATATACATTTCCTGATTTTTTTACATAAAAGCTTCCTTTTACATTAATGTTTTCTTCAAATCTATTGAGCCAAACTCAAGTCGCGTGGTGTGAATTTATAGTTAAATATAATTCAGCCAGTGACTGGGAATGTGATGTTTTCAATAGGTAGGTTGTCTCATTAATATGGGACGTGAACCATTTCATGGCTCATTCAAAGACGCCTGCAAAATAAATTACCAAAACAGTACTTTCTGCAATCATCTACCTTTAACTTACATCAATTTCCCTCTTGAAACTAACGTTTGTACAAATGCCTTTACAAAGCTTCATATAAGTATATAAGTATAAGTATCTTCTATTTAGTATTTTGGCTGGTACCATGTTCTCTTGTCATAAAAATGCAGGTTCAAAAATAATAAACAACAATATGGGGAATGGTGAGATGAGTGGTACATGTATTTTAGTTGTGTTATAACAGAATGGAGTATTGTTGGTGAAACCAAAAATCTTCTTAGGTTTGAGTGGTCCAGTTAACCACCTACTTAACTAATTATACTTAAGGTGAAGAAGAGTTAAGTTTACAATTAAGTAGCTTAGTTTTTACGTCAAGGACAACATTTCTTTCACCAAAATCTCAGTTTTGATTATGAAGATAAATAAAATTTTCAATTAGGCAGATACACCAAAAAATAGAAAATAATGTTTTTTACGGTTAGAAGAATAGGGATTTTTTGAGTAGAATATTGTAACCAAAGTTTTTCGAGTAAAACAGACCAAATCTATAAAATAAAGGGGGTAGGTGCCTCTCAGACTATTACGTGCTTTAAAGGTAAAAGGTCAAAAGGATATGCGTCCAATAGAATCAAAGCTTGGCTTGATTTCAATTCTCAATGATCGCTTTCTACTTCAAACTTGCCTTTTAATACCAACGTGTTTTTCCATTCAGTCTCAAAGCTAAATCGTTTACTTTTGGTAACAAAGATTGAATTAGAATATTTTCAATTTTTCAATAATGTAGATTTATTTTACATTATGGATACAAAAATTTAAAACAGAAAAGTCGTTTCATGGTTTCTGTTTCTTTTATATTAATGACTTAAGTAAGTTGTTTATGTACTATGTCCTCCCATATGTTTGTTAATTTTAAGAGTTTATTTGATTGATTTTTTATTTAGATATATTTAGATGGTGCTCTTTAAGTCAATAAAGGTTAGGACTATTTAGGACTATTTTTCTTTTATTTAACATATCTTTAATAGTGTAACTAACAAATATAAATGCTTACTGATTTAACATCTGGCATCTGGTTCAGGAGCTCGTATTCTATATCAAATAAATATAATCCAATACTATAATACGAGCAAGGTTTGTATATATATATATATATATATATATATATATATATATATATATATATATATATATGCACACGGATCTCGAAAACGGCGCCGAGGAATTTCTTTAAATTTTGGAAATAACTAATTTCCGAGTAGAAAATAAGTTCTAGATAGGTCTAATGTCCAGGAAAATTCGTGTTTTACTGTAATATTAAGTTTAAAATCTAAAAATTTAACATTACGCTTATGGAGAATAAAATGTAAACAATACAAACCAAAACAGCTGTTTATAACCGTTTGACAGTTCTTGATTGAAGACTGCGGGGAACAATATAGAGGTTATGCATTAATATTTATTTTATGAATTAAATAAATGCAAAATTATCAGGTTACTAAACAATTTGTAAAAACTTAAGGGTTTAAGGAACTTAAGGATAGCTGTGCGAAATAAAAGCAGAAAAAAGTATTTCCAAAATCTTCCGTGTTTTGATAGAAAACGTATTCGTTGTATTGCTTGAAGCCACTGTAACAAACCAATTAATTTATGTAAATTAAATTTCTCTTTTGCTTTTCAATCCTCATTCCGTTTATAACAAAATCAGTTGATCACAGGCTAATAATAACGGTATGGATAATTAGACAGTAAATGATCGGCTTTGGCTTAAAGACGTTAAACGGCATCGCTCAATTGACTAACGTCGTAGCCGAGTTGTAGCGTGTCGGCCTCAAGAACTATAGGCCGCGAGTTCCATTCCCACCAGGGGCGATACTTTTTCTTCAGTGCTATATTAATTATGGTGTATTAAATCGGTTTTATTTCAACCACATAAATGTTTTCATTGGGCAGTAAATTTGTTTTAATTTTGCTAATTAACTTGTAAAAACATGTCTTATTCTATCCGAGCAAAGCTCGGTCACCAGGTACTCAATACTAATTCCCATAGATTAGATATTAAACATATTTAACTGCAGCTTCAATGTTTTTAAAAAATCTTGTCTCGCAATATTGAGGAGAAGTGATACATGACCTATATATTATTTATGTTGGCGCATTATTACATTACTGTTTAAATTTGTTTTTCTTTTTTAATTTGTGTATTTTTATGATTAACATCATATTTATTTTCACACCTTCCAAAATATGGAGGAAGATGTATTTGATTTTTAGTTTTTAATTAAGTTTTCAGGTGCAGTATGTACGGAGGACCATGCGGTGTTAGACTTACTTGGTTGTATTCCTTGGTTGTATATGATTTCACACTAAAAACACTTTAAATGAAAGACATGACTGTGATATAGTTTGATGTATTAAAGCAAAAACATTTCATCATCTTGTTTGTTTACATTTTGATAATAATAATAGATTTTAATAAAAACATATGTTTGTATAAACAAAAAACACTGAACATCAGGAATGTAATTTTGTTGTTTTTTATTATTTACCTTTTTTATGTTAGTCAAGACAGCTGTTTTGGTATAAGTTACATAGGCTGTATAACTGGTTGGGTGGCAGAGTGCTTATAGGGCCTGCCTTCAAAACTGAAGGTCACCGGATTGAATCTGGACGCATTTGTCAATTCGCCATTGGGCTATTAATTAACAATGCCTCCTAACAACAGGTCGACGTTAGGTAGTGATAAAACCGGGGCTTGGACCGTTCCCCGTCAAAACGTTAAAAATGCCGAGAGGCGTAGGAAGGTAAAAAGCAAAAACAGAGATTGACAAACGTTTATAAAGTTTGAAGGTATTTTAATACTTCACATTAACAACGTTAACAGAAATAAAGAGTTTAGTAACAAATTTATATAAAAGTTTTAATAATTCTTACATATGGTAATTTTTAAAGGATAAGTTATTAAATACATTTGTACTCACATTTACTATATAAATTTGGCACAATGAGATGCCAGAACGTGAACTGAAAATTATAACGGTATCAAGTTCTAAATCTTACTCCCGTGGCCATTGAAAACCTTGTTGTTCTTTAACATTACCAACAACGCCTCTCCATACTCCATACTCCATACTCTGCGGTCATCTGTCATTCCATAACCAGCTCCCTTCTTCATTACGTTACCGTTCCAGCGAATTCTTCAATCAAGTTCAAAACTGCAAAAAGGGTTACAACTATTATAAAACTAAGTTTATGCAATATCTATTGTATATGATTATAAAATAAACTATGTGTCCATTGCGAATGAATGTTTGCCCTAGAAATTCAGTATACATAAACTACGAATTAGGAACAAAGCCACTTTTTAAAGTACAATCGTACCAAATTAGTAATTAATTGTTATAAATATTTTGAAAAACGTATCTATTACCACTTTCTTATATTCATAACAATATTCATAGTGTTAAGATAGGAATCTTAATATACCATTCTTATTTTTCTTTAAGAATTGAAATACTGTATATCTTGAATCAAACTATTTTTTATATGTAGAGTGTAAAAATATGCATTCTTATGTCACATATAAGCTCAATATATGTAAAGTATTTAAAGAATAATACTAACGCTCAACTTTTTTAATAGTCAAAATAAACTCAAAGCTAAAATTAAATTTAAAATACGTAAAATGTAAATGTAAGTTTGTGTATATAATCTATAAACATCCATTTTAAATTATTACCAGGAAAATTTTATAAAGTCAGTAATATATTCCAAATTGTAAAACAAGAAGTTATTTAACAATTTCAGCCTTCCATCTACAAGTAATTATCCACTCCGACCAACTCTCTGATCAACATGTTTGATGCATTAATTAATCTCCTTTCAAGTTGATTCATTTAGCATGGTTTCCTGATCATGTCGCATTTGCTATTGCTATAGCTCGCTCTTCGTTTCATTCGAACATATTTTCTAAACTCATGTTTTTCGCTTCATTCAATTTTACCCTATGGAAATAATCGTGCGTACTACATTTTTCGAAAATGCATTCCTGGAATAAATGAATATATTCATACAGGATATCGATCATTCAGTATTAGTAACTTTTTTAATTAGGAATCATAATCTGTTACTTATTTTGTTGTAAAAAGTAAAATTTATGTTCGATCAAACGAATCAAGAGTAATTAAATAGATTTTTTGTGTAAAACATAAAAACTCGAGTCAATAGTATAAAATGTATTCCCTAATGTGTTTTTATAAAAGGGAATGTATGAGTAAAAATTATAGTATAACACGTACAGTATAGTATAGTATGATATGATATTAATATTAATATAAGCCATATTAATCTATCACCGATTCGTCTTATGGGCACTTCATCTTAACCTTGTTCTCCACAAAGAGTGCCTCACGTGCGGTTGACCTCTCCACAGTCCACATCCTTCTCTTTGCTGACTCCTCCACCCTTCTTCTCACATGGCCAAGCCATCCTCTCCCACTTCTTATTACAGCCATAGTTTCTGGTCTTCTGTGAAGGTCCCTGGCCTCTCTGTTCATCCTCATTCTCCCCAACCCTTCTTTAAATTTTGTTCCGTATAATATTCCCAATATTTTTTTCAAAAGAGGAAATTCATTTGGATTCTTTTGGGTGTGGTTTGTGATTTAGTATCTGAATCTTGGGTAAAAATACTTTGGTGAACGAAATCCGTCCATGGATAAGCGAGAAAATACACTTTTAATGTTAGCTTACTCCGCGCCACCTCCGCGCGTTATACCAGTTAATAGCCGCCGCTTCTTTGCCACGCCGCGCATTATACCAGCTGATCTCCGCCGCTTCTTTGCCACGCCGCGCGTTATACCAGCTGATCGCCGCCACTTCTTTGTCACGACGTGCGTTATACCTTCTGACCGCCACTGCTTCTTTGCCACGCCGCGCGGCGATTGCGCATAGAATCTGTAAACTAACATTTAAGGTGTATTTTCTCGCTTATCCATGGACAGATTTCGTTCACCAAACTATCGTTAGTCAGCCTAGTCAACCTTCCCACTAATTCCCAAGCCCTCACCTCCACTATATACCTATTTTTCACTCCCACCCATTCCCTCTCATCCCCACCAACAGCCTAGTCAACACTCCCACTAATCCCCATACCCTCACCTCCACTATATACCTAGTCATCACTCCCACCCATTCCCTCTCATCCCCACCAACAGCCTAGTCAACACTCCCACTAATCCCCATACCCTCACCTCCACTATATACCTAGTCATCACTCCCACCCATTCCCTCTCATCCCCACCAACAGCCTAGTCAACACTCCCACTAATCCCCATACCCTCACCTCCACTATATACCTAGTCATCACTCCCACCCATTCCTACCCTCACTCCCACTAACTGCCTGGTCAACACTCCCACAAATTCTACCTCCCCTCACCCCATTATCCAACAGGCTCTTACTTCTCTTAATAGATAGGCACCTTAAAACTTGATACTCTCTCTAACTACCCTTACACATCTCAATCAAATTACCCTCTTAACTCCCACCCCCACTAACCTAGTCGTTGCTGGTATCGAATGAGGATAAAGCAGTCATAGCTATTCCAGTTATGCATTAATGATTCAATACGGGTGCAGATCGGACAGTCGTCGATATATCACTATTGGCGGGGTATCGGGGTCATCTTCTATTCGGCCGCTGGCCTTAATTGTTTTACACTACACACAGAATGCAATTTACTACACGAGCTATGCAACTGTGTTAGACGTCTCTCGTTTCTACACAATCCAAATTGTTAGTTAAAATTTTATTTTAGAACAGTGGCATTTTTACAATATGTTATCAATCGAAAACATACATCCGATTTTAATTCCTGTTTAAAGCATGTGGTATGTATTACTAATATTATCTTACTGTACTTTTTCTACGGATTTGTGTTTTTACTACCTACACAACGTTTCCAGGGGTCAAATTTTTAACTTAAATGGAAATTCATGGGTTATCACTAAAAAAAAACAGGAGTCTGTCTATCTCGGAAACGGTGTAGAGTTAAAACAAAAAAAACAGCTGTGTATTCAACTTACATTCAGGTAGTTGCCATCTTAACTTTCAACAGAAAAACTCCTTCGTAGAGGCTGGACATTCCCACAAACAGAATACTGGGCTCTTACTAGGCATGGTAGTAATTTGGTCTTCCCTCATCACAAAACCCTGCATATGAGAAAGACCCCGGTTATAAAGAGTCAAAATATTCAATAAAGTTCCTGCGATAATTAAAGATTGTAACTGTTTTAGTAAATTTAAATAATAGGAACTAAAGTGATTTTTGCTTTGAATACATTATATTTTGCAGAAGAATATTTAAATATTTAAAACATAATATATTATTTTTACTAGGATTACTTATTTTATTTCATATACATTTAATTATATTATTTATCACAGTATTATTATTTGTTTAACATAATTTATTAGTTAAGACGTAGAAAATATGTACTGAAAATTATTTAAAACGTTTGCCTCTTTAATGTATGTTTGGTTTAGTTTGTAGGCAATACAGAATATTTGAACATGTTAATATGTAACAGATTTGAAAGTGTATATAAATTACTTATGTCTTAATTTGTGTGAATAAGGTTTGAGACATAAGTAAAAATATTGGCTCTTTACTGTTCTGGTTACAGGTTTTAAAAAGGTGCGTCAGCGAATACCAGATTATATCCAAATGACATTGGTTTTTGGACAGATATATTTTTAGAAGACAATCAATAAGGATAACGTTTTATTGGAAGAGAATTTTACAGTACAGAAAATATAGAAATAACTCTCGTGGTTCTCTTTTGATATTTATGAAACTGATTTATCAAATGAGCTGTTCTCCAAGTAGCAACAAACCACAAACTCCACTGAAAGGCTCTTGTCACCTATATGTACATAACTTAGCATCCCTTTCCACTATATTGGTTTCAAAACTCTCACGGCAAGTAGGGTGTAAATGATGCGACTTTATGTCCCGATATCGATATATCATGATTTCACTTAGATGCAAAACGTTCGCTGATGTTTCTTACATCTCAAACAGTTATGATCAAAACTATAATTTTAATAGTACTTATGATCTCAATTAATTTGACATAACCAGGTTGTGGCCCAATGGTCAATAGGGGGATTTTTATGGGGTTTTGAAAGGTCAGTAGAAATATTGAAATATTGTGTTCGCTGTAGGGGTGGTGCCAGACGGTTAAGGATAGGAAACGCCGGCTGTTAATGGGAGTGGTATCCTAGTGGAGAGTGATCATGGGGGATAGGTTGTATTGGAGTCTTTGGGATTATTGCTGGCTGGCACTGGTGGATAATGAGTCTATTAAAAATTATTCATTTGTCCACTTTTTCATGATCGTTTCATGAAATTTGTATGAAGCTAAAAAATCATTAACAAATCTTGTATTTATTTATCACACTAATGTAGTATAGTCACTGAACCTTAAACACTTAATTTATAAAATCTTATCCTGGATTTATTACTATAACATCAACTAAATGATCAAAAATAGATTTACAAACAGTTAATATTACTTATGGCCCCTAAATTTTAACTGGAAATCTGATTTGAAGGTTGTGTCATAAAGTAGCTCATAAAGTAGAAGCAGTTGTGACAATTTAAAACTCAATTCATGGTTCCAGCCCACCAGACTCAATTTCCAGCTCCTAAAAGACTCATTTTTGGAAAGAAAAGGGATTAGAGTATAAACATGAGTTAATCTTTGAACGTTCGCGTCAAAAAATAGTAATTTACCACATAATCCTTTCGATTTATTTTGAAAAACATAGTTATCGAAAACAAACTTTACCTATTAAATCACTCTTCAACAAAAGTTGGATGGAAATATTAATTGTTTACGTGTTTTTCTTGAAACCCTACTTGATACATTTTTTATTCTTTAAGAAATTATTATTTACATTAACCAAGGATAGTACTCAAAACTAGCATAGTAATAACAGTTTTCCAGTTTTCATCTATTTTAATGGTGGATGTACAAAATTTCGTTAAGAGTACACACGGGATACGGAACTTTTTAATTTCCTTTTAATTGATGTCTCAATCTACTCATACACGTGTAAACACAAAGTAAATTCTTAGATGTAAGTTTAAAGTTGGGTATAACTTAATTTAACTTAATGTGGGACCTAACTTACAAAGTACAGTCCCTTGTAGCGAGGAGTTTCCCTATCTTCCGAAACTTCGCATAGTTCAAAACAGGAGCGATTAGTTAACTCCTATAAATGAAACCTCCAACTATTTTATGTTTTGTGAAGTTTATAACAATTAAAACAAATGATAAAATTTACTAAATTACATTCATGAACCGGTAATATAATAGAGAAAAAATAAACAAAATTTATTCACGCACAAATTTACAAATTTGTTTTGTATTGATTTATTATTATTCAAAAAATGTGATAAAATAATTATATTTTTTACCCCTTCTAACTCAATTGGAAGTTATAGAAAACCTGTATTGCGGTATATGACTATGCCATTTTATGACACTTGAAAATGTGCCACTAAATGCCTAAATACCAAGCTAATCAAGTACAAATAATTTATTCGGAAATTTAGTACTTTTATATAAATATGCATATTTATGTTTTATAAGAGTATCGCTGATGTAAAGAATACATATTTCTTTATCAATGAATATTTTTTGTTTTATCTTCGTTTCCGGAAAACAAGGTTTTTTGAATTTTGATGTAACATTTCTCCTAGACCTACAAACGATATTGCAGCCTTTTCTTGTTTCTCATAATATAGTTTACTAGTGTGCCAAAGGAGATTTTCCTTAAACACTTTCTAGTTTACTATTTAAATCATTTTAAAGATTAGGATCAACATTATGTAACCTATTTTCAAATAATAAAAAAACTTGCAGAAAAATAAATTTGATAGCTCATGAGAGACACTAAAGATATTTGTTTTAAAAAATGTAAAAATTATTTTTTCCAAGTTTAATGGCTTTTGATAAAAATATATACAGCTAAAATGGACTAATATTGCTGTTAAGTCATAATTTACACATTAATAGCCCGATGATAAATAGTATAAATTGAAATTAAATTTCCATTTTAAAGTGATACATTATTCACTCTCAAAACATTTCTATACGTTTTCCCGAGCAGATATGAAATACAAAGGCAAACAAACGAATAAAACTGTAAAAGTATTAAAACGCCGTTCCAAACATTTCGATAGGTGAATAGTTTATTCCGTTTGTGATCATGTAATTTGAGAATTCATTATTCAGTTTCGTTTATCGAGTTAAATTTAGCGTATTTTCAACAAATAAATGTTGTTTACTCGTGAAAGTTTGTGTAATAAATTGCGTAAACTGTTTTCTTAATTTCAGAACAGGTTGCGTTCATTGATGTTGGCTCTAGTGCCACGGTAATTATTTGTTTAAAACGAATAAATGATTTTATTTCCTTTCAACTGAATGAATCATTTAAGATCATCGTTACATAACCTTCTATAAAATAATATATTTCAATACAAGGATGAAAAGTGGGTAGCCGAGTGTGGGATTTGATCACGGTACGGAATAACACTTTCAATCCGAGTTACGAACAATATTTAAGTAATAAAATTTTCAAACTGACCTTTAGTTGCCCATTTGATTTAGGCCCTACCGGTACAATGGCAACAGTTACATTGTTTTTACAGCTGATTTCACCTTTTACAACCTTTACTGGCATGTGAATAGAGAGAGCTACTAGCGCTGAGCGCTATTAGTATCAAAAATCGAAACTAAATACTAGTGTGGGTAAAATCTCCAGCTGGTTTACCCAGCATAGGTCGGAAAAACATTACTTTCCACAACTAACGTTGAAAGCAGCTCGTTTCGGTACAGTGTAATGAAAAATCAGTTTGTATATTTTTATCCATTTAATACAATGCTATTCCTGTAGAATTATTTTTTCACTTTTTGTTGTTGATGTTTTCTGACTTTATATATTAGGTCTTTTGGTATTAAGGAGTTTCGTTCTAAATGTAGGTTAATATTTTCTACGTCTTGATTTCACAATTAAATTTTTACAATTTTCACTTTCTAATGTTGGAGCAATAATGGAAAGGTTTGTTTTACTTTCCTTTCAAAAATTTTGTGGTGCACTGATGTTCCTGTAGCCCTGGGTGACTGCCTGAGTTACATTAGGAGATTTTGTTAACAATGCTGTAGAGTTCCCTTTTCTCCCTCCTTGGTTTAACACCCTCTTGAGTCTGTTAACTTGGGACATAACTGAGAGCTTGAGTGGTATGGCGCCAATTTTCTTGTTTTACATAATATCGTGATGGAAAATGCCCGCAATAAAAATCTAAATAACATAGTGCATGTGCTTTTTTTACTTCCAGAAACAACCACATATTTTCATGTATTTTTTTCAAAACGCCATCTGACTTCTAGTTCATGTTCAATTGAGTTTGTGCATAATTCAATGCTCGACCAGGTATCTTCGATGTATGTTTCGATATCATAGACAGTTTGTCAGTGTAGCATATTCATGTCACTTCAAAACTTTCACAATTTTGGTAAATCGTCCTTTCTTTATGCATCCTCTCTTGATCATTTCTTTAAGCGTTATCCTAGGAACTTCCTTTTCTTTCATTCCTAAATCATTCTGTTTTACCATTTTACTTCATTTCACCATTGTTGATTTCACAGTTAAAAGTACATTTTAATAACAAAAAAATAAAATATTTTTATTGCTACACAATTATAAACTGTAAACGAAACAACTCACTTAGTATGAAATGACAACAGAAAAACATGTGATAGTAAAAACATCTGTGCACTACGATTGGACTGGATACTTGATCAATTTTCCAACTGCTCTTACTCTTGCTCCTGTAGCCATTGGGAACCTAGTTAAATTTTGGCCTCGTCAACCAATATGGTTTACTCCAAGCTCTTCTGTCTTCTATTAGTGCAAAGTCTGGTGCCATTCTTTCTAGGCCCTTCAACACTTTATCCACCGATCGCATTCTTAGCCTTCCTAATGATCTCCCGCCGTTTGGTGAACTTCTTAGAAACATTTCAATTATCTTAAGTAAATATAGCACGAAGTATAATAAATACCATATATATTGTGTGTGACTCAAACCTTATTGAGCAGAAATTTAGCATTAATTTACTAGCTCTCTAAGAACCAGGGCCTGGAGTGTTCCTTTCAGGACTATGGGGGTCTGACAAGCCAGAAAAACACTCGTTTTATTAAAGTCGTATACTGTATATTTACTTCTACTACATATACGATTACATTGTTTACGTATATTCTAGAAAATAAATATTTATTTAAATATAAAAAATTTAAAACAAAAGAAGTTTTGTGAACAGAAAGTGTCTGTACTCAAAGCCAAACGTTCAATCAGAGTCGGCATCCGCAGTTTGGCATTTTTGACAGATGCCAGTGTTTTTCATATTTCTTTAAACATTGCAAATAACCCTCGATTTTTCCAACCTATTTTACTTTAATTTCCCCTTGGGTATTGGGGCCTTAATGATTTAAAATACATTTTTGTTGGTATGTAATAGTATATTAAAAATATTAATACGCATAGATACGCATTATATTATTTGTTTATTATTGACTGTATCTAATTATTATACCTTATAAAACTTTCCGGAAATATTTTATATGAAAATATATTAAAAATTAAAATTATTTGTCTGACAGGCTCCCTTCCTGGTCCTACATGGCGTTAACCTTAGAAATAAGAGTTTCATTAAAAAAGGTTTATATAGAAAAACCCTTCTTAAAATTTAAGTAGTACCAGTTATATCACTAATCTCCTGATTTTGTTTAGAGGCTTACTGTATCCTATACACTGTGATAGCTGTATCACTGTATCAAGCTATGTAGCCTATACACTGTAGAGGCACTAACAGCCACTGCCGGAGAAGAGAGAGCTATACTAGAAAGCTTTCAACGTCAATTTTACTTACCATCACTTTACCCACACGCACCCAACTCCTCACTACCTCGGTTTTATTTTTATTGGTAACTGCATTTTGTACCACCCGAAATCTTCCGTAAATTATACCTGCATGTTTAGGTCCCAGCTTAGTTTCCAAAGATAACAACAGTTTTAGTTAATTAAGTTCAACTATTGAACCAACCGGATTAGTCACGATTGGTTCACCTGGTTATCGGTTTTGGAAAATATTTTTCCTACAACCGTACGATAACAGGCACACTTCGCTCTGTTGACAGAACGTATAAGCAGAACATTCCCGCTTTAGGGTGGATATGATCTAGTGCGGCAAAGCAATCGGCCAATCACATGCACGGAACGCTCCAATTATATCCAATACTATAATACGAGCAAGGTTTGTATATATATATATATATATATATATATATATATATATATATATATATATATATATATATATTTGCACACGGATCTCGAAAACGGCACCGAGGAATTTCTTTAAATTTTGGAAATAACTAATTTCCGAGTAGAAAATAAGTTCTAGATAGGTCTAATGTCCAGGAAAATTCGTGTTTTACTGTAATATTAAGTTTAAAATCTAAAAATTTAACATTACGCTTATGGAGAATCAAATGTAAACAATGCAAACCAAAACAGCTGTTTATAAACGTTTGACAGTTCTTGATTGAAGACAGCAAAGAACAATATGTGAATAGAGGTTTTTCATAAATATTTATTTTATGTATGTAATAAATGTAAAATTATCAGGTTACTAAATAATTTGTAAAAACTTTAGGGTAACATAACTGTGCGAAATAAAAGCAGGAAAGAGTATTTCCAAAATCTTCCGTATTTTGATAGAAAACGTATTCGTTGTATTGCTTGAAGCTACTGTAACAAACCAAATAATTGGTGTAAATTAAATTTATCTTTTGCTTTTCAATCCTCATTCCGTTTCTAACAAAATCAGTTGATCACAGGATAATAATAACAAACAGTATGGACATTTAAATTCAGTATAAGGTTAGCTAAAACAATTAATTGAGGTTGGCCAAAAACTCTTAAACGACGACGCGAAATCGGCTGACGCTGTAGCTTAAGCGCTTAGATCTCACGTATGCAAGGTCGCGTGATCGATCCCCACCCGAGGGCTATATATTTATTCAGTATTTATGCTATATTAATTAAGGGGTATTAAAACGGTTTTATTTAAACCACATAAATGTTTTCATTGAGCAGTAAATTTGTTTTAATTTTGCTAACTAACTTGTAAAATACATGTCTTATTCTATCCGAGCAAAGCTCGGTCACCAGGTACTATGATACTAAGCAATAACATGCACTAAGCGCTCAGTCAGCTGATAGACGGTGGCCGTTCCTACAACACAAACTTACGGTTTTGCGCAATGAAACTGGGGTTACCGGAAACCTAAGAGTTATGTTTAAATTTATCCCAGAGGGAAAATCAAACATAACCTCAATGACTTTATTACTGTAGGAAAAAGCTTGCGTGTAATACGAGTGTAAACAGTCATGGCCGTGCTCGAAGTACTGGCAGCACTCAGCTGACGGACGCTTCGTATTGCCATATGAACCTTTCATTCGATATGATATCCTTTACGCTCTTGTTACAAGAATAGCCATTGACTCTTACAAATAAAACTTCTTTAAAGGACTTATGACTTATTAAAATATTAATGTAATATTATGTTAAGCTTAGGATGGCTGAGGATGCAGAAATAACATGCACGTCGTAGGTGATCTGTAGATTTAATGAGAAAGAATAAATGTTGTTTTAACACTCGTTAACGCAGCTTAGGCCTGCCAACATGACAGGAAGTAATACATAAAATGATTGTGTCTTTCAAAGGTTAGGTTTAGTTTTGCAGAAAATAGTCATCAATTGTTTTACTTCTGTGACATAACAGGATTTAATTTCAGAAATTGTCAGTACAAATTTTTTAACATTTTCAATGATCTGTCCCTAATTAGGTTAAGTAGCAAAGCTATTTTATGCTCGTCATTTTTATTAGTAGCCTTACCAATGCCAGATTTAAAATTTTTGCTTAAACAACTTGATTCTCGCCCATATTTCCATGGAATTGGAAAACGTTGGTGATTTGCTTTGAAGACTCATCCATCGTTTTTCTTCACATTTTTATCCTTAAGCTATTTTACTGCACTGCCCAACTAAACATTTATTTGGTACTTTCAAATTCACTTCAATTTCTAACGACTGTGACATGTAATATTTTAAGCTTGGGATGACAGAGGATTCAAGAGGATGCAGAAATAACGTGCACATCGTAGCTGGTTTGTAGATTTCATAAGGAAGAGGAAATGTCGTTTTAACTCTCGTTAACGCAGCTTAGGGCTACCAACATGACAACCAGTAATACATAAAATAATATACAACTACTGTATACGACAATGAGTCCAAGTAATCTATGAGGAAAACGAAAATATATATTTTCGTTTCGATTATCATTTAAATCACAGAAAACAGGATTTTTGTAATTGTAGGGATGAAAAAATACAAAAAACTGTTTCTCTTTCCATACACATTTTAGTTATGTCTGTTTACACATCTATGATGTTGATGTTGTGGTTATAGCACTATTCCTGTCTGGGATATAGTCTCAAGTTTTAGGATATCGTAAACAAACTTTTTATTAATGACATCATTAAAATATTGCTTTAAAACCACCCAACTTCATAGGTAGCTCCCTCTTTTTTCCATCACATTTATTAAAACAAAATTTCACAACGTTTCGAGATCTGAAATCTGATCCCGTTCTCAGGTAAGCTGGAACCTAGTACGTGACAAAATTAGTACATAATCCGGTCTAAGCCGATATAAAGCTGAAGAAAAAATATTTAAAGCAGTTAAATAGCTTACAATAAAATACTTGGTATTTATTGTAACTTACTTAACTGCTTTAAATATTTTACTAAAGGGTACTTGATGTCCTTGACTTAAATTTATTGTAAACTTACTTAAAAATATGTGGGAAACATTTTAAATAATCTGTAAAAAGTAAAAACTTCCATAACGTTTTCATTAGCTTTAGGGTTCTTTGACGCCCAAAGAACGCTTCTGGTGGTTGTGGAAGCCAAGTCAGCTACGAGGGCCAGTTCATTCCAAAGTGAGTCACACAAAAGGGGAGAATAATGCTGTCTTTGTCGGTAACCTGATTTGTTCTGGCTTCGTGTTTACAAACCAGCTGCATTAGAACACTGTAGCTTGTCGTTGCATCTATGTTGCTGTTAATAAGTAAGAAAAAATATTTAATTTGAATAGGTATTACATACTATATACAAACTTCTACTGGAGTGCAGTTAGTTTTTTAAGGAAACTTGTCCTTATTCATTCCGCATTTGGCTCTTTGAAACGTTTTGAAGAAGCTAATAAAGAATAAATAAAAGGCTGACAAACAGTAAAATGGTGGAAACACTGATTAAGATCAATGATTAAACTTTAATAGGATAGTTAAGTCAAATATTTCTGTTTTGGTAAATTTATTCTGTGGCTATAAGATGGTGGATACTGACATAACTAAATGTTTTTGGACTTATATCTATTCTATTCTAGTTTAATAATAGGTCTCACATATTACAAAAGTGTATTACAATAGATAACATAATCAATAGATAACATAATCATAAATCAATAATTTTCTTTGTTTTACGCTTTTAACTTATTTGTTATTGTTTCTCTATGGACATTTATCTTCATCACCGTTAATTTGTGATGATTATTAATTGTAATTGTTATTGTTAATTTATTTATTGAATTTGTAGCTGTATGTTTCAAAGCTAGAAGTTATAAGGTAATATGCTATAAATTTTTAAGTGAGTATGTTTAGGACAAGTGCAAATTTATCTATTTATAGCAAGAAATGCTACATATATTTAGTACTTTCAAATTCTACATCCTACAAGTATACCGACAAGAAACCATACTTTGCACAAAGTGTGACTACAGGTAACACTGCTCACCATGTGCAACAAAAGCCCATACACCAACAGGCTGCGCACCTATATGTACAAGCACATCTGCGAGAAACCATACTTCTGCACCAAGTGTGACTACAGGTAACACTGCTCACCATATGCAACAAAAGCCCATACACCAGCAGACCGCGCTCCTATATGTACAAGCACATCTGCGAGAAACCATACTTCTGCACCAAGTCTGACTACAGGTAACACTGCTCACTATGTGCAACAAAAACCCATGCACCTGCAGGCTGCGAGGCCTATATGTACAAGCACATCTGCGAGAAACCATGATTCTGCACCTAGTGTGACTACAGGTAACACTGCTCACTATGTGCAACAAAAGCCCATACACCAGCAGGCTGCGCGCCTATATGTACAAGCACATCTGCGAGAAACCATACTTCTGCACCAAGTGTGACTACAGGTAACACTGCTCACTATGTGCAACAAAAGCCCATACACCAGCAGGCTGCGCGCCTATATGTACAAGCACATCTGCGAGAAACCATACTTCTGCACCAAGTGTGACTACAGGTAACACTGCTCACCATGTGCAACAAAAGCCCATACACCAGCAGGCTGCGCGCCTATATATACAAGCACATCTGCAAGAAACCATACTTCTGCACCAAGTGTGACTACAGGTAACACTGCTCACCATATGCAACAAAAGCCCATACACCAGCAGGCTGCGCGCCTATATGTACAAGCACATCTGCGAGAAACCATACTTCTGCACCAAGTGTGACTACAGGTAACACTGCTCACCATGTGCAACAAAAACCAATACACCAACAGACCGCGCTCCTATATGTACAAGCACATCTGCGAGAAACCATACTTATGCACTAAGTGTGACTACAGGTAACACTGCTCACCATGTGCAACAAAATCCAATACACCAACAGACCGCGCTCCTATATGTACAAGCACATCTGCGAGAAACCATGATTCTGCACCAAGCGTGACTACAGGTAACACTGCTCACTATGTGCAACAAAAGCCCATACACCAGCACACTTCCCCCCGTAGCATTTTTATAAAATAATTATCAGATAATAATTAACAAATTTCAACTATCTTAAGTATTCTTAACTAGCAGAAGTATTCTAAGATATCTTTTCTGAAAACCTTTATATTTTCTGAAAAATATATTTTTCAGTTCATCACACCAGATTTTATATCAGTTGCACTAAGAAACAGGATGTCAAGTTCAATGTTACAAAACGTAGAGGTACGACAACTCTGTTTAACCTGATTCATCTTGGCATTACGTGTCACAGAATCAAATGAAACAGCACATCGTTTACGAGAACCTCCAGGAGGATATGGGAAGCGTCGAGAAAAACCTTTAATAAACTGTAAGTTATATTTATTAAAAGCATTTTATTAAAAAAAATAATTAGAACAAGCATACAAGGCTTCTTTATATTAAATGACAAGAAATGTTCCAGATTTCCCTTTTATGGTATAATAGAAATTTATAAACTTATATCACCTTTACAGTTCGTAATTTTTTTAAATTAATTAAAAGTTTTATTTACTTTTTTTTCTCTGTAACATTACCTGTAATGTATTGGTTTTTTCGACTGTAGTACCGTATTAAAAGGAAATAAAGGAAGCCTATTAAAGAATACGAAAAATATGTACACCAGCAACACTTTTGTAGAAAATCAAAATGTGTTATATTCTTGCTTACACAAAACTACAGAGAAAAGGGCATTTCAGCATTGAAGCAGGTTCATAAAACAATGTACCAAGTATTTAGTGAGTTCTCGATGAGGCTTGTTGTAGTAAGTGTCCAAGTAGTTTCTCTACAAGTTTTAACTGGAGTTGCTGTAGTAAGGGACTAGTTAAGTAAGAATTGAGATTGCCATCAATCTCGACCCTTCCGAAGGGTGATTGCCTTACTCTGGAACCTTACACTATGTTTTATCACATATTGAACGATACACCACTAACGCCTAGTTAGCCATTGTCATTGTTGTGCTAGCCAACAGTGTACAGTAGAATGTGCCGACGCCATCCCTTTGATGAGTTCCTTGTATGGTTATTGTCGCTAAACCTTTGACCACATCAGCACTAGTAAGGAACGGTTTACGGCTGTGCAGTGCCAGCTGGCCAGTGACAATTATATTTTATATGGGTTCCGGTACTCATTAAGTCAAAGGTTGCTGGATCGAAACCGGTGGCCCGCAACTCGTCTCAGAGCAAGAGCGGTCAACTCGGGCTACCAGATCTTCATCGCTTTCAACCATATTGGCCACGTCTCTCGGCTAAACAATTATATAAGTGCATTCCGGGCCTGACAACCATGTGTCTCGATATGGATGAGAAACCTTTAATTAGTCAGTGGCACTTTAACTAATTTCTATGGATTTTCGCTGTAGGTCCGTTTTTTTCGCAGAGCGAATTTCCCACAGGTAAGAAGCTATTACCGTAGGTCTCATGGTAAGACCTAGGCCCGGAACAATGTTACTTTATCACTTTTAGGTGTTTTTTTTAAGTTAAATGTGAAATTAATTTTTTCTAAATTATATAAACTTAGAAGTTGTAAAGTATTTTATTTTCCTTTCAATATATTATTTTCGTACTCAATAAACTTTAACTATATTTAGCTATCCTTTCGGTATGACTCACCCAAAATTGAGTCGTGGTGGCAGCGAACATTAATTAATTCTTGATGTCGGGATGATCGGGCTGCGATAAAATATGTTTTACCAAATCAAATCATTGAAAAACTGTGTCTTAGCTGTAAAAACTGTTTGACAAAGCTATTTATTGCAATGTTTTAAACTCACCTTATTCTAAAAAGTAAAAGAGTTACTAGAAATTTCGAGATACTTCACTTTCTACCATGACGTAATAATTAACGTTTTGAGTGGGTTTTATGGGGTAATGTGACTTTACGCTGCATACGAAGTTTCAGAAGAAATATTTTAACATTTTGATTAATTTTTTTTCCTTATAATAATAACATTTGGTGCTTTTAGGCAACGAACTGCGTTTACCACGATCAAAATATTTAACATTATTGTTTGGTATTATTGTATCAAAGTTTTATCCATCCGCAAAAAAGTAATAAATTTATCCCCCAATACAATTAAAATGTATATTGAAACGCAAATCAACAACGAAAACAAACTCAAATAGCTAACATATTAGTTAATTTCAACTGAGAGGAGAGAACAAACCACTGAGAGTTGTAAAACACCTCTTAACACAACATGAAGGCTACATGCCTCATTCCCTGAACATTATCAACAATTCTGGGTGAAGAACTATTTAGTAGCTGGCAGTAGGTTTTGCATACATTGACTTTAAACTAGCTGTCATCCGTTCTGGTTTAAAAAACATTCACCAAACGAACTAATAATTATTCTGTTTTAGGACTAGAAAATAGAAAGATTTGTTTCATACCTTAGAAACAAAAAATAAAATCATTAAAATACTTTGAAGGTTACGGATGAGAAGAAAGAAACAAAATAAAAGAGTAAGGAGGAAGAAAAATTTTGTTATTTCGTAGTATTTTGTTAACATTGAAATACATCTTTAAAACTAACGGTATCAGTACACTGACATATACATTCTCACATGAGTAAACTTCTAAAAGTAGATACATTTAATTAAACCATCACATGTTTGATATTTATCTTTATTTTGTTTAAAACATTGACTAGAAAAATAATCATCAAATTTTTTGAAATTTTCTTAAAACGTTTTATTGGGTAATGTCACCTTACGCTGTATTCCTATCATTATTGAGAAATAAGGATGAAATTATTTTTAATATTCTTCTTAGAATATCATTAGGCGCTCTCATAAAACGTAGGCCACTACTGTGTTTACCATGTACAGTAAATTTAACATTTCTGTGGAACCATTAGTCGTACACTAATACTGTAGTTTAAAATACTGATTTATTTAGCTTTTTAAGCTGATTTTAACTGTAATAGTCGTATAATTCTATATATTTATCGTTTTCTTATAGATTTAAATATTGTTTTTTTAATTTAAAAATTCTTGTCTTTTAAATTAAAAGCTAGTTTGAAACTAGCATTTCTAAAGACGTGAATCAAAAATCAAAATGTTTATGAAAATTGCAATTCCTAAATATGAAATTTCTACAGATGCATGCGGTATGGTTCCATTGAAAGTTATAGTAATGTGTAATAAGTGCAATACTTTGGTTTTTATTATTTATCCTATTGTCTTAATATACAAAATTAATTATGATTATATGTATCACTATACAAATATTTTACATTTATTTTTTTGAGTTAGTTTACAGATTTATACAGCATTTGAAGTTTCTATGTCGAAGGGATTACGAAATTTGTAAAACACATACAGACAGACCGACAGGCAAAGGGAAAAAGAACTGTAGATACCATGATATATTGTTTGGCTAAATATGTTTGTCTTGATACAAGAAATAAATCTACAAAACTGGACACCAGGTATTTCAGAAACATCCCGTAGATATATAGAATAATAAAATTAGTATAAGCTCACCTTATTGTATACTATAATGTATAGTAAAATTAAAATATTTTTATAATATACGTCTGAACTAAGCACGGGGTCTTCCATTCCACTAAACTAGGAGCCATTCCATTCCTAAGCACGTATTTGCCAAATTAGTCTCATTACTAGAGCGTTCCAGTCGTATACATCGCCTGTAATGGGATGCATAGGGCTGAATCGACCTTTGAAAGGTACCAAATACTCAACAGAACTGACAGTAAAACTTATTATTGATTTGTCAGTTGCCAAGTTGCACTTGCTAACTCTTAGTTGTTCATCTATCCTACCTATCGTTAGGAAAAGTAAAAAAAAATACTTCAAAACCAATCAATGATAGTCCCAAACCAAGCAAAGAAAATCAAAGTCATCTAAAAACTATGTTCCTTTGAGCATTGAAATAAAAAAGTCACCCAAGATGAATAAGTAAGTTGAATACTGAAAAAAAGAATTTGGTTGTGTCTGTTGTAAGGTTATGTGATGAGTCAAGCAACCAAAGTGCAGCAATAGATGGCACTGCAAGTGAAGCAACCGAGGATGAATCCAAGAGTACCTGTTGTAGTGAGGGGAATAAGATGGGGGAACCTGTTGTATTAGTTAATAGGCTACTGTCAGTAACAATGTTGTCTTCTGATTCTGATGATTTCGACCAACAAAAGAGAAGCAACGCCTTCTACCTCTCGCCCTCAAGTAAAACGACTAAAGGTCATTGTGAAAAGACTTTCATCAGGTAAGCTGGAAGTGACTAGTTTTTCAACTAGTTTATGAAGTAACCACCAGTTGACACAAGTAATACCAGAAGGATATATTGTCTCGAAGGGACTGCAGACAACTCGTCATCAGATGAGAGTGTCAGCAACGAGGGGAAAATTGGTGGAGTGTCCGATGAAAGTCACAAGGAAGAAATAAAGAAATAAAAGACCTCTAACATTTTCATAGTAAATGCATGATGGCTTATTACTCAACATGCAATAATTTAATTACAATGTATAAAATAACAACAAAAATAAATAATCTGTATAATAAATACAAATAATTTAATGTCGACCATGAATAACTAAATACACTGAAAAGAATAATTTAAACATGAATGGTGATAATTACAATAATTGAAACATGCAATTAATAAATACATGTGCATTATACAACAAGCTTTTCAAGGTCTGATTTATTACTCACTAGCACAGCCGTAAATTCCTGTTCCTTTCGAAGAAACATCTTGCCCACGCTGGTGATCCACGCATATTTAAAGTTGTGGCGACTCTTGAAGTTTCGCACCTCTTCCCCACAGGATCCAGGACTCCCTGGAGACTGAGTGGTGTAGTACACTCGTCCCTCGCTGTTGAACCCCAACTCTGTTGCAGGAAGCGGCTTCTTGACAAGGGACCTCCGACAGATCTCCTCATGTCGATTCTCCGATAGAATTTCATTATTATTATTATTTCTGATCCACGAAGTCAGATAGCGTATAAGGATTTTCAGAAAGCCTATAAGCGGCATCCAATATCGTCTCCTCAAATTTGAAATTAATCACATAAAATGTATTTTTTAATGTATTCACAAAACCGGTTACATTCGGAAGAAAATATTATTGAAACATCTATGTTTTCTAAAATCACAATCCAGTATGGTTTCCTCAAGATTTAGTAATTTTATTTTTACACCATCTATATATTTGTTATTCGTTGTTCGTGAATTTATTGTATTTGTTACGTATTGTATTTGATTAGTTTATTGTATCTTGTTTTTTGTTGTTAGTACACATATTTAGGAATTTGTTTGTTCAAATGTTTTTAGTGTATTAATGTCTTATTCTTAATTTATTCTCAGTTAGTTTATTGAGGTGTCATGTGTTCACATAAATTTTATTTGATGAAATATGAATCTGAATCTTAATATAAAGGTACAAATTATCAAAGTTAAAAATGTAGGAGAGGTTGGCACAAGCTGTCATGATGGACTTACTGATGGACTCTCAGCTAACATAGTGTAGGGAACGTTAACTGATATTAATCCGGACCAGGCTGGTAGGCACATTAAACACATCCGCTCAGGCTTTTCCGCCGTAACAACCAATTACCTTAACATCTTGTTTACAAGGAATACCACAAATATCACGAACATAGGCTTCCACTTAATGGATTACTTAAATATCTGTGAGATTTATTTCTTTGTTTATCAACACCAGCTACATTTTTGCGTTTTTAAAAGAATCTTTCCAAACCCTGGTCTTGTCACATAATTTGGACATGTTGTTAGATAAATAATTAATAAACACATTGAACCCTGAAGGTTGAAGAGGATTGTTTGTTGTAGTAAATTCGTTATTAATTCACATTAATTAAACACACATTCATCATCCTCTTTGGCTGTGGCTCGGTCTAACGTAAATGAAGAAACAATCATTGATGAGGAGCTTGCTCTGAGTCTTACACAGAGCTCAATTCTATTAAGTTCACTAGACCAATCTCTTTTTGAGGGGTTGGTCAACCTGGCTATGAGTTTGTGAACGCTGTAATAACTCAGAAAGTAGAAGATGATAGCATTCTTGCCTCTCACGATTCAAAAATTATTGTTCTGTTAATGATATTTTTGACGGCTTAAAAATTCAAGAGAACATTGGCTATCTATTATGTTGGAGTGATCGTAATCTCAAGTTTCATATTGATAAATGTTTTACTGTTTCTTTCACAAGAAAAACTGATGCTCATAAATTGGTTCACAGTTATTCCATGAGGAGTAATATTTTCTGACCAGAATGCTCGATCAACGACTTGGGCATAATTTTTGATTCTGAGTTTTCGTTTCCTCAACACGTTACTTCTCTCTGTAAATCTTTATTATCTGTTTTAGGATTTATTCGTAGATCAAGTAACTTCTTGGGAAACCAGTACATTTAAATTGCTCTACTGTTCCTTAGTAAGATTCAAGTTAGAGTTCTGTGATCGGGAGTCCTCATCAGAAGTACCTGTCCGATGCAATAGAATTTGTTCAGAGGAAATTTCTCACATTTCTGTATATCATGAAGTTTGGTCACTATACGATGAATATTTCACACCGACTCCTTAGATAAGCGGTGGCGAGTGGCTGTGTTGGTGTGCCTTTACGGGCTGGATGGCGGATCGCTTGATTGTGCGACTCTCTTAGCTATACTACAATTCAATGTTCTTCGACACAACTCTCGTTGTCGTATCCTGTTTTCCTCCCCATACTCCCGCATAAAACTACATAGGAGCTAATTCACCTTTTAATAAAATGGTCACAAAGTTTTGCCACAAAGCCTTTGTGTAAATGATAATTGTTTGGATTTATTTGATAACAGAGCCAAATTTCGTGAGCATGTTTTTAATATTTTATTTAGTTAAGATACTTTCTATTTTCCATTTCTATTTTTAATTATATGTCAAGATATTTATTGGAATTGATAAATTGTTGATTTTTGTTGTTGTTTATTATTTTATCCACCTATTATTCCTTCTCATTCGGTAGCGTTTGTTATATTCTAAAAATAAGATATCTGTAAGTGGCAGTGAAGAACTGGTGCATGTGATTCTAAATAATTTTCAATTATTAATGCAACAATGTAATTGGTCGTAACCCTATTTTGTAGAATTTTAAATAATAAATAAACACTATCTTTTTATGTAAATTTAACATTTTGTACAAATACAGAATTTTGTAACCGATTAATCTAGATGTTTTATATAATTGTTTTTTTTCTGATTTAACGATTTCTACTACAGACTAATTTATATTTATTATGGGGCCAGCCTGAGTAAAACAACAAAGGCGTTGCTTGTCGCTTGTCGCTTGTAATCAAAGTTGACTTCCTCTTGGGAGTTCGAACTTCCGCTCTATGCTCCAATATATGAGTTGCTGTATTACTAAAACTACTGTTTCCAGAAGTGAAAACAGCACTTATCGTATCTCTCTGTTTACTCGGTTTATGCGAATAAGTAAACACCGAGATAAGAAGACACTGTAACAAGAAACGGAGATATAAAAGCATGATAAGGAAATCAGTATTAATGTTAAAAAAGATTACATTTTAAAAATTGACCTAGAAATTTTTTACCCTCAATTGCCTAACCACAGGTACTAAAGAAGTTTGAATATTAAATGTAATTAAATATAGAGAGTGATTTGGTATTGACTTAGCAACACTTTAGCTAGAGCTTAACTACTTATAGAATATAACCTAAAATTGTCTATAGTAAAATTTACATAAACTAAAAATATAAACTTTTAAGAACGCAAAGTTTTCCGGCCGATTGATCCACGATAAAACTGATAAAATGACCAACGATGCTCATTGAGCTACACATTGCTAGCAACTATTATATTGTCATAATTGGTTAAAAAGCTAATAGTTACTCTAGTCGGTTCCTTTAATCAGTTTACGATGCTGGTTACTATAATGGGTTTATGTTGCTGGTTACCATAGATGGTTGTTAATATCTTTTTACGTTTAATGGTAATCTACTTAGTTACTTCAGTCGAGTGACGTATATTTGTTATTCTAGTTTGTTATCACTGTATGTTACTTTAATCAAGTCAGTTACAATAATCAAGTGTCGTAGATTGGTTACTCTATTAGGTACTGTAATTGAGTGACGAACTCTAGTCTAGAGAACTACTCTAGTCGGTTACTATAATCAAGTGATGTAGCTTGTTACTCTAGTTGGGTACTATGATTAAGTGACGTAGCAGGTTACTCTAATTCGTAACTATAATCAAGTTACGTAGCTTGGTTATAGTTGTTGATAACTATAATCAAGTGACGTGGTCTATTGTTATTAGTTATTACAATCAAGTAACATAACATGGGTTACATAATAAAGTAAGTAAATAAAGTAAAGTAAGTAAAGTAAGTAAGTAAATAAGTAAAGTAAGTAAGTAATAAAGTAAAGTATTTATTATTTTAAATAGTCAGTTACTGTAATCAAGTAACGTAGTAGCTACATTACTTGAGAGGTCCTGCGCTAATGAGAGTAACCAGCTGGTTACTTTCATTAGCTTATACAATCGAGTGACGTAACATGGTTAATCTAGTCGTTTACCTTATTCAAGTGACGTAGCTTGTCTACTCTAGTCGGTTACTACGATTAAGTAACATGACATGTTATTATTGTTTGCTACTTATATAACTGTTTACGCTTGTTAGCTATTGCAATCCAGTGGCATAGCTTAGTTAATCATTTCTGTTACAATAATCGAGTGACGTAACTCGTTATTGTAGTCGGTTACAATTATCGAGTGACGTAGCAGGTTACTCTAGTCGGTTACTATAATGGTTTTAAGAGTGTTTATCTTTTCCCCAGCCTTCCACTTACACCATTGTCGATTTGCGATGAGTGGTTGTTGTTTGCCACTTTGCAGCACTTAAACGTGTTTGTAGAAAAGACTGTGTCAGAGCCGATTTTCAGATCTTTGTCCTTCAGAAAACTTTGTAGCCTATTATGCTATCAAAATGGAAGTGGCTGAAATATTAGACTACAATAAGTGTTTATTATGACCCTATGAATCTCCACCAACTATCATTGAGTTGATCATTAATGTTGAGGAATGCATGGCTTGTTAATATTTCTAAGTATCTGATGACAGCTGGCCCGTCAAAAGCTGATACACAGTACAGAGTACTCAGTGAACGGTTGTGATAGAAACCGATTGGCTACACAGGTATCCGAACCAATCCCCCCACGCAGCTTCAGGTGTGTCGGTGATGTGCTTGACTAGGACGGTGGCGTCAAACTGTAATCCAGCTACTTGGAGATCACGAATAATCGGTGGGTGCAGTGCTCTCTTGGGTAAATTAACTTCCACACTATTGAATTCTACGTTAATCCGCAAAGACCATCCTCGTAATTAGACCAGTTCGTAGTTCAAAGACAGTGGTGCGGATTCCATGTTAAACACTGTTGGGCTATTAATTATAATAGTAAAACATTGGCCCCTTGGAGGCCAGTTTTCGTTCAAAGTTCTGTCTAAGGAACATGTTAGCCTTAGTCAGTAACAATACTACAAGATCGTGCCCCAATCATCCTAACATAGTTTCTCATTCATACTTGGCTTAAAATACCTACTTTGTGGTATGGTTACCATTTCAATAATCTAATCTAATGATTGGCTGGGTTCGGATACTGAAGTTGCCAATCAATTTCCTCAGCTGTAACCTAGTATTACCGTGTGGGCTTGCCAATATCTTTGTTTGATACATCCTAGGCACAGATTCATAGTCTGTATGGGTGGGCAAAGTATATAGCGAAGAGACTGCTAACCTCTAAAAAACATCAGGATCACGTCGTTCAGCGGTTCGAGGGTTAAGTTTATTAGTATATTTTGACAACGACTTCCCTGTGAGATATAGCTAAGATCATGGATAAGTCCAAGGGAGACTACTTCTAGTGACCTAGCTGTTGTCTGTACAATCCTAGATGATAATGATTATTGTTTCATCATTATTTCTCCACCCGGGAGAAAGGATTAAAATAATATCCAAAGTTTCCCATGCATATAACTTTTATTTTTATTGCATATTAGTAATACTGATAATACTTAACAACAGTTTGTGATATATCCCTAGTAGAACCAGAAGAAAACGGGATATGCATGAGAAACTCAGCATACTCTTGATGGGTTTTCTCCTTTTCGACGTTTACGGGAATTTTTCACATGTTCGCTGGAAGTTATCACGTCGGACACACAGACCTTAAAAAATTGCTAATCATTATACAAGTTATTTCTGTATTAGCTTAACTCCTTATAGAATATAACCTAAAATTTACTATAGTAAAATATAAAAATAATAAAATTTACATAAACTAAAAATACCAACTTTTAAGAACGCAAAGTTTCCCGGTCGATTGATCACGATAGCCGTCATGGTGTTGTCTCACACAACTTATTTATATCCTTTGGGGTTACTTGAAGGAGAATTTTCACGCAAAAAATCCAAATTTTATTTTGAAGCTGAAGGATGAGATTAGCAGAGTGTTCCGTAAAATTCCAAATTAAACGAAGAAGACAATAATAGAACTTTTCATCAAAGGGCTGAAGTCGGTAAGGCTTAGTTCATCAAGTATGAAAATGCTAAACTATTAATATGGGAGGATTGGTTGTTGTGACCGCGCATCCCGTCTCCCGCATCCCGCATCCCGATGGCCGGCCTCGCCTGTCACGCCCTTGTAATCTTCCCAAATCCGTTCATCCTATTCTACAACCGCTTCCATCGCGATTGGTTGTCATCGACGTATTTTATTTTCCACATTCCTTATTTTATTATTCAAAACCATAAGATTTGCGGTACATTCACTGTTTTTTTAGTTTTTAGTTCCTTAAGAACTGTAACTTTTTGGTATGGTTCGTTCATTTCATTTTAATTTTAATTTTCATTAAAATTAAGAAAGGGGGTGGTAACAGGTAGACGGGACGGAATCAAACTATTGTTTTGTTAAACTCACTATATTGGATTACTAAATATTAAACAACACAAGGAGAGGGGTTTAAACCTAAGGTTTAAAATAACAAATGAAACGGTAAATTATCGGCAAAAAACTATATATCTATTTAGATATATAGTGACAGGTCTACTGCGACGGGGGTAAATACCCCCGTCGCAGTAGACCTGCGTACTCAGCGAATTTCCGAATCAATAATATATAAAAATTAATAATAATATATGACTTTGAAAGTTAAAAAACATTTCGCTTGAGAGAGTAAGTAGGTTGACTAATAGATCTTTCTAATTAGAAATTTTACATACGTTTCGCAAATCACAAATTTACTTTTTACTGTTTTTCTTCATAGAAATTTTGAACTGCCCTAACAGGCAACAGACCGTGGGATAATATTTGTATTTTCTTGTGGAAAATAGGTTAGATCATGGATATGTATAAAATGAATGTTTTCAATTCATCTAAACAGCTGTTCTTATGTTTCAAATTTTGTTCATTCAAATTTCTAACCCCCCCCCAAGCTAAGACATATCCATGTCAAAACTACGTAACATTCACATACTCCCGCACTGACGAGATTTCTACTCTGCACCGGCGAACTCTGAACTCTACTCTGAAGACGGCCTATCAGAGGATATTATACATTTCGCTTCCCTCTGATTGGCGAAGACAATCCACATGGACTTGATGTGCTGACAAATAACACGTATCTTGCAGATTGTCCGCTGTCTTCATTCTGTGAAAAGATGTTGAGTTAGCATATCAACACCGTGGGACAGGATGGTACGAATCAGTCACAGGGCACATAATGTTACTGAAAGTAGTTAAGACCTTGAATAGTTACAGAAATGAGAAAATTCTGCAGTTTGAAATATTTTACACTTATTGAAATATGAATATTTATATTATAAAATTCTGGTAAATTATCAATTTTCCTTTTTGTATGTTGATATTTAAAAATGTATTATGTCATTTTTGGTGAGTAAAAATATATATATATTAAAATATATAATTAGATCAGATAGATAATATTAAACTCAATTCAAATCAATACAAATCTGTTAAAAAAATTTGACATTGATTTTATTAATTCATTAATATTAGTAAAGTAATACTTATTATCACATTATTATTAAATTTTTTTAATTGACTATTGTACATCCATGACATTTAACTGGCAATTGAAGTCACGTTTTTGGTGCCTACACTGTCCTACACCCGAGGAATTTAAACAGACTCAAGTATTAGTGGTTTTACACAAACACTTTTTGGAAATGTAGTCCTAACCCAAATGGACATCCCGGTATTTTAACCCATGACCTTAAGGCCGAAATCCAAGATACTAACCCATATGCTAGCAGGACATGACGAATTCAAATCAAATCAAATACTTTCAAAAAAATTCCATAAAAAAATACATAACAATAATATATTAATTTATGGAAGAAATAAGAAGCCTGTGTGTAGGGTCTGAATTTCACTTATTACAATTAATAACATTCCATGGGAGTACCCCAACCAAGTTTTTCCATCCTGAAACATAGATGATCACAAATTTTAGTCACTCCGTGATATATTTTACACAAATAACCAAGACGTTAAATAGTTCTAAGATATTTACTTTGCAAATCTTCACGAAATCCAAGACCTTAGATAAATTTTAATTTTATTAGAAACGATGGGTTATAAAATATATAACATGAATCGAGAAACGTGTCACGTAATGATCAGCAGAAGAAATAATACAGTGTCAGGAACGGTACCGGAGAAGAATCTTTTGAAACAAAGAACACCCCCATCTCCGCCTGATCAATATCTATCAATCCCATACAATAACTACTAAATATCGACGACCTACCCAAGTTAGTATTTTAAGCCAAGTACGAATGAAAAATGAGTGTAAGATGAGTGTGCTGTGATCTTGCAGTCTTGTAAGTTATTTAGGCTGACATGTTCTTTAGACGGGACTGTTAATCAATAGCCCAACAGCTAATGATATCTAAGGGACCTACAGTTTACGTAGGATCCAAATCACTTTTGCCTCTGAATGACGATCTGGTCTAATTATGAGGATGGTATTTGCGGATGAATGTAGTATTCGATAGTGTGGACGTTAATTCACACCAGGAAACATCACATTCACCGACCACAGCTCAAAACCATCAAAAATTCGGAACCTCCAAGTAGCTGGATTACAGGACACACCACCACACCAATTACACCTAGATGAGGTAGTTCAAGTCTGGTAAAAACCATGATTCACGAACCCATTATTTGATCATCACCGACATTTGTACTTTGATGTTTTATTCTCTTGATATAAAACGACCGAAAATTGTATTCTCACGGTGGTAAACGTACCTAAATGTAATGTTGACCCAAAAATAAATAGACGTAGGATTAAAACTAAATGAAAGATTATTTTGTTGACACCTGGAATGTTTAAATACGGTTAGGATATGAAGGATAAGGTTAGTGGATGGTTCGGCAAATGAGTAATGTAGCAGAAGCGGTCCAGTAACCCCGGTAATACCTTGTCGTCTTGCAAGTGAGCGTGTGAGAGAGTGTGCGTACGCGTGTGTGTGTTCAGGTTCAAGTTCATGCATTCTTTATTTTCTAAAAATAAAGCTGTTAAAAAAATAATTTCATGTGCAATTGCAAAGCACGCGTGAAAAACAATTTACATTTCAATATCCATTCAAATTACCGGTAATATGCACGGATATATGGTAATATAGTTATTTTAATATAATATACTAAATATAATCATACTATCTTCATTTTTTCATACATTCTTTTCAGTCCTATTTCTTTTATGGCTTCTCATTTTTTGACAGACCACCCCTGCTTCTATTTTATTATTGTTTAATTTTTTTAGTATTGTATCGAAGTAGGCCTATATATTTCCTTTTCTAATAATTTATTAAGTATATTATTTTAGTTAAATTGTTGTAAGTACATTCTATAACATAATGGTATTTCGCTAGTGTCTAATAACTCATTACCCATGCACAGGTTAAGGGGAGTGGGTGGTCCCTATCTCCGCCATTTTAATGAATGTAAATAAATAAGGTATTTATTTGCCAGTGTTCATCAGATCAACGTTCTGCTTTACATGACAACTGTTGTCTTCACAAAATACTTAAAAACTATGTAACTTTGAGGTACATTTACACATTTTACATTTATTACATGTACTTTGACTTACTAATTTGACATTTACTTATCTTACTTTTTTAGTTACATTTACTTTGAGTAATTAGGAAACATGATTAAATGAAACTTTTTTATTTAATTTCCTTATATACACCTATTCCATGCCAGCATACAACCTTTAAATAAGCCAACTGAATTATTTTTTTAATTTTAAAATTTCATATAGAAAAACTGTTTACAACTTAATGAAAATTGTATAAATAACCCAATGGTCATTTCCAATGTATGAACATAAATTTTCTAATTTTCTATTTTTTTCTGATAAAATTACCTTTATGAATTAAAGGTAATTTTATCAGAAAAAATTAGAAAACTGAGCTGAAATATCCTATGCCGTTTAGGAGATAATGTGCCCTTTTTGGGAAAAAACGCGATTTTCGGCGAATTAGCTTTGGTTCACTGACAGCTGGGCAATTGTTGGCGTGAAGACCCGTTACAGAAATGTACTATAGTTACAGTAATCATAAATTAATATTTTTTCACCAGAATGATATTAGGCAAACGCATTATAAAATTGATAAATAAAAACAATCCAAATTTGACCGAAATGGACCACCGACTCACCTTACTTAACCTTTGTGATAACTTCTGCTAGTTAGCCAGAGTTGACCGCTCGATTTTTGTTGTACCAGACCATACTATGTGAGGACAATGACAATGTATCTACGCATTGAGGACCCTTTCAATAAAGCCGGTTAGACTTAGTGAGAACTATGAAAAATACCAACGCATTGAGGTCAAACACAAAAATCTTTAAATTTAGTAAAAGTTGACTAATATCTGAGGACCACAATTAATAGTTGGGGACAGGTATATTGGTGAGTGATGAATAATACGTTATTGCCAATTGTTTTCTATAAACATGTTCTCCTAGACAGATGTAGTGAGCTGGTATGATGCAAATTTGCCCCTCACTAGCGAAGCTGTCAAGACAGCAAACCTTTAAAACACGTGTCATCACACGTGCTTTGCTAGGTTGCTGCCAGTTTTGGATTTTAACATATGACTTAAACATTTTTATGATTTTAACATTTTCAAACCAAAATTGTTTAAATTGTTAAAACTGTTACTTACTGAAATGGCAACCTGTCCAGGTCTTTTAAGCCAAGTATGAATGAGAATTGAGTGTAAGATGATTGTGGCGCGATTTTGTGGTCTTGTTACTGACTAATGCTGACATGTTCCTCAGAAAGAACTGTTAATTAATTGCCCAACAGTCTATGGCATATCTAAGAGACCTACAGTTTAACGTGGAGTCCAAATCAATGCATCTGAATCACGAACTGGTTTAATTATTAGGATGGTATGTGCCGATGGACTTAGTATTCAATAGTGCTGACGTTAATCCACAGCAGAGAATATACCATCCACCCACCATCGCTCATAACTATTCCAACTGTTGTTGTGTTATGTATGATTTTCTTTGATAAAAATACCTTATTTTGGAAAATTATTTGAGACTCACGCCATTACGGCCTAATTCATCGCACAGGTCTATAACTTATGATAATGGACAGTTGAGGTTTAAAAAAACACGGGTATTTAGGTTTTAATGAACAATACTTGGTTTTGGGTCTCTCCCTTTAAAAACTTTTTAAACACCACTGTAATACAATACTGTAAGAAACATGGAAAACGAAAAAGGCAATGATTGGTAGGATTTGTACTCGTGACCTACTATTAGGTTACCAAAGTCCCGCGCTTAACTCCTAGATCAGCGCACTCCCATCACACACACTATACAATACAGCACACCCCTATAACAACAACACAAACCTACAATACCCTCAACAGTTAATAAATGTGCTGATTGTATTTACGAAAAGTACTTATCGAACACGCTTAACCAAACACAGTTTTTTTTCAACACACATTTTCTTATTTGTGTAAATTTTCTTATTTTCATCAAAAACATACAAACCGAGAGTAATTCTAAATTATGTGCTGCTTAGAACCATGGTATTTTGGTATTTTTCTCTTAGAATTGAAGAGTCTACAGAAATGGAAATTAAAGGTGTTCATTTTGTGTCAGTATTACTTGTTATACGATAATCACAAAAATATAGTCCAGTTATCAAATTAAAGGTATAATCTATGGAATTACATTATTAATTGTTATTTTATTATCCATGAACATATAAATACCACGCTATTATAAACGATAATTAGTTAACAAGTACCGTAATTATATTTTTTACAATAGAAATAATGTAAAAAATTGAAAAAATAATTCCCTATATTTTTTTATTTACAAGGATGAACCTTTTATCGAATTTATTATCACGATATTCATTATATACCATAATCGGTATATTGGCAAGGTACATTTTGAAATACAGTGTTCTACACAACTGGGTTAGGTTGGTTATTATAGATTCAAATATGGTGGTCTGAGAGACAGGTGTATTGTATACCACGGACTGAGTGTGGCGTTGTCAAATTAGACTAACGCTAAGTACTACTTGTTCAAAATTCATTGTTGGTGATGGTGGGTTAACATCATTTCGATTTTTGTTAAGGACATGAAGAAGTGAATATTTGAGAGACACACTCCATCTTGTAAATAAGTATAATTTTACCATAAATGTATGATATTTAAACAAACACTTGTTTTCAGTAAATATTATTTAAATCATTATTTGATTTCAAAGTATCGCCCATGGCAACGCGTTGCTACACAAAGCTCACATACATCAGCAGAACCATGCATGGAAACGGAATGGGAAAATAAAAAAATCATATTTCCTACTAACTAGTGGGAAACTAACTAGTGTTTTCTAAACCTCTACTAAAGTGCACTTTGATTGTCATTTTACATTATCACTTTATGTTACCTGCATCATAGCTATTGTTCGTTTGTTGAGCATGCCTGTTTATTTAATTGAATTTACTGTAGTTCATCTTATATTAAGATATTTGTTTTTAATTTGCAACGTGCGATAAGCTATTTTGTATGCATTTCTGATTTGTTACTTACTTTGCACTTAGATTTTTATTTTGCTTATTTTTTTGTCCTATATTTTATGATTGTTACATTATTTACTTCATAGTTTCATGGCTTTTACTGTTTAATGGTGAATACCGTACTAGAAAAAATAAACAAATAAGGTTCTACTGCTTTAAACATTTTAGTTTTCAACTCTATACCAGTTTATTCCGGATTTTTTACTAATCTTCAGATCTGGAATCTGATCCCAAGATCAGATTCCAGATCCTGAAACGTCGTGGAACTTAGTTTTCTATTTAGTGATGGAAAATGTTCACAATACAAATATACATAACCAAGTCGTAATCCGTGGATTGTAGTTTTATATTTTAAAAATTTTAAGATGATTCTTCTAAAAACATTTTCATAATAGCCATAACGTCGTAGGGGCTATGAGGGGTGTCATTAGTTAAACAAACGAGCACAGACAACTGCTCCGACTAATAAATGTTCCTATTTTATTTGAAAGTATTTTCTACAAAATAAATAATTTTGTGTAATTGAACTAGGGAAAAAGGATTTTAGTATACTAGATTATTATATTATCAACGATTTTTGAGGTTGAAAAATCCAGAAAGAATTATAACCTTCCTTATCAGTTAACACTGAAGTGGGCTAATTGAGGCCAATTTATACTGGTGTTATATCCGGGGTTTCGAGCCCTAATTGCTACTTTGGCCGCAATCCCTGGGTTTCGCTTTCAGTTTTATCGTATACATTTCAAAAATCATTGCCTAACACCACTAATGGTCAAGAACTTATTAAATAAGTTTCGTCAATTTATATTAGTCAAAGTAAACTGTTATATTTATATAATTATGATGAAGAGGTGGTTTCTGTATGTTTGTGGGTTTGTTGTGGCAAGTAAACACGAAAAATACTGAACCGACAGGTTTGACATTTTACACAAAGGTAAATCTTAAACATATGCAACTCATAGGCATATTCATTTCCTTAATTCCCTCGGGCTACGCCCCGTGAACGTCCTAAGTTTCAATGTTTACATTTTCAAAGAACGAAAACATAAAATTACTTGAATGTCAACAGCTGTGAACACTAAAATTTGACAGTTCTGGAAGAAAAAGAAAGAGCTGCCGAGACCGGCCTAAGTTTCAATGTTTACATTACATTTGTGTCTGTACGTTGTTTGGAATTATGATTTTTTTTGTTATTTCTATGTGTTATATCATAGAAAGGCCGAAACGGGTCTATCTCCATTTCTGTCTGGCTGTAATGCTTAACATTCATTTTGTACCATTTCTCCGTAAAAACAAGAGCACCCAAAATTATGACCTTATGTTTTTACGAAGTATATCTACACATTTTGGAGAAGGCTTGTTATTACTTTAAACTAACTCATGCAAAATGAAAAATAAAATTATAAGCTCTCAAAACCCAATTTGAAGCAAAATTAGAGATTTACCTAAGTTTTACAGAACATGTGATATATAAAAGTGATTTGATTGAAAGGAACAACCATCAGCTTTTAATTTAAAATCAATATTTATTTGTTTCACATTGATTTTAAAACTTTTTTCAAAACTATATCATTTAATAATGTTATTTTTACGTATAACAAATTTAATAATGATAAAAATAAAAAAACCGAATAATTAATTGAGCATTAAGTGTTCGGTTCTTTCTTTGTATTTATTATTGTTGAAGATTTCAGGTTTTTAATTAGTTATAATAATAAGTCTCTTGCCACTAAACCCTGAATCAAGCAACCCGTACAAAGGACGGGCTCATTTCTAGTATTAAATAATAAATAATCGTATTTCCCAGTGGAACCTTAAACATAATTGGTATATCTCGTGAAATTGGATATTTTATCAACAAACAATGTTAAAAACTAAGCAACGCTAACGGAGCTGACCACTAGGATAAGGTTGAAGTCATAAAAAACGTATAATTTCCTCTTTTTTTTCTGACAATTTTCTCTTTTTCAACATGATATTTGTTCTCCTGTTAAAATTGAGTTTGCTGCTGTGTGCAGTCTTTTTATTTTTAACATTTATAATTCAACATCTGCAAATTATTTTGCCTAATTCATATCGATTAACTGAAAGAGATTCAACGGGTCTCTAAAAAAATACTCTATGTCTTTTTAAAAATGTATTCTAATTGAACTAAATATCAATTTCTCAATTGATTGCTAAAAATTGAATTTTTCCTATCCTGATATGATTAACATGTGACTTGTACAATACAATTGACTGTTTAATTTTTTTTATCTGTCTTTTGTGCGAAAAACTTTAAGGAACTGAATTTGTGAGTTTTTTAATGCGATTCTGTGCAGGAATAAATTATTCATTTTTAAAAATACATGTCATCTAAAAACCTAGTTTGTTCCCCCCCAGTACCCGTCTCTCCATTGACCAAATATGTCTGGTTTACGACTCGTCCACTTCTAGGAATACATCTCTACCAAATTTGGTCTGATCGGTCCTTACAAGTTATGTGCTATCAGACACAAAAATATACATATTACATATTAAGATATGTTTTATATATATAAATTTTAACACTATTTTTTTTTGACAAAGAAGAAAAAAAACATGGTCCTGCTAATTTACCTGAACCGTAAATTCTACTATGGGAATTCGTAAAAACGATAACATTTTTTTTCAAATTATTTTCCATCCCCTGTTGTGGTGACATTGTTCTCTGTTATTTTTGAACTGTGTGCAGTCTTTTCGTGCGTTAATTATTTTATACACGCTTCAACGTATCGATAGCTGGACCGAATTCAACGGGTCTCTAAAAAAATACTCATGTCTTTTTAAAACGCTATTTCTAATTGAACCCTCTGCCACTTTAAGCCTCAATGCTTGCTGAAAATTGAAGCCTATCGACTGATATGCATTTGACCAATGTGACCTCTCTCTTGTACAACTTATCTGTCTCAATTTGACGGGAATTGTCTGTTGTTAAAGTGATCTGTCTTTTGTGCGACTTATACCTAAATGACTCTGTATATTGTGATGAATCTTTATTTAACGCGATCTGTGTCAGGAATAACTTATTCATCTTAGATTAATATGAACTGTCTATCATCTACCTAGTTTGTTTCTCGCTAGCGTGATCCGTCTCTCGTGCGATTGGCTCCAAATATTGTGACCTTTCATTCCACTAACCCACTTCTCATAAAGGATCTTGATTTCGTCTAAGCTACCGGCTTATTGGTATTACGACCTTCCAATTATGTGCCTATCCCACAAGTAAATGACCTTTCATGCTATTTTTTACTTATCATTAACATAGCAACCGTACTTGATGTATGTGTGTAACTATTTTCCAAAAACACAAATGCCTTTTGAAAACTAAACTTCATTAAAGGGAATGTGTCCTGCTTTTACTTGTACCGTAAATTCTCCTGGCTTACAAAGACAAATACATCGTAAAACATCCAACGGTTGAATCTGGTTTACTGTGAATGAAGAACAATTCTCTTAACATACAAATTTTACTTAGATTCTATTAATGTGAGCTATATTTACATTACTATATTAAATTATTTTCTTCATACCACGCACCTGAATATGACAAGTATAAAGGTTGTTTACTCATTAACTACCTACTAATATCTGTTAAAAAGACCTAAATAGTATTTATAGTAAAAAGAGTCCTTCATTGGAATATAACAACTAACATCAAAGAGATTAAATAAGTTGTTTTATAAGCCGGTGAGATCATTAGAGAGGAAACTAAGTTATTTTTCTAGATCATTATCTGATTGCATAACGAATTCTATAATAAGCTTGTTGTCCAATCACGATTCGTTATTTATAAATCATCTCAAAAATCTCGTTGTTGGGGACAGCTTAAAAAAGATTTTTTAACTGCTAGTTTTTCCAGTAATTAGAACATATTTTTTCATAGAATATAGAAAAAAATTATAGTTTCTGAGACACACATGTACAGGGTGTTCATTAAAGTTGGGGACAAACTTAGAGGGGTGATAATACTCATCAAAATAAACAAAACATTTCCTATAAACATATGTCAGAAAATCCTTCGTTTGGCCGCTAGCCGCCATTTTGTATTATATACAAAAAACTGAAGAACTATTTAAGATACAAAAACCAAACTTTGCACACATGTTTATGGGCCAAGGAGAATAATTTTCTCAAATTATCATGTACTTTTCTTTCATATTTTCAAAATGGCGGCGGTTGAAAATACTTTAATTTAAATAACAAAAAACCCTTATACTTTATACAATTTTTACAAGACATAAAAAAGGTTGCAATTTCAATTTTAAATCGAATGGTACTTTGGTGAACGAAATCCGTCCGCGAATAAGCGAGAAAACGCAACTTTAATGTTAGATTACAGGGCCCACACGCCACCGCGGCGCGGCGGCGCATGAGCTCTGTAAGCTAACTTTAAAGGTGCATTTTCTCGCTTATCCGTGAACGGATTTCGTTCACTAAAAAACCGTTCGGTTTGAAATTAAAATTGCAGTCTTTTTTATTTCTAGTCGAAATTTGATAAAGTTAATGGTTTTTATATTATTTAAACTAAAATATTTGTAACCACCGCCATTTTGAAAATATATTAGCAAACTAAAAGATACTTTAATAATATTTTTTCTCTGGCCAATACATATTTTTGCAAAGTTTTGTTTCTGTATATTAAATAGTTCTTGATATATAACGTTTTTTGTATAAATTACAAAATGGTGGCTAGCGGCTAAACAAAGGATTTTTCGACATATGTTTATAGGAATATTTTTGTTTATTTTGATGAGTATTATCACCCCTCTAAGTTTGTCCCCGACTTTAATGAACACCCTGTATACATAAATACAATAGAGACATTTAGAAACAATCACTACCTTAGATTATTACCTGTGTCGGTGGATTTCGCACGGTTTATAATTAATCTATCGAAGAGGTGGGTAACCGATCTCTTATTTGTTGTACTTATCAGCACTATCACTTTAGTCTTCTTTCAATTGTTTATAATATAAAATTATTTTCTAAACATTCTGAAAAAAATCATTTTAAATAAAACTTAAATTCAAACCCTCTTACTCCCATGCTCTCTTACAATTAGCATTAAACAAATAGAATAACACATAAATATTATCTAAATCTAGTAAATAAGCCTATACTTTATTTATGAAATCTACTTGATTAGTATAGGTTTTGAGGTGGTATGGAAGCGTATTATAAATCTTTGGCGCCAGGTATAAGTGAAAAATTAAAATAATTTTAAATTGATTAATTTTAAAACTTGATTAATTTAAATACTGATAATTGAAACTTTTTAATTTCCTGATTCCACTTCTGTAAACAACATTAAAAATATACTTATTTCTTAAGGGTAAAATGCCCAAAGCCTTAAAATGAGGAGTTGAAGTTTTTGCTCTCTATCTATTAAAAATCACAGGTTTTAATTGTAGATATATAAGTTAAATTACCTAACAAACCCAGATGATAATGTTTTAACTAGTTTATTTTCATATGCATTAATTGTTCAATTAAATAATTTAATTTCACCTGTCAATAAAATATATCGTTAATGAATCGCTTAAAAATGTAGATATCAGTATACTGCTTTAAAAAGAGAAAAAGTGAAACTACAAGTTTATAGCCAAGAGATTTCTCGGAAGATATGTTACGTTAGAGGTCGAACACATAACCTCACTGTAGAGACGCGTAACTAGGACAGTTTTCCGACACTTGCCTTCCCAAGTGACTCTTCACAGAAATTATGTTTTGTGCGAGGTCAGAAACACAACCGTACAGAAGTGATGCAGCTCAAGGAGTTTCCCGAAACCCCCCCCAAGTGACTCCTCACTGAAATGAAGATTTGTATGAGGTCAGAACACTTCTATATTATAGTGACGTATGGCAATGAAGGGTTTCCCAATATGTTCTCCAGCACTATTCTCCCCAAGTGACCCACACTAATATGATGTGTATGAAGTCGGAAACTCAACCTTGCTTTTACACGGCAAGGAGGGTATCTCGACACTTCCCTCCACAAGTGACCCACACTAATATGATGTGTATGAAGTCGGAAACTCAACCATGCTTTTACACGGCAAGGAGGGTGTCCCGACACTTCCCTCCCCAAGTGACCCACACTAATATGATGTGTATGAAGTCGGAAACTCAACCTTGCTTTTACACGGCAAGGAGGGTATCTCGACACTTCCCTTCACAAGTGACCCACACTAATATGATGTGTATGAAGTGGGAAACTCCACCTTGCTTGTAACAGAACAAGGAGGTTTTCCTACACCTCCCTCCACAAATTACCCCTCACTGATTTTATGTGTATTGTAGATGATGTCGGAAACTCAGCCTCATACAACAAAGTGAGTTTTTTAATACGCCATTTATTCTGTAAATAACAAGGTAAATGTTTTTCAAGATTGTTTTATTTTTTTTGACCTCAAATGCCCATCACCCCAAGTGGGACTACGGTGGATTGAAACCAGTGAGGTACCGTAGCGATGTGAGTCACAAAGTATAGCCAGAGGTGACCGTTCATGATCTGACGTCATATGGTTATGATCTAGCAGCCTTTGACTTACTGGCCTGCGCGTTACCCCAAAGCTTCTGTGATGATTCAAATAGCAAGAAAACCGATTATACAAATACACTGTTTATACTTCTGATGTTTATACTGTATATAAAAATTTTTTTAATAGTATATTTTATGGTATGCTATTTTACATTAGTCCAATGCTATAGACATCTTTGTTTCGTATGATAGCCCATTATTCTATTGTCAATTTATCTGATGTGTAAAATAATCCCTGTTTTGGTCAATACTTTTTAAAAATATCTATTGCATAGTTGTTTATAACAGTGAGATTAAAGTGAAAACAAAATTATGGAGTTTTTTAACATATTCTAGAGATGAATTTAGAAGGATGAGTATAAAGGCATACGAGATACCAAGTAGGCGCGCTGAGCCAAACAGACCTCAGCCGACTTAATTATAACTTGTTTTTGAACTTTAACATCGTAAAACCAGACAAGTAAGCGAAAATATTCACCTCTAATACCACTCAAATTCATTGATCGCTTAGTTAACAATTCATTGTTTATTTATTAACGGAATTACCATTTTCATTACATTTACTATATTTGACAGATTGCAGTAGTGTAGTAACACTATTAACAACGGAAGATTGTATAGATATAGAAAAATTAATAGAAACGATAATTTTAAAACAGAATACAGCTTTAAAAAAGTATAGTAAGGATCTACTATGAGGCCATTCAAACTTTTCCTAGATGAAAAAAATATTTTTGTGATAAAAACAATCTCATAAAATCTATTTTCCTCAGAGCCGTTTTTTTTTCAAAAGGAAGCAGTGGCTGTTGATAATGTGTTTTTGCTATGCCCTGTATTTTTATGTCACATGTGTGATATATTGTTATGTATTTAAGTTTTTTATTTCACCTTATTAGAGATGTATATATTTAACTAGTGTGTAATTTACATAGCTGTAAAAGTTTTTAATATTAAATTACATTTGGTGATATATTTCGTGTTTTATTTTATTGATTACAATTTATTGCACTTTTCTGTTGGAAATTAACGATTATATATACTACTTTTATAGCATTAAAAATTAAGATAAATATTTCAATAAAACATTTAAGTAAATATATATTTTTTATAAGTTCTTCAGGTAAATGTTCTTTAAAACATTTACTGGATATACTTATTAAGTAACAAGTACCCAAAACAAAAATTGAGCTTCCCACATGGTAGGAAACAATCACAGTTACACAAATATTAAATTCAATCTTATTCCATTACACTCTGAGGAGAAAAGAGACAGCATTAGAAAACTATGAAATTTACAAAGCCACAAAATATTAGCCCCAATATCTACTAAATGAAAAAATTATTCTCCAATCAAATACACTATTTGAAATACTCATTATTTTTGAAAACAACCAACAGAATTAGCATGAAAACAATGTCTATCTGGTAGAACACATCTAAACTAGTTATTATAGACCCACATATTTTATGTTTTTTGTTTTTTGTGAATAAAAATGTATTAGAGTTGTAATCATGAGATAACCCTTCAAAAAAGTTTAAGTTTTAAAAAGATTTGAAAATGACACCGTAAGTGTAGAAACGCGCGCCATCCGTTAAAGGACTACACGAGGATTCCTACAGCAGCTGAGAAGGTATCTAACCCATTATTTATTCTATATTATATAGAATGGGTACCATAATGGTACGGTAAGTCAAACTTTCCTGGTTCGAAACTACAGTATTTGCAGGTTATGTGACGACGCTACACTACCTTGTTGTGTTCAATTCCCTGCACGATATTTTGGCTCATAGTTATATATATATATATATATATATATATATATATATATATATAATATATATATAAATATACATTTTGAAATATACTCAGTATATGTATAAAACACTATTTTTGGATTTCTTATTTCCGATGTACAACTACTATTTCATATTTTTTATTTTTTCCAGTTTTTTACTTTATCCCCTTTGACATATTATATGGATAAAGGATGGTTTTTATAACTGTTTACAAATTTTAGCCGAGGTGGGACCTTTGAGGCTCCCCGAATTCATTAAAGTCTTGTCTTTCTGTCTTTCGGGCTGTTTAATCTCAAGATCACACCAATGGTCAATTTGGATTAAAACAGTTTTATAAGCCCAAGAATGTACACTTGAAATATTTCAAGACACATTTTGTTATTTTTAATAATATTTTGCTCCTAAAACCTTAAAAGTAAAAACAATGTCTTCGGAATGGCTCTAAAAAGTTTAATGTTTGTAGTGCTAGGAAACATGTGATCCCCATTTCTATAAAAAATTACGGAACTAAATGTTTAATCATTTAAATGAAATTAAATATTTTTTAGATTTCCTGGTAGAACATGATAATTATAAATTAATTTTACCTCGGCTAAAATAACGTAAAAGATTTAAAAAGTTGTAGAATTTCTATTTATTAGTCTATAAAAAATTGTGCAGAAAAAGCTTTAGTTTAAAATTTACGGTAAACGCCGTACGTTGTAAAAGAGCACCCAATGATATACTGTGTACTTACGAAGAATACTAAAATAAAAACGGTATGTAAAATTATATCAAATAAATTTCTTCCTTATTTCTAAAGGGAGTGTAAATTTGATGCCAAATTCGTTCAATTTATTTAGTGCACTTTTAATAAGCATTTAATAATGATACAATTTTATTTAATTTAATGTTAAATTTCAAAGGGTGTAAAATGGAAGAAAGTATGTGTCAGTATATTGGTACAGTTTTATTACTCTTATCTTTAAACAACGTGAGACCATGTACAATACACACCTATTGTTGAAGTTCAAGGAAAACATCGGCTCTATATGCACGTACTCAGAACAGACTATTGTCCGTAGCACAATAGGTGAACAGAACGGGACAATATAACTTTGTTTCCAATGACGTCATCAAAACGTCATTAGTAATCATGATGACACCTTCATTGTATTACCAACGTATTACTTTAGTATGCGTCAGTGGTAAACACGAAATATTAAATATAATTTAATTTAATACTAATAAAATCCCGTACGTAACAATCGTAAATAGATTTTACATTGTAATAATTTATTACAAAAAAATCCAATCGGTAACAGTAAGGTAAAAAACATAAGTAAGATCCTTGAAACTAAAGCCAGTGTATCTCTTTGAGTGGTTCATGAACGCCTCGGCCCAGAACAACACGTATAACATCAAAAAGCGTCTTAATATTGATTTGAATTTTGGCTCAGAATTCTAAGTCCTCCCGTGACTACGACTACCAAGCTTAGAGAAGACACACGGTGTCTTACTAGACTAAACAACGTCACCCTATGCCGCGTTCCAGGACACTCAGGAATCATGGGTAACGCAATATCGGATCGTCTGGCAACATATGTCGCTTCGAGGAGCACCATATTCGTGGGACCACAATCCTTTAGCGGTGTCTCCAGGAGACATGTGGATCTTGTTGTTCGAGAGATCAACAAGTGGGCACGTGAGTGTTACCGCGGAAGATGGGCAGAGCTTCCCTCTTCAGTGTCAGCAACCAGTCCCGCAGCTTTCCCTCCTCGAGGACCGAAGAGGATCTTTCTACGGTTAGGTGGGTCCTAGCTGAGACTCATTGTAGGTCTAACCACGGGAAACGGACATATGATGAAACATCTAGCTCGCATGGGATTCTTCACTGGAGATCCAGTTTGCAGGATGTGCGGGCAGTCCGACGAGACTGCTGATCATCTGCTGTATGACTGCACTGGCCTCACTGAGGTAAGGGCTGCCACTGCTGGTGTCATGGAGAGGGACAGACCCCTTCTTTGGGAGGGGCTGGTCGGGAAACTACATAAATTTTCCGGGCTTTTAAGTCTGAAATTACCATGAGACTCTCAGCAACAGGAGTGCGCAATACTCCACATGGCTGATGTGCTGAAGGAACTCTGTTCCGCCCCTTTGTGTAGTTCAGGTAATTCTAGTCTAAGACTTTTAAATGGCCAACTGACACCTCCTAGTAATACTATTTAAGGTTATTTTTTGTTAGTCGTTACATTAAATTGTTGCCTTCAATATGTTATTCACATTCTTATTTCTTTTCAATGTTTATTTTAGTTAAGTTCCATAAAAAACTTCTTCTCTTTCCTTTTGTACGTATTTAATGTTTTTATTATACTGAAAATTCTTCACCCAACTCTCGCTTTTTTTCCACAGCACAATCTTTGGGTGAATTAAAGATATATTATGAAATAATACAGCAAAAGTTATATCAAAGGAAAGGAGAGGAAAATATGTAAAAAGTTGTCAGATTTCTACATGAAAACATTGATAAAACAGGTGGCTGCCCTAAACTACTACAGCTTTGGGCCGTATTTGTGATAACGTATGTATGTTTTTAATATACAAATATATCTCGCTGACAGGTCATAAAAAAATTTTTAGGCCATGATATAGTAAATGCTGGTGACTAATTCACTGCCACAGTATCATATTTAGAACAATGGACCCATAATTGCACGAGAGGGCCAAATTTTACATTATATAAAGGAAGTTAAAATTATTATGACAGAAATTGGGTTTAATCAAAGGGCATGAAAAGATATGGGAAAACTTAGAACCGAAGCGCTAAAGAGAAGCTGCTCCGACGTCAATTGGTATAACCTGGCACTAATGCAACGGCGTGGAAGCCAAACAGCACCTCATAGCTATGCGATGGTAAAAATGTTTTTAGACCTATATTCAAACTAATTATACATTCATATATGTAAAGTATAGAATAATTACGTGCAATTATTGTATCCAAAAATTCAAAAATATAATTAAAATGAATTCATCCCTTCATTTTTAATATAATTTGACCAACCTGTCATGTCAAGATTACTAGACAGAATACGTGTTCATCACCTAATGGTTTAATATCGATCACACCTGGTCTGGCAAGCTTCTGTTTACGTGGTGGTTATATAGCAGTAATGGCTGCATCATAGGTGGCGGATTATCACCATCAAAACCAGCCGTCAGGTCAGGATTACTAGGCACAATACGTGTTGATCACCTAATATCGATCACACCTGGTCTGGCAAGCTTCTGTTTACGTGGTGGTTATATAGCAGTAATGGCTGCATCATAGGTGGCGGATTATCACCATCAAAACCACCCGTCAGGTCAGGATTACTAGGCACAATACGTGTTCATCACCTAATGGTTTAATATCGATCACACCTGGTCTGGCAAGCTTCTGTTTACGTGGTGGTTATATAGCAGTAATGGCTACATCATAGGTGGCGGATTATCACCATCAAAACCACCTGTCATGTCAAGATTACTAGACAGAATACGTGTTCATCACCTAATGGTTTAATATCGATCACACCTGGTCTGGCAAGCTTCTGTTTACGTGGTGGTTATATAGCAGTAATGGCTACATCATAGGTGGCGGATTATCACCATCAAAACCACCTGTCAGGTCAGGATTACTAGGCACAATACGTGTTGATCACCTAATGGTATAATATCGATCACACCTGGTCTGGCAAGCTTCTGTTTACGTAATGGTTAACAGTGATGGATACATCGTCGGTGGTGGATTATCACCATCAAAACCACCTGTCAGGTCAGGATTACTAGGCACAATACGTGTTGATCACCTAATGGTTTAATATCGATCACACCTGGTCTGGCAAGCTTCTGTTTACGTAATGGTTAACAGTGATGGATACATCGTCGGTGGTGGATTATCACCATCAAAACCACCTGTCAGGTCAGGATTACTAGGCACAATACGTGTTGATCACCTAATGGTTTAATATCGATCACACCTGGTCTGGCAAGCTTCTGTTTACGTAATGGTTAACAGTGATGGCTGCATCATAGGTGGCGGATTATCACCATCAAAACCACCCGTCAGGTCAGGATTACTAGGCACAATACGTGTTGTCATCACCTAATGGTATAATATCGATCACACCTGGTCTGGCAAGCTTCTGTTTACGTAATGGTTAACAGTGATGGATACATCGTCGGTGGTGGATTATCACCATCAAAACCACCTGTCAGGTCAGGATTACTAGGCACAATACGTGTTGATCACCTAATGGTATAATATCGATCACACCTGGTCTGGCAAGCTTCTGTTTACGTAATGGTTAACAGTGATGGATACATCGTCGGTGGCGGATTATCACCATCAAAACCACCTGTCAGGTCAGGATTACTAGGCACAATACGTGTTGATCACCTAATATCGATCACACCTGGTCTGGCAAGCTTCTGTTTACGTGGTGGTTATATAGCAGTAATGGCTACATCATAGGTGGCGGATTATCACCATCAAAACCACCTGTCAGGTCAGGATTACTAGGCACAATACGTGTTGATCACCTAATGGTATAATATCGATCACACCTGGTCTGGCAAGCTTCTGTTTACGTGGTGGTTATATAGCAGTAATGGCTACATCATAGGTGGCGGATTATCACCATCAAAACCACCTGTCAGGTCAGGATTACTAGGCACAATACGTGTTCATCACCTAATGGTATAATATCGACCACACCTGGTCTGGCAAGCTTCTGTTTACGTAATGGTTAACAGTGATGGATACATCGTCGGTGGTGGATTATCACCATCAAAACCACCTGTCAGGTCAGGATTACTAGGCACAATACGTGTTCATCACCTAATGGTATAATATCGATCACACCTGGTCTGGCAAGCTTCTGTTTACGTAATGGTTAACAGTGATGGATACATCGTCGGTGGCGGATTATCACCATCAAAACCACCTGTCAGGTCAGGATTACTAGGCACAATACGTGTTGATCACCTAATGGTATAATATCGATCACACCTGGTCTGGCAAGCTTCTGTTTACGTAATGGTTAACAGTGATGGATACATCGTCGGTGGCGGATTATCACCATCAAAACCACCTGTCATGTCAAGATTACTAGACAGAATACGTGTTCATCACCTAATGGTTTAATATCGATCACACCTGGTCTGGCAAGCTTCTGTTTACGTAATGGTTAACAGTGATGGATACATCGTCGGTGGCGGATTATCACCATCAAAACCACCTGTCAGGTCAGGATTACTAGGCACAATACGTGTTGATCACCTAATGGTATAATATCGATCACACCTGGTCTGGCAAGCTTCTGTTTACGTAATGGTTAACAGTGATGGATACATCGTCGGTGGCGGATTATCACCATCAAAACCACCTGTCAGGTCAGGATTACTAGGCACAATACGTGTTGATCACCTAATGGTATAATATCGATCACACCTGGTCTGGCAAGCTTCTGTTTACGTAATGGTTAACAGTGATGGATACATCGTCGGTGGCGGATTATCACCATCAAAACCACCTGTCAGGTCAGGATTACTAGACAGAATACGTGTTGATCACCTAATGGTATAATATCGATCACACCTGGTCTGGCAAGCTTCTGTTTACGTAATGGTTAACAGTGATGGATACATCGTCGGTGGCGGATTATCACCATCAAAACTAGCCGTCAGGTCAGGATTACTAGGCACAATACGTGTTCATCACCTAATGGTATAATATCGATCACACCTGGTCTGGCAAGCTTCTGTTTACGTGGTGGTTATATAGCAGTAATGGCTACATCATAGGTGGCGGATTATCACCATCAAAACCACCTGTCAGGTCAGGATTACTAGGCACAATACGTGTTCATCACCTAATGGTATAATATTGACCACACCTGGTCTGGCAAGCTTCTGTTTACGTAATGGTTAACAGTGATGGATACATCGTCGGTGGCGGATTATCACCATCAAAACTAGCCGTCAGGTCAGGATTACTAGGCACAATACGTGTTCATCACCTAATGGTATAATATTGACCACACCTGGTCTGGCAAGCTTCTGTTTACGTAATGGTTAACAGTGATGGATACATCGTCGGTGGCGGATTATCACCATCAAAACCACCTGTCAGGTCAGGATTACTAGACACAATACGTGTTCATCACCTAATGGTATAATATCGAATACACCTGGTCTGGCAAGCTTCTGTTTACGTAATGGTATAACAGTGATGGATACATCGTCGGTGGTGGATTATCACCATCAAAACCACCTGTCAGGTCAGGATTACTAGGCACAATACGTGTTCATCACCTAATGGTATAATATCGAATACACCTGGTCTGGCAAGCTTCTGTTTACGTAATGGTTAACAGTGATGGATACATCGTCGGTGGCGGATTATCACCATCAAAACCACCTGTCAGGTCAGGATTACTAGGCACAATACGTGTTGATCACCTAATGGTATAATATTGACCACACCTGGTCTGGCAAGCTTCTGTTTACGTGGTGGTTATAACAGTGATGGATACATCATCGGTGGCGGATTATCACCATCAAAACCAGCCGTCAGGTCAGGATTACTAGGCACAATATGTGTTGATCACCTAATGGTATAATATTGACCACACCTGGTCTGGCAAGCTTCTGTTTACGTAATGGTTAACAGTGATGGATACATCGTCGGTGGCGGATTATCACCATCAAAACCACCTGTCAGGTCAGGATTACTAGGCACAATACGTGTTGATCACCTAATGGTATAATATTGACCACACCTGGTCTGGCAAGCTTCTGTTTACGTGGTGGTTATATAGCAGTAATGGCTACATCATAGGTGGCGGATTATCACCATCAAAACCACCTGTCAGGTCAGGATTACTAGGCACAATACGTGTTGATCACCTAATGGTATAATATCGATCACACCTGGTCTGGCAAGCTTCTGTTTACGTAATGGTTAACAGTGATGGATACATCGTCGGTGGTGGATTATCACCATCAAAACCACCTGTCAGGTCAGGATTACTAGGCACAATACGTGTTCATCACCTAATGGTATAATATTGACCACACCTGGTCTGGCAAGCTTCTGTTTACGTGGTGGTTATATAGCAGTAATGGCTACATCATAGGTGGCGGATTATCACCATCAAAACCACCTGTCAGGTCAGGATTACTAGGCACAATACGTGTTCATCACCTAATGGTATAATATTGACCACACCTGGTCTGGCAAGCTTCTGTTTACGTGGTGGTTATATAGCAGTAATGGCTACATCATAGGTGGCTGATTATCACCATCAAAACCACCTGTCAGGTCAGGATTACTAGGCACAATACGTGTTGATCACCTAATGGTATAATATTGACCACACCTGGTCTGGCAAGCTTCTGTTTACGTGGTGGTTATATAGCAGTAATGGCTACATCATAGGTGGCGGATTATCACCATCAAAACCACCTGTCAGGTCAGGATTACTAGACAGAATACGTGTTCATCACCTAATGGTATAATATTGACCACACCTGGTCTGGCAAGCTTCTGTTTACGTAATGGTTAACAGTGATGGATACATCATAGGTGGCGGATTATCACCATCAAAACCACCTGTCAGGTCAGGATTACTAGGCACAATACGTGTTCATCACCTAATGGTATAATATTGACCACACCTGGTCTGGCAAGCTTCTGTTTACGTAATGGTTAACAGTGATGGATACATCGTCGGTGGCGGATTATCACCATCAAAACCAGCCGTCAGGTCAGGATTACTAGGCACAATACGTGTTGATCACCTAATGGTATAATATTGACCACACCTGGTCTGGCAAGCTTCTGTTTACGTGGTGGTTATATAGCAGTAATGGCTACATCATAGGTGGCGGATTATCACCATCAAAACCACCTGTCAGGTCAGGATTACTAGGCACAATACGTGTTGATCACCTAATATCGATCACATCTGGTCTGGCAAGCTTCTGTTTACGTGGTGGTTATATAGCAGTAATGGCTACATCATAGGTGGCGGATTATCACCATCAAAACCACCTGTCAGGTCAGGATTACTAGGCACAATACGTGTTCATCACCTAATGGTATAATATTGACCACACCTGGTCTGGCAAGCTTTTGTTTACGTGGTGGTTATATAGCAGTAATGGCTACATCATAGGTGGCGGATTATCACTATCAAAACCACCTGTCAGGTCAGGATTACTAGACAAAATACGTGTTCATCACCTAATGGTATAATATCGACCACACGTGGCCTTGCAAGCTTCTGTTTACGTGGTGGTTATAAATCAGTAATGGTTACATCATAGGTGGCGGATTATCACCATCAAAACCACCTGTCAGGTCAGGATTACTAGGCACAATACGTGTTGATCACCTAATGGTATAATATCGACCACACGTGGCCTTGCAAGCTTCTGTTTACGTGGTGGTTATAAATCAGTAATGGTTACATCATAGGTGGCGGATTATCACCATCAAAACCACCTGTCAGGTCAGGATTACTAGGCACAATACGTGTTCATCACCTAATGGTATATTATCGACCACACCTTTGCAAGCTTCTGTTTACGTGGTGGTAAATCAGTAATCTGATCATAGGTGGCGGATTATCACCATCAAAACCACCTGTCAGGTCAGGATTACTAGGCACAATACGTGTTCATCACCTAATGGTATATTATCGACCACACCTGGTCCGTCAAGCGTCTGTTTACTTATACTTACGTATTGGTCTAGATTATGGCAACTTATATATCTAACTACCTACAATCTTCCATTGTGATTTGTGTTTTTTTACAATTTATCTAGTGTCCTAATTATATCAAAACTTTATAAAAGTTTTTTCATTTCATTTTATTAATTTATGGCCACGTTTAACTCTTTTTCCCATGTAGATAGTAGGGCAATATTTCGAAATTTATTAAAAATCTTAATTTCAAAAACATTATTGAATAAACTACTCGACCAAGTTTGCTTCCAGGTTTTTTATCACGACTCGATATCTTGACAAAATGAGGTTTCGAGGATCTCATTATTGTAAAGCGCTTCGGTAAACACGGCTCGGACTTGTTAAATATTAATAGTTCCGTGATACCTAGCTTAAGCCTGCTATACATATTTAATCTGTATGATATGGTATCAATAAATAAACAACGTATTTACATTTACGTTGGCGCACAAGAAAAATGCTTTGTTAAATTAGATTATTTTTGTGAAGTTTCTTTTAAATGTTGTACATCCAACTTGTTTTAATTTGTTGGATGTGATTTGTTTACAGTTTTTTATGTCTGTATTTATTGTTATCATTTTAGTTTTCCCGTGATGATATGTGTTATTTTATTACGTCATATATATTTCTTTCGGGGAATAGTGTCCATGTGAAACCTATTATAACAAGTTAAAACTGTAGGTCCCTTAGATGTCATAAGCTGTTGGGCTTTTTATTAACAGTCCTGTATGAAGAACAGGTTAGACTTAGTCAGAAATATGACTACAAGATCGCGCACAATTATCTTACACTGATTTTTCATTAATACTTGACTTAAAATACCTACAGTATCTGGGTAGACTGCCATTTCAAAAGATAATCTAACCTATTCTTATTTTACAATAGAACACTACTAAGCCAAAACCAGTAGGCCTACTCATAAGTTAGACATTGGTGGACCCTGTCTGTCAAGCTAAGCTACCTTATCATTGTTAATCTATATATTTATAATGTTTTCCTATATACAAAAAATAATTCATCATTACTTTGTCACTACCTAAAGGAAGATGTGCATAGCTACAACACTACACAATGTGACAAAATTAAAGTCCCGTTTCATAGATTACCTATATAAGTCATAAAATTTCCTTATAAATAACCTTTTTAGGAAGAAAAATAACCTACACCAATAACAATAATCTAACAAAAATATATATAAAAGAAGAGGAAATTCTCAGTTTAATTATTTAGTTTGAACTCACAACTAGATAAATTACAAGTTTGTACCAATATTGAAATTCATTTTACGATAAGAAATTCATTTTAATATCTTATAATTTTTAAAATAGATTTGAAATCAATGAGCAATGTAAATAAACAAATATCGATTGTTGTTTGACAGCTGATGGTTATTTTTCTCCATTGAATCACTTTAATAGATATGAGAAGAAATGCACTTAAATATAAATCTCAAAGAAATAAACACAAAGAAAATATAAATTTCTAGGTCGACTATAAATCATTAATTTACAATTAGATTAAATAAGAATATGTATTACTATTAAAAATACTTATATGTTACCTCAAAATTTTATAGCTTTGTAGCTTTGCGTATAGCTTTGAAAAAAGTTTAAAATCAATGATCAATGTAAACAAAGATATATTAATCTTAATTAGATAGCTGTTGGATATTTATTTCTGTGAAATCTTATAGATGGGTCAGTTTAAAGTACACAAAGATATTCTCCAAAAGGTTTTTAGCAGAAGCCTTTGGCAGTTATTCGAATCAGGAAATCAAGTTCCATAGCTATGAGTCCTCTTGTTTTCACGGGGAAGACAAACACAAATGCTCTGTTTAGCGTTATAGAAAGACAGGCAGACATTAATAATATTATCTTTCTTGACTTTTCCAACCTGTCTGTGATTTTAACCACACAATGTTTCTGGTGGTGAAGAAAATCTTCTCGATTTCAAGTGACTACGTAATAACTACATTTTAATTTACAGTTTTAGCTATGAATATTCTATTACTATTGTCAAAATAGTATTAAACAAAATATTGTCAAAATTATACCGATGCACCATACACAGTACACGAATAAAGAAATACTCAAAGTAATTACACCAAATAATTAAGTAATTAATTGTGGTTAATTACAAAGTAATTAACCACAACACACCGTTTCCGAGCTAGTGGGGCGGGAACATGACAGCTTCCGCACAGACAGAAAGGAAAAATTGAGGTAAACCCATTTTGGTTTTTCTGGGTTATAACACGTAGAAATAACCAATAATATTATAATTACAAGCAATGCGCAGACAAAACTCCAAATATATTTACATAGATGAAAATATATAAAGATCCATTTTATATTTGAGTTAAAATAACAATTGTATGCTATTAGTGTTATAAGTGTCTTATACTCAACAGCTGTCAAAGAGGAGCAAAGTTAACACGAGAGAGGGACAATCGTCACATTGTTTTATGTTATTGCCAGAGAGCTTCCGGCGCCATCTCGGGGTCCTTCAGGGCCATAAACTCGCCGCCACTCTTATCTGACGGTGTAAATCTTGCCGTTAGGATGTTAGGTGTAACCGTGCTGTTATATAAATCTTTAAGATGTATTAGGGGAAAATATATTGTAATATTGTGCTTTTAATTAAACATTTTTAACATTTAGACTGTTTAAACTCCGTAATATTAACAATTTAACTTCTAAAGTAATTTGTAAATAGAAACTATTTTTTATTACAATAATTGTTTTATTAAAATCTTTTAATTGGTTCACAAACCAGACAAATCAATATGAAAATAAAAATAGTGAGTAATTTTTATTTTAATCGAATCACAAAAGCTATCAACTCTATAAAGCTGGATCTAACTACTTTTTTATCAAACCAAAATACAGAAAATAAACATTTATTTTTACTAGTCATAATTTCGGGAAGAAAGCAAATGTATGCGTGGAATACGCCGTACATATGAGGAGAAAACCAGATTAGTAGCAACATTGAAGGGAAATTAATTTTAATTTAAAAGTTATTGTCTATTCTATTGTGTTTTATTGTTCAATAGTTTATTATTTTTGAATATTTTTAGTACTATACATATATGTTAATTTCTGTAGATATTTAGTTATCATGTATGAAAACAAAATATTTACGGTAGATAGTTAGAAATCTATTACAAATACGAGAACCATTCACCTTCAGCGGTACTTTGATGTAAATGTGTATATTATGTACTTCATTAATGTATTAACAAGATTCCAACGATACATCGATCAAGATATGTTGGGAGTCAATCCTGTATTGAGTTTTTTAATAAACTCCTGATTCCAAGTGAAACCATAATTAGATTTATTATAATTTTCCATCGTGAATTCTCTTTATTAGTGTCAATCTCTCAAATATACTTCAAAGAAATATTCCTGAAATCCAAACAAATTTATTTCGCTACAAAGTATATATTTCTGAATTTCCCATCTGGAAAATCGATCGTCACATTGTTTTATGTTGTTGCCATCTCGGGGTCCTTCAGGGCCATAAACTGAAGTAACTGAAGTAATACACACGATGCATTTGCACTTTTTATTTCGGTTTTATTGCAGGAATCATCCATCACGATTAGTAAAAGAAGTTTCACGACGTTTGGGAATTTTGAATCTATCCTTAGGTGAGCTGGTACCTAAACGTGAAACCAAACCTTACAAGGCTTCTGAAGAAGAGCAATGCTTCTTGAGCCCTTGTGACGTTGCGGAAGTACCTTGTCTTATTTCCGTGACTATTGTTGCCTGGTATTTTTGTAAGTTTTTTACTGCTTTATACATTTTTTTAACTTTATTCCGGCTTAGTCCGGACTATGTGCCAATCTTGTTATGTTCTAGTGTTCTAGTTTTCAGCTCACCTGGGGTCGGAATCATATTCCTGATCCCGGAATAGCGTGAGACTGTTTTACTAATCGTGGTGAAAATTTTTCGAAATAAACTTTAATAACATAAAACAACCTTTACAAACAATAAATATCAACAACAACGTATAACAAAGTATGTTCACTTATTTAAAACAGGAATCCCACAGTATCAAATTTATCGTGACCTTATTATTAACTAGTGTAACTAATTGTACATTTTTATTTAATTTTATATTAATAACGTGTAATCTTTAAAAATAAAACATTGGTGTATAATTCAACATATAACAATCGCCAAAAAACATTCAATTTATTGTTTGAGAAAAGAGACTCGTCACGTTGTCAAGTAGAATGGCCAATTACCAAAGATACCATGTACAAAAAATATAATTCTAGAGCTAAGCATTAATTATATTACCATTTTCAACCTGCTGTAACATTCGAGGGCAAATAGGGTGGATATCACATAATACGAGCTTCGTAGCTCTATAGTTACTATATTGATAGAACATATAATAAGAGAACTATTGTCGATTTTAAGTCGGTGATCCATTTCACATCCCCTTTACAATATTCCCAAGAATTTATATTTATTATTTGTACAAAACATTGTACAAAATTTCTAATTTTTTCTTCCATTCTGGTGTAATCCAGGGTGACATAAGGTCCAATTCTGTTTTCCCGCCAATTACACAAAACGGTCAAACCAAATTTAAAATTAAGGGTAATGAAACTGATATAATTGAATCGAAAGTTTTTGTATATTTTCAAGAAAATGAAAAATTGAAAACATTAGGGAAACACCTAGCGCAGTATCGTATTATTTATAAAAAGTAGTGGAATCGAAGCCTTACTTCATTGTGAGGGCGCTATTGCCGTACCCACACAATGGAACAAAGGGCGCGTGGATTTGTGGCTTCGCGCCTTACACTCCGACTCGGTAAATTATTCCTAGAAGTGAATTTATTCCTCGGACGTGTTAGTTCTTGATAATTACAGAATTTGAGAAACCCGTTCATCAGACTAAACGTGGAACAAGAGGGTGGTAACTTTAAGTCTTAATTATCCAAAATGCCCCCGCCGTAGCCAACCTGTGAACTCAGAAAATCTGATGAATAACTTATTCATTGTATTAGGAAAATTATGTATGGATACAATATGAGATAATACATAATTTCATACTAGGCCACATTATTCAATATATTTCATTCAGATCGATATCCTCACCAAGAAAAAAACATTAGTAGGCTTAGCATGGGAACAGAACTTACTTTTGATCAGTATTACTATTTTATATCGTCGTCAAAATATGATATTTATGGTGCACCTAAACGTAAAGCTTCCCTAAGAAATGGGTCATATTGAAGTTATCTGTAAAAAACGAACCAGATGAAACTAGAAAACTATCTCAGTCTGTTACAAAATGGCGGGATATCCAAAACTGCATGTAAATTATGCATGTAAATTGTGTGGAATTTAAAATTTTATAATAGTATGGAATGTGATAACAAAACTGTTCGAAAGTGAGATTTCGGTGCAGAACTCATTTTTTGTACGCAAAACACTACTAGTTAGTATATTTGATGAGGTCTATTTATGACAGTGTAATTTAAAAGCAGAATTTAACTAATCGTTATTGGTCTTACTCTTTTACGTTTTAAATGTTAATATACTAAACAAATTAGTATATGATAACAAAATTTTAATTTTTATATAAATGAAAGGTTTTAAGTCGATAGTTGTTATTTTTATTCTCCTAAACACTGATATCTGTCTCTCATGATAAAATATTTTCCAACTATATAATTTGGGATCTACATAACATCGAAACTCTTCTTTTTAGACTCGTTTAGGTAGGGTCTGTAATTAGTTTTTAATACTTATTATGTTTAAAAAAAGGCCTACAAGTTAATCTACCTGCTATATAATTTTAATATTTTTATTACTAGTAAAAAGAATAAATAGCAAGAACGGATAAAAATATTTTGTAGTTAATATTATTTAAAATATTTCTATTCATTACATGTGACAAAATATTTTTAAACCATGTACATACGGAAAGTATTATGGTTGGGAATCAATCCGGTACCTCGCGAGTAATATTGTCTGGTTAATCAAAATGTTGGAGCTAATATTGAGTTTGCAACTTTCACAGATAGTGATAAATAAAGACTATCTAACAGAATGAGGTTTTTATGCATCCATAAACTGATATCCATATCATATTCAGTGAACTAAACGCAATTTCAACTTGAGCTGCCAAGAGGGATAATTTCCACCCCGATGCGTAAAGTTCCCGCCACACTCACAGTTTAGAGATGAAACATATTTATTGACTATCAAGTTACATTCTTCTCAAATGCGCCCCTATTACATTTAAAAGAAGCCCCTATTAAAAGAAGATTAATATGTTTATATGAAACTAGCAGTATGCATGACCTTTGTACGAGTTGTAGGATTTTGTGTTACGAATGGACTTATTATCATGATAAAATATAAACCTGAAATCTTAAGCAAATGAATTCAGAGGAAACCTCATTTCTCAGTTTAATTACTTAGCATTAATTTAAAATTATTTTGACGAACTGGGCTGGTCGAGGAACCACTTCTGCAGCTGATAACGTTGAACTCGTAAGCACAAAAACGATAATTCTGGTAAAAGTACTGTATCTTCATTGTTTATTGACTGATTTTTGTAGTTTTGATTACATTGGATAAGAAACTATATTTGACTTAACATATTTTTGTGTAAATTGGGTCTTTACTATTTAAAGACACATGCAAGGTTAAAAATAATCGATTGAAAACTGACTGAGGCATAAAATGTATTATGAAAATACAAAATGGCGGAGATCTGGCAAAGTATACATTCTAGGAAACATTCCCAAAGAAGGTTTTTTCTTATATCGACTTAATGAACATCATAAATTTTGGTGACGTACATAACAGACACTCTTTATGTCTAATATCTTTATGTGCTAAAACTGGAGTTTTTGGGCCAGTTTAAAGTAAACAAAACCCTCCTCCACAAAGTAGTAAAATAAGTTTCATTACTGTGGGTGCTTTTTGGCTTTCCGGAATCATAAGACATAGAAATAGCCAGAAATATTATGATTACAAACATTTTACAGAATAAACTCTTATTTTATTACTATACATTTCAAAAAGGGTAAAAAATCCGATTATAACATTATTTAGCATTTTGTGAAAATAGACCCTTGTAAAACAAACTTGAGTGCAGGGTGAAAACTTGTCTATGAGAATAATAAATATTCTACGATAATCTAAATACTCCCACGCAGCAGACCTGCGTACTCAGTGAAATTCCAAATCAATACCAATATATAACAGGTTTGATCAATATTCGTAATAAATAAGAGTTTGCCTATTCTCCATAAGATTAATATAGGAAAGAGTGGAACCGAGAGACCGTGGAATACGAACCACGGCCTCTGAATTATAAATCGGTCTAATTATGAGGATGGTCTTTACGGATTAACGTAGTATTCAATAGTGCGGACTTTAATCCAGACAAGAGAACACCCACCGACCATCGCATCAAAGTATCCACAATTCGTGGCCTCCAAGAAGCCGAATTGGGCTACAGGACGACGCCACCGTCACATATGAATCTTTACAATATATAAATGATATACAGTATCAGCCAAAATAAACAGTACCGAAATGGTAATACTTTATTTTACGTATAAATTTTAACAACACATACAAGTCAGAGGAAGCAAAATTGGTTAAACACGGGTAATAACATGTTCAATATGACCCCCGTTCAATTTGAGGCAACACTCGTACCGTTCTTGTAGGTTTTGCACCAGTTTTATAAATAGGTGTTGTTCCATTCTCCTAATACACATGGATATTTTTCTTTGAGTTGAACGATGGTAGATGGTGGGTCCTATGTCAGGACGTTCAAATCCAAGGAAACGTGTTGTCTGCTTGTTTATGTAACCATTAAGGTGCACATAACATTCATCTGTAAACCAAACATCACTCAGAAAATCAGGTTCTTCATAGCATATTGCTAACATTGAAGCACAGTACTGAACTCTGGCTAGTTCGTTTGTACTGTTCAATGGTTGTCCAGTTTGTATCCTGTAGGGAAAACCATCAATATTTTTGAACATTATTCTCATTGACGTATTTCTAATATACAGTTTAAGAGAAGCTCGCATTAGGCTTCTTTTCTGTGGCTGTAACACTTGCTGCAACACTCTTGCATGGTTTTCATTTGTACAAACAGTAGTTGGGCGACCTGAAAAGCCCTTTCGCTGTGTCAAAACACTACCTGTTCTTCCAAATTTTTCAACAACACTAAGAATCACAGCATTACTAGGTGGGTTTTTGTGGAAATGTTCCTGAAAACGTAAAGCAGTGTGTGACAAGCTTGGACCACGTCCATTTCCGTATGAGCGAAAATAATGCTGTACGATAAAAGTTTTTTATACAGTTGTTAGCTTCATGTTAACAAAAACTAACCTCAAATAAGTTTGGCGTAGGGGTTGGCGATCCCACCGCCCAGTGGCGCTGTCACTGCAATCAGCCTCCCTGACTCTCTACTCTCCTCTTGAGCAGGGTCTTTTCTATCTACCCACGTTTCTTCTCCCCTCCAATGCGTGGATAGACTGTCTTCATCTATCTGTACAAACCCATTCTCTTCTTCTCCCACCTTCTCCCCCTGCTTTTCCGCTTTGTTTCAGGCCAACTCAATGTGTCACGTGGACCGTGCCGAGGAGTGGATGGCACCAGGCCTTATATATGGTGTCTAGAATGGTACCTGCAGGATACCGGGCGACCTCCTGCAGTAAGTAGCCTTACCTGGACATGCGGGGCTCTGTTCAGGCGGACGGATATTTCCCTAGCTAGAGGGAAGAGAAGGAAGCCAGAGGGAAAGCCTGGACCGTTCATCCGGGATGCCGACAGGCTAAGGAAATGCTTGGAGTGCATAATATAAGAAGGTCTGAGACCATGATCAGGCTTAAGAAAAACGATTTAAGGATACTGACGGGATTTCTAACCGGACACTGTAGGCTCAGGGGTCATCTGAGCAAGATGGGCATTGTCCAAGAGGGTGAATGCCGCTTCTGCCAATCTGGGGAGGAAACACCTAGACACCTATTGGCTGAGTGCGACGCGATAGGTCAGAATAGAGCCAGAAGCTTGGGAGCACACCAGGTGGCGGTGGAGGATTTTCCACAGTTAGAACCCCTCGTTATACTAAACTTTATTAAGGCATTAGGACTAGAGGGGGTTCTCTAGGCAAGAACTAGAGACTAGTCTGGGGGGCACAATAGATCTCATAGGTCGCAGTGCAATCTTTCCCCTAGATTTTATCAAGTATCAAGTATCAAGTATCAACCTCAAATAAGAAAGAAGTAATGAACGCGAAGCCGTGGCAACAATCACCAATTGAATCAGCTGATCGAGAAGGCAACTACAGCTGATTTAGTTTCAGTACGGTTTATTTTGGCTAATACTGTACATAAAATATTTAACCGAGAGTTTTTAATTTTTAGGGCCCCCTTCTCATCCGTAGATCTCCTAGGACATTCCCGTAACCATTTTACAAATTATTTTGGTTTAGCCCTAGTGGGTGGCTGCATTATGACTTAATGAAAAAGCAATTGATTATTGGCAAGATGTGAAACTAAAGGCCTCAGGACGCTCAACCCCGACCATAATCATATATTATGGTATTAACTATGTTTTTGTGAAAAAAGACTTTTCATCACACTACATTAATACCTCATAATTTTAGCGTTTGACCCATGGGCAGCCCATGGGTCTGGCATTGGGGTGTTGTGGTACTTTAAATCTCCACAATCTCCACGCGCTCCTCTAGCAAGACGATTATTTTTTACGCTGTAAAAATGTATAAAAATATTACTTTTTAATTGAAAACCTGTAATATATTTAAATGTTATATTTTGAATATTCTGCACTTATTTTAATGTGGAACACTGTGACTACCCTCAGAATGTGATTTTTAAACATCAGGGAAATTCAACAACCGAAAGGAAAATCATGTTAACTACAAACAAATATTGATCTAGAATGTATTCATCTTGCTAGACCTGATTTGTATTTAAACTAAAAAGACAATATACCTCAGTCTGCAGTTCAATATTTTATTTTTTTGTAAAATGTTTCTGGCATAAGCCGAAACATTTTACAGAATCCCACCAACATATATTCTAATTGGATTCGTCTGAAAATGGCGTAAGTCGAAAAAATAAAACATTGAACCACAGACTGAGGTATGAATAAATAATTTTTTACTTTAATCTATTCTAACAACTAAAAATGTATAGCAATTATTTTTTACTATAAAATAAAATATAATAAATAAATATAAAATGTAATATAAATTATTATAATGATATAAAATTATTTTTACGTTAAAATACATGGAAAGCTTTTTTTGATAACTAACTTAGTTTAATACTCACAATAAAAATTATCACTAAAATCGGGCAAACCTTTTGCCTACTGGAAAAAGGAAATAGAATGAATGCGTGGGAAGAGTTATTTATTCATAAAGAAAAATTTAAAGATAAAACAAAATTAATAAATGAACAAATACATTTTGATTCGGCAAGGACGTATAAAAATCTATTTCCGGAACTCAGCCAGCCAATAAATGCTACCTATGACGCCGTGAAAGGAACTTCCGGTAGCCAGTAGTATTCAAGCAGGGACGCCATCTTGTTTTTTTCAGTCTCCATTTGGGCCTGATGATGTTCGGTGTAACTGGACGAAATCGATCGTCAATTTAACAGCTTTTGTTTATATTTACCGTTGTATATAATTACAATATAAGTGTAAATATATTAAATACTGTTGGAAGACGTGAGTTTTTACTTTATCCTATAAAAATCCAACACGTATAATGCTAATCAAGAAGTTATGGTATGAATAAGTCTGCCATTATTTTATGAATTTGCTCAATAAGAAGCTTCTAACGCTATTACTGGTTTCACAAATCATAAAATAAGTACGTATATATTATCGAAATTGTTAAATTAATTATAACGAAAACAACATAATGATTACATATTTTTATGTACATCCAACACCATTTTTCCTTTTTTTGTAAGCTGAGGATGATTAGATGGACTGGTTTAATGTAAAAACGTGTAATTTTTCATTTGTAAAACCTCAAAGGCTACGGTGAAAATGACGTTTCAAAATGACTATGAAACATCAACCAAAAAACTAATAAATTGAACGAGTCGAGTCTTTGAAATCAACTATATTCTCGCAATTATTTTAGTTTTTGGAACAACGCATCGTTCTTAAAACACTTTAATGTAAAAGTTACATAGTGTAGAAAAATAGATCAAGTAATTTAGGTTCCAGAGTATCCCCCCCGCTGTTGCCGTAATTTACTGCACATGCCGGCCAAGATAAGGATATTCTACAGCGGATTTAGGATTATAAATACACATTTTATCACGATAGTCTTATAATCATTACAATAAACCTTATTATTTTATAATGTAGTACTTTAAATGACTAGGCAAAATAAATTATTTAATTGAAAAATATATAGATTGATCAAAAGATGTATCGCAAACGAGTAATGCCAAAATTGCATAAACACTCTATTTCGTAAAATATATTCTGATCGTTTTATAATGTTTTTCTCATTATTCTTCTTAAATTGAAAATTTACATTCTTTTAATTATTATGTCCGTTATATTACAACGTTTTAGGAAAACCTTTTATTAGTAATTGTATTGGTAATTGAAAAATTTGTATTTCCTCCTTTCGTTGCACTCAAATTTAAAAGTTTTACATCGTGTCAAAAGTTTTTTATTCACAGATAGTTCCATTCGCATGTAGCCCAGGCGGGACTATTTATGAGATTTAGTGCTTCCTGCAAACATGGTATTTTAGGAAATGATTTTTTTTTCTTTTTGAGCTCTTGTGATGTATGCACATGTTTCGTTTCTTGCGCGCCTGACTATTGTTGCTTGGTAATTAAAATTGAAAGTTTATTTTGACTTTGTATTCACTGTAATCACTTTAAAGCTGAAAAATATGTACAAAATATGTATGTTGGATTTATATTTGTGTATAATTTGTACTATGATTTATCTTGTTACACGTTTCATGTTATTTCCTTAATTTTTGGATTAAATTATCTTTCACTTTGGGATCTGGATAAGACTAGTACATAGTTTAGACTTAGCCAGTATAAGACTAAAAACAAGTATGCTTAACGCAGAAAAAAACTTACAAAAAATCACTTTGTATTTTTAAGCTTTTTTAATGTTTTAAACTTTTTCTCAGCTTTTTGCTAGTTTAGTCTGAATTATAACTACTAATCTTGTCATGTTTTAGGTTCTACCTCACCTGAGAACGGGATCATATTCCAGATCCTGAAACGTCGTGAAATTTAGTTTACTAATTGTGGTGGAAAATGTTTGCATTAATAATAATTTAAATAACATAAACAGTTAAGTTCTTGTTATTCTTCATATTTATTAATGATATGTAACCCTCTATATCACGTGCTGGGTTGTATTTATTCGCAGATAATACCTCTCTAGTTGTTAATGATGACTATTGGAAGGCTATTGGAAATCATTCAGTGGTTTAGAGATAATTCCCTTCTTCTAAATACCGATAAAACCAGTCTAATTGACAAAATATCTTTTCAGACGGTCGAGGAGGTCGGTTTCATAATAGATGATGATTTGGTTAAGCCAAGACAGCTTGTGAAGTTTCTGGGCCTTTTCATTGATAGGTATTCTTAGTATTCTTTCCACATTGATTCCGTGGCCAAACAGTTGGGTAAAGGATTGTTTGTCCTTCGAAAACTATCCTCTTTCTGTGACGCTGACGTCTTGTTGATAGCATATTATGCCCTTATGTACCCGCATCTTTCGTATCCAGTCAGCATCTGGGGATCTGAAAACAGTTATATAAAAGTTGTTCACCCTTAAAAATCTGTCAAAATTTCAGCTCATCTGAAACCAAGGGAGTCTTGCAAGTAATTTTTTATTGAAACAGGGCTGCTTACTTTCCCTTCAGTTTATATATTTCATGCCCTTATATTTCCCTGAAAAAGCATCAATGTCTTTCAAGGCCTGGAGCCTCAATCCGAGTGCTGTATCAGAAATGTAAACAATTTTAACTTTCCTTATCATAAAACGTCATTCTATATAAACCAAATGTTTTAAAACTCGATATATTGTTGAGTAACTCTAATGTTGTTTAACTGTCTTCCCGACCTCCACATAACTGAGACAATAAATGGTAAATAAAAAAAACACTTAAGGAATAATTGATTAATTAATTAAGGACTTATAAAGGGAACTGATAAGCAAATGCTTTTATAGAGGTATTGTATGTAAAAAATATTGTTTAGATCACTTTTTCAATTTTAATACAATTTTATGTACCTATATCTTATTACGCAAGCCAACGCTATGTAATGTTGAACGGCAATAAAGGAATATTTGAATTAAATTGAAAAAGTTGGTTTACAGAAAACATTGTTAATAGATACAGTTGGGGCTTATGGAACAGGCCGTTTTCTTTGTTAATTCTTGAATATTCGGTTAATTGGGTAAAATATGTATCTGTTGATTCGTGTATATCATGGAGGTATATACGATAGAGCCTTATATAAACAAATGAAATATTTTTTATATATTTTAAATTATTATTAATGAAATAAATTTTTCTACTAGTTTACTGGATCTGGTGCGTTGGCGTTTTTTACCGGAGTGATTTGAAATGTTGAACAATAATAGCACTTAATCTTATAAATACTGTTCATATAATCTGACTGAATCTAAATTTAATTAATAGATACTTCTATACTAATACACCACATATACTACGCAATATCAGATAAAACAATAATTTTTACATTCACATCTGATAACAATAATATTTGACAATATTTAGTTCAAATTGTCAATTAAATGTTTAAAAACATATAACAAACATAAAGCTACGTAAGTTTCCGGACTGAATTCACAACAGTTTAGGGAACTAGAATATGAGAATTTCGTATGGTACTAAAATTGTTTATTTAATAGACTTTTAATCTATAAATTGCGTAGCCTTAAACCAAACTCCATCTCATCTTCTGGGCGGAAAACAAGAGTCAAGTTATCGGAGAATAAATCATCCGACTGACAGAGATCCTGAAAGATGTTATTGATGACCAACTTCGACTTTTGAATCGCAAGCAATAAGTTATATACTTGATTACAAGTTGTATTTCCAATCCTGCTTCGGCTGACCAAAAGTTTTGGTTGCGAAGTATAGTATTTCTGTAGTAAGCCTGTATTCATTATGAATACAGGCTTATCAAAAATTATATTCCCGGTTTCAAGTGAACATAAACCTGATCTTATTTATCATTCAAACATATAAAATCCATCACAGGTACTCAGAATGATACATGTTTAATATGATAATATGAGTCTTGTCAAAGTATGGCAAGAGCAATACTTTGACAAGACAACTCTTGCTTATGTCTTGATTTGTTGTTTCAATGGCATTGGTGGGTCTCAGGTATGCTTTCTGGTATTGCAGGTATGTACACTCAGGCTTTATTGTATCCCCACAAGAAAAAATAACAGAGGTGATATACAGAGAAGTTAGAGGCTATTTTAAGAGTGCACATTCATTTGGGCCTGGGCGACCGACCCATCTCTCAGGCAGTTAATTGTTAAGTTCGGCCCTCACATTCAAGTAGTAACGTGGAAGTGCTTTGTTAAATCTTGTTCTAAGGTGACGTTGCACACAAATAAAAGATTGGTCGATGTAATAATCTAACACACAAAATGCTTTCCTGTTTACTTTAAGCTTTACTGTAAACTTTATAAACAGCTAATACCAACCAATGTACCAAACCAATGTAAATAATATTTGGCTAGGTTATATATCTCAAATTAATTTTAATTTATTCAAGAAATTTCTGAATAAACACTGCGTATGGGTATTTTTTGGGTATCTCTTAACATTGTTCAAATAAAATTATTTTTTTGTAAATAATTTAACCATAAGTAATAGCCCAACAAAATTTTAAAAACAAAGCAATTTCGGCTAGCTAATTTGCACATGAATGTATATGACTTATATCATAAATTAAAAAATATCTTGGGAAACCGAAACACCCTAGTTTCCAATTCAGAAGAAAAACACTTCGCCTTTTTGGAAAAATATTTTGTTAATTTAGGATTGCAATACAAAACCGACATGAATATATTACTTACGTAAATTTATAGGAGATTAAAAATTTTATTTTTTAACACCTTTTACTACTAAATCAAATAAGAAGCGATTCCCAATTTATTGATAAAGCTCGTGTATAATTGAAAGAGTTCAGTCGATCAGTTGTAGCGGTACAGTGCGGGGAACAGAGAGATTTCCCTAGGGTGGGTTCACGGGTTCAACCCCACTGACACGGTAATGAAAACGCGATCACAGATAAATATACGAGCAAATAAACAACACAGTTCTGTCAGTCGCACCCGTTTAAGGTATAGTTAAATATTTATTGGTTTGGTAAAGGAGGTGTTCTAGTCTACCCCAAGCATATAATAATAACATTTCAGAGATTCTTACTTTAAAAGTATTGCACAGTAAAACCTCGCTAATTTGAAATTCAAGGAAAGCCAATTTATTTAAAATTAAAGAAAGTCTGAACTATAGAGGTAAGCGATATTAAAATTTCGAATTATAGAGGTTAAGATCCTATACTAATAATGAAATAGAGCCTACCATTAATGACCCTAAACATCTGTATAGTTTTTAGGTAATGTTTCTAAAGGCAAGATCTGTTTTTAATAATGTAGGAATGTTAGAATTTAAACTACTTACTCTGCAACATAACCTTTATGTTTAGCTGATACATGGTTCAATGAGAATAAAAATAAATACTTTAAAATTGAGAACTACCATTTAGTGACAGAAAATCACAGGGAAGATAAACTTGGAGGAGGTGTAGCAGTTCATAGAACAATAAATAACACAGTTAAAGCTAGTCCATTAAATTTATTGAAGTCAATGTATGTAGAAGATTTATTTGAGTGTTGTGGGGCTATTGTCACTTACAATACCTTTAGGTTCTTGCTAATGAATTGTATGGGCCACCTTGTAAATAAGAGGTCTACCAATTTTTAGAATTCCTGGTGTATACCTTAAACACTCTCAAAAGTAAGCATGGTGATCTACCACTAATAATGTATGGCGACCTAAACAGAGATAACCGTGAAAAGTCTTGGGAGAAAGAATGTGTAACAGATATACTACATTCAAATAACCTCTATGTTGCATTCAAACAAGGATTGATAATATCTCTGGTAGAAATAGCCAGTTAAATTATTTTTAAATATTATTTATATAGTATATATTATAACATAACAGATATAAAAGAAATTTTATATTATGTTGAGGTTCTGCTCCATCTACTGCCCGACCATTGTACATTGATTTTTAACTTGAATGTCAGTGTGTCTTCTGGTACTAATAAAATCGAGAAGAGAAAAATAAACAATTCAAGCTTGGATTTGTTAGGCGCTTACTTTCAATGCAGGTGTGGAACGATTCAACTAGGCCTAAAGATATCAATGAGGATTTTAATGATTTCTTCTTTACTTTTTTGTATATATTTAACTTATGTTGCTAGAAGACTGTTTTTGATATTAAGGACAACTCATCATGTGTTAAATGGATGAACTAAGATGTATTTGACTCAGAAGTGAGATTAAAGGAACTATATTGGCACTCATAATCCTAATGATAATAGCAAACTTGAATATACCAATTCTAAAACCAGCATGCCTCTCTGCTTTATAACACAAAAAAGTATTATAAAACAGAAATTGACAATGCTAAAAATATAAGCAAAGAGTCTTGGGCTATAGTGAAGAGTTTAACACATGATGACAGTTGTGTAAACAGTAATACTGTTGGGGAGTTAATATTACATTTTGCATTTTAATCAGAGGTAAAATATCTATAGGGAAGGACCAGTCCGCAAGGACAATAATGAATGTGTAGAATTAAGTGTTTGATATTGGAACATATACCTTACAAACTCCAGTTCGGACGTGAGTGGGCAAGGACGCAATGGATCCCAACACACGAATGACGCTGGCATCTCACTTCAGGCATGGTTCTTGGTGTTGAATTTCTCTTCTCTTTTGATGTTCGCACGCAAAGTCTTTTAATAGTTGTGGCCACTTCGAAGGTACGCGGAAGTCGCGATACCGCACATGACACTAGCTTCTTGATTAGGGTTTTTTAGTTTAATGAATGCAAATAAAATAAAACTTGAACTTTGTTAAATTAAAAGAGACTGGACACTAGTTAAAATATAGAATGTAGGATAAAACAAATAAAACGATTACTTGAGGTAATGAGGAATAAATGAGGTGGCCGGTACTAAGACCATACGTGGGCCGTGGACTTGGACAGAGTGACTCCTCGACCAGGTAGCCTACTCGTCGTGAGCGATAAGAAACAGTGAACAATAGAACATCGAAACAATGATGTCTGGAGATAAGTGGACATGAATTCTGTGGCTGTAGTGTTTGGCATTACCTACCGTCTTCTTCTGTCTTATTAAACAAAATACTTATATCATAATTTCAGAGCTCCTTTTTCTGAATATTAAACAAATACTATGTTAAACAACCATCAGTATGGATTTAGAAAAAATAGGTCAACGGCTGATGCGATGTTTAACTTCATGACCAACTTGTATGATAATCTTGATGAGATGGGCGAGCAGCTGTGCACATTCTATGATATGACTAAAGCATTTGATCTCCTATCTCATTCAACACTACTAGAGAAACTAAGGACGATGGGTATAAGTGGTAAACCCCTAAGCTGGAGACTTATCTCAAGGATAGAAAGCAGGTTGTAAGTGTGCGGCACCCAGGACAGGACGGCATGAACGTCACAATCGCTCGTCAACAGCTCCTTCCTTCAATACAGGTGTATTGATGGAAGGAGTGCCCCAAGGCTCAAACCTAGGCCCTGTATTATTTCTCATTAATGTGAATAGCCTGCCTGATTCAATATCCTTTGGAAATGTCTGGCTATTTGTGGATGACGTCAGCCAAGGGTTTCATACCGTGGACCGAAATCAACATAGGATAAATGTTCAACAGGGTCTGAATGAGAAGAGCAGTTAGTGTGAGAAAAACGGGCTCCTTCTGAAAAAAAACAATACCAAGGCCCTCCCATTTTATTACTGGATAGTTGCCCCGATAGTGCTCCACTTCTCCATCTTGATGGCCCAAGTATGTTTATTATGTCAAGTATCTGGGCATAGCCATCAGTGAGAACCTCAGATGACAGCAGCATATACTCGTATTGAGAAGATGACAGCAAGACTAACTGCTACGTGCTACATGAAACGACTACAAAACCTAGTAGACAAATATATCCTCATTAAAGAAGACTATGGATATTTTCATAGCATTATAAAGTATGGAATAGTCTTTTGGGGAAGTAGTCCTCAACGCATACGTTTTCTTCAGAAGAGAATTATTGGATTAATATCTCAAGCCCCGTATCTCACATACTGCAAAGAACTATTTATTAAGACCAAAATTCTAACCATGCTATCCCTTCTCATACTGGAGTCTGCACTAATGGTCAAGAGAAAGTCGGAAATTTTCCACACAAACGTAAACGTGTATGAAGAAAACACTCGCAAAAAGAACAATGTTAATGTACATCAGATATCGCCTAGTCTTTCCAAACATGGCAAGAACAAGATACCTTTGCACTAAAATATTTAATAAAATTCCAAAGGACATAAGAAACTTTGATGACTTGAGAATGCTAAAAAAAATTGAAGAAATTCCTGGTACAGAAGCCATTATTCTCTTATAGAATCTTTTAATGAATAGGCCACCGAAACCCGATGACCATGGCTCCTAGGAACTGCCAGTGGTATAAGTTAACGAGAATATAATTCGGATTTTTTAACTTCTTTAAACACATACACAAAAACCCATTATAAAGTAAAATAAATACGATAATACGCCAATTAATCAGGCTGTTTACAACATTTCTGCCATGGAATGGTGATGATAATGCAATAAAATATTTGGGTGGATGGCTATAAAAAAATTAAATTTGAATATACATGTGAACAAAACTCCAGATATACTCGTCTAGCAGCTTTGTTTCCTGTTATTAATATAAACTCTACATTAAAACATTCCTGTTCCATACTGATACACAAAACCATCAGACCACTTTTAATGAATGCCTGCCTGATATGGGGGCTATCAATATCAAAAACAAAACTTAATAGAATCCAAATTCTTCAAAGCAAAATTCACCGTATTTCTTTAAATTTTCCATGGTTTGTACGCAACAACCATGTTTACCAGGAACTTGGAGTAAGATTGAAGATTTTATAAAAAATTCCTGCCATAGATTCATGGATAAACTTTATCTTGTGTCCGGTGCTGTAAACCTTAATATTGGCCAACCGACAATAAACAGAGGGCTGATTACTAGATTCCCTGAAGATATCATTCAGGCTGACTGAATTTTCGTTCAACCATTTAATATATCCAATTGATTATATCCTTTTTTCTTGCAATTTCTTTTAATTTTATTTCATCAATTCAAATACTCGATGTATATACATATACATACATACATATATTATTAAAAATACGTTCCCGGATGACTAATGTAGAGCGTACTCACTATTGTAAATTATGTGTTGTGTAAATAATTAATTTAAAAGTTCTGTGAATAATGTAAAATCAAACCGGAATTAAATATATGTATTAAAAAAATAAAAACATAACTTTAGGTTTCCGGTAACTTCAGTTTCATTGCGCCAAAGTCAGTGTTTTAGGAACGTGTACCGTCTATCAGCTGCTATTGGTTAGTTTCATATAGATTTGGAGCATTCCACGCATGTGATTGGCCGGTTAATTAACCGCACTAGGGTGGAAACGAGATCATGTCCACCGTACTGCGGAAGTATACTGCTTATACGTTATACCAACAGTGCGAAGTGTGCCTTTTATCGCGCGGTCATAGGAAAAGTATATTTCCACTCTCAGTTTAATCTCTGAGTTTTTAATAAAAAATACTATCCCAAATTTCTAAGTGCATGGGAATATTAAAAATAGTAAGTAAACTTTTGTAATGTCAAGAAAACTAATAGCATCCTGCATTGGAAGTAGCAGCAACAGTCACACCTGGCACGAACAAGTAAATAAAATAGTCCCTGAGGGTTTCTGACGACCCCAGTTGTCTGTGTACTGCTATGAGTCCCGGGCGACAATGACGGTGGGTGGCAACACTGAGGCAAACAACATCACAGCCCTACCAAAACCCTACAGTAACGTTACACTTTACTGTTTTGCAAATAAACAATCATTCACTTAGTTTATAGATGTCACTATACTAAAATAAAACAATTCCTAACATCTTAATAATTAGTAATTATATTTTTACATTTTACTTTTTTACAATTTTTTACATTTTACATTAGCAAACAAACAATCCATTTAGTGCTATTTATATGACAAAACTTATCTATTGAGTACAGTGGAATGTTGGAAGATCAATCAGATTTTTTTAAATCGATTTTAAACTTTTTTAGGCAATTCCTTAAAATTTTGGGGTAGTTTGTTTAAAAACTTTGGACCAAATGTAATTTTTGTCAATGCTTATAGCTTTTTATCAGTTTTCCCAATGTGTATATTATACCTACCCCTTGTGTTGTATGAGTGCAATGAATGATTTATTTGAAAACTATAATGTTCTTGCATGTATATCATAATTTATTGTATACATACGGTGCACGGAACAGTTAAAATTTGAAGTGTCTTAAAGATTCTTTCTTTACAAGATTCTCTAAAGTGAAGGCCAGCAATACACCTAACTGCCTCTTTTTAAGAGCCAATAGCTTTGTTTTTTTTCAATCTCTCCAAATTTCAATCTCGTACGTTAACTTTGAAAGAAAAATTAGTTTGACCATTGTAGCCTCCGGATCACTGATTTTACTAAAAATTAAAGGTTAAAATACCTGTAGTTCTGTCGGTGATCCTAAGTTAAGGTGCTGACGACCAAGGTTTCGGACTTTAAAGTCCATTATCAAGTCAGAAAGAATACCACATTTAAAATTTATCCTCAACACTGATGTAGTGATGAGTCGTCTTGAAAACACTTATACACACACGGAAACATAGATACACAAAAAACATTAATTTGGCCAAATTAATGTTTAAAAAACCTTGGTCGTCAGCACCTTAACTTAGGATCACCGACAGAACTACAGGTATTTTAACCTTTAATTTTTAGTAAAAATTAGTTATAAATGATTTTCTTTTTGAAGTATCTCTGGAACATGACGACACATGAACATGACTTAATTTTCTTAAAATAAATACATTTTTTTATATTTTAATTTAAATTATTTTCTTAAATTGAACTAAAATATAAATAATAAAATGGTCAATTTTCGGTAAAAATTGAATAATAATAATAATAAATATATTATGAAATTTATTGAAGTAATATTATTTTATCTAATTAAAACTAAAGAATATTTGAAACTAAGATTGTTTTGCGTATATAATTCTATGTAAAACTACTTTCACTACAAACTAACATAGATTAATATAATTTCTTTGTGGAACACCACCTTAATAAAATTAATAACCACTGAATAAATATGTTCTAAAAAAATAGTTTCGTTATTTTTTCTTGTAACAACTTACGAATCGTAGATAATATCGATAATTGAGTGTAGAGATTTAAGGAACTTAATTTATATTTTTTACGAATGTGATATAAAATTAATTTTAAAAATTACATGTGAAAAACGATTTTTGTACAAAAAATATTGTTGATAATTTGTATAATTATTTTGTAATAATTTAAAATTTGTTGTTAATTTTTACAATATTTAAAACTTTTATAAATTATATATACTAAAATTATAATATAAAAATTATACATACAAAATTTTGAATCACTATTTTTTGAATCTACTTGAAACAAGATACAATTTTAATTATAATACTAACTCTTATGGAAATTCTTATGATGACCAAAACATATGTATATATTCAACAATAAACCCTCAAAAATCTGTTAAAATTTCCATACATAATATATAATAATATAATATATACAATTAAAATATTTAAAACATAGAATATTCTTTTAAGTTAAAAAAAATATATTTTTCTAACACGACTAAGATCTAAAAATTTTATTTTTTACCAACTTTTTCAACATATATGTATTTTATTATATGAAAGAAAAGAGAGAGGTTTGTCATCACACAACGAAGATTTTTTAGAAAAGTATGGATCTCACCACATGAATATATCATTTAAATTTTTTCAATACTTTAATTAATAAGGATTTAATTTTTTAATTATGATTAAATTAAAAAATACATTTTTTAATTTTTTTACTTAGATAAGATAAGAAACAATGGCTTAATTTTATGCTATAATGGAAATAACTGCAAATTTTTAAAATACTATGCACTCGGGTAAAAACAAACTCTTTTTGACAATCTTTTGATTAATGAAATAATCAATTTTCTGATAAATGAGAGATCGTGTTAAAAAATGATAATTATGAGATGAGTTTAGGACCACATGGTATTTTCTTACAATTAGACTCATTAAAGTAATAATAATAACAACAATGATGGTCAAATAAGAATAGATTCAAAATAAAATAAAATAAAACAGTATTCATAAACTTTATGAATAAATAAAAACTAGAAGATCAACAAAAACTAAATTATTAATAACACACCGTCACTTAATCACCCTTTGTCCACTACATCTATAACTATTGCACGATCTCACGAGATAATATTGACCGTTCAAAATATCCAGAATCCATGTCTGTCCAGTCTGGTGTTTTGCAAAAGTCAACCTCAAGCTTTTACCTTTGTCAAAGTGAGGTATAGTTGTCCCTTTAACATTTTTCCTCGGGGCTTTGTCCGTGTCAGTTCTGTGAAGTAAGCGTGAGTGTCCAAGTTTGATTGGTTTAGGCTTGTCTGGGTTCAGTCTCAGACCGTTTCTAGCTGCCCAAAAAACAATCCTTTTAATGTCGTGATTCGTTCCAGTGATAGTCTCATTCAATTTACTCACCTCTTCACCTACTTCAATCGATCGACAGGATAAGAATGACGCATAGGAATTTGCATAAAATGAAGATTTAATACTAGACAACGTACTGTGTTCACCGCTGAGAATAGTAAATTACCAGTAAGTCGGTTGTAAACTAATAAACAAAAATTTCAAATCGTTTATTTTTTCCATAACTTTTGAATAGTCTTTTAAATTGATTTTTTAAATTATTTTACAATTTTAAATATTTTTATTACATTTTTATGTTTGTATTTTAAGTATGGGTTTAGTACGCTAGCCCTAAGAAAATCAACAATCTAGAAACAATCATAGATAAAGTGCCCCCTTGTACTGAATGTCACAAAAATCCAACCATATCTGCGTGTGGCCTTGAGGTCGACACAGATAAGTCGGAAAAAAACTTTTTCGAGTTCAATGAGCCTCAAAAAGATATATTTAATCTCAGCTCAAATTTAAAAAAGTTTTACGAAATAATACATAATCTACATACTTTACTAAAAAATTAATTGACATTAATTATGAAAGTATATTTCGTGTCAAACAAACAAGATGTCTAAAAGTTCAATGACATCACCGAAGGCTAAATTAATTAAACTAATTGTGTGTTTAACAAAAGTTAATTGAAACTGCAAAACTTGTGTGGAAACGAGCATGTTGATTAACCGTCATGAACTGGCAAACTTGATTCAAGTTCATGAAACATTAATTGGGAATTGTTTGAACTTTTCCCAGGCGAGTAACACCCCAATTAACAATGTAAATTTTGAATGTTTCAATAATTCATTATATTTATTATAGATTAAAAATTTTTAAAGTTTGTCTTAGTTTTAAAAACCCCTTTTACTTGTTATTTCATAGTTGTAAGCATTTGTTAATTATTTATTGCTATGTGGTTATTTATTTGTTACGCTGGTTTAAATTCGTTATATTTACGTACAATGCATGTATGTATTATATATTCCACGATTTATTTCGTAAATTTCAAACATTGACCTACGATTCGTTAATTATTTATTGCTATGTGGTTATTTATTTGTTACGCTGATTCAAATTTGTTATATTTACGTACAATGCATATACGTATTATATATTCCACGATTTATTTCGTAAATTTCAAACATTGACGTACGATTCGTTAATTATTTATTGCTATGTGGTTATTTATTTGTTACGATGATTCTAATTCGTTATATTTAAGGTATTATATTTAAGGTAAGGTATATATTAATTTAAGGTAATTCGTAATTCGTTATATTTAGGTACAATGCATGTACGTATTACATATTCCACGATTTATTTCATAGTTGCAAGCATTGAAGTACGATTTGTTAATTATGTATTGCTACGTGGTTATTAATTTGTTACGCTGATGACACAAAATTTGTGTCATCACAAAATTTTGTGTCCCCCCTATTTGTGTGGGGGAATAATATATGCCTAACCTAAAGGGTACCTGGTGATTTAAGTTAAGTTGTGTGATCTTCGGGTGGTCCTACGCCTGGCCAGCCTAAACTAGGTATACCAACACACAACTAAGGAAGGTGGCTCAAACTGAAGGATTTTTATTTTAACTGGGTTCCAATTGCTGTGAAGACAATTTAACAGCAATATATATTAAACCAACAAGGTTTATTTAACACACCGATACTTCGCAAAACTGACATAGCCTCAAACGCATGTTGACGAAACATGTCATTCGTCGTCTGCTCTCATGTTTCGCCAATCCCGGTACTACCAGTACCGGGATTGGCGCACGACGTATATCAGAAGTTAGTCTAGTTATGAAATTATTGTATATATCGTTAATATTTATCGTTTAGTATCGTTAATTTATATATCGCTACTCAGCGATTTCTCAATTGTAAAATTAAGTGTTCGTGTAATTTTCATGTTGTGTTGTGTTCGTTTCGACTTATGTGAGGTGACTGACAAGGACTTGACAGTGAGATTACAACGTCCCGAAACTAGTCGCTTTCTGACTAAACAAAGAATTTCAGACGAAAGGTATTGTAACCTAATTTTAGCCAATTATAAGTTCTGGAGGCGACATTGTTTGAATTTTAAAATAAAGTTTGTTACTGTTGGATTACTTTCATGATACTTCAAATGAATTGATAACATTCTAAAAGTTTTTAAAAAGTAAAATAGTAGAGTGGTTGATTGTAAGTGTACTAAATCGACATCAGAATGGTTAAGATGAAGTTTACTAACCACTGGGAATCTCCGGATGTTAAAATTCTGGCGAGACGCCATTATTCATCGTTCCAGTTTCCTCTGGTGTGCGACGCTCCCGCCACAGAGATCATACATCGCGGCCTCCAACCAGCATGGAAATCAACTGTCACGATTTGTAAACTTGCAATCGCGTTCGACGGACTGAATACCAAGTGGGATTCACGTTTTACATGTTCATTCCATTTAACAAATTTCCTCGTTGTATCAATTAATTTTCCCTCGGAATCCTCCTACTAGGTTTAAATAAATTTTAAGCCTTTCAAAATTGAAATACACGCTTAACGTATATATGTTTACCCTTAATTAACAAACTATTAATAAACTACACTAACACTTTAAAATAACACTATTGTAACACTAACACTATTTAAGTGTTATTTTGTAAAATAACACTTTACAAAATATGTGGGATAACATTGCATGTTACTGTGGTTACGTATCGTGCATTTTGATGTTTGTTAATAATAATCTATTAACAATGAGAGACATGCCTCATTTAGTATGTATTTTCTAAGGAAATAATTCAACACAAATCACTCTATGTATCTGTAGAGTCAAAATATAATAATAACCTGAGATTTGTTTCAATTCAAATATTCTTTATATATCGTTCAAACACACACACGCAGCAGCAATGGTGCATCGACGCTTCGACCTGAAAGGTGAAAAATATCGCCTGATTTTATTTCCGTCTTCAATTTTCATGTACCTTTCTTAGGACAAATTGGCAGCGTACCCACGCTATCCCCTCTCCGACCACAGTCAGTCGCTGTCTGGTCGTAGCTTTGTCGACACGCTCCGGCAATTTAACGCGTGGCTTTCCGCGTCCCGTACTCACCTTAAACCCACAACCTCTCTCATTTACTGGTCTTAGTACTTTTATCTCTCTGTCTCTCTCTCTCAAAAGTTATTCTGTTACGTAACTTTACACTAATTGGTGTGTTTTATAAGCTCTTTCCCTCGCAAACTGTGCCATTGTGTCGTCTCCTCGTCCTTCGTGCCGCGCAGCTGTGTCGTCAAGTGTCGCCACGACACTGAGAGAGATTAAATTTTCAATCTATAAAAACTCTTTTTGAATAGACTTCTCCAGTTTCTAGCATCAAATAGTTTACTCTTTGATAGGCAGTTTGGCTTCAGGAAAAACTATTCAACTGTTGATGCAATGTACAGTTTTGTTTCCAATGTGTCCAAGGCTTTAGATCGTCAGGAAAAAGTTTTTGGAGTGTTTTTCGATCTTAGCAAAGCTTTTTACACGGTAAACCACAGCCTGCTAGTCAAGAAGCTCAGTTATTATTGTATTAGAGAGACAACTCTGGATTGGGTGTGTTCTTTTCTCATTGGAAGAACTCAGTTTGTTGAGATCTCACATATGAATGAAAATGGCTGTCTCCTTAAATATAAATCTAATGAAGTTGTTTTAAACTCTGGTGTACCACAAGGATCAGTCCTTGGCCCGATTTTATTCTTATCGTTTGTTAATGATATTGCTTGCAGTGTCCCTGGTATTGACCTTTGTCTATTTTTGGATGACACTTCTTTTAGTTTGTCTAACAAGTGCATAAAGTCCCTTGAACCAGTTTATTAATTTCAAATTGAAAAATCCTGGTAGAACGTTTACTGAATACAGCCTAATGATTGGCATAGATGTTATTGAGTCTAGTCAGCATAAAAACCTTTTGGGCCTCGTTATTGATTCCGGACTTAAATTTTCTTTTCACATAATAAAGCTTGCAAAAAATTGAATAGTGCCATGTTTATAGAGATTATACATGAATGGAAATTTACAATGGACAGAGGTCTTTTGCTATGGGGATATTAGAAACTTTTAATTGTTTATACAAATTGTGATATCAAAAATTAACATAATTTTCAATCTTTCAAACTCTATTTAACAGTTATTTTTTAAATGATTATTATATACTAAACTAACTGTATATTTTATCAATTTTTGTAAGATGTAGCCAAGAATATAATTTAGCATGTATAAGTATTAAAAATAAATAAAATACAAATACCTATGTGATTATGTCTGTCGTTTAGAGAGCATAATTCTCAGTGAAGAAATAAGCATTGCGGCTATACTCGAGCGGGAAAATATGTTTGCAAAGGTCACAGCAGTGTTACATGCAACATCTGTAACGAAAAATTAGATGAAAATATTGATGTAAAGTTGGTTTAAACCAAAAAACAATCTGAAAATTTACAAAGAAATATATTTCTTAAGGTAACGTATTTTGCTTTAAATCTCCTGTAAGTGAATAAATGTCATAGGTTTAAATATCTTTGAAACATTATTTATCCTACGTTTAACTACCCACCTTAAATGTATTATACAATTGAGTAAAAAAACTTTCAAAACGTACAAGGCTATAAATACAAATTATCTCAGTAATGTAAAGGCACAAATGAGAACTTGTTTTGAACTTTTAAAAACTAGCTAGATCTAGCTACATGTAATATAATTTTAATAAAGGGTAGTTTGGAAACTCTTAATTGCTTTTAGTAAATAAACAGTTGCATTATTCGGTTGAAACTATCCAAGTAACAAGTTTCCGTTCAAGTATTAGTTCACTACTTTTATTTAATATGCTCAATTTTAAGTTTAGTTCTAAAAGCTAGATACTGTTGTGAGTATAAGATTCCGTATTTTATATGAAATTTCAAAATTTTCTACGTCTTATATTAGTTCCCGGCGTAAACTTTCTGGAGGCAACGAGCCCGGGTAATGGTTATTAGTACGAGGGTCGGCGTCGTTATTGTGTTTCACCTTAGTAACGCAACGGATCTACAGAGAACTAGTCGCAAACTCCGTACAGCTAACTTCATCGTGTCAAATCTGTCAACTGTAGGCCCTTACATTAGGTTTAATAAAGTCAAACAGATTGCAATAATCCTGGGATCCTCTCTAGGATTTCTCAGATAGCCAATTGGTTTGCATCACATTTCCCTCAGGACCGAAAGCAGAGGCGGCCCGTGATCATTTAAACGGAAATACTCTGTGGTCTGGGGTGTAAGCAAAAAAAAGGGGTACGAGGCCCCTCCCTGGAAAAATGTTGAAAAAAAGGCTAAAAATATGTTTTTAAGCCACTTGAAGCACATTTTATTTCATGTCACAACAACGAGTAGCATTAAATAGCCTAAAGAAATATAACTATAAATTTACAACATGAATTTACCCCACACGGTATTCCAACTGGCCTTTGTAAGTTCAAATGTCAATACTGGGGTACATTAAACAACGTTGTCGCAAGCGGAGTGTTGCTGAACTGCCTGGCCTTTTTGTAGATTTGTTGCTTACATCAAGACAAACGTATTTTAAAAGAACAAGGCATTATATTAATAAAACAGTTTTTAATGTTATTTTAAATGCTGAAATTGATAATGGTATTTTCATTAGTAATCTATATAAATAAAATTAGAGTTTTGTATGTACATTGCTCAGAATTATTCATTTTTTAGTTATTTTTACTTTTCGTACGTTAGAGAAGCCGAAACCGGTCTTATCTCATTTTTTGTCTGTTTGTCTGTGACGCTCCAGGAAGCATTTTACACCGTCTTCTCCGAAGAAAAACCAGAGAACTGATCACAATGAAACTTATTATTGTATTCACTACATTCCAGAGAAGGTTTGTAAATGCTTGAAATCGCCCGCCACCTCTTAAGAAGTAAATAACGAGCATTTAAAACCCCACTGTTACGCGATATTACTCGCATTTTCATTCAGTTTTCAATAAATAACCTACTGGTAATAATCAGCTGTCTTTGTAGTTAATAATATTTAATAGAAATAAAAACAAACAGCTGTCAAATTAATATTAGTTAGTTTGTATTGGTCATTGATTTTAAACCCATTTCGAAATCATACTATATTAAAGTTATTTTAACGAATAACTAATTATAATAGTGGTATAAATGTTCTAATCTATTTAATTGTAAAGTAATGCTAAATAATAAAGCTGGGTATTGATTTATTTTCTTTGTATTGATATGTTTAGGATTTCAGGTTTACATTTTGGTATTATGATATTTCTTCTCTAAACTGAATCCTACAAGCTGTAAAAAGGACGGGCTTACTGCTAGTTCATTATACAGTTTGTCTGATAAATACAACAAATTAGTATGCACTGTATATGTCTGTGACACGATAATTTATAAAAACAGTCAGATCGAAACTAAATTTGGTATAAATGTGTATCTGTATTCCTGCATTAACTTGGATGGCTTTGTAATACACATAAATTGGTCAATTGAAGTGTATAATTGGGGTGTTTGTCCCCCAAAGGGAGTTTTTTGCGTTTTTCATTTGTAGTTTTTACTGTTTTTCTTTTACTATTTAAGATCAACTTAAAAACTTACATAAAAATTTTAAAACATTTATTAATATAATTTAAAAATTTAGTATAATAAGGTTTTGCTCTATATCCAATGGTTACCGAGTTACAATAAAGTCTTAACAGTACGTTGTATTTTGAGGCTCCATTGTGAATCTTATTGAGGATATGGACAAATTAATAATTTACTTATTAACCTTAATTTTTGGGTGGAACTTGGTATTAAGCTTTATGTAGTTGAGATCTATCCATTTATAGTTAAAAATCGTAGTTTATGTGCTTATCATGGCAGCTAACCTGCATACTCTTTCCCATGTTAATAGAATAGGCAATCTCAGTTACTAATCAACAGATATTGATCAAACTTACGTATATTGTTATTGTCATGTTATTGATTTAAAATTAACCTAGTACTCAGGTCTGTTGTGACGCGGGTATTTTTTATTCAAATGTAGTTCACAATTGTTCCCTCAATTGTGAATTACTGTAAACAGTAAACCTAAACAAATCCTATTACAAACAAAGGCGGCTATTGTACTCAGCTATTGTGTGATAAACAATAGAGTTCCCTTCTCGGACTGTCTCTACGCTCGACTTGACAATAACGTCCTGGTTGTCTCTGAGTACAGAGCTTTGGTACGATACGAAACGGGTATTTCATAACGTTAATCAATCTATCATAGAAACTTTATAACATAATGTCTTTCATAAAATAATTCTTTTTGAAAGGGTCTGCATAGTTGATTCTAGTATGAGGTAATGAACAGTTTAAGAAATATTTATGTATGTGTATAGTATTTTTAAAGTATTTAAGTATGCATATAACATTATTAAATAATACATATAGGCTATATGAGAAACCTATTGTTCAAATTATTCAACATGTGCGGTGAAAACAGTCACCAGTAGTAGCATTCAGCATTTTATAAAACATGGCTGCTCTGGTCACTCAACGGACGTTCAGCCAAAGGCAGCGATGGATCACGGCAGAAGAGAACAAACTATGCATTTCTGACTGGTGGTCGATATTCAAAACTAAAGGGGGTAAAAAAAGTTGTGAGGGGAAAAAGTAAATGAAGGACAGTGTGTAAGAAAACCTAAAAAGAGGAAAGGACTGAATACAGGGTGGACCGCGAAACTCCTCCCCTTGATATCCATTTCACTACTACACCAGCTCTTCATATTTATATCCGCACCACAGGAAGAGAAGAGAGAGGACAAGGATGAGAGGACGCTTCAGGACCGCACTCCAAAAAGTATTTAAGAAAAAAACGGACACTCGTCACCAAGACCGATCTCACCCTCTCTACAGAGTAAAGAGTGTACAAATTTTTCAAACTTAAAATAATTACAGTAGACCCAAAAAGGACTTAATATATATGAAGATTTTATGCAATGGTTTATGCAAATGAATAATTAATTTATGAGTGTAAATAAGATGGCCATATGACCATAACGAATCCTTGATAATCCTTATTAAGTTTTGTTTTGTATCAATTTATTTAAAAGTGCGTTTGTGAATAATCAACTTTCTATTACATTGTAGTTAATGTTTACCTATGTATTTTCGATTGTATTTTTAATTGATAATACATAAATAAGGAGATGTTTATACTAAGTAAATAGAAGGGGCCTCCATTTTTTTAAAGAATAAGTACACTCCTCTTTCAGTGTTCTATATGGATATTTTTCTCGCATTTCACATTAACTGATAGGCAATAAACATTAGTTATGATCACTCTGCAGTTGGGTCAATTGGTCTCCTAGTCATCCTCGCTAGCAAAACAATATTTAAGAGAATAAAATTAAAACAACAAATTTACACTAGATTGAATTTTTTGAAGTAGTTTAAATGTCTACCACACACCGGTATTTACAAGGAGTGTGGGACTCACACCCACAAAAAACTCCCTCTCATCTCTAGGGGAATAGCATGAGACAGTTTATCACATTATCAAGGCTAACCACGTAGTTGCTGGCCCGTCAGAGACTACTTCAACAGCTGAACTTCAATGAAGTCGATCCAAATTGGACTTCTTGGGCTTCAAGATATACTCAGTGAATCTGGTGATTCGGTTCCAGTTCTCTTCAGAACGGAGCATTTTTTCCACAAAGAACCCATGGCTCAGAGGCCCAACGTGGGACACTAAAGAGACTTGGCTGTTGTGCAACCTGTCACAGGAGAAGATGGTATGCTCTGCGGTATTGGTAACACCGGGACGGCAGAGGCAGTGGGGACTGTCCTCCTTGCCGATAGTGTTAAAAACCGTTCGGAAGTAACCATACCAAGAAAGAAATTGGGTCACGTAGTACACTATTTCCCCGTGCTTCCTTCCAATCCATGACCGGTTGTAGAGAACAGTCGGGATTAACCTCGCGATCCACTGGCCCCACAACTCGGACTCCCAGGTGTCTTGCCACTTAGCTAGGGTGCATCGTTCATGTTCTTCGGAGGCGACTTTCGCCCTGCCCGCCTCGAGTCTCCGGAGAGGAATTGCCTACTGTTCGTGAGCTAGAATATGTATGGGAATTACCCCGGTAATTAAAAAAGCTGCCGGCTTGCAGAGCACTAGACTGATAATAAACTAGACACGCAATTTAGTAGTTTTCGTGGGTATTTAGTGTAGAAATGTATACAGTATTTACTTCCCTGAGGAAAATAGGTTAGGTAATGGATATGTCTGAAGCAATATTTTCAGTTCCTTTAAACAGCCGTTCTCATGGCAATACGACATCACTTCCGTTACACCTTTGCGTCCCGAAAAATTTCTAACACCACAGAGCTAAACATATCAAGAATAGGGTAGTTCATATACCATCTCAACAATAATTATTATAATAACTATCAGAGGACAATCAGAATGTGAACTATAATTTAGAGGCATTGCCAGTATTACCAAAACTTTAAAATTTGTAATGATTATTAATTTTACCTTCTAATACTAAACGTTCTTGATATTTTTACATATAGATCAATTTTAAGTATCTATTTAGGGGCTACCCTAAGGCAAAATCCGCCTCGGCGCTACGAAATGAGATTGCAGAGATAGGGACACCGAGCGTTCCAGAGGTTAAAGATAATTATGTTTTTGCTTGCGAAAATTATGTTAGCTATGCACACTGAAAGATAGTTTATATGTACAGAAAATTGCACAGGTTTTGTTATGCTCAGTTGTACTGAAATTTGAGATAAGCTTACAATTTGAAATAAATAACAATATAACATCAATCGAGTCGCTTAGAATGTTTCATATATAATATAGTAATGTTCACCTCACAATAAAGCTGTTCCTGCGTTTAAAAATTAGTTAAATTCTTGTTTTACCTTGGTGTGGCTAGGGGCAACTGACCCGTATCATAATATGTTACTTGATACTCAATTCCATATAATAGGAAAATTATATAATTTTAAATTCCCAAAAAATTACTCAATGACCTGAATAATCAACAATAACTATTTTAAGTACAATTACTTGCCTTTATACTAACATTACATATTATAACAACATTTAAGTTAATAACGGTATAGTTGGTTGTATTTTAATTTAAGAAAAAAATAATTTTAGCAAAATTAGATTACGTTAACAAAATCACAGGGTTATTTGGTGATTTCAGAAACTGTCAATTGTGTAATATAGAATATTTTAGAATCTTTTGGCTATTTATTATTCAATACATTTTATTGGACTTTTCCAACGCGTCTGTCTTTTAGCTACACAACGTTTCTGGAGGCGGAGAAACACCTCCCGTTTTCAAGTGATTACCTAATAATTTACATTAAAAATTGAAAATTTAAAATACAGATAATAATTATATCATAATTAATAGATATTAATTGTATCCACAACATGATTTATATCTGTCACTGAAACTTTCAATTTTTGAAGTAAACCACTAGAAAATGGAAGGAGGTTTTCCACCTCCCGAAACGTTGTAGAGCTCAAAACACAGACACGTTGGAAAAGTCTATTAAATATATTGAATAATTGTGTAATATTGTAGTTAAGCAATCAATCCGTACATGGGATACCAAAAGGTTTCTCTGATTGATTTGTTTCTATCCTCATAATTTGTCTGGATTTGTTAGGATTCAACATATATAAGCGGAAAGGATGTAATGAATTCGTTTTCCTGGGAGTAATTTCGGCATGAGGATGGAAACGAATGATGTGTAACATCAACAAAACTCTCAGCGCAAAACAACAATGAAGTACTTACCAACTTTCTCACAAACAAAATCTGAAAATTAATTAACACGAGTTAAGTTGAATGAATAAGTTATCACGTTCAGATAGATTGTTTGTCAACAGCTTCTCCCGTTTGCTTTGGGAAAACATTTACATGATGGCAGAGCGCAAAATTTTTTTATTTAAATATACCATCTTTAGGGGAATTTGCCTCCGGATTACTTTACAAAAATACCCATGTTGCGTCTATGAACCAAAATACCCTGAAATGAGATCACATGTCAGGGTGTCGTGATGTTGTAGACATGCAACCTATTGGTCCTATGGGACTTTTGCAAAGTGATGATCAACTGCATGCTTCATAAAACCCTAGCACTGAGGGAGCCCAAGTACCTGAGTGAGAGGTTAAACAATTCGGTGAGGTTTCACAGCGTGCCAACATTCCCAAGCTGCACTTCAAGAGAGTGAGGCTTCAGCGGAGAAGTATCACCTGTTTTTGACCGGCATTGTACTGTACAGTGACCTTCCTCGTACCCTTAAGACTTTAACTTTACCTATTTTCAGGGAAAGAGTAAGAACAATTACTTAACGAGCAAAACATGGATAAATCGTATATTTATATTATTGTTTAGACTTAAGTGTGTTTAAATCTATTATTTTATTTCACCATCTGTTTCTTTAATAGTTGCTATTTTTCAATAGTTTATTATTGTTAACCCTCTATCTGGCAAACAACTATTGACTAGTCACCAAAAGTAGATCCCCAATGGCAATTCACTTGTCGTTTGCGCATACGAACTTTTAAATGCTTATTTCTAGAAGAAATCTTAACTGTAATTGGCTTTGCTATATATCATTTTATTCAAAAGATTCTATCGTCTATTTTGATATATAATTTCTTTAGTTACTGTAATGAAAACGACATGATTATGTTTTGAAAAACTAGAAGAAAACCTTGACAATGTCGACTGCTTGCCAAGGGCTGAGTGAGGTAAAATAATACTCGTAAAATAATAGTAGATAAAAATAAAGTAAAATAATAAATAGTAAAAATAAATATTTTCTCTCTTACTATCTTAGGTAAATTTCGTTTTGGAAAGGAATGAGTGGCGTCACTGCACAGCCCATTGCATTCGATTCACAGACAATATGTGATTTGCTTTGTTTATTTCATCAGTTCGGCTGTTTCAAATTTTCTTTCGGTCTGTGTTTGTGCATTTTCTATTTTGGCAAACGACTAGTTTCGAATATTCGATAGTTTTTCTTATGTATTTGGGCTATGTAGAAGTGCAACGAAAAATACTAGGCACCATTCGATTGTTCGTGAAATGACATTTTCAGTGATATGAGTAACGATATACTTTGTGTCGTATTCACTGTAAGATGTGTTGACTAATGAAAAGTTTACTTACATAGTTTTGTTTCTAAAGAGTTCCTGTAATGATTTTTTGTGTTATCGGCTCAAAAAAAGGCTTTTAGTAAAATTTGTGTTTTTCAATGTATTTTGATCCAGCTAGAAAAAAATTAATTTTTTGTGGTGGTTTATAAATCAAAATAAATTAATTAAATAGAATTGATTGCATTGAAAGGAGGCTTATTTTATCCAAAGAGAAATATATTTATGCGTACTTTTGATCATCACTGGCTATATTTAAAAAATTAGAAAAATGGAAACTTGTTATAAAAATTGTTCAATACAAATTACAATAAATAATGGTTTTTACATTTTTAGGTAAAAAACTATTATTTGAAAGTTTTTAAATCTTGGATTTTGTATAACAAATTTGATATTTTTCCCAGGCCTCAGCTTTTGAAAAAATGTACGGGCCCATTATTTCTTTTTATTTTTACATGTACATGTGTTATTTTTATTTTTTTTTTAGCTTAGAGTAATGTAAAATTGTTACTTTTAATATCCTGAAAAAGAAAATATACTACAGTATATACATCGTATACACAACAATAAACATGTCTGCCGTATTACAAATACTTCACGATGTAATAAATCTTGCAGCCTAAACCCAGAGTAATTAAATTACAAACCAAAGCGCGGCTTCAGTCCGTCGAGAGTTGAGACAGTAAGCGCTTCGCAAACGACCATTCATTCTTGTCGTTTGCGCTTCAGAACAAACGACAAACGACACTGTTTGCGGAAGCGCCTAATTTCCCTTCGGCCTCGTTTTTGCGGTCACATCTATCACAAAATATTTTATTCTACAATTTTTTCATCGCCGAGTACTTTTCAAAGTACAAGACGTAATAAAGATATTCCAACCCTCTCTGAGGGGTGTCCAACTGAAGGTGACAAACAGACAATTTCAGATATCATTTATTTAACAAGAAACTTTAATAGGATTTGTATTACTTACTACTTACTTTTTCATCATAGATTTCTCATCGCGAATTAACAAACTGGTACAAATTATTCTTTGAAATATTTTATTTATAAGTTGGTTTACAGCTTTATCTTTATGTGTACCGATGTATGTCAACATTCATAATTTTAATATTTCTCATGTCAGCAAACCTACTTCCTCATTTTTGTCGGAAACATACAATGACGATATTTGGTATGTGACTCAACCTTTGGAAAGAATTAGTTTGTATCATCTCAAGTAAGTGAAAAAATCCATAGACAGGTCTGCTGCTACATGGTTCTTTATGCTGTGGAAACTGGGTACGTACACTCCAATACACAGGATACATCTAAGTATTCTTAAATAACTAAAATATTTTAAAAATTTTGTGAATTTATTAAGGTTTCTTAGGGAACAACTCCCGCTCTCTACTGGAACCAGATGTGTTACTAACACTCAACAACCAAATCTGGGTCTTAGGGAACAAGTCCCGCTCTCTGCTGTAACCAGATGTGTTACTAACACTCAACAACCAAATCTGGGTCTTAGGGAACAAGTCCCGCTCTCTACTGGAACCAGATGTGTACTAACACTCAACAACCAAATCTGGGTCTTAGGGAACAAGTCCCGCTCTCTACTGGAACCAGATGTGTTACTAACACTCAACAACCAAATCTGGGTCTTAGGGAACAAGTCCCGCTCTCTGCTGTAACCAGATGTGTACTAACACTCAACAACCAAATCTGGGTCTTAGGGAACAAGTCCCGCTCTCTACTGGAACCAGATGTGTTACTAACACTCAACAACCAAATCTGGGTCTTAGTGAATAGTTGGTGCTATCCACTGGATCCAGACTTGTACTAACACTCAACAACCAAATCTGGGTCTTAGGGAACGATTCTTGCTCTACTGGAACCATAATTAGGCTATACTACCACACAACTACCCAATATGTGTCCCGGGTAATAACTAGTGCTCTCTACTGGAACAGAGGTAAACTAAGACACGATTAATCTGACTGTATAGGTACACAAATCACGAATACAAGCATAAATATGACAAACAACAATCCCACCACATTGTTTTATCGAAGGAATGGAATATGTATGGTGTCATTAAAATGTGCCCGGTTTACTAAAAACATTCAAATACGAAACGAGTGGATAAAAATCTCTCTGCAGATCCGTGGAAGAGCTCGGAGCTCGCATGAATAAGTGAACAGCTGTTTTCACTGGCCCATTCCCGCGGTCAACTCGCCCTCTTAATGTTAAGGAGTTATAACCGAACGGCCACTTACGTGGTTTTATCGGTTATTCGCTTCTTTAGATGATTTATCGAATTCTATCGATAAACTCTATTGTTTCTCATGATTTCATATGCAGTAACTACACGAGAGTTATCTTTGACGAATTTTTCATGTAACCTGAAAAGTGTATAATTATACGTTCTTATCGTACCGTACGTGAAAAATTGTGGTTTTTAAGTTGCACCAAATTCAAAGGATAATAAATTATACGCCAATGACACAAAAAATAAATACTATTTATTGATTCAGAATGAAATTATAAAATCTTCTGTGCATAATTCCCATGGAAACTTAACAAACAATTTTAGAGGACTTTTTATTCGTTTTGAAAAAAAATTGCTGAAACCTTTGTAATTTTATTCTTACACTAAGAATTATTAATATATGCTATTTAATAATATTACATTGAAATAGAGTAAGCTGTAAACACAGGCCTGTATTACTATGTCACAAAGACCTGGTAAAATTGTAAATTAATAAGCGCATTACTTATGTACTTTTTTAAATTATTTAAACTATCGTACACTAAAAACTGAAAATACAGTTTGAGATAAAATATGGTTCAGAGGTAATGACGTACCCTCCTTAATTAAAGTCGTGACGTGGCATCACTAATAACAGATAAACAATCTTGATGTTAAAAAGTTGACAAGTACTTTGTACATTTTTATAACGTAGCTAATACGAAATCGTTTACGAAATTCTATCGGTGGCACCGAGCATCCGAGCATCAAGCACTCTGAATCTCGTTTATGGCTTAAGAATTGTGAGTCTGATAAGGTAACAACTATTTTATCTTCAATTTCCAACTAAATTTTAATGTTGTACCAAGAAATGTTCCTTGTCTGGCTTATGCGCATGCACTAATACTCTGTTTATGCTCCAATAATTCGACGAATATTATTAAATCCAGCCGATCAATATAGCTGATGGTAGCAGCTGACAATATTGTCATGGTATCGAAATATATCTGCAGGTTAAATTAAAATTTTGAACTAACTGTATCCTGTAGCACACAATCTTGCATTGCGCTTTTACCACGAATAAAATTTCACGCAAGTCATTTTTACCAGATCACCTAACTCATGTACAAATTAGTATGTAGTATGTAACACAGATATACTTTTACACCACTATCACGAAGTGCATTGAACCATCTTCAAATTAAATGAAATCCTTTATTGTCATTTACATTATATATACATTACATGCATAGCATCGTCATGTATAACAATAGTTATTACTTAACATTATTTACTGAACCCATGTATTCTATAACATCTTTGACATCATATAGGCTAATATGACACAACAATTTCTAACACTAATTTTAATTTTTTTTATTTAGGCCCTTAATGTGAGAAGGTAACATGTTGTACCATTTTTTACCACATTAATTTATTTTAAAGATTACATTGAGCAGGGCGGATAAAAGAGTTAAATCTTGTAAAATGATAATGTACATTACTGTTTGTAGAGAATTCTTCAATATTTGTTTTATGTTACAATAAACAATTTAGAATATACAAACATGTAACAGTTAAAATTCCGTGTTCTTCAAACAAAGGCTTACATAGTTCTACTATCAACATTTAACATTGTTCGGACAATTTTTTTGTAAAATTAAGAGTATTTTAATATTTCTAGAATGATCCCAAACAAGAATACATTAAGTTAAATGGCTTTGTTTATGGGCAAAATAAACAGATTTCGATACATCTAAATTAAAATATGGTTGAAGTTTCCTAATCATAAATATACCATTGGCAACTCTGTTACATACAACATCAATATGCTCAAAACAAACGTGCTATATTATGATATTGATATATCGTGACAAAATCAATATACTCATTCTATTTAATATTAGGTCGTACAAAAACTCCTAAGAATTTAACATACACGTTATCACAGCTTGAATGACTGAGTTCAATACTTTAAGTCTTATTTTTATTTAAACATAATGAATTGGCTGCTGTCCAATCTTCAATTATAAAATTAGTGATAACAAGAAGGTAACTAGGCTAATAGTTTTACACTTTGCCTGAATTGCTAGATCATCAGCATACATGTCATATGGACTTGATATGGTCATTACATAATGCAGAGATTAGATCATTAATATAAATAATAAACATGATTAGCCCTAGAATCTACGCCTGAGTTAATGGATAAGTAAGAAGAAATAAATCTATTATAGTACACTGTTTGACACCAGTCAGGTAGATATGAACAGAAAGAATTCAAAGCAGAATTATCAAAATCATAAGACTTCAAAATTTTTAAGAGAATACTATGTGAGTTTGTGTCGAAAGCTTTAGACATATAATACCAGCTCCCCAAAACCTTATTTTTATCATCCAAACCAAACACACAACTTCTCATGAAACCAGCAACAGCATTACTCGTGCCTCTGTTAGGCCTGAACCCAAACTGATCATCTGAAAATAGCTTATTATTTTCAAAATATTTAACCATTTTATTATTTAATAAAACTTCAAATACTTAACCAAAAACAGGTATTATTGACTCTAATCGATAATTTACGCAGTCAGTTTTGACACATTTCGTATACAAAGAACTGACTTTTTATAGTTTAAGACAAACAGGAAAACATAATTATCAATACATTTACCAAACAAATAAGACAGAACGGGACGCCTTACACGGACACATATACTACGGAACATCTTACATTGACACATATTTGCCACGTGACGCCTTACACGGACACATACACTACGGAACGCCTTACATGGACACATATTTTCCACGGGACGCCTTACACGGACACATACACTACGGAACGCTTTACACGGACACCCCTTTACCACGGGACGCCTTACACGGATACATATATACCACAGAGCACCTTACACGGATTTATAATATTCACAGAAAACCTATAATTAATACACATTTGTCACATGAAATGTTTCACCCTTACACATGTTGGATGGGTGAGCCAATCGGTGATCAAACGATTGAATTTTGTTTAATATACTAATCTTCAGGAAAAACACAATGATGAGACACATAACCTAATGAAGTTCAAAATCATTAAATTTTAAATTTTATTTACAAAATGGAAAAAGGGTTCAATTTTAATTAATTATAAAATGTGTTTTGAGTTTGTAAAGCAAATTCTAGCTTTAAAAACGTAAAACCTTTCAGGTGACATGTAGAAAAAAAATATGGATGATAATTACTGCTTAAGGGTGAATTTGGCTACAAATATAACACAGAGTTCAAATTTTAATGTTTTTACTATTTTTTTTAATATTACCAAGATTAATAAAACTATATCAACTACAAGGACTGATTCATTCGGGTTTACTAAAATGCAATACATTCCCAAAAAGGAAAAAATTATTGTACTTTCTTATATTCGTAATCATTGATAGGCTGTATTATATACAAAAATCACACATTATTTTTTGCTTTACATATACTCGTTATGTATTCGCATATAGTTAACCAATACTTAATAATAGTTAACGAAGTTACTAAAAAATATGAACAAGGAATATATATTACAATTTAATTTACTATTGAATAATATTAATTCGCAGTCAAGAAAAATTCGCCAGCAATATTTGCATATAGAGTGACATGCTTTGAAGTTTCCTGGCTGATTGGTCGGAGCCGATTGCCTGGTAATTATAGTATTTCTATGCTAAACCATCGATACTTTATATTATCGACTTATAATATTTAATTTGCTGTAGAGAAATTCGTAGATCCGAGTTGTGCGGTTTGAACCAGTAGTTCAGAACTAGTACCTAGCGGTGGAAGCAAGTTTGACCATAATTACCTAAGTTAATATCATTTATTAAAAACTATAAAAAAAGGATTAAATACGTTATTTAGATTTTATTACGGATATTTTACGTCACAATAAGTAAAACAAAGTTTCACGACGTTTCGAAATCTGGAATCTTATCCCGTCCTCTGGTAAGCTAAAAACTAAAACATAAATAAATTAATTCATATTCCGGACTAAGCTGGTATAAAGCTAAAAACAACATGTTTAAAGAGTCCAAAATACCTACAAACAATACCAAGCACCAATACGCTGGGTGAGAATCATTAATCAATGATTCTCATGATAAAGTAATCATTAAAAATGGTTTAAAATGATATACAACTCAATAGCTCCAAAAAGTGGAGATAAAACACTTGCATTCTCACCCAGCGAAAAGTGACGCGTACAAATACGAAACACGTCCACTGGTCACAAAAGCTCGATAATAACTAACTAAATTAAACACAGATTAGATTGGACATTGGTAATAAAGATCTTAGTAATATAACCCACTATCTCCAGTAGTGAAATTCAAACGAACAACGGTATATTTACATGTATTACGTCATCCAACCTATTGCTAGTGACGGCAACTAGTTTCGGTTCCATAATAGCTATAAAGTTATACGAAATAATATAATATGCCGGTTAACTACTCAGGTAAATATTAACTAATTTAATAGTTAATAGTCGGTTAGTTCAGTAATATGTAACCATCATCGGGCCTGTTAAGGGTGTGATCTCGTTATTGAAGACCGTCATTGTATATAAACACTCGCTTCGCCCCAGGCCCCCTTATAGGTGTCGGCAGAATCGCTAATAGTGATTATTATTATTAGTGTTAGTAGTATTAGTATTATTAATAGTAACGTGGACGTGATAAAAGATAAGTATAACATAGATGAACTGTGGGTAACTGCAGCACGATAAGAATAATTTTTTGTATAAATTTTAAATTATATTCCTGTTGTTAGTGTCGTAGAGATCATTATATTATAAAATTGGTGGGCGGTGAGTAATAAATATTTTTTCAAATATTGAAGAGTAATAATATGGAGTAAGTATGTATATTGGTGAAAGTAGTATTGTTATAATTTAAGGTATTAGAGAATTGATCAGGGGGAAATATAAAAAGGAATAACGGTGGGAGTTGGTAGATAGTGTATTTGATATGATAAATTGAGTTGAATAATTATTTGTTGTAGAATATTTGCTACAATAAGAGTCATTCCACATTATAATTTGATTAAATTTTAAGGCTGTTTACTACGTAAAAAAAATATACGAAATGTTATACCAATAATTTATCTATTCTCCATGAAAATTACATGGGCAATGAATATATGGGTTTTCTGTTGTAAAAACATTAAATTTTGGGGATTTATGGATGTATTGATAAATCTTAACTAGATGGACATGCATGCCAAATTTTGAATTAACTATTTAGTAAATTAGTGGGGAGCTTTCATTTTTATTTATTCTCTACAAGATTAACATTAGACAACGTACTGTGTTTACTATATTGAATATCTCAATAACCAATTGAACTAGAGTCGTGGTTCAAAATACTAAATTGGGTGTTTTTGAGCTGAATCCAATTGTAATATGAATTTCTTTTTTCAACAATTGTACATGAATAAATTTTAAGACCCATTTTGGGGTACAAAACCCCTCACAAGTGTAGTTAATGTAGTCCGATTGCGTAGCCAAACGCACTTGTCCAAGATAAAACAGAAAAGTTAACTCGCCAAATAATATAGTAATCAGACAATGAATGAATAGGTTTATTTCCATAAAAAAGAATACAAAAATGCATATCATTACTAAATACACACATTGGAAATATTCCCCACATAGGTGAACCTGTGCGTGGGGAATGAGTTCTGTTCAGCCTCAGGCTATTACAAAATATCAACAACTAAATGCATATTAATTAGATAAAAACACTTCCTACTTAAGACTACAAGCGAACACAGAAAGATGATTAAAACTACTTGAAGAAATAAAAAATTATTGAGAAAAAGAAAAAAATAACCATGATGACACTCTAGCCTAGACTCACAGTTACATGAAATCACCCAACATCCAGACCTGGGCGGGTGTGAGTAGACCTATCCACATGCGTACGCGTAAACACCCACACACACGCACTCATGCACACAGCACTCACATGCACTCACATACACACATATACACAGCACGCACACGCACACACACTCATACAGTCGCACTAGTACAATTGCACTTATCATCATTCTCACATACCTCTTCATTCAGATCCGTGGAATTTTACAGGCATAAAAAGCTGTGATATATAAGATAAAATATACAAAATATAAAAAATATGAAAGCTAAAATATATTAATATATTATTGAGATAAAATAGCTATCTACCATACCCCTTCCAGTATCTCCTTACCATTTATTTACAAGATTTAGTATTTTAACAAAGTACATGGTCCTACGTTATTCAAATGATTCAGTAATTTTGAAAACAGGGTAGTTGAAATATACTGAGGAGATGTTTTATTTATAGATTTATTTATTCTAGGGAACTGAATGCCGGTGTTGACTGAGGATCTAGTTCAGTAATTATGGGAGGGATGATTGAAATATGTTGTTTATTTTTTTAAATATAGATAAAGTTGTGGTACATTAAACACTTTGAAATCATCAAAAATAGATTCCGTAGGATAACGGTGAGGTTTTCCAAGAGCAATCTTGATGGTTGTCTTTTGCGGAATTTGTATGGGGGCAAGCATACGTTATCCTCCACTCCAAGCTAAGTTTCCATTTTTGATTCCATGTTTTTTTTGTTCCATGTTTGATCAATATCTGTCAATAAATATGAGAATTTGCATGTTCTCCATAAGATTAAAAAGGAAAAGAGTATGCAGGTTCGGTGTTGTGAGGAACATTGAAAGTGGGCATTTTTTACATTCAACAACTTTTATTTTGACCATATACCAAGCTTTGAACATCAATATTTGTCCATAAATAAAGGAGTTTGCCTATTCTTTATATGACTAATAAGGAAAAGGGGTACAGTATACCGGTTAGCTGTCGGGATAAATACTTCAAGATAAATGATAAATGGTACATCCATTTGTGCTTAACAGCCACAACCACATGAAGCTAAATACCAAGTATCACCTTGTGCAGTCTGTACAGAACTTGAAAGGCAATGTCCAATGTTAATTTTTTCGTTATTAAAATATTTCCAATACTTCTTGGAAGGAATAATTTTAAAAACTTAAAAAAATGTAGGTCTTAAATACTATAAAATATCATTTTAACATGGTTATATTTACAATTATTATAACTATAAATATAAAGTACCTGGTGACCGAGTTTTGCTCGTATAGAATAAGACATGTATTATAAAAATTAATTAGAAAAATTAAAACACATTTATTACTCAATGAAAACATTTATGTGGTTGAAATAAAATCGATTTAATACACCATAATTAATATAGCATTGAACAAAAAGTATCGCCCTTGGCGGGGATGGAACTCGCGGCCTATAGTTCTTGAGGCCGAAACGCTACAACTCGGCTACGACGTTAGTCAATTGAGCGATGCCGTTTAACGTCTTTTAGCCAAAGCCGATCATTTACTGTTTAATTATCCATACAGTTATTATTAGCCTGTGATCAACTGATTTTGTTATAAACGGAATGAGGATTGAAAAGCAAAAGATAAATTTAATTTACATAAATTAATTGGTTTGTTACAGTGGCTTCAAGCAATACAACGAATACGTTTTCTATCAAAACACGGAATATTTTGGAAATACTTTTTTCTGCATTTATTTCGCACAGCTATGTTATCCTTAAGTTTTTACAAATTGTTTAGTAACCTGATAATTTTGCATTTATTTAATTCATAAAATAAATACTGTATTAATGCATAACCTCTATATTGTTCCCCGCAGTCTTCAATCAAGAACTGTCAAACGGTTATAAACAGCTGTTTTGGTTTGTATTGTTTACATTTTATTCTCAATAAGCGTAATGTTAAATTTTTAGATTTTAAACTTAATATTACAAGAAAACACGAATTTTCCTGGACATTAGACCTATCTACAACTTATTTTCTACTCGGAAATTAGTTATTTCCAAAATTTAAAGAAAATCCTCGGTGCCGTTTTCGAGATCCGTGTGCAAATATATATATACAAACCTTGCTCGTATTATAGTATTGGATTAAGATCCTAATACATATGTAAAGCGTTAGTTTTTAATGTAGGTTTAAGGAGTGTTTATGGCAGAAGATTTGTTTTAATAGAATATTAATGTGTGTTAACAAATGCGTGTAAAACAAAATAATATATAAATGTCTACTTTAAATTACGTCTTGAATTTTTGAATTTTGAATTACAGTAAACCGTAAACCTAAACAAACCTTATTACAAACAAAGGCGGCATTGTGCTCCCCTATTGTGTGATTAATAATAGAGTTCCCGTCTCGGACTGTCTCTACGCGTGACTTGAGGTCCTGGATGTCTCTGAGTACGACATGCACGACACGACCGTGGATAAACACCTGCATATCCTGGTTCCTCGTTGGTTACTGGTTACTGCATGTCCAACGAGTTAATGAAAATGCTAAGCAATTTATTATTGGCGCTACAACGACCAGCAAGTCTTGCATGAGTACATCGTTTTGATTCTGCCTAAGAATATTTTTAAGAAGCTCATTGGAAATAAATTAGCTAGCTATTAGCAGTCGTCTGCTCCATGACTAAAGTCAAAAACTAAATATATAAGTGCACTGCATACTTCATCCTTAATAAATAAATAAGTAAAATACAACCTCTAGTAAACCTGACATATTCTTTGATGTCTACTTAAAAATCCTTTAAAGTTCATCCAAAAGTTCAGGGATGCGCGATGAAACAATTATTCTCGTCTCGATATTTTCCTAAAGGGGGGATATACGTTACAAACCACTAGTCGTAAACTGTCGTTTACGACAGTCGAGCTGGGGACGATGAGGAGTGCAACTCCGAAAGGGCCTGGTTTTTCAGATATTGGCAGGTGGAGCAACATTTGCGGAATGGTCGCCAAACTGCTAAAAATACTTCTCATTTCTAGAAAAGGAAAATGGCTGATGAAAACACTACGGAACTACCCCAGGTGGATCGGTACATTGGCACTCAATCCCAGCCCTCTTCGGAGGGCTTGCCCATGGATTCTGGGGATGGCATAAAGCAGCTCTCTTTTTCAGGTGACTCACTGAGGTCCCTAGAAAAGGGGGTGGTTTGGAGGGGTTAACCTCTCACCTCAACTCCGGAACCCATGGAGATGTTGGACATATGGCACACAGGGCTGTCCAGGTATCTTCTGTTGCTGATTCTGTTGTTGCAGGTACATCGGAGGCTGATGTGTCTGGCACAATGGAAGTGGAGGAAAGGCCGGGACAGGAGTCTGTTCTGAAAATCTCAGACGACTTCGTCTGGGCCTCGCTCACCAAGGAACAGCGGAAAGGTCTGCATGCTGTAAGGCTGGAGTTGGGAAGACTAAGTATGGGACCTGGCTTCCAAGGGAGGAGTACCGCAAGCTGATGAAGAGGAAGCAGCTTGAAACCCTAGCCCCAAAGGGGAGCTAAATGACAACAAGGTTGTGCTACCTATTCGCAAGGCAGCCAAGGCGGCAGCAGCTCCTGAGACAAAGAAATCCCGATGGGATCTCAAACCCCGGCGGATGGTCAGAGCCCGCCGGCCCCGTCTGCAGGTGGTTCCTTCAAGGTTCGCTTAATGATGACGAAGATATAACAACGATAAATGTTGTTCATGGTTATAAAATTATTTTAAGCCATTTCTATTATTTGTAATTAAAAAAATATTTTTTACTTTTAAAAAATGTAATGTTAATCAATTTATGAAGTAACATGAAGTAATCCAACAGTAACAAACAGTTAATTTAAATTTAAACATTCTGTAACTCCAAAATCTGAACTGGAATATTAGGCCTCAATTTCATCTGCAATTCCGTTTAGTAGTAGAAGTCGACTAGTTTCAAACCCCATTACTTTTAAAAACTTGTAATGTTTCATTATGGTACAAGTGGTCACGAAAAATAAAATTACAAGAACACTTGATATACTCTATTTAAATTAGTCATGCTATAGCAATATCACAATTATATAACAAATTACCATTAGCGTAAAATTACCGTAGCAAATAAATAACAGCATAGCAATAAATAATTAACAAATTATACTTCAATGTTTACAGCTATGAAATAACTAATAAAACGTATTTCTAAATGTCCCATAAGGCATGCTTTATTTAATTTTTAATCCGTTATAGATACAATGCATTATTGAAACATTCAACATTTACATTGTTAATTGGGGTGTTACTCGACTGGGAAAAGTTTAGAACGATTTCCAATTAATGTTTTATGAACTTGAATCAAGTTTGCCAGTTCATGACGGTTAATCAAGATGCTCGTTTCCACACAAGTTTTGCAGTTTCAATTAACTTTTGTTAAACACACCATTAGTTTCAATAATTTAGCCATAGTTGATGCTTTTGGACTTCTTGTTTGTTGAAACGAAAATATACTTTCTTAAGATTATTAAAACTGAGCATTGATGTCAAGAGCATAAATAAATATATTATACGTTATGCCAACAGATCAAATGATTAAGTTTCATGCTTTACACAAAAAAATTTGAGTGAGTTGTTAAGTTATAAGTTTTAACTTACTTATGATTTATTAAAGATTAACATTTATATTCTAAACTTTTTGATTCGTTAAATTAAATTCAGAAATTAGCAAATGTGGATACGGTCTACCGAATATGTTAGCGGGTTCTTCATTCATACAGCAGAGAAAAACAATGTCAGTTAATGTCACTTACACAGGTTGAACAAGAGTTTAAATAAATCAACTCAAATGAATATGAACTTCACTTCAGAAAGACTCAGTTTTAACTAATATCCCACTCTCAGGCTCAATGTCATTTACAGTTGATTCAAGTTTAACGCTTAACTTCAGGTTCAATGGCATTGTAAGTTGGTACAAGATTAATGTATCTTCAGGTTTGATATGAATTTAAGATTACTCAAGTTTAATGTAAAAGTATACAACGTTTTAATCAAAGTTAGTCAAGTTTTATTTAAAGTATCTAAAAGTATACTTAGGTTTAATAACATTTTCAGATGACTCAAATTAAACGTTACTTCATGTACACAATGGTTTAAGCAATTGCAAAATTTTAACGTTAATTATAACTTTAAGTTCACTCAGGTTTGATACCATTATAAGTTGACTAAAGTTTAATGAAACTTCAGGTTCACTCATGTTTAATATAATTTTAAGTTTACTAAAGTTTAATTGACATCAAGCTGACTTAGGTTTGATGTGGTCTAAAGTTTAACCAGGCATTACATAGATTCAAGTTCAACGTCTTTTAAACTCACTGAAGTTAAACGTATCTTTAAATTCACTCAGGTTCAACGTCATTTCAAGTTTAACGTAATTCTAGGTTAATCGTCATTATAAGTTGGCTCAAGTTTTGCGCAGCTTCTGTTTCACTCTAGTTTATCGTATTTTCTGGTTCATCCTCAATTATGTTTTATAATTTAATGTTTTAAATTTTTATATTCAATTTAGGCCATAAAAAGTGCCATGGTTAAAAAATACTTCCTTGTATCAATGAAGCGGTAACGATATCAATGACTAAAGAATTTAGTCGCCCATGTGTAGCGGTACAGTGCGGGGAACAGAGAGATTTCCCTAGGGTGGGTTCACGGGTTCAACCCCACTGACACGGTAATGAAAACGCGATCACAGGTAAATATACGAGCAAATAAACAACACAGCTGCGCCAGTCGCGCAGACTTCGCTCCCCAGTGGCTTGTGCGTTTCCTTGAGGATAATATAAAAGACACACTTAAATGTCTTCATTATTTTTTCTTTGCCCTACCTAAGCGATGGTGTAAGATGAAAATATTGTGTTTTCCAAACATTTCGAATCTGAGTTGTCAGTTTATGTGGAGTGTGGAGATACGTTGAGCTTATACATCATCTCCAGTTTTCCCCTTTTTTTAATTATTTATGTTTGAGGGTAGCTCACCCCTAAAACCCCTTAAAGGCTCGAAAAAATCGCAAGAATGGTACTAAAAATTTTGAATTAAAACTTCGTGTTTTTTCTTAAGGTCCCAAATAATACTATACCAATGTCATGACTGTAAAAACAATGGTTCAAACGTTATCAACTTTATAATTTCAATACAATTTTTATATTCTGGGAAAACAAAACAGCTATAGACTGATTTAAATACCAGCATTAAAACCGTCCGAAAACACTAATCAAACAAACGCTTTAAATTTATTCTATTATTACATTTAGTTTATTATTTTTTCCACGGAAAACAGTTCCGGAGAAAGGTTAAATTTACTACCTGAGATAAATCGCAGTACGTTATCTAAGATTGTGCAATGTTATTCTTAAAATGATCCAATAAACCCACATAGGAATTTGTTATTATCTCGAGGCGCGAGTGAGCTTCGAATAATTTCCAATGTTAACATTTCGTAGTAAACAGGATTCAATAGAGAATATAAAATGGCACAAGCACTGGTGTGCTCCGTTGTAATAATTTTAGTCAGGGCTACAAGTTTAAACGTTTTCGTCAACTACAAGCGATTATATTCAACTATCTCATCTATTATATCAGATTTTAACATACCAGGATGAGTAAAGCATTTTAACCTCTGTTAAATCATGTTTATTGCGTATTACGAATATAATTAATTCGTTATAATTGTTTTTTAATCTTCAGACCCTTTTACTCTCTAAACCCACCTCCCTGTCTTCACAGGGAAGAAAGGAGGGGAGAAAAGGTTGGAAGATAAAAATTGCCAAGCACGTAGTACAGTATGTAGTCAATATGATTTTGAAATACTTTAGTCCAGTGCTCCGCTAACACCAATTTTCTAAAATATTATAATCCAGTGCTAAGATTATTCAACATGCCTACGAAACATTAGCGGAATAACAATAAACATTGCGGTGGGGGGGCCTCTGTAGAAAAATTCCTGGTTGCACCACTTATCATGAAAAATATATAGAAGTAAATTTCAATGAATTGACACCTCATTTATTTTTGTAGATTCTTTATTCATCTGTTTTATTTATTCTTTCACTGAAATAGGCTCCCATTAAACTCATTAAATATACTGATAGTTTTCTGTCACGTAGCATTGAGTAATAAGATTAAGTAACCATGTATAAATCACGTTTTATATTCTTTTGACTCGCAAAAATCTAAAAAGGTAACTCGACAGAAAACAGTTTTGCGCCCGATAAGTTTCTCTCAAAGGAGGATTTGAAGTTCGTGTTGTTAGCAGGACGTAATTTATTGCTCACGATTCAAAAGTCAAAGTCGTTCCTACAGAACATGTTTCAACATCACGGATGAAAGAAATCTTTCCAGTAGTAGGTTTTATAACAGACTATTCTCTAGCAAGCACGGTTGTTATTGGTTTAATATCAACGTTATTAATTTCCGTTTACTCGAGAATGACCAGTGAGCCTTTAGCCTTTCCTCTTCAGTCCCCCACACAAGATAACATAAGAGACGCAGGAAATAATAATTGGGTCCGGAAACACAAAAAAAGGTAGATCCTGTAAACCCTTTTTTAAAGGTTATCCCCTTAAATACTGTTTGGCTAGTGAAGATGACTAGGACACCAATTGAACCAAATTAAGAGTAATCGTAGTAAATTTTATTATTTATACCGTTTCTGTAGTTTATACTTATTTAAGATAAATCGTCCTCGGTTCTCCCCAATCACCCCATTAACACATTCATCTCATCCAATCATTCACTACATTCACTACAGTCATCCCAATAGAGCATTAATCCCATTCAACCATTCACCAAATTCGCCCTTTCTCCCCATTAAGGGACGGTGTCGTGTCCTATAGCCTAGCTACTTTAAAGGTCATGAACTGTGGATAGTTATAAGTGATGGTCGGTGAATGTGATGTTCCCTGGTGTAGAATAACATACTCACTACGATTATCCACAAAAGGCCATCCTCATAATCCACCAGTTTGTAATCCAGAGGCAAAGCTGTGGTAGGACGGGCTTACTGCTAGTAAATAAATTAACTTCATGCTGTCAGATACTGAATCGCTTTTTCAATAAATGAATATGGTTTAAATGCCTTACTGTCAAAGCAATCCTTGTAATCTTTGTAGGTTTCTGCAATTCTTAGAGACATCCCATGGCCTGATGATGATTCCATCTAGGAATTGAAACTGCAGTCGCCTACAAAGACTACAAGGGTTGCTTCGACAGTAAGGTATTTAAACCATTTATTAATTTATTTAAATAAATGAAACCCTCGGCTTAGAGAAGCGCTATTTGAATATTGCACAATTTGGTTGACTATTAGGTTGGTACAAAGTACTGCATATTACATATTAAAACAAATTACCAATTAAATGGAAATAAGAAACTTGACAGAATCTAGATTAATAAAAAAGGAAATTTTGGAATTTTGAAAACGGGTGGAAGATGGGAGGTGTTTCCTTGTAGACACCTCGCTCACGAGTGTCGAATCGTTGCACTTCTCATCGACTACTGATACAATTCTCTTGCTGATTTAGGTGAGCTATACACCGTTGTCGTAAGACTCGTGTCGTACGACATTTTCGTGTATGGGCGAGTCTATCGCACTAGAAAGCAACCTGTGTTAACAAATGGGAGCTTACACACTACTTGCCACATATATATGAAACATCATCTTTGTATAAAGACATGTGTCGTATAGAACCGGTTGGTTGGTGTTTAGTAAGACATGTCGCGCGAGACACCACCCCATGCATGCGCCCGACTCATCTTCCTAAATCCGAAGTGGTCTGCGGGGAGCCTACGGGATATATGAATCCTTCACCGATAACGTCTTCGTCTCACAACTGCTGAACTGAACGCAGCATCCAGCAAACATACGACATAAGACACGGCGCAAAAGACATCTTACGACACCTGTGCGTACCCGTCTTACACACTCGGGTGTTGTCCGGGGTTGGTCCAGTATTGTTGGCTTGTTGGTTGACTCAGTGTATTTCTTATACCATGTGGGAAACTTTGATGTTACCCAATTCTTGTTGAGGAAATTTAAGGTGAGACATATACTGCGAAGTAAGCTTTAGGATATTCAAACCTTGGTGGCAAGAATTGTGGTTACAGTATGAACAGACTATAATTTTTCAAACTAAACAAATATTCATATAAATTAAATTGTGTTAATATTAAAAACTTGTTATAGTTCTACAGGATGTTTCTGAACTACCAGGTCCCCTTTTGTAGAATTGTCACCTGTATCAAAACGAATATATTTTACAATACAAACATGAGCTTGAATCTGCGGCACCTTGTTTTCCACATTCTTCGAATGTGTTTTTTTACAAATTTCGTATAGAATATAGAATCTTGAAATTTTGTTATGAACCTGTATAAACTAGCTCTATAAATGAGTCTAAAATATTAAAATATGTTTAGATGATCTTAATTAAAAAATGGCCAGTCTTTAAAATAATAAAATTGACATGTATGGAAAATGGCTAACATTAAGTTAAAAACCAAGTTATCATAGTTTTTGTATCTTTTTAATGTAAATGTAGTGATATATTTAATAGCTAAGACAGTCAGATGATAAATAACCAAATTAAAACACATTTTATTAATGAGATGTTTACAAATGAATGTAAAGTATTATCGTGCTATTGAAACTACAGTTATTTGTAAAAGTTCAATAGTTTGGTTATTTGTCATCCAATTTTCCTAATTAAAGCAACATTTCCCGTGCATTTCCACTTTAAATTTGATATACAGTAATAATTAACTGAATCTGATCAATAATTCAAAAGTAAATTCACTCTAAGTTCAATAGTGTTCTTAAATGTCAATGAATAAAGAGGAAAAGTTTATCTTTTTATTTATGTCACTTGCTTTACGTAATTTAATCAATCGATACTTACATAATTATGCGTATTTATCTTCTGCAATTTCGTGGTATCAATAATTAAAAGCTTTTCTTCATTGCATATAGTTGAATTCGTTTTCTACTATAATCCTAAAGACTTATTAAACAGTCAAATACTGTATCTACAAAATGAAGAGTCGGTTTTGATTGATTTGATGATTTGAAGCGAGGAAGAAATGTAAAGAATTGCTTTCTAAGTCCAAACGAAGAATTAAAGTAGATTATTTCAGATATACTATTAGTGTATAAACTACTATTAATGTTAATCCTAGTTCAGTCAGTTTGGAATATTATTAAAAGGCTAAGGTTGAGTGATTGTCAAACCACATCAGTGACTCATTGATGTGGTTTGACAATGTGGAGGGGACGCTGCGGTTGCAGACGCATTCGCTTCTTACTTCCAATCTAGTCACTTCTCATCTTGATAACGAGAAGTTGTACCACCGAGCGGTCAACTGAAGCTGTCCATCCACATACTGATAGACATTCAGTATGTGGATGACCTTTAACAACTTCACAGAATCAGAGTTACAAGCGGCGCTTAAGAATCTCAAGTCGAAACGCTCTGTTGTGCCTGATGGTGTCCCTTTTTTTATTTTTAAAGGCTGTTCTGAATTTTTTGTTAAGCCTCTTCTGAGGATTTTAAATTCATATTTAAGTACCTCGTACTTTCCTAATTTTTTGAAAATCACAAAGGTCGTTCCTATTCATTAGTAAGGAAAGAAAACTACATAAAAAATCACCGGCCCGTTGCTCTTTTATCCATACCTGCAAAACCGTTTGAGTATATATTGTATGACAGGCTCTTTCACCATGTTAAGTTCCTGATCACCTCTCTTCATCATGGGTCTTATCCAAGGAGGTCCATCAACCTGAATCTTCTAAATATTTTTTATTTTCGTATCTTTTCTTTCGATAAGGGGGCCAAATTGATGTGATTTACACATTTTCAAAAAGCGTTTGACAAATTTAATCATTTATTACTCTAGTATAAGCTCAATTATCTTGGAGTTTCCAATATAGGGTTGCGTTTCTTCTATTCTTACTTACAAAATAGAAAGCAGTTAGTTCATTCTCATGGTCATTCATCTTCGAAGTTCGTTGTGCCCTGAGGTTCGAACCTTTGACCTTTATTGTTCACAATATTTATAAATGACATCGTTGATAATGTTTTGAGTAGTTAAGTCATTCTTCATGCTGATAACGTGAAGAGATTTAGGGAAATCAAGAATAATAGTGATTGTATTCTCCTTCAACAGGATCTTGATCCCTCATAACGTTTACCTCTTTGACATGATTTAGTAAGTCCAAATTAAATTTTTTAGATACTTATTCTTCACGTATGATGTATCTTACCCTACCTGATTGAACTAATTTGTAATGAACAGCTTAAATATTCGTCGTGATATGGACAAGCGTATCTTTCTTCACAAACTGGTTGATGGCATGGCAGACAACAGCGATATCTTTATCTTGTTTGACGTTCCTTGTATATTGACCTTCGTCCAGAGCCAGGGCGTTATTTAGTCCACCTATTTTGAAGAGCTTGTTTTGAATCTCAATATCAAATATACACAATGGTAAAGTCATATAACTCGTTGTCGTTAATATTTATATAATTACTCGAATCTTAATTCTCAAAAGAAACTATTAATTTATGTAAAAAGTAATTTATGTAATTCATTAAATTTTGTTTCCTGGCTGAATGTGTTCTTTATCTTATTATATAGTCTTTCCTTTATTGATTTTTATCCATTCTGTTCTGAGATTATTTTTTTTATTGTTTGTAGTCATAGTGAGCTACTCTTATAATACTTTTGTGTATTTAGTACTGCTAATTAATTGGAATTATGTTATGTTAAGTAGCATTTTGAAATAAGTAAGTGGTGAGTCTGAGATTAGTTTAAATATAATGTATGAAATTAGGTATGTTTTGCCAAAAAGTATGTATGCCATTACTATTTTTAATGAAGTTTATTCAAACAGAAGATATAACTCAACACTCAACGGGCATGGAGGTCGGATAATTTCTTAAATAAATTAAGGTTAGCTTGTTTAAAGGAATATAGTGAAATTTTGTATGAAAACTGTTGTTAATAATTAAAATCATTTTTAAATAAACTATTTTCATCATAAGTCAAATATTATTTTTAATTACACCGTTATTGAGTATTAAACGAACGTAGGTTATGTTAAGTTTAGCAGCCCCCGAATGCCCCTGCAAAGCAACCATTATCCTTGGTCGCCGTGTTCAGTATATTGCCTTCAACAATGGCCGGGGGTTGGGCTGATTCAAAGCTTTACACTCTTCGCCCTTTACTATTATAATCGATTATTACACCCTTAGGCACTATCACAACTACAATGTCACTCATCAAAACTTGCTGTCCAAACGAAGGAATAAATAAAGTGGTTCTTTTAACCCACGACGATGCTACTTAGTCATCTCTTAAGGTATAAAAAGTCCATTAAAATTTTAGTCTCAAATTACTTATGGAAACATTGTTATAAAGAGTGAACATAAGTTCTTCATGGGTTTAATATCTTCTAAACGATAAAAGGTAAATCAATAAGATTTTGTACACCAAAATATATATATAAAATTTACTATTTGGAGGAAATATCAGTTTTCTCTCACATCATGGGGACGTTCTGCAGGGTGAAAATGGAAATCTAAAAAAGAAGCGTAAGTCAATATTTATAAAACTTTTAAGGGCTTATCTAGATGAATTTAATGATAAAAACTGGACTGAAAAGGGGTGATTGAAAAGAAGATGACGGTAGTTTGAAAAATGAAATATATAAACTTAAACCCGCCGCGATTATGTTTTTGATTATGATTGACCTTTTGATATCCGATTCCAGGAATTGTATTCCAAATAAAAAACCTACAATATGGAACCGAATTTTATTTATGCTAAATACTTTATTTATTAAGTATTTCTGGTAAGGTGTTACAGGATATGCTTAAATATTCCGCAATTTCAAGTGGAATATATCGTCTGAAAGTTAATCTCATAAGATTGATCGAAAAGAATAATTGAGGTGGTTTTAAGTTCATAATCTTCAATTATCAAAACACCACCATTTTCTTTTTTTATCAACCCTTTTTTAAATATATAACTATATTAATTGTTTTAATATGTTAAATTTTCTTCTGCAGGGGAAAAATAAATTACAGTATATCATAAGGTTTATTAATTTTAAAATGTTGTCTTATTATTGAATTGAACCTAAGAATATAAGAGTGTATAAATTCATTAAAACCGTTCAATTTTTGAAATCTTAGCACTCAAAAACGAAAAATAGGTTTCTAGACTTGGTCTTACGATGAGGATGCTAATAGCTCAATACCCTAAACAAATCTTTAAAAAATACTTTTATATTCCGTCTCTAAAGTAAACAGATCGTTTATGTTTGTACGCTACCGAATAGTATCATTAACGAACGTCTGGTATAGTGGGACGGAGCACAATAGTTTTCAGGATGCTAGCTAGCTAGTGTTTGCATAAATCACATCGGTATGCGTTCGCAAAGTCAACACCGAAGACCGGATCGGAGTGGGCTCCATTGTGAATCAGACAAAAGCGCCTCGATTCCGTCTTTGTTTTAATCCGATTTGTGTTTGTTTTCCCAAGGAAATCTCTATGGAAAAAGTTGCTTTTGTTTATTCTAAAATTTTCATCGAAAATATCACGCTTAAATATTTGTTGGTGGGATTAAAAAAAAACTTCTATATATTAAAGATTGTTCTATATAAGATTGATTCAACTTGTTTTGGAATAGATTGTTTAATACATTACAACTAAAGAGCTATTAGAAAACCTATATAGTTTAAGTATTCCAGACCGTATTTAAAAACAATATTTATGTTCACTATTCCCATCATGTGTAATCTTATCTTTGCATAACTTCAATTATTTTTAATCCTAGGTCTAGCCCGTCAACTGTAGGATTTTTTACAGCTTAAACAAGAGTTAATGTAGAGACAGGGTGGTTTTAAAGTTCCTTTCCCCTCCTTTTTCTACAATTTATATTTAAAGTAATTTTCAACTATGGGGTTTATTAAACTTTTACCAACCCTATCGTTTGTAGTAATTAAACAAATTAGGAGTTCCCAGGTCCAAGATGTAAGAATCAACTTTATAATTCTGAATGAGAAGCTTCTTGTGCTACGTATCAAAATAGTACAGACTTTCTCTGGAACAAAGTGCCGCAGTCAAAATTTAAAAAGGCTGCACCTTTTTCAATATATCCTTATGCCTAGGATGATGGGGTCTACATAATAGTTTTATTATAACTTGTTATGCAGCATGGGGTATGATTGTGAAAACAATTGATTTCCAAACAAAGATTATTTTTTTATTTTTACAACTCGCAGTGATTACTTTTCATATAAAAAACATAGTTTCAACTTAATTTTATGAAATAATTTCAACACAGTATTTTTTTCATAACCATATAGCATGACAACTTTCCAACGATAACTTTTATGCTGACTCATAATGACATTAGTTTCATCCTAGACCAATGGTTACCTTGAAAATGGTGTAACTATTTTCAATTTCAATTACACCACTGTTGTCAAAGGGGCTTGCTCATGGGATTGCTGTCTCTAGTAGATCTATTATCTCGTTATCCTCCTCGGGCACTTAAAACTGTAAACCCTTAGTTATAGCTATTAGTTATAGCGTAACAGTACTTAATTAATTATATGATCTACTAATACCCTACAGTCTATATTCTTGTAATTTTCACGTCGTCCTTAAATAATTTGGGTATGAACGTAAAGTAAGAAAATTACACTTTATACACATTTATAAATCAATGTATTTCATGTACATGGATATTGTTATTTTTCTGTTATGGGCAATATATGTATTATATAGATTACTGTAGTTATAGAACTAACCAAAACAGTTCTTTATGTGATCAGGGTTTCATTAGTTCTGTAAAATATTTATGTATTACCCGTATAGAAATAAAGTTTTTTCATTTTCATTTTTAAAGTATCATTTGACTTCATTTTATTTTATATTATTACAATATTGAACTTTTCCGTTGCAGTACAAACGAAATGACAGTACTAAACTGGTAAATAACCAGTGATACAACAAACTGATTAGCTGATTCATGTTTTGCCAACTTTTTCCACGTACACGAGCGATAAACTACATGAGTGTTTCTCTTTGCAAAATGAATTTATGAATTTAACAAAAATAGATATCACAGTGAATCTGAATTCTGAAGCCTTTGAAATTTTGATCTCTACGTCAAAAAGCGAGTTAGGTTCTGGGCGTTATCAATGTTCAACGCTTCAAAGGCTGCCAATTATAACATGTTACGTGATAATCCCACTACATGAGTCCTACCTGCCGCTATTTTTAATGTATCGGATACCTTACCAATGAAAATGATGTTTGGCGTATTGTTATTAATAGGACTTATTTATATCGAAATTAAAACCAAATATTTTACCAATATCGGTGGTGAAATTAAACGAACAAATATAACTTGGTTTAAGGTCATCTAATCATCATGATTAATGATGATCATGATGATCTAATGGTCATGATTGGTTTAATCATCTTAGTATTAAATTAAACTCAAGTAAAAATATACTCAAGAGCCGTAATGACAAAAAATTCTACAATCATTCTACTGAACTCGGTTACTTACCACCAAAGGCATCGGGTTGGTTTGAAAGAAAACAGTTGAAATTATACGGGGTTTTGTTTATTCCCAAAATAGTAAAAAGGTATGGAATCTTGCTAATTTTATTAGCATTACGCACTAAGCAAAAGGTTATAAATTTCTACTCAAGCATACATTTAATGTTCTGATAATAAAGACGAAAATTTTTAAAATACTCGGTATTTATTAAAATAAAGTATATATTTAGAAGATATTATTTTTTAAATTTTTCAATTTCTATCCATTTACAGGTAGCAAATCCCCTTCAACGGTCAGAGTTTAAAAAATTCAAAATCTATATTTTAATTATACAGGTAGCGGCAAAATTATCTTACTGTGTTCGCTGCCGCGCTGTCGAGCAAGTTAGTGGTGCAGGGTGCCTCAAACGAGACACATATAGCTGTGAAGAGTTACAGGTTCAACATTAAAACTGAATTCGGCAGGCCTCCCAAGGTCATCCAATACGCGTAACAACGTCAACTGTCAGAGAATCTTGAAACCAGTCCTAGCTGACCATTTCTGTCAGTTCGCGTTATGTGCCAATGTTAAAAAACTTTCTGATCCCTGAACGTTACAGATATTGCTTATTCCGCAACATAATTTGTTTCCAGTAGGATGGGGCTGCTGTCCCTGTAACTCAAGTTTCGTGGACAAGTCATCTCGCATTTTGGAGGCATTTCGTAACCAACGTGCTCCTAGGGTCTCATAATTTGTCATTTTTATTGAAGGGATTCTTTAAAGCAAGAGTTCACACAAACAAACCCACTCATTGGGTGAGCTTAACGATAACATAGGCAAGAAATCTATAACCTATCTCCAGTAATACTAGGGAAGGTGTTTATAAACTTAACTGCAAGATTGTAAGAACTCATAACCCTAGAAGGGCATTATTTTTAAAAGAAGCCATTTTCAAGTCTGAAATTGGTAAAAACGTCTCTTGTTGGAGTATTTTTGTTAATATATATATAAAAGTTATTAATATATAAATATATTAAAAGTGGTAATTTTAAATCATCGGAAAATAATATAGTTTTGGATTATTTATTTTCCCATATGGCCACTACAGTATTACTTTAATTTTGCATCCCAGCCATATGTATCCGACTATTAAATCGTCAGTAATGCTATCAAAAAATTAGGATCATATGAATAGCAGAAAACTATTATGTTATTTTTATTTTACGTTTTGATATTATAGGTGCAATACTAAAAAATCGATAAAAACTCGTAAGTAATTGACGAAAAAGTGGTTATTTACTTTAAACTCGTAAGCCAGTAGCACTGTGTACTGTATCACAAAAACTAATTCCAACAAAATCTATCAGGTCGAATCGAATAATAGGTTGTTCGAAAAATTGTTTCCAGACAGAAGTTTGCCCATTAGAGTGGGACGTGAGCGATTTCACGGACCATTCAAAAAACACTTGTCCGCCAATTCCAGCTAACTACTCTTCTTGTTTTGATACTTGTCGAACAAACCCGTTCCTCGTGTTACATTTATATACACCGTAAACAACTCGACACATACTCATTATGAGCAGACTTCGAAATAATTTATGTATGCGATTACAAAACAAGATACGCCATTCCAAAGCAAACTTTGCTATTACAATTTACTCAAAGGACTTTTGTCGCAGGGCACGTCAGCCTGGTGGATTTAGCGTACCCCCTGGTTCGAGTCTCAGGAACCTGCATGGTTCCTGAGAGCTCGGCGTACTGCTGGAACCTCAAAATCCGCTCCCACTGAGGCAGATATTTGCCTCACTACATGGTTCCAAGATTTAAAGCCCTTACGTAACGAAAACGATATAGTTGTGCAGTGGTCTCTTCAGACTGCCCAAACTTCCTGCAAACTGGTTCTTTCGTGTGCGTGCGAGTTGCTTCCTCATGAGGCCATGTCCCGTGATGAGACCAACATTTAGTCTTGAGTTCAAACCCAACTAACCGTAGAGGTTTTTCTACTACCTCTAGGAGGGGTATCTGAGGGAAAATTTAGTCACCCTCAGAAGGGAAGCTCCGACCATCTTGATATCATGAGTCCACGCCATGATTTCATTATTTGAATGTGCCCTTGAAACTCCATAAATGGACTGGATTGGCCTTCGTTAGCCCATTTAGACCCAGAGTTATCGGATGATGACGAAGACGATGAAGATATTTATTTGTAATAAGATAGAAGATTAAAGATATATTTAATTTAAAATTTTTATCTTACATTTTGGTTTTAGAATAAAAATAGGATTAATTATATATTTAATGTTTATATAAAAAGTAAAAATTAATATTTAGCTGATCATAAATAAATTATTGTGTAATGTAGCTATTTTTATTTTGTTCCAATATTATATTCTTTGTACTACAAAATGCTAAATACATTTATAGAACTGACCTGTGAAGTATTACATATTCTTAAAGCTCTTGATTTTATCTGTAAAATGTCAAATAAAAACTAATAAAAATGTCTATTAATTGTGAAGTTTTGATTAGAAATTTAAAAGTTTTGAATTATTTAAATAATGCAACATATTTCCAGTATATCTGAAACGCCTCTTCGTCCTCGAAGGTTCAATGTGAGAGACAGTGAGGTATCGTGGCAGTATTTAGTGATATAGCTAGACACTAGACAGTGAGAGACAGTGAGGTATCGTGGCAGTATTTAGTGATAGGGCCTATAGCTAGACACTAGACAGTGGCCGCTCTTGATCTGAGAGGAGTCGCCGACCTCCAGATTAGATCCAGAAACCTTTGACTTACTGGCACAACGTGTTACTGCTATTCTAAAACTTATTATTTATTCACATTAAATTGAATAATACAGTGGACTCACTTCACATACCTCACTTGAAAGTCCATTTGAAATTATTTTCCATTTACTAATAAACTATAAGAGATACGTCTTCCTAAGTTTTACAGCAGTATTTTTGGACTTACTGCAATGATAGTAGGCCTACAAAATAGCTATAAAAACAACAAACCTTTATGAAATTATTTTATAAAATATTTTTCACTTTAGTTTTTTTCATTTTAATAATACTGCTTCTATACTACTACCATAGCTTTTTTAACTTGGTAAACATTTGATGGAGGCATCTATTATATCCCCTGAGATAATAAGATATGTACGGATGATTTTATTGATGAGATAATATGGAAATGAATGTATGGTTTCCGGGAAAACACATTTAATTATTTTATAAATATTTAATAAAAATGTCAACAGATGTTTCAAAATCTCCAGGTTCATAATTGGATCTACTTGTTCCAATGATACAATACCTTCATATGCCGATATATTACTTAAACAGAGAGCTTAACATGCTAAAATAAAATATTCAACATACTTCTAGTGGTCAGAAATTTATATTTGGCCCATTAAAATGTATACAAAAACACCAAATAACAATTAACAATCTTTTTGTAAAACCGACCAAACAAACTTTATTGTATTTAGTAAAGCAATTATATTATCGAATTTTACGATGTTATGATTTCATGTTTTTTTGTGTCTCGTTGGTCTAGTGGTTAGCGTCTTGAACTTCGGTGTAAGAGGTCGGGGTTTAAGCGCAGGATGCTCAGTTGGGATGTTACCGTTTCCCCAAAACGCTGTTGTATACAATCATTCTCTCACTCTTTAAAATTACCTCTAGTGTAAAAAAGTTATATGATATGTACCTAAAAATTTATAGTCATCGACAAAACCATTTCCTCTAATCCAACCTGGAATGCCGCAAGCGACAACTACCCAGTGCTTGTCCCAAGCTGACAAATGTTTCAAGTGGACGGGGATCCCGGCTTAACAATGAAGATTAAATCTCTTTAAACGCCATGCACCAGTTTTCGTCCGGACGACAACAATAAAAAGGGAAATTAAGCACTTCCCCAAACAGTGTCGTTTGTTCGGAGTTAAAAACGACAAGAATGAATGGTCGTTTGCGAAGCGCTTACCGGCGCCTACCCGCCACCCCGTTATATCGCTATTCCGGCCTTTTATAAAAAGTAAAATAATTATTGTTACTTGGTCACTCATATACAGGGTAATTCATGAAGAAACGGAAAGAATTGAAAGACGTGTTCTTCTTGTAAAAGTGATGAAAAAAGTTCACATAAACACGGGTTCGGAAATGCTTTGTTAGCATTGTTAGTTACGGCTGGCGAAAAGCTTCGCCCGAATTTCAATACACCTATTAAAATAAGGCTATCCAGTTTTTGTGCGTTATTAAAGTGTAAAATGAAGTGTATTTTATGTGAAATGAACTGAAAAATGTAATAATTTTTATTTTTTTATCAAATTTAAAAATTTAATAATTGTTGTGGTTGGTTATTATTTTTAACATCATTAATAATATTTTTGAACTATCAATAACGAACCTAACTTACCGACCATCCCTTTACCCGGCGTCGCCTCCCTTAACCCATCGTCGCCTTCCCCTTCTCATCCCGAACGTCCCCTTACCTGGCATCGCCTCCCGTAACCCTACGTCACCTTCACCTTCTCATCCCGAACGTCCCCTTACCTGGCATCGCCTCCCGTAACCCTACGTCACCTTCCCCTTCTCATTCCGAACGTCCCCTTACCTGGCATCGCCTCCCGTAACCCTACGTCACCTTCCCCTTCTCATCCCGAACGTCCCCTTACCTGGCATCGCCTCCCGTAACCCTACGTCACCTTCCCCTTCTCATCCCGAACGTCCCCTTACCTGGCATCGCCTCCCGTAACCCTACGTCACCTTCACCTTCTCATCCCGAACGTCCCCTTACCTGGCATCGCCTCCCGTAACCCTACGTCACCTTCCCCTTCTCATCCCGAACGTCCCCTTACCTGGCATCGCCTCCCGTAACCCTACGTCACCTTCCCCTTCTCATCCCGAACGTCCCCTTACCTGGCTTCGCCTCCCGTAACCCTACGTCACCTTCACCTTCTCTTCCCGAACGTCCCCTTACCTGGCATCGCCTCCCGTAACCCTACGTCACCTTCACCTTCTCATCCCGAACGTCCCCTTACCTGGCATCGCCTCCCGTAACCCTACGTCACCTTCCCCTTCTCATCCCGAACGTCCCCTTACCTGGCATCGCCTCCCGTAACCCTACGTCACCTTCCCCTTCTCATCCCGAACGTCCCCTTACCTGGCATCGCCTCCCGTAACCCTACGTCACCTTCCCCTTCTCATCCCGAACGTCCCCTTACCTGGCATCGCCTCCCGTAACCCTACGTCACCTTCCCCTTCTCATCCCGAACGTCCCCTTACCTGGCATCGCCTCCCGTAACCCTACGTCACCTTCCCCTTCTCATCCCGAACGTCCCCTTACCTGGCATCGCCTCCCGTAACCCTACGTCACCTTCCCCTTCTCATCCGAACGTCCCTTACCTGGCATCGCCTCCCGTAACCCTACGTCACCTTCCCCTTCTCATCCCGAACGTCCCCTTACCTGGCATCGCCTCCCGTAACCCTACGTCACCTTCCCCTTCTCATCCCGAACGTCCCCTTACCTGGCATCGCCTCCCGTAACCCTACGTCACCTTCCCCTTCTCATCCCGAACGTCCCCTTACCTGGCATCGCCTCCCGTAACCCTACGTCACCTTCCCCTTCTCATCCCGAACGTCCCCTTACCTGGCGTCGTCTCACGTAACCCTGCTTCGCCTTCCACTTCTCATCCCGACTTTCCACTTACGTGGCATAGCCACACGTAAGCCTGCGTCATCTTCCACATCTCATCACGACTTTCCCCTGGCGTCGCCTCACGTAACCCTGCGTCGCCTTCCACTTCTCATCCCAACTTTGTCCCTTAACCGGCATCGTCTCACGTAACCCTGCATCGCCTTTCACATCTCATCCCGACTTTCCCCTGGCGTCGCCTCACGTAACCCTGCGTCGCCTTCCACTTCTCATCCCAACTTTCCCCTTACCTGGCGTCGTCTCACGTAACCCTGTGTCACCTTCCACCTCTCATCCCGACTTTCCCCTTACCTGACGTCGCCTCACGTAACCCTGCGTCGCCATACTTGCCCATACACGTTCTTCCAATTATAACCTCAAAACCAACTAGAATCCTATTTCCCCAGGTTAAACATCGTCTGGTGTTACCCCTTCGATCCCCGGATTGCTGCCGTTAAATATTGGGCCGATGCATGACATCATGTAAAAGTTTTAGTTTTTTTTTAAATTCAGTTCATTTTAATAAAACAATTTGTGAAAAATGGTTGTTAAATTTTTGTATCAAAACTATGCTGGTTGCAGCTTGTTTACTACCAATCAACTGATTTAGTCAAAATATTCAGCTATTAAATAAATTAATAACGGCTACAGTAATTAGTTTGTTGTTTAGAGCCAATATGACAAATATTAATTAATTACCTTATCAAGGTTTTTGTGAAATTTCAACATTTTTTCAATGTATGACCCCTTTAATATCCTTACATAATTTTTAAGCTAGATACATGAGAAAGTTTTTAATGCAACTGAAAATAAGAATAAGAAATATTTAACTGGCAATATTAAGCTTTAAATTTGTTTGTAAAATTTCAGTAAAATATTTTTTTGACTTTAAAGTTATTTAAATAAAGTTGTAAAAGGAGTTATTATTAAGTCTATGTCTAACTTCCCTGTAGCAAATTTTCGAGCGTTCACGAGCACATAGAATCAATTTATAAATCAAAACAAAGACCCAAGTAGCTAAGCCTCTTATCGCGTTAAACAAACGACCGTTCATTCTTCCCGTTTTTGAGTCAGAACAAACTACGGTGTTTGGAGAAGGGCTTAATTTCCCTACTTTGTCGTCAAGATCAGTGACAAAGAATCTAAGAGTGTTTTCCTCCAAGTTTTATTAAATGCAATGAGTTTCACGGGGATTTGTGAACGTTCAAAATAATGGACAAGGTATGAATGATTTACTTACATATTACTTTCACTCAAAATCTGTTCAATCGTTTCATAAAACTGTATACGGAAAGTTGTTTTCTTCATAAGGTCAATTTTCATATTCCAAGAGACAAAATTTCATTTAATGTTTATATTTTTAGACAAAAAAGATTTAGTTCAAATTAACTGGTGTGAATACCTGTTTCTAAAGCAATCCAAGTAGTTGCAATCACTACTATAGTTTTGGCCTTACATTAGGCATAAAATCATCAGGTACAAGAACGTTCTGGATAAAACATTATCAGAGATAGTGTCAAGGCGCCGCTCGCACCGTGATCCGCCCAGTTATGTGTTGTTGTACGTGTGCAAAATCTTTTAAATGTAACGACCTTCGCATGAAGTGGGTAATAAAGAATATCTTTGTGCCTAAAATAAGGCCGAAACTATATTAGTGATTACAACTACGTGGATTGCTTCAGAAACAGGTATTTATCCGATTAATTTATCATCAGCAATCCGGAGTCTTTATCAAATCATAATGGAATTTAGTTCAGTATAAATTCAAGGAATATCCTGTGAAAAGCGAAAATAAGGTGGGTAAAGGGGGTGGGGGAAGGAGTGGGGAGCTCTGGAGACGAACGACGACCGAGGGGCAGACCAAGCCACATTCGCTCGCCAAACTTTGTGCAACATGGACGCTGACATTGAAGTTTCCGCTGTGTTTCTGTTATATAGTTATGCTTACCTCAATTATGTATATACACACACCAAGACGAAAATTACACACAGAGTGCGTCCGTGACAACACGAATGACAGCGGGTGTGTACTGGCTCAAGTTCGTGCCTGTCTGCGCTCGGCATTCGCCCTTGTTCGTCTCCTTTGATTCGTGGCGGGAGACCGCCAAAATAGCGAGCACGAATGTTGGCGATGCGAACTACCCCGAGTGTCCACGAGCACACCGGGTACACTATCGCGCTCGTCTTAGTTCGCCTACATTCGGCGATAGTGTACTGCTAGCATTACAGTATAGGAGACCAAGAGGTAGGTAATGTGGTGCGCAATACGGTATGTCCGGAATAACCCCCTTGTTCGCATTTGCCAGCTTGTTTCGATTAATAGAAGAATTATTTATATTTATCAGTTTACTAAAGATATTTTAGTTTTTCCGAGAAAGTAACTTTTTATTTAACTATTATAGTTGGGTAGATTCCTTTAGTAGACAATTTGAGTAGGCGCCTAAGTCGTGTATCATTCCGCTAGCAACAAGGCTGAAATAAGCCTTGTGTTTCTAAAATAATAAATAGCAATAGTATAAGTCTGAAATTAGCCTGGTGTTAAATTAATAATACAGCTAGTGTACAAGGCTGGAATACGTCTGGTGTTGCAAAGAACAATTCAGCTAGTACAATGCTGGAATAAGCCTGGTGTTGTGTGAGACAGCTAGGATCCAGGCTGGAATAAGCCTGAGGAGATAATTAAAGTAATTCAATAATTAATGAAAGAATATAACCTTTTCCGAATTGTTTAGGGGTTCGTGGGGCGAGGACGATACACACCCTCTGATGACTGTGAATTAAATGGTAAAGGATTTCTGAGCCCTCACGAACCATATAAAATAAATTAATTAGTTTTTCTCAAAATTAAGATAACCGAACCCTGGTCAACTCAATGTCCTTGAGGCTACCCGTGACAAATATCGTTGTAACTGGACCCAAGTAGCATTTAACCCGTTACAATGCACGAAAGTTTACGGTTGTTTATACTTCCATATTTTCTTTATTAACTACACACTTAATAACTTAATAGGTTTATTGGTTTTAGTTAAGCCATAATATTTTTTAGTTTGAGATATTATATTTTTCTCATTATCTCCATCTTAATCGAATCCTGGTAGTACTCATTTTTTATTTTCATTTCCTCCGGATCATTTCCTCAGCAAAATGGAAATTCAACGGTTTTAGAGGGACATTAGTTTCTAAATAAGGATGTGGTTCATTTCCGTACATGGGTTAGATGCGTTAGACAAAGTTTGATAGACTCCTAAAGGCATAACCGCATAAGTTCATGAATTAATCTGTATGTAATTTAAACGTTGGTACATACTTAAAGAAAGACAAATTTTGAAAGATTTTAAGCTAATTTCGAGTTTAAAATATTTAATTATAAAAAATGAACAATAATACATTCAGTTATAACCACTACTATTGAGGTACGTATTTATTTTCAGCACGCTAAGCCATTACCAATATGTCTAAAAGCGATATTTATTTAAATTGGAATTTCACCTGTTAACTTCTTGTCTTAATATAATTTACAGTTTACACATTAGTAGAGAATTACAAAAAAATCTAGAAACACCTTTAAAAGAGTAAAAAGTTGGTAAAACACAAGGAAACAAGAGCGGCAAACGATAAATCGTCGAAGGCATATTCGATTTCACTTATGGAAATTGAATGAGTTGAAACGATGGTGATTTCCCGTGAGTTTCGGCTCTCAATTTCTGGTCTGAACACCAGTAAAGCCACGCCTGATCATGTCTGAACACCAGCACGGCCACGCCTGATCATGTCAACACCAGCACAGCCACGCGTGATCATGCCTGAACACCAGCACAGCCACGCGTGATCATGCCTGAACACCAGCACAGCCACGCCTGATCTTGTCTGAACACCAGCACGGCCACGCCTGATCATGTCAACACCAGCACAGCCACGCGTGATCATGCCTGAACACCAGCACAGCCACGCCTGATCATGTCTGAACACCAGCACAGCCACGCCTGATCATGTTTAGTGGCATTGCAAATTGCAGCTTGCTAATTTTAATGGTGGTAATAAAAACTTATTTTATTTAAATAACGTATACACCCCTAAAAGTTTTGGGAAAACAATCCACAAAGTTCTATTTTCAGTTTGTAGCCGATATATTGAATGGAAGGATTTCAAACTCATCCGAATGAATGTAGATTGTATATTATACATTTATCAAATTTGATTTCGTTCGGACTATTTTACAACAATTATCGTTTTTAACAGACACACACACACACACACACACACACCAAAAGGTAGAATTGTGGATGGTTGACGGTGAATGTGATATTCTCTGGTGTGGATTAACGTCCGCACGACTAAATACTACTATATACTAAATACTACTACTACTAAATACTACATTCATCCGCAAAGATCATCCTCATAATTAGACCAGTTCGTAATTCAAAGGCAAAAGTGGTTCGGATTCCACGTGAAACTGTAGGTCCTTAGATATCATCCACTAATTACTAATTAATAGAACTATCCGTAGACAACTCCGCACATAACAAGACAATTCACAGAACTAATTAATAGTTCTGTCTAAGAATATGCTAGCCTTAGTAACAAGAATATAAGATCACGGCGAATCATCTTCCACTCATTTATCACTCATGCTTGACTTAAAATGCTTATCTGGGTAGATCGCTTTAAAAAAAAGAATAAAGATACATAAGTCTTGATTCAGCCAGATTCAAGCTCTTGGCCAACAAAGAAAAAATATTCACCGCGCCGTAACACATTAAACAGTTTTACTGCTGAAGCCGCCATCAAGACTAGTGCTGCTTATAGCTAGGTGACCAACTTATTTTAACTGTTTCCAAGGCGAGAAACCACACAATTATTACACTACATTGAGTAATTAGAGTATAACAGTTATTACTTGAAACGAGAGTTGAGGCAAATGAAACCATTTCATATAGTTATTATTTACGTTAAAATAGCGTAAAAAGAACATTAATTTTAAAAAATATATAAATTCTTCCCACCGCTATTATACTCAAAAGCAATCTAAATAAAATGAAACAAATTTCCAGTAGGTCCATTTAGTGGGTAATAACGACATAGTGTGGACGTGGATGGCATAAGTGTAGACGTGAATAGCATATGTGTGAGCCTGAATGACACAATGTTAGACGTGAATGTCATAATTTTGGACGTGATTGGCATGAGTGTGGACGAGAATTGCATAAGTGTGGACGTGGATGGCATAAGTGTGGACGTGAATGGCATAAGTGTGGACGTGAATGGCATAAGTGTAAGCGTACGTGAATGGCATGAGTGTAGGCGTGAATAGCATATGTGTGAGCTGAATCTCATAATTTTAGACGTGAATGGCATAACTTTAGACGTGATTGGCATGAGTGTGGACGGGAATTGCATAATTGTGCAAGTGGATGGCATAAGTGTGGACGTAAATGGCATAAGTTTGATGACACTTGCATAGGTGTGGATTAAATGGCATAGGCCTAATTTTACACGTGAATTGTATGTGTGTGGACTAAATGGTATGAGTTTACAGGTGAATATTATACGTGTGGACGTGAATGGTATAAGTGAGGACGTAATGACATAAGTGTGTTGGATGTGAATGTATACCAAAATGCATCAACTGTATAGTAATCACTATACACTATGTTTTACCTTCTACATTAATTTCATCTAATGTTACAATATTTTATCAATACGTAGACCTAACATACTTCACTCAATGGATCACGCCTAAAACACTATTGACAAGTATGCAAAGTGTTATTGCACAAAATACATTTAATTACATTGGAGCTATCTTTTGACGCGATAATTGTATCCAAGCAAATTATGTTCAACCAGCGGAAGTATAAACTCCACCAACATCCACGAGCGAACAACTTTTGTCGCTCCACTATTTATACGCCAAATTAAACTTCAAAACAAAACAGAATAAGTTTATCAGTGGTAGAATGTTTACAATCACAGTAATTCACTAGATGAATACGAGCGTTAACTTCAAACTTTATGTTATTTTAATAATTTTAAAGAATTAAAAATTGTATTCGTATTGAATTATTGTGCAGGTCGCTCCAGTTTTACAATGTTATAATCTACAATAACTATCCAGGGCTTTGAAACATAATACACTTAAAACAAAAGTTGTCTGTAAATAGATCGTTGGGAAAATTTTGCGTTTACTAAACATCAAAAAATATTATTTCCACGCCAGTACTACAAATTAGAAAGGATAGCCAATGTAAGGAATGTAAGGATTATGAAACAAGCGTAGGAGCTTGCTGGTGCGGTGGGTTTTCATGGAACGTCCAAATATACATATAAATGATCCAACACTGATTGAATAATGTCTTCAAAATTATAATCTTAAATAATATGGGAGATTTGATTCTTCAATTATTAAATTTACTGCATATTTAAAATTCATACATGATAGTCGTCTAATATATTTTGCTAACAAAAACATTCATGTTAAAATTGGACGGGTAAATATTTCCAAACCCAAATAGTAGTTAAAGAATATTGAATGTTGTAGGTTTTTTGATTGTCGATTTAGAGGTGGGATCCGATTAATAAAATGCAATCATTTAAACTTCTAATAATCTAAGTATATATACCAACCACTAGATATTTCCTCCTAATATATCAAGAATGCCTATACCCTGCTCTAAAACATTCTAAATTCTACAAAAAACACGATTTTCTTGCAACAGAAAAGTTCAAACTGTTTCAATTTGCTTTGACCTATAAACCGATATCGATGAGTAATAACAGGCGGTAGGTATTAGTATTCGACTCAGCATGTAGCAGATGCGTCGGCCACGTCGATCCCGCTGTCACGCCACGCTGTCCTCCCCTATAGTGGAATGTGAGGCGGCACGCATCAGTATCCGATGTAATCGGCAGGCAACGTCGGGCCACGTCGATCCCGCTGACACGCCACGCTGTTCTCCTCTATAGTGGAATGTGACGGGCGGCACGCATCAGTATCCGACCCGGCGTGTGGCAGGTACGTCGGCCACGTCGATCCCGCTGACACGCCACGCTGTTCTCCTCTATAGTGGAATGTGACGGGCGGCACGCATCAGTATCCGACTCGGCGTGTGGCAGGCACGTCGGCCACGTCGATCCCGCTGTCACGCCACGCTGTCCTCCACTATAGTGGAATGTGACGGGCGGCACGCATCAGTATCCGACTCGGCGTGTGGCAGGCACGTCGGCCACGTCGATCCCGCTGTCACGCCACGCTGTCCTCCACTATAGTGGAATGTGACGGGCGGCACGCATCAGTATCCGACTCGGCGTGTGGCAGGCACGTCGGCCACGTCGATCCCGCTGTCACGCCACGCTGTCCTCCACTATAGTGGAATGTGACGGGCGGCACGCATCAGTATCCGACTCGGCGTGTGGCAGGCACGTCGGCCACGTCGATCCCGCTGTCACGCCACGCTGTCCTCCACTATAGTGGAATGTGACGGGCGGCACGCATCAGTATCCGACTCGGCGTGTGGCAGGCACGTCGGCCACGTCGATCCCGCTGTCACGCCACGCTGTCCTCCACTATAGTGGAATGTGACGGGCGGCACGCATCAGTATCCGACTCGGCGTGTGGCAGGCACGTCGGCCACGTCGATCCCGCTGTCACGCCACGCTGTCCTCCACTATAGTGGAATGTGACGGGCGGCACGCATCAGTATCCGACTCGGCGTGTGGCAGGCACGTCGGCCACGTCGATCCCGCTGTCACGCCACGCTGTCCTCCACTATAGTGGAATGTGACGGGCGGCACGCATCAGTATCCGACTCGGCGTGTGGCAGGCACGTCGGCCACGTCGATCCCGCTGTCACGCCACGCTGTCCTCCACTATAGTGGAATGTGACGGGCGGCACGCATCAGTATCCGACTCGGCGTGTGGCAGGCACGTCGATCCCGCTGTCACGCCACGCTGTCCTCCACTATAGTGGAATGTGACGGGCGGCACGCATCAGTATCCGACTCGGCGTGTGGCAGGCACGTCGGCCACGTCGATCCCGCTGTCACGCCACGCTGTCCTCCACTATAGTGGAATGTGACGGGCGGCACGCATCAGTATCCGACTCGGCGTGTGGCAGGCACGTCGGCCACGTCGATCCCGCTGTCACGCCACGCTGTCCTCCACGATAGTGGAATGTGACGGGCGGCACGCATCAGTATCCGACTCGGCGTGTGGCAGGCACGTCGGCCACGTCGATCCCGCTGTCACGCCACGCTGTCCTCCACTATAGTGGAATGTGACGGGCGGCACGCATCAGTATCCGACTCGGCGTGTGTGCAGGCACGTCGGCCACGTCGATCCCGCTGTCACGCCACGCTGTCCTCCACTATAGTGGAATGTGACGGGCGGCACGCATCAGTATCCGACTCGGCGTGTGGCAGGCACGTCGGCCACGTCGATCCCGCTGTCACGCCACGCTGTCCTCCACTATAGTGGAATGTGACGGGCGGCACGCATCAGTATTCGACTCGGCGTGTGGCAGGCACGTCGATCACGCTGTCACGCCATACTGCCCTCCACGTTAGTGGAATGTTTCAAGACCACAGCTGTCACAAATTTTCAGTAATTTTTAGTGTTCTTCAATGGGTAGCTTACCTAGTTTGCGCAGATATATGAGGTATTTTTATGATTAGCATTACTCAAAATTACCCGGTTGGCACCAAACGAGTGAGTGGGAATATGAAATCTAATTGAATTCATCCTCTGCGTAGAAAAAGCAAGTAAAAAATGATTGATTTGATCAGTGATGGTGTTCTCACCTCATATCGGTCACTAGAGAGCGCTTTCATTCTACTACCTGTAGTATCGTAATGGTTATATCTTGTATCTTACTGGACATCACGTTATCCACGGCTGGGTAGTAATTTCCGTAAATAGTGTGAATCGTGAATCCATAGTTCAAGTTATTGTTTTCCTGTCGTGTTAATTACGTACTTCTTTTGTATACAACATCGTACCTTAAAACTAAACTTATTCCATCGCAGGACACCTGCAATTTATACTATTTTAAATTCATTTGTAAGAGGACAGTCTCGTTTAATCATAATCGTCCACTCTGTATAAACCACATATTTGAGCCTGTAACGTATAGTTAAAGTAAATGGGTGACCACAGTGAAAAGTGGGCATTACTTATAAAACTGATTTGCAGCTCCCGTATTTAAAGAAGGTCAAAGGTTGGATGAACAACGTTTTGAGTTTTGAGAAGTATCAATGTAGATACATTTATACTTTTTGGTAATGGGATGATTCAAGATTCTTTATATGGTCATTGAATATTACAATTATAATAGACCACGTCAAAGTAGGATAGTTAGGCAACACAAAAGATACATTTACAGGTACATGAGATGTTACTATATTTAAATAGGCCAATTTTACAGCAAACATTCTGCTTAAAAATATATAACAATAACATTTACAGTTACATGAGATGGGACTATATTTAAAAGGTTAATTCTATAACAATGTTTAAAAGTAATACAGAAAAACGATAAAACAATGTAATTACAATGATACTGAACATTACACTGGAATTAAAAAAAACCTACAAGATTTTACGAAAAAGCTAATTTAAGTTCAGATAAAGGAATTGCAAAAGTTCGTTTATGTTATAAAAGGGCCTAGATACTAGAAACCTGTAAACAATCCTTTTCAGTTTACTGAGACACATGTGTTGAGCAATTTCTGGTAGCCTATTAAACATTTTTAAACTTATGATGTCCCAAAACATGTCAAAGGAATAATTAAAATGTTTTCAAAGGGTACTCGGTTGACTTATTTAAATATAATATATATATATACTAATAAATAGGTAGGTAACAGTGCCTTCGTCAAACTATCATTGTATTCAATAATCATCAGGTGACCGGTTTTTGGCGAAAATCTCATTTTAAAGTTAAAATTTACACAGTACAATGACGTGTAAAATTTATATTAAAACAAAAAACATAAACAAATGAATTGACATTTGAGCAACAGTGTTTATATTACCGGAACAGTGTGCACTATAGTTCAGCTATTTCGAAGTCACGTTTTGTGGATAGTTGTAAGCGATGGTCGGTGGATGTGATATTCTTTGGTGTGGATAAACGTCCACACTACTAAACTCTATGTTCATTCGCAAAGACCATCCTCATAATTAGACCACTTCCTAATTAAAAGGCAAAAGTGGTTCAGATCCAACGTTAAACTGTAGGTCCCCTAGCCATTTGCCCGTTTGTCATTGGATATTGTTCTATTAATTACAGTGCTGTCTAAGGAACAAGTCAGCCTTAGTAAGACTCTTGCACTTACACTCATCTCTCATTCATACCTAGCTTAAAATACCTACCTGGGTATGTCAGGAATATGTCAGGGTATGTATCAGGAAGTAATGGTAGTAATTAGTTTATTGGTGAATATTTCGCTTTTTTAAGCTACATATGTCATACGTTTTATTTATAGAATGGTTGAAGCATTTATGTTTCGTCATTTAGAAAATACAGTAGCAATTATAAATTATACATTATACATTTATAGTATACCATGTAATCATGGTGATTAGCAAATTGTTTACTTTCTAATACAAAATGTCACTGAATCAGGAGAATGGTTCCTCTCCACAACTTGTATCTTTGTTTGACAAATTAGATACATTCGTAACTGTATTACTGTTTTGATAAACAATATAATATTTTTTATTCTAAATTTTTAATTGATGAAATAATATTGAAACTTAGTGCAAACACACTTATAATAAGTTTAAGGGAATTTCTTGGATTTTACCAGATATTTAACGAGTCAGGAACGGTTGGTGTCGGTGAACGCTTACCCCACTAGTTAGCTACATTTCCAATCAAAGTTTGGCGATATATCGCCTCCGACCCCGGTTGTCGGTGCCCCAGATGTCTCGTAATTCCTGCCCCCGGGATCCCTTCCCATCGTCCGACTCTGAATTCTCCATTTCCGAGCGTTTCAGATAGCTTAGAGAATGGTTTCATAATTTTTTTAATATTTAACTTGCAATTGAATAATATGTAATATTCATAGTATAAATTTATTTTCTATAACCTAAATCAATGAAATGAGAGCTTTGTCTATAAATTTTAATAATTCCATTTTGTTTATTTTGTCAGTTGCATGAAAATCAACAAAACATTACTCACTCTTTCCATTAATATTTTATTTTATTCAAATATATCTATGATAAATATCTTCATGATAAACATAATCTGATTTCAAACTAATGTGATGTGTTTAAATATCAGAAGTTGTTTTTGAAGTGAGATATGTTGCTGAATTTTTACCATTGCACTTACTGCACAAAAACAGGATAGCGGGGTTACTGCAGACCTTGACTGGATAAGACTATATTCTAAGCTTTATCACTTTAAAAATAATAGCGAAATATTAACGTTTTCTTTTCTCTCATTAGTTTAACTAACATTTGAGCAAAAAATATCATGCTTAACTCATCGATATAAATAAAATTAAAGTGTTGTCTGTACATTGCTTGGATCTGCGATATTTTTGGTTATTACATTTTACTATTTTACATTTATCCCACAAAACCCGAAATGGGTTTTATCTCAATTTTTGTCTGCCTGTCTATCTTTCTGTAACAAGGCATTGTGTTCGCCTTATTTGTGAAAACGAGAGCACCCAAAGCTATGAAACTAATTTCCATTATTCTATACCTTTTGGAGAAGATTTTTGTCAACTTAAAACTAACGAAACTTTATGAAAATAAATGACAAACTCTCAAAAACTCAGTTTTAAGAAATATTAGACATATTTTGGTTGTACAGAACATGGGATCTATATAAGTAATTTCATCGAAAAAAACCCAACAGCTGTGAAACTAAGATCGACATTTGTTTGTTTTCATTAATCATTGATTTTTATATCTATTTCAAAATTATACTATATTAAATGTTATCTCATCATATAAGAAATGTTAATAATGATACTAATTTAATTTGATTTATCTAACTTTAAACTAATGTAAATAATTAACCTTAAAATTTATTTTTTCTTGTGTTTATTTGTTTCAGATTTTTATTTTGTCATTAAAATGAGTATCTTAACACTGAACCCTAAGGACTGTACATAGCACGGTCTAACTACAATTATTAATAATAATCTTAATTTCAAACTATTTCCTGTGCGTTTTCCGAAAAAAAAATTAAATGTCACTAAAATTTAATTTTTATCTAAATAACAAAATAATCCCTATCCCAATGTCAGAATAATCCAACAAAACAAATGATTATTAAAAATTATGATAATTTATTAACAAATAATGATTTGTTGACACGCACCTAAAGTGCAGCTTTGTGTGAATTACAAAGCTGCACTTTTTGGAAGACATCCTAGCAATCAATAACATTAGCATACAACTGTTCCGGTCACTCGCTTCACCATCCTAAATTTGAGCTTGGAAGCGTGCTACCCAAAGTGGGGCGGATGACCAAAACACAGAGCGGGGAAAAAGAAAAAAAATCTCGTGGACGGCGTGCAACAAAATGTATTAACCAAAATTTTTATTGAATTACATTTGACAACCAAAGCTACAATGCACCTTGTTATCATTCTCTCTACAATGAATCTCCTTTTAATTTATTTATTTTATCAATTTTTTTATATTTTTTATAACATGTTTACTAGCGGTTGGCCATCCTTCTCACCAACGAACGTTTTAATTTTACTAAAAACAATAAATTAAGTTGATTAATTATTCCTTTTTTTATTTTATTTTATTTTACCTTGAGAAATTTGAGTGCCGAAATTTTAAACAATGCAGCCAATTCCACCCGGAGACCTTTGGCAAAGGGCGGGCTCCTAATAGAACCTTATAACTAACTTAAAACTAAATAACAATAATAAATATATATATATATATATATATGAAACAAATACAGTCCCTAACAGTCCTCAGTCAATGGGCATGGACACAATAAATAAATAACACACACAAATATCACAGCTCAGGGTAACGATGATGGTGTCCGCCGTGCCACGGTGTAGAGGGCCGGGCAGGATGACCAGGAGGCGGACACAGGAGTCATGAAGCTCCTCACTTGGACCTCGTCAGTAGAGTAGCTGCCTCTTAATATGTCATTTTAACTCAAAATAATTCGTTACAACACACTAAAAATAATGAAAAATTCCTCGATGGAAATGGATGAAAAACTTGAGGTGTTGATAAAATGACAGCTCCTCCCACTATGACGAGTAGCCAGAAGGCTTTCTGTCAGCCCGCGTTCACGGCCTGCATAGAGACCGGCAACCACGACACAACAAAAACACTATAAAACATGAGTCGGGGAAATGAGAGTGGCGGCACGAGGATTGACCCGGCTCACGACGAAGATGAAAACTTCCTGTCCACGTAGCTTCCTAAACCATTAGAGATATTGAAAACACCCAATTACAAAAAGGTTTCCTTTTGGAGACTAGAATAAAAAAAATAAAATACAGGGTGTTCCAAAGGCATTTGTCAGCTAGCCGCCATTTAAGAAAATGGCGGCCGTATTGAAAAAATTGAGTGAAACCTAAAATTGAGCAAGTTCCTAAGTGTGGTGCTAAGTCATGTAATTAAAATGTTAGCTAATAAATCACTTAAAAAACTCACCCGGTATTTTCCCTTGCTCTCAATTTGTTCACTATTTGCCCACTAGACGCACAAGCGTATTTATATAAATTATTTTGGTCATGATTTAAATCAGCTGTTTCCACAGTTTAACAATTTAAATGTAATAAATACGCACAAGTTACTATTATGTATAAAACTACTATATGTCGTGATGAAAAGTATCGTTTATGACTTGTACCAAAACTGATTTTCCGGCACTTGCTCCAATTACTCACGTTCTCGGCTTAGCCTCACCCGTGAAATTCGGTGTTCCTGTGAAATTTCAGCGCGCAACGGACAATCCTACTTTCGGTACTTGTAATAAAATATACTATTTCCCTTGTCTGGTAAAATTTTGATGAAGCCAGGAAACATAAAATCACATACAGATACAAAATAGTATCAGTGGAGTAGAGTTAGTTTAAGTATCATCTACATTTTTAATTTATTAAAAACGCTGTGTAGGTGGTAAGTCATACTTTAAGAAATATTATTTAGAAGCATATTTAACTTAGGGCTGAGGATGAATTAAAAACTTTCTATAGTTCATGACCTATTGGAATAATAGACTCAAACATGCAATATATTTGAACGAATAAATATGACTTCTATAAAATATATTTCTGTTAACGGAAAAATATTGGAAACACCCATCACACGGAGAAATAAACACAAAACAAGTCGCGGGAGTGTTTTCAAACTCACCAGTCTCAAAAGGCTGAACTCACAGAGCCTGCTTTGGATCACCATCATTTATTGCATTCACCAAATAAAACCTTTCCGTTCAAAAGTAATTCCACTTATTTTTACTTTGTTTGTGTGAATGACTTTTAAATAGTACATCATAATTTTCTCATAACCCACCATTAAACTTTATTATTCCGCATTCATAAACGTTAAAAAACAGGTGGAAAATTTTTAATTTCCCATCACTCCCGAGCCCTAAACAAGTAACAGTAAATAGTAACAGTTTTGATGCATATACTTAAAATGTATTCAGAAAGAAAATACTATAACAAGTTTCATGTGGTCTGAAAATATATATGCTGTAAAACTTTACTCCTGACATAAGGGACAATACGACTCTATGTTGTTTACCAGATGTCATAAGCTTATGATATGTAGTATAATCAAAGAATACACTCTTATCTTATAAATATAAAAAGAACTCAAACCTTATTTTCCATTTGTTTGGTAATGAAAATTTTCCTTGGATTTCTTTTGGTTTCTCCACTTTTTTAATCTTTTCTATGAATATAAAAATTGAATAAGTTTAACTTGTATATAATTAATCATGCAAAATGTCTTATTATTATTATCGTTATTATCATTTAACACACTTTCCTTTTCTTACTTTTTACTTTTAATTTTTTTTTATTTTGTACTCATCATCTTATTTTTAATCAAACCGTCTGTAGCTGTATTAAATTATCATATTTTCTATTTTAAAATGTTTAATTTGCATTTCTATATTATTCTATTATTCTATATTGTTTTTGCCTTTTATCCGTCGAGATGAATAACATGTTTGAGGATTATGTATATAATTTAATGTAGGTAGAATGTTTGGTATCTCTTTCGTTTTCTACTTAGGTGGAAACCTCTCTATGAGCAATCATTGGGGTCATAAATATATAAATAACTATTAAATATAAATATATTTATTTACTGCGCTCTTCAAAGTTACACCTCTGATTTACAAGATAACTGACGTCAACTTCAACTAGACAAATACTAAAACCAAATAAACCTTCTTTAGTCTTTTTTCAAGAATTAAGACTGCAGCCACTTTATATTTCAGACTCAAAAAATCGTTTTATCCAGCTTGAGTCTTCCCACGGAACTGAATAAGGCCATTCTGACTGGTACATGGAATGCTCACCTCGCTTAAATACTCCGGCTTCCTCTCCAGGTATAGAGGTTAACAAAAGAGTAATCCCACGCACAAACCTGGTGCTTTGGTCCTTAATATGGATTGAATTCAGGCAGTATCTCTAATTTAATTATATGGTCAACTTTTTTTTAATTTATTTTAAACGAATCTTAATGTGATGTTCTGAAGTCTGATCAGAAGAGTAAAGTCTGACGGAAGAGTCCGTTTCCAAAAATAGGAATGGTATGGCAGATGAAAAGTTATAAAACAGGGTAGTTTCAAGTGTTGCTGGTTCCGGGGGAAAATGTCTTGGTCTCTACGTCCTTCGCTTGCATGCAAAAAATCATGTGAATTTAGCTTAAATGGGAACAGGTAAAAATTGTATGTTGAGGGAAGGTAAACCTACAAAAACGTGTCCAACTTTTACATCGTTGCCTTGTTTTCTAGACACAATCTGCAGTGGAAACTGTGCATGTGAGATTAGCTGATTATTACAACTGTTCATTTTATTAAGTTTATAAAAATTGTGATTTCTTTTTGATGTAGGAATAAAGTATTATTTATTTTATTCATAATTTAAACGAGTGTCTGATTTAACAACAGAAACCTAAAGTCACTCATATGAAACAATAAAAGCAAAATGTGCTAAGTATGACACATCAACAACGATGGATCAACAACGGAACAGAATCGGAACAACGCTCATTGTTCTCTTAGCGATGTCTAGAGTATGCGCCAAAAGTCTTTGTGTCGGTAAACAACTCGATAAAAGCAAAATATGCTACGTAGGACACATAACGGACCGAAACAACACTTCATTGTACTTTAGCTAAGACTTCATTGTGCGCCCAGAATTCTCTTTGAACAACCCTACATCGTCGACTCCTTTTTCTTAAAGTAATGAGCAATAACACTACGTCTTACTCAGATGACGACATTTTCTCAAATGAGCTCCGAACTCCTGTCCTTGTCGCCAGTATCATGCCTGCGACATCAGAAATGTCGACGACATCGTGAGGTCGATTTATTTGTGTAACCCACCTATATATAGAGAATAATCCAAAAGTCTTCGTGTTAGTTAACAAACTCGATAAAAGCAAAACATGCTACGTTATGGATTAACATATAGCAAAAATATACCACGTTGTTTTTATGAGCTGATTCAAATAGTAACTTTAATAACTTACCTACAATAAATAACTGTAATATTTTCCATTTTTTTATTATCTGTAAAAATTCATAAAACGAAATTTGGAGAAACAAACCTCCCTCCAAAAAACCCTTTTGAAAGAGAAATGCATCTACTTTTTGAACTTAAAACCTCAAATTATCCTACAGATTTATGTAATGAAGATCAGACGATTTTTCGAGAGTTATCTCGTCCACGGACACAAAAACATTTTATATTTATTATATTATATATACAGTATCAAACGAATGGTTTTTTTCTCATCTTGGGACCTCAAAACGAAAAATATCTGTCCCGGTCTAAGTCTTACCATGAGAACCAAAGTAATAGCCTTGTTTCCTATAAACTAAATTTGTAATCAAATCAACTTTAAGTAACAGACAGTACCTTGGTTACAACCTCGTTCATTATTAAACAGGCTCTCAATCCTTGGGAACTATCAGCTGAAATTACGATTGCCTTGAAAATTATTACTGAACGAAATCAACCAGTGGTTCCTCACAAAATTGTTTGTTGATCTGGCAAATACATTCTACTAGTTTTTTTTTTTTTTTGAGAGGCGGATGAAATGCTTTATGCATACAGATGGCCATCCTGTAGAGTGGGACTCCCCTACCAAACAATGGGGTTACCCGCTAAAAAACCTCCTCTACTCTTTAGGTTTCCAACCAGGAACTGTTTGTCACTTTACAACAGGCTAGGCCTAAATTTGGCTTACGCCATTGGGACTCACTCTATGTCCAGGCACTTGTTTAGGAGATCCGGGCCACTTCGCGGTCCAGATCGCTTTTTTTCTCTAGAAGGACGCCCCGAGTCATCGTGTTTATGGACAAGTATAATATATGTATGTATATTATGTATTCAAACATATATATATATATATATATGTGTGTGTGTGTGTGTGTGTGTGTGTGTGTGTGTGTGTGTGTGTGTGTGTGTGTGTGTTTTCGTATAATTCAGTTTCTTTTCTTTATAAAGTTTATTTAAATTGAATCCCTAAAATTTTTTGTTCAATTTATATATTGCATCGTTAAACCGCTAATGTGTATTGAGCGTAAAAAATACCGTCATTAAATTTTTTTGTTTATTTTTGTTTGTGTTTTGTATTTTTTCTTCTTTTAATTTTACTTATGTTCATGATCTCTTGTCTGGTGTTTTTATACTTATAGACATTTATTTTAAATTATACGTTGTTAGTTGTTGTTCCTTCATTCACCAGTACGTTACTGCCTGTAACAGTCTTTCTATAATACACCTGTGAGTAGTTTAACAGTCAAAAACCCATAATACCTAACTGTGTCAAAGAATTGATAAAAGGATATGCAGTCATGAAATGAGATGAAGATACAAAATTATAAAATATTGCTGAAATAAATCATTACTCTAGATGATTCGTTTTGTGCCAAAGCACGTGGGCATTGTGATATCACCACAGTACCACAGCAAAGCTCGTTTAATACTTGATTATTTAGAAAACTTAAATTGCTATCAATAAATGTTCAATTGGAATATTTGAGATAACTCATATTGCGCCGCTGGCAGTTTGTTTCTAGCCCACAAATAAAATATCCAGTTTCTTACGTTGTTGATCAGGTTTACCATCTTAGTTTGATTACAAACTTATTCATATTGGCAGAATCCTATTACAACATCACCTCCCGACTACCTGCTCCGCAACTGAGCCCTCGGCAAACTCCTCATTATTATGTGCTATTATGTTCAAATTCTGTGTGGTGCATTTAGTCTGGTTTTCCAGGAATTAAGGAATTTGTTACAGTATTTTGATTTTGATGTTTTTGGGCTGCAATCGTCGAAGCCTACTTTTTTGGATTCAGGAAACCCCTAAACGGATATGTCCACTCTTAACTCAAAATCAAAAATTTTGACGAAAACAATACTTTCTTCATGTACTATTGTAAAATTTGGAGTAAGTAAAAAGTAATAGAAGCAGCATTAATATAACCATTTACAAATACAATATTACCAGTCAAACCATTTTTATGGGTAATAGCCTTAAACGTGTAATAAACCAGGTTAAATAAAGGTAGAAATTGTGTTATACTTTATCTCCTTCAACTTGAACAATCATAGTATCATAAGCTGTATATTTAATGGTTCATTACTGCGAACAAAGAATTTTTTCCAAAAAAGTTGGAAGATAGCAGTTTTAAACAATAATTGATTATAAAAACGTATGACATCTTAAATTAATCACTTCAAAGCTTTGAAACATAACCTTTATGTTTAATACTATGCAATTTGTATTCAAAGTATTTCTCGTGAAGTAAAAACTTTAACTCCAGTGATAAAGACTTTTTTTGTTTAAATGCGTCTTTCGATATATAGTTGTTCTTCGCAACTAAAAAATATCACCGATATATAGGTTATAGTTTTTGTCTCATTTTAGTAACAATCCACTATTGTATTCTACAGCAAATTTATTGCTTTATAATATTATTTAATTATTATATAGTTATAACTGATAAAAATATCAATTATATACTTTGTTATAATATAATATAATGCTTCATAATCTGAAGTTCCCTCGACCATTGAGGTAATTCAATCCCAAGCATGGTCTTGACACAATTTTGTGATAGATCTACATTGGACTCAGTTGTCATTGATTATTACGCTATTAATTCATGATCCTGTCAAATTAATCAGATCAGCTGATTGTTGTCAGCAACAATGCTACTTGTCATCAAATCAATCACAATCACTACCCCATCGTCCCCATCCTTCACTCATATTCATCTTAAAATACCTACGTAGTTTGGGTAGGTATCTCAAATAAAAATCTTTGAGAAAAAATCTCTAAGATAATGATGAAAGGCGATATGATAATTTTACTGTATACTAGTTTATTATTACCATTGGCTATTAAACTTATATTCTGAAAAATTTCCCCACAGTTCGAACATGTTAATAATTTTTTATATGTAGGATTTCGTAACAGATACACTAAAGTAGTAGCGAATTAAAATATATTTCAGTGCTTAATAAATGATAAATCGTTTAGTATAATTAGTTTTTGTTTACTAAAATAATATGAAATTTATTGTTTACACATATCGCGTCAATATATAATATATTGTTTCGTCAAAACCATTCATTTACTACGGTTAATTTACATATTATTTTTTATTTCAGTTTTGAATGCCTAAGAAGAAACTAAAATGTTGGAAATGACTTTTGATCGCTGATGAAGGAAACTCGGGGCTGAAGTTTCCAAGACAAACAATTCTTGTAGAAAGTAATCTAAGTTATTTAGTTCATTAAATGACTGTTAAATTGCTTACTCATGTTCAGAATAGAGAGGGTTTTATTATTTACTTTCGAAGTTCGTTATATATATATATATATATATATATATATATATATATATATACTCTTTTCAATTTACATATTATCAGGTTACTTATTGCTATATTTGATATTAATATATTATAATTCGTCTAAAATAGATTTTTTTGTTAATCTTAATCGAGACACAACTGAATAAAAAATATTATATACCTATATATTATAAATGGAAAATGAAATTAAACAATCACAGTATTTACAAATATTGTCAAAGATATTGATTAAATCACCTGATTGATTATGTCATACATGTTGCAGGTCAACTCACCCGATTGGTAACGTCACTCATGTTGCAGGTCAATTCCCCCGATTGGTTACGTCACACAAGCTGCAGGTAAAGTAACTTGATTAATTACGTCACACATACTGCAGGTCAACTTATCCGATTGGTTACGTCATACAAGTTGCAGGTCAAGTCACTCGATTGATTACGTCACACATGTTGCAGGTCAAGTAATTACATTGGTTATGTCACACAAGTTGCAGCAGATCAAGCAATCAGATTGGTTACGTCACATATGTTGCAGGTCAAGTAACGAAATAGGTCACGTCATATATGCTGCAGACAAGTAACCAGATTTGGTTAAACCGTCCAACCCAAGCAGAAGAATGAAGCGGAGCACAGTTTTCCTCGCTCGGTTAATACAATTTCCGGTGTTGTGGAAAACATCCGGTGTTCTGTTTTCAGCATCTTCAGTGCTTTTTAATTTAAAACGTATGTAAAGAATATTATAATGTAATAGTCAATTGTAACTTTTGAAACTTCTTCACTCGAGTGATCCCGCTATTGCAGGAACAAATTTAAGCTGAATTTCTCACAAAGCAAATTGAGAAATTCAAATATTTTGACGAAAACAATACTTTATCCAAATGCGATGTATAAGGGGAGAAGAGCATAAATATCGAGACTGCATGAACAACAACGATATGCTCTCCCAACTTGGGCTGCCGATATGAGCCCCTGTCACCCACAATCCTTGCATATAAGTCAGACTTGCTGACAACCTAGCTCTAAACTATCCCATCGGGCGTTGTGAGTCGCCCGACACCCACCTACCCTGTAGCACCCTCCTCAACGACAAAATAACGAGTTGTGACATGCATCACGAAATATAACCCAGCTAATTTGAATGTACTTGATGTGGTTTGTTTTTGTCAATGTCAAATCCGATACTCTTAAAGTTATAGTATCATTAAATTCATTACTTTAGTATCAGAATTGTGAACATGAAACAAGATATTGATCATTAGGTCTCCAAAACCTTTTTATGTAACCTTTTTTTATTGAAACCTTTTTTGATTATTAATGTAGAAACAGAAAGAATTGAAGTTTGAGTTCTACTAGTGAAAATTATGAAAAATGTTTGTATAAACATGGTCGGAAATGCTTCGTTGGCAAGTAACAGCTAGTAAAATATTTCGTCCGGATTTAAGTACCCACGTTAAAATGAGGCCATACTGGTTTTATTGTGCGTTAATTAAAGTGTCAAATGCTATGTATTTTATGTTCAGAATATAATTATCTACAGGTTTTATTTCAGTAATTAATTAGTTTATTGCGAAGATAAGAGAATTACTGCAGACCAGAATGAAAAATTTTATGATTATGGCTACGATTTTTTCGTTTTACGAAGTTTCTCGAAAAAAAACTTTACTTACAGTTTCAGTATACCGATTTTGTTAAATGTTTTAGTTCATTTGACATAAATTGACTCATTTGACATTTGTAATTAACAGCATGACTCATTTTAACAGGGGTAGTGAAACCTGGGCGAAATCTTTCCCTAGCCATTAACTGGCTACCCAAGTACTAGTAGAACACGTCCTTCAGTCCTTTCCGTTTCTATTATCACCCTGTATATCTGAAGATGGTTCATCTAAACGAGATATAGACGAGGATATAGACGAGATACTAGAAAACAAATACCTAAATTTAATTTTTTAAGTTTAAAAGTAAAGGGGTGAAATAGGTTGCATGCAATGATTGAGTCACACAATCGCAGGAACTCCACCACCACACACAATCGCACACGATAGCTAAGGGGTAACGCGCTGGCCCAGTGTGTCAAAGGTTACTGGACCGAAACCAGAAGCTGATTACGTCTGTCAGATTACAAACGACCATCTCTGTCTTGCCTAAGTAACATGCCCGGACCCATGGCGACGGACAGTTGAAGTTTTTTAAAATTAAAAAACAATATTCTGTGTGTTTGAGAGTAAATGAAAACTATATTAGTTTAACTCAAGCCATATTTAAAAGATTATCAATGAATCACCAACTCAATAAATCATAAGCACAGACACAATACAAGCTACTTCATTAAGTTTATGCATCCTCATAAAGGCAGATGAGACACAGCCTAGGTTATTGGAATTTTTTTATTGTTTGCTTTTGGGAATGCTAATCATAATAAAGATGTTGTAGAGGTATTATGTCATTAAATCTACTATTTTTGTGACCATGATAATGTTATAGTGTGTGTTATAGTGTACTCAATTAGGTGGGTGAGCTATTTTGCAACGTTGTCAAATATGAGGTCGGAAGCATAAGAATTATAGAAGATGTATCACCTTAAGACAGTATATTTCAAAATGAATGAGTCATCGATGAGTATACCTTGTTGCCAATTCATCTGGTGATTTAACACCCGTCTGTCGGGTTTTTCATTTATTTTCATTGTTCCATAATAAATATAGAACCTTTCCCAAAGGCTTCTAAGTGTTTTTAGTTATGAGACTGCAGTTTAAAAATCCAAAACAACGAAAGACTACGACATATTTCTAAACCCAGAAATAATTAAAATGAGTTACACTCAATGTCAAGTGTGGATAGAAATGGCTTGTTTAACTTGTAAACTCTGATTACCTACAGCGTTTGTGTCATTGCGTTGAAACACCACGTTGTACCTAGTTCCATTATATCAAATGTAATTATATCTTCCAATGAATCGATCAATGGAAGATCAATCCAATTAAACTACGACATTCAAAAAGGCAAAAAATCAAGAAAGAAAATCAGCTAGTTAGACAAGCTGCGGTTTGTCAGCATATTGTATATATTTGGAAACCATAGTTATTCACTGTGAAGTTCATATGGGGGTGGTTATTTTGTCACTTTAAAATTAGCTTGTAGTATATTTGGGTTGAATCGAGTTAGAATAAACTATAGCTATATATTTGTTAATTGAACCAAACTGGCTACGTTGATAAGTAGTTATAATGAAGATCGATCTAGGATCGAATCCCGCAAAGTTCGAATCTGGACCAAGTTGCCGTTTCGTCATTAGGCTGTTAATTAATTGTGCTCGCTAATAAGAGGTTGAAGTTAGGTAGTAATAGAACCAGTTTCCCCCTAAAAACGTTAAAAATTGTGAAAGACGTTTAAAAACAAAAAAAACAGTAAATCACAAAAAAAACGAAAAAACTGTACAAAATTTTGTTAAATTAAGGACTGGACTCCAAATTGTACTTTTTGTATTGTATTGTATCATTTGCGTAAGATAAATTATGCGAGAAACCTTTGGTATTATTATTTTTCCCCGTTTTCGTTTAGTTTGTAATAGTTAATTTTATAATAATTTGGATAATATATCAATAATTATCATTGAATTTGATTGACAAAATTTGAATCTAAGGCCTCTAGCCCATTTCGCTTCCCAACAAGTACTGTGCCATTTCATTAGATAGCCATACAGACTGAAGTTTACTACATAAATCATGTTTAACAAAGAAGGAACGCTTTCCATTAAAAATCCTTTAATTTAACCAATTAAGAAAGTTCAAATTGCAATGTTTTTATTAATGGCCAACATCAATAGTGTTGATTCTGATTTAATTTACTTCAATGCGACCTGAGTCGGAGAGTTTACCTCCATTTTTGTCGCAGAAACCTCTCTCTCGGTCAGCCCAATAAAACTGATTGGTTCGCGAATGTTTTCTCCCTGTCTTTATTGCTAATTAATTGACAACACGTCCGTTAAACATCAAACAGAAGTTAAAACTAAAATAATCATTTAATTTGTCAAGAGAACGAACACAGTTTTCTCGCGTTTATTCATGTCAAAAGCCAATTAGTGTGGCTTATTCAGAAAATATCGAGTATAATTCTGCTGATTCTTGTTTTAAAAATATTTGTTCCAAGAATGTGAGAACATTTCCTTTGACACTTTGTTTCCACGTACTAATTCACTTCAACGGTAACATATGAGTTATATATATGATTGGATAAAACGGTGGAAGATGATATCCATCTACTAAATTCAATAATAATGTTAATTTTTAATTAACTCAAGGCACAGCCAATAGAAATAATATATTGTTATTTCAATGATCGAAGCTCTAACTCTAACTTAGATAAACTATTTAAATCTTGCAAATCACAGTTGACAGTTGAGCGAATTTTTTAACACATAAAGATTTTGAATTTGGGACATTTGACAAAGCCACTTTTTTTATAAAGGAGTAAACTCATTGGCTATGAATGAGGGTTGAAACTCATCTAAATCCTATCTAAATTTTTACCTTTATTCTGACTTCATTGAGTTTATAAATGCATACATTTAATCCAGTTAGTTTTGAAAACTTACGATACAATGTCCTCTTGGTGGATATTGGGTAAGGCAGTACTCATTTGAGCATTAATAGTATAAATTAAATAAGCTATTAATTAATTTTAAGTTTAAATTAAAATTAAAAATTTAAATTATTTTAAATTATAATTATAATTATTTAAATTATTTTAAATTATTTAAAAATTAAAATTAAATTAAAAGTTTTTTAAAGTCATAGCGAAATCAGGTAAATACGTGTTAACAACAGGAATTATATATTATCCAACAGGTATGTATTTCCAAAGCATAACAAACTAAGCATAACTCTTTACTCACGAACAATGTAACAGATTAGGGGCCTACTATATTATACAAAGTTATGAAGTTAATTTAAGTATGATCTTCCAGTTTTAAAATGTTTTATTTAAGTTCTTGGTAAGCACAATTTCTACGTGGTTCCATGATCAATCCACCTAACACCTAAACCACCTAACAATCACAATGCACGACTTTAAATCAAAGAAAATCAGAGTAAAAGCTTGACCTCGCAGTCTAGCTACGTAAATAAAACAAAAGTTCTCTAAATATGAGACTTACCTGAACTTAAATTTTTCCTCCATATAATACAAATATATATTTGTATTTAATTATAATCAGTAAAATAGTTTTATTTAGCATACTCGAAAATATTTTCACCAAATTTCGGGATCAAGTTTGGATTTAAAATATGGACAGCGTGTAGGACATAGTATATCGTCCATGTAATTTATACAAACTTACCTGATGAAGTAAGGAATATTGCCACAAGTAGCATTGGTGTGTTCAGAAAGAAACGTATACGATGGTTAATTGGCATCGGAAGGGAGGCTGCCATGGGGTTGGTTACCACCCAAAACCGCGCTTGACTGTGAGCACGTTACACGGGAAAATCTTCCCTCATACAGTTTTTGTTAAGGTGTATTACTCAATCTCACTTTTTTCTCACTTTTCTCAATTTTTCTCACTATTCTTTTTTCACCTTTTTGTTCCCAATCGAACATAAAAGTGTTTCACCTTAATGAATGTGCATGTTTTGAATTTTTGTATTCGAATGTGGATGTAAGGTTGGGTGCATGCATTTTGAATGTGCATATGCAGATAATATAGATTGAATGGGATTGCCTGAATAATAGTGTGGATGTGCTTGCATGTTGCGCACGTGCGTTTTCTGTAACTTTTAAAGTATTTGGTTTTTTTATTTTTTTTTATTTTGCCTTCATCTGCATGGTTAATGGTTCTTTTATTTTTGTTAATTTTTATCTATTCATATTTATAAATAAACTAAATTAGCGAGTGATAGTTTCTAGGGATCTGCTCCAGCGCACAGGCTCTGCCTATGCGTGGACATTTCGTATTACCTGTTATTATACAGTAAAAAATTGAAATTTTGTTTGTTTGTTTGTAAAATAAATAAATTTCAGTTCAATTCGGCAAATCCAGATGAAGACAAGAGTATTAGTGGTAGTGGACTCGCGATCAATCCTGGAACACCATTGGTCATAAAGCTACTCAAATACATGTGGTAATGGAATAACAATACAAAATGAACTAAATATCTAACGGATTTTTCTTGATTAGAAGTTTAAGCATTTTAGTGTGTATATTTCAATTTTATTCGCTGACGTCTATATAAATGAAATTATATTTTAGTTTGTCCATTGATTTTAATCATTCTACCGGAAGTTTTTGTTATTTTTACTTTTCATAACCCAGAAAAGCCGAAAAGAGTCTTATCTCATGTTTTACTTGTTTGTCTTTCTGTACCGCTAGATTGTCATGATAAGTATCTTACTTCTTATATCTATAAAAGGGAAGTGATCCCTTTATTTACAGAGATAAATCCCATGACAAACTAAGATCAGTATTTGATTGTTTACATTGGTGGCTTTTTAATCTATTTCAAAATGATTTTACCATATTAAAATGTTATCTTAAAGTAAAACTAATTTTATTTTTGTTACCTATTTTCTAATTTATTTATTTGTAAATCAATGCTAAATATTTAAGCTGGGAATTTATTTTTCCTTTGTTTATAACTTCAGTTTTATATTTCGCCATGATGATCTTTCTTCTTTACACTGAATCATTCAACCCATACTAAGTACAGGCTTGCCGCTAGTATTTACCTGAAAAACATTCCAGACTGGGTCCACTCTGAATATAAATATGAATATATTGGTGAAATTTCAGCGCGATAACACGATTGGAAACTAGCTGCCTGAGCTACGCAGTGTACTTCAGTTCTGTTAATGTAATTAAAACCACATAAACCCGGTTGGTGACCCACACATCGATCCGGAAACCTCATTTCAATATGAACCGAAGGCAACCAACGGTCAACTGGTCAACTTGCCCGATGTATTGTTGATTGTTACAACATCACTCGTGCGTTATTGAGTTGTTTTTAATATTTATGGTCACTTTTGTTTATAAATTATTATTGCCTGCATATACAAGAAGCGACAAAAATAACTGGCGGTTTTCAATTAGCAATAACTTGAACGTTTGTAGAAATCCTCTTACTATCCTCTTTTTTACTTATTATTATTTAACAAAGACGGCAATCAACACGTTCACTGCATTACGAGATCCCGAGGTATCGGATAATAACCTAAACTGATGTGGTAATGCGAATATGACATTAAATCTGAACTTCTGTAACTGATAACTCGTTGTGGAATAATTGTAGAATAACATAGATAGTTTTAAAATCACTATGTAAAGGTCTAGTATTCGTAAATCGTTTTAGTAGCTAAAAATAAATACGAGATCCATCTCATAAAACAACGTAGGAATAAAAGTTTACTTATATTCCGAACGAGCTCCTCGGGCCTCGTAGGTGGTCTCTAGGTGTTCTTAGTACCACTATTACTAGGTTACTATTCTTACTTATATTGCATATTCACATACTGGTATTATAATACAATATACATTCAATTTTGGTTTAGCCCATATATTTCACTACTGTGGATTCGCTTATTCTATTTATTACTAGGTTACTATTACTTTTTACATTACATTTTTACATATCGGAATTATAATACAATTTGCATGTAGTTTTTTTTAGTCCGTATATTTACTTATGATGTATTCACTTATTCTATTTATTAATATTTTCCGAATACTTGTTTAGGGAGGAGGTAGTAATGCTAACGCACACCATAGAGACCCGTTAGTGTGGGACTTACACTAAACCCTCCCCCTCATCTCCTGGGAATAACCTGGAACTGTGTTGCACTTCTTCGGACTAGAAATTTGATTAATACGCCACGAGGGCTTTCCTCATGGTGATCATAGTACTAAGGCCGATCGAGATCAACCTTTTTTGCCCAAGTATTGAATGGACATAATTTTCCATGCAGCTCCAGATATCCTCTCCCTGGAGCATATCTCCGACGATGTTGTCAGGATGGACTGCTACGCCGATCTCCGTAGAGAGTGACAATCCCAGTGCAATCCATCTGTCACACTCAAAGAAAATGTGCTGTGCCGTTTCTGTGATGCCGGGACAGTACAGACATGTCTATCTGCCTACTTTGCCCATCTTATGCAAATAGGTGCGGAAATGTCTGTGACCCGATAGAAATTGGGTCCATCACACTTAACTTAACTATTTGCATTGCCAGTAGTAAAAGCTGTGGTCACGCTTTTCCTCGGTGATATTCTCTGTCTACCTGCGGGAGCACTACGACGGTAGATAGCCTATCTCTCCATCGCAGGATGGGGAAGTAGGTACAGTAATTTGGCAACAGTATGTTAGTCCACAAAATACTCCAAAGAGTTCTCTGACTTAGTTTGTTAAGTTATGATGCGCAAAAGACCGTCTGCAAAGCGAGACCTCAGGGCCTCGTACCTTACAGTTGTAATCACGCCTAACGAGACCTATAGTTTTAGTAACGCACAATAGTAATATCTGAAAATTTCTTTAAACGCAGTGAACGTGTTAATGAAAAACTTATTTTTATCAAAAGCACATCAAACATTTTTGGAACGAACGATTGAATTAATGGGTGATGACAAAGTCGTCGCCATAAGAGATGTGGCTCAATTCCAGCTAGACGGGAGGATAAGCAAAACTTCCGTCATTTGTCGGACGAAACACCTCAAGAATCGCATGAACGGCTATTCCATTGTGCCAAAGATACTGTTTGGTACGGCGTGACAAAAGATTTCATCATTGATCCTGACTTTATTGAGTTAGGTAATTGGACGGTCACTGCTACCTCAGAATTTTGAACACATTCCTCATCCCAGAGCTGCTGAGGAAATGCATCGATCTTAAAAAAGGTTTGTTTTAGCAGAACGGAGCGACCACTCATACTACAAATGAAATTATGAACTTTTTAAACAGAAAATTTCGTGGTCGTGTCATTTCATGGTTAAGTAACATTTCTTGGTTCTCCTGACCTCAGTATTTCCTAAAATCAAACTTGGAATAACTGAATGTGACGTGCTCAAGTGGAATAACTCATGTGAGTGCTTTAAGAGTTTTTCAAACTCTTCGATAGTTTTACTAGAGACTGGAATAATGCCATAATGCCAAGAATAGACGTAACTTAAATTATTATACTATCTTTAAATAGGGTACCTTAATGCTTTGTGTGTGTTTCTTGCAATAAGGGTGTAAATATGCCCTTTGCAATCAAAATTAGTATAGAGACAATAATATAGAGAATATTAGTAAACAGATACTCTGTTTACTAATTGTTTGATAAACTTTTAAGTTATAGCTAAGTTGAAACCCGTTAGTTATTTTTACCACTTCCTAAATCACGTTCAGGTTTAAAGTAGAATAGTACTATCTTTGAAATATTTTCTTTGACATACTTTAGCCTAACGTATGTGTAAGCATAATCTATGTAATAATTACGTTGCTTAGAAAATCCATAAATAATTTACATACCAGAAGTTATTCCCAATACGTTTACAACATTATATATTATTCAACTACATATCCGTAATACTCGAAGACATGTCATAAACGTTAAACAGATGACTTTTTGCGGTTTACTGCATATAGCATTTCCAACGGCTATAAAACGGTAGCGATGCTCTCTAAACCGGCCGTGCTGATAAGAGAGATAAGCGAGACGACCTCCACTACGGACCCGTCTCTGATACACCGACAACCACTTCTGCTTTATTGACTTCTTATCTCACCTTTCCCTCCACAAATAATGTCCGGAAGCTTGTGTTATGTAGCAAGAGGGGTAAATCCAGGGTTTTTGTTTTTGGGGTGCAGCCCCCCCAAAAACCCCTATTATTACGTAGGCTTAAATTGTAAATATAGCCCCAAAATACTACTATTTGTTCTTTATTTCCTATTGGAAACATAAAAAATACATATTGATCACTAAACTTCTCTAGTAGAAATTTCCATTTCTTCAAACCGGTTTTTTAAGATGGTGCCTGCACCATTTTTTACTCAATTCCTACAAAAACGTTTAAGTTGAAACAACTATTTTAACGATTTTGAATCAGAAAACCTTAAAATCGGTGTCATTTTAAAGGGAATATTAATGCACAGAATACAAGGTTTCTTAAGAGTCTGGAGTGCATAAACTTTTTTTATTCACTTATTCACCCATAAGAACAATGTTAATTGTAAGAACTGTTATAGCGTTGTTTTGTACCAGAAAACCTTTTACCTACTTGGTGTCACTTGAAAAGGCTCTACATTATCTAGCAATTAATTTGAATTAATTTGAAACAAATCTAGTTACATTAATCTCTTTCCAAATAATAAATCAGCTTCACAAAAATTAAGTTAAAAGGTGTATTAACAATAATAATCACATGAATAACCGACAATACTTTTAAGACTTCATATTCTGATTAAAATTAAAGAGATATGTTTCAAAGTTTTAAACATTGTCATTACGGGAATGAAATTCTCAGATTGCGGAGGTAACAGACTCTTAAGGTCTAACGTTTAGTGCGTATCAGTGGCAATAGATTGTCCAATAAATATTCCTAAATTAAAGGTATAACTTAATACAATTTGAGTGAAAAATAAGTATTCATTGTTCTGATATATACTCTAAATAAGAACGGCTACCTGAGCAGTTCTCACGACGGACGCGTCTCACCCAAGTGTGTGGGGCCCGTGCGAATTATATTGCCACCTACGTAGATAAAATTTTACGTTTTTGAATTACAAATATTACTACAATTACAAGGCTGGACCAAGTTTATCTTCAGTAATATTAACTAAAACACTTTTTCATGTTAAATGAAAGCAAGGACTCTTGCCGACATACTGTAAATACAAGTAGGCAGATTAGCCAACTACAGATAGGGAACAGAATATAATAAAACACGATATATATACTAGACGAGTTGTAAGAGGTCCCTCTAGAAAATTCGTGGCCCTCTAGAAATTATATGAAAAAAATGAAGCAGTCTTTGTTTGTTTTTACTGATTGCATGACATTTATGATTGATGTTTATTTGAAGTTATACATCACTTGAAAGAAAAATGTCTGAAAAATAATAATCAATAAAAAACTAAATAAAAATGTTTGTATTTACTTCCCTGTGGGAAATAGGTTAGATTATGGACATGTCTAAAGGAGAGCCTCAGTTCATCTAAACAGCTGTTCTTATTCTTTCATATTAAACATTCAATACAATAGCTCTGGTAGTTTCTATGGAAATCTTACAAATCACCAACACCCCCTCCCCCAGAGCTAAGACTTATCCATGTTAAAACGTTAAATTAGGTTTTATTTGGTATAAATCTCAGGCTCGACCTCACTGATTAGACACTGCTATCAGACAACCACGATATCAGAATAATGTCCTGGATAATCAATGCTTTAGCCAAAATAATAAACCTTAATGTCAATCCACAGCTTCCAAATCATTAAAATGATTGCTACCTTTTAAATTTGCAACAATCGGAGGTTGTTACTTTACTTCACTGCAATATTCCCAATCCTATCTGAAATCATAAAGTTTTATTTCGAATGTGTGCATTAAGTGGTGATGAATACTTAGCGGGGCTTTAAGTCATTATTTAAATTTGTGGATAAAAATAAATGGACTGATCTCTGGGTTTAACTATTAAGTACACCAGACCCCGGTAATCCGAACTTACTGATACCGAACCCTGTTCGGATTATCTGGAAATGCAGAGTAAAGTTGCATTAAATGTACTAATTAGTTTAGACCCGAACTGTCTGTTTAGTCCAATTAACTTACATCTTATCACAGTTCAAATATAGGTTTTTCCACTACATGTTTTGCCTGAAAGTAGTCCTACATACTTTTTACGCAGTCATGAACGAATCATGAATGCTGGAAATGAACTCAAATGTTCGAAAAGTAGTTCGCCGAAAAATGATGATAAAGAGTCGGACCGTGAAAATCGAGTTTACTGTGACGTACTGTAAGTTTAGCTAGACATCCCTTCACGCTATCTCGAGCAACAGTGTACTGCTATATCTGCATATTTGATGTTTATTAGACGACGGCACAACTTTGCATTACCAGGGTTCGGATTAACGGAACTCTGGTGTATGTAATAAAAGTTATACACATTATTTTACACCCAACCTACATTTCAAATTAATTACTAGGGCTTATCATAGTAAAATATATTCTATACAGGGAATTAGATTAAAAATTATGTTATAAATTACTATTGTTGTTCTTCCAGGCTGTTTAAAACCAAATGAGACGGTCCAGGGGCCATTGTTGTACCAGTGCTAAGTTCGTTTTATGTTTAAACTATATTTTAATGGAAAAAATACTTTTTCATTTCGTTTATTTATAATTTAAGCATTTTACATTGTCTACGGTATTTTTTAGAAAATCTGTTAAAGTTAAGCAGATACGTATACGGTATAAATGCAAACGCTGGTGCAACGTATAACCATCTCAATGGAGATATGGAAACCGATCTTGAAACGAAACTAGAAACTAATATTTAACAAATTCAATCAGATTAAGAATGGAAATAGCGAGAAAAATGTGAAAATAATTTCTAGGGCGACTCAAATGAAGTTATGTGGTGAGGGGGATACGTCTAAATTATGCGACCACCTCCGAAAGAGATGAGGTAAATTTTTGGGGAAAGTGCAGAACAATTTAACTGCAATAATAAGACATGTTTTGAAGCCTATACATTACAAGGTATATACAGGGTGACATTTAAATCTTAGGATTACCTTATAGCTTTAAAACTAAAAGAGATATCACAACAAAATTTAGAATATCGTTATTGGTAATATTAAGCTACTTTGTACATGGTGATCGGAAATCACCTTTGGCAGAAGGACCATGGGGAATAAGTTGAACATCTTAAAGTTAAGTATAAGTTGATGTGGACATAAAATTAAGAATACGACTACCCCGATCTTAGAAGGTTGATGCTAAACAAAATGACAGTGTTATTTAGATTTTTATTGCGGACATTTTCCCACACAATTTTATGTAAAACAAAGTTTCACAACGTCTCGGGAACTGGAATCTGATCCCGTCCTCAGGTGAACTAATATCTAAAACATAGCACAATTAATTAACATATAATCCGGACCAAACCGGTATAAACCGGTGTGTTTTTTGCTCTGTAAAGTTAACTTTGTACTGCAATTTTTCATGTACATTAGGAAGGATTTGCATTTGAATATAAAATAATAATAATAATTACTATTGGACGTGTTTCGCCTAGATTTAGGGTTTTGGCGGCGGCCATTTTGTTTCCGGTTCCGGTGGGACACGCCCATTCCTTTCAGTTGTCTTTGAGTCTCCGTGACGAGCGGACGTGTTTGGTTTCTTTTGCGTGTAATGGTTAGTGAATGGTTTGTTTGTAAGTTTTTTTGACTGCTTTAAACTTTTATGTTTTCAGCTTTATACCGGTTTGGTCCAGATTATATGTTAATTAATTGTGCTATGTTTTAGATATTAGTTCACCTGAGGACGGGATCAGATTCCAGATCCCAAAACGTCGTGAAACTTTTGTTTTACATAAAATCGTGATGGAAAATGTCCGCAATAAAAATCTAAATAACATCAGTGGTTTGAAAATTGAAAGTTATGAACTTCAAACGACCGCCATTTTGTTTTGGATTGACCTTTTGAGATGTGGTTTCAGGCATTGTATTCCAATTAAAAAAGACCTACAGTCTGATACAAAATTTTACTAATGCTGCAACTTAAGAATATGCTGTAACTCTTTATAGGTAGATCTAGTAGGAGTTGTTTTGATTCTTAATTAAGCTAGGTCTTTTGTATGAATATGAATGAAACATGAGTGAAAGTTGATTCTTCCGCGATCTTTTAGTATTATTAGTGGCTAAGGTTGACATACAAGACTGTTAATTAACAACCGATGACATCTAAGGCACCTACAGTTGAACGTAAGATCAAAACAACTTTTGTCTCTGAATTACGAACTGGTCTAATTATGAGGATCGTATTTGCGGATGAACGTGGATTCAAAAGTGCGGACGTTAATCCACACCAGAGAATATCACATCCTCCGACCATCGCTCATAGGTATCCATAATTCGTGATCTTCAAGTCGCTGAATTACAGGTCACTCCAAATGACAATCAAATCTGTTACAAATCACCCTTACGGAATTTAGTAAATGTATTTATTTTTCACAGTTTTATGCAAATGTTAATTTTTAATCGTATTTTACTATTGTTACAATTAATGTCAACAAGCGATCATATTTTCGGAGGAAATTTTTTTAATGATAGTTAGCAGAATTATTCTCGATGTTTTCTGAATAAGCAACAATAATTGGCTTTAGACATAAATGGAGGCGAGAAAACTGTATTTGTTTGGTTGACAAATTAGATGATTATTCCAGTCTTAACATCTGTTTGATGTTTAACGGACGTGTTGTCTTTTAACTCACAATAAAGGCGGAGAGAAAACATATGCACTTTATAATTGGTTAAAATTAAAGGCTTTTTAATGAAAAGCTCCCTCCTATTTTAAATGCAGTTTATATTTTTTAATGTCCTATTTAATGGATAGGCTCTGTGTATGTTGAAAAAAGAGGTAATGTTGAAAACTAGAGGTCTCGGGTTCGGATTACAAAAATGAACATTATTAATGTCTTATCCAAATTAAAATAAAAATTAATTATATTATTTATCAAAGGGAAATAGGAAAAGCTGATAGGTTAATAAGCTACTAAAGGTTCATTGTATATCTTTAGATCATGGATCCTCACTAGGATTTCTCTGAGATCTAATTGGTTTGCATCAAATTGTTCCCAGAGCCGCAAGGAGTGGCGGCTCGTGATCGATTTTGGGGGGAGAGTGCACATACGGGGGGGTTCGGGGACCCCAGGATAGGATATTTTTGAAAAGAAAAGCCTAAAACGTGTTTAAGCTTCCTGAAGCACGTTTTTCACCATCCGTGACAAATAAACCACTGCAATTACGAGTTGCATTAAATAACTTACAACAATAGGATTTTAACATCAGTTTATTACATCAACAAAAAAAACTGCAAATAAAAAAATTGGGAATATATTTTGCTTGGTCCTAGAAATAGGTACCTGAATTTGATAATTTTGTCAAGTTCACCAATGAAATCTTTCACAGCTCTAATATGTCATCTATATAAGGAGGGTAAAGAGAATATACCAAAAAGTTTTCAAATTTATCGGTTGTTAAAGGATCTATAACTGTTTTTATAAACTCCAGCTTATAGAATGTCGATTCACAGACATAGGTTGTTGTAAAAACCTATTTGTCTTTCATCTTCAAAATATTTTTCATAACTCTAAATCTTTTTTAATTCCTAACGGTTTAAGAGCCGCAAAAAGTCGTCCCGAGGGCCGCATGTGAGGATGCCTGTAGATTACAACCCTGTTATTTTTATGAAATGTACCTCTATCTTAATAAAAATTACCCTGAATGTAATAATACTTAATATAATAGATCATTTCTGGTGAATAAAATTCAAAACTGGAACATCCCGGTATTTCCAACTTTAAAAACTATACTATCACAATTGTTTTTAGTTATTGGAGTATATATTTTCTTACTAAAATGAAAATTTGGTGTACGCTTACACAACCAGTACGAGTGCAGTCATGTCTCCTTATGTTACAGTTCCTAGTAAGCATTATCAACTATGGTTTAATACGCTCGAGTTTTTTATTTACTTTTGCGACGAAATGAGATTTCCAAAAATAGCTAAGTCAATCTATGTTTTCGTGGATGATATAATATCAGTTCCAGGAAATTGCTTGTGATGTCTTCAAAATAACTTTACAATGAAACGTCACGCAATAAGGGTACATGAGCATTTTATACTTATTTTGTTTTAGAATATATTAAATTTCAAATAATAGCTATGAAGGTATATTGCAACAGAAAATCTTGTACTTGGCGTTATTTTAAAGGACTAATAATGATTTTTTTTATATATTGACTACATAAACACTATTGACAAAAAAATTCAGCTCCACAAAAAAATTTAATAACGCATTCCAAAATAAAGTTTCAATCTCATACAATATGGATCACTGCCGACTGAACCATGTTTATGATAACAGTACCTGGTGACCGAGCTTTGCTCGTATAGATTAAGACATTTATTATAAAAATTAATTAGAAAAATTAAAACACATTTATTACTCAATGAAAACTTTTATGTGGATGGAACTCGCGGCCTATAGTTCTTGAGGCCGACATGCTACAACTCGGCTACGACGTTAGTCAATTGAGCGATGTCGTTTAACGTCTTTTAGCCAAAGCCGATCATGTACTGTTTAATTATCCATACCGTTATTATTAGCCTGTGATCAACTGATTTTGTTGGAAACGGAATGAGGATTGAAAAGCAAAAGAGAAATTTAATTTACATCAATTTATTGGTTTGTTACAGTGGCTTCAAGCAATACAACGAATACGTTTTCTATCAAAACATGGAAGATTTTTGAAATACTTTTCTCTGCTTTTATTTCGCACAGCTATGTTATCCTTAAGTTTTTACAAATTGTTTAGTAACCTGATAATTTTGCATTTATTTATTCATAAAATAAATATTAATGCATAACCTCTTTAAGTTTTTACAAATTGTTTAGTAACCTGATAATTTTGCATTTATTTATTCATAAAATAAATATTAATGCATAACCTCTATATTGTTCCCCGCAGTCTTCAATCAAGAACTGTCAAACGGTTATAAACAGCTGTTTTGGTTTGTATTGTTTACATTTTATTCTCCATAAGCGTAATGTTAAATTTTTAGATTTTAAACTTAATATTACAAGAAAACACGAATTTTCCTGGACATTAGACCTATCTAGAACTTATTTTCTACTCGGAAATTAGTTATTTCCAAACTTTAAAGAAAATCCTCGGTGCCGTTTTCGAGATCCGTGTGCAAATATATATATACGAACCTTGCTCGTATTATAGTATTGGATATTCTGATTTTAAACTTAATTTGAAAATTCATGTTTGAAGAGAAGTATGTTTCTTAGTTTTCAAGAACAAAATCCAAGATTTTGGAGGTACTGTAGACTCCTAAAGGTCTGCTTTAATGACGAAATATTTTGTTTCAGTTCCCCAAGAACAAAGTCAGTTATGTGCTAGTATTACCGGTTACTCGATAGCCGTAAAAATATGGTTGAGGTGTCCTATTGAAGGTCAAGTGGTTATGTGGGGGTTAAATTAATCTTTTTTATTTTATTTTCTGTAAAAATAATTATATTTTTAGGAGAAAGCGTAGAAAAATTAACTTTTTATATCTCTAGATAACCTATTTACATTTGATTTAACACCTCAATAATATTTTTACGGCCACCGTGTGGTCCATAATACTGTCACATATTTAACATTGTTCATATGCGAATATAATCCTAGGTGACGAAGATACCCCGAACATCCAATTTTTATATTAATTTTACCCATTGATACCCAATTCAGGTACCCCCAGACTCCAGTCTTAGGGGCACTGTCTACAGGGAGATTGGTAAGGCCAAATCATTCATCAATCAACATCACGCCTCTATACCTACAACCTCAAATGTAACTCCATCTCATAGCCTGAACTTCCAACATAAAACATTGGTCAAACTACCTAACCTTGATTTACTATCTTGTGATGGTTTATTTGATCTTTGATTCTCATTTTATGACATGTTCAAGGTAACGTATGAATATGCATCCTTTTCTGACATACAGAAACTACAGTACCTCAAATCATGCCACAAAATGAGGCATATTATGGCATTTCATCATTAGAGTAGATTTCAAATAATTATACCTTGGAATCTTTTGTTAGATATGTACATCAACAAAACCCTAATAGTTTAGAAATATGTACGTTCTTTGTTCAATCTTACAAAAACTGAAAAGGAAAAGTCCATTCTTTGAGGGAACTCATCAATTGCTGCAATAAGCATATTCGGGCTTTGAATGCACTTGGAGAGCCCACCGAGAGATGTGACACTCTCCTCATTCATTTGGTTTCATCTAGGTTTGTCCCAATCACATTTAGAGAGTGGCAAGACACTCTAAACCCTGATCAACTTCTGACAATGGAAGATCTCAATGAGTTTTTGAACATAGATTTCATATGCTTGATTCAATTTATCATGCTAACAAGCAATCATCATATGCATACCCTAAACATAGGAAACATACTGTTAGTCTCAAAAATTATATTTTACCCACAAGTCATCAAATCAGCCATGTCTGTTAACTCGAGGAACAAGTTAAGGTAAGAAGTTTAAAGGTTTGTACAAACTGTCTGAAAATTCACAAAGGTGCGTATGTGCTTCTGTGCTTAAAATCTGAACGGGAGTCTAAAGATGATTGTGTCTATGGTAACAGTAATATATCAGAAGCCAACAAACTAGTCTTGTCTAGGTATTCTAACAACCACAAAACTTCTCTAACCATCCGTTCTGCTACTTTGGTTGATGTTAACAATCCAAGGGGAAAATGGTTTCATGTAAGGCATTCTTCGATTGTGGATCACAATCCAACTTTATTACAGATTCCATTTGTAAAAGATTGCAACTTAACAAAAGGCAGTCATAAATTTCAATAACAGACATCAATTGTTCGGTTTCATCAGTCAATCATATTTTCAGTGCTACAGTTACATCAGAAATCACTTCTCATTTAGATTTCTTAGTTCTTCCTGAACTCAAAGAGAGGTTACCTGGCCATGCCTTGTTTGATTATACCAAACAACTTTTCCCAAATGTCTCTCTAGCAGATCCATTATACAATATTCCTTCAAAAATAGACATGATCTTGGGAGCATAGTTCCTTTGGGATGTGTTATGCAATGGAACGGTTCAGTTATCAGTTATCTGATACCTTGAAAGAAACAAAATTGGGTTGGGTAAAATTGGCAAAATTCATAGGTAAAATGGAGATAACTAGGCCCCTGTGTGATAACAGTAACATCCATTTTACATAATCATTGGACACATTGGATAACAATATCCAACATTTCTGGGAATCAGAAGATTGTGAATCTCAACCAATCACAACAACATCTACATCAACATACATTTCCATGTTGTGGCTCGTACTAATACACGAGGAAGAGGTATCACAAGGTTGAAACATGATCAAGAGTTATATTTCAAGGGGGCCGGAATGTTAGAAAACAGCCTGCCTTACACCATATGTTCTTGTTAATAGTATTTAAAATGTAAATATAATGTTTTTATTTTCATTCTTTGTCAACGTTAAACATTTTCTTTATTAGTCCATTTTTAATCATTTCCAATCAATAATAATAACTTACATAACCTAAACAACCAACCAGGAATACAGAAAGAATACAAGAAAGTTTGTTTCATTCTATTTGCTGTATGACGAAAAACAGTTCATCACACGGCCAAAACGTTGCTTGTTTATTTATACTCACACCCTTTCAGCCTCGGCCCGCCTTGGCTGATACTTACTTGTGCTCGTATGAAAAACACCCATTTTGGTCCTAGTGATGAAATATACTATTCTTCGTCAGTATTCTGCCAATCTGCGTTACATAAATCCATAAAAACGTTGATGACCATCATTATCATATGACTGTCACTACCCCATGACTGTCATTACCCCCATGACCATCACTACCCCATGACCGTCATCACCCCCATGAATGTCATTGCCCCATAACTGTCATTACAACATGACCATCATTACCCCATGACCGTCATTACCCCATGAATGTCATTGCCCCATGACTGTCATTACCCCATGACCATCACTACCCCATGACAGTCACTACCCAACCTCCCCGTTTGGATAAGACCCTTATAAGACACCAATTTTATGGGAATAACATTCTAAAATAGCGCTTTCATTCAGCTTTGACCGCAAAGAAATCTTATCTGATATTTAGGGCCATTCTCTTACATTAGCAACAATGCAGCACCTCTGTTATGGCCGTCGCTTTGTTCTCCTAAACAACCACCCATTTGTTTCTTGCGCATAAATACCTCATGTATACAAAATAGATTGGGGTCCTTCCTTATCTCTTAAAAATAACGGAATCCAACAGAAATTTATGCAACGTAAATCTTTGAACTTACTACAATTAAGTGACACAGTATGTTATTTTCTTGACTGAAAATTTTCAAAGATGGACATTGTACTACTCAAATGTTGAAATTTTACTTAGAAAACAAAAATGTTTTAATTAGCGAGTATAATTTAAGAAAGTGAAAAATCAGAATATGTCTTTAGCCCATGTATTTTTTTTTAAAGTAACAGGATTTAAAAATCCAGTTTTGGGCGATAAGAGACATTTTTCTTAGTTTTACTGCACTTTTATGTTTTACTTTTATGTGAAAAGAATTAAAAAAACATCGTTTATGGTAATTTAATTATAAAAACCAATATTGTTTAGCTTGCATTGGTTAATTTAAGTAAAACAAAGATTCACGACGTTTCAGGATCTGGAATCTAATCCCATCCTCAGGTGAGCTGGATCCTCATACAAGTATAAGCTAAAGCATTAATGTACTGGTATTCTTTGTACGTTTTTAGACAAATTTTAATACTTTTCAACTTTATACCGGCTTGTATACTGTACTACGGATTATATGTTCTAGGTTCCAGCTCACCTGAGGACGGTATAAGATAATGAATGTGATCAAATTTGTTTAATTTGAAATTTTACTACGGATCAATTAGGCTCAGGTTTTCTTTTCTTTTCCAATTATGTTTTTACAGGTCTGTAAAGGCACAATCATAAGAATTTCTTTTCTTAAAAGTCATAAAACCCGTAAGAAGGTAAGATTCACCGCTAAATATTAATATAGATATGGTAGTCATATTATTTCAAGATATTTTAATTCTGAAGGGCTTATAGCGATGCCTTTATATTCCACTAAAAAGAAACCTCATTATGAAATCCAATATAGCTGTTATGCGCCGCGAAACAACGAGTTAGTCAAAGTTGCCACCTGCTAAACTTGTTGAGTCCTCGTTTAATACGTTTCTAAAGTTTGTATCGCTGTTAAATGTATCATTTAAAGTTTAAAACAACGTATTTAAAATTGTTTACATAAAAAACCTTACTTTACCTTAACTTGCGTTTTAGCGAATTTCCCATAGGGAAGAAGCTATTACTGTAGGTCTCATGGTAAGACTTAATATTTCAATTATCAATCAATATTTTTGGGTTAAACTTGGTATTTACCTTCATGTGGTTGAGATCTTATGCTTCAAATGCTTAAAAATCATAGTTTATGTGTTTATCATGGCAGCTAACTTGCATACTCGTTCCTACGTTAATCTTATGGAGAATAGGCAAATAACTCTCATATTTACAGACAGATATTGACATAACTTGTCATATATCACTATTATATTATTACTGATTTGGAAATTCGCTGAGTACGCAGGTCTACTGTGAGCGGGGTATTTTTATTTACAACGTCTACAAAGACATAAACATTTTTAAAAATATTTATTCAAACAGCACTCTACTTTAAAAGCTATTGTTTCTCCGTAGAGAATTTTAGAGTAGTTCGAGTAAGTATGAGAGAACATTTTTAAATATTTAATTAATAGCCTCAAGGTCAAAAAGTATTAATCAATCGTCAGATTTTTTCCTCGTAATTAACAGTGTTTTACAAATCAATACGTTAGAATACTTTGATTCAAAAATAAATAGCATATTAGATTCTTATGGAGGTCGTAATTATGTGGAATTTTTGTATTTTTAGTAACAGCAAAGAATCATCATATCAGATTTAAAGGTTTACTACCCAAGCTTGACCTCTTCCTATAACAAACTTAGACAACACGATGCCAAGGGTAACATAGCAACGACTGTCACAGTACAACAATCTTACAGTATTACAAGTACTACCCAAGCTTGACCTCTTCCTATAACAATCTTAGACAACACGATCCCAAGGGTAACATAGCAACGACTGTCACAGTACTACAATCTTACACTTTTACAAGTACTACCCAAGCTTGACCTCTTCCTATAACAAACTTAGACAACATGATGCCAAGGGTAACATAGCAACGACTGTCACAGTACTACAATCTTACACTTTTACAAGTACTACCCAAGCTTGACCTATTCCTATAACAAACTTAGACAACATGATGCCAAGGGTAACATAACAACGACTGTCACAGTACAACAATCTTACACTTTTACAAGTACTACCCAAGCTTGACCTATTCCTATAACAAACTTAGACAACATGATGCCAAGGGTAACATAACAACGACTGTCACAGTACTACAATCTTACAGTATTACAAGTACTACCCAAGCTTGACCCCTTCCTATAACAAACTTACACAACATGATCCCAAGGGTAACATAGCAACGACTGTCACAGTACTACAATCTTACAGTATTACAAGTACTACCCAAGCTTGACCCCTTCCTATAACAAACTTACACAACATGATCCCAAGGGTAACATAACAACGACTGTCACAGTACAACAATCTTACACTTTTACAAGTACTACCCAAGCTTGACCTCTTCCTATAACAAACTTACACAACATGATCCCAAGGGTAACATAACAATAACAACGACTGTCACAGTACAACAATCTTACACTTTTACAAGTACTACCCAAGCTTGACCTCTTCCTATAACAAACTTAGACAACATGATGCCAAGGGTAACATAACAACGACTGTCACAGTACTACAATCTTACACTTTTACAAGTACTACCCAAGCTTGACCTCTTCCTATAACAAACTTAGACAACATGATGCCAAGGGTAACATAACAACGACTATCACAGTACTACAATCTTACACTTTTACAAGTACTACCCAAGCTTGACCTATTCCTATAACAAACTTAGACAACACGATGTCAAGGGTAACATAACAACGACTATCACAGTACTACAATCTTACACTTTTACAAGTACTACCCAAGCTTGACCTATTCCTATAACAAACTTAGACAACTAAAAACGACTGCCAAGGTACAAACATAATCAACGAGTATTACAAGTACTACCCAGCTGGACACTTCCTTTACCAAGTACTACCCAATGTTGACCTATTAACATAAGCAAGACTGTCAACAACAATCTTACAAGTATTACAAGTACTACCATCTCTTCCTGTAATAAACTCAGATAACACGATGTCAAGGTACTACATAACCATGACTGTCATAGTAGGTCTACGATCATAGTACAGTTATATAACTGTACTATGATCAGAATATATCAAGCTTGGGTAATATTACCCAAGCTTGATATATTCCTATAGTGACCTTAGATTGAACAATGTCAAGAGTATAACTTAAGTACGATCACCAGAGTTTTATTGCACAAGCTAGACTACTTCCTATAAAACAACGTTATTAAAAGATAAAATCACAGTGTCTAGGGTACAACATAACAACAAATACCACAGCATTACGGTTTTACAACACAACCTTGACCACTTCCAGTAAAATGCTATTACAGGAAGAGGATCCTATGACAGGGTACAACAACGACTGCTATAACACAATCACATATTGATTTTAGTAGCTAAACTTGATCTTTTGCTGTAAAAATGTTATTACTGTGAGAGGTTCCCATGGCAATTGTACAGCAAAAACAAACAGCTACCAGAAACATCTTACAGTTTTAGAATTCAAGCAATACTACGTGCTGTAAAAACATTCTTACAGGAAGAGGTCTCATGGCAATAATACAATATAGCAACAGCTACCACACTACGAACATCTTACAGTTTTAGAATTCAAGCAATACTACGTCCTGTAAAAACGTTCTTACAGTAAGAGGTCCCATGACAATGGTACAACATAACGACTGTCACAGTAAAGCCACATTACAGGATTATTACCCAAGCCTGCAATAACCTCAGACAACGCTCGTACGATTGATTTTTGCGTTACGATTCCCTGTCAACTTTACTACCCGTGTTTGACCTCCCCTCGAAACATCATCAGATACAGCGTTTTGACCAGAAAAAAATGTTTTTTAGTCACTAAAAAATGTGAACATTTTTTATTTATTTCATTAAGACAGTTAATTTAAATTTAATTGTTTCAATTTAAAGGTAAAGTTGGTGGAATCGGTGTACCAGTGATCGGGAATAATCAATCGCAGAACCTACGCCACATCACTTTTACCATTTCCCACCTATACATTATGTAAATCATTGTTTTCGTAAAGTTTTGAACTTTTGAGACCCGTTTTGAGACTTCCTGAAACCAAAAAGCTGGTTTTCTGTCTAATGTTTGACTGTGTAACAGACCGCAGAGATGGTTCAATTTTTATGAAATTTAGTAACTTTTAAATTTTTTTGATTTTTTACATATAAGGGCAGTTCCCACAAAAAATGGCTCTAACAATTTTAATTTTGTTATAGAGCTTAGGGTCCCGAATAAGATGACGCCACTCACGTGATTAAAGATTACAGTTCAAAAAACACTTCTTGGATTTTCCTGTAAAACAATAAAGTTATAAAATGAACGCGGCATACAAGTTATGGCTATTTCACTCAGTAAAGCCAATAATTAGCACACAAAAACGGCTACAAATCAGACCTAATTAATAAAATGATCACAAATATTAAAAGACAAAGAAATAAGAGAACAACAGAAGTACAAGGAATAAACGAAGATAAATTCATCAGTGTGCCTTTTAAAACCATGTTAAATAAAGCCATGAGAAAAACGTTTACTGACACAAAATATCAAATCGGTTAAAAACAAATAACAACGCTTTTAACTTAATACAAAAGTACACTAAACATAACGAAACACAACTTGACAAATTTGACACGACCGGAATATATCAGATCAACTGTTCAGACTGACCACAATTTTACATAGGTCAAACAGGACGTTCAATAAAATCAAGCTTCAAAGAACACATTCAAGCATTCAAAAGTAACAACAGAACATGAATGAAATCCAACTTTTTAGAACACCTATTACGTATAGATCAAAATATTAAAGGCATACATGAAAACTTAAATATATTGAAACCCATGGAAAAAGGCCTAATAATGGACTCTAAAGAAGAATACCTAATCTGCAAAGGACATAAATCACACCCACAGGATATATTAAATAACCATATAAACATAAACAACCCTATATTTAAAAAAATCACACAATTTGAAAGCACTACCTACTAGTCTGTCCAAAGTTAACATATGATACAAATCATATCTTATCAACTTAACATTGTAAACACATTTAATAAAAATTGTAATTTGAAATAGGTGAGGTACATATGGTCACTTGAAAATGGCATAAATGCCGAAAGATGTTGCCAATAAATAAAAGAATAATAAAGAAAAAAGGGTACAAATTGTTAGGCTTAACTCAGTGATTAATAAGCGCTTAACAGCGTAAAACTGCAAAAACGAGTTTTTGCAGTAAAATATTTTTTAGCAAAATATTTTAGATACTTTCCATGAATCTCTATTTATTTCCTAATTTGTTTTTTAATCAATGCAACTGTAACCACACAGTTAAATTTAACATTCACTGCTGGGGTAACCAGAAACCGTAGTAAGACCCTTGACTATCTTCCTGTCCCACGGTGTTGATCCGTTTTCCAACTCTGCACCTCTCATCGGAGCAGCAAAGGAGGGAATCTGCAACGTTAACATCTTTGGACGTACATCCATCAATTCCACATGGATTCCCTTCGGTAATCAGAACAAAGGGAATTGTACAACACCCTCTGATTGGCTGCCTGCTTCGGATGCAGAATTGGACGTCATCGGTGGCTGAAAGACAGAGCAGTCTCCAGGAGGTCGCCCTACGGTAACGAGTCAGAAGTTTTTGGTTCGTCCGGCAGTGTTGTGTTTTGTGTGTGCTTTTTTCTATGACCTATTGTCTCTTTGAAGGCATATTTAAATTTTTGAAATATGCATAATTCATGTCAATGTAATTTTATGTTAGTCTGCTCGCTCCATCAAGGGTAAACACTTAATAGTTTAATAACTTAAAATGTAACTTCAATTTTTCAACAGTCCAACTTACTTTTAGTATTAAAAATTAAGTTCAGCATTTTTCTTAAGTCGTGAGTTTTGAATGAATACTCTCCCATTGCTTTTGCTCTTATTTGTTTAGTTAAATTTGTTCCTTCAACTCATCCCATTTTCTTATATATTTTAAGTCAACTGTGCTAGTTATTTCCGCCCCTCATTTTTTAGGATGCTTAGTTAATTTTTCTTTTGTAAACGTAATTTCTTTAACATTGTAAACTTTTGGTAGTGATTTAGTAATATTAGGCATGAGGGTTTCATTTAATGATCCCGTTAGCCACTCACAAAGGGCCCAGTATATTTTAGTAACACAAACCTCAGCTAGGTATTGACACAACAATTTTTCAGCTTTAAGAGTTGTAAAACAGATATTTTGATTTAAGAGTGAAGACATTAGGAGCCTCTTAAAGGATTCCAACAGCAACTCGAGGGATCAATCTGGAAGGCCCTCTTGGGTTTATATTGATTGCTTTTTTACCGATAATAAAACCGCTTGGTTTTAATGCTATCGCTTCGGCAGATGAGACTTTGTGGTCTGTGTTTCCCGTTTTATTGCTTTTCTATGAGTGACAGTTGCGTATCTTGGGTCTCAAGGACCATATTCTGCTTACATTGCTTAAGCATGGTTTTCCACTTTTTTGCGGTCATGTGACAGCAAGTATGTTTGTTAGAATATTTAAACCAGGCTAGATTTAATTTAGAAAATGTTTAAAGTATTTTCTTCTGCTTTTCGAAATTTTTACAAAAATGTTCAATACTTACGCTTTCACATTATTTGGGTGTGTGTTAAAGGCTAAAGTAATTCACACTTTCAACGCATGTTGTTCCAAAATCTAAAAACTGTACGAAGTTTTATTTTGTTCATAGTGCTATTTTTTTTGTATGAGTCCGACAAAAACTATTATCATTAAAGATAAATGACTAAAGACGACCACAGATCATAAGGGATAGCATTTATGAAAAAGAGAACCTGAATAAAACTAGAATATGAATATTACTTCACTCTGTAACAGAGAAACAATGAAAACGTACCTCAGTAAAACTGATTGAATATGTTATTGTTTCACTCTGTAACACCGAGTGTCAATTTGTATAGCTTCACTCTGTAACACAGAGTGACAATATTGTAGCTTCACTCTGTAACACCGAGTGACAATTTGTATAGCTTCACTCTGTAACACCAAGTGGCAATAGTGTAGCTTCACTCTATAATACCGAGTGACAATGGAATAGCTTCACTCTGTAACACAGAGTGACAATGTTATAGCTTCACTCTATAACACCGAGTGACAATAGTATAGCTTCACTCTGTAACACCGAGTGACAATGGTATAGCTTCACTCTGTAACACAGAGTGACAATATTGTAGCTTCACTCTGTAACACCGAGTGACAATGGTATAGCTTCACTCTGTAACACCGAGTGAAAATGTTATAGCTTCACTCTATAATACCGAGTGACAATGGTATAGCTTCACTCTGTAACACCGAGTAACGATAGTATATCATCACTATGCAAAACCAAATGACAATAGTATAGAGTGAGTCTGTGAAATTGAACGCAAGGCAGAGAGTGATAGCAATTAGACGGACTCAGAGGATAACAAAGCAACCGTTCGAAATGTATCGCCAAACTTTGATTGGACACCAAACTACCTGAGCCAAAACATCTGCTCCATCAATCTGATTAGACCAGACTAAAAAAATACTTCACTACGATTATCTTCTTATAATACTTAAGATTTTACAAGTACTACTTTCTTGGACACAGCAAATCTATCTTAAAAGAATTACATTCATAATGACAAAAGATTTTCGAGTTTAGTAAACATAAAATGCATCAATATGTAAACTAAAAGCTGATCGTAAGCCTGGACATAGAAATATGTTTTGGTTCGCGTTTTACGTTTGGTTTAAACGTCAAACAAAGTATTTATAGACTTCACTCTATGTCATACGACTACTGATATATTGAGATTGGTATAAACTAACTTTATGGTCTATGGAGCCACAATTGCATGGGAATTAGGTGATATGCCACTTTAATTAAACATATTATGATAAAATATTGTATCCAGTTCTATGTTGTAAACTTCTGATGATAACGAAAATATTTAAAAAAAACTCAACACTAATATTTATAGAGAATAAGCAAGCTTATTTACATTTCTTATTTTAAATAATAGTTTGATATAATCTTATACAGGGTTTGTCTTAATTATTGTTCATTATGTATCAGTAATTTTATTATAATGTGACGCAAAAGTTACTCCGAATATAAACTAACTTATGAATATATCACCTTATGTATGGATAGTCACAAAAACAATGGCAGTTCTCAGAGTAGGCTATACAGTTCTGCTGCTACGGAAGTATTATTAAATTATACTTGTTTTAGTAAAATTCAGTACAGATCAAAAGCTCACTCTTCGCATTGGAATATTTGACTTAAGGAGTAGCTATTCCCCTTCTGGAGATTCCTAAACTGATCGACCTATTCGTCGTATCAGTTCTCTAAACGTGTAGAAAGTTTTTGTGATTTCGCGTTTCGCATACATCTTACCCCCTTACAGAACCTTTTAGTTATTTGACTTGAAAACAAGGAACGGTGATAGGCGTATCTTCACTCTACGCTGTTACGTTGGAAACTTTTAATTCATCGTATTCATTCTTTTGAAAACCTCAATCTCTCCCGCATATAAACAGATAAGCCAGATTAGTCTCGTTTGGGTTCCTCCTAGCTTGACAAGGAACTTGGCGACTGACGAAATCTCTGGATTAGAAATTTACTGCGGCTAGTATGTACAAAATAATAAAAATAATGTTTATAATATAATTTCCATAAAATTAAATCTTTGAAAATAATCGGGGAGAGAAATATAAAATAGAATGTCGAACAATAGAAACATGAAACGGAAGCAAACGCGTCCGTTACAGCAGTTCAAGACGTCTCGGGTATCTTCCAAGATGCCTTGTAATAAAAATAAAATATACCCTTTCCCACGTAAATCGAAGGAATAATGGTGGATCAACTTAAGGTAAGCACCACACATATAACTGGTACGTGAAAAACCATTCAACTACAAGAAACCAACTACAAGAACAAACCGTTTCCCATCAAAACGTTTAAAAATTTCGAAAGACGTAGAAAAATAATACAAAATAATAATAAACATTTGATAACAAATACATTTCATTACAACTCTCTTTCCAAAATGTCGTAGGATTAAAACTGGTGCCTTGATAGCATAATGGTTGGCGTTTTGGGCTTTCGATGTAAGAGGTCACAGGTTCATATCCGGGATGCTCTATTGGGCTTGGACCGCTTTCCCAAAAAGCATTTGTGTACAATCATTTTGTGACTAAAAATGCTTCTGGCGTAAAATAACCAAGAAGTATGTACCTAACATAAACTACAGCAGCGTTACTGAGGACAAAGTTAACACGAGAGAGGGACAATCGTCACATTGTTTTATGTTATTGCCAGAGAGCTTCCGGCGCCATCTCGGGGTCCTTCAGGGCCATAAACTCGCCGCCACTCTTATCTGACGGTGTAAATCTTGCCCTTAGGATGTTAGGAGTAACAACATTTCACCTGTCTCATTTTGTCTCCGGTTATATATAACGGTTTCGAAACCCATTTCAAAACTCGAGATTTTACTAAAATGAGTGCTGGATAAAAAGAATTGTCTGCATGTTTAATGATACAGTTTATCGGTATTCTTTAAAATAGCTTAAAAAGGTGTCTTAAATTCTTCAATAGGGGTTATGTACGTAATATTAAAAATGTTTATATTGAATTTCTTAGTTTTCTGTCTGTATTTTATATAATAAACAGGTTTTTATTTTTTGTTAATAAAGGTGGTTTAATACTACCACCCTTCAACCATACTACAACCATCTACTTTGACCATATTACAGTAACATAAAATTTCCACTTTTTAATATTTAAAAATGTTGGTTAAATAAATCTGTTACGGTGTTTTATTAATTTTTTCAGTTTTTCAAAGCTGAGTATGCAGAATCTTTAACCTAACAAAGTATAACAAATTATTGTAAAGGTATATTAACGTTTTAGAAAAATATAAATTATTGATTTTAGCAGACAAGCACCTATAAATCTATTTAATTATTTCTTACTTCTTCCTTTTTTTAATTTATAGAAATATTTCAACACAGCATAAGCTAATGAAGTGTATGCAAAAAACTAGTGATTTCAATAATTCCAATAAGTGATCAAATGTTGATTAAGGCGATGCGAGCGGCGTTAGGGACAACTGAAATCCGCTAGGTCGGCGCTAGCGTCGCTTATTCGTTACGCACAAGTCATTGTTTCGTGCAAGGTTCCTGAGTGACTCGTTTAAGATAACAATTCAGTTTTTTTGTATATTGTTAAACATTTTTAGAACTTCAAAATTACATATTTGAGCAGATTATCGGATGTAAAATGTGGCGTTAAAAATTCATTTTCAGTAGTCTACGAAATTTTTTCTATTTCAAAACTTCACATAGGTTACGTGAAAAAGGTCTATTATTCATCCACGTTCCCAAAATTTCAGCACAAAAACATAAGCAGTTTTCCCACACTCCTTGTACGAAAAATTTCCGAAATTAATTACCCTGTAACTCGAAAAGCTTTCACTAAAAACTTTAAAAAATTATGTCAAAGCATGTTTATGATACAATCAACAAATAAACGATAAAATTTTGAACTTTTAAGAAAGTCGATTTTTTGCTCGCACCACCTTAAGATTATGGTGTTAGTGAAGATTATTAATTGTAATTCTAAGTTTCTTTAATTACTTGTAAGTAAATTAGTAATTATATAATTATTTGTTTCAAAATTGTGATGTGATGTATATTTTCTTTTGAAAAAATGTATTATACATGGCAATAAGTATTTCTGAATTTCTTTATAATACAAAATTTAATTCATTTTAAAACGACGCGTTATAATTAAGCGACGCTGAACAACTGGAGCAAACTCAAATATGCCGCACACAACAATATCAGACTTCTTGAAACTAATACGTTTGGTAATATCTAGCTTCAAAATATTCAGTTCTCAGAATCTACCTTTGAGAAATGAATACTTTTACAATCTCACATTTCTCTCCTATGTGTTTAAGTAACGCAATACTGCATCACATATTTTACCCTCGACTTGGCTGTTGCAATTTACTTATATGACATTTGATCAGGTTTTAAATTAAAACTAGGGAATCGAGTGTCGATCGGTGAAAAACATATACGCGTATTAAAAAAGTAAAATTGACCGGGGTTTTGTTGGATTTTGACCCCAACTCGGGAAAATTTCCTACGGGTGCACGTAAACCGAGGCCTGTTTGGCTAGACACTTACCCTAACTACTGGTGACCGTCACTTTTGTGATTTTTAAAACTTATCACTTATTCAATAACTTAAAACTCATAAAAATAAAGAATAAAAAGAATTAGTAAATAATAAAATTTGAAATTTTATTTTAGCATTCAAACAGTTAAATAAAATTTTGACTTTGAAGGAAATTAGAATAGCTTATTTTTGCTTTTATACAGACTCTTCTGTCTTATGAAATAATAGCTTGGAGAGAGGCTTACAGGTCACATACTACCGGATTAAGGTTCAGAAATCTATTAATCTATGAAAGCGCGGTTTAAGACATCTGAAAGGTACCCTGACCTGTTGTTTCATGAGACAAAACTTTTTTAATTTAAAAATTGTTTGTTAAGGAGCTTCTCATTTTCATTTTCAAAAATTCTACTTCATTATGTACTCCTATTTTACATCACCACAACACAAGATGTGCAACCAGCGTTGGAATTGTTTTATCCAACAACAAAAATCCTTTCCAAAAACATTTAGTTTTTACATTTCACATATAATACTTCGAAATGATTTCTCTCATTGTAGTAACAATATGATATTTTATTCTCCATCACATAATGTTTTAAGAATTAAGCTAAAGGTTTGGCTATTGGCAATCAGCGATGAGAAGGCCGAGTCTCTTATCTCCACTGATTACATCGGACCCACCAACAACTGACGGATTAATCGTCATCTTTGTCAGACGTGCTGCTACCTCTGAGCAGCTACTTGAACTATCTCAAAACGCTCGCTGACGAGGAAAGTGTTTAAAGCCAATCGGAAACATTAACAATCCCAATTTCGCTTGCAACTGTGTGGTACAGTGCTGGGGGGGGGCACGTAAAATAAACGTCGGCGGTGATCGCTATGTTGACATTGTACCAACAGGGTTCGAGTCCCCCAAAAATATAAATCTTTGAACAGCATATGAAACCAAGTCATATCAAAGAAAAGTCTCTGAATAGTTAACAATTTATAGATAGTTTAAAATATATTAGCGTAAAATAGTAACAACCAAGGTTGGATAACATTTTAATAGATGAAGATAACTTAAATAAAGGTAATTGCTCAGTATGAAAAGTTAAGCTTAAGAAAGAAGAAAAGAAAATAAACTATATGTTTTCGAAAACAAGGTCTTGAGGAAGCTATATGGACCCTCGTATGACCAGTGGAGTGGAGGAGAAACAGATTAGGGAAATTAGAGACCTTTATAATACAGTAGACATTGTGAGTGAGGTCAACAGTTGAAGACTAGATGGACAGGGCACGTTCTGAAAAGGGAAGAAGGGTGTCGACTTAGGTTTATCTTTAAAAATAACCATTAAGGACGGCGACCTCGGGAGACCAAAACAGAGATGGTGGGACCAGGCCAAGTCAGATATGCAGAGCGTTTGAGCCACAGAGGATAAGTCAAGTTGGAGAGGCTTTGTTGGCGCGGCTCAATATCACCTGAGATATAGATGAAAAGGTAACATGGTCCCGGGCTTAGGTCTTGCCATGAGGCCTACGGTAATATATTATTCCCTATAAGAAATTCCCTTACAAAATAAGTCTGATAGAACTCAAATTCCACAAACCTATGTGAGGTTTTTACCGGTATTAAGTAATTTTTGTATGAATTTGTGTATTCGTTTTATTCAGAAATAAACAATTTGTTGTCCCGCACGGAGGGCCAACTCGAGCTGCCCAATTTTCAGTCTTCCACCCAATTCCCCATTTTCGCAGTCTTCCCATTGTGCCACAGAGATCAATTCAATTACATTGTTTCAGTTATTTTAATTGACCTCGCGTGTTTGGACTGATTGGTCTTAGATTATTTTTTGTCAAATTACTTTTGGTCTGTAGCCCATATTGAATTTTGTTACTTTTGAAATGGGGTGGAAAGTGTAGTAGGGAAAGTTAGCTTAGTTTAAATTTACTCAAATACATGTTGGTTACACTGGCGTATTCATGTAATACGTTCAAAGTTCCATCAAAATATAAAATATTTATAAATTATATTAATCCACTTCTACTTTGCACAGTACATTTTAGTGGTTTTACAATTTTAAAAACTTATTTGATATGATATTTATATGATTATTTAATATGTGGTATGATTGTTCTCTACGTATTTTCTAAATTGTGCAAAACTTTAAATTTAAGAAAACAGTTAATTTATTCCAGTATGATTATGTAAATTTCAAATTAATAGTTATTTTAGTTTCGCTTAAGATTGCTTTTACTTTATTACATGTAATATAAATATATTACATTATCCTTCAATTTCCACACGATCTGTACACTTGAATTCTGTTTCCATTTATTTTGAAATATTTATATTTTTAATGAAGTTGTTAGCGAAATTTAGAGTTGGTATACAATATAAAAGGTTTATATTTTTCTTTTATAAATTGCTCGTGTAAATAGGTTTGTAAAATATTGTTTCAAAATGGACTTAGTTCGAAACATGTAGCCATAATAAAAGGTAACACATGTGGGTACTCAATGGTATATTATTTTTTTATTTATTAATTGAATAAACAAATAGCAGGCCTACGTTTTAAACTAGTTGTAATTACGCACCTAAAACTAAACATAGCTTAACTTATATATTACATAGTGATATTTTAAACAAATATAAATTTTCTGTTTGATTAGGAAGTGGTAATGGTTTGAAATGAAGAATGAAAACGTTTCTGTTGAAAGCAACCGATTCTAGACTGTGGTCGGGAGTAATTTAAATCGGGAATTGGTTCTCGACCTCCCAAAACATCCACGGGCTTTCCAACCAACTTTTTTGACTAACCGATTTTAAAATATTCTTTTCTGCCATCGGTAAATTTAGAATTAAAAAATATTCTCGTTATATGTGTATTTTTAGTTGCATAAAAAATATTAATCGTCGATTTTAATGTACAAAAAGTATTATTAATTACCGTATGGCTTTTTTGCCCGTCAAAAACCATTGTACAGGGGATTACATTTAAAGATGTACACCCTGGCCAATAATAGGCTGTACATATTTTGAAATAGACAATCCATAGGGTTCACGGGGATTGATACCACTAAAACTATTTTTTATTTCTTTTATTTTCTGATAATCCTTGGCAGTTGTGTATCCCTAAAGATTGAAACGACGAAAACAATTTTGTTTTGATTTTTTTCTTTTAATTACAAAAATGTATACTTTTCTGAATAAATGGTAATTATTTTAAATTGATATTTTTTTAACTACTCAATTAAAATTGATAATTTTAGTAACAAATTTTAGGTACTTCGGTAAACTAAAAATTCATATAATTTTCATAATAATTTCATCACTGTGTTTTTTAAAGAAAGTAAAAAATTTGAAATGAAATACAAACTAAATTGTCTTTTTTAAATATCTAATTTGCAGAAAACCAATAGTCCAATAGCATTAACAATACAAGAAAATTGTTAGTATATCACTGTTAATAAGCAGCAAAATTCTCATCCACCTAACTTTGACGGTTCTCTCGAAATATCAATATGAAGTCCTGAAAACGTGGAAAATCAACTTTCGGATAACCGACGTATCGCGCTGTGAGATTAGGTGGATGTAGGCTATATGTAACAAGGTTTGGGAAAACTTAAGTTACGCCACTAAAAAATTAAGTATCATTTCTGAAGGGGTATATTTCCTTAATTAGAATACAATATAGTTTATACTCGTAATTAGAAGAAAAATATTTTCAAAGACAGCCAGGTACCGCAGTGGTATAATTCAGTTAGTCAGAGGTGACCGCTCATGACAAAATAATAAAAAATAACAAATTCCTTATTCAGTAAGTTTGACAAACATTAATTTAATCAATAAAAATATACATTCTCTGCTGTAACTAACAACGTGTATGAAATAATTTTTTTTCTTTATCACCTTATTTTCCCGGATGTACTCATCAATACCATACTAGGCATTTTATGAGTACACTCTATAAGTTACGTTTGAACACTGTTGTGTTTGATTATATTTTCAGTTGGGGTGGAAGATTGAACGGTGGCTGGATAAATAGTTTGTTTTTAATGTGGTTTTGTGAGTTGGAAATGTTAAGGAAACTTGTTTCTGGTGTTATACTAATGTAACCGATTAAACCAATCAACATATGACAGATTCTATTTGAAAAAAATGAGCGTATTGAGGAGATTGATGGGAAGGTTAAAATGTTATTGGTGATGAATGAAGGTCGGCAAGTTTGTGTTATTGGATCACTTTTAACCAATTTGATGTCTCTTTTTGAAAGATAAGAATTTTTTTATCAATTAGCATCCGTTATTAAAATAGCATATGTCATAATTATACAGAACCATGACCAGTCAAGTCTTGATCAGACAGAATTCGTCCGTCACTGATTTCGATCCAGCAACCTTTGGCTTACTAAGCCTGCGCGTTACCTCTGAGATACAGGGCCGATAAAACAGCACGCTCTCGGATTGTTACGTCTATCGTGTGGCTAGTAATGCCGTCACAAAATAATATTGCTGTAATACGGCGTAAAACTCAATTTGGCAGTACTGATGAAAATTCTCAACTTTGAAGGTGTAAAACATAAGAAAGAGCAAAACAGTTACTCTCAATAGAAGTATGGAACGCATTATTAGCTCGGTTCTTAACGCCTGGCTGGCTTACGGGTAGACCAAATAAACGCAGTAATTATGTTGCTTACTGAAATCTGCAGGCGTTCAGTCACTTTTGATACCTTTCATTTACGAAAATCTTTTCAAATGAGTAGTATTTTAAAGTTGTAACTGAAAAAATAACTATATATTTTGATACTTACATAATCATAGGTTTTGCAACTATGTATTTAATTAATGTTTTATTTTTCAACCAGCAAAATTAAAAACTTGTTTATTTCCGTGTTTTAACATGAATACTTTTGTTGCGGTCTATTAATTGTTTTGAATATTAGGTTGAATCTATTTTTTAACTTCACACTCGATTGCATTAAACATGTTTAGTATTAATTGTTATTGTAATTTGTAATTTAATATTAATTATTTAATATTACAAACAATTAAATGGTACTTTGAATATCGTGTCCTACGCTCTATGAAATGTGGATAATGGATGGTTTAGAGTAATTATTAATTAAACAACTTCCGCTTTTTAATAGATAATGTTTTTAAAAAGACCCTTTCTTAGTCTGTAGAATAGTTTTGTGTGTTTCATGGGCAAAACACTTATAAGTCAAAACAAAAACTCTGTTCAATCCAATAGTGTAGCTTTGATAACTAGAGTGTATACAAGCAAATCCCGGTTTTTAAAAAGCAGATTAAACTAAAGACAGTGAACGTGGTAGGTATATATGTGTTTTTTAATGTTTAATCTTTAAAATTATAACGTAGTTGCAGCAGATCTCCATCCTCAATGAATTTCCTAATCATTAATCCAAAACTCATCCAACTAAAACATCCAAAGTTTATTTTTAAAATGTAACACTCATGTCCGAAAACACTACTGGGTTGAGATAAAGACCTATAGTTTTCCAAATTATTTTTTAAAGGTCTAAAATGAAGTATCACTCAATTGGGCTTCCATTTTAAAAGTTAGGTTTGTGCCTCGAATAAGAATAAAGACCTATAGTTTTCAATTATTTTGTCAATGAAATCACAAATTCTCATTTTAAAATAGGTGTTTCGAATACAAAGGAGCAGGTGAAAACAGTAATCACACCGAGTTCTATTTTTTGAGTTAATAAAACAATATTTGCGTTATAGAAACACTTTTGATTGTCTGTATATCACAGAAAGCTAACAAAGAGCAAAAGGAAAAATTTATAAATTGACATTATAATCTAACCAGACATATTTTTTTTTAAAATGTAAAAACCCATAAAACCCAATTTTTTACAAAATTTTTAAAACCTCATATAACATTTTTTAATTAAAAATAAATTCAGTCGCTTTAATATATTTTCAACGAGCTCAATTATCCGCTAGTATAAATTATAAAATTATAAACCGGCCTTTTATTATTTAAATATACATTATTTTGTATTTTAATATGAAATATTTTAATTAAAATATTGTAAAGCTATTAGTTTTTTGATTTTTAATTTATATAATATTATTTACAAATTACTACCAAATTGTCCATCATTGGAAAATATATTTACATAACTTTTATCCATTCATTTGAGTAAAAAAAATACTTTATGATACATTGCTTCTTTCTTTAGTTGGAATATCTACTTTGTTTGTTTCAATTAGTTTTTCTATGAATTATGATTAGGTATTTTTGGTTTCATTGTAAACATTTTTGAGTATATCCGATTTCTCTGATTATAGGGGCAGATAATCGACCCTGAAAAATGTCATTTTAAAAACAAAACCATTCTAGGCATTTTAGTATTATTTTCCAGTAAAAAATAAAAAGTTTTAACTTTAACTGATCATCTGAATGGTTAAAGCATTTATTGAAAAAAAAAACAAACAAAAACTAAGAGAATCAGTCCTCGGGAGGTCACAGACTTTTACTCACTAAGATTTGTTTTAAAGTGTACTTCTAACAAACTGACTTAACTTTTTGTAATTCTTATTTGCTTTTTAACGTTTCAGTTCCATTTATTCAATTACTTTTTCGTCAATTTCGTTAATCAAACTCATATTCACTGATACGGTGGGTATTTTGATATGATCATGAGAGAAGAGTGAGTAATGAGTGAAATGGATCTGATGTTTCTTGGCTTTTTTACTGATTCAATTGTCCGGATCATTATATAATAGCCCAAAGAACAAAGAATGCTTGATCCAAATAAAAAGTTTGTGAGGGTTCTTCTCTGGAAGGAAAACGAGGCGAGATTCCAGGTCTGGCGGAAAAGTTAAAAAAAGCTCAAACATTAATAATTGTTTTAACTTAAATTAAGTACGGTATCAAAGAACACAATCAATACATTTTTAAACTTTAAAATTATACTTCATTTCAAGGTTAAAACATATCTCTTAGTGAAATCGATATGCTATACGCTAAATTTCAGTACTACAAAACCAATCAAAATTTGAAAAAAATATTTTGGTTTTTAATATAAATCTGTTAAAATATTGTATTAACATAGCTCAAGTGTGTAGACTGAATTAAAATTTTACAAGATTAGTACATAATCCGTCACACAGGCTTAAGAAGAACTGGATTGGAGAACCGGCTTAGTCCGGATTATTTACCATTCTTGTTATGTTTTAAGTTCTAGCTCACCTGAGTACGGGATCAGATTCCAGATCCCGAAACGTCGTAAATCTGTATTTTACTAATGGAAAACCTCCGTAGTAAAAATTTTAATTATATAAATTCACCATCACCAACAATGGCTTTCAAAAATAAAAAGCATTGACTATAATTACTGCGAAATAGCATTTTCCGTCACAACGTTTGTGAAAAACTCGGTGGAGTGAAGCACAAACGAACAATTCACGCTGAATAGCGATGTGTTCCTACAAACGTTTCCTCAAAGCAAACTTTTAAAACTTGCATTACTGGTGGTTTCAGCAGAAAACATATAATAGAGTATTACTGTTAGTCAACTATTTTTCATGTTTAAAAAAGAGTACCTGGAGACCAAGCTTTGCTCGGATGGAATAAGACAAATGAGATAAGTTAATTAGAAAAATTGAACCCATTTATTATTACGGATCGACACATTAGACACAGTTAATATGTAAACAGTTTACATAGTCTATATTAAAACATGTTAATACACCATAGCAAATCAAATCAAATCAAATCAAAATGCTTTTTATTCCTGAAAAAGACAATTTACAAAAAATAAACATAATTAGTCCAGGAAAAAATAATTCCCAAAAGGACTATACGTCCGTGTATGGGAATGAGTCAGTCCACTCACAAACAGTCCATTCACCAGTAACCTAAAAATAAAAGATTGATTGTTTATAAATTTTACTGAAATTTAAAAATAACAAATAACAACTACCTCCTCTATAAACGTATAAAAATTCCAATGACATTTCTGATACCGTGAGGCAAGAATGCAACTTTTATTATTTTGTACAAATGCAATAAGTTATTTTTGAAACTTGATGTATGGTGTTAAGGAGTTTTTCATGGCAAGATCTAAGCCCAGGACCATGTAAATTTTTCGTTTTTAGGTGCCTAGAGACCAAATAAATAGTCATTAAAATGTATAAATGTATGTGTGTGTGTGTGTGTGTGTGTGTGTGTGTGTGTGTGTGTGTGTGTGTGTGTGTGTGTATGTGTCTGCGTGTCTGTGTCTGTGTGTGTGTGTGCGTGAAAACAATAAGTCTCTTACAAATGGTCCGATCGAAACCAAATTTGGTAGAGATGTGCATTCCTACATTTAATCAGACGAATTCGTAATCCAAATATATTGGTCAATTGGGACGGGTAGTTTGGGGGCATTTTGTACACCCAAATTGGATTGTTTGCATTTTTCATATGTAATTTTCAAAAAATGTATCCTTTACCATTAGAATTTGCTCAAAAAGCTACACAATTTAGTACTTTGAAGGTTTGCTCTATTTCAAATCAAATCATTTATTAACCATTAAGTTAACTATTAAGTCCACATGAACAATAGGTTTAGTCAACACAATACAACTTATACATACACACATATCTATTGATCAATAAATACAAATTTATAAAATAACATTATCCTATACTATACAATGTCTAACTTATAAAAATCTTCAAGAGAGTAAGGGGCGTTCTAAAAAAAATTGAACTTAAATGCAACTTAAAGTCTCTCAAAGGCATGTTCCTCACATGAGAAGGTAGTTTGTTGAACAATTTTATGCGTACAGCTTTGTGACTTTTTAAAATTTTTCCTAATCTAGTTAAATGTAAATTTAAATCTGTACAGTGCCTTGTTGCATATAAATGAGAGCTATTCCCTTAACTCAAATTGATCAATATGTTTATTTTACATACATGAGATTATTTAAAATGTACATACTCATTAATGTTAAATTATTAAATCTTTACACGACATAGTTTGTTTTACACCAGCGATCAACCTGACTGCTCTTTTTTGCATAATAATAACATCTTTTGCACCCACACTATTACCCCACAATACTGTTCCATAAGAAATGTGACAGTGAAAGAAAGCATGATACGCCATGAGAAGTGTTTTTTTCTGATACACATTTTTTTTAATTTTAATAAAAGATATAAAACCTTTGACAGCTTGCTCGTGACTTGATAGGTGTAATCAGACAATGCAAGACTAATTCCAAGCAGTTTGACCGGTTTATTCAGGTGGCCGACCTTTTTCAAAGCAAACAAAATCTGTTCTGTCTTATTAAGATTTAGGGCCAGACAGTTGGAAAGGAACCAGGCTTTTGCATGCTCGAGATTGATTTCAGAGTGAATATGGGCTTTTTGAAGAGAATTTCCCTCAGTAATTAGGGAGGTGTCGTCTGCATAGAAAACGGACTTGCATGGTAAGCATTGAGGCAGATCATTCACCATAATAACAGAGATGGGTCCAAGGACAGAACCCTGAGGAACACCCCTCTCAATACTTCTGACCGAGGACTCCTGGTCTTTTACCATTAACATTTTTTTCCTATCCCTTAAATACAATTTCAACAATTTATGTTCTTTGTACCTCATACCACAAGTGTTTAATTTTTCTAGAAGAATTTAATGACTAATGCAATCGAAAGCCAACGGTTAGCAAGATATTAAAAAACGTATACATTACTTTGTATTTTGGGGCTCCAATGTTATTATTGAGGACGATAAAAGATTAATATTTCACTTATTGAGCAAATTTTTATATCTATGGATCAAACTTGGTATTTAGCTTCATGTAGTTGAGACCCATCAATTTATGCTTAAAATAGTTTTATGTTTATCATGGCAGCTAACCTGTATGTTATTTTCCCAAGTTAATCATATAGAGAATAGGCAAACCCCTTTATTTATGGATGGATGTTGATTAAACTTTGTTAAAGCTATAAATGTCTACTTTCAATGTTCCACATAGCATCAAATCTGCATCTGCATACTACTCCCAAGTTTATGTTATTAAGGATAGGCAAACTCTGTTATTTATTACGGATATTGATCCCATCTGTTATATATTATTACTAGCTGACCCGGCGAACTTCGTAACGCCTAGCAGTGAATAATGTTAACTTTAAGATTGGCCATGTTCTGAAATCGAATAGCATTACGGCTTCGTTGTGAAAGATAAGTTATTCTGGGTCACGGCATAGTGAATAACAATACTAAAATGATAAGACATATTAATAACCTTCCCACAAAACAAATTAATCTGAGTGGATTGATTCACAATTTTCTAATCCAACCTAAAACCAAACCAAACCTAACTGCAATACGGCTTTTATAGGAAAGATATAAAACAGCTGATTATTATAATAAACGTAATATGTATAAACATTGTACCTATTTTTTATTTGGCCAACATTTAAACATGTGACTTTTAATCAGATATATATAGCAAATATAAATACATAATCCCCCAAAACCGTAAACTATTCACGTGGCGAATAAAGCTGTTCATTTTGTACAGTATTTATTTACTTTATAGTTTTACAGTAATGAATGATTCAGATGGCACTGAAAAGTAAAACATATTGCTAACGGAAAGAAGTCCAACAGCTGTACCTTAAGAAATCAAATGTTTTGATTGTAGAAAATTTGTAAACAAACTTAGTCCCCATAAGGCTAACATTAAAAATTTAAAACGCCATAAAATGGAAACATATGGAGTTTTTGAAAAAAAAATGCTAATACTTTCCCGGACACATATAGAGCAACTTCCTAAAATTTCACAAATGATGTAGTTTGGCAACGCATAAAGGACGTACATACATTCATTTTTATATATAGAGATTCATTGGGAAATTCTCTGAGTATGCAGGTCTGATGCGACGGGGTATTTGTGGTTTTTAGCCTCCGGATTACAAGGAAATACTAAAATAAAATGTACTATATTGAGTTTTGACGGGTAACATTTAATTATTATAATATTAGTTTTGATTCAGCATAAATAATTGTATCTGAATAATTTTATAGATGCATTATTCATTTCTATTATAACGTTAAACTATAATAATTATAATAATTATTATAAATATTAGAACTATAATTATTAAATTTCTATTATAACGTTTGTTCTCAGTTGCAGCCTTGAGGGCGCAGTTTGTGGAGAGCGCCCTCTGTAGCAGCACTGTCCGGGACACGAAACAACGGAAGTGCTGCTTATAACGGCAATTAGTAGAATATATAATGGATACGTAATGTATGGATGGATAAATTGTCAACAATGTACGGTATAGCCGTACAGAAAATAACTGAAACACCTTATTGAATAGAAACAAGTATTTTTTAATTCATTGTACAATCATTACACTTTAAAAATGCTGCCGTAGCAGATCTACTTTCTTTTTGAATTTTTATTGTTTTCATTTGTGATATACATAACAAGCTTCGTAACGTAGGAAAGAGTTTTAGCAGTACTGCCTGCCATTAAAGTATCTCAAATAAGAATTACTTCAATCCTGTGTTTTCGGTTACTGATACTGATAATGGGGAAAACGGCGACCTATGAGATCTATTTTGTGCCCACAAACTAGTATCCAGTTCTTGCCTAGAGAACCCCCTCTAATTCTAACACCTTAATGAAGTTTAATATCATGCGGGGTTCTAAATTTGGGAAATTTCCAACTGCTACCTGGTGTGTTCCCAAGCTCCTGGCTCTCTTCTGATCTACTGCCTCACATTCAGTCAGTAAATACATTACATTAGTACCGTAATCATTAAATACATTAGTCAGTAATATCCAGGTGTTTCCTCCCATGATTGCCAGAAGCGGCAGTCACCATCTTAAACAATGTTCATCTTACAAAGATGACCTCTGAGCCTACCATGTCCGATTATAAACTCCGTTAACATCTTTAAACTGTTTTTCTTTAACCTGAACATGATCTCAAACCTTCTTACATCATGCCCTACAAGCATTTTCTTGGCATAACGACATCCCAGAAGAGCAGTCCAGACTACTTCTCTGGTTGCATTTTCTTCCTCCTTGAGCCTCTTTTTGAAGAAGGAATCACCCATTGCACAACCTGGCTCTGGCCCTACAAAGAGGGTGACTGACCCTGCCCTCGCCAGCTTATCTGCTACTTCATTCCCATGAACACAATGCTATTCAGGTACCCAAGGTAGAGACAGCTTTGAGCCATCAGTATACCACCTGGTGACCTGATTCCCGAGGGAATTCAGGGTTTTCCCATCCCAGCCAAGTATTCCCTAGCTCGTCCACATAAAATTTCTTTTCAAACCTATACTTTCTTACCATGGAATCCTTTGGAAGGTTCAACAGACCCTTTAGGTCTGGCAGATTAACTCACCGCAGATTGTAAACCCCTTATTAAATGAAAACGAGTATTTTTTATTTATTGTACAATCCTTACACTTTAAAAATACCGACGTCACAGGAGATCTACATTCTTTTTGAATTTTTATTGCTTTAATTTGTAATATACATAGCAGTACTGCCTGCCATTAAAGTACATATAATGATAAGAATTACTTCAATCTTTAGTGTTTTTCAGTTAGATTTTATTACTTCTAAAAGTAAAAACATTCACTATGGTTTAAAATCTCTTTGGCTCACTGAAAAATGTTGACAAAAGACTTGACCGTAGTTACGCTAGGTATTGTAAAACCGTAACAATTGCCAATAAATTTTTGCCTACGACAAATAAACGATTTGATTTGATTTCGTTATGAAAATTGCACCGCTAACTAAGTAAAAGTTGCAAAAACACATCACCCTCAAACGCCCAGGAACAGTGGTTGACGAAGAAGTAACAATAGCAACCAATGAAGGTCTTAAGATGGACTTGGAGAGGGTAGCTATGTTTCACTTAGTAATGAAGCGAGTAGCATATATAACCCAGCAACCTATGTCTTTCTTTGATAAAGATTTTTTCTGCAATAATAAATACGAGTTTATGGCCGTGAAGACGCGCCTTCAGATCGTGGTTCGAAAGGCGCCAGTGACGTGTCCCTCTCGCCTCTCCCAGACTACAAGTCAGGGAGTGTTCCTAAATAACTAAAGTGTAATACAATTTAATTTTCCTATTTTGGCAACCCTAACAATTTAACAGCTGTTAATAAATTATTGAATGTTTGTAATACATCAAGCGACAGTTTATAACAAAATAGATCGTAGGCCTACCATTATCAACGTGTTTAATTGTTCAATTGTTCTACACTTATGACAATTTCTTCCGAACTGTGTATCGAAATTTGAGACAAGAGTGGTCAGTTTAAAGTTAAATGTCCTGCTGAGCGAATATTTCGCAAAATAGTGAAGGAATTTGAGGAAACTGGAAGCATTGGAGATAGAGCAAGGACTGCTCATCATCGTGGAGTACGCTCATCCGAGAATATTGCTGCTGTGAATCATGTCAACGAAGAACCACGTTAATGAATTCTTCGTCGTTCATAGACTTTAGGCCTTACTATTTTTTAGGTCGTTTCGCACATTTTGCATACAGATTTGCTTTTACACGCCTATAAAATTCAGTGGTAACCCAAGAACTGAAACCCAGAGATTATCTACAATGAAGAATTTTTGCAGAATGTGTGTTAGAGCAGCAGGAAGTCAATATAGATTTTTCAAAGAAAATGTTCTTCTCTGATGAGGTACACTTCAACCGCTCTAGGTATGTTAATAAACAGTATTGCCAAATCAAATCTTGTTGTCATAAATACATTCATCGGCTTGCGTCAAAACAACTTAAAATTGATGACATCCTTACACTACAATTGTCTACTCTCAGTAAAGTCTTTAAAGGAATAAAAACACTTTTGAGTGAGAAAGACCTTGAGTTTTCTTTTAAAACAATTAAAATCATTTTCACCTTGTAAACAATCAGGGAGAGCATTGTACAATGTAATGGCATTATAGTAGGTGTGACGCTTAAAAAAGGAAGAATGATGGACAAGGATATTTATTTGGTGGTTATTTCTCAGGCAGTATTTAGACTGAGGAACAAGGGACTGGAAAATGCTAAGCTTCTGTTTAAAAAATATTAGTGTTTGGAATATGAAAAAACTAGGAAATGTAAGGATTTTAAAATTTCGGAAATGGAATTTACAAGACTCCTTTTGACAAACACCAGCAACTACTATAACACTTTTTTTTAAGGATTAAAACTTGTTTTAAGTTTCAGATCCCCAGATTGAAACCGCGTAAAATAGGTAAGGGAAACCTATGGCGTATTTTGCAGATATAAGGACTGCAGAGTCTGTGAAAGGTGCAAGCCTGTGGCCCACAAAAATCCCAGAGCAAATCTTCTTGGCAACATTATGAATATTGGTTGAAAAATTAAAATTTTCAAAAATTCATACCGAATTTCAAGAAAGGTTGAGATAAGAAAGAACTATTTCGTTGTATTCCCCACAAGAATAATATCGGACACCCTCAGGAACGTATCACTTTAACCGTGTTTACCACGGGCAGTAAATTATCGAATAATTATTAATCGTGAATCAACTAATCAATTCAAAATACTAATTTTTTTAGTTTAAGACCAGTTAAACAAAACAAACCAACATATCTTACCGTCACCTCAATGGCGTGTGTAACCACAGGGAGCATAAATAACTTATTTAATTCTCAACAGAGATTTTTAATAATAAACAAATTTATTTGACAAAGATGATATTACAATACATTTTTTAATAAAAAAAATTAAAATCAATTCTCAATTAAAATATCCTTAAATACTTACAAAATACAAATCCGAATACAAAACATCGCAAAATAAAGTAATTGAAATGTTAACTTAAAATCTGTAAACGGAAAATGAAGAGGCATTAGGCTATTTTCACATGAAAGGAAAATTTTTGTCGGTTAAAATATTGATAAACGAGGGTTGTCCGTAAAGTAAGGTTTCCAGTAATTTTTCACTTTGCACCCTGCACCATTTGCGCACATGTTGTACGCTCATATATTTCGCACAGCTGGGAATTCACTTCAGGAATTTGAATGTTTGGCAGTCAAAACAAATCACTGAGCGCAGCTCACACCATTAGCAATGGGATTTCCATCATTTGTTTATTCACAAGATATCACATCCCTAGACGAAACAATGTTGCGGTGGGGATTTTACCAGGTACACACAAAACCGCACAAACCGCAGCACAAATTATCGACTTGCTGGGGATTGGAGTGGAGGAACATGAGAACCTTACTTTACAGACAAACCCCGTATATACAATGCTCATGAGAACCTTTACTACAAAATAACATACAAATGTTAACAGACTTTTTTTTTATTTCCAAAATGTTAAAGATTTTTTTTTTATTTCCAACTCACCCTCAACTAGTTGTAGTTTTTTGTGACGTCCACAAATTTAACCTGTGTACTAATTTATTTTATGCTATGAAAAAATAATTTACGTTAAAAAGTCACCATAAATATTTATCTCAAACATATTTTACAGTATGAATAAAACAAATAGCTTTACAATCTGCAATATTAAATTGGTTATTGATATTTTATACTATTAATAATATTTGTTTACTATCAAGAACAAACTCAACTTAACTGCGCAAACCACTGTGTATTGGAATAAACCTCATCAGTATAATGGTGATACTGTACGGAGTTACATTTTTACTTGTGTGGGGGGGTCGGTTAACATGTTAACTGCCACGCCAGTCCAACCGAGATGACATAGGGAGGTTGGGTAATTGACGTGCCAACCCGACCAGATCAGTGATCGGCTGTGCAGCCTTTCACTAATTGTCTGATAGAGATGACCGTTGTACTCCTAGTAAAATTGTGATAAACTAAACTAACAAAGTACAATATACACCTCATAGATAGTTAGCTAGCTTTCTTAAGAACAAAAATTTCTCTCTAAATTACTGGTCAGTATGGTTGAAAAACACTGACCCAAATGGGGAGGAGGGGGTAGAATAATGATAAAAAGCAGGGTATCTACCAAATTGGTGGTGTAGCCAGGTGGAGTACGAATGACGTTACTGCCAACTACGCAGAGTAAAATAGTAAGAATACCAAAAATTTATTACCAACTCGATCATGTCCCAATATTTTTTTATAGCAATATTTTTCTGAACATTTTAAGTGGCCCAATCGGCCCTTATTGTTTTTTAATAACAGGTAATTTTCATTTAAAATCCTTTTTAACTAAGTTAAGAAGTTTAACATATATTTACCAGAGTACCAAACATAATTGGTACTCCGGTAAATCAGGCCTGAAATAGACGTGGCAATTAACGTGTTAATGTAAAAGTACTAACAATTTACAAAGGTGAACTCGTAATATGTTTTAACTAATACATCAGTCGAGTCTCCACTTCCAGAGAAAAAATATTCTCATAACCAATCACCTTAGAAATCCCACCAAAAAACTAGAGTGGATTGTTTGTTGGATATTCACAACGTGGTGATCACAGTGCCTTAAAAATGGTGAATTTTGTAGTTAATGAGCACTCGTAATTTTTTATCAGACATTTAACAAAAATGTTTTGCATTTCAACAGGTTAAGTAGGCAATTTAAATATATTTTAATATTAGCATAAAATAAATGTTCATGCAAGTAATAAATGATTTTTTTATACATATTAATAAAAGTTTAAAAAATAAATAAATAACAGTACGGTATAGTTGTAAAATAGTTCTATGTGATTGAATGAAAATAAAGACCATGTGTATACACGGAAATATGAAATTAATTTATAACAACAAAACAATTATTGATATAATTAATTATAATCAATAAAAAATTCATAATTATTGATCATCTACAATTCTACAAAATAAAGTGTGACTCAAAATATTAAACTCATGCTATCGAGTAAAATACAGAGTGACAAAAATCCTAATATAAGCAATATGAATTTAATTTAATTTAATGATAACACACTTTATTAATAAAATGATAACATGATGACCAGAATTATTAGCCACTCAAGCAGTAGAGACAACTGCTATACATCATATTTTGTAAATAGCAATATGGTTTTCTTATAAAAAAAAACTTTATCTGCATTTATGTGTCATTTCAATCATTTTCTTCTTCTTTCCTTATTTTCTAAAGGTGATCGGTTTTATGGAGAGAAACATTCTAAAACGAACTGACAACATTTTGTCTTATAAAGACTTATTAGTGACCAAGTTTCGGCCTCGGCCCTAGACCCGCTACATCAAAACAAATTACTTAACTATAATACATCTTCTAACCATAGAATGAGCCTTTCTTACAAAGGATCCAGGTGAATGAAAACCCCAACATAGAAGCCGCCCTGTCTCAGATTAAGCTAGTGTGGCGATCTTGAAATCTATGATAGTTCCATTTCAATGCCTGAATTAGAGAATCTGAAAAAAATTCATATTGTAACACATGATACCATTGATAGAATTGGGCAATCATATTTTATGAGTGATAGTTATCAGTGAAATAGTAACCTCTTTGGTAACACTTTACAATGAAAAAAGCTCTTAAGTAAACAAATAACATAATCTTGTTACCTATTTTTTAGCCATAGTTGGCTCTCTGACTGCTTTTCAGTAGTTAAAATTTTGTACGTGGGTAGATTAAAAGGAAGATGTCCAATTATTGGTAGGTCCTTTCACTATACAGTGTGACAGGTTTCTCTATCACCTTGATTCCTTCTTATCTCTCCTAGGTACTTGATTTACTCCAGGCTAAACCTGAACACTCAGTTCAATCAAAATTCTCGAGGAGTGGTGTCCTTACTGTTCATCTCTGAGGGGGTGCCTTAGAGAGAGGTCTCTTACTTGGCATGCTCTCATGGTTTGCTGCCAAATGGGGACACATTGTCCTAGAGCATGTACCATCAAATGAAAAGTTCAGGGATCTCTGAGAGTAGACTCTTTCCTTGTCCGAGAGTCCTGGAAGTTTTTGAGTTGGAGCATGAATCCTCTCAGGGCATTGTATGGAAAAGAGCCCAGACATGGTTTGGATTGGAAATTCTTTTTACTTCTCTAAGAATTAGGTAACTTTTCCATGTTCTATCTTTTCCTTTCTTATTATTCCTTTCTTTCCAGGAGACGTACAATATTTCCAAGAAAGACAGGCCTAGCCAGCTTTGCTGAGGTCTCCTATTTTACATGTGCCTTATAAATAGTCCATTTATTCCATACCAGAATGTTTGTACACTCAAAAATAATAAAATTAATGTAATATTATAATAAATTATTATAATATAAATATATGTAGTATATAAGAGGAATACACAGTCAAACCCCAATAATTTGAAATACGAGGAAAAGCCACTTTATTTTTTTGGTTCTTTCTACACCAGAGGCATTTTGTAAAAGAGTCACAGAGAGATTGTACACCAACACTTTTTGAGAAAGCAGTCCAAACCCAAATGGGCATCCCGGGATTTGAACCTGTGTCCTATTGCACCGTCAAAATATCTTGCACATTCGTCTTGCACAAGTCCAAGACGCTAACCACTAGGCCTGCAAGACACCCTACAATACTACCAACTTAATTCCCAGTTTATATTAAAGGAAGTTTGAATTAAAAACCTTAATGTTAACACAATTTGTTTGAACTTACTCTAAAAAAAGTCTACTAGAGAATAAAATAAATACGGTAACACACCAAAAATTGATCTACAGTAGACGCCCGATTATCCAAGTTAATTGGAACCGAAGTGTAAAAAATGGGGAAAATACACATGTTATGTGGAACATTTATTATTACAAAAAGCACCCACACTGTGCAAGTATGACGGTTCCACTTAACGAATACACCAATCGAGAAGAACATTTTGATTGTAACTACCTATCACTTAGCTATCAAAACAATAGATAAGCGGAACCTCCCGGTACGGAACCTCTCATCTTATTTTTTTAATTTTAGGAGCTTTATTTTTATTTTTCGAGGACCAGCTCGGTTAACCCGGAGGCTCGGTTAACTGGACCTCAAATTATCAGGCATCAATAGTACATAATAGTTGAAACCATTGATATTTACTATCAATGCTATAATGAAGTAAAGAAAACAATGCCACTAATTATATGAACTTGGAGGAATTGTGAAATCGTACTAGTTCACAATTCGACTAGCTTGTTTTATAAAATTATTTAAAATTTCAGAGGCCTATGGGAATTCGGATTCTAAAGGCTAAGGTACAAACAAATATTTTAGAGGCTGAATTGAGCATTAAAAATACTTAGAATCATCAGAATATATTATTTGAATATTAGGAACAGACAAAATCTATGGATTCTAGAGGTGTTTGAATTATAGAGGTTCGAATTAGGGAGGATCTACGGTTTATAGGTGTAGGCTATAGTGATTATAATGATGTAATAAGATGTACATAATTTATGTATTTAAGATGAATTACATACTAAGTTTAGATTTTAGTTGTGACTTTGTCTATTACAGTAATTGTATAATGACAATAAAATTATTATTTCTTTATTTTAATCCTATCAGAATAATCTACCATTATTCATACACAGTAAAGTCCAGTTTTTCAGGATCCGAATCTTCCAGATTCCGGGATCTTCCGGATCGCTTTTTGAAAGAAAATTGTATAGATATCAAGTAAGATGTGAATTTTTTCTCAAGCTTCTTTAAATTCCAGACACAACAGCAGTACTTTGCTGGAAGCGGATTACTGACGATGAATGCATGCATAACATTATGGACACACACTATGCATATCGGGGGGTTTCCATGTGGAGCACTACAAACACTTACACACTTCGTTCTACAGAGGTTATATGTAGTCTGCAGCACTTATATTGCAGGCGCTATTCACGATCGTTGTCTATGCCACATGGATGACTATACTGGTATATTTTCAGTATAGTTTCACATCCAGATTTTCGGCTATCAAGATAGGGACCCCGCCACATTAATCCGGATAAACCGAACTTTACTGTAATAGTATGGATGGAGATGTAAAGAATGTCCAAGTTTATCCCACTCACCCGGGTGTTGTCATGGTGTTGAGGTCAGGGGTGGAGGAGTTGTTATTGGCGTTGTCTACTTCTTCCTCCTCCTCAGAACTCCTCAGGTTGGAGATGATCTGCGACGTGATGCTTCCTGCTGGTGGTTTCCACAGCACCAACGCTCTGGTTGACCTCTCCCTTAACAATTTCCAACAAAAATAATAATTTTAGTTTATATATTTTTGTTGAAATCCATTGTTGTAACCCCAAAACTATGTAGTTTAGACAAGATTATTAAATTTTGTAACTATGTCTTTCCATTAAAAAGTAGTTTTTGCCCACTACATGTTTTCGCTTAAAACAGCATTTTCAAGAGCTAATGCAGAGACATTCTATCCACTGTGAACTCGTCAAACGTTGATATACAAACACATTGAACCTACACTTTAAAAAAAAACAAAAATGACATTGAAACGTTAGTCTGCAACCACTTTGAAAGGAATGCTATCTCCTTTCAACGTGGTTGCAGACATTGAGTTTGTCTTCATCAATTTCTGGGATCACTTTAAAAAGTAGGTCTAACTGCTGGTGTAATTTTTGAGTTTCTTAATTGCAGGCGGCAACAATGTGTATGTGTACATGTTTGTGTTCCATAATTTAACGATTCCACAATTGATAGAACATACAACATACCTGTCACCGTCACCTAACGACGATCAAACATCAGTCTGGCTGGTGGTGCTATATCATCAATTTTGTGAACTTCTTAGTCACTGGGCCATTTAGCCCTCTTACCGTCACCTAGCGAAGGTCAAACAAAAGTCAGGCAGGTGGTGTCATCTGTTGTCAATTTTGTGAACTTCTTAGTCACTGGGGCCTAGTCACTGGGTCATTTAGCCCTCTCTCCATCACCAAGCGATGGTCAAACATCAGTCAGGCAGGTGGTGCCATCTGTTGTCAATTTTGTGAATGTTGTCATGGTAGCCCTCATGTATGAAACCACACTTTAGTCAATAACAATCAATTCAGTCTTGTCAGCTATCAATTTTTAGATAGTCGCTGTTTAAAGATGACAATGATAACTCACTTACTGTATGATGGTGGACTTAGAACAAGCCAACTGGCGAGCGAAACTTTGAAGCCAAACGGAAGTACGCAGATTCTAATCCCCATCATGAGCAATCCCAATTTGACTTGTAAATGTGTGGTACAGAGGGAGGCCCCACTGTACCATAAAATAAACAGTGAGCGGCTTGGGTGGAAGTTGACGGTTTTTGTAAGCCTAATTGGGATTGCAGTGGACACCGCTTTTGTTTCTTTTTAAGGGCGGGGATGTTTTTTTGCTTTGTTTAAAAAACTGATTATTAAAAGAAGAGTTGTGTAATGATTTTTTCATTCAGTTAAGGCTAAAACACCCACCAGTTGTAGGGTTAAAGCCTCAACTGCTCATCACCATGGGGGCCTGTGTGGTGAATTAAAGACAGGGAGGTACTGTAGTGGCTTGAGTCAAATAAGCTAGCCAGAGTTGACCAGCCACACTGATTTTGATCCAGCAACCTTTGACTTACTGGGCCAGCTCGTTACCCCTGACCTAGGCGTGCTGGTTATTAACTAATAACTGGTAGAGACCACAACACTGGATTGTCATTGATAGATGTTTAAGCCACAACATTAATTATTCTTGGCAATCCAGCATTTTAATCAAAATGGAATTATTGTAATCTTTATCAAAAAATGTATTGTCTATTTCAACATCAACGTAGTTCTTTTATCTCCACAAGATTTGATTTTTTTTTCTATGATAAATAGTATTGGCTTGCTTTTTAAATCGTTTCATTTACTTTAATTTTTTTCCAGAGTCATGAGAATACAAAGTAATGATCCTCATTCCGAATATTTCGTCAATAGCTATATTTAAGTGAATAACAATGACAGTAAACTTAAAACAATTATATCAAGTGAAAAAGAGGAATCATCTTTAACAAATCAAGTGATGATGAACTGGCGGTACTTGTTACTAGGCCTGTTCTTTGAAACTGGTAAAAAAGTGTAGCTGTTATAAATATTTTAGCTATTATTGAATGTATAACAGAAAAGGACTTAAGGATATCAAACATAATTTAATATTAAGTAGGCCACACAGTTTAAACTATCAACCCAACGCAGTAATATTGAAAAAACTTGATTTTATTCAGTCAGGAGAGGCTTAGGCAGGAATGGGTTTTATTAACAGTTGGTGGGCTGACGGTTTTTGCGGCACAGTAGGGTCCCACGGCGCGGAAACCGAGTTTTTTTCACTTTCAGCCATTTCGTCACATTTACTGCGGTAGTTCGCGAAACAACCTAGTGCATGGTGTTGCTTTAACCTCTATAACTCACAAAACCAATATGGCGGCTTTGATGGAATTTCTAGTGACTGAGATTAGATGTTATGCAACTTGGCCTTATTCTAGCGCTCCGTACTGCTTTTGACGAGAAAATTAACGCGCCACTACGACCAGCTGTATTCACTGTTCCAATCGTTGTTTGTTGACATCCATTGACGTTGATTATTTGTGTTGTGTTTAAGTAAACAGATAATTAGTGTGAACGTTTTAATCAAAAAAATAAAATAAAAAGTGAAACATCTCATCCAGACATCCGGAATTTGATGAGTTCGTGAATGGACTTATGACTGTTTTCTTATCATACGACGCAAAATATGTTTGTGGTAATGTACATAATATCTTTTTACTTTATTGACATGTTTCTTCTCACTGTTTTCATGTAGAATCAGTAATTTTTCATTTATGTAAGCCTACAATTTTATTTCAAGCGCTCAGAATTTTTGGCAAAATAACTTTTTTAGATACCTGAAAAATAGTGATTAAAATGTTCAATAAATAAATATGAAGCAAATTTCTGTTTTTTTTACTTTATTCAAGCTACCTAACATCCAAAAAGAACATTGAAAATATAATTTTGATTTTCAACTAAATGAGCAGGGAGTGTGATTTTCAGTAGCGCTTTAATGGGTTTTATTAAGGAACATCAAAATGCCCCCTAGTATTTGATACACATGGTCTGAAAATTTTTAGTAGTACAGTAAAATAAATCCCTGATATGAGGAGTGTTTTATAAGTAGATTATGTTGTGTTGAAGACACTTCAGTTTGTGCGCATACCTTAATGAGAGCTTGATTTGTGTACCGGCAGACATCGGGAATAACTATGCTTGAATTCTCAATAACAATACAGAGTAGCTCTGTAGCTAAGCTGTATGATTCTATGATCTGCTTTCAAAATGTTAAGGATTATCAAATCACAAATCAATCAAATCAAATCAAAACAAAAATATTTGGTTTTTGTGGGAGTTTGCAATGTGGGAGTTTTGCGACCTAACGGGAGAAAATTTTCCTTAACTGTTCAGCCAGATCAGGTGTTCTTAAACACTTATGCAAAGCACTGATCTAAAAATATCAGGAAATTTGTTTAAGGGACAATCCACTCTTCCCAAATCTGTCGACAAATTTCTGCAGCAAACAAGTTCCTTACTGACAAAAAAACGGTAGCAGAAAGCACACGGTGAGGGAGTTGATAATCTTGTACTTAGGCCTATATTTTGAAAGCAGAGCACAGAATCGTAAAGGTTAGCTACAAAGGTGAAATTGTGCACAGTTGTTCCCGAAGTATGCCGGTACTTGGCGCATGCCCTAATTAAAGTATGCGCCCGAACTACAAGTGTCAACAACATAACCGAACTTACTTAAAAACAAACCTCGTATAAGTAAGAGTTAAGAACATACGGTTTGGGGAGAAGTGATTCTGGCAGCAGAGGCTCCTGGAAAGATTGTGTCAGGTTCTGCACCTCTTTACTTAACACAAGAGTGGGTAGCAAACAGTCATTCTTCTCCAAAACATCCCCAAAGGCCTGTAAAATCAAACATTCTGAGGTAAGAAGAACACAATAACAAAAATTAACATATTAAAATTAAATACATTAAGTCTCTTAATACGGGCGACTCCCTCTGGTTTGGACTACTTCTAGGAAATGAGTCGTAAGAGCGTGGTCGCGTTTCTCATCGCATAAATCGACAAGATTGACCGTATTTGTTTATTTCCGGTCTAAATATAAATAAATAACATCACAAACATAAGATCATTATACAATTGCGTCCGACAAGGATCTTCAGAGAAACGGGAAATTACAACATTGGTGTGGGAATTTTTACTCATGCTGATGAGAGGGTATCGCTGGAACTGGTCAACGTCGCCACTCGCCAGTTGTTCTACGCAGTTGCAGTTAGATGCTCTACTACGTCGAGCAACAGATCAGCACATTAGCTGTGGATGTAATGAGGAAATTTTGTGATTATGTGTTCAAGAAATCAGTTTAAGCAAAAAACCAGCAGAAAATAATAGATTTCTTTAAATATGTACAGTATTGTAAACCTTATAAAATTTTTATTCTTCTAAGGTTATAATAAATACACTTGAGACAATCTTATAATCATAGAGTTCCAGATTCCATTATACTAGAGAGTTCATAGAGTATATCATAGAGTTCCATTCATACTAGAAAATCAATTTGTAAAGGTTCAATTTACGGTGATTTATGATTTCACGTTCATTCCCTTTTATGGTGAAACATTTAATTTATCAACGTCACAAAAACCTATGATCGAGTGAGTTGGAAACAAAAACCTTTAATATTTGGGGAATTACTCTTTAGAGTCGTCTTAAAATGAGATTTATATAGATAGTGTAGGCAAATATAAGTTGTAATTTATATATTTATATAAAACCACCGGATGGTCCGATATTATTTTAATTTGGACAGGGGTCCGGTCCCGAGGTGTCCGGATTAGAGGGAGTCAACTGTATAAGTATTCTCTAAGCCTAGTTGGATAATTGTAAGAGATAGATACAGTTGGGATGTCTTTGATATTATCCACAGTAGACTATTGATTTAAAATACACCTGTTATTGGTGTACTAATACAATTTGAGGTGCCTCAACAAAGAACATAAAATTAATTGCCAACTTTGCAATCTTCCCAGTCAATAATATTTTTGACATAGATATGTTTTAGCTCTGGGGTGGTGTTGGCGATTTGTAAGATGGAAAATATGTAAAAGGTTTCCATAGAAACTACTAGCTACTGCTATTGTAATGAATTTTTAATATAAAAGAAAAAGAACAGCTGTTTAGATGAACTGAAACCATTCCCTGTAGACATATCCATAATCGAACCTATTACTCACAGGGAAGTAAATACAAACATTTTTGTTGTTCACATTGCAAAAGAATATTGATAGCAATTGTGGACGAAAATAAAAATAAAATTACTAACCTGTTCACCAACATAATTATTACTTATATGCATATTTTTCAACTGGGCAGCCATTTTTTCCTCAGTTATATGCATTTTGGCCGGCTTTCTGAAACAAAGATTTCAAAAATTACCAATAAATAGTTCACAAAATTATTTTATTAATATAGGACATTGACCAGGGTGACTGGTTAGATGATCACAATCAACCCTAAACCATAGTTCAAACAAGGGTGTTAAATAAATATAATTTAATGCTATGATAAACATTTATATACTAAAACACTATCGTATTGTATTTATATGTCATTTAAAACAACAAATATATAATTTATCTGGCTTACAATACAATTTAATTATAACAGGTAAACTAAGATTTTAAACACACTTTGCAAAACTGAATGTTTTATATTCAGTTTCAGTTCTTTATCCTAAAGAGAGTGACACCTTTTAACAACAAGATTTGTTTGAATAAGTTCCGTTTCGTTGAAGACACTATTACATCATGTGCATATTGCATTGAATGTGTGCTTCCGACATACTTTGGAAAGAACTGTGCTTAATTTTAGCTCTGTAACTAATAGAGGTGTGCAGATATCCGAAAATTCGGTTCGGATTCGGATCGGATCGGATATCCGAAACCGATCCGAATGTATTTAAGATATCCGGTAATATCCGATAAATATCCAAATTTTCGGATAGACTGTATAATTCAGCAATTTGAACAAAAACAACGAGATTTTCGTCGAGTTAATACCCCCGAAGCCGGAATAATTTTTGCTTAAACCTTGATAAGACGACGAAATTACGTAGTCTTTCATCAAAACAATGTCGTTGACTGGTAGACGCGATACACTTATAGCGATTCGAATGACGAATGACGACCGCAGATGACGAAATTCAGCGGTCCCTCCGGCTGAAATGGTGGCGCTGGTGGACCGTGCTGCGTTGGAGGGGGTGGACCTGCTTGTGGGGTGCGACTCCAACTCCCACATCTCCATCTGGGGTAGTAGGGAGACAAACCGCAGAGGTAGGCAGTTTCTGGACTTTATAGCATCTAGCAGTTTGTCTATAGCCAATGTTGGCTCTGTGCCAACCTTTTCTAGTCGAGTTGGTAACTCTGTGATAGATTTAACACTTTATTCTGAGGGGCTTCAGGACAGGGTCATAGGTTGGCATGTCTCTCCTGAACCCTCTCTTTCTGACCACTGTCATATCCTCTATGCTATAGGGGACTTTGTGCCTGTTTTGTCTGAATTCAGGAATCCTAGGAAGATGGACTGGGTCGTCTTCAAAAGAAAACTTGGTGAAAAACTCGATGTGCAAGTTCTACGAGCCAAGGATACGGATGAACTGGATAGGGCTGCAAGCCTTCTAGGGAACTCGATTGTCTCCTCCTTCGAGGAGAGCTGTCCATTAGCAAAGGCTAGGTCCGCCAAATGCAGCTGGTGGAATTCTGAACTGGCCAGCATGAGGAAACGGGTAAGAGCTATTCAGAAGGGCGAAGTCCAACAACAGCTGGGACTGTTACCACAGCATGCTCACCAGGTATAACCTCGCAGTCAGAAGGGCAAAGAGGAAGTCATGGCACACTTTCTGCTCGGGGCTGGAGGGCACTGAGGAAACTTCCAGGCTTCGCAGGGTCTTGGCCAAGGATAGAACCCTGACTCTGGGCTCCGTGGAAGGACCTAATGGTGAGTTATTTCACAGACCACAGGAGGTGTTGGAACGTATGGCTGAGGTACACTTTCTTGAATGCATCATTGGTGGAGAAACTGGTGAATTAGGTGAGTCTGCGTCGCGGAGGGCCTGTGCAACCAGGTGGGGTGCCGGGGTCAGTCAGTCACCGGGTCCAGATGGAGTCCGGCCGGTTTTTCTACAACAGGGCATAGAGATCATTCTCCCGGCTCTTTGTAGTATTTTTAGGGCGAGCTTGGCCCTGGGACATGTTCCTGCTGCATGGAGGACTTCCAGGATAGCATTTATCCCAAAACCGGGTAAGAATAGTTACACGGACCCGAAATCCTTTCGGCCGATTTCATTGTCTTCTTTCTTGTTGAAGACTCTGGAGAAGTTGGTGGTAAGGTATATCTGGGACTCTTCGCTGAAGTCTGCCCCTTTACACCCAAACCAGCATGCCTACATTCAGGGTAGGTCTTGCGAGTCGGCCCTGCACCAGTTGGTGTGCAGAATTGAAGGAGCTATTGACCATAAAGAGGTGGCACTTGGAGCGTTCCTGGACATTCAGGGAGCCTTTGACAACACGGCCTTGGATGCCATGTTGAACGCCGCTAGATCTAGAGGATTCAGCGATGTCATCTGCCGATGGATTGAGGCACTGCTACGCAATAGGTATGTGAAACTTTCTCTACAGGGAGTAGAGGTAGTAGCCAGGTCAACAAGGGGCTGTCCACAGGGAGGCGTTCTCTCACCCCTTTTATGGAACCTGGTGGTAGACAGCCTTATTAGAAGGCTTAATGACAGTGGTGTCTTTGCTCAAGGATACGCTGACGATATTGCCATCCTTGTGATAGGTAAGTTTAACAATACAGTTACTGACCTCATGAACTCTGCACTAAGGCTTGTGGATGGTTGGTGCAATGAGGTCGGTCTATCTGTGAATCCCTCTAAAGTGGTTGCTGTACCATTTACCAAGAGGAAAAAGCTGACCGGGGTTGGCCCGCTCAAACTACAGGGGAGTTTGATCAACCTGCAAAACCAGGTGAAGTATCTTGGGATCATTCTGGATCGGACGCTTTGCTGGGAATCTCACTTACAACGGGTTATTGACCGGGGTAAGTGGTCTCTGTTTGCATGCAGGCGTATGGTCGGCGCAGCATGGGGACTGAAACCGGGGCTAATGTATTGGCTCTATGTTTCAGTAGTTAGACCAACTATGACGTATGCGTCTTTGGTTTGGTGGACCAAGATGGACTCAGGTGTTGCTGTGAAGAGGCTGGCAGTCGTTCAGCGGCTGGCATGTCTCACGATCACAGGGGCGATCAGCAGCACTCCTGGGGCCACTCTTGACTGTTTGCTTGATCTTTTGCCCATAGACATTCACATCAGGATGACTGCCAGAATGGGTGCATACCGCCTCTGTGGAGAGGGCCTCTGGAATAGGCCAGGTGAATTACGTGGTCACACCAGAATTTCGGGGATAGTTCAGAGCGACATTTTAGGTATGCCCTCTGATTATCTTCCGAGAACTTTTTCTTTTGGCAGGTCTTTCCGAGTTCTTTTTCCGCAACAGGACGAATGGAAGGATGGAGCCTGCCCACTACCACCCTGTGATCAGGAGTGGTACACTGATGGGTCCAAGAGCAGTCGGGGCACAGGAGCAGGCATCTACGGGGTGCAGGACAACGTACGGTCAGGTATTTCCATGGGGACTTTCCCCACTGTTTTCCAGGCCGAGATCACTGCCATTATGGAATGTGCCAGAGACATCTTGATGCTCGGTCATGAGGGCCTTTCTATCAATATTTTCTCTCTTCAGTCAGGCGGCTCTTAGAGCTTTGGACTCGGTAGAGTTCAACTCTAGGGTTGTGTGGGACTGTTTTAGGCTTGTGTCCTGTGTAGGCAGACACAATGAAGTCACCCTTTGTTGGGTTCCAGGGCACTCAGGGGTGGATGGATGGTAACGAAGTGGCAGACAGGCTGGCCAATAGGACTGCATCATCCCCCCTTTGTGGTCCTCAACCCTTCTGTGGTGTTTCCCGCGCTGCGGTTTTTCAGACTATCAATTCCTGGGCTAGGGATTGTCATAAGAAAAGATGGGCTGAACTTTCCCTGCATAGAGTTAGTAAGCTTAATCTTCGTTCTCCATCTCGTCAAGTTGCAAAGAGGTTCCTGAAACTTGGCAGGAAGGATGCCAAACTTGTCACAGGTATCGTCACTGGTCACGGTAATCTGAGGAAGCACCAACTACGCATGGGGGTCTTCAACGGCGACCCTCTGTGTAGGAAATGTTATCTGCAGGAGGAAACTGCAGATCATCTACTCTTTGATTGTATAGAGTTGGTAGAGGTAAGGTCCTCCACTCTAGGCAATTTGGTAAGGGGTAGTTTTCTGCCTCCTGACGAGCTCGTTGACAGGATGCTGCAGTTTTACAGGTCTCTTCATCTAGAAGATTCCTGATTCTCCAGGAAAGAGAATTTTTAGGGGTGCGCAAAAAACCGCAACGGCTGAAGCGCCTTGGGAAATCCGCCCCTTCGAATGAATGAATGAATGAATGACGAAATTACGCAATTCATATCCAATCGGAATGTAAGAACGTCTTTGGGCGGTCCGAGCATGCGGTATGATTATTCGATTCTTCAACTATGCATATAAGTAACCGTAAGTTCAACACGATATTGCATTTTAAATACAAAGCATAGCGTCATCGATAGTTGCACCGAGTATCAGATTGCGGTTTGATATTGTTCCGTATAAAATTTCATTTTGGTTATGAAAAAAACTTGAATTGTTGATTTAATGTTATTGGTAACAAACCATCATAATAGCTCGTTTTGCGACGGGGTTTTCAGCAAAAATAATATTACTTCATTCTGATCGTCTACGTAGACGATCAATTGTTTAGTTATCGCATTCTCAACTACTTCGGGTTTGAGCAATACGATAAAGTGTTGCCAAATTTACATTTGGCCTATTTCGTCGTTCGGTGTTCACATAACCAACAAATTTTCCACTTGTTTTCAATCTACATTTTCTCTTTGTTAAATGAATTTAAGCGTTATTAGTTTTACATTTTTAGATAATTTTAAGATGAATAACTAGCTAGATTACGACGAGGTGCCATAATTTCACGGGTTTCAATATTGTTACACAGACGATCGGGGTATTTTATCTGCCAAATATTCCAACTCTGCGCCTGCGCACAGGCCTTTGTTTAATAGCAGCTGCACTGTCACTGCCCTTGCCGATACGCAGATAGCCGATGGCATCGATCCAACATCGTCTGTCAAATCTAGATTCTTTGTTAATGGTGATTTGTTTTTCTGTCAAATCTTGATTCTTTGTTAATGGTGATTTGTTTTTATCATTTTAATAAATAAAATAATTGAATCGTGAAATAAAATTGAGAATTATTTGATGATTAGTAGAATGAATTGATGAATTAGTAGAAAGTTGGTGTCATTTAATGGCGAATTATAAGGTTTCTGTTGATTTAATTTGTGAATTACGCCATGTCAAAATTTGTTACTGGTACTTTTAAATGCAGTGAAGTAAAAATTTTAGTTTTGTTGTTTATCCTATGAAGAATTTATGATTTTTTATGTACCATTTAATAATTTTGATAACATTTTATTGATTTTTTTCCTAATTTATTCTTAGATAAATCTGATTTCACTTTGTTATTGCGAGTATCCGAATCCGAAAACTATCCGATCCGAACCCAAACTATCCGATCCGGATCCGATCCGAACTTGAGCAATCCGATCCGAAAAAATAATTCACTATCCGCACACCTCTAGTAACTAACCTGTAAAGGTTTGAGCTATGCTTTCAAAATGTCAAAGAATATCAATTCACCCTCTGTAGGCCTACACTGAAATCACATGATGCTAATTTGATGGGAATTTTTAAATGTTGATAGTTTAGTAAAAAGTTTGTTCTCTGATTAGTAAATTATAATAATCTGATTATATGATTTACTCTAAAAGACGGCCCAACAATTTTGCGGGTCTAATTGTATCGTGAAAACACTTTTGTTGCCCATGTCATCTGCTGCTGTCTGATTGTGGATTTGTAATTAATTATTTGTCTTTTTCGTCTGTTATCATTGTGCAACAAAGTTTCAGTGGTGAAATACATTAACTATTATTTATTGTGTCGTCATTAAAATACGGATCATTGAAGGGTGATTGCAATATTATTTTTTCCCTAAATGGCGTAGTCTGTCGTGCGCTGTTGTCGCGCTGTTGACTGTTATTGTTGTGCAACATATTTGTTTACAGTGTTCATATTTGTGTTCTAATTAGTTTTTAATGGAGAAATGCATTAATTAGTTATTATTTATTGTTTTGTTGTTGAAACAGGGGATTATTTCTGAAACAGTGTATAAGGGAATTGCTTCGACTCAAATATGAGTTTTTGTGATTTTTGCTATTTTCATGATTTTACCACTAGCAACGGTTTTTTATATTAATTTTGTTATTTACTTCAAATTATCTATACAAAGGTATATATTTTTGGTTTTACCATTATATTTTAAGCAAATTTGTTTTAATTTTTTTCATGTATGTTGTATATAAGTATATATGTGTGTATATATAATCCCTATAAATCTGGTGTCACTGAAAAAAAATTTTTGACACTTCTAGGGTTAAAGCGTTAAATTTGTTGACGGAGGTCAAATCAATGCCTGGAATCGGAATCGGGAATCGATTTTAAAGAATCGGATCGAAAAAAATTGGAATCGACCCATCCCTACTCAATACCAATATCAATATTACCACAAGACCTATCAGAGTGTTGCATAAATTACCCAGTTAAAATCATGAAACTCACGGATTAAAATCAAGATCGGATTTCCTTTTATAAAATCTCAGTTTTGGCCGTGGAATGCCCCAAGACTCGCTTTCTGTTGATTGTAGCTCGCCAAACCTGAAAAGATAAGAAATTATCAGTCCTAGTAATCTTTAAAAGTAACAGACCTAAACAGATGTATAGTAATCCTGCGTTAATAGAAACCCTGTAAACATGAACTTTGCTTTATCCAGATGGCCAGTTGACTTCAGGTTATAAAGATTACATTCAGCCAGTAATGCATTAAGCAGGAATGCCACAGCCTTTCATATACACAATATAATGTGATGAACAACATGTTTTATGACTAAATACGCTGACTGAACATAAATTTAACCCTTTGACTAATATTCAATGATTATCAACTGACAGCTTTATAACAATTTTACTGTTAGGCTACATTATAATGCATTTAGACCTTTGTTTACATATATATTTACAACTATTATAATATCAAAAATGTTTTGACTTAAATTATCCATTATTAATAATTGTATTTTACAATTTAAAACTGTTAAAATTAACTACTATGGTGATTTTGACATAGAGTGCTCTGTGAAGTTAGGTTAGGTTGGTCATTGATGATATAAAAATATTCTACAATAACCTACATCCACAGAGCACTGTATATAAGCGATTTACAGTCTGACATAGGCCCACAGCATACTTTTTTTCAATTATTGATACATATATATGTTGAGTTGGTAACAATGCTATAGGGACTACTTGATATTGTTAATACAATTTTCATTGTTGCTTATGAAATAGCGGAATACTTGTTGTTACCTTGGAAGTGCCATTTTTTAAACATGAAAAATGAGGTAATCAATCGTATAGGCCTATGTAATCAAATAGTAAGAATGTAAGTAAATTTGTAAAAACTGTTAGGTGGGCCTACTTACAACTAACCTTTAATGGGTGAAATTACAGTAGTAGGCTACCTTACAAGCTGGGGAGGGTTTTCCATAGTCCAAGGCATGGAGCAAGGCATCCATGGATTCATAAGAGGAAACGTAGATGTTCCCGCAGGGTGAGATGCATCTGCGCTACCAGAGGCTCCAGGTGGAAAATTTGGTTGAAACGCCATTCCCTGGAAAAAAGTTCAACCTCTGTAAACTGATTGTTGATGTGGAACTGTCAATTTTATGGTATGACCAAATATCATGTATATTCAACTTAACTTTAAAATATGAAAAAAACTTAACACGTTCACGACAGAAGTGAAAATGCCAACTTATTTACTTGGCGGAACCAATGTATATAAAAAAAGTACCAAAAGCCGTACTTAGGGTTTTTATAAAGTTTGCTTTGTTTAGATTAAAAAAAGTAGGTTTTGATCATTGATTTCTCAAAATATCAATTATGTTTTATTATATTTTCAAACATTTTTATTACGTGTACCCAATATTTTTTTATGCCTCAAATATATGCGAACATGTACCCAATCGGGTAAACACTTAGGTTTTCTGCTAGGGGCGGAAACACATTTCAGCTAGGCTATATTTAGTGTTACCGTGTAGGTCAACAATGGCTTTAGAAAACACAGCGAGTGTACCCGGTAGGGCGCACCGCACGCTTTAGTAATGTACTGAGTGTACCCCATCAGGTACACTGCCGCCATTTAAACAAGCACCTGTGTACCCGATTGGACGCATTACGTCGCGAACGTGTTAAGACAAGTAATACAGTCGGTTGACATGCAGTCATTATTGATTATAAATTTAATTAACTGTATATGGATAGGTATATTTAAAGAGATAAATGGGTAGGAGTATGTAAGTAGTATGATGTTTCTATTAGCTTAGTTCTACCTGTGTTTTTATTTCACGTACAATTCATGGTTAGTATGCTTATATTACAGACAATACAACATTAATTTGACTTTTATCCATAACAGGTCAAGTAGGATAGAGGATAACTTTTCCTCCATAATATAAACAATTTTCTAATTTCACTTCATTAAATATTATGACAAAAGTAGGCTATAAGTTATATTAGAAAATTAGGGTTTCTATTTCCAGGTAATAAGGGCATACAATTAGCAATAATTTGACTTTGATAAAATACCTCTCAGTAAATGGATCAACTCATTTCAGAATAAAAAGTAACATTTATTTAAACTTACCTGTTGATATTTCATGTTTGGTTTCTATGAATTTTAATTAATTTTAAAAGGTTGATGTCCTCTTCACGAAACTATGATTTTCTTTTTCATTGAATTTCAGCAAATAATATTGTTAAATTAATAGTTTATAATCAGTTTTATCTGTCAATTTTTACCAATAGGCCATTTATTTTTAATGTACTGCAGAACACTAGGGATATGTAATCTTAGGCCTATGTAGAAATAAAATAAGGGAGTTGGCTTACTTTGAGATCAAAAGAAATGCAGTTGTCGAATATAAAATCTCTTCACCCACAAAACATTCACAATCAGAATAAGGAAGTGACTAATTTTAGCCCTACTGTTCATTCAAGATTATTCATCCCCTAGACCTAGGTAATGTTTTTAGAACATTCTAGAACCATGAACAATTTGTATAGACGTTTATCATTTGAAATGCCTTTCTCATTGTAAGGGCATATGTTTTCTGCCCTTATAATCAACTTAAAACATATTGTTTATAGATTTTAGACGAACTTTGACGGGGTCACGTTCATGCACATATTATCACAAACAAAACCAAAACACTACGCAGACTGCAGACTAATTCTATTGTATTCTATTAACTTTTTTGTTTTGGGGTATTGTGTGGTTTTGTTCAGTCGAACTAGACCTTTCAGCCGTACTCGGCGACGACTTTGATGGTCATGCATATATATCTGCACTTTTCAGGGAAGAAGAGTGTCTGGTTCTTCTTGGCAATGAAATATAATAACTATGTAACTCCATGTTGAAAATCACATTTGTTATCTCATTGTTACCGGCCGATTAGCTGTTAAGAGTCTGCAGTACCTCCGTTATCTTGATTTTTGGTCCCGTAAAACATTCTCCATGGCAGCGTTCCTACTTACCTCAACGTTCCTGGTGGTCGTAAAAGGTTAGTTAAAGGGTCAAATTAAAGGCCAATTAAAAAAAATAATAATGTAAATCTCTTGATACTTACATTACCCTTATTTTGAAACCTCTAAATCCTTTTTACCACTATCGTGTAACCATCGTATTTGCTGCGAAGAGACTACAGGTTTAAGCTTAAAGAAGCTAAGCAAGTTTTTAATTTAAATCTCATTTTGTAATCTGCAGATTCTTGTAAAGCTACCGTACCTAGGATCTGACTAAAAAAAATCTAGTTTTCACAGGGAATTCGCTACTGCCACAGAGTTAAATGATTATTTTGTTGAACCAGAGTGTCAAATAGAAAAATAAAGAAGAAGGAAACTTAAATCCAAAGAAGTCAAAATTGAGAAATGCCTTGTACCTTTATTGCATTTTATAATAATGTAACTAATATTTATATCACATTTTTTTCTGAGCAATAAAAATCTGAGTTAAATGAAATAACAACAAACATTAAATTCAACGTAATATTTTGTAATTAATTTTTTTTAATAATTATCAGAGTTTTATGGATAGGAATTGTGACCAATATGTAAGTTTCCAATACGTAGGCCAAACAGTTATAGATTGGAACCAATTATGATTTAAAATTCACCGACTTTCTCCCCTACAGCCAGGAAGGGGTACCTCGGTCTAGAAATAACTTACTTTCTTGTCTATTTGGAATTCCTTCCCCATTCTAACCAATAAATGAATCTCATAAGAATATACTATTCCTGTCAATAATTAATAAATAAATTGCATCTTTGTTTTTTTAACGATACGATCATAATAAGGGCGTACCATTGATAGTTAAACTTGGACTATTTAAAATGTAAATTTAATTACATGTGCACTGATAAAAGTTTACTTAAATTATAGACTAATTACTTGCTTAAATTCTTATTGACAACAATACCTCCCATTCTAAACTATAATATCGCATTGGTTTATAACCCTTATCGATAAATTAACAGATAAATCGTGTCTGTTTTTTCAGTTGTGAAAGAATACAATGCGATCAAAGAACGTACTTTTGATAGAAAAATGCGATAACCTGAATCCTAGACTAAATATATGCTTAAATTTTTATTGATTGACAATACCTCCAATTCCAAGCGATAATATCGCGGTAGTTCACAATTCTCATCAATAAGTTAGCAGATAAATCGTATCTTCGCATTTTCTAATATGAATCAATACAACTTGATCAGAATAAGCACTTTAGATCGAAATAAAATATTACTTGATGGTTTTGATCGAATTACAGTATATTGTTTCACATTAAAAAATGTAGATATGATTTAACTGTTAATTATTGAAAAGGACTGTGTACTGATGCGATATTATCGCTTATAATGGGAGGTATTGTTAATCAATAAGAATTGAAGCATTAAAAGAAACATATAGAAGCATTGAATTAAACCATATAGTTAGTCTATGGTTCAAGTAATCTTTTATTTCCATTAAAAAGTACGCTCTTATTTTGGTCGCATTTATTATTTCACGTTAGAAAATACAGGTACGATGTATCCGTTAATTATTGGTAAGGCTTATGAACTGGTATGATACAGTATTATCGCTGGGAATTGGAGCACTATCTACACTGCACTGTCTAGGCTGGAGGCATCTATTACCAGAGAAAGAATATACAGTAATAAAGTCCGATGGTTTTTTATATTACGTCCACACCAGCCTAGTGGAGGTAGACCCTACAAGAAACCATACTCAGTCTTTACAATGGTAGGTAATGGATTGTCTACATGTACTGCACGGTGTCACACATTAGTACAGTCCGATAGTTTATGATATAACGTCCACACTAGCCTAGTGGAGGTAGACCCTACAAGAAACCATACTCAGTCTTATCAATGGTAATGGATTGTCTACATGTACTGTACGGTTTCGCACATTAGTACAGTCCAATCGTTTATGATATTACGTCCACACCAGCCTAGTGGAGGTAGACCCTACAAGAAACCATACTCAGTCTTTACAGTGGTAATGGATAAATAAAATATAATACAATAAAAGTGCAATAAAAGGCACTTTAATTACCCACAGTTTTCTGTTGGCAATTAAAGTTTTCCGTAGTATTTCCAATATTGCTAACTTCCAATTAATAATACAACGTTCTCGATTCTAGGAAGTTTGTTTCAAAAAAATTATAATACTTTTGTAAGAAAGCAGTGACAGACGAACCGTTAGTGCCACATCGGGGTAAATGTGTTCCAAAATGAGTAAAACAGCCCGAGCAGGGGAAAGTTGACCGGTGAAACCCGGATTCCCTCTGTACAAGGTGTGCCTTCATACGCGTGCGGGCACACACACAGGATCACATAAAACAATCCTGTTGTTCTTCGAAGAAAAAATTACGAATGATCCTTAAATTTAAAGAAATGAATCCTAGTAACCAAAGAGCTTATTTTGTAGAATCCTGGGAACCCTCATTTTGCATTCATTAAAAAATTCTTAACTTTTTTATTTAAACAAATCTCAAACCCTACAAATTAAACATAATTTTATAGAGGAAATCTAGAGCTTTAAGAAGATATAATATTTCATAAATCTTTTTTATAAATTCTTAAGAATTTTTATGGTATAAAATTCAAAATAAATATTTCAAAAAATCTTTACTTTTACTTTTACATCACACAAAATTTAATTCATATATGATCAACTAAACATTCTTTATTTACTTTTTATATTCACATGAAGATATAGAATTTTTAGAATTCCATTTAGATTCTAAAACCAAAAATATAAAATATAAACTAAAATTAAAAAATATCTTAACCATCTTCATTATCGTTTTCGACTCAGCTCGAGTCATACGAAGTGTATATATGTCTCAATGATTACTCATGGAACGTGGAGCGGACAGAAGTGCTCATATGTGATGTGAGTTAGTAAATACATAGCCACTGGAATGTGGACCGGACAGTAATGCTGATGTGTGGTATGAGGTAGTGTACACATGGCCACTGGAATATGGACCGGACAGTAATGCTGATGTGTGGTATGAGGTAGTGTACACATGGCCACTGGAATATGGACCGGACAGTAATACTGAAGTGGAGTAAGGAAGCATACACATAGCCAATTAAATGCGGAGCGGAAAGTAGAGTTGAGAGGTGGAGTGTGGTAGCATACGCATTGTCATTGGAATGCGGAACGGACAGTAGTGCAGATGTGTGGAGTGAGTGAGGTAGCATACGCATTGCAACTTGTATGAGGAGGCAACAGTAATGTTGAGGTGTAGAGTGTAACAGCATATACATAGCCAATGGAATGTGAAGCGGATAGTAGTGCTGCGGTATTGAGTGTGGAATGTAGCGTTCGGACATGCCAGTAACGGTTAACTCTGTCAATACCACCGGCATTATAATCAGCGAAGGGTCCTTCTCCAGGTACCGCTTTTCCGCCACGTCCAAATCGAGTGGAAGAAAGCGTTTTTCACGCTTTAAGCTTTGACCTCCAGATCGGTGACCCAGGTAGCTATGAGGAATTTTTATTACAACATCACTTAGTCGTTCGACCCTAACTCTCTCGCTGCTCTCGACTCCTACTTCCCTGTTTGAAGTTCACTCGGATACAGCCAAACCTTGATATAACGAATCTGAAGGTGCTGGATAAAAATATGTTGTATAAAGGAATATGTTACTAATGAATATAAGGTTTAAGTTACCTCAATCAGCCAAGTGGTCCTCCCTGGATGGGTGTCAAGTCTGGGTGACTCTCCCAGCGTGACCATTAGGATGTATTGTGTTCTGATAGATGATTCAGGTTGGGAAACATTTGTTTATGCACAGTACGTTATATAACAAATATATGTAACACAGTCGTAGACATACGTTATATAAAGGTAAAATAAGTTTTGGAAAGGTCCAGCACAAAAACGAAATTCGTTATGTACTATTAAAAATGCCTAACATCAGGGTTTTAAACATAGTTTATTCGTAATATATAGGAAAAAGTTCCATCGTGCGTTATGCGCAGGTTTTCAAACCGTTTTCGATAAATCAAGGAATTCGTTATATTGAGATTCGTTACACTGCCTCAAGGTTAGACTGTAGTTACAATTTTCAAGGAATGTAATAATTCTTATACACGTAGTATCTTATTCTACAATAGAGTGGTTTATACAAACGTTAATTGTCCGAACCGTAAATTATCCAAAACCCTGAATGGTCTAAAAAATAATGTTTACTCTTCCGCAAAAAGAGAGCTTCGGTATACATTATAATATTATTTATGAACTGACCCACAAATATTTTTTAGGTTTAAAGTTTAGTTTTCATCTAGGTACATAATATCTACACCATAGCTATAACCCTACATATATTATTTTATTTTTTAGCCTACTTGTTTGCACGTGTGCTGCTTACATATACGTCTATACTTAAGGCTATCTAATTAAAAGTTATCTCATGCTACTTTACATTACACAAAGGGGCGGACAGAGTTCCTGTAGCACGTCAGCCGAGTGGCTTTTTGCGCACCCCTAAAATCTTATGCTAAAGTATAGGATTAGGTATAATTAATTAAAGTACGAATTTTATATTAAATAAAATAATTAATTAAAAATCGTTTTAAGGAAATACGAAGCCATAATGGAAAATCTTGTTCTGAGGGGTCTTAACTGACTGAGTTATAAACTGGAAGGTTTTAGCTACAACTACAAATTTTATTTTTGATAAATTTTATAGTGCTTTTGATAAGGAGTTTTTAAATGATTAAGAGATGTTTATTTCTTAACCAGTTTGGTAAAATCAAATTTTTGTCGTATGAACAACTCTAGGTTTACTAATTCTTTTCAGGAGCGCATAAAAATGTACAATATGAGACGAGTGATGAAAACTGTTGTTTGTACATTCCTAACCAATTAAATACTTTTGGTGCCAGGTAGCTAAATGTCAACTTGTAAAATTTCCATGGTTTTGTAACTGGAAAAAGAGAGTCTTCATCAATTTGAATAGGTAAATGTTATAAGTGATGTTACCACTTCCCATGTAAAAGATTCTACATGAACAACTTTGTTCAAAATATTTTGGTGAAACATCTTTGATTTTGTCTCAGCATTGCATGTGTTGCAATACAATGCTGTATTGTGGTGTATTGTATTGCCCATTATTGCATCTTTCACCCAGTGAACTCAATTTGAAAAATATCCTTTCCTCTACCATCCTCCCCCTGAGCTGTCCTCATTTTTCGTTCACTGTTTCTTTATGTGTCCGCTCAAAGCCGACTGGGTCTGGGTCTCTTAGGTTGTCCGGAATGCGGGGCTTGGCGCCTTTGTTGAATTTTTTGCCACCCACCTGTGAACATGAAGCGAGCATTGGCAAGGCCGTCTCTTCCTCTCACCCTCTCTCCCTCCCACCAAACATCACTCCTGTCACTCCTGCCTTTTATTGAGCAGGGCCACTCCGCAGTCGTTTTACTACCAAGGACTAAGGACGACTCCAGTCATTTTTATAGACTGAACAAGGTCTTACTAAAGGGAGGCGTTTAGGACCTTTCTTATTCTTTTTTTTATGTTTGACGTTCATATTCTTCACCAGACAATCCACCAATATGATAGAGGTTCTTAAAGAGAAATGTGATATCGTCTCTCTCGAAGGGGACCAAGAATGTTTAGACCTATATTTTATATTCTTCATCTATGACGGAATACTGGGATTTGTGGGATATTACTTTAAAAAAAAAGGTAAAAGGTAAAAAGATATGAGTGAGAAAAATTTGTTTTTCAAACTTGAGAAAAGTTGTTTGAGTGAGTTTTTATTTAGGGAGTCCCAAAACTAATATTTCGAATCTAAACTCAATGTCGGAAATTTTGATATTTTTCCTGTCTTTAGGGGGGGGAGAGGTAAAAAATGTACATCTATAATGTCCCGTCACCACTTACGGTTATGGCTCATCAGTAGAAGGCCAGTAAACGGAACAAAAAATCAATTATCTCTATCACCTGTAGATGTCTGGATGTTGTTTATGTTTGTGAGTCGTGCAGACCAACTGTCGAAGAAACATTAGGCTACATGGCGATACGTTTTGACTATTTTTATTTCTTTTTAGTGAATTTCCCATAGGGAAAAAGCTATTATCGTAGGTCTCATGGTAAGAGTTAAGCCCGGGACCATGTTATTTTATATTTGAGTTTGTATTTGACTTTGTGTAGTGTAAGGGAAATTTATATATATATGTATATAAATTTTAACGACTATTGTTTTTGGCCTCTGGGCACCTAAAGACGAAAAATAACATGGTCCCGGGCTTAACTCTTACCATCTTACCTGTGAACACGATAACTCTCGTAAAAATGGTCTGATCAAGACCAAATTTGGTAGAAACGTGTATTCCTACATTTGCTCGGGCGAGTTCGTAATCCAGACATATCAGTCAATCGGAACAGATAGTTTGGGTCGGTTTTGTACCCCAAAAATGTTCTTTTTTGCGTTTTCCCATGTAATTTTTTCAAATTTTTAAATTTTATCTTTCACCATTAGAATCAGCTTAAAAAACTACACAAATTAGTTCCTTAAAGTTTTGCTCTAACCCCAACGGTTACCGAGATATTAAAAAATCTAAACATAGTACATTGTATTTAGGGGCTCTAATGCTAATCTTATGGAGGATAAGGAAAAATTAAGATTTCTCTTAACAACCAATAGTTTTGGATGAAACTTTGTATTTAGCTTCATGTGGTTGGGATCCATACGTTTATGCTAAAAAAATCATAGTTTATGTGTTCCTCACAGCAGAAAACCTGCATACTCTTTCCCATGTTAATGTTATGGAAAATAGGCAAACTCCTTTATTTATGTCCAGATAATGATAAAACTTTGTATATGGTCAGAATAAAAATAATTTATTGTAAAAATGCCTACTTTCAGTGTTCCTCAAAGCAGCAAACCTGCATACTCTTTCCCATGTTAATGTTACGAAGTTAAGGCAACTACTCTAATTTATTAACAACTATTGATTGATCAATCTTGTATTATTTTTGCCATATTATTGAGGTGGAAATTCGCTGAGTACGCAGGTGTGCTGCAGTATTTGACTATCGCATTTCGAAATGACTGGCCTTGAGAGGAATGACACCGTCAAATTACAAGAATCAAGAATCAAGAAGTTTTATTGCCGTTGATCAAGTACAGAACAAGAAATAGGCATTGTCACAATTACATAAAACTAATCATAAAACTTAATTTAAAAAATCCTTTGTTGAGTAATATGGATTGTTTACAAGCCAGGAATATATTCTCGCCTTAAAAGTAGCCAGAGGAAGCTGTTTAAGAGAGTTTAAGTTACATATAAATAGAAACTATTTAATGACGCATAAAGTATCACAAAATTTGACAATTTTCGTCAAAATACATCAGTAATTTTGAAGCTACATGTGAACAAATAATATAACGGATCGCAGAAAGAGTAAGAATTAAGCTAAATATTTTAGAATTGTTTTACTGTCATAAAAGCTGTTATTAAACACTTGTACCTAGTAGGTAGAGACAGCCTAGGGGAGGCACAGAGCTAAAATTAGCTCAGTAAATATGCCAATTTCAACTTAGGCAACCGTTTTCGGGCGTTAACCACTTTAAGATGTAAGAGTGTGCAGTACCCTCTTGTATTTTATTCCCAGAACTGCAATGAAAAATGTTTGTATTCTCTTCCCTGTGGAAATAGGTTGGATCATAGATCTAAAGGGAATGTTTTCGATTCATCTAAACAGCTGATCTTATAACCTAACTATGATGTCACTAGAATTTGATCGATAAAGAATATAACTCTATCCATGGGTATTTTGATGAGAAAACTTTCGTTTGGTTATAAGGCATGTTATTTTTATGGTTTACCTGTGTGAATAATTATTTATATATAAGTGTATATATTGACGTTGTCAGTGCATGTATTTCATGTTCTCCAGACAATAAAGAACATTGACTTCGACTTAAACTAACCATATGACGTCACTGACCAAAGGACTTCCGATCTAAGACATATCCATGTCACGCTTTATAGTGGTTTTAGTTCGGTGGCCGAATTTGTTATTTCTGATTTCCCAAAATTATTTTTTAAGTTTGGTTATTTTTTTTAACTAATACAGTTATCATCCTGAAACTTCAAACAGTATTTTGTGAATAGGAGGTTCCTCTAACAGAATCATATAGGCATATTCAATATTCACTTAAATACAAATTTATTAGTAACAATTTGTTTACAATTTTAAAACTATAAAAAATAGTTATTTTTTATATGCTATCTTTTGACTTGTTCTATGAAATTTAGAATGTTTTCTATAGAACTCTATAGATCTAGGTTTATAGAACCTTTTCTATGTTCATACATAGAACATTCTTTTTTCAGTAAAATAAAACAACTACGAAAAAACAAACCATTGATGAACTATAAGTACCTAAAAGGTTCATCCCATTTAATTAATATGGAAACGTTCCTCATTCCCAGCTGAGAAGTGCCACACCGCGAATACTACTCACACCTACCACGTCAGTGTAGAGCTGCCGGAGGCTCCCTGGAGGAGTGGTCTGCCACGGACACGTCGCGTGTGCATTACAGGGAGAATTCGATACATTTTTTGTGTGCAATTACACAAGGAGTGTTGTAAATGTAGAAGTGGTCGCGCCTCTCGGACCCGCGGACCGGAGACCTACTTATTTATTCAACACCGTAGTCGGACCGGGCCGGAGGAGCGCTGCGGGGCTACGGGAGACGCAGGAATGTGGAGGGGGCATGCAGGTTAGGGAGGGGTTGGAGGGGAGCGAGGGGCGGCGGCGCAGATACCAGAGGTCAAGTCAGTTCGTGAGACCTCCTCGTGCAGTTCGGTGTAGTTTAAAACGCTCCTGGTGTCGAGTGTTTCCATTAATTTATCCGACAATTCCGGTTTTGGATCTTTGTGCAGTGCCGAATCAGTGGGAATTTTCCGAGTGTGTCTGTGTTTTCCTCAAGGACGTCCCCATCGGCGAACAGTCTGCGAGGTCAGGCCTAATATGGCGTAGCGCGGAGTGATCGGCGTCCCTGTTTGTTATTTCCTAGTGAAAAGTGTTCTGAAGCTTCGGTTGTGGTTCGTATCGTCGGTTATATTTACCGCTCAATGTAATGTTTTTTTCTCAGTATTAGTTGTCATCCTGACCTCCCTTCAGCTGAAGACATGTCTGCCAATAAAAACGATTCGACACCGATTTGTCGGTGCCGGGTACTGTACCTGGGGTCCGCAGTTCCCCACGTCACTAAAGACGGCCTTCAGGGCATTCAAGAGCCTTTGCGAGAACTCTATCCCGAACAAGGGGCCCTCGGTGCTAGAGGAATTGATTCCTGGCTCAGCGTTTGGAGTAACGGCCTCCTCCTAGAAAATGTAGACGAAAACCACAAGAAGGTAACGAGGTTTTTCCCGATCGACACCCTTCATTACTGCGCGGCCGTACGGTACGTCCTCGTACCCGAGAAAAACTCAGTTTCGTCCTCTACTCAACCGAGATTCCTCCCGTTGGACTCGCCCTTCGCTCGATCGCCGAATCCACATCACCCACCTCTGTTCGCGGCCATATTGCGGAGGACCACCGGGATAAAGGTGCTCGAGTGTCACACCTTCATCTGCAAGAGAGAGATGGCGGCCAACGCTCTAGTTCGGTGTTGTTTTCACGCATACGCCGACTCATCGTACGCGAGACACATCGACTCTGGCGGTAACGCCGGAAGTGTGTACGGAACTCTCAGGAACTACAACCAGCCGATAGTGAGCTCCAACAGCATAGAGAAGGTGGAGGGATGGCGTCGCATGAGTTCTCAACCGACGACCAGTGGCAGCATACTGACGCTCAACAGCACCCTCCAGCACCAGAACGGTAACGATACGCTCGGCTCCAACCCGGACAACTCCAACTCCGTGGACGACATATCCATCTACAACGGTGACGAGAACCACAAGATCTGGGCGGGAAGCACGAGGGACATATCGACGGCGGACCGCGAGGGGAACTACGGCGAATACGGAGGAAGTACGATGCGGAGCACCCGATCGATGAGGCCCAGACAAATTGTAAACGCCCCTCCGCCTCCTCCACCCCCTTTGAAAGAAGAAAAGGGAAAGAAAAACGGCAAAGACAAAGAGAGAAGGAAGAAGAAAGGAGGGAGTAAAGACGAGATGTGTATAATGAACGGGTCACTGATGCGACCTCAGCCCGGCGTACGATCACATAGCTCGATGAGTGGAACCATGATGAAAGGAGGCACAATGGGGTATCCGAACCACGTCTACTCCAATGGGACAATACTGAGGCCTGTCTCTTCACAAGTTATGAACGGATATGGACCGCTGCCGCCGATGCCACCACCGATTGTGATGATGCCCACCACGTTACCTCATCCTCGACGAATGGTCGCCGGCACGTTTTCGCATCGTCCGACTAAGTCTCGAGGTATGATGGTGCCTCCTCGCCCGCACGTTATGCCTCCTAACTTCGTGCCCATGGCACCTCATCCCCTGTACATGCAGTCGGGGAGGAAGATGTCTAAACCGTGGCCTGTCGCGGAGGAGCCGATATACATGCCGTCGACACGACCACTGAGCCCCGTCGCGTCCTACCAGCCGGGGCACTTCCCCCATGAAGCCTACCTGATGCAGCAGTACGCCACAATGGACGTCAAGTCAAAAAAGAAAGGAAAAGATAACAAAAACAAAAAAACCATTCCGATATTAGTGAACGGCGAGCGCATGGACGACGATGACGACCCCGAGAGCCCCTTTGACGCCGAGATATACAGAAGGAAGGTGAAGGAGAGTAAGCGGAGTAAGAAGAATTCTACAAATCAAAACGGCGACCACCGACCAGATGACGAGGACGAGTCGCCGTTCAACACCATGGCGTACCACAGGAAAAACAAGGGGTCCAAGAACGACAAGAAGAAGGACGATCAAGAGGACGACGAAGAGAACGAATCACCATTCAATACTGGGATCTATAGAAGGAAAGGCCATCTGAATGAAAGAGCGTTCTCCTACTCCATCAGACAAGAACATAGATCTAGGTCGTATGGATCTTTAGCGAACCTGAAATTCGCACCTCCTCCAGTGGTACCCAACGGGGGAGGTCCTTCGTCCGACGCTCACTATTACGGAGGGTCCATCAGCAAGGAAGAAGTGAAGAAGGAGCGGGAGATCATGCAGATGATGCAGGACCTGGATCTGTCCGGGGATGAGTTGGAGAGGTCTGAGGTCCCTGCCGCCGTCTACCAGCAGGCTCGCCTCCGCCCCTCCAGTGGCCGCAGATAGGTATGTTCTACAAATTTGATGTATAACAAAAGATATGGTTCCTAGACAATATATATTAGTGTATGGTGCCTAAACACGCTTTAGTCAAATAATTTGTATCAATAATATTTGAGTCAGTGGTGTTGTTGGTAGCGTGACGGATTCCAAACCAAAGTCAACGATATTCCTGGTTCAGATACCTGAGTTGCCAGTCAGTTTTTATCAGTACTTTCCTCCTTGTTTTGTGACAGATCATAGCTATCTTTGCTTGATACGTCCCGCGCAAAGATCTTAAGTCTCAGGAATCTAGATAACTCAGGGCTTTCAGATTAGCACTGCGGGTGGGGTACGAAAATTTGAAAATCTATTTTTGAGTCCATGTTAAATTACATATATAATATCATATAACGTTCCTCATTTCTAACTGAGTATATGATCGAAGAAAGATTACAAGTTCCAGTTCACTTTTACACTTTCAGTGATATAAAAGCTCTTACGATACATCATAAATTGAAGAAATATTGTAGGGACCTTTCTCGTTTTCGTCTTAACAAATCTTCTACTCCTTAATAGCTTTTCGCTGGTCATACAAGATGAGTTTAAGTCGAGGTTGAACAAACGAACAGTTAAAAAACATGACTTGAATTTAGGGATTTCAGGTGCCTGATAGGCCAATTAGACTTGGCATATCATGAAGTTGTCTGAGTTGATAATAACAGCCGAACATCTGGTGTTCATCATCCTGGACAGGCTTCCTCATATAGACAAGGCTGATGAAATCTCTCAAGAGGCACCACGCCAGACTCTCATAAACCATTAGCTTGCGAGACATTTTGCAAACAAAATGAAATTTAAAAGCAGAGGCATAATTTTTTGGTAATGTTCCTTATAACTGCGTTTTGCTCTAGTTCACTGAGGTTACCCTCAACTGTACCAAAGTTACATACCATGAAAATGACTGCTTCTTAATATATATGTCTCTCAATGTATTATAGAACAATTCAACTATAGTTGCTTTCAAATTTACTCTACAGAAAATAATTGTGTCAAGTGAAATAATTTCAAAATGATTTTAAACTTATTTTCATGTCAATTTACCGTATATAATAACGTAATATACGAAATTTACTTAATACTATTATGTTTGATAATAGCATTTAAATTTCCAACTAAACATTTTTACAGTTTCATCTACGAATGAATCCGTAAATCTACTGTTGGATAGTACTTAAATTTTAATGCAGTACTTTATTAATGAATTTCAACTCGTTGAATTCATATCTTTTGCAAATTAATAGCAAATTAATATTAAAAAATCGTTTATTTAACCTCAAAACCAGAAGCTTGTAAACGATAGAACACAGTTAAACCCCCTTCCTGAATACTCTATTTCCAAGCATAAAAATACTGTATTAAAAACATTAATTAGTGTGTTGTATTGTAATAAATAATGTATTTTTCATCTTCCCTAATCCTTTAGAGACTTTAACGCAAGGACGTCGTGAAGTAGGATTTTGAAGCCCCAATGAATGAATACGTAGTAATGGAATTCACTCAGATTAGTTGATCACTGAGACTTGTTATCGCGGTTAAAACACCTTGCGCTCGTGTTCTAATTGGCGTACATGGTAATTGGCTCTGATGCAAGCGGTGACCGGGCAATTGAACGTTATATAATTGGGAAAGGCGATCGTTGGGTGACCAACTTGAGCCAAAAGTATTATTTTTGACGTAACTTTAATAAGTGAAAAAGGAATTATCCTTAAAAGTATTCAATTTTTTATACTATTTGTTTAACTATTAATCTAGTAAATTATAAATATTTATGTATCTTTTGAACATTAGTGAGGGAATTAAATCATTAGTACTTGTACGCTAGCTCGCTGAAATAAACATGGCCCGAGCTAGCATACCGCTTTCTACTATATAGTATTGTCTACTATGAGTATTAGAAGTAGGTATTGACTAGTAGACCAACGATCCAAAAATATTCCATATTTAAAGGGGGGCGCATTCGTATAATGTTGCAAATAAAGGAGTTTTGACGTGATGTTTGGGTGAAAAATAAATCTTTTTCATATATTATTCGTTGAAATTGCGCCATTGTTAGGTTGTATTTATTATTTTTGAACAATTCTGATCCGACAATTTTCTAGAAACATGAATTAAGACGATAATTTATTTTTATTTTTGAAATCTAAATAAATCAGAACTATCATCAAGTTATTATTTTGATTGTATTTAATATAAATGTGTAAAATATCCTTCGCGAAAAATAAACAGAGTGCCGATTTTTCATATTTTCAAATGTGTGTATATTTTTACAATTGTTGAATTTACTTAATTGTGTGTTGCTCAAAATCTCAACACCATAAACACTCCAGAATTCCCCTTTCCATCTTGCAGAACATTGTTTTGTAGATATACAGACAGTTCAGATATATTATGAAGATGTAAATTTTAGTTTTAAATAATTATATCTAAAGATTTAAAATCCATTTTCCCATATTTAGCTCGCTATATTTTCAATAACGTTTATTTTTTACTGTTGTAGTAGAAGTTTTACTACGGACTCGTCACTTGATGTCCTGGAAAGTAATACTGTATATCGTTCACTATAATTCATACACAGTATAGTAAAGCTCATGAAGATAGTCTTATTATAGACTAACTATAGTGGATATAGTCTCCATGCTATTGTAATGCAATAATGCCATGCAATGCATATGCTACATTATAATAATTGTATAGACTACGGGGTTTCGTAACTACATTCGGCCTATCTGTCTGTACTAACGTTGATACACAAACACCATTTTTGTTGGAGGTACATACAGTAGATGAATTATAGTAAAATCAAACCGTGTATATTACATCCACACCAGTCAAGTGGAGGTGGAGGTCAATGGTTTACCATACATGGGTAGACTTAAGTCTACGGGTACTTTGGTTAATCTATGCTCTTACTGTGTGGACTATGTCGGTTCAAACGTTATTAGCTCTATTCAACCGCATTTTCCGTTGGTATTGGTTTTAAATCAAACCAGAAGAATAAGAATTCACCAAATTACTGGATAGTGTAGCTGAATAAAAGTGCTCAAGTAGTGTATTTGGCTGTATTACTCTAATATATCTGTCTTATCCCCCGAGGCCCCAAACTCTTAAAAAATTCTTGAAGGGTCCTGGGATTATAGACCCTTACTCGAAATAATAATATCTCTAGTTTAGAGGATTATTATGCATGGGAAATATGGCTAGATATTCTCGAGATCTGGTTTGGTCTGGAGGACACAGCACACTTGAAGAGATAGGCTACCCATTTTTCTCACTATATGCCTCTCATCATAATACCTTATCTTTGGAAACGACCATCTCTGGAAACATTTACACACTCCAGGACCATCCTTAATGACTAGTCTACACTCCTACTCTGTACAAGCTCTTATAAGCTTGGATTTCGCAACAGACCCCTGGAGACATCCAAGAACACCATAATGGATTGCGAGATTGGGGGCAAACATAAGGGCTCTTTTTGGTTTGAGGTTTTAGTGGGTAAAGGCTTTGACGAGTCTTGTCAAAGGCACATTCCCTCAAATTTTGAATAAAATATCCCACAGTGTTATTTTACGATTTCGATTCAAAATATTTTTCAGTCGAAGTTATCCAGAAGGTAACGCCTAGTAGAGCACTTCACTTGAGTTTGAAATTTCGGTGATACAGTATTAATGGGCGAACATGTCAAATCACCATTATTTGAGAATTGATAGCTAATTTTTTTGAATCGGGGATCTGTTAAGGCGACTCGAATTGGCGACCTAACTTGTAACAAGAGCTCTTTTCACATGGGTACACAACAAATAACGCGGGTTCACATAAGACGACGAGTTAAAAAACTTCGTCATCTGCCGCCTAATATGAAGTGTCCGAATCGGCTATCTGACGGCGACCTATCCGAAAACAATACCCATCGAGGGGATGCGGGAAAGTATCGGAACGAAGCGGAGACACGCCTCAGGGGAAGAGAATGGATCGGGATGTAGCAACCGCGCACGCAACAGCTGATGAAATGCAAGATTACCAACATTTCGCATACTTCTCTTCAAATTCCCGTTTCAAACTTAACATTTCTCCCCTCAATGTAAATGAATATGCAAGGTCATATCGCCTTGAGGTATTCTTTGTTTAGTTGACTGATCAAACGCGTTCTACTTGCATTACCAGCCCCTGTTTTTGGTTATTCAAAAAGATTTATAGACTTTTAATGAATGAGTGGCTCACTACCAGCGATGCCACACGATAAAAGTTGATACAGTTTTAACACGAACACATTTTATTAAAAATAACCAAAAATTTCGGTGAATTATCTCCGTTATTTCTAAACCGATATCCGAATCCTTAAAATTTGTGTCGTTGGTTTTAAAAGTGAATGTTTTAAATAAAAGTCAATCGCCGTGATTTTTTATGAGCGCTTTTTTAGCGGTTATTTAATATTTATGTTTTAAATTTTAGACAGCTGTTTTGAAAATAACAATCGAAATAAAATAATTATTTTCTGTAATTAGATATTTAAGTGATAATGATACATACCAATTTCATTTCATTATAAACAGCCGTTCTCGAATTACAATTTACTATATGAAAAAGAAAATGGTAGCCATAAGGGAAAGTTTTGTGTTTTAGAAATTTTGAATATACTTCGGCCCTTCTATCATCCAGGAGTTATATTTGGAAAGGTCGGTGAAGGTTCAGGGTTACCCTGCATATGTACCTCACAGGTCACACGGTCGTCATCTGTTCTACTGACAAATTCTATCCAGACATTTTCTAGAGTATATCAGCTTGGACCTGATCAACACATTCTTCTTCTAGGAATAAATCTTTTGATTTCACAAACTACTTTTATTTTTTTATTTCTTGTACCATTCATAAACAGACTTCCTACCTGGTGGGGTTTTTTAAGTGTGCCCTAAACCAACGTTGTACTACAGTAACTTATTGAATTTTCTCTAGTTGAAACACACGAAAAGCCTTTTCAACGTTACGTTTCAACGTTATTATTCATCATTTTAAGAGTAACATGAATGAGGGTCATGTGGCAACTATTATCCAAAAATTAGCTGATGTAGCAAAACTTTAGTGTGTCAAATTAACATTAATTTTTAGGTTAGGTTAGGGCATCGCTCTTAAAATCATGTGCTCTATGGCTATTTTCTCCTGAGGCACAGTTACTGATGGAAAGAATAAATTCAAACTGTTTGAGTTTTTCCAATCGGTGGAATGAATGAGCGAATGACAACAGCCAGTATTTAACAGACTGACAACAGCCAGTCTAAAACAGGCTTACTTTTATCATTCAATAAATCTTTTAATGAACGGATTCATTGTTCGGCTCAGTTCAATTATAGTCTGAACAAGTTTCAAAAATATTCAAACTTGTTATCAACTAATTTCGGCCCCATTATTTCAAAATGGAACAACTTTTATTGTAAAATTTATTTGACTTATCACTTTCCATCACAACCTCACTTGAATTGTAAGGCATGGTTGGTCCTTGAGCTTTTGATCATAGAAACCCCTACTTTTAATTTATAGCCTAAATATTAATTCTAAAACAAAATACTTCTTCATGATTCGATTTTAATTCTGTCCAAAATATTCCAATGTTCCAAAATATATCCATTTCCAGTAGGTTGATTATGAAAATTGAAACATTAAAAAAATTATGTACAGAAACCAGAGAGAGTTCTAAAGACTGTTTCAATCATAACACGCATATACGAGAGTGATAGTGAAACTACTCGGAGGGTCGTAGAGACTTCAATGACAGAGTGAAACCACTCGGAGGGTCGTAGAGACTTCAATGACAGAGTGAAACCACTCGGAAGGTCGTAGAGACTTCAATGACAGAGTGAAACCACTCGGAGGGTCGTAGAGACTTCAATGACAGAGTGAAACCACTCGGAGGGTCGTAGAGACTTCAATGACAGAGTGAAACCACTCGGAGGGTCGTAGAGACTTCAATGACAGAGTGAAACCACTCGGAGGGTCGTAGAGACTTCAATGATAGAGTGAAACTACTCGGAGGGTCGTAGAGACTTCAATGACATAGTGAAACCACTCGGAGGGTCGTAGAGACTTCAATGATAGACTGAAACCACTCGGAGGGTCGTAGAGACTTCAATGATAGACTGAAACCACTCGGAGGGTCGTAGAGACTTCAATGACAGAGTGAAACCACTCGGAGGGTCGTAGAGACTTCAATGACAGAGTGAAACCACTCGGAGGGTCGTAGAGACTTCAATGACAGAGTGAAACCACTCGGAGGGTCGTAGAGACTTCAATGACAGAGTGAAACCAATCGGAGGGTCGTAGAGACTTCAATGATAGACTGAAACCACTCGGAGGGTCGTAGAGACTTCAATGACAGAGTGAAACCACTCGGAGGGTCGTAGAGACTTCAATGATAGACTGAAACCACTCGGAGGGTCGTAGAGACTTCAATGACAGAGTGAAACCACTCGGAGGGTCGTAGAGACTTCAATGATAGACTGAAACCACTCGTGTATGAGTGAAGAGTGTAAACAACTACATAGGCTTCTCATGAGTGGTTTTAATCGGCGGATCATTCGACTGAAAAGCCAGATTGGACAAGAAAATACTCGGTTGTTGAATTCAATCGGTTGTCCTATCACTAGGCAGTAGGCACTCGAAGGTGTCGTAAAACCGAAAACTCAACCGACTGTTACTAATGATATGCGGGTTATGTATACTACTTCATACCTGCTTTAAATCTCATTAATTTTATTAGCAATGCGCCGTAAACATTTGATAGAGGATAGAAAGCTGCACTAATGCTGGTATGTTACGTTGTGATGTTAAATAAACATTAACATTCAGTTGTTTTATGAACAGTGTTTTTATTTTAAATTTCAAGCCTGAATCTATACTTGGCTTAAGTGGCACAAACAACAAGGGTACATCTTTGTATCCACTATCGAATTCCGTCTCACAACATTTCCAACACAATTAATGCATCCCAAAACATCGAAACAACGCTTTCCTTATCTCAGCGATCTTATTTCTGAGCGTAGCGTCGTGGTGGATTTTGCCGTGGTTTAACCGCTGCATCAAAAGACAACGCCACCCGCCAGAGATAGGCAGGATGTGGGGGGGGGTCACACCTGGAAGAACACACAGTATGCACAATGATGGTTGGACTAGGTTAATTTAGCTGTAGAGAATTTCTCATACTTTTTGGGCCTGGCGAAGGGTGAAAAATGACATCACCAATTATTGAGAAATAAGAATAATCAAAAGTACCCGTATATATTGTCATTATCGCATTACCAAGAAGGTATTCAGGTCGTGTCATGAAAGTTACGGATTGGAACAATTTAGTACAACTTTTTACCTTAAATGTTTTCCGATTACTTTCGTATTATGCGTCTGTCACCTTTTTAGAGAAGTTTTTTTTCTGGATGTCAAAAACAATTAGGCCTTTTATCTTTTTGTCAGGTCATACGTCTTTATGTCTTTTCACCCAATATATAGTTTTATGTCCAATTTTATTTTCTGCTATGTCACCATTGTGGTAGTAATTGTATATACTTGTATATGGTAGTATATGTAGCTACTTTGACATATTTTAGTTTAATAATTGACTGACATAAAATTATTAACGAATGTTCGCTGATAATCCAAAATTACCATCCGTCCTCGATCAGAACTTACCTGGTCGGCCGTGATATTTTCCAAATCTATTAGGGTCCTTCAACACGGAGCGTACGCGGAAGCGGGTCGTGTACAGCTACTCAACATTGATTCAAATGGAGCCTGTGCAGTGTGCACACGAGGCTGGAACGGTCCATATATTTGGTAGTGAACATCCACACATGTCCGCATGTATCAGTTTTGTACACAGAGTAATACGGACGCTACTTACCTGCATTTACATCGACCACATTCATTCTCAGTCGAGTAATGACCGTGTAGATCGCCGCATCGTGTGTGTTGTTCGGTAAAGTATATGAACCATACTGATGAAATTGACGTTGAGGACCTCATCTCACTGGTGTCTGGAAACCCCTATCTTTGGGACAAAAGTTTAGAAGAAACCCATAACAGAACTGCAACAACGGAGGCGTGGAGGGTTTTTTTGCAGTGAAATGAGCCCTCGTTTTGATGAAAGCTACGAGAAAGACAAAAATATTTATGATAAATCAAATAACATAATTCCTTCCATACAGCACGACGGGCCAAACTCGGCTGCAACATGGAGGAAAACGCCCGGAAGTACAGGTCCTCGAACAGTGAAACGACCCGCACCGCGTGTAAGGGCCCTTAGTTTCTGTTTTGGAATTTATCTCTTTTATTACTCGCTAATTCGAAATCTACCCTTTTTGTCAGGACCTAGTAACGTGTTCTCTGTTCGGACCTCTGTATTGTCAATACATTGTTTTTTTAAATATAAAAATATGTAATATATTCTAGTCTCAAACCAATCCAATGAGTCATTGAAAATTCGTTTCAGACAAGATAGTGGAGATCCTGCAGACTTTTCACCCAATTAGGTTGTTGGGCTGATGTCTGTCAGTCTACCGACCAAAAACTTACACCGTTCGTCGGTTTTATTGAAACTTTGTACAAGGGTGCATTTTGTGAAGATCGCGAGATGTGTTTCTCCTTTTTGGGGGTTTGATCCATCCATTAAACCCAAAAAATGAAATTTCAACAAACTGTCCAAATGATTTTTATTAAAATGTATTGATTTATTTACCTCAGGCTACTTCCATATAATATACAACGGCAAAAAATATATATTTTGCAAGCTTAACTTGCTAGAACTGAACCACCGCATTGGTTTGATTCCGTGTAAAGCTCAATACCAATACCGACTCGAGTGCGCGGTGTCAGAGTGTTGCCATGTTAATGTCGGTACCGTAACGCGACCGACCATTGCGCAACCGCAGCTGTACCGCGCGCTGTCAGGTCGGTGCCAGACGCAATCCCACAATGTCCCCATTTCTGTAATATTTTCATCTATCCTTCCCATCAATTTATTCACAGTTCGCGATATTTTGACCCGATTGGTTGATGTTCGTTCGATCACTCAGTAATTGAAGAGTGTACTAGTATCTGCATACCCTTCGCCATCTTTGACTTAGTCCCATAAGAAGTCAGCAGTACTATTATTACTATTATCATTACAGTTTGAAAAGACTACCTATCCAGGCAGGTATTTTAAGCCAAGTACGAAAGATAAATGAGTAAGATGATTTATGTTATTTAGATTTTTATTGCTGACATTTTCCATCACGGTATTATGTAAGACAAAGCTTCGCGACGTTTCGGGATCTGGAATCTGATTCCGTCCTCAGGTAAACTAATATCTAAAACATAGCACAATTAACATACAATTCGGACCATATAATCTGGAGGAGTAAGATGATTGATTGGTTGAGCGAGATCTTGTAGTCTTGTCACTGACTAAGGCCGACATGTTCCTTAGACAGGACTGTTAATTAATAGCCTAACAGCCGATGGACTCTTAGGGACCTACAGTTTAATGTGGGATCCGAACCACTTTTGCTTCTGAATTACGAGCTGGTCTAATTATAAGGCTCGTCTTTTGCGGATGAACGTAGTATTCAATAGTGTGGACGTTAATCCACACCAAGGAATAACACATCTACAGACCATAGCTATCCACAATTTTCAACCTTCAAGAAGCTGGATTACACTAACCATCTTTGATTTAAGTCCTATAAGAACAATGTTTATTTTGTAACAACATTACTGGTTGTGATAAAAAGAATATTGAACTGTCATATCAAAGGTAAAGTGGTTATTTAGGGAATTTTATTTTCAATTTTTGTCTCTATAATAAAAAATACACTTACCTTATCAATTATCGGATATAATTAATTGTACTTTTTCTGGAAAAAGAAATAAAATAATTGATCATATAATTCCCTAGATAAACCTCTTAACCTTTAAACTGTAATTCTGTCACAAAATTACATTGTTCTTTCAGGGCTAAAATGAAATTGTATTTCTCCAGGAAAACAGACTCTTAATTCGTGCATATTGTGTTTGCAACCGAGTTAAAACAGACTCTTAATTCGTGCATATTGTGTTTGCAACCGAGTTAAAACAGACTCTTAATTCGTGCATATTGTGTTTGCAACCGAGTTAAAACAGCGAATAACCCGATTTAAACAATCGGGTTGCAATGACAGCCGAGTTACGCGCAGAACAATGGACATTGAATCACATCATAACAGTTACTTTTATCGTATACCATTTAAAGTGTCCTTTATTAAGTAAGATATTACCAAAGACCAACTATAATAGACGAAGTCTCCCCATGCTATTGTAAGGAACGAAGACGGGTATTTTTACGTTCACCACCAAAGATAAATTATAGTAAAATCCAATAGTTATAATATTCACCGGCGGAGTGAAAATACAAAATAAAACGTTCACTTTTTACATTGTCAATGTGTTGTGAACGTTCAATTTTGTTCACGGACTTTAGTCTGTGATATTATATTTGAATTTTTCATGTCAGGAAATAATATATTGCTATAGGTCTCATGAAAAAAGTAAACTAAGACCTTAATGCATTATTATTTTAGCCTACACAGCCCCAGACTGCAAAACAGTTCTTGCGAATTTTTTACACATGTAATATTAAGAACTATGATCCTTAGTGGTACAGATATGCACGTATAAATTATGGCCTGAAGGTTTTGAATGGTTTTCAACTACATTGTATCGTACGACTAGTTTTTACATTGTACAATACAGTGCAACAGCACAGTGAAAATACAGGTAATTTGTAGAAACAGTATAGCATCGAGACTGGGAACAGCTCAGATTGGCAGCAACAGCTGTGAACCGTAGAGATGAATTTGTATTAGAACAAAGACATGGATTCTGTTAACGGGTCACTGCAGCAACTGTAAACCAGACGAACAATGTGTTCTGCAGTAGAACAAAGACATCGATTCTGTAAACGGGTCACTGCAGCAACTGTAAACCAGACGAACAATGTGTTCTGCAGTAGAACAAAGACATCGATTCTGTAAACGGGTCACTGCAGCAACTGTAAACCAGACGAACAATGTGTTCTGCAGTAGAACAAAGACATCGATTCTGTAAACGGGTCACTGCAGCAACTGTAAACCAGACGAACAATGTGTTCTGCAGTAGAACAAAGACATCGATTCTGTAAACGGGTCACTGCAGCAACTGTAAACCAGACGAACAATGTGTTCTGCAGTAGAACAAAGACATCGATTCTGTAAACGGGTCACTGCAGCAACTGTAAACCAGACGAACAATGTGTTTTGCAGTAGAACAAAGACATCGATGCTGCAAACAGCTCACCAGAGAAACTATAAACCAGATGGCAATGGATATCCGTAATGTCGAAATGTGGTTATATGTAATTTTGCGTCTTATAAACAATGTTTTGACGATCTTCAACTGAATTAGCGCGATTCCTTAGTGTCTTTTTATTCAAAAATACCTCCAATTTTACCCAAATTTACAGTTATGTCAGTATGATAAGTTTTCTGAAAAATTTTGTTACTTTACGATTATGGTTAGAATAACATGAAGAAATTCTGTGGGCCGTAGAAACAGTGAGTTTGCAGAATAACATTGATGTTGTAATGTAAACTGTAGCCAGCGCATGAACTGAAGTGAAGGTGTATCCGCGGTACTAAAGGCCCGTCCCTGAACCGAGCATACCAGCTGTGGACGGCCTTACCTAGGTAACTGTACACGTCTATGGCAGCCAATGCTGATGCAACCGCTGGTGCCGCTGCTGACCGTTACCATCCATCCAGTGGTCGAGCCAACACAACCGTTTCCAGCTATTAGAGTGAAATTAATTGCGTTTAGAATTATTTAATAAAATTAGCTTTACATTCTACCTTATTATGAGAATCTGAAGGGAGTCAAAAAATATGTTGTATCATGTTACATTGGCGTTAGGTCAGATAATATTATCGTTTGGTTCAACGACCAAACGAAAAAAATTATAAAGTAAAGGACAATTAAGTGAACATCTCAATTTCGAAATAAATATCTCTATATTAGGTTGTCTTCAACGCTCAATGACTTACGTGTGCTTTTCGTCCCGGTGGTAGTTCATAATTAGACGTATCAGTGACCCAGTTTTTTATACATTTGTGTAGTAATCAGGCTATCAGTTTTGAACATTTACTAGTACAGAAGACGTCTTAGCTGTTGGATAATATATAACTTGGTTTAGCTATTAATCAGGTTTTTGTAGTGACAATATCACTTAATCTAAAAAATTCTCAGAAAGGAGCCGGGATGTTACAATGATCAAAGCTGACTTTTTCACCACGTCCACATTTAACCTACCTTATTACATCTTCATACTTGTCAACTTTTCATCTTCAAGCTATTGTTTAGTCACGGCTGCGCCATGTAAAGTAAAAAGTGAACAAACTTTGGACCCATAACAGTAATACCCGTTTTAAAAAAATGCAACGTGAGTGAAAAACGGCAATAATTAGACCACGAATGAGTAAAATAATCATATTCATTTTTATTCCTATGCAAGAGATATCGGGAACAGTCCACTCATGCACAGACTAATTAATTATAACATAACGGTATTTTTTAACGTAATACTTTTGTAAAATAAATATTTATAAGTGCAAAACCAATTTTATTGTCAACTCCATTTCAAGGGCAAATATCACATTCCATGATGTCCAAACTAGTTAATTTTGAACGCAGTATGCTCTACAATTTTAAAACTCTTGGTAAAACGTTGAGAAAGTAATGTTAGTTATCTACATTATAAAAATTTTCAAAATGGGACATCTGTTGTTGAGAAGGCAGGTAAGTCAGTGGAACAGTGAGAGAATTATCTATATCCACTGTTATATATCAAAATCTCACAAGTATGTAAAAAACGTATCAATATGTTTGTGTGAATATAAAATAATATACAGTTATTTAGAGCACGAGAAAATTTTTTAACTCAAACTACTGCCTCCTGTATTTTCTGTCTACTAGTGAGTCCCTAAAAGCTTAAACGTTAAACCAATCAATCATTTTATAAACCAGGTCTTTTCAGTTTCGTGGTATCCAACGTTCAAAACTCAATTCTAGTCAATTAAAAAATGTCGCCCTAAAGTTTTATCGACTTTTTATTTTACAGCTGTTTTACAGATCGGTCACATGACTAGACCATAAAACCCGTCATAAACCTCCAATTGCATTAGCTAACAACCGCTAGCCAGAAATGTCAACACGACTTCGATTCTAGTTTTGTCTTTAAGAGTCTTCTTCTTTGCCGCCATATTGGATCTTACTTCCATAAAAACAATGTTAATCATGTGACAGCATTGCTGGCTAGACGACAGTCATAAAGAGATGGTTGAGGCCAAATTAGGAATCTTTTAATCCTTAGGTATGACCAGTCCTTTATAGGTTACTAGCTGACCCGGCGAACTTCGTAACGCCTCACAGTAAACACATGTTAACTTTAAGATTGGCCATGTTCTGAAGTTGAATAGCAATACGGCTTCATTGTGAAAGGTTTTATATTCTGGGTCGCTGCATAGTGAATAACAATACTGAAACGATAAAACATATTAATATCATTCCCATAAAACAAATAAATCTGAGTGGATTAATTCACAATTTTCAAATCCAATAAAAACCCAAACGAAACCTAACTGTAATACGGCTTTTATAGGAAAGATATACAACAGCTGATTATTATAATAAACATAATAATATAAACATTGTAATTATCATATAAACACGTGACTTTAATCAGACAGAAAATAAAAATATAAATACATAATCCCCCAAAACCGTTAAATATTAACGTGGTGAATAAAGCTGTTCATTTTTTACAGTACACATTTACTTCATAGTTTAACATTAATGAATGATTCAGGTGGCATTGGATAGTAAAGCATACGGTATTGCTAATGTAAAGTAAACCAATCAGCTGTAGCTAAGAAATCAAATGTTTTCATTGTAGACAATTTGTAAACAAACTTACTCTCCATAAGGTTAACATTAGAAATTTAAAACGCCATAAAATGGAAACTTATGGGGTTTTCGAAAATATTTTTTCACTAAAACCTTCCCGGACACATATAGAGCAACTTCCTAAAATTTCATGGCGATCAGATGGGTAGTTTGGCAACGCATAAAGGACATACATACATACAGACAGACATACATTCAATTTTATATATAGAGAAGACTAATCTATTACCCACTTTGACCTTTACTATAACCTACCTATTACTACTGTATTACCTTTAGAGGTTAGACATTACCTACGCCATTTTGAAATTTTAGTCCCGGAAGATTAATCTTTAAAACTTTTAAAAATGACTCAAAACTAATTTTCAAACAAATACTAGTCGGATTACTTCGAAATCAGAAAATGTTTATAAAAAATATATCTATCGACGATACATCTGATTAAGACTATTTTTTATTTTTTTCGTAGTATTATTGGACCTGATTTTTAATATTGTATCTTCTGATTTATGTTCTTGAACGTCTTTCAGTCCAATTTTTGTATTTGTCCTGAATGTTCACTACACTAAAATCGATCCAACTATAGGTTTATTATTACTATTAAACCTTATACTATCAGAGCACGTAATAAAAACTACAATTTTACGCTTTTCTTACATCACCCCGTAGGAGTGTCACATCCATTTCCCTGCCTAATTTGTACTTTTTGATTTTTGAAACCTTGTAATATAGCCTTTAAAATATACTCTGCTCTGAACACATTTTACCCAGACTGTTAGCACTTGCCGTGGGATCATTAAAAAGAAGTTATCATTTAACTTCCTAAGGCTAAGTAAGGAAGTCCTTAGACTAACCATGGCGCCTTCTTGTCTCTCCTGGGGGTTCTTGACTCCCAGCTGAGCCTTCTAGGGGAGCGGTATATCTCCTTACTGTCCACCTGGGAGTGGCGTCCTGGAGGAAGGATACTTACTGGCGGGGGATGACCTGTCCTAGGGAACTGTGTATCCTCAAATGAAAAGTTGAAAGACTCCCTGGGATAGACTTTTTCTATGGGCTGGGGACTTGGGATTTGGTAAAATAGAGTATGAATCCTTTTAGAGCAGACCTCCTCACTACACGGCCCTTCGGGCAATTTTTTCGGCCCTTAGGGAAATTTTTTGCGGCCCTTAGGAAGATTTTTGCGGCCCTCGGATTATTATAAATTAAAACAAAATTTAGAGTTGTTATAAAATATATTTCATGAAAATATTACTAGAGACTTGTAAATATATATCGTATTTCTTTATCTATGTAAAAGACGTAACCCACTTTTTTATTTTATTGATATAATAAACTTTTGTTCATCATATTTTTCGAAAGTTATATAATAAATAACACTTGTACTGCAAGTACAGAGATAAAAAATATGCCCTGATAGCTTAAAAACATGTTTTTAGGCTTTTATTATCTAGAATCTTTCCGGGAGCCCAACCCCCTTTTCCACTAGGAAATATTCTAACTACCTCCTCCAAAGCACTGCCATTGCTTGCGGCCAATTGGCTCTTGCTAGTGTGCATCCCTGGTTTTAGGTCGTTGTATAGCCTAGCCCGAATCTAGACTGGTTTTGAGGGGTTTCTATTTATTTCCCACGGTTATACAAATTTTACAAAATGGAGTTGCATACAAGATGCATTAAAGTTTATAATTCTAAGAAATATAAATGTATACTATACATGTTCTACCTTTCCCATCGTAATGAATCCCTTTTTCACTGTGGCTATACAATATTTCGAAGGAGGGCGTGTGTCTCCTCCAGAATGTACTATCCTCCCGAATTCCAATTTTTGTTATTAAATATTAAATAATTTATATATTTATATCAGTCGCCTTTTGAACCGAAGAACACTGACTGATACCGTTTATTTTTATAAGGATAACTCTACTATTTTGAATGCTGTAGTTGTGAGAGGCCGGTGTCGGCGTGGCAGTGGTGGCACTAGACCCCGGTAAGGAGTGGGGAGGGGGGTACCGTTACATAACCTTCGTGGAGGCGAGCCGAGGGAAACGTAGGCTGTACAGTGTCTACAGTGTTCAGTGTACACGGCAGAACGAAAACAACCTGTCGATGACGTCGCTCAGGATTGTGTTATCCCAGTTGTTGACGTCCTACTCACCAGAAACACTTTTTAACTGACACCTCCAATACCTCTGCTACCTTGGATTTTTGGTCCCGTAGATGTTAGATTCAGGAGGATAATGAGACTCCAGGAGCCGCAGGAAGAGGGCTAGCGCGTCTTCCTACCGAAAATCGTACGCAAAATCGTACTTAGAAAGGATTCTAAGTACGAGAAAGTTAGGACATGGTCCGTAATTATATACGGATAATAATCAGATGAGTAAAAAGAACCTCAAGTAAAAATAAATTACACAAGAGAGAACGCAAAACTAAAAATTCCCAAGAAACAAACATGGTCTACCCCAGAAAGCTCTCAACTCTTAGATATGCCTTTTAGGGAGGTCATAAGCACGGGAAAGGTAAGCCATAGCCCGTCTACCTGATTCTCAGATAAGTAAAAACCCCTCTAAACCAATCCAGATTCTGAATCGGGCCATTACACCAAGTGATAGCACAACAACTCCAAAGTCCACGGAAAAGGATAGGATCTACCCCAGGGAGCCCTCAAATTTCAGTATACCTCCGCCATCTTAGATTTTTACTCCCGTAAGAGCATTATTAAAAAATCTGAAACATGTCTCGCTTTGAAACAAACACGGATGTTAATTCAATTAAGACATTTCAGGTCACTGTAGTTTGAATTTCAGCGAAGTGTCTTTTTAAAGTGGTAATAAACTCTTTTTTGGATTTTTTTAATAATATTTTTATAGAGCAGATTTTTCGCAATATTTTACCATGCATCCTCTAAGTAAATGGAGAAAAAAATTGTAAATGAAGTAAAACTTTGTACTTGGGAGAACCCTTATTATAATGTATAGCGATATATCTGAATACAAAATTAGAGTTTTAAGTTTACAAACTATAAATGATAAACTATTGCTAAAATCAGTTCCACAAACAATATTATATCACATGTAAAAAAGTCTTATTACCATCTTAATCACATGGATAGCTGATTCACGTGTTTATAATAGACATATTTCTAGTTTCGAACAATTGTAGTTTTTTAAAATTCGTGTTTTCAGTGTTTTCGACTTTGCTCTTATGGACTATACTGCAGACTCTTGATTATGTGACGAAAATAGTGATTGTGAAGACTGAAAATAATATATACGGCTTTATTATGAGGTGGAAAACAGCCAATTTGTGCGACTGTAACTCACCTAGCTAGGGCCTAGTCAATATCAGTGACAACACAAGTCCTTGGAAATATCGCTCGTTTTGTGTTAGTCATGCTTTTACATTGTTCTTTAACTACCAGACAATTATAGGAAACGTGCATCTAGCTTTGGAACTTCAACAAACAAACAGCTTTTGAGAAAGCCACTTCCCTTCGTGTAATGGTTTTTGTAATTAGGTATATGTTTTCTGAAATATTTAAGGATAAATTTTATAGATAACACCTGACTTTTGAAAATTTGGAAATTTTCGTTACTAAAATATCGTGGGATGCCTATGAGGAAGCTACTGAAACTAAAACTCCAGATGAACATTTTGTATGATCAAAATGTATTTTTTAATTAATATTCGAAAATGAAGTTTAACACTATTCCATCCACAATATCGTTTGTACTACTTTAAAGCTTCTAATTCTACCATTTTTTAAATTCTGTTCGGTTACTTTAAGTTAATTTTTTTGATCGTTGTTACGTTAGCCTATCGGATAATGTATATCACCAACATAGCAATAATACATTTCCAATAATGAGTTTCTCATGCAATTAATTGTGGTTTTTTATCAAATCGAGACAGTCTAATCATTCCTTCGCCGAAATTATTATTTGGGTGGTTTAGACTTTAGAATTCAGGGATCCTCACTACGCGGCCCTCGGGACGATTTTTACGACCCTCGGACTGTTAAGAATCAAAATAAAATTAATTAAAGTTGTATGAAAAATACAAAATACCCTATAAATAGATTATATTTACTGATCTAAGTAAAAGACATTTCCAACTTTAATTAAAGTTTCTGTATGTTAGCAACTCGCCACTGCGGGCATCTTCGTCACATTTAAAGGAAATGTGCTTCAAGTAGCGTCAACACTCGTTTTTTTGTTTTCATTTTTTCCTCCTTTAACGGACCCCTATTTTGCTGGGGGTATTCCATGGTCCCGGATGTACCCCCTCCTCAAAAGCGATAACGAGCCGCCACTGCTTGCGGCCTGGGGAATTTCATACAAACCAATTGGCATTCTGAGAAATCCTAGTGAAGATCCCTGCTCTAGATTGTTTCAAAGTGGATTTTCCTTTCGATTTATACTCAAGTCACATAATTTAATATTGAGAATCATGACTCCAGATTAATTGGATACTGAGATAATCAAAATGGTAAACACAGTACATCGTGTTATGTTAATCTTATTGAGAATAGCTAAAAATCAATAACTCACTCATTTACCTAAATATTCATCCAAAATTTGGTATGCAAGTCCATCTAGTTAAGTTTAATCAGTACATCCACAAAACCCCAAATTTATCGTTTATTACGTCAGCAAACCTACACGTATTCATTTCCGATGTAATTCTTACGGAGAATGGATAAATTAACTCACTTAGTTTTTGACACAATTGATTGACATAACTGTTGTATGTGCTTTACTAACTAAACAACCTTAGTATAAGGACATTACCATATAAAACAACCAGTATTGCAGTAAACTTGCATACTTAGTACCGTTCGATAGTTATAATGTGAATATTATAAGTTTTATGACATTCGCTCTCCTCACGTCAGCGTGCTGCGCGCGATCCAGTTTTCTTTTTGTCACCATAATCTTAACGCAGACGATGCATTACAATTATTTTGTAACGACGACTGTTTCGTTTGTATATAATTAATATCGGCCAGTCATCAGTTGCAAAAGTGGCAAGTGGGTTGCATGAGTCAGCCGAGCTGCCTACCGGCCCATGGAGCTTTCTATCTCAAGGTATTCTGGAGTAATGGAGGACATGTCGCGAGTGTCTACCCCACGGCAACATCCGCCTTGATCCGGGAGGACGTTTCATAAGATCCAAAACCGTAAATATTATTTCTGTTTCCTAAGTTCAAATTCCATAATTATAATCCTAAAGTGCAGTCTGGTTATTAAGTTCACCTTTACGCATGTTCAATCGATTGCATTTATGCATAGTAATTTATACTGTAGAAACTCGCCAGTTCAACCTTGATCATTCAAAAACCTCTTCAATTCGTAGATTTGATCTGTTCCGTTGAGGAAATCTTTACTCAGAAGACTACTCAAGAAAGGCCGCTCAGAACACTTAACTTGCCCATATGCTAGACGTCATCTAACTCTAAATTTTGGATACAGTTTTTTTCATATTTTTATTTACAAATTAAACTTAAATAAACAATAACCATAAAAAAACTAAATAACTGCTACAGTAAACCTTCAATGCTCGATGCATGGTGGACTTCAGGACTATTTAAGTTTTGAAATACCAAACTATAGGGAATATATAGGATATTTTTTGGTGAGGAGTATCGATTTCAGTTTTCTTCTTCCAACCGACCAACATAAAGTGACTACGTATACAGTAGAACCTAGCTAATTCGAACCTCGATAGTTCGAAAACTTCTACAAATCGTAATTTTTATCTATGCCCTTGACAAATCTCTAGTATTCGATAAAATGTACCCATTAATTTAGTGAGCTGTATGTATCCCGTAAGTTCAAAATTAATCTCTAAAATTCGAAGTTGTTCCCACAAACATCTGAAATTTGAAGTAATTAAAAAAAACAAGCCAGTCGAAACGTGAACCAGCGCGTTTCGCAACTGCTTGCAACTGGTTGCATCGTCAGTGGCATTGTTTTCTTTGCTTCATTACATCATTGATAATATCAATATCAATGGTTATAATTATCTTATTGTATACAGTTTTTATATTGTACCGTATTTGCTTTAGTCCCTAATAGATTTTTTTGAGAATGAGTTTAAAAAGTGTCTACAAGTATAAATTCTAATTTTACTCTCGCTGAGCTCTTCAATTCAATCTTTCGAATGGATTCTATACAATTCGAATTTTGATAATGCTAACCTCTAAAATTCAAATTCCCTATAGGGTGTAGTTCAATCCCTTCCTTCATTTAACCAAGGACCTACCTTACCAACCTTATTTCCTATAATTTAAAGTAAATTGGTATTCCCTTGAATTTCAAGTTAGTGAGGTTAAATTATTGTGAAATCGAATAAATAATGATAATAAATAATAATCCAAAATCCAAAATGTTGAAGTAACAGCTGGCTATTAAGAGTCTGCCTTAATGGCAAAATATTTAGTTCTAGGTCTCTGAGAATAATATTAATTTTGTGACAGCATTATTGGTTATACTCTATTCGTAAACAGATGGTTGAGGTGCCATATTAAAGGTAAAGTAGTTATCTAGAGAACTACAATATTAGTTTTTTATTTTATTTGATTGAAAAAGTATAATTATCGCGCAGTAGTTTACAAGTAATTATATTATAGAGAATCTAAAAAATAAAAATGAATTTCCTAGGTAACCGTTTTCAACCATTTTTTCACGACCTTGGAGTGATGTCACCTGATTAACATTGTTCTTACGGGATTGAAATGGAGTATGTGGTGGAAGTACTGCACCCCCTCCCCCCAAACTGGTCCCCACCAGTTTATGCAAATCCGGTGTCAAAAATAAGTGAGCTGGTAAAACTCTTAAGACAGTACACAGTCAAACATCGCAAAGAGTACAGTGTGGGCGGAAATGTTGCCTGAGATGACACGGTGCGGAAAACGCGCGCTCACCGCGTAAACATCATCATGGTTGGGCGCAGCGGGAGGTGATGCAGGTGATGCAGGCTCACTATTTATATCGATTGCGCACTCACATGACACCAGTCAGCAATTACCTCTCGTCCTAATTCGTCAACTCCCTCTCAGTTCTTAGCGTGGAAGCAAGATAAGTTAGTGAGCTTTCTAAAATAAGGTACATACCTAGCCCAAAAGTTCAGATGTAGAATCTTAACCTTTACATGTTTCGTCCAACGGTTTAAATGTAGATAAAATATTTTTTGCCGTAAAGCATAAGAATAATCTGTATTCAAAATCGTTAGATTACATTTTAGTCTCAAAATTTAGTTTAAAATAAGTTTTAGATGAAAAAGTCATTGCAGAATTCTTTGATTGTGTAGAAACTCGGTCTAGGAGTCAATCTTTCATTGCCGATCTCAGCAAGTTCCCTTTCTTTTTGCGCATTTCATGAGGCAGTAACGTGTGAAATTTTCTACCAATGTAGGCTTAGTTTCTTTATAGATTTTTTTACATCACTTCTAGAGTATATTTGTTGTCTAATGTTTGCTATTTGGCTTGTGTTGGCTATTTTCTTTTCTCTGAAAGCGTCTCTGTAGCTATCCAGGTGGTGTTGACCAGCCAGAACCCGGATGCTTTTCCTTTGGAGTTTCAGTATTCTTCCCAGATTAGTTTTTGATATTCCGCCCCATGTAGCAAAATCAACTCGTAACTTGGATCTGAGAAATTAGATTATTGTAGCGGTTTCTACATTCATCATTCTCAAGTGTTGAAATAAAGACATACCATTTAAGACAATTATTCACGGCATAAGCCTCTTAATGAGTACATATGTTTTACATATCTCTCTTCATTTACAAATTTTAAAATTAATGCAGATCGGATTAGTTTAAAATCAGAAAATCTTTACCATACAGATTTATCAGCGATCCTGTGATGTTTTTAACCTCAACTGCCCATCATCATAGGCTTATGGCCTAGGGCATGTGTGGTGAATTAAATTGTACAGCGAGGTACCATAGCGGAGTGAGTCACATAGGCTATCCAAAGCTCATGATTCGGCAGGAGTCGCCGGTCATTGGTTACAATCTAGTAGCATTTGACTTAACTGCAAATTAACCAATGAGCTACAGCTGATTTCCTAGCAATAATTTATAATAAAACCTCATTTACGGAGTAAGTGAAAAATTTTAAATTAAGAGAAATTTTAATCAAATATATCGTCGAACATATAATATTGTAACAAATGTATTGTAATTAATGTCACCGAGTACAATGTTTTCTGGTTCAAAAGAAAAACACCGATTTTTTTAGTTTAAGATTATTCTTTAAAGAAGTGAAGGCACAGGTACTGCAGACTCTTAAGAACCGTCATCGTTGTCGCTATATCGAACTTCAGTTCCTTTAGAACAGTGTTAAATTGCGTTCTCCATTACTCCTTACCCGGTAGTCATAAACTTGTAGTGGAACTGTTGCAGTAATTGTAGTTATTTGTAGGAATAAAAATTACCTTGCTATTTATTTAATACCACTCTTATGACTTTACTTACCAAGTGATTAAGTTTTACAGTGACAAAATTAAAACAATGTAACAGTTCATATTTTTGGATAGCCAATCTAACATTGATTTACCAGAAAAGTATATTTTACCTATATTTTACGACTATCGGCCAGTAATGCTGTTTCAAATTTAACATTCTGCTTATGGGGATTAAACCAACGTTCCACCACTGATGAGAAACTTAAAATTTGATTTTAAATAAACTGTTTACTGTCTATTATTGATTAAAATAGTAACCCATTTTGGAAGTAGGAACTTAATATAGAAAAATTATATCAATCGGCCATAGGTTAAGGTATTGTGTATGTTACAAAAACATTACCATATATTTGCAGTGTATTAGTTTCCTAACCAATTGTGAATTTTCCTCAAGGGAAATCGGCGCAAAATCGACTTATACGTTCGGTAAGAGGTGCATATTCAGCGTCTACGTTAGTTCAGAGGTTCATATTCGGTTTCTACTTGGGAGAGTCATATCTAGTGAGTTTAGATTCTTACTGTGTCTACGTGAGTTTAGTCATACTGTGTACATGAGTTATAGGTTCGTATTCGGTGCCTACGTGAGTTTAGAGGTATATATTCGATGTCTACGTAAGTTCAGAGGTTCATATCGATCTACGTGATTAGAGTATATTCGGTGTCTACGTGAGTTTAGAGTTATATTGGTGTCTACGTGAGTTTAGAGGTTCATACGTGATGTAAGTTTAGAGGTGCATATCGGTGTCTACGTGAGTTTAGAGGTATATCGGTGTCTACGTGAGTTTAGAGGTTCATATCGGTGTCTATGTGTTTAGAGGTGCATATTCAGCGTCTACGTTAGTTCAGAGGTTCATATTCGGTTTCTACTTGGGTTTAGAGGGTCATATCCGGTGTCTACGTGAGTTTAGAGGTTCATACTCGGTGTCTACGTGAGTTTAGAGGGTCATATCCGGTGTGTACATGAGTTATAGGTTCGTATTCGGTGCCTACGTGAGTTTAGAGGTATATATTCGATGTCTACGTAAGTTCAGAGGTTCATATCCGGTATCTACGTGAGTGTAGAGGTGCATATTCGGTGTCTACGTGAGTTTAGAGGTTGATATCTGGTGTCTACGTGAGTTTAGAGGTTCATATCCGGTGTCTATGTAAGTTTAGAGGTGCATATTCGGTGTCTACGTAAGTTTAGAGGTTCATATGCGGTATCTACGTGAGTGTAGAGGTGCATATTCGGTGTCTACGTGAGTTTAGAGGTTGATATCTGGTGTCTACGTGAGTTTAGAGGTTCATATCCGGTGTCTATGTAAGTTTAGAGGTGCATATTCGGTGTCTACGTAAGTTTAGAGGTTCATATCCGGTGTCTATGTAAGTTTAGAGGTGCATATTCGGTGTCTACGTAAGTTTAGAGGTTCATACTCGGTGTCTACGTGAGTTTAGAGGGTCATATCCGGTGTGTACATGAGTTATAGGTTCGTATTCGGTGCCTACGTGAGTTTAGAGGTATATATTCGATGTCTACGTAAGTTTAGAGGTTCATATGCGGTATCTACGTGAGTGTAGAGGTGCATATTCGGTGTCTACGTGAGTTTAGAGGTTGATATCTGGTGTCTACGTGAGTTTAGAGGTTCATATCCGGTGTCTATGTAAGTTTAGAGGTGCATATTCGGTGTCTACGTAAGTTTAGAGGTTCATATGCGGTGTCTACGTGAGTTTAGAGGTTCATATCCGGTGTCTATGTAAGTTTAGAGGTGCATATTCGGTGTCTACGTAAGTTTAGAGGTTCATACTCGGTGTCTACGTGAGTTTAGAGGGTCATATCCGGTGTGTACATGAGTTATTGGTTCGTATTCGGTGCCTACGTGAGTTTAGAGGTATATATTCGATGTCTACGTAAGTTCAGAGGTTCATATCCGGTATCTACGTGAGTGTAGAGGTGCATATTCGGTGTCTACGTGAGTTTAGAGGTTGATATCTGGTGTCTACGTGAGTTTAGAGGTTCATATCCGGTGTCTATGTAAGTTTAGAGGTGCATATTCGGTGTCTACGTAAGTTTAGAGGTTCATATGCGGTGTCTATGTGAGTTTAGAGGGTCATATCCGGTGTCTACGTGAGATTAAAGGTGCATATTCGACATCTGCGTGAAATTAGGGGTTCATATTCGATGTCTACGTCAGTTTAGAGATACTTATTCTCTGTCTACGTGAGTTAAGACGTGCATATTAGGTGTCTACGTGAGTTGAGATGAGCAAGAATAGGTTTGACATAAATCTAATGAAACATCTTACTCAGGTAATCCATATTTAACCGTTCCGAATCATAATACTGTAACATCCTTACAATGATGATTTTTACTGTAATGAAATATGAATCACATAGTTTGAGTGAAATAATTGTCAACATAATGAACTAATGAAAAAGTAGATTATTTTTTATTAATGTGCAACAGCTTATGGATATAAAGAAATACAAAAAGTTCATCCAAACAGTGTTGAATTGAAAAATTAAAATAACTAAACTGTAGGGTTAAAATACAAGACTATTTAAAAGATAAAACAAAAACCATATACATTGTAGATAGTAACTTAAGGTATACTGTACTTATAATTACCTGACAATGGCAAAAAAATTCGAAGTGACGTGGCCATGTAACATGACCTACTGCAAATTACACTACATCTCTTCCTTGGAAATACGTGTTTTTGTTGGTTTTCATGTAACTAAAATGCCTGACGTTAAGAAAAATAAAATAATCATTCGTAATAATTGGGGGGTGTTGATAATTGATAATCTACCGGTCACATTTTAAAATGTTCAGTAGTGTTGGCATATTTTGGGTTTCAGCTTAATAAGAACGCTGACATTTTTTTACAGCATTACAGATGACGTGATTGACGTAAATATCATGTATAATTAATCACTAATTACTTTTTTGGAAATAAAATCCATTTTCTTTCTTACTTCACGTAGAAAATCACGATAACGTTAATTTAACACACTAACTATATGTTATGACTATGCAGTAAAGGCCAGTGGAAAACAAAGTTAGATCCATAGGATTTTGGAAATCGTTAATGGTGACACTGAAAGTGTGTTATCCTTTTACTCAAACCAATGTGTTGTACTAATTATGTTTGATAAATTTTGTAAATTTATAGTCTCAAAGTGGCATATGCGACAGCTTATGCCTTATTTATCAATTTAATTTGTGTACGTGCAGTGATTGGTAACTTAGTGCTGTGATGCATTCGAAGTTTGATGTAGCAACATAATAATTAATAAGGAATATATGTGATTACGAAACGGAAAGCAGGCTGTAGGTCTTGGAACGTTGACTCATAAAAATGCAGTGCATAACGACGTAACCAGATTCCTCGAGAGCAGGATACGGTCAAACGTCCGGGGGCCGCGGCATGGGCTGGTGTGTTACCACCACCGAGCAAATTACCTTAGATTTTAGCTCGGATTTCATCCAAAATGTGGGTTTCCGATCCCTAATAGAGCACCCAGGGGGTTGCCACGAGTGTTAAGGTTAAAGCAGATGAACTACAGATATCACTACAGTCCGAACTCTAAAATTATAAATTTTTGTTCACTCCAACTTTATAAAAATATGCCAATTTCCTTCCAAAAAAGTCCCTTTTCTCTTTAATAATATACCCCTTATCGCTGTCCTCCCTAAAGAAATTCGTTTCTCCTGAAAATGTCCTCCTTATACCTTTCCTCACCATAAAATCCCTCCAAAACTAACGATTTTCTACCTTTGACATGGAAATGTCTAAGTTAGGGATATGGTTATAAGCTGGGTTACTGCTGTTTAGAAGAACTGAAAACATCCCCTTTAGACATATACTCGTATATGATCTAAACGATTTCCCAATGGGAAGTTAATACATTTTTACATGAACAATATATTACAATCACTTATCTAACGTATCAAAATACTCATAATTTAGGGCTATTGATTTTAACATAATAACTAACCGATAAAGCATTTATTGTAGTAAATTTTTACCATATATATTCGCAACATGTTCGGCCATTATGCCATTTTCAAGTCACTTTTACCTCCAAGAGGTATAAGTTACTTGAAAATGGCACGATTGCCGAAAATGCTACGAATAATAAATGGTAAAACGGGTACTAATGGTTGTTTCGTTAATGTGGTAATTAATTTAATAAATTAATTATCATGGTATAAATAATATATTTAAACATACTCTAAGTTTTTCTATATAAAAAACTTGAAAATAATACTGTTTAAGGCGTCAGTATTTTTAAAATCTTCCGGGGGATGGCCCTCGGAACTCTTACCCCCTTAACTAGATGAAGGACCGGGGCGTGACCCCAGATATCATAATCTTTATCATCCTTCCAATGTCCCTATTGTACACCCCTCAATACTCAGTCAGGTAGTCATTCCACCGGTATCTTGAAGTAAAGGTAAACTCACCTTTGTATCAAATGTATAACGCTAATGTCGTTTATATTCAGGAAGTATTATAATGTTTATGGGGCTGATCCACGTTCCCAAGTAAGGGAAACGCTTCCAGCCCTCCAAATAATGTAACGTATAAGTGAGAACTGAGAACATTGTCGGTCATTCGAAGAAATCAACGTGATCAGGTGGTAAGTACGCAGTTGTGTCACCGAGAAACGATTATTATAAAACTAACAGAAATGGGTTTTTACAAATGTTTATACAAAAATGTAGTTTCCATATCATTATAATCTAACTTTATAAACCCATAAAAGCATTAAAAAACACAATAGTTTTATTTATATTTTTTAACACTTCAGAAATGATGTAATAATTTTTGCTCCAACTATTTGTCAGTAGCTGCCATGGCTGAACGCGACGCTGTTTTAGAGCGGACACCTAGCGGCGGTTGACTGAACTAAAGGTCACTAAGCATCACAATATAATGTTAGGAGAAAAATGTATGTATATATTTTAATTCAAATCTATTTATTTTATACTTATTTAAACTTTAAAATTAATTCAACAGTCAGGTCAGAGGTTGTGGTCCTCTGTCAGTCTGAATCCTGCTGTCAGGGCAACAAATCCAGGATCAGTGATTGTCATTATAAAAGTGCATTTTATATACAGTAATCTCCTGTTTTACAATGTAACTTGAGTTATAAACATTACTAAGGGTCAGCAGTATTCCTTCATACTACATTGATGTACATCATTTACATTTTATTTGCAATTTTCTTCTTTAAATCACTTCATGCATCAGACGATAGTTTTCGCTCGGCGAATATTTACGTGGAATAAGAACTCCATGCAACCTCCTACGTCACAGGTCCCATCTGGTGTAGTGGCTACGACGAGATGCTACTGATCTGCCAATCCATGTTCGAATCCTCTCATAAGCAGTTCGTTTTTGTGAGCAATTTAATGTATTATTGAAATAATAAACCTTTATTTTAATTGTATTTTACAGTCTAAATGCATTTTTTATTGTATTACTATTGTTTTTAATTAATATCCAATCAATCCATCAAACCATAATCAGCAAATTAAAGTTTTTCGAGGCTTAAGTTCAAATGTATGTTATTTTATTAAACTATATATTTAAATTCCCTTCGGCTACAACATTAAGTCTTAAAATAAAGCATTTTTTATTTAAATTAAACTATAATTCAATAAAATGATGTTAATTTATGTATATATTTTAATCCTCGCTTACTGTTAATAGAAATACTCAATTTTGAAATCAGTGTAATATATATATATATATATATATATATATAACTACTTTAAAAATTGTATAGTTGTGTACTGAATGAATGAGTGTTGGTTTTGCAAATTTTCGTTTTAATTATGAAAAACGTTTTCAAGCAAATAGAAATAGTGACTATGTATAACATGAAAACACAATAAAACATAAATAAATTCAAGGAAAAGTTTACAATAAAAATTTTAAAATCATATGGTTTTAGGCAGTTGAGTTGAATCATTTTTTATATTTTTATATTAGTAATAACCTATCTGAGATTTAATCCTGTAGGAAATTTTGATTTTAAAACAAACTGGTGTGCCAATTCTGAATTTCTTAAAATAAGTTGGTTTCTTTTAAGGTTTTGATGTGGTGGAATTTTGTGGAGGGCTTTAAGTTCATAACAGCCCTCAAAATTTTGGTTGTGGTGGGCTGCATGATTGAAAATTGGCTTTCTTAAATCTTTATGAACCACATCAAAACGGTGGCCTGTCATTCTAACTCGTAAGGAGTTAGATGTTTGTCCTATATATTCTTTTTGACAATGTTTGCATGATAGTTGGTAAACCACATTATGGGTTTCACAAGTTGATCCACCAACTATCGGGTAAACTTTATTTGTCACTCTACTTTTAAATTCAGTAGATTCACACATAATTTTGCAAATACCACATCGAGGTTTGTGGCATGGTTTACAACTATTCTTGACATTACAAAGTTCATTAGGCCTAGAATTTTGAATTTTGGGTCTCACCAACATATTTTTTAAATTTTGTGGCCTTTTAAAAATAACACGAGGTGGTCTGGAAAATAAATTTTCTGTTGTGGGAGAGGATTTTAAAATATTGAATGCTACTTTCATGATGCTGTTAACTTTATGTAGTCCTGGATAGTAGTTTGTGATGAATTTAGGCTGAATTCCTTCGAACAATTAGAAATATATAATACAGTAGCTTCAACGGTAATGACAAAAAATGATTATTTTGAATGATAAATTAAATTTCAAATCTAGCAATTTCAAATATTTAGCACAATGCAATAATATCCTACAGCACAGGAAATAAGAGGTTTAACCTTCGTACCCTAGAAAACACAGTCGGTGACGGGGTTACTTGAATTTCAGCCAGCGATCGCGTTACAAGTAGGCCTACTGACAGAGACAGAACTGTTTTATCGTAGGTCTATTCGTTTTTTATATGTCATTGTGTGTGTTGTATTTTATGTTTCAATTTATAATGAGTCTTAATGGATTTAATGTCCTTGCATCGTCACTTGAAAATGCCGTCCAGGCGGAACATGTAATGGACAACACATCTATATGAACTGTGATAGACATATAAGATATCTTTATACTAGTAATATTCGTATACAATCGATAACCAACATAACCTAACCTCGCAGATCACTATCAGTCTGAATACACAATACGATGTATGGGTGTGGTCGGCATAATACAAAAGTAAAAGAACGATACATAAACCCCCTCTCTCACCCTCATCCCTGAATACTACAGATGGAATCCCTGCAATACCCACCAGAGAGGATGACAGATTTGTCACTTTTATGACACCCTGCGATGACACCTATGTTGAACCGATTCAAAAGTCGTAGACACTAATTAAGTTACACACCATCCCAGAGGATGTTTTTATTTTGTATTTTGATTTTTAATATCACCAATTCGTATCACAGTGTATAGTTTGAGAACTTTAAATAAAAATTGAAATAAATACGTAGAAAATAGACCCTATATATGGGATTTGGCCTACGTATGGCCCTACACCTTGCATTTTATACTCAATCTTCATTATGAGTCTAAAAAGGTTTAAAATGAAATATTCTTTGACCAGAAATTTCTGTACCTCCGCCTTTTTGGATTTAGTCCCATAAGTACAATGTTAATTTCGTGATGTATCAAATTAATATTGTTATCTATGGAATTACATTTTTTCAATCATAAAAAGATAATTACTTATTAATTACCGTATATAATTGCGTGGTGATTAAATTTTACCGAAAAACCAAAATAATATAATTCCCTATGTGTAATTCCATAGGTTTATTTACCTGTATTTATTTTTAATTTGGCACCCCGACAATATTTTTACGACTATCTTGAAGCCAAAAATGCTGTAAAAAATTGATATTGATCTTAAAATATTTCGTTACTTCAGCAGACTCTTAAATCCTTCGGAATGTCAGGGGTTTTATGGTTTGGGACTAAAACGCCCAGATAAAAAATGTGCCACTACAGATTCCCAGTGACGGATGCCACTTTGGGTACCGATACTGGATACAATAAAGAAAGTGGTCCCGTAGGTTTACGATGTGCCCTATAATGAAGAAATCGTGTTCCTTATCAGGAAGGTTGAACTAAGGCATAGAACAGTGGTATAACACAGTTACCTGATGAAATTTACCCAAAATTCCTTTTATGTGCGATAGAAAAGGAATTTTTTCCCACCAAAGTGAGCACAAATCTTTCTTATCTACATTTAATTTTTCCCTACCTCGAGGCCCTTGTCTAGGGGTTTTGTGTGGGACTTTGGTCCTAAAGATTCAGGGTTCTAATCCTGCAATGATTAATGGTTTTTCGCAACGAGTACCTCAACCCACTTGCTCTCTTAACGTGTAAAATTCGATAGCATAGACAAAGCCGCGATGGATAGGTAGTACAGTTGAGTTGCCTTATTGGCAAAATACTTAGTTGTAGACCTGTTAGAAGAATGTTAATTTTGTGACAGCATTACTGGTTATACAATAGTCATGAAAATATTATCGACGTGTTAAATTCAAGGTAAAGTGGTTAACTAGGAAATTACGTTATTCATTTTTTATTTTATCTTCCAGAAAAATATGATTACCACTTTACAACTTTTCAAGATAATTTACAAGTAGTTATCTTATTATGATAAAATGAAAATTCTCTGATAACCACTTTAGGTTTAATTTTACGACTATCATTTAACCAGTGATACTGTCACAATATTTTTTTCTTTGTAGCCTTAAAACGAAATATTTTTCCAGTACGATAGACTCTTAAGACTCAAAAAGAGTAGGCAAATTGGTTTTTAATTTCAAACGTTTGTCCTAGTGTTGTTTGCTGGTGTCAAGAAACCATAGGCAATTATAACGCAGTTCTTAAATTGCATTTTCAGATATTAAGGGACAGATATTATGAAACTTTCGCTGGCATTCCTAGGTTTTGAGAGTTGTTATTAGGACTTAATATCCCAGGGGGCATTATTACTCCAAACTATCTTATACTCTTTAAGCTTAGATTGACTGAACGTGATTCATTTTCAGTCGTAAAGATTTTTGGAAGCCAACTTTACTCGTATTTACTTTGTTTCAACCAACGTAATCGCGGTTTTCTAAGGAACTAAAAACATAATTTGTTGAATTTTGATTAAAAACCAAGATAATTGCTTATTTTAGATTTTTTTCCAGAGAAAAGATAATTATTGCATTAATATGAATGCTAATTATCAAGTAATTATTTCGTTTATAATAACCATACAACAAATGTTATACTTCATTTCTATAACTATAATTTAACGACTCGACTATTTTTAAGACTGGGTACACAGTAGTGTTGTCAAATAATTAACATTGTTTTCATACGGCTTAAACCAAATATTTCGCACTTACAATTAATAATAGAAAGACTTGTTTGACTGACGTTTTGGACGTTTGACAAAGTCGTAGGATTTTATCGTAACATTAACTTGATTTCTTACTGGAGCGGCCATTCATACTCCGGTCGGTACTTGGCCTCATCACCTCAGCTTCTCCAGTAGGTCCAGTCTACAGCATCCTCCTCGTTTAGCCTCAGTTACCTCGTGTCACTTCGAACCTGGTCCACCATCTTGCTTTTGGTCTTCCGGCTGGTTTTCTGTCTTCAGGAATATTTCTCAATATCCATTTTACTAGTTATTTTTCTTCTTTTTTAAGAGTTGTCCACTGGTCCAGTCCACCGAATTCTGCGGCATTTGATCTCTCCTACTACTGTATTTAGAAAGGTGTTGGATTTCTTACTGTGTATTGATCCTGCAAATACCACCTTTAAAAGTAAGGACGAATCCAGATATATTTCTAAGGAGCTTGCTTTCAAAGCCAAGGACTCTCAACTTTTCATTCTTGTTCATGATCCAGGTTTCTGAACTATACATCAGTACTGGTCTAATGATCGTTTTGTACAATCTCCGAGCCGAGTACTTTATTGCATACAAAGAAACTTGTATTTGCTGTTAGTTCTTATTCGGTTGGAAAATTAGTTCTTCTCAGATATTGTCTTCTTTCTTTTTCTTTTTTTGTCTTCTCTAATTTCTTTTTTCGCTCATTTATTTTTAAGTCCAATGTATTCAGTCTTATAATATTTATACAGTATAACAAGTTTTCTTTGCTTTCTGCTATTGTAGCCGTCTGCAAATGCCAGGATATTTACGTTCATTCCCACCTTGATTTCTTTATTTGATCTCTTTAACTATTTGCAATGCATCTTCAATGGCAATATTAAATATTGTAGGCGACAGTGCGTCTCCCTTCCGCACACCTGTGCTAAATTTGGGCCTTTTGTGAATTTTCCATTCTCCTTACAACTTGAGTTAAAGGTGGGTACTTAATCTAGAAAGTCTTATTATTTTACTCGGTATCCTGATGCACACATATCCACATTTTCCTCCATATTTTTTCTCTGGTCAGACTATCATACGCTTTTGAGAAATCTATAAATAAACAGTAGCATACTGTACTCTATTAAATTTCCAGTATTTTTCGATTGTCTCCTTCAAATATAGATTTGATATTAATCGTAGCCCCAATATTTTCAATTCGTTTGTTGGAAAAATAACCTAACGAAATTTTAATATGCATAGAAAATTAGACACTACCGACATTTATTTGACATTTGACATTGTTTGATAGGTTACCATTAGAAGCATACTTTACTAAAACTTAACTCCTCTTTCTTTTCCCTCTTTCTCAGTCCGTCCGACGCGACAGACTCTTTGTCTTCTCAGTCAACAGCTGTTAAATTTACAGCGGAAACATCAGGTTCCAAGCAGGACTGTTATTTTAAAAGTCTTTTGAATACAATAACGCGTTATTTTTGATAATTCCATTCTTGTCGGTTTATGGAAATGCAGAGAAGTGTGTTCGTGGCAACAGAAAGGAAGCTAAGCTAAGATACCGGTGTTTTACATCAGTGTAAAACATGATTTTGAATAAAGCTATTTTGGAACGCATTAGTGGTATCAACACAGAGAAAAAAATTGATTTAGTATAGGATAATAAATTGTACCCATACTGATATTATACTTTATAAAATTATAGACGGTATATTTTAAAACATTCTACAGTATTTTAATTCACTAGATTGTGTGTTGTAATTGTAAGTGGGTTTTACATAATTAAAAGGGAGAACATAGTTTGTTTTCTAATTATAAACGTTAATCTGGTTAATATTACTCACAAATGTTCAATACAGACTCCAAAAAGGTTTACAACATTTCTGATTTAATGAAATTCAGGTATTTATCTTGGTCTTAGTCCAAAAATTACTTTTTTGTACTACTGCACACCTTGTACTTCGTTGTCTCATCCCTATTGTCGTATGTGGACGGGTATAGTACGTAAAATAGTGTGCCACCTTTAAATAGCTATTTGTGTAACCAGTGCGCAAACGATGTCTTCACGCATATAGCAGCACGAAGCGTCACCTGAGTGATGCCAGAACGTCGAGGGCGGCCGCGATAGTTTGCACTCGTATTACACAAGATTTTTCCAACGACAAAAAAGTCATTGAGGTTATGTTTGATTTTTTCCGTTGGGATACATGTAAACATAGCTTTTAGGTTTCCTATAATCTCAGTTTGATTGTGTAAAAACGGAAGTTAGTGTTGCAGGAACGACTACCGTTCTGCCAACAGTGTATCGGCGCAGCGGTCAAGTACGTATACGAATACATCGCAGACACCGCTTATTCAAACGGACCCTGGACCCCGGTACCGCTGCCCGCGCCTCGGGCTTGCTTAAACTGGGCTGCCCCGAGAATTTGACAGCTTTCTCCAGCGCACCCAAGGCGGTCTCCGCTCCACATTTTATACTCGAGCCCAAAATTACCGACAGATAATTTTCAATTTTCTCGCCCCCACTGGTTTAGTTTTCTCTATGCATCCGGAAAAGCCGATGAGGCGGTTCCAGAATTTGAATTAGTACTTTGAAAGGTGTATTCTCGTTAAAGTATCGTCCTTAAAATTTTATAAAAGTCCTGCCAGAAACCTATAGGGAATATCTTTTATTTAAACTCAAACCTCATGGTGTTATTCAACGAGATAAATAGAGTGATAGGTGACCAATTATTGATCGGGATTTTTTCCGTTATACGTATATCTAGATACCGGTAGCCGTTTACAGAGAACTTATGGTTTAATGGTTTTATGATTTGCAATATAATAATATCATAAAAAAACAATTTTTGAGACCAATACATGTTGCATAACATCATAATACTGTACACGCAAAAGAGCTGATATACTGATAATATGTTTATATTGTAAATAACCAACAGATAACCACTGACCACTGGGTTTCTGTTACACCTGTATCTATGCTTTATCAAACGATACCAAAACTATTTACTTCTAAAGTTACGTAAATTTACATAGTTCAGCTATTTCGAATATTTATGCATGACATAGACTTAAAAATGAACTAAAATACATGACCTATCCAACTATTATATTCGTTTACATCAGGAAAACAATTGGTCAGCTGTTTAAACAGTGGTATACGTACAGGTATAACGAAAAAGGTCCATTGATCGTTAAACAAACAAAATGTATTATGCATCTATAAAAATATATACAGTAAATTTACATTCATTACATGTATTTCCTAGATAAAAGGCTAATGGAGCTGAACATTACTTATAAAATACATGTTTGATGTGCTAGCAGATAAATTAATGGAATAAATATACATGCATTAAAACCCCCAAGTGTTTTTATCACAGACAAAAAATCTCTTTTATGTCATAGAAAGTTCTTTCAACAATCATCCATGCAAAACATCCTTGACGTAATTATATGCAATAAGCTATGCCTTCAAAACTTTGCAATAGCCTTTGCGTGTCTTGTATTGTGGTTGTGAACATGCATACTCAATGCCATGCAAAATTCCTATTTACATGCAGAAAACACTAAAATATATTCAAATGGGGAACATTTAAAATCCTATTATGCACAAAAAGTGGGTTGCAATGCTTTCTAAAACTAATAAAGTTAATTAGTCGAAGTGCCCTTTTTGAATTAACAAAACATTGTTATCTCAGTAATAATGCCTCATAATTATTGATAGGATTTTGTTCAGCTATAGAGAAGATTAAGATGCTCCAGCAAATTCAGCCACGCATGTATTCCTGCAGAATATTGTACATTTATTGTAAAGAAAGGGTATTCTACATAATTCTTGAGGAAGAAAAAGGTATCTCCAAACCAATCCAGACCCAGGCTCGTGCCACAGAATACACCAAGAAGATTCATGTTCCAACTAACACTAGGCAAGGAAAGAGCCTATCCCAGTGAACCCTCACTCTAGGACAGTAGCCTTCCTCAGAGCACCCCTCCCAGATGAGCATTAAGACGAAGCAACAATCAAGATTTTTAGAGTAATATTGGATATTTTTCCACAGTTGAGTAATCAATATACATTATTACGAAAGCATTTATCTGGATTGTTCAGTTATTATCGTGTCCATTTCATAGACTGATTGAACCATAAGTAAAATCTTAACAAATGTTTGTGAAAATCAGATTCTGAATCTCAAATTTATGTCACCAAGTGCAATCATGTTCCTAGCAAATTATCATTTGTTTGACAGTAACAAAGCTATATGTCATCACTTGAAATACCCACTAGAGTGGGCCGGTTCCGTAAATGAATACTGTATGAAGTTAAGTCCTTTGTTTTCAACTCTTAGTAGCATTACCTTCCACTGGGCGTCAAACATCTCAACCTCCCAACCGTGAAATTGATTCCGGGAGGAAGTGTGACCCTAAGTAGGGAAGCTAACGTTTTCTGGATTTCAACCGGCTCGTTTCCTGAGTATGGCAATAGTGACCAATAGTCTCAAGTCTTACAAAAAAATACCCCCGGAACAGCAGACCTGAGTACTAAACGAATTTTTAATTTTATGAATTACTTAAGATAAGCCAAGCCCTAAACCAAATGTTATTACAGCATGTTTATAACATAAGGAAGTTATATAAATTTATGTAAAACGTTATAATAACACGGGAAATAATAAGTAGGTTTACTGCCATGAGGAATATTTAAACTAGTATTTTTTAACTTTTAACTATATGAAGCTGTGTAAGTTTTATCACAATATTTGATGTACCGAGCGAGATATTAACTTTGATCTTTCCCCCATCAAATTAACATTAGAGCTTCAAAAGAACGGCCGTGTTCACCAATATCTATACTTCAGTCACCGATTGACAAAGAGCGAAGATGCGAGGTACAAAATCCCTTGAGGTCGATCGATTTGTCTTAATTTTCGTAGTTGATCGAAAGATTGCACATATCCATGTATGTACGAAATTTCATCGAGATTGAAATTTTTATGAAAGTTATAGTGTTTACAGACACTCATACAGTATATTCATATTATTAATAATTCACCGACCAACTCCTCTCTGATGCGTATTTTAAGGTTAATATGATAAGGTGGTAATACTGGTACGAGAGATGAGTCTAATGGATATGATGACTCATATTCTCCTGACTCAGTTCCCCACAGGACATGGGTTGATCCATACTTACCTGTACAAGATAGGTAAAGTTAACATTCCGGCCTGTAAAGACGGGGGTTGACTCCACGACGACGTTTTCCACACGTGTTTCTAGTGTGAAGGGGGGAGGGGCATACAAGGAAAACAGCTGCAGCTAGAGATCGGAGACTTTTTCTCACCAGAGACTGTAGTCTTAAACATGTCTTCTCTTGAGAGCTGGATACTCATTGCGACATTTGTAGAGAAAGTTCTCAAGAGGAAAAATCTTGAAGATGATGATACCTAGGATATTCTCTCAGGGGGTTAGGTGGCGGCTCTCTGAGCTTTTAATACGAGGCTCCAATTTGAAGTTATGCATTAATAGGAATTACCGAAGTGGAAAATAGCCTGAAGGGGGGTTTTAGTAGGTGCGAGTCCCACACTGATGAGTGTGCCGTTCCTCCTTCCTCTGCCTTCCTCTCTGGTGGTGCATTAATAGTATTTTGCCTCGAAATAATGGATATGGTGACAGTTGTAGCTAATTACTAATATTTAATTAATTAATTACCCGATGAACAAAAGCAGATGGTTCCAGTATCGATCTGTCACAACAATTTGTTCAGGGTTGAACCGGCTACTGCAGGTGATGGAGAGGAAACTATAAACAATAAATTACTTATATAAAGAAAAAAGATCGTGTTTCAAATTTGCGTCTTTATATAGGCGTATTAGCTATATGTGACGTCAGCCATTATTCGCACAGTCATGGTGGTCTACATAATCATGACACCCATATCTGAGAGAAAAACTGAAATTCTATCCGAGATCTATTCCAGGCCTATGACGAGATTCTGGGCTGGAGTACGGTTGGAAAAGTTTTCCTTTTTCCCCCAGACGCTCTTGATCAGTTAGGGCAGCCGGTGACGAAGTAATACAGAAGAGTGAATGCGACAACTTAATTTTAATACTGGCATTTTGTCAGAATATATCGACTTTCTATGTACTGTCTTTGGTTATGACTTGAGTAGTTTTGTAAAAACAAATATTATTATTATGTATTGTTTCAAATTAATTGTGTTTCTGGGATCTGGGGACCTAAAACGAAGCAATTGATCACGGGTCTAATTTTTGTAATGATGATCCTGGTGATAGCTTTATTTCCTACCGGAATTTCGGTAAACTAATCTCAAAGGTGTGACCTAGTCGGGAACGATCCGATATCAGAGCCGCAGCGCGGTTTCGTCACCGAGTGTACGAGTGTACGAGTGAAAGGCTGGTCGACCACTTCGACATTATATTTACTGAGTAGCTGCGACACTCATAGATGAGTGATTTTGAGTGAATTACAAGAGTAACCAAGAGCCACAAGAAGTGAGGAAACGGGGTCGTCGGTATGTGGGAAGAGAAAGCAGACTTAGACAGACGGCTTTCCATTCATTCGCGCTGTGCCATAACCTCTTCACCTGGAGCTGAAGACGATACTTCCGGCATTGCACGCGGATCTTCCTCTGCGCGACGGAAAATTGTCCTTCATTGCCTCAAATTATATTACAGTTAGTTATTGGCTTGCGATTCCTTAAATTTATTGTTATAAAATACATAACTGAGCAATCTAGCTTGGCCTTTTCCTTAGATAACCACTTTACCTTCAATTTGACCCCTCAACCGTAATTTATGACCATCGAGTGATAAGTAATGCTGTCACAAAATTAGCATTACTCTTACGGGGCTAAAATCCAAGTAAGTAGGGGATTAATTTTGTGACAGCGTTAGTGGCTACACGATACTGGTAAAAATATGGTTGGGATGTCAAATTAAAGGTAAAGTGATTATCAAAGGAGTAACTAAATCATAACCACCGGTGGAAATAAGAAGAAAGGGAGGAAAAGTAAAAATTGAAAAAACAGCATTGTTAATTTTGATAAAAGTTAGCCTAATGTTTATTATTCGTTTTTACTTTCCCCCTATTAGCGAATTTCCCTTAAGGAAGAAGCTATTACCGTAGGTCTCATGGCAAGACTCAAGCCCGGGACCATGTTATTTTTTTGTATTTAGGTGCCCATAGGCCAAAATCAATCGTCGTTAGAATTTATATATATATATATATATATGTTTGTGTGTGTGTGGGGGGGTTTCCCATGTAATTTTAAAAAATTTCAAAAATTATGTTTCACCATTAAAATCAGCTTAAAAAAACTACACAAATTAGCTCCTTAAAGTTTTACTCTATCTCCAACGATTACCAAGATATTAAAACAATCTAAACACAATACATTGTATTTAGGGGTTCCAATGCTAATCTTATTGAGGATAAGGAAAAATTAATATTTCCCTTATTAACCTATAGTTTTAGATGAAACTTTGTATTTAGCTTCATGAGGTTGGGATCCATACGTTTATATGTGTATTTTATGTGTTCTTCATAGTAACAAACCTGCATACTCTTTCCCATATTAATCTTAAGGAGAATAAGCAAACTCCTTTATTTATGTCCAGATATAAAACTTAATATATGGTCAAAAGTAAAATAGTTTATGGTAAAAATGCCTACTTTCAGTGTTCCTCAAAGCAGAAAACCGCATACTCTTTCCCATGTTAATTTTACGGAGAATAGGCAAATTTACCAACAGGTATCGATTGATCAATTTTGTCATACTTGTAATACTATCGCCATATTATTGAGGTGGAAATTCGCTAAGTACACAGGTCTGCTGCGACGGGGGTATCTTTTTCATTCCACCGGCTGTTATGATTCAGTTTTTGTTATGTTACAACAAACAAGAAGTCAAGGCTATGAAAGTGTGAACCATGGTATAATGATTCGCGTTAAGTAAAGTTTGTATGTTGTTTGTTTGAGTTTAATGTGAAACATCAATACGAATTCCCCAGCTTAAAAATGTAAATATTTACGTATCTGGCTGACAATTAAATTTCATTGATGTTGATTTTGTAAATTTCTTCGATGAAATTTAAGGTTTTTTGCTTAGTCGGGTAAAATGTTGCTTTGACTAATATTACAAAGATTATTCCATAGTAAAACCTTGTAACTCTATCTTATAAAAAACGTCCTGCTCACCTACCAAAATTTAAATTCCGATATGAAAATCTATAACTGAGTAAAGTTATAAATACAAATCCAAACAAGTTCTTGTATTCCAAGGCAATTATTTTAACCAACTTATTCTTTTTGACCAGATCGATCAATCGTTTAAAAATCAGATTGTTATCGAAGCATAAACATTTCTTTGTCAAATTTACAAGTTATAGTATCATTATACGAGTTTCATTCAAGCTTTTTCTCTAAGGTATGTTTATTTTGTTTCAGAAGCGGTAGCTGTCAAGATCTTGGAAGTCCTTGCATCAACAACTCCGCCTAGAGATTCGTAGATTATAAATAACACCTTAGCAGTACAGTATCTAACTTAGATGTCTGAAATAGGACAAATCTGTCCCAATTTAGTTTAAACACACTTCTTATGTTGGTGTTATCGGTATAAAGGACTGACATGATCCTTCTTGTACTTCAAATTATAGCTCACGAATGATTTTGGGTTGTAAATTTACAATAAACCTATATATTTTTGTACTATGTTTTAGATATATTTTTATTGTAAAAATGTTATCAGATATTGAATTTGTTGCCAGGGTTGTGAAATCTTATGAGAATTGCATTGCTATAAGAGCTCTAGAATGTACTTATATTTTGAGCATTTTAAAAATATTTAAGACCATGTCAAAGTCGTTGTACAGAGGTAAAAAGTGTAAAAATATTGTTATAGTTTTATTAGTTAAGAATAAAAAAATGTACTGTATTTAATATTGTAATACGAATTTATAGTTTATAACATTTCGTTCTGTAATATTTATAATGTTTACAAGGAAATCGAAATGTTCGGAAATGTTTTTATTCGCACAGCATTGATATAATCGGTATAATGTGATTATTTAGCGTTAGACAAATCAAAGATTTAAAAAGGGAAGATATATTAGTGGATAAACTTATTCGAATATTGTTAATGTTATTAGTTCGCGGAGATGTGCTGTGTAGGTAGCTATGTAGCTATAGCTACATGTATAGCTCACCGATGTAACGGTCTGGTGGGGCGGGGCCACGAAACGGGGTAGAGGAAAATTCACAGTAGGCAGTATCTACAAGTCGGTTATTGAAAAAAGGTTCAATTAAAACAAAGAATCAAACTTTAAGTTGGTCTACCCCACGGAAAATACCTCAGCTTCCGCTCGGTAATACCACATAAAAAAATATCCAGGGGTCGCTTTCTTATGGCAGAGGCGTGCGCCTACAACGTTCACAATTCAAAAACATAATTCAAACAAAAAAGTCATAGTCCACAGAAATATTAATAATTCTTTTATGACCTATATGACTATGCCTCTACGGTACCTCGCTGTCTTTTATTCGTCACATAGTTCCAATAATTATGATATCAAATCGCAATAGGGAGTTTACAGAGAATTAAGAGTTAAAATAGCACTTACAACAGCACTATATAGTGCCACTGATTTTCAGCACTTATATAGCACTAAACAATACTAATTCGTCATTTACAACATCCTTATCCTATCTTCAATCAAATCCTATTTGATTGCTCATTTCTAATAAAATTAATGTGTTTTGAAAATAAATTCTTTCTAACGTTGTTTACGCAAAATAAGATGGGGTAGACTGGTCTCTTAATGAAAAATAGTATAATTTAAATGAAGATTAATGACATCACATGCTAATTGTATCCGATATAATTTAAGATTACAATATACTTTAATTTGTAGGTTATTGATTGTACATTTTTTTCTTCAGATCCACATAGTTTCTGTTTGTACTTACTGGAGTTCTACGTTCAACTGGGTTTAAAAAATCAAACCATATTTGAATATCGATATTTTTTGAACGAGCAACCCCAAATATTAAAGTCCAGCTTGGCCTCATGGATGTTGTATTTGTGACCGTTTTAATGAACAATTTTCGTTTTAACAGTAACGAAAATTATCCAGGGTTTTATTCTACTTATACTTCCTCTAAAGAGCTGATTGTCATGAATGAAACATGGCATAAATTGGACTTAGACCTTTCCACTGGTCAATAATGATTTTTTAAATTCAACTTTTCAATAGAAACACTTCTACACTCTTCTAATAATGCAACTCCATTTACTAATGTAGTTGTGAAATTGTCATGTAGTCTTCATCAGTGGTGGCACATTTGGGATTAGCCCCAACAGAGCAATGTTAATTTGTTGACACCGGCTCAGTTGATACATACGACAGTCGTAAAAACGATACGTTGAATAAATATAATGACTTGGCAGTGGAAAAATAATCTAAAAGCCTACATAACCAGTGCTCACTTCTCACTTACTCACTTCCCATAAGAACCATGTTTAAACAATCACTGTGACGTTGTACGTACCAGAAAATCTTGTAGGCTACTTGGTGTCATTTTAATGTCTAACGGTCTATCTGATTGAAGTTTAAATTTTTTGATCTACTCAAAGGATACATATCCAAAGTTTTCACAAAAATTGTTATAATCACATTTCAATAAGATTTATTTAACATTTAAATAAAATATATTGTTAACAAAATATATTTATAGTAAATATAATCTCGTTACAAACTAACCCGATGAATTTTTATTTGAAAACTCGTGTTTGAGGAGGAAGTTTGCTCATACGGGACTAAAATCCAATATGATGACCGAAAAACCAAAAACCACTGATGAAAACTTTTAAACGTAATTCAGGCGTTCAGTTTCCACTCAGCATCCATGCATCCATGAGGCTCGATGTCTAGTCTCTGAAGCCCCAGGCCAAAGTTTTGTCGGAAGGAGGTGCTAGATTAAGTAGAGAGATATTACTGTACTCAGCTATAACTGTCAGTGCTCAAGCGATGTACCATTTTAAAACTAGATGTAAGCTAAGCTAGTTGGGGGTCGCCATACCTCCAGTGCCATTGCATCCTCACACAATTATGTATCTTGTAAATATCGGATGTTCGGTTGTTTTATCATTATTCGTGTCGAATGCGACCTTACGAAACTTACCGTTTACCTAGATTACTTGTCATTATCTTAGGAGGTTGTGAATTTGTCAAGTACGGAGATTCGATAGCATCGAAATATATACATAATCAGATATACAATATGTCTATAGCGTGTATAGCGTAGCATCCATAACAATTGAGATATTTCTGTTATGATAACCAATAAACCTATTTTAAAAACAAAATGTTTTTTTAATTATCCAAATATTTAGAAAGTTTTCACCGTCTTTCCTAAATACTAATGTGTATTAGGGGATGAAAGGACTTGTGTATGCCTACAAGAAAGGTGACGAAATAAAAAAATACGAAATAATTAATCCTTAGACTTTTAAGTAATAAAATGACTAATTTATTTCCGGAAACCACCCATCTTTCAAGTTAAAAATAAAGGTCAAACACCAAATATTGGATGTCAACATTTTAAATTATACAAAACACGAAAAACCTACCACACTGACAAGAAGTATTATTTTATGCGTTTTGAAAATTGTTCTGGTAACTAAGCCTCTTAGCTCCAGCACAGATTCCAAAGTTGTTCATCAAACATACAACTGTTTGTTCATCATTATTAATTCTAGCGGTTCACGCTATAGACCTCAACAAATTCTTTAGTCATGGAAGACTAGGAGTTTACCAAGTAAGTAATGTTTTGCATTAAAATTCGTATAATTTTTGGATGGATGGATTCATTTTCAGCATAGCTGGAGAAAGCTATTTAGCCTCAGTATGTCTTAGTAACCATGATCTTCAAAGTCCTTATCAAATTTTAACTTAAAATCTTTTGAATCATTTGTTTGTTTTCTATTAAACTTCTGTTGTCGCCGTAACTCATCTTGCTAGCTGTTGTGAATTTAATATTTAAAGATAAAAGAGTTAACTCATAATGAAATTGGTTGACAATCTATTCCATAACCAGTAACATTAGTTCTAAAATATTGCAATCATCTGAATTAATTTTGTTTTAACAAGTCAGTTATAAGCAAAAAAGTCAATTCTAAAACTATAATTGTCCTTAGGGGACCCAAAATGTTTTAAAAATGGGTTGTATACTAGTAGAAAAGTTAGGTAGTTAATATTTGTACTACTCTAATGACATTTAAAAATATTAAAAACTGAATAAATGCTGGAAACCACTTGTTGAAAAGACGCTTCGCTTTTGAATGATCAATGTTTCGATGTACCGATAAATGTGTAAACATTTAGTATAACAATAGTTAATATCATAATTTTCAATAATATCAGTTGTCACAGATTTAGTTCATTGTGAAATATATATAATTTTTTTATATTTATTTATTGATATTAATTGACAACGAATCAGGACATTTGTACTTAAAATTTGTTCTAACTCCCATTTCATGCAAGTGTAAACTCTTTTTCCGGTAACCTATGTTTTTTTAGAAAATGCAAATTTTATTATTAACTATTCAAGCTGAATCCATTACATTTTCGCCATCTGTACATTGAATATTATGTTTATTACATAAAATGTACGTTTTTTCAGTAAGCTATTCAACCTGGATTCCTGAAACTTTCACCATCTTTTCATTGAATATTAAATTTTAACACAAGAATAATTTAGTCGGATTTCTACTGTTTTATAAATAATTTTATGTTAAATTTTATCATATTTGTTATGAAACCAGTGAAACTGGGATTTAAAAAAATTCTGTACACCAAAAGATCCAAAGATACCATTAGTAACCTACAAAAACTTTATTTTCATAGTTTCTATGGTTTTTAAAAAAAATTGTTAATATAATGTTACATATTAACATTACTAATATGGTATATTATACCCGCTTGAGAATACCTTACTCAAAGTGAGTATATTGAGTATAAGTGAGTTATTGTATATTTTATGGTTTTTCCATAAACTTTAACTGTTGGACAAGGTATACAGGGTGTCACAGTCAGTCACACAACTTCGTGATGTAGTTTATTGGGTCAAAATAAGCAAACGAGTTTCAACGGGTATATACCCTAAAATGCATAATCAGCCAGATACCGGCAATTTTGTATTTTTTACTAAATATTTAACACAGTCATTTTTCAATCGATTGTTTTGAAGGTTGGCACATGTCTTTAAATAATGAGAACCCAATTTATACAAAAGTGTCAACGCGATTTAATGTTTCATTGCGAAATCCGGCTTTTGAAAGTTAAAAAATTAAACCAACTAAAAATGGTTACTTATTAAAAAAAATTAAGACTAAAAAGTGGTGTCAACTTTAATTCCCTATCTAATGAAGCTGAAACTATGAAAATCGGTCAATAATCAATGGAGATTCATTATTTTGACCATTATTATGTGTGTACGAGTATTATTGCCAGTTGGACCATTGTTGAAGCTGATAACATAATATCCTAATGTACACACATTCCTATAATGCACACATTATACTGGCAAAGTTCTAAATCTCTGTTCCTTATTGATAGATTTTCAGCATTTTGGTGTCATTGGATAGTAAATGAAATTTAATCTAACCTTTTATCCTAAGCATTTTAAATTATTTTAATTTTAAGAAATTTAAACATAGGATAAAGTAATATTTTGTAAAAAATACAAAATGTCGGATATCTGTTTGAGTATGTATTTTAGCATAAACCCACATACGAGCCTTTTTTATTTTAACCCAATAAACCACACCATTATGTTTGTAGACGAACTGAGACACCCTGTATACTTTGTTTTAATAATTAAAAACAGTTCAGAGGCTACAACATGAACTTTATTGAAAGAAGAGACTAAAATGTGTCAAAGAAATGTTTTAGATCGTCTTGCATGAGCTGAAGACTGCGGCGTTGCACGTAGCGACCGTTGCACTGAGGATCAACAAGGCGTTGTTTTTAACGACTCTACGCAGGCTGTTTGGTTATAACGTGTTCAGTAATGCAGATCTGTAACAAGGCTGAATAAAACGACCTCCTGTCTTTATAGCTCTATGCATCTCTCCAGTGACCAGTTGTGTAAGAACTGGGGAATAGAGAACCAATGTTTACACTCGAGGGATATGAGTTCCAAAAGTAGGATTTTTGGGCTACAACGAGTTGTATGATACTTTTTAGGTTTGGGGATTTGGAACTCGGGAACATATCACTGCCAGGATTTCCAATCAATATTTTAGGGAGAGGATATTTGGCTCTAAAAAGAAAAATATTCAGAGTGAAGTGATAATGTTTTAGAAAAAAACTTTAATATAAAAATGCTGAAATGATAATAGTTACACGCAACATGGATTTAAAGTATGTCATTTCTCAAAGTTTCTAACAGAAAAAACATATATTGATTCGTCTTAAATATTTTACACAATAGAATATTTGGTTTTGACTTTAAGTAAAGCAAAAGTGTCAAAACAAGTACGGTTGTATCTTTGAAATTATACTTCAGTATAAGTATTACTTTTAATGTTTCAAACCCTTACCATATCTAAAATACCTTCGCCATCTTGAATTTTAGTTCTTCAAAATAATGTTATTTTTTACACTATTATCTACCATTCAATTGTCGTAAAAAGATAATCGAGATGAAATTAAATTTTAAGTGGTTGTCTAAGGAATTAAATTTTTATATCTTTATAAAGATATTTACTTGTTGAAATTCAGATATAATTGAGTGATAATTATATTTATCCGGAAATTAAAGAATATTAATAATGTAATTCCTTAGAAACACTTAACCTTTAATTTGACACCTCTTTTTACGACTATCGTGAGTAAGCAACAATGTTGTCACTAAATTTATATTATTCGTATGGTTCTAAAACACAATGTTTCGGAGTAAGGCAGAATCTTGATAGATCCACTGTAAATTGACAAGAGAGCGATGGTCGGTGGGTGTAGTGTTCTCTTGTGTGGATTAACGTCCGCACTATTGAATAATACGTTAATCCGCAAAGACCATCCTCTTAATTAGACCAGTTCGTAATTCAGAGGCAGTTGTTCGGACTCCACGTTAAACTGTAGTTCCATTAGATTTACCATTGACTGTTGGGCTATTAATTAACAGATCTGTCTAAGGAACATGTCAGCCTTAGTCAGTAACAAGGCTACAAGATCGCGCCACAATCATCCTACATTCATATTTGGCTTAAACTACCTACCTGCTTAGGTTAGCATTTCAGTTAAAAGTAAAAGTAAAGTAAAGTATTTAGCATTAGAAATAATCAATTTTAATAAGTAGTTCAAACGAAAAAGTAGGCTACCTCTTACTGTGTGCAATGCTATACCGTTGTAATGAGGTACAAAAGAAATACTCAGTCTTTAGAATGGCAATGAGCCGTCTACATGTACTTAGGCTGGTCTGTTACGTAACACCTTTATAAAGGAGAAGGTATGTGTCAGTTCACCTATACCGTTTTTTAACTCAAGACCCAGGGCGGTTTCTGCGGCTGCGGCACTCCCAAGGACCTCACCGCAGTGGCCTCAGTGGCTGCAGTGGCTGGGGACAGGTGGAATGGAGCTAGGACCGGCTCCGCATTCCTCAAACTGGTTCCAAAACCAGCGCCCATTTAATGGAAATAAACAAAGAGAAGTGATCACGTGGCGGGCAACACAGCGAGCTCATCCCATCATCAGTCCGTCCGTCCGTCACTCGCCGATCCGGCCCCAGGGACCAAAATCAACTTAACACAGTAATACGTAATAGAGTAGGGCTATTGCTAGTACCAAGGCCACTTACTTTAAAATGGAGAGAAATATCCTTCGGATTTTCAATTTCACACGTTCAAATTTGGGTAATTTGTCCAAATCCTAATTAGTTATCTTGGGATTTGAACTTTTGACTTCTTGAACAGAAAGTTTTAACAAGACTGCCGACTATGAAGAGCGTTGTTCTAGAGGTAGAGCGTGAAAATATGTTCCCTAAGGTCCTGGGTTGAAAACAGGGACCATGTCTCCAATGTCTTTCGCTCCATGATTTGATACAGATCTAAATTCATGTGTGTTAAAGCAAGGAGGGCGTAAAAAGAGCTTACTGTCTATTAAGTGATGTACACATATTCGTACAGTAAAAGTTAAAGCTGAGCTAAATATCCCCCATTGTGGGTTGCAGAAGTTACTAATGATTAACAGGTCTGGTTGCAGCTGTGACAAGTATCGCATACTGTAGATTTGGAACTGTTTCACTGGTCTGGTTGCAGCTGTGACAAGTATCGCATACTGTAGATTTGGAACTGTTTCACTGGTCTGGTTGCAGCTGTGACAAGTATCGCATACTGTAGATTTGGAACTGTTTCACTGGTCTGGTTGCAGCTGTGACAAGTATCGCACATCGAGTAGAAGCATCTGTTTCTCTTTTCCGGCCATCAGGTATTCCGCCTGAGTACGAAGCCTTCTACGCTAGTTCCGGCCGGATATCCCACTTACCGCTTCTGTCACTCTTGTTCCAGTTATAATTATTTAGTTCAACGTTGGCTGAAAAGATTTACGCTTGTAATGATTGTATGAACAGAACCTTTAACAAAATAAGCAAGTTTATTGGCTATTAGGTGTCACGTTTGAATAGATTGTTTTAATTTAACATTTTTCATGGAGAGGTCTCCCAAAAAATTTAACGAAGTTTATATTTCTTATTTTTCCCTAGAAGTACAATTCAGATGGCATGGGGTTTATGAGTTATCTTTTGTGTAGTATAGGAAAATACTTGATCAAACATATGTAGTACATTTTTGTCTGCCTCCGTGTATGAATTGTATTAAAGAAAACCGCAACTTTTGAATAAGTTAAAAAACAACAAAAAATACGTAAGAACTCTAGTGATAATTTTGTAGAGAAAGCTTCAAACTCGGTGTTTCAATACCTAACGTAAGCCCGTTGCTAGATTGTTTGTTAATTACCCAGCCGATTACAAAAGGCTATTATTCTAGGATGAATAAGGAAAAGTGATGGGTCTCTGGGGTTCCCAAACTGTCAGGTGGCAGGTGGTTCATGATCACACTGCACTATTAGTCCTGGAGACTTCTGTCCGGCCCTCAAATCAGGTAAAAGATTATCATGTCAGTTCTACTCCAGGAACATTCTGACCGACTCCCGGTTTAGATTTTATTTTATTATTATTTTATAATTTGACTATTGTAGCAGTTGGCCTGTCCTTTGTGCGGGCTATAATATCCAGTGTTGAGAAGAAAGATATTTATCATTACAAAATATAAACCTGAAATCTAAACAAATAAATACACAAAACAAAAATTATTTTTTCGTCATACTGCTTCAAAAACAGCTGTTTTAGATACATTTATGTTGAAGAGCAAAAGTTGTTCTTTTTTTCTTCCTAGGACTAAACCTATCATTATGATGATCATTGTTATTGGTACTTATGATAGAAGGTCAGCATTCAAATGTAAATAATCGATTATATTATTATTAATCGATTAATATGTATTATGTGAAACTGGTAATCGACTTTTTAATCGAACTGTCGAATGGTTGAGATCGAACTATTGATAATAATAACTAATACTGGCATAACCTAAATAACCAATTAGGAATTAAGAAAGACGTTTTTGTAACGATTCCCTGTTTTCACGGAGAAAAAATATTGTTTAGCGTTACTTTCTGTTACGCTAATCGATTTTCTATCAAGGAGAGACAGAAATTTAGATAAGACCCATTTTGGCTTTTCTGGGTTACAAAACATTTAAATAACAAAGCCCGTATGGTATATACGTATCACAATTCCAAACAATGAACAGGCGAAATTCTAATTTTATTTATGTAGATTACGTTTTTAGCCGAAACTTGTCACTATACACTATACGAAATAGATGTACATAAAAATGCACAATCGTGAACAATAAAATGCTACATCGGAATATTCTTTCTGGATACACTACGAACAACCTCACACTATCAGACATTTTAAGCACCTTCAAACTCGCTGTATGCAATAAATGTTGCATTCCCGTATAGATTCAGCGTGCTGTCGATATCAGGAAGAAACAACGTGCGAGCTGTTTCAGTTTGGATAGTTTCAACAGAAAACTATTTTCCTTTATTTTAATATAATATCATTTAAAGCAACAAAACAAATTCTCACAATTAAAATACTTTAGTAAGTCTAGTGTGTAAAATTTAATACCTCAACAGGTTTTATATGGAAACTCCAACAATGCCATTACAATAGTTGTACCAGTTAAATGTTTTGTATACAAATTATATATATTATTTAATTGTGTAAAAATTTTTAAAAGTAGCAAAGCCAATACTTTCGTGGTAAGAATATGTTAAAAATTTCAGTATGTTCAATGTCCGTCATATATCTGACCGTACATGTTAAAACAGATTTACGATTCATTTTTGCAAAAGTAATAAATGTTTTGTTAACCCCAGGCGCCCTAGTGTGGAACGTCAGAGGGGCGCCAAGTCTGTGAGACCCATGACATTTTTTTTATTTACTGAGAGCAGACGATTATACTTTTGCATAGAGATTTAGCATATAGGTAATACCGATATTTGTGAATGTTTGTATGATGTAAATAAACGTTTGTGTAATTTTAAGAGATGTATTCAACAAGTTAATGGAAATTGTACATAAACTATACATGCATATTTATGTAAATGTTTATTGATAGCTTCCAGGGATATTTAGAAAACGTATATACAAAAATCAATATTACAGACTTTAAATAAAACAAAACCCGTCAATATAACTTTAATTTTATAAAAAACAAAAACCCTTTGTGTGTTTACAAAGTATGCAGGTCAGTATTTGAACATACTGGGCTTGGCTTAGAAACATAAACTTATGTAGTATATACAGCTGTACATTGTCTTGCTGTCCTTCTTCTGGCACATGGAAGAAAATTATCTGTTTGTTCTGCTATCTTTATTCTGCTTAGGGGGATTAAAAAATCCACAGCTTATGGCCTCCTCACACACACATTTTCCTCAACAAATGAAGCAAATAAAACAACTAAAACGGTAAAACTTAAGTTGCAGACGATTTAAAATAAGGATAGATAAGGATATGATGACACTTTGACCTTAACTAAGACCTAAAGATAAACAGCTAATCGAAAGGATAGGATGATGAGGATGTTGGAGCATAACTACTAACTTTGGCAATAAAACATCCCTACTATGAGACTTGGCACCCTAGCTCCAGGGTTAAAAATAAAGTATCCTATTTGTTTTTATGGTTTTAATTTCAAGATAAAAATGCAGTATCTTAATTGAGACTCTTCTTAATAATAATTTGAGCTTGTTCTATACCTATATCAAACTTTTACGCAATCAATTGCATACGCTAGACACACTAGAGTCAGTTTTTAAACAAATGTATGGACCATATAAAAGTACTACGTATTAAAAGATTCGCTTCAACTAATGAATACTAATATTATGAGGAAATTTCCTCATGATATTAGTATTCATCAGCTGTGTTTTGCATTGTTTTTCGTTAGGGAAGTTCCAATTTCCGTAATCAGTTTAGCTTTATTATTATAAGTACCTGGTGACCGAGCTTTGCTCGGATAGAATAAGACATGTTTTTACAAGTTAATTAGCAAAATTAAAACAAATTTACTGCTCAATGAAACCATTTATGTGGTTTAAATAAAACCGTTTTCATACCCCTTAATTAATATGGCATAAATACTGAACAAAAATTGTTTAGTAATTTGATAATTTTTCATTTATTACATACATAAATAAATATTAATGCAAAACCTCTATTCACATATTGTTTGCTACCATCTTCAATCAACAACAACTGTCAAACGGTTATAAACAGCTGTTTTGATTTGTATTGTTTACATTTGATTCTCCATAAGCGTAATGTTAAATTTTTAGATTTTAAACTTAATATTACAAGAAAACAAGAATTTTCCTGGACATTAGACCTATCTAGAACTTATTTTCTACTCAGAAATGAGTTATTTCCAAAATTTAAAGAAAATCCTTAGTGCCGTTTTCGAGATACGTGTGCAAATATATATATACAAACCTTGCTCGTATTATAGTATTGGATTCGTCACTGAGTCAATTACACATATTAAAAATTCTCTTCGCCTGATTGATACTAAAACACACTGTCTTAGTCCATCAATAAATTGATACAAAACATTTAAAATTCCCCTTCAACTGTTGAATATTAACCTGCGCTCTTATAAGGAAAGCGTGTTGCATTACTTTTTGCTAGGCGAACTTTAATTCCCACAATTATTTCCGCTCGACTCAGTATTGTGCATCGATGAATTGACATAAAATAATTCAAACTTCCCTTCAACTGATAACTACTAACCCGCAGTCTCATAAGAAAAGCGACGTGAATCTGCACAGTGCTGCAATATTTTTGGATATCTCATCAATGCTAGTTGAATTATTCTTCATTGCAAAATTAGTGGCTCTGACTTGATCTGTGGTTTTGTCAGGAGGTCCTTCATTATTTCAAGGTTGTCTGTCAGTTCGAAATTTACGTTATATATTGTTTTCTTATCGGAGGCTGAATTATTTCTTCAGAAACATTTACGTAAAAGTATTAAATTTGCTTGCATTTTATTTAGACATGTCATATCCCCACTTAGTGGAGTTTGAGTTCTTTTATGCTTTTGTTTTTTTTTTGCTGAAATTGTTTATGTTGTTTCCCTTACGGCGTTTGACTGGTTTTGTGCCCTGATTATATGGTTAATGGATGCTTGTTTCCTGACCATAGTGTAATCTTTTGTAGCTTTCCTGGATTAAGTTTCCCTCAACTTCATCATTTTGATTTACTGTCATTTCGAATCTACTTTGAATAAAAATAGTATCTTTTCAGTCTGAGTGCTTCGACGTTTGAAAAGTGTTTAGGCTTGTTCTTTATAGGTCTATTTTTCTTGATTGAACATATAGAGTTTAGGGCCTCAATTAGAATTTTATTTAAAATGTTGCTTGTCTCTTCCACAGTTATGGTTTTTATCAGGTTTTCCTATGGTTCATTTCAAAGAAAGATTTTATGTGGTTCAGATTTTTTCTCGAAGTGCTCTGCACCCTAGGTTGGCTGTTAAGCAGGTGGATTAAGTATAGTGTACGAGCTTTACAGTGATCCTAGATTGTTCCTTCTATACTGCCCTTTTTGAAGTTTGTTCATCTGGGATTTTGGTGCAGATATAGTCGATTGATGTCCTTGAATGTGGAGTTATTTTTGTGGTTGGTAGATTTATTCTTAAGATGTGGGAGTCAAGTGTTTCATTTAGTTTAATAATTTGACTATCTGAATTGAGGATGTCTATGTTTATGTCTCCTATAGTCATAGTTGGAGAGCTCTCTATTTTAGTATCTTCGATGGCAGTGGAGGGATTATTGAAAGTTTGGAGGGGTTATTGCCTCGTCTACGACCATGTTTGGTGATTTATATGTCCACGATATTGAGCCATAATATCATGGTCATTTGTAGCATAGCAATTTCGCAGAGACGCTATTAACAGTATTGTACTGTTCCTATTTGCTATATGCCCTTTATGAATTATTGCCATCCTCTACCAGTATTTCCACAACTCCTTTCCTGTGATTGGTTCCTACTAAAATGTGCTTTGAGACGATATTCTGGTATCAATTCAACATTTTAAATTTGGTGATGGATTGATTCCGATCCAATTTTGATTTTCTTTGGTCACTAGGGTTTTTACAAAATTTATTTTTGGGTTTGTAGACTCTATGAAATAAACTAATCTATCAATTTTATTGGAGACGCCATAGACATTTTGGTACACCATGATTTACTTTTTTCTAGCCCTTCCCTTGGGGTTAATTTATAAAAAAGGTCTTGTTCATGATGTTCTTGAGTTTTTATAAGGTTAATCCTACTTTGTAGTTACAGTTTATATTTTACATGTCGGGCCTTTCTCTCAAAGATCTCTTCAAATGGTCCGAGTTTTGAGGCAGTGGACGTAGTGGTTTATGTAGTCATGAATTTTTATTGCACTCTTTCCAAGATTTAAGTTTTGCTCATGAGCGAGTTTTAAAGGAAAAAGCCAAGCCCCATTGCCCACTGCATGTACTTCTTTTTTATCCTGGACCTTTGCAGCTTGGAGGAAGACATGAAGATAATCTTGTGCTGCTTTTTTGGTGTGGGTAGCTGTAAGTATCTATTGGTATTCCAGCAGCTTTCACATGAGGTTATTATTCTCGTGTTTTGTCTTTTAAAGAGTACTGTAGACCTCAAGAGATCCATTTCTTCTTTTTGAGCTGAACTTTTGGTTTTGGTTTTTTGGTTTAAGGTCATCTAATTCAGTGTCTTTGCAGTATTTATTGCTTTTATATATTTTTTTGTCTTTTACAGTGATATTCTGGGATGTCAGATCACTATTTGTTTCGTTAGCTATTACTTTCAACCGCTACTTGTTTAATGAATTCTTCTTTTTCGAGTTTTTTCTGAAGGAATGTTATTTCACAGTACTGGTATAGGTTTTTATTTTCACATGCGAGGTAAAGCATGTTCTAGCAGATTAAGTATGTCCTTTAGCTCAGGTTCGCGTTGGGGTTTCCATAGTTTTGTTACAGGAATATGCTGTTCAAGTTGATTTTTTCTGTTAATAAGACTCTGAACCTAGTTCAGCATCTAGAGTCAGTTGTTCATTAGAGTTAAAACTCTCCTCTGATAACAATTCTTGGACTTAAAATTTGGGGGATTTAATTATTGTAATTTTGACAAGTTTGAGATTATTCTGATTTCTGTAAAGTAAATGTGGAGGATTAAATCAATGTAAGATTTCTCTGTATTAAATAATTTATTGTCAAAAGTTTAGAAAGGATCGTTCTTTATAACGAGGATTGGCAGACCTCTGTGGAAAATAAGTATTTTGATGTAAAAAGTTGGATGGACTGTTGGGTATGGTTGGCTTCTCGAGTTGTTGGGAAACTGTTTATTTAGAGGTTTGTCAGACTCCTATTTGTTATCTGTCAATGAGTGTTATGGGTAAGCTGCATATTATCTTTGACTATACATTATTAATGATGTATAGTCAAAGATATTATTGATTCTAAACAGCAATGTCAGAAAACCCTTAGTATGGGCCAGACCCCTTAGGTTTGGACTTTTGTAATAAACGTTTGCCTTCAGGTTGGCAGATACTAAAACAGTGCATTTCTGAGAGATTCTCGGTATAAGAGTTTTCGAAGGCGTTGTCTGAGGTCAGAATGAGTTTCATTTTCTTGTTGCTGAGTTGGGTGATAGATCTTAGCTTAGTTTTGTAGCTCACTCACTGGTGGATCCGTTCTTTCACACTTTTTTACATCTATGTAACAACAATTGTATTTCTAAACACAGTGAGATTGTTTTGTCTGATATTTTACTTACTAATATACAGTAGTGTTAATATACAGCATGGGTTTTGGGTTCAATCTGGAAAAGAAGTGAAAACCTTGTTGAAGTTGTGAGTCACTGTAATTTTAGTATCATGAAACAATTGGGAACAATTGGTCTTTAATTACTGTTGGTTTGTATTTATTTTATTTCTCACAGTTTGAGATAATGTCCATTCTGGTAAGTCAAAATAGGTTTTGCTGTCCCATTACAAATTAATCACTAGGCTGTCACTAATGTATTAACATATTGGAAATAGAATTCATGCGTCTTGAAAGTGTTAACGTTGGAAAAGATTAGATTAGATTATTTGAAATGGCGACCATACCACAAGGTAGGTATTTTAAGCCAAGTATAAATGAGGATTGGATGAAAGATGATTGTGGCGCGATCTTGTAGTCTTGTTACTGACTAAGGCTGACATGTTCCTTAGACAGGACTGTTAATTAATAGCCCAACAGCCGATGGCAACTAAGGGACCTTCAGTTTAACGTGGAATCCGAACCACGACCTCTGAATTACGAATTGGTCTAATTATGATGATGGTCTTTGCGGATTAACTTAGTATTCAATAGTGCGGACGTTAATCCACACAACAGAACACCACACCCACCGACCATCACTCACAACTATCCACAATTCGTGACCTCCAAGTAGCTGGATTACAGGATGACGCCACCATCCCAGTCCAAGATGGTATGTCTTGGTCTTGTGTTGGTGAGTAATCAAAAAAAGTAATGTTGGAAAAGGTTTGTTGGCAGGTAGACATTTTGAATAGAGGTTTCCTACTAGTTATTTACACAATATAGTAATAGTTTTTCCTGAATACTTATTTTCACATTCATAAGACTTATGAATATATTTTACTCAGTAATGTATATTAAAATCAGGGAAACTAAAAATCCCATAACCAGTTAAGCTTGATTTGTTTTAAAATAGTTTGACAATATAATACCTCCGTCGCAGCACACCTGCGTACTAAGCGAATTTCCCCCTCAATAATATGGCAATAATAATACAAGTGTATGATAAGATTGATTAATCAATATCTGATGATTAACATAGGAAAAGTATACAGGTTTGCTGCTTCGAGGAACACTGAAAGTAGGCATTTTTACCATAAACTATTTTTATTTTGACCATATACCAAGTTTATCATAAATAAAGGAGTTTGTCTATTCTCCATAATATTAACGTGGGAACGAGTATGCAGGTTTGCTGTTTTGAGGAACATATAAACTATGATTTTTTAGCATAAACGCATGGATCCTAACTACATGAAGCTAAATACCAAGTTTCATCCAAAACTATTGGTTGTTAAGGGAAATATTAATTTTTCCTTATCCTCCATAAGATTTGCATTGGAGCCCCTAAATACCATGTATTGCGTTTAGATTTTTTAATATCTCGGTAACCGTTAGAGATAAAGAAAAACTAAATTGTGTAGTTTTTTAGCTGATTATAATGGTGAAAGATAAAGTTTGAAATGTTTACAAATTACATGGGAAAACGCAAAAAACCATTTTCAGGGTTCAACCCCCCCCCCAAACTACCCGTTCCGACTGACCGATATGTCTGGTTTACGAACTTGTCCGAGCAAATGTAGGAATACACATCTCTACCAAATTTGATCGGACCATTTTTACGAGAGTTATCGTGTTCACAGACACACACACACACACACACACACACACACACACACACACACACACACACACACACACACACATATATATATATATATATATATATATATATATATATATAAATTTTAATTACTATTGTTTTTGGCCTCTGGGCACCTAATACAAAAAATAACATGCCGGCCCAAGCCGTCCTCAAGAGCTTCGAGACGCAGGCCGTCCTCAAGACTTACTTCATACTTCATTACTATACTTTACTATACTTCATTACCTCATACTTTATCCACAGCCAAATGTGGATTTCCAACCCTGTGTTTTATATAACGTGGAAATAAATGCACATAGACGCTATAGTTATTGCTTCCCTGCTTCTTAATTTTACCTTATCTTTTTCTTTACTTTTTCTTAATTGACTACCAGTACCGTAGCTCAGCAGCAACGCTCTGCCTAGTAGGTCAAAGGTTGCTGGATCGAAACCGGTGGCCGGCGACTCTTGTCAGATCTCAAGCGGTAATTTCTGGCTAGTCTATGTGACTCACGTCGCTACGGTACCTTGCTGTCTTTAATTCACAGCACAGGCCTTTGGAGCACTGCGATGGACAGTTAAGGTTAAAAATGTTTCCAAACACCTTAAGCAAAATCAAAACTTATATCCATCTTAGAATTACGTCTGCATATGAATTTAATAAGTAAAAGTTTACTGGAAAGGTTACTGCGAAAGTTTACGCAGAAATCTACACAATCTGGTTTCTTAGGCTTATAACACTGTTAGCAGAAAAAGGTTTGTTTTAAGGCCATTGGGAAACTGAAATACCCCCGTCGCAGCAGACCTGCGTACTCAGCGAATTTCCAAATCAATAATATAATAATAATAATATATGACAAGTTTGGTCAAAATCTGTCGATAAACATGAGAATTTTTGCCTATTCTCCATAAGATTAAAATGGGAAAGAGTGAGTAGGTTTGCTGCTGTGAGGAATACTGAAAGTAGCCATTTATAGCATCAAAAATTTTATTTTTAACATTTATACCAACTTTCATCAACATCTGTCCATAAATATAGGAGTTTGCCTAATCTCCATATGATTAACATGGGAAAAGAGTATGCAGGTTTGCTGCCATGATAAACACATAAACTATAATTTTTTAGCACAAATGTATGGATCTCAACCACATGAAGCTAAATATCAAGTTTCATCCAAAAATATTAGATAATAAGTGAAAAATTAATTTTTTCTAATCCTCCATAAGATTAACATTGGAGCCTCAAAAATACAACGTACTGTGTTTAGATTTTTTTATATCTCGGTAACCGTTGAAGATAGAGAAAAACTTTAAGGAACTTAATTGTGTAGTTTTTAAAGCTGATTCCAATGGTGAAATATAAAATTAGAAATTTTTAGAAATTACATGTGAAAACGCAAAAAACCCATTTTGGGGTACAAAACCCCATTTTGGGGTACAAAACCCCCCCAAACTACCCGTTCCCATTGACCGATATGTCTGGTTTACGAACTCGTCCGAGCATTTGTAGGAATACACGTCTCTACCAAATTTGGTCTCGATCGGACCTTTTTTACGAGAGTTATCGTGTTCACAGACACACACACACACACACACACACACACACACACACACACACACACACACACACACATATATATATATATATATATATATATATATATAAATTTTAACGACTATTGTTTTTGGTCTCTGGGCACCTAAAGAAGAAAAAATAACATGGTCTCGGGCTTAACTCTTGCCATGAGACCTACGGTAATAGCTTCTTCCCTATGGGAAATTCGCTAAAACTATACTTTTGCCTTGATATCCCAAAAAATCCAAAAACCCACCATAAACCTTTTCATGATCACTCGCAATATCTGTTAAGTGAAGTAGATACCCAAGTTGGGACACGTTATGCCACGGCATATGCTGGGCGCTACTGCCGTGACTACGCACATTCCTCTTCTCCCATCTCAGGTTCACGACCATTATGCTGAAGATAGGTTGAGGGGATCATGAAGCCCGCCATCTGCCATAGACGGTTAAGCACGTTATTTCAGAACACGTATTATGTAATTATGTAACTCCTCTTAAATCAACATAAGCAACGGTAACAGTATTATGTTTCTGAAACAGATTTTTTGGGTGGGATAAGAACCATAATAATTTATATTCTGACGATTTTAAGGTTCTGTTTTAATTGATAATTAAATATAGCCTATTACAAGATGATTACATTTTGATTAACAAGTAAACGTGTCAGGAAAGATTTAATTAACAATTAAAAATGTTTAGCAACAAGGATATGTTTGTTTGAAAATTTCGAAGGTGCCAATGTTCAGCTGGATGGAAGAAGTGTGATGGTGATTCTAAAGGTACGCTTCCCCAAGGTGACTTTGGGATTCCCCTTCCAAAATTCCCACTATACACAACCTACCAGATACCTGATACCTGATGATTGACCAGGTATGGATACACCGCGACCTTAAGATCTATTGTCCCCCTCTGTCAGTTCTAGTTGACTTCTAGAGCTCACCCTCCTGCCCCAATTTCCTTTATGAAGTTGACTAGCTGATAAGGTTCCAAATGAAGTACATCCTCAATATGTATTTGGTGTCTCACAAAGCATCTCATTATCTCTTTTTCATGCGACTACACCTCACTCTGTCAGGAGATGTGTTGACATTTCTTCCTTCTCCTGACAGGATCTGGAGTCGTCACTATCCACTATCCACTCATTATCCTAAAATGTCTGTTTGCAAAGACCAGATAGAAGTCTGGTTACCTCTAAGATTATTTACTAAGGTCATCACTCCTCTTATAATTTGAGTTGCCAAGTAATATTTTGGCTTAGCCACATCCTGGGGAAACAATTCATATTCTTTATCTTGGACACACAACCTAAGATAGGTAAAACTTGATTATGTTACAAGCAGACAATAATATTATCCCTTTTCGCTTATCCCAAACTACTCCAATGGTCGTGCCACCAAGGTACTATCCGTCTGTGGTACGACAATCCTGAATGAATCGAATAATGGTGTCATGGGACAGCAATTTTTAAATCTTCTCATTGGATACTAGCTTATTGGTCAAGTAGGAGAGGCAAATACGTATATCATAGCCACAACGGGACCCGCAGTGGTAAACGGAAAACAGCCCGGCGAAGTTTAGCAGCCGTCGTGCTGCCTCCAGTAATTTCGTTTGTAGCCTCTCATTTTTTGAGAATGCCGCCCATCGGCACCAATCACTGTTGTTAGAGGCCATTCACCGCAGAAATCACTCTCCGTTCTGATTGCACCGCGAAAACTGTAAATATTGCTAATAAAACCGATAATTAAGGAAGAATTAATATCTTGTGGTGTCAGAAATGCTTGGGGCATCGCAATTACAGATTCGTTGTAGAGTATCATTGAAGCTGACGGACCTTTAATGTTTATTCATCAGCTGTTTTTGTCTCCAAGTCCGAGGTATCTGCTTTAGTTGTGTTCCGTCTCGAAACTTTTAAGTCGAGTATAAGATTTATTGTTTATATATTTTTGTCTTATTTCGATTTTACATATTTTTATTAAATTTATTTTTGTGAAACTTGTGATATATAAGCCTTTAATGCATGTTGGGCTTTGTAAAATTAACTCAAAACTAACTACGCTGCTTTTGATTAATCAATATCAATCAAGATTATCTTGATGGTATGAGGACTTAACTGTCAATTACCTGTCTGAAATGGCAACCTACCCAGGTAGGTATTTTAAGCCAAGTGTGTATGAGAAATGAGTTTAAGATGATTATGGTGCGATCTCGTATTCTTGTTAGTGACTCATTACGCTACGGTACCTCGCTGTCTTTAATTTGCCGCACATAAGGGCCTGTGTGGTGAAAAGTATGGGACCATTGACTACCTTTACAGTCTAGGCAACACAACAGCTTGGTGTATTTGTCTCTCTCTCCCTCTACACTCCCAGAGAACACTACAAGGTCTTGAGCACGATGCCCAGAAGGAAGGGAGCGTACTTTGCTTACTTGAGGTAATAAAATGGGTGTTGATAGGTTATGTCATATAAATGAAAGATCAAAGTAAGATCAAAGTTTCCCTACTCTATTACCTTTCAATGAAATAATAATGTCATGGAACTGGATATTGAATCTTCTAGGAAACGTATGGGGTAGTTAACGCTTCCAAGGATTACGTTGTCCACGTCCAACCCTTAAGGATGGTTTTCCCATCCTTATAAACCCTTAGCTTTTGGTACCAATTTTTCACAGGTGACCATTTCACCTGACAGCTAAGATTATGTACAACAGATGCAGAATATCTCTCATGGTCCTGAGTCATTTTCCTAGACCCCCTTTCTTTCGGGAGGAGGCAGAGGCGGTAAGGACGGACTCGAGTTCATCCACCTTCTCTTCTGGAGCGGCCCCGGGGATGAATAATAGCCTGGGTCACACCGAGGAACTGGTTTGAAACCTGCATCACGATACTATACTTGTGCCGCAGCACTAAATAAATTATCTCATGCAAATCAATCGCCTAAGAGGAAAAGAGCAGATCCAGTGGCGCGTCCATGGTTTTTGCCAGAGGCGCGATATTCCCCGAACAATAAAACCCATAAATATTCCTTACGATTTAAGAGTCTTCAACAGTGCCGTTATAATGAATTTTAGTCCTATAAGAACAATGTTACTTTTGTCCCTGTTTTATTTCTTAATCCACGTTACCTGCTATCTGACACCTCAACCAACTTTTTACGGCTATTGTGTGGCCGGTGATGCTGTCCTAAAACTAACTGGGAAATATACATTTCCAAAATTGCTATGCGAGGTTCCTGATTAAGTTCAATAATATTTTTGAGGATTCGTCAAAGAAACTCCCCTCTCCGAAATTTAGTGTAAAAACTTGTTATTTTCGTAACTAAATATTTTTAGTTTTGATGTTAGATTCTTGAGGATAAGGTACCATCCTTCCTTAAACAATCATCGAAGCCGGATAGACACGTCTGACGACATATTGTACACCCACTGGAAAGAAGGCATTGATAAAGATGCGAAAGCTAGGATATGGTCAGTCTACCTAATTTTCAAGGAAGAAAAAACTCTAAACCAATACAGATCCAAGCCTTGACTACGCAACACGCTAAGAGGATTCACACTGCAATTCAACAACTCTAAAGCCCCCCAGACAAGGAAAGGGTTCTCCTAGGGTGCCCTGATCTTTCTATTTGAGGGTATACGCCCAATGACAGTACATCTCCTGCCCGGCAAACCACAAGTACATGGCGAGTAAGTATCCCTCCTCCAGGGAACGATTCCCAAGTTATCATCACTCCCTGACAATTCTGGTCAGACTGAGTGTTCAGGTTCAGCTGGGAGTCAATAAAGCCCCCAGGAGGAAGAGAAAAGAAACCGACATACTGGATATCCAAAAGACTTGCCTGTAATCGGACATGTTTTATGTACCTAATTTCGATGTCTGAACTAGCAAAAAACAATCAAAGAGGTCCCGGCTAGGGGCGCAGGTCTACCTCTATTTTTAGCATCTCCGTGTACATAAACATGAACCTAAAAGGAAGAAACTTATAAAATACAATGATTGATTGATTTGAGGGGTTTGGACTCCAGGTCCCGATACGTCAACCTTGTGGCTTATTAGGTTCCCCATAGGCGCTAGATGGGTAGATCGATTCCTATACCTTCTACGAAGCTCAGAAGCTTTTTCGCTATACTAGTGCCTCACCCGTCAAATACCTCACCCGGTTGTTCAAGACCGAAAAGGGCTCTTGCCCTTGCCCGATCTCTCACAGTCTAGGATGATTTGCTTTGCTGTCTCCAAAGAGCTTCTGCATAGCCTGCAGTCTGGTTCATCGCGATTGATCTTCAGAGTGAGTAGATGTTTCCTAAAATGGCTATGTACAGTGATAAGAGCAATGGCCCACCTAACCTGCCCTCTGCTTGGCCTCAGCAGCTAGCGAGTGAAGGATGAGGACGGTCCGGGGAGCAGCTTCTTGCTGAATTCGTGCCTAAATAAATTCTTGCTAGATAAAGGACAAACTTGTAAATTTAAATTTGTATAGCAAACTATTTCACTTTTAGCGAGATTTTATAATGACAAACTTGTAATGATGAACTTTTAAAGCAACGAATTTGAATAACGACGAAATATTATAGCGTTAAACTTTAAAAACAAACTTGTACATCGAAGAGCTTAAATATCACTTGTGGCTTTGTATTTATCAGGTGCACGATATAAAAACAAAAAGATGAAATTATAAATTAAACGTTTTGTGGTGTAATATTAAATTGTAGACAGAAAACAGTATATATTTCCTTTGACGCTATTACAAAATACATAATTGAGTTCATGAAGTACACGTGTTATGTGTGACGTGTGGATAGCTGTACAATAGCTCTCATATTTCCGTGTTTCCCAGAACCATCGCCGAACGCCACGTCAGACCTATTTATGTTATACAGTACTACATCAGGTTATACAACCTCATCTAATCTTCCTTAGCGTTAAATCTCACGGGGTTCGGTCGCTCATTGAGGCATAAAGAAATAAAAGATCACCAATAAAAGCCTGAAAAAATCCAGATGGAATGCAGCAAAGACTCTCATGGACAAATAAAGATATTAGGTTTGATACACAAGAAAATAGTGGTATAAATAAAAGTAATATTAAAACTTTATTGGATGAACTAAAAAATCATCATACGTCCTTCCCTTACTGGACACAACTTGGATGCTTCTACCTGGGCAAAGGATAGTGATAATTTTTAAATCTCTTAGGCAATTGAATCAGAGGCAAAGTCAACTGTCAAGACCATAACAACTGTAACAGATAAAGTCAAGACTCTCTCTCTCTCTGCAGAAGCTCAAGATCAAGCATTCACATCCAAGTCAAGAAGAGTCTGGTCTTAAACAAATGTCAGGGAGAATAAGCCTATCAGAAGATATGAGTGTAACTGAAAATGGGAGATATTCCATAGTAAACCCTAAGAAATGCTGATTTCAAGAACAAGCTTTGGCAGCACGTAGCTCCTTAAACCATTTCTACATTTGTGTTACCCAAGAACGGAAGTACGCTATATGTTTGGAAGCCGGTGCGATTAATGATGTTGTTGTAACGGGTATTAGACACAGTAAGGACGGTGAACGGATTGAAAGTGATAGAGCAAAGGAGAGCGATGTTTGCGAGGAGAGAAGAGGGAAGAGAGATAGAGAGAGAGAGAGAGACAGAGCAGCGGAGGTGCTCCAGCACTTCAGGAGCCGTCTTCAGTCTGTAGTGAACAGCAGTCGTGTCTAGTGTTGGGTTCAATGACCTCTTTATTTACAAGTAAGTATTTATACTATTTTTATGAACTTTTTGTAGAATTTTGTTACATAATTATTGCCATATTACAATTAAAATTTTATTGACCCAGAAGGATGCGAGGAGAAATTCCTGAGCTCGCCTAACGGCAGTGTTTGTGCGCGTGCGAACACTCGTTTGACGGGTAACCTGTACCGTTACGAACCTACGAACCGCCTTACATTCGTAGCCAGAATCGTATTTCAAATAACGAATTTGTGTAAAATATACGGTGAACTAACACATAGTTTCTCCATCTAACAATAAAGTTTAAAAAAATAAACACCTGTGTATATAATGAAACATATTTCATATATAAAATAAAATGTAACAATATTATAGTATAAGAACTCAATCAATCAACAACAATACAATACATAATTGTTTTTTTTATTTTTCTATTACCTCTCTTTAAAAATAATGAAACCGTTTTTAATTTATTGGCCTTTGTCTATCGTGATATCAGCTGTTTTCTACTTCCAGTGTCGTTTTCCAATTAGTATTTGCCGTTCTTCATTATGCTGACAAGCTGAAGGAGTATCTGAGATTGCTATTTCCATTGAACTTTAAGTCAAATTAAGTTTTAATTTTTATAATTACCTTGATTAAAAAAATATGGAGAAACAACAAAAATTGGACAACATTTTCATCAGAATGGTAATAACAAAGTTTTTTGGTGATGTAACCTTAAGCTTAAGGTTACACTAAAGATATCATGCAACACGGTTGTAACCAAGGATCATGTAACACAGTTTTGAGATAAAGAAGATTGCTTCGTATTCCCTATAAGAATACATTGGGCGCCGTAACGTTCTACGTCTAGCACGAAAATTGAAAGTACCCTTTTCTGGAACCTTTTGCCGTATATTAATAACTCAAAATACTAATTTGTTTTGGTTTTGAGCTGGTTTTAATGACAATAAGTAGATTTTTTACAGTTCATTTTTGTTTTAACGGAAAATCCAAAATATTTTTTACATTTATAAGCCTACATTTCCTGACATGCTACTGTCAAATTATTTGGGAACCTAATTTGAAACCATTAAATTGAAGTCAAATTTGTTATAGTGGTGTTTGTGATATTTGGTGTATTTCAGTTTGTAGAAGGTTTTTGGGCGTAAACTATCCTTAAAGATATTGCCAAACCACATAATTGCACAAATGATTAGAAAATTGTAGTCTCGGGGTCGGATCACAGCCATCAGGCAGATCGTCAGACAGCCCAAAACTACTTTTTGAGTGAATGAATAAATTTATTTATTTCCAAATAATAAGTACTGTTTAACATGAGAGATTAAGAATCAGGGAGAGTTATAATATGTCCACGCATAACTCAAATTCAACACCTATTACAGGGTTTCTTCTGCATATTGAATTTCCTATTAAAAGGAACAAGTATCAAAGGTTCTGGTTTTCATGATTAGCGAGAGTCGTTTTGAAAATACTGTATACCTTTAAGTTCTTCACAAATAAAATCATTATTTGTTTTTAAGGGCAGGCTGACCCACATAAAATCTAACGTTAGTTTAATGTATCATATCTCTCAAACTATAAGAGACAAAAAATGTTTATTTTTAATTTCAAAGTTTAGCTCATTGATTAGCTCCTCACGAAAAGTAAAAAAATTCAAATTTTTTTATACTTGATTTATTTTTATTATTTGTTTATTTTATTATTTTATTTTTTTATATTTTATATATTATTTTATATTTTTTATTATATATATACTTGCTTGCCATTTCACAGAAAAGTATAAAAGTTGATATTCTCAGCCTGGTATCTAAATTTTGCCAAATCCTTCCGAATGTAACTAGTTTTCCTTGTGAAAAGGTAATACAAAAGATGGTACTGATATCTGTAATATTTTTTCTACGAGTTACAACAAAAATGTCAAAAAACATATTTTCAGTAAATGCGAAACTCAATGCATGCTGAACAAGTAGAGGCCAAAGGCATAGTAGACGAAAATAGTTTTCAAAATCAAATGTTATTTTTAATTCTTGGTATAGAACACTAATCGTTGTAAAGAGGAGATTTCAGAGAATAATAAACCCAAAGATCGAAAAATAAATGAACATTTTTGGTCGGACTGCATTTAATGTTTGCATTTTCTACTGTCCAGCCCAGAACTCAGTCCAGAGCATGTCTCGAGATGGAGCATGTTATTTTCCACATGGCTCACCTCTGTAATGACATGATTTCTGTATCTCAGTATATCACCGCATCAATTGTTCCATAATAACTTTCCATTCAATAACTTTCATTCAGTTTCATTGATACTGCCGTTCCTCCGGACATGTTTCTTGGTTTTAATATCCCAATCAGGTATGAGTAGTTGATACAATTTCTGAACGCATTTATAATACAAATTTCCTTGATTTGTTGCAACTTCTTTATTATAAGTCAACCGGTTGAGTTATCGTTGTATGGCTCCAGACAATTTTTAAACCGGTTTGAACGTTGACATTTTGACGGGCGCAGGTGAATACGCATAAAACCTGACAAGGTTTGAGGAAATTTGATGAGATTTCTCTTCAACTCTTCACAGCCAGTCTATCTACGTCTGGAGGGTGACTCGTCTGGCACCTAAGCATGAGAGGTCAAGGGTGCATGTTGACTGTGGCTGGGGCAGGGGTAAAGTGGCGGTTAGGGTAGTGAGAGGATGGTAAGAAGTTTTGCCATCCATTATTCAAAGGGATTTTTAGGGGTGTTTCTGCAAATTCAAACATTCTTGTCTTCAGAATTGATAAATGAATATGTATTACAGTAGACTCCTCGCTCGCGGCCTCCGGATGGTTCGGCAGACCACTGGAATAAAAATCCTTATTTTATCGAGGTTACTGAAGCCGACTCACGTTTTAGTTTCGCACAACGAACAACAGATGAGTTCAACAGCAGATGACATAAAGATTTTTATAAAACGGCGGGAATATGAATAGACAGAAAAAACTGAAGAAAATGTTCTACGAAAAAATATTGATTTCTTTAAAACTGTAACAGTACTGTACAGTACTTTAAACTTCAATCCAGAAACGATTTATTGTTGATGTTTTCTTTCTACGTGTATTTAGGCCTACAGTACGTATGATTTGTGTGTGAAATAAATTAATATTGTAAGTTTTTAAGTGAACATTACTTTTTTATTAGCCAACTACAACATTTCTGTGGGTGAGTTAAAAATTTATAAGCTTAGTCTTCTTTAGATTAGTGTTACAGTACTGTACTACGAAAATGTACAGCTCTTACAACACTGTTCTAGTAAAGACTAGTCTTATTAATGTATCATCGTGGTTCGGCCCCGAGGTGGCCGAAAGAGAGGAAGTCTACTGTAATAGGTCACAAGAGGACATTATCATGTTCAATGGGTGACACTTGTGTGGCCCTGTATATTTGTATATTTTGTATATTTTTGCCCTGTGTGTTCTGTATTTTGATATTTTGTCGCCCAATGGCTATGTGTTGGTAATTCTTATTAATTAACATATTATCAAAGGTATCAGGATTTAAAAGCATTCTTTAAAGATAACAGTAACAGCATGTTATTTTCTTCGAAATTAAGTAAATTTCTTAGATACCTTAAAATTATAATAGTTTCTCATTCCTGTTGTACAAAATTCTCTTAAGGAAAATACAAATTGAAGAACCATAACGTAATATGATATTATATCGAATTAATGTGAAGTCAAAGACACAAAATGATTGAACGATTGTTTAGCAAAAGTGTAAAGTGAAAAAATTAGATTTTTAAAAATTTATACACAAATAACTTGAAACCCCCATTTTGGGGATACAAAACCGCCCTAGTATATAGTTAATGTAGTCCCATTGCGTTGCCGAAGAGTGCGGATACGGTAATAAAGGGTCCAGCTAGAGGTAGGGATTTTTAATCATGATCCTAGGGATTTTTTAACTAAAATGGTGGCAACACTGGCGGAGACGGTAGTGAGGGGGTGGTGAGAAGGTTGTCTTCGTTCATGTGTCGAGCAATTAATGCACGCAAGTGAGAGTGAAATGCTTATGTGATAAACACTGCTCTAAATACTATCGCGAACACCTCGCAGCTACTAGCGTTCGGTTTCTTATTTGGCACTATCAGCAAATTGCATGGTTACCCGCATATTAACTATTTTTTATTTTAACTACTTTGACATTTTCTATTTGTGATTTATTTCAAATAATTTTGAACGAACCATTTAAAAATGGTAGAAAAGGATTTGAAATTTCAAAACCTGTATTACAATCACATGTACAATGTTCTAAAAAAATCTCATGGATCGGGTTCATGGATTGGAAGGAAATAAATCAAAAACTACTTTTAAATCCTGGCTTTCAATCAATGAATATATAGTCTAAGTCGGCAAAAATGTGAAAAATATTTATAAGATAAGGATGTGTTGGATATTTGACCCTTTTAAAAAAAGTTTTAATATAAGGGTCTATAATTCTATATTTTGTCTATTTTTATTCTTAGACGTATAAATATTATTCTCTTATTACATTCCTTTATTGATATACCACGATAAAATACCAATAACGTATAAACGTAATGGTTATACAGTAGTGACCACGCAAACCCTAAGTAGACGCAGATGGCCTATTACAATCGTAATCGCCCGGCACCCGTCATGGACAAAATATCAAAAACCATCAGATTTGACTATAATTTATCTCTTGTAATCTGTACCTTCAATGTTCAGATGGCCATGACAGTTACATTTTACATCCGAGGAACATTTTACATCCGTACTGGCGGAGAGGGGGGAAAAACATACCATATAGTTAGGGTATGGTAAAACCACTTCAGAGAGATGAAACAGAAAATGAAACACTTAAATACCTATGTTTATGTGAACCTTTTTACTCGTTTTGACATTTTCCATCACGATAAGTAAACCACGTTTCACGAGTTTTAGGGATTTGGGATCTGACCCCAACCTCAGGTGAGCTAGAATCTAAAATGTAACAAGATTAGTGCATAATCCGGACTAAGTTTATATAAAGCTGAAAACCTAAAGGTTTAAATAATAAAAAAAGGATAAAGTTTTTCTCGAGGCTTTGTGACGAGTGGACTTGTTTCGTTTGATGTGTGCGTGACTTTCAATGATTGTAATTGTTTGTAAGTATTTTTTACTGCTTTAAACTTTTTTGTTTTCAATTTTATACCGGCCTATGTAATTGTTTATAAGTATTTTTTACTGCTTTAAACTTTTTGTTTTCAATTTTATACCGGCTTAGTCCTTATTATGTACTAATCTTGTTATGTTTAAGGTTATAGCTGACCTGAGGATGGGATTAGATTCCAGATCCCGAAATTTCATGAAACTTATCATGTTGGAAAATGTCCGAAGTAAAAATCTAAATAACAAACGACTGTTTCATTATTTTAATTTGAGATCATTGGCTTCCCGTTTGCGGTGTCTGATTTTCAAGCTCGTGAGTAAGGAAGTACCTTCACAGAGAGATACGGAAGCACCAAGGCGTTGATATGATCTTCTAGAGTACTAATGCTCCATCCCGCATATTTCCATCAGTCGTATCTAGGAACGGATCTTTTCCCGTAGCGGATATCGCACGGTCGCGGTTCTGCACTGGTCGAATGCCTAACCAGAGCAGCGTTCTGTTCTAATCGTTCCCTGTGCGCAGACGCGGTAACGGACTACGCTGCGCAGTCGCACTGCTGTCATCATGACTCTGAGACGGAGCGTAATCACGAGTCGTTACCGGACGAGCGTCACACAGACTGCAGGATCTCGTGATTAACGTTGTAATGACGCGTAGAAAATTTACCAATTGTGGGTACATTAGGGGGTTCCCTTCGGTTCGTTGAGTTATTTTTTATAAAATAACATATCTAATACCTAATTTTAAAATATAATGCTGGCAGTTCAACACAGCCTAGACGAATGTCCAACACTAGTTGAAAAAGTGATTGGAAAATTTAGTTCATATATGTTTAACAATAAGGGTCGTTGTGATTGATCCTTGTGAGACTCCATAAATACAATTTCTCCGCTCAGATTATACCTCACGTAGGGTTTACCATAATTATACAAAACATCAGTATAGTGAACGCTATTTGACAAATAAGTGCAAAATAAATTCCATATTTCAACCTTCTCAATAAGTTTCCATGATTAACCCTATTGAACGCTTTAATCAGGTAAAAATATATAACATCAACATTTTAAAGTTTTCTAGGATAGATCCTTTTTCTGTTTAGTGGACTAGAGTTTCATTGGGTTGGAGCACGAACCCTCAAAAAACCGTTCTCAGGTACAAGCCTAGATCTGGATTGTTTTGATTGTTTTCTACTCCTCTTAGAATTAGGCAGTCTCTCCAAGTTGTACATTTCCCATCATTATGAATCCCTCCTTTTCTCTGACTGTACAATACCCCGCAGGAAGATGTGGATAGCTGAAATTTATAAGCACATCCCTCAGTATCTAAAATCCAATGCCTGAGATATAATTGGATTGAATTTTTATCGCGGGGTGTCATAAACACACAAAACTCGTGGACCAGAATTTTGGTCCTCTCTGAGAGTAATTTAGGGATTTTATTTTTGCAGTAGTGTAAAAATGGGAGTTAAAGAGTTAGAGTGTTAGGGAGAAATAAAAGTCAGTGACATTCATAGAATACTTACTTTAACTTACTTACATTGATTCATTACTTACTTACATTGATTCTACTTATAGAATTAATGGCCACAAATCACAAACCATAACACAAAATCCCCATGGGAGGGATTTGTTTGGAGAAAAATGGTAGGATAAAACCGGTTATAGGCAAATTTCTCTTTTAGGTTAATAAGGGTTCGTACCCTACGTGACAAACAATTATTATAGACAAGAACGGAGCCATAAGTTTCTTTCCGTTACAAATGATCGGTGGAGAACAAAATAGATATGTATAAATAAAATAAAGATGCTTCTCGACAACCCACAACAGACGTATACACTAAAAGAATGATTAGAAAGAGTACGTAAAAGTACTAGGAGGTGATTTTGCTCTTGAGATGTCGTTTGGTGTGTAATATCACCTGTTAACTTTCCTCAGGGAGACGTGCCGTCCGTTGTTCCCACGGTTGGACATCACGCTTCTGTACTACTCGTCACAACACACTACTATCACCTTTGTTCTACTGGCCACAAGACGCTACTGTGCCCTTTGCCATACTGGCCACAACACGCTACTATACCTTTGACTTTACTAACCACATCACGTTTCTATACTCTTTGTCATACTGGCCAATACACGATACTATCTAGTTTGAACTACTAGTTAAAACATGCTACCTATAACCTTTTTCTTCAACTGGCCACAACACGCTACCTTTGGCTTTACTGGACACAAGACGCCTCCTATACCTTTTGCTCCTCTAGCCGCAATAATACGCTATTATACCCTTTGTCATACTGGCCAAAACGCGCTACTATCTCGTTTGAACTACTAGTTAAAACATGCTACCTATAACCTTTTTCTTCTACTGGCCACAACACGCTACCTTTGGCTTTACTGGACACAAGACGCCCCCTATACCTTTTGCTCCACTGGCCGCAATAATACGCTATTATACCCTTTGTCATACTGGCCAAAACGCGCTACTATCTCGTTTGAAACTGCTACTGGTTAAAAGATGCTACTTTACCCTTTGTCCTATTGGCCATAACACGCTACTACGCCTTTTGTCATAATGACCACAAAACGCTACTGTACGTTTGTCTTTTCTAGCCACAAGACACTACTACCCTATACCTTTTGCTCTACTGGCCATAGCACGCTACTATACTCTTTGTAATAATGGCCAAAATACGCTACTATCTCCTTTGATCTACTGGTTAATACAATCTAGTATATCCTTTGGCATACTGACCAAAACACGCAACTACCCACTTTGCTCTATCGGTTACAACATAGTAGGAACATAGTAGAATGTTGCAGTATTATTCCCTTTGCTCTACTGCTTACAACCGTTTCTTACTGCTTGTTCTACTGACCACAGCCTGTACCTCTTCCTCTACTATCTACAACAAGCTACTATACCTTGTGCAACTGGCCAGCACATGTACATGCTATATGAACGGCTACTCTTTGTTACAATTCCAAATTGATTCATCAATTTGGAATTCATTCTAGAATTCTAGAATTATGAATTCTAGAATTCTAGAATTCATTCAATTTGGAATTCCACTCTAGAAAATCATCGTTTGCCTCTTCGCAAAACTGCATTTTCTGCTCACCAGGTTCCCAAAGATCAGACTCTCATTATCCTGATTGCTATACCTGTTACTCAGGTATAGCGGACAAAAGGCTAAACGGGTTACAGTGTTACTCGTTCAGCCTCTTGTCCGCCTATGCTTAGGACTGCCATCTAACAAAAAATAAAAGTTTTTTGGGCCTTCATGAATGACGAAAAGATGTATTTTCACAAAGCTTGATTTGAAAACACAGTTCACACGTTCAGAGTCATACATAAACACAGGGAACCAGTTTTCTTCTTCAGGATCCTACGTTGGAATTCTTTCCTCTGGATTCGGAGGGAGAGAAGAATAGAGGATTCGGGATTGGGGTTATCGACCCTCACGTGGAGGATCCCCGCCCAGCGACTCCGAAGAGACTTACGATGAGCTACTGAGCTCCCGTCGTATCCACCACACTCTCGACACTCCCAACTCCATCCACCGCCCAATGACGACACTAAGCCGTGATCGCTGTCCATATGTTGCGCTACCGTTACAACTCAGGTTTCCCTCAGGCTAGACCATCACAAACGAGATAACGCAAATGCCGATGGAACTGTTTATACAAACGAGTTCCTTAGTACCGTAAACTTTTAATAGTTCAACACTTAGTAGACACTACTATATATCGGACTTTCTGATCTACTAATCCTTTCAACGTAATTTCATGTTAAACGTAACAGTACATTTGATGTTCTAATATCTACAGAAAAATCACCAACATCGCAGCTCAAATATATAGTAAATATTGTATATTTTGATAACAATTCACTGACATTGAATATATTAAAAACAAAATGCTTGCTTACTGTTACTGTTAAAGACTAAGATCCACGACAGAGATGTTTTTACATTCATTCCTGTATTGATCCGCCGTCGCAGTCCTGTTCTTGCCAAGTCATTCACCAAGTAGACGTAGGCCTACACAAATATTTGGGATTAATACTAGATAAACGAGTTTCATGGATTCCTCACATCCAATACGTGAAATTAAGACTAAGAGGGTTCATTTACGCTTTTTCTGAGCTTGGTAGGGTTTTGACGGTGGATCACTGCAGGACTGTTTCCTTCGCCTAAGTGCAGTCCATACTACACTATGGTATCCTGGCGTGGGGCGGGGTCTCGTCTGCTGTTTTGGAACCACCGAGTGTCGCACAGAGGTATCTTATAAAGATCATATTGAGGAAGCCGTTGAGATATCCAACAGATCAGCTTTTTACTGAGCTTAATGCGTTGAGAATTAGACAACTGTATATATAATCTCTTCTTTTGTTCATTAAAAGCAATAAAAGAGAATAGAGAGTATTTAGAATATTTACCACCGTACAACATGAGTACCCTACTAGACACAGGTTAAATTTTGGTTACGACAGTCTCCGTTCAACGTTCAGCTCAATCAAGTACTCTTCTTCTGCGCACAGATCAGTAGTCTATGCAAAGGAACATTTTTCATGCTTTATTTATCATTGTAACTCCATGTATTTATCCTTTTTGGAAATAAACAAATAAAAAATAGCGACGAATGATGCCCGAAAGAAGTGTTTATATGTTCCGAAATATACACCACTCTAGTGGTGTATATTCGTGAAGGTTACTCTACTGATTTAGAATGAGGTATTGAACACTCATGGTATAGAGTGAGGTGTTGAAAATTCCTAGTGTAGAGTGAAGCAAGGTCATTCTATCGGTGTATATGAGGTGAATGTGAACTTTACTGGTGTAGATTGAGGGGAAGTTTACTCTACTGATATATATGAAGGTGAAGGTTACTCTACTGGTGTAGATAGAAGTGAAGGTTACTCTACTGGTGAAGAGTGAGGTGAAGGACACTCTACTGGTGTAGATTGAGGGGAAGTTTACTCTACTTATATATGTTAAGGTGAAGGTTACTCTACTGGTGTAGATAGAAGTGAAGGTTACTCTACTGGTGAAGAGTGAGGTGAAGGACACTCTACTGGTGTAGATTGAGGGGAAGTTTACTCTACTGATATATATGAAGGTGAAGGTTACTCTACTGGTGTAGATAGAAGTGAAGGTTACTCTACTGGTGAAGAGTGAGGTGAAGGACACTCTACTGGTGTAGATTGAGGGGAAGTTTACTCTACTGATATATATGAAGGTGAAGGTTACTCTACTGGTGAAGAGTGAGGTGAAGGACACTCTACTGGTGTAGATTGAGGGGAAGTTTACTCTACTGATATATATGAAGGTGAAGGTTACTCTACTGGTGTAGATAGAAGTGAAGGTTACTCTACTGGTGAAGAGTGAGGTGAATGTGAACTCTACTGGTGTAGATTGAGGGGAAGTTTACTCTACTGATATATATGAAGGTGAAGGTTACTCTACTGGTGTAGATAGAAGTGAAGGTTACTCTACTGGTGAAGAGTGAGGTGAAGGACACTCTACTGGTGTAGATTGAGGGGAAGTTTACTCTACTGATATATATGAAGGTGAAGGTTACTCTACTGGTGTAGATAGAAGTGAAGGTTACTCTACTGGTGAAGAGTGAGGTGAAGGACACTCTACTGGTGTAGATTGAGGGGAAGTTTACTCTACTGATATATATGAAGGTGAAGGTTACTCTACTGGTGTAGATAGAAGTGAAGGTTACTCTACTGGTGCTGGTGTAGATTGAGGGGAAGTTTACTCTACTGATATATATGAAGGTGAAGGTTACTCTACTGGTGTAGATAGAAGTGAAGGTTACTCTACTGGTGAAGAGTGAGGTGAAGGACACTCTACTGGTGTAGATTGAGGGGAAGTTTACTCTACTGATATATATATGAAGTGTGAAGTTACTCTACTGGTGTAGATAGAAGTGAAGGTTACTCTACTGGTGAAGAGTGAGGTGAAAGGACACTCTACTGGTGTCATTGAGGGAAGTTTACTCTACTGATATATATGAAGGTGAAGTTACTCTACTGGTGTAGATTGAAGTGAAGGTTACTCTACTGGTGAAGAGTGAGGTGAAGGACACTCTACTGGTGTAGATTGAGGGGAAGTTTACTCTACTATGAAGGTGAAGGTTACTCTACTGTGTAGATAGAATTAGGTTACTCTACTGGTGAAGAGTGATTAAGGACATACTTTAAAAAATACACTACTGTGTATTTAGACATTTTCAAACTACATATACAGTGTACAGTCAGTGATGGCTAGGTAGTGCTCGTCTCACTATTATAGATCTGAAGAGAATGTGTGAAACAAGGCATATGATTACCTCCGGTCACTCTGTGTCGAAACTCCTTGTCAAAAATCATACAAACTATTAGCGAATTAGTACATAAATATTCGAGCATAACTTTTGATTTTACATTGATGTTTTCCCTACATTTAATTCTGGTAAAAGATTAATTAGGGAGAGTGATTATTTATATTTATTTTAAAAACTTGTACAATACCAAAATAACTACTCTCCATTTAACTACAGCACGGTAGCTCAGAGGTAAAGTACTGACTTGGTAACACTTCACACGTTCCTGGATCGAAACCAGAAGAGACGAATGTGTTGAGGTGTGTTAAATACTTTAAATAAAAAACGCTTGGCTATCCCAGGCGCAACAAGGTTGCCGGTGGAGACGTTTTCCGCATGATAGAAGGCGAAGGGAGGGGTTTCACGCGCTCCTACATACTACGCCCGCTTTGGGTGTAATTAATTCAAAAATTTGGATCTTTTAAGATCCAAAAGCACTACCACAAACTAAAAGCTGTTATTCTTGTTTGTCGCTCAACAACAACAACAACGAATGCATACCGGTGTGGTAGCTCTGTGATAACGCTCTTGCTCAGTAAGTCAAAGTTTGCTGAATCGAAACCAGTGGCCGGGACTCCTGTCAGATGATGAGCGGTCACCTCTGGCTAGCCTATTTGACTAACACCACTACGGTACCTCGCCTAGACACTACCTTGGTGCCTAGACAAGTAAGGTTCCTCTGCCCTGGGAGTCAAACCTACGGTACCTCGCTCTCTTCAATTCGCAAAGGTTCTAGACTCATGATGATTGGCAGTTGAGGTTAAACAATTTAAGTTCATATTGTGTTTGGAAATTATAAAAACCTATAAGTAGAGCTACAGTACGGTACTTATTATAAAAATGGACAGTTTAAAGTTTTACAAAAGGGCTTTCTTCTAATTAATTGCCAAGATAGAATAATTTTACTAAAATAACAGCTTTGTAAAAATAATAGATAAACTCTAAAATTGTATTTAATTTATTTATTTTATTTTACAACAAAAAAACAAATTTATTTATTTTAAAAATCATCTAAATTTTATTACGATTAGTTGATATAGAAAATTTCTAACACGAAGGTTGTTTTAAAATTCTAAAAATTGTACTTCTTATACTCCCCATTGTAAGTCTTATAGAAACTATTTAATAATTCCCAACTGACAAGAATAAACACATAAAGTTTGTGCTTATGTACACATTACGCATGTGTAATGTTGCATCATTTATTTCTTTATTTAATTTTACAACGCTACATAATAGCTTGTTACACTAATTACAGCATTAATAGTATTAATTAATGTTAACATATTTGTCAGTCTTAAAAATAAATAGTTCCTGCCAAATGATGTAGTTCAATGGTGGTTCAATGGTAATTTCGTATTCAGTTTCTATAATATTTAATTAAAGTATTACAGTAATTATTCCAGATCATTTTCCCCTTTCCCAGCGAAACTTGCAATCAATATATTTTACAATAAATAAACAACAATAAATGCACAGCAATGGATAAATTAACAAAACTCATATATAATCAAGATGTATAATATATACAACCGCTTTAAATGTGACATGATACATAAAAAACAGGCCAATATTGAGTTTTTTGCGTAACTTTACCGAGGCCGGGTTTCACCAAATTACCGCTACCGATGGGTTTAATAACCCTACGTTAAAACTGACCGATGATTTAAACCACGGTTAAGCAAATATAAATCCAACAACAACAACGTGTCAATATTAACACTGGTTTCTTAAACGAGGGTTTCGAACAAATCGAGATAAGAATGAATTGTCATGACACAGAGCTGATATGTGAACACGTAAACTTAACCCCAAAATAGTTGTGTGTTTATGAGGAAAAATCCATTATGAACGAAGAAAAATAAATTTGTGGAAAAAATTGATTCCGTAGTTGAATGGAAAAAAGATAGAGCTAAAAATAATGAGTGCCTCTTGAGAGACGAACTGTTCACCGCGATCATTGATATGCCATCACTAAAGGCCTTTTGTGATAACCTAAAGAAAAAGGCAATAAATGGCAATAAATCAACCATTTTTTATCCTCCTAGGTCGGCGGACAACATACAAAAATGTCGCCATCACTTTCAAATACTAATTCTTAATGCTCTTCTTCTAGGATTCCGTGTTGCCATATTTACTTAAAACTTAAAAGTCTAATCTAATATAATAACTTGAAATACTGAAACAAAAATGAATCATTTACATAAACGGATGGAAATCGACTTTTGACTCTACAGTAAACTAAACGACTAAACGCTAGCAGAGATTTCCTTAACGAAAGATTATACAGGTTTACTGGCCAAATTTGGGCAGTCTAACGACGATTGGTGAAATCTGAATTCGCTTAAGAGGTTCAAAGGTGAAACGAAGAACTACAGCAAAAACACAACTTGGATATCTAACTTTCTAATCCAATAATAGGATAAATCAAATCAAAATGGGAATATTCTTTCGCATAGACTACAACAAATCTTTGCGCGGAAAAATAATTCCTGAAAATAAAAACAAATTCTTAAATATATAAAATTATAGGACTATAATAGAAATAAATTAAAACATACATTGAAAATAACAGAAAAATAGATACATATTTGTTTGTGTTTACTAAGTAAAAACACTGAAGAAAAATGAAGAAAACATACAGTTAAAAGGAAAACCGAAAAAAGAAATTGTGAAAATATAATGTATTTACTTCCTTTGAGAAATAACTAAGGCCTTGGACATGTGTAAAGGGAATGTTTTTAGTACCTCCAAACAGATGTCCTTAAAAACATATGACGTCACTTCCGTTACAATTATTGCGTGATGCGAATCGCTAACACCCCACAGAGCTTAGACATGCCAAAAATCAGGAACATCCGAGTCGGCCTCAAGCGTATGGTGAACGAATCAGTGTATTTGTAGCAGCAAGCAAAATTAATTTAAACCTTTAAACTATTTATAGTTTATATTCATGTTGAATGTTTTTGAAGATTTGCAGTTTATTATTTTTAATGAATAGAATTACCTTTTTAATCATGTTTGTTTATGTTTAGAACACCGACTTTTCCAGAAATAAATCGATTCACTCTATTTAATCGACAAGTGAATGAATATTCACACTTTTACCCGCGATCCGAGGTCTCGGTTTGATCAAATTTCATGTCAGCGATTCGTCATCTCGTCTTCGCGCTCGGGCAGTCTGCGCTGTCTGAGAATACAGGAAGATGAGATCTCACTGTGCCACGAGGTAGAATTAGAAAGAGAAGCTATCCGAAGGACAATTCCATCCTGAACAATGCTCAAAGCAAGAGGAGAGAGCTGTCAAGGGAATGTATGAGTTTAAAACGTAATCACGTAGTATTGTCGTTCTGAGAGAATTTGAAATTCAACCTTTTTAAATTATATAGACACCGTTAACTATGGTCAATTATAATTATTTTGAAAGAAAAGTACTGTTTTGAAAACTTTTGAAGCACAATATACCAATCACCAATGGTTAGATTAATTCAAAATTTCAGTTGATTATACCAAACAGTACAACTTGGTGAAAGTGTATTTTTTACCTAAACATCGTTTTTTGTAATATGCAGCTAGTCAAAAGTTGCTCACCAATAGTTCAAGTCTTTCAGGGATGCTCACAAAAAGTTGCTCAGCAACCGTTTCTTTTTCTAGCTGACCCGGCGAACTTCGAAACGCTTAAGTTCACTACACATATTCACTCACCAAAACTGACATTGCATAGTGTATGTCGTGCTAATTTTTAGATTTAATTAATTTGATTTTATTAATGTAATAACTTAAATTCCATCATTTTATCATCCAGTAGATTATAATAATAACATTATAAATAAACTAAACAATGCATAACGTAATAATAACATAAACAGTTACATAATAATATACTAACATTTACTAACATAACATTTAATAATGTTAAATTATATTTCAATAGCTTTGTATAGATTCAATAGATTCCCTTTATTGGGGATGGAATTTTTTGCAGTTTCTATATATTTTTTGCATTGCAATTTATTTAACAAAGGATCTTTGTCGTGAAATACATAGTAACAAAAAAGATATAATTAAACAAAACAAAAAACATATTAATGATTAATAATGCAAACCTAACCACCTAAACTCAAATATAACCCAACAAAATTATACTGTACATTTTGTAAATTTAACTGAGGCTGATTTTTTTAATAAAAAATAACATTCATTTATCACGTGCCACAAAATCACCAATCTAAAAAGAAAACATTCATAATTCATCTACACAATACAAAAACAACTAATTCATAACACAGTACAAACAATAACAGGATTAATAGGACGAACTCATCATATATCTTTTACTTATTCACGAGAAATAAAAATCAGGAATGGTGACCTTAACAACAAACTTGTGATTGTTTTGAATAATAAAAATCATTTAATTATATTTTGAAGCTACATTGACACAGCCTGTATTAAATAGAAAATAAAATGTTAATGGCTTATTTTTTTTTTCCCTAAAACAATAATGGTCAAAGTCATGCAATGAACTACGGTATGCTTCTTATTAATTCGCTGAAAGAGAAGCAAAAATATTACCAGAATATAACAGAACACATATTCGGTAATAATATAACTTATTATAGGAAAATTAAAAATGAATAATATTTGGAAATATTTTATATAGTAATAAATAGATAATCCCGCATGCGTCGTACATCACAAGTTAAACGACTATCTACAAATATCAAACATTATTATCGTGTGCAATCATAAAATTTTGTTGGTTTTGAATGTTTTTCAAGAATGGATTTGGTATTTGGTCGCAATCAAAGTACCTGAAAAATAGAATCGGTAATTGGGATCCGTGGAGGGTCTGCTTTTGTACATCAACCTCGCCTATAACTACAAACTATAAAAGTGTCAAACCCGTGGTCGAATTTTCAAATGTTCTCCCTGGTATTTCCGGGATTTCGTTCCACGTAATTATGAGTAGAAATCATGAACAAAGCGACAAACAGACGAAGAATAACAAAGCACAATGATAAACTTCAAGATGTGATTAAATAAGTACTGTCTGAGTTAATATAACTAAGATAAAATATTATGAATGTATTGGGTCTTATTTTTAAACCCAAAAACGGAAAAATTAACGATTAATATTTCTTTGAAATGATAAGATTGTAACTTTCAATTTATAATCTAAAAATAAGTGAATATGAATTTATGAAAAATTGCATGAACATGAATTTATTAATATTTAGACTTATAAACTTCTGTTGAAATATCGAAAAATGAATATTACATATTACCTATATTTGTTGGAGTTGTCTTGTCGTATCATTGTCTTTAACATTCTTCTTGGAAAATCCAATTATAGTACATCCTGTAATCATTGTGAAATATGGTATTAGTTCAAAGGAGTGCTATTTACCGTTTATTGAAACTGATTCAAAATTGTGTGAGTGATTGTGGGTTTTTGAACTGTTTTCAAGAAAAAGGATTTTTTGGATGAAACTGATCAAAACCTGGAAAAATAGAGGGTTCGACCTTTGGGGGCGTTCCGTACCGCTTTCCTGCCATCTGTTGGAGTTTTGTCTAAACAAGGACCGTACAGTGCTGCCACACACTAACATTCTTTGGCCACGAAAACTAGACTGAACTGCGATATCATACTACCAAAGAACTGTGCATCGTATCGTAGTGGCTGTTGACTGTTGAGTCATCACATCCGGTATCACTTCCGTTGTTGCCACAGGCAGGATTCTCATATAGAAACGAGACCGAGGCTCTCAACTCACACTTAGTGACCGCTTAATTGTTTCAAATCGATAATATTATAATTTTGAATTTTTTAGTTATCGTGTTTATGAAGATTGGGGAAGATCCTTATTATGAGATATTATTGTCTTATTAATATTTTATTATTGTTGTTATTGTTGTCTACTGTCTGTGCTGCCCTATTATTGTCTTTTAAAAAAGTTACTCAAAAACCGCAACATGATTGGTATTCCTAGCACTAGCATCCCAAATTGAAACTATACCAATATTTTTATGTTCGAAAGTAAAAACTCTATTTAATAAAATATTTCAAATTTACAACAAACGTAATTATTGTAAAGCTGACGCTAATTTAAATATCATTGTTTCAATTCATGAATATAAATTTAGAGAATACCTAGCAATGAATATTACAGATAGTTTTCCAGTCTTACTTGATTTTACCACTTACGATTAAAAAATGAAAATACCTTTGCAATTAAACTTAGTTGTTTCGTTCTCGGAAAAAATATAAATTATTACGTATTCAAGTAATAATTTAAATATGAATATAATTTCCACAAACATATCATTGGGGAATAATAGTAATCTGTTTTTCTGTTCTTATTACTCCTATATGGAAAAAACTTCATATTATTATTATTCATTGTGTATTTAATATTTTATTTTATAATTTTTGCACTCATTTTTTAAAACAACTAATTTAAATTGTTGTACCAGTTGATTCTACTTAGTTACTATTATAAATTTATACAAAAATACGACTTACATGTCTATAAAAACACTATTATTCAATTTCGTTAGTTAAATTATATCATATTTTGTACCTTTTCTACCGCAAGAAATAAATTCTTTTTAACATTTAACTAATTGTTCTACCATTTGTCCATTTTCACATTATTGATGTATGCATATGATCAAAATGTATCACGTCTTTTCCTCATAAACCTAACATATACAAACTTGACATGCTAGCGGGGCTTAGCCCTATAAGGTTAAATACAAAACTGCATAAAGCATGACCGGAGCAGAGACGAATAAAAAAATCAAAGATCATTAAAATCGGTGCAGCTGTTCTCGAATGTAAATAACACAACTTTATTTTATATATTTATATGTCCTGCTGGGACCACGTTAATGTTAATAACCCAGCAACAGCTAAGTCCTAACCTGGGTATTAACTACTAATATCCAAGGTAAAATCCTGACGTGGTTAACATTTTGAAATTCCACCATGGCCGTCTTGACGTATACCACCAGTTCAGCATGAATTTAACGTTAATAAATCAGCAACGAATTGGGTACGAACCCTTAACATTTGATTACGATACTAACCGGCAATAACATGTAATACGGTATGAACTCATAGTGTGGTTTAAATTATAAAATTTCAAAATGGACTAGCATTTCCCTAGCACGGCCTAATATTTAATTAATAACTCAAAAGCAGATTGGCTACTAGCTTTATTAGTTAAGTATCATCCAGTACTAACCTAATGGTAACTTCTGATGTGGTTAATATTGTATTGTGAAATTCGAACATTGCCGTGTCAGTGATATGGAACTGCACGGCGGCGGCGTAGTCCAAGGGGCTGTCCCTTTCTTAGGGGTTGTAAATCATAGTTCGTTACACATCTGGCACATTCCTCAACTTACGATTTTCTCAGTAGTCAGTCTAGTGCAAAAATCGGAACGGAGCGCGTCTCTCTAATTTTGGAGTTACAAGTGCTTATATGTTATTTCCTTTAATCGTTATTTTTAATGTATGTGAGAATATAAATTTAGTGACATGTAATGTTTGATGAATTTCAATTACTGTTTTAAATTAAATATAAAATATGACGGGTGTTAAAAAATGTTCGTTCATTTCATGTACATCTTATAAAACGACAAATTCTTCCCTTAGATTTTTTAAGTTTCCCGTCAACAGTCCGGATGTTTGTGATGCTTTGGTGATGAACTGTGCCAATTCTGCGCTAGTAGACTTACCACTGTCAGCTCTCGGTTCTTTAGTATCAGAGAGGAACGGATTATAAGGGGAGGAGGCACCTTATGGGACTTAGTGAAGACGATAAAATCTCAGGACAAGTGTTTGCCATCTGTCGGATCTAGCGGTGAACTACGTCTCTGTGACAACGTCAGGTGTATATTGAATCATTTGCGACACTAGCGCCATCTGAGGATGGCGCTGTCTCGTGGCAGCACATACAGAAGCTATATGAAAATGACGTCACTTCCACCAAGGCTCGTGCTTTATGCAAACTAACGCCAAAGCATTTGTCTCCTAACTCATTTGACAAAATGAAAGTCAAATTTGCTATTCAGGTTTTTGAGTTTTTATCCATGTTCTACTGAATTATGCTCCCGCGTAAGTTCAATCGCGCGCTGCTAAGGCCCCTTTTATGCACGGCGTCGAAATTTCGGTCGTCGGGCGACCGTCAGGTGATTTATGGAATATTCATAAATCGAACCCTCAATCACTCAAAATCCTCATTACTGTAATTAGATTTTTATTCCCCGTGAACTTCCCCCACTTTGTAATGTTAATTTTAGAAAAATTGCTCTACAAATTGAACAGTTCACGAGAAATATCTTCATGATTCAAATTATAGCGGTATTTCTTGACCTATATAATTCGAAGTTTTTGTCCAAAATCTCTGTAATGACAATGATGCCAACCTCTCGAAACGACGCAATCACTGCACCTATTAAATTCGAGGTAAAAACAAAAAACCCTAAATTATTCGAAATAGAATTAAATTTGCTATGATTGAAAACATTGATATTTTACTGCTTTGGATTTAGACAGGATATTCCTAAAAATATACCTGTCTAACAATAGACAGGAAGTAGCTCAGGACAAAAACTATCAGGGACATTTCCGCCGATAGGTAATTTTATTTGTTCACATATTTCTCACTCTGCACTGAAGTAGAAACAAGTTAGTTCAATAAAGAAGGAACATAAATATTTATGAAATGTTTCATTCTGTTCTGACAGACTGAAATGCCCTCCAAGCCACTAATGCCTCGTTATAGTCGCAGGCCTAATAACTGGCTTTTAAACTATTGTGTCAAACAAACCAAATATTGGTTCTGATGCTGGTGCTCGTAAAATACTAGCATGTTTGCTCAGGAATGTTGGCCCAGTAAGTCAGAGTCAGAGGTTGCTGGATCGAAACCAGTGACAGGCGACCACTGTCAGATTATGAGAGGTCACCTCTGGCTAGCATATGTGACTCACGATACCACGGTACCTCGCTGTCTTTGATTCACTGCACAGGCTCTAGATCCTAGGTCTAGGTGATGGGCAGTTGAGGTTGGTAAAGTAACCGACAAATATTAGTCAAAGAGTAACAAATAAATTATTTTAATATATCAAATATACAGCTATATTTGTCCATGATCTTTTCATTTTAGGTAGCAATTTTTCAATTACCTGACCATGTCTGTCGGAATTTCGCGATCCTTCAAAATCCTTAAAACACCATCCTTATTTATGCTTCACGGTAAATTCTTTCGTGATTTTTGCCTTAAATGTTTTTCACAATAACTTTCAAAAAAATCCAAATAAATTACACTATAATAACACACCCGAAAATAATCTATAAAAAACATTTTGTAATAGATAAAAAAATATAATTTTAATTTTGGAAAATTTTTGTGTTTTAGGTATTGGATATTCTTCAAACAAGGTCCCAACCTCATAAATGACTTCGAGTGTATTTTGACATCAGTACCAAAAATAAGCTCTAAAGGTAACTTAATGTTAGTTTTCTATTCGCACTTTTTCATTAAAGTTCAATAAGAGTTGCTTAACCTGTTTAAAAATTTCACGTAATTTGAAAAAGTTTCTCACTTAGTGGATGCTATAAGAAGACTGTACATGCATAACTCTGGAACAGTCCTAAATTGTTTAGAGTTTATATATATATATATTACCACCTATATAAAATCAGTCACTGATTACCTTTCAATTTAACTTTGATCAATTGCGAGTGGTTTCAATTCATCTAAATTTGTGAAGATTTTCAGTTAATTCATTCCCTTCAAATAACATCGCACTCTAATATAGGCCTGCTGTAATTTTAAGTTCCAATTTATAGTTCTGGAAATTTAAAAACTCAGACAAGTACGATAAATGATAACAATATATCATAAAAAAATAAAATATATACGTTTATTATTCGTTACTATTCATAAAAAAGTTTCGTGATGTAAATTAACGATAAAAAATAAGATACATCATTTAGGGTGTCAAGGAACGTAGTGGGTAGTGTGTTATATTTCAAACCATCTCTGTTTGCTAAGTAGTCAAGAATTAATACGGACCATAGAAAACCGGGTAATATTTTTTTTACAATGAGCACTTAGTATTGCAAAACGATGCAAAATTATGTTAAGTCTTCTTCAGAACTATGTTAATAATAAGGTTTTTTGAGTTTTTTGGGTTTGGGTTAAGGTTGTTTGTCATTGGGTTTGTGTTCTTTGGGTTCTTGGGTCTATGTCATTCCACGTTGGGCCGGCAAAATAATATTTTACAAAACAAGTAACACCGATGATGCGGAACATCACGACACGACTGGCGTGGCACTTACGTGACTTCTCTGACACTCTGAGTGTATCAGTATTGAAGTGCAGTGTCTATTTTAAGTGTTGACGTGATGTTAATGTTTTTTGACATAACTTGAATAAAGTGACTGACAAGGACTGTACAATGGAAATATTTTTTCCGAAACTAGTCGTCTGCTGACTACATTAAAAAATTGAAGACAAAAGGTACTGTGACCTAATATAAAAGATAATTGTATGCAATAGTTGTCATTCGAAAGAGGCAAGACAGTATAATCAAAATTCAAATGGCAACGATTGCAAAGTTTTTCGATTGGAAATAGCGTCGTAATAATGAATTAAATTTAAAATTTTCCCATTGGGAAAGGCTATTGGTGGCTCTAGACTAGATTTTTTTATTTGGGGTGGGGCTAGCCCCATCCCACAAGCTGAACAAATTAAGATCTTAAAAACTAAACAATTTAGTACTTTAAAGGTTTTCCAATGGTTACCGAGATATAAAAGAAAATTAAACACACTACGTTGTATTTTGGGGCTCCAATGTTAATCTTATGGAGGATAAGGAAAAACCTATAGTTGATATGGAACTTGGTATTCATTTCATTATTTCATTTCATTCAGTTTCATGTGGTTGAGATCCATCCATTTATGCTTAAAAATAATAGTTGATGTACTGTATTTATAACAGCAGCTAAACTGCATACCTGTTTCCCATGTTAATCATATAAAGAATAGGAAAACTCCTTTATATGGACCTTTATTGATAAAACTTAGTATATGGTCAAAATAAAAATAGTTTATGATAAAAAAATGCCTAACTTTCAGTGTTCATCACAGCAGCAAACCGGCCTACTCTTTCCCATGCTAATATTAATTCGTAATGTTAATGTTAATCATGGAGAATAGGCAAACTCACTTATTTATTACGGATATTTATCAAACCTGTTACATATTATTATTGCTTTGGAAATTCGCGGAGTACGTAGGTCTGCTGCGACGGTTGTATTCTTAAATTTTATGATCTTCCACGGATTTGGTCTCTAGGGGACGCACTCTCGGTGATCTAACCGAGTTTTCAATTATTCGGTGATCAGTCACCCATTACAAGAAAAGCGAATCAGCGACCTGACTACGACCCGACTAGTGAACTCTTCACATTCTCAGCTGGCCCTTATTGCTGTGCCATATACGTGTAGTGTGCACATAGTTTCTATCTACGAGTATCTCATAGTGTTAAAGCTTATTTTAAGTGACCTTAATATTACACCATAGTAAAATAAGATTATATCTTGTAAACGTAAACAAAGCGAAGGTGCTGCATACGTTTATATGTGGGATTATCTTAGTCCTACGTCTCTATTGCGTTAACCGGATCACTGAATTATATAAAAAAGGTTTAAATTGCCTGCCTGTACTATCAGGTGATCCAGTTGTTGAATGCAACCACGGTTACTGTCAGGTGATCCAGTTGTTGAATGCAACCACGGTTACTGTCAGGTGATCCAGTTGTTGAATGCAACCACGGTTACTGTCAGGTGATCCAGTTGTTGAATGCAACCACGGTTACTGTCAGGTGATCCAGTTGTTGAATGCAACCACGGTTACTGTCAGGTGATCCAGTTGTTGAATGCAACCACGGTTACTGTCAGGTGATCCAGTTGTTGAATGCAACCACGGTTACTGTCAGGTGATCCAGTTGTTGAATGCAACCACGGTTACTGTCAGGTGATCCAGTTGTTGAATGCAACCACGGTTTCGAATCATTTCATGAGTTCATTTTCAAACACAAAAGTGTATTGTTCGTGACGAATTTCTCCAAACATGGGGAAATCTACAACTGTTTGATGATTTGCGCTTGAACACATTAGATGGTTTGAAACCCCGGTTTCATACACCTACAGCATCACCTGATTACCTGACAGTAGGTCTACGTAATTTTCAGTAAAACCTTTCTTGCCTTAATGTAAATGTGTAATGTTAATGTAATGGAATGTAAAGGACAAAACACCTAAGTGAATGAAAAGTATATAAAATTTAAATTTAATCCATCGGCCATGAGTACAGTACTGTCTCAGTGGACTCAATGCCTGTCACAGTTTTCCCTCCTGGGAACTGGACTTTCCAGTAAATCGCGTTCCTGGACATATCTGACCACCGTGCTCGACCAGTAGACCAACTAGTAGCAGTTCATTCCTTTTTTGTTGCAGGCTGAATACCAATAAAACAATGTTCTTGTTAGCAAATGTGTGTCGGAAAAGTAAACAAGTAAACTTTGGTGAAGGTCCATTGCTTTCGTGTCACTTTGTCTTGATTATACTTTCTCGCCATTCTATTGTTTATAATTAAAAACGTTTGATCCTTCAATATGTCTGCGTAATACTTGACAGGAATATACTTGAGGTCGGCATAGTTATATTTGATGTATTTGATGATGACAAAATTAGACAAAAATAGCCACACTATAATTGGTTGTAAAACCAAAGAATGAACTCATAAAATCTATCTAGTTGGCTAAATTATTTTCATAATACCAAGTTCTGTATTCAAGGTTATATCCTAACATTGGAAACTAAAAATAGGCTGTAATATTAACGAGGTATATCTGTAGGAGTAGAGCTGCGAAATCACGTGAAATACACTACGTTAGAGTAAGGAATCATATGAGGTACGTCATAGTACGAAAGCACAAGAAGTACGTTAGAGTTCGGAATCACATGAGATACGTTACGTTAGAGTAAGGAATCATATGAGGTACGTCATAGTACGAAAGCACAAGAAGTACGTTAGAGTTCGGAATCACATGAGATACGTTACGTTAGAGTAAGGAATCATATGAGGTACGTCATAGTACGAAAGCACAAGAGGTACGTTAGAGTTCGGAATCACATGAGATACGTTACGTTAGAGTAAGGAATCATATGAGGTACGTCATAGTACGAAAGCACAAGAGGTACGTTAGAGTTCGGAATCACATGAGATACGTTACGTTAGAGTAAGGAATCATATGAGGTACGTCATAGTACGAAAGCACAAGAGGTACGTTAGAGTTCGGAATCACATGAGATACGTTACGTTAGAGTAAGGAATCATATGAGGTACGTCATAGTACGAAAGCACAAGAGGTACGTTAGAGTTCGGAATCACATGAGATACGTTACGTTAGAGTAAGGAATCATATGAGGTACGTCATAGTACGAAAGCACAAGAGGTACGTTAGAGTTCGGAATCACATGAGATACGTTACGTTAGAGTAAGGAATCATATGAGGTACGTCATAGTACGAAAGCACAAGAGGTACGTTAGAGTTCGGAATCACATGAGATACGTTACGTTAGAGTAAGGAATCATATGAGGTACGTCATAGTACGAAAGCACAAGAGGTACGTTAGAGTTCGGAATCACATGAGATACGTTACGTTAGAGTAAGGAATCATATGAGGTACGTCATAGTACGAATGCACAAGAGGTACGTTAGAGTTCGGAATCATGTGAGATACGTTACGTTAGAGTAAGAAATCATGTGGGGGTGCATTATGTTACAGTAAGGAATCGCGTGGGGTACGTTACGTTAGAGTAAGGAATCATGTGGGGTACGTTACGTTAGAGTAAGGAATCATGTGGGGTACGTTACGTTAGAGTAAGGAATCATGTGGGGGTGCATTACGTTACAGTAAGGAATCGTGTGGGGTACGTTACGTTAGAGTAAGGAATCATGTGGGGTACGTTACGTTAGAGTAAGGAATCATGTGGGGTACGTTACGTTAGAGTAAGGAATCATGTGGGGTACGTTACGTTAGAGTAAGGAATCATGTGGGGTACGTTACGTTAGAGTAAGGAATCATGTGGAGTACGTTACGTTTGAGTAAGGAATCATGTGGGGTACGTTACGTTAGAGTAAGGAATCATGTGGGGTACGTTACGTTAGAGTAAGGAATCATGTGGGGTACGTTACGTTAGAGTAAGGAATCATGTGGGGTACGTTACGTTAGAGTAAGGAATTACGTGAGGTAAGTTTGAGAACTGTAATCTCATGACGCTCGTTAGTACGTTCGCTCCGAAATCCCTTGAGACATTACGTGATTATACATCGAATCGAGGGTCTAGTATTACATTACTAGAGTAGGTAATAGGTATAGATAGGCTCTACAGTCAGTGTACCGTCTTACACTTTAAAATAATGTTTCAAGAGTCATGCAAATTAAATAACAAGTTAGCAGAACCAGTCCCCACAAAAAATGATGGTGTAATCGTCCTTCGCGATACCGTCACCTCCTTGTCAATCCATCTCCTTCACTCTTGCTCCTGGTAACTCGGTAGTGAAATCAACTAGGTCAGCCCTCTTTTTACGTACTTAATTAACTTCTTACTGATATATACATATCCCACGGCTGCCTGACTGGTTTGGTGTAGAGGAGATACCTGACGCTGTCGTGCACCTCAAGCTTTGATTGCCTTATTGACGTATACATATCCACGGCTGCCTGACTGGTTTGGTGTAGAGGAGATACCTGACGCTGTCGTGCACCTCAAGCTTTGATTGCCTTATTGACGTATACATATCCACGGCTGCCTGACTGGTTTAGTGTAGAGGAGATAACTGACGCTGTCGTGCACCTCAAGCTTTGATCGCCTTATTGACGTATACATATCCACGGCTGCCTGACTGGTTTGGTGTAGAGGAGATACCTGACGCTGTCGTGCACCTCAAGCTTTGATCGCCTTATTGACGTATACATATCCACGGCTGCCTGACTGGTTTGGTGTAGAGGAGATACCTGACGCTGTCGTGCACCTCAAGCTTTGATCGCCTTACTGACATATACATATCCACGGCTGCCTGACTGGTTTGGTGTAGAGGAGATACCTGACGCTGTCGTGCACCTCAAGCTTTGATTGCCTTATTGACGTATACATATCCACGGCTGCCTGACTGGTTTGGTGTAGAGGAGATACTGATGAGCTGTCGTGCACCTCTTTGTGCCTTACTGCAAGCCTTTGGTGTAGAGGGAGATACCTGACGCTGTCGTGCACCTCAAGCTTTGATCGCCTTACTGACATATACATATCCACGGCTGCCTGACTGGTTTGGTGTAGAGGAGATACCTGACGCTGTCGTGCACCTCAAGCTTTGATCGCCTTACTGACATATACATATCCCACGGCTGCCTGACTGGTTTGGTGTAGAGGAGATACCTGACGCTGTCGTGTACCTCAAGCTTTGATCGCCTTACTGAACGATATACATACCCCCACGGCTGCCTGACTGGTTTTGGAGTAGAGGAGTTACCATGACGCTGTCGTTGCACCTCAAGACTTTTGATTGCCTTATTGACGTATACATATCCCACGGCTGCCTGACTGGTTTGGTGTAGAGGAGATACCTGACGCTCTGACGCTGTCGTGTACCTCAAGCTTTGATCGCCTTCCATCAATTAATCAGAATATCTTTATTCACGGTATCACACGTATATGCAGTAGAATAGCGTTACTCTTAAAAGATAGCATGAAATAAACGTTTAATATCTAAAACCTTCAACCAATTAAATATTCATCAAAAGAATAAAATGCTTTACCGATTATGTTTTAATTTTTTTAATGTAGGTCTAGTTATTTCATTAATTATTTCGATGTCTCCCGGTGATTTGTGTAAAAATTTGATTCCAGCAGCGGTCGGTTTTTTATTGTAAAAATCAATTCTTTTCTTCCGATTATTGTGGGTTAAAGAATCTACCACGGTATTGGTCAGTACTTTGGCTTTGGATGTACAACCTCGGTGGCTTATTGTCTCTAGACCCAATATGGCGGAGAACTTGGACGTTTAATACATTTTTGTTTTTGCATGCTCTCTAGCACTTCAAAAATTAGAAATGTACAAAATATTTCTGAGACATTTAGAAATAGAGTTTAGTGTCTTCAGGAGTAGCAGAATATTTCGTTTTAGCCCCATAAAAACAATGCCAATTTTGTGACAGCATTACTGGCTACACGATATTCATAAAAAGGTTGAGGCGTCAAACTAAAGGTAAAGTGGTTATCTGGGGAATTAAATTTCTTCCTGGAAAAAGTAATTGCCTCGAACACTTTACTTTTTATTTGACAGCTTAGCCAAATTTTTACGACAGTCCAGTTGAGTGATCAGTAATGCTGTCACAATATTACTTTTGTTCTTATAGGACTAAACTTCAAGATGATGGAGGCACTTGATTTAGACTAAGTATTTCACGGTACTCCTCGAGATCTCAATTATCGTTGTAGAACAGTTACAAAGGTCCAGGTGTCAACAAGTTGGTTTTAAAACTAATACAAAGGATGTCTGTTCAGCAGTCCGTCACCAAACTTCATGAAATGGTTAATTGGATTCAAATAAGCAAAAAAGTTTCTATTGGGGGTTGTCCTAAAATGAGTACTAAACCAGATATCCACCATTTTGTATTTTTATAAAATATTTCATATCTTAAACCAATTTTTAATTGACTATACTGAAACTGATTAAGAAAAAAATATAAACGTTAATAATTGTTTAATTTAAAAATGGTAGCCATTGATTTTTTTAAATTAAAAGACTTAAAAATTTGTTTACTGTTTTAAAAATTACTAATAATAAAAAGATACGTCAAATTTAATCTCCTATCCGATGAAACCTAAATTATGAAATCGGTCAGTAAACAACGAAGATCCAGTATTATGTGATTATGCGTGTACCGTACAAGTACTACGTTATCAGCTTTAACAATGGTCTCCCAATAACATTACTCGTTCACACGTCATTTAATACCGATAAAATTACTGAATCTCCGTTGTTTATTGACCGATTTTCATAATTTTGATTTCATCAGAGAATGGAATTCGACATAATTTTTATTCTTAATAGTTTTTAAAATAATAAACTATTTTTAAGCTATTTTAGTTTTAACAAATTTGAAATGACTGGTATTTTAAAATGATAGATTTAATCCTAAATTGGGTCTTTACTATTTAAAAACACATGCCAAGTAAAAATAATTGATTAAAAATAACTGAGAAGTCAAGTATTTTGGTAAAATTATATAATGGCGGATATCTTGCTAGGTAGCCCTATGCCTTTTAGGACAAACCTTAATAGGAAATTTGCTTATTTTGACCCAATAAACTATATCATGTAATTTGGTGTAGGACTTAACAGACACCCTGTATAATATCTGTCTTATATATATATATATATCTGAGCTTTTTATATGCCTATGTAGTTGTGGAAAAATAGATTATTAACTTACCCGTTGATTCCTGTCTAAAATAGTCATCAGAAGTTTTCACATTTTTAGTATTTTAATTAAACACCATGTATAGTGTATACAATACAGGCTATTACATATCAACACGTATCAACAGAATATCAGAATACACCACACACACGGAAAGCCACCTAAACCACATCATGTTTGCTAACCTTGACCGATCCGTTTTGGCCACTAATGAAGAGAGGAGAGCTAGACCAATGGTCTGAAACACTTTCTCTAAGCCTCAAATCCCATCAGGAATGGACCTTCCCATCGTTGGAAGATCTGCTCTGTCCTACATTTACATTACGTTCACTATTCATTGGAGGTTTGATTGAAAATCACTCTCTATTAAGAGTTAACAGAAACTACTTATAAAATTTACAAATCTGTTATATTAACTCCTGAAACTTCAATTTTTACAATAACGAATTTCCCATAGCGAAGAAGCTATTACCGTAAGTCTGGAACAAATTTGGTAGAGATGTGTATTTACTCGGACGAGTTCGTAATCCAGCCAGATATATCGGTTTATCAGAACGGTAAGTTTGGGGCTTTTTGTATCCCAACATTATTTTTCGATTTTTATGGCTAATATTTAAGTACGTTCTATTTTGTGGTTCCAATGTTAATCCTAAGGAGGACTAGAACAAATTAATATTTCATTTATTAAACTATATTTTTGAATTAAACTTTGTACTTAGCTTCATGTGGTTGAGATTCATCTGTTTATACTTAAAAATCACAGTTGATGTGTTTATCATGGCAGCTGACCTACTGCATACTCTTTTGCCATGTTAATCATAAAGAGAATAAGCAAACTCCTTTATTTATGGGCAGATATTGATTAAACCTGTTATTATTATTTATTTAGAAATTCGCCGAGTACGCAGGACTGCTGTGATGGGGGAATTTTTTTCATTTAGAAGTAGTATTTTTATTGAAGAAATTGTGTTCTGAGTGAATACATTTTATTTCTGATTCCCTAAACCCAAAGCCATAGAAATGTTTGAGACTTTCCAACTGCCCGGATGATCGGGCCCAGTACCACAACGGTGGGTTCGATTCTGGTTGTCAGTAGGCCCTACCGTAGTGGCATATTTTGGTTTTAGCCCCACACGAACAACGTTAATTTTATAGCCGTATTACTGGTCAGACAATATTCGTAAAAATATAGGCGAGGTATTAAATTAAATTTGAAGTGGTTTTCTAAGGATATGAAGGATTTTTTGTTTAAGTGTTATAAAACAAGATAGTTATTTGTTTGTTGTTATCAGGTTTAATTACGTCGTAATTATAGGTCTATTATCTGGAAAGAGAATGAGAAATTTAGTTTTTATTTCTTTATATAACCACGATGACTTTAGATATGAGATCTACCAGATGAGCGTAGTGCAGTATTTAATTAAATACTTTAACAAACTAAACGCCGGATTAAATGTCCAAAAATATTTTTTATAATAAATATACAATAAATAAATCTATAAAATAGTTTAACATTACAAATACAACCAGCTGTAAAACTAAGCACATTCGAATTTAGAATTATTAGTCTATGACTTATGGTTCCAGAAAACGATATATTTACTGTCAACAGTAAACACAGTACGTTGTCTAAAAACGCCCGCTGTTATCCTTGCTGAGATTATTTAAAAAATCTTCCCCATTTCTCAGCCATTTTTGATAAAACTTGGGTATGCAGAGTAAGGACGCATCATGCAATAAAACTCACGCACCAAGTTTGTTTTTGCTTTCGTTGAGGTATAAGTAGTCTATTTCGTTAATTCCCCTGAAATTGTTCAATTTGTTGTAAAAAGGTGTATGAAAGAAATTTGATAAATATTTTTGAATCTTTAAATTTTTCAATATCATATCAATGAGGATTTACAGAGTTGTGGTTTGTCAAAGGTATTTAGGTAAACATTTTAGTTTACTTTTAAAGGGGGAAAGTATGTGTCAATGTGACAGGTATGCTATCTTTTTTCCTATCTTGTATTGCCCCTGGGCTGTGATGAATAATTAAGTGGTTTTTAAAGACAGGTAATTTAAAACCACTTTATTAACTGATGCCGCTTGCTTTCAGTTACTTACTAAATTATATTGGTTTAGGTAAATTTTGAATTAATTTAAAGTAGATTCGATCAAATCTTCGATTCCGATTCTGTTCTGTTCTGTTGTCCGGCTGCGTGGTATCGGAGCTTGTTCCTTCATGTGTACAGATCACATGTCCAATTAGTTTCAGTCTAAAGGAATGTTCGACCTAGTTGATCACAGTGAATCTATGAGGAATGTTCTAGTTTATTATGGTTGTTTCTTTTCCACCATGGCATATGGCATTGATGTTTTGGACGGTTCTCCAAATGCACATAAAGTCTTCCTGGTGCAAAAGAGAGCAATAAGAATCGTTTGTGGCCTACCTCCTCTACAGTCTATAGAGGGATTTTCAGAACCTTAATCTTCTCACCTTGCCTTCTGTTTTTTATATATATCAATCGTGTCTTTGATATCGAATTTGAAGTCTATTCCAACTGTTGGTGACAATCACCCTTACCCAAATAGGAACGGAAGTGACTTGCGCACTAGCAGTAACAGTCATCGTCTTACACTATCTGAGAGGAACCTTGATTTCACTGGTCCATATTTTTTCAATAGCCTTCCGACAGAGCTGAAGATGTGCTGTGTGATGGGTCCTAAAAGGTTAAATAAGTTGTTAAAAGAATTTTTAATTGAAGGGGAATTTTACACTGTACAGGATTTCCTATCCAGTTTTTAGAACACCCAGCTTATTAATTAAAATTATTTTATAGCAAATAAGGTCATTTTTATTTCAAAATGCTATTTAAGTCTATGACGAATGGGATGTACACACTGTAATGGACTACATTCGGAAATTAAGATATGTCTATGTATATGTTTTTATTATGAACTGGGCCAAATGGATTTACTGAAAAGCGAAAAGAGAAGCACTGGTCGAGTTGACACTTGCACCTTAATGTTACCACATGTCAGATTTTCCAATATTTTGAAGCGAGAACCCAATTTGGGATTCCATAATAGAATCTAAAACTCCCATTACAATTAACACTTAGTGACTAATTTGTTAAATTTGTGAGTGTCCTAACTATGTTTAAATACTGTATTTCTTTTAATTTGGTCTCGTGTGAAAAGAACAGTAGGGTAAAATATAATTCATTACTTCTCTTTTATATAAAATATTTACGTGTATGTGAGTTAAACTAATTTCTTATTCGATACTATAATTCGCAATAAATACGGCAATTTTAGCAGTTAGGTACGATAATGAGGTTTAGAAATATGGCAACCCTGATCGCAGCGGAGTAAGGTCAAGCAGGAAGCTTCAGCCGAAACAAGTGGCAGAGCGCGGGACCGTTATCCGGGTGGACCAATTAGGAGAACCAGTTGAAACGTAACAAGTTATACGCAGTCGCGTAGGTACGGTACCTCGCCACTGCGCTGTGTTTGAGGCTACAACAAACCAACTGACCTTCACGACAGGTACTGACAAATGGAAACACTTATTGCATATTACACGCAGCCCCTCTGAACTGTGTTCGAGGCCGAAAAAACAACAATCTGATCTTCACGAGGGGTCTGACAAATGGAAACATACATTGTACGCAGCTTTATTGCACTGTGTTCCAGGCTACAACAATCCAACAATCCGACCTTCACAAGGACTTCTGACAAATGGAAACATATCTTGCATATTGTACGCAGCTCCACTGCGCTATGTTCGAGGCTACAACAATCCAACAATCCGACCTTCACAAGGACTTCTGACAAATGGAAACATATCTTGCATATTGTACGCAGCTCCACTGCGCTATGTTCGAGGCTACAACAATCCAACAATCCGACCTTCACAAGGACTTCTGACAAATGGAAACATATCTTGCATATTGTACGCAGCTCCACTGCGCTATGTTTGAGGCTACAACAATCCAACAATCCGACCTTCACAAGGACTTCTGACAAATGGAAACATATCTTGCATATTATACGCAGCTCCATTACAGTGTGTTCGAGGCTACCACCAACCGACAATCGTGATTTTTTCACGAGGGGTTCTGACTCTCACAAATGTAATCACATATTGCATATTGTACGCAGCTCCACTGCGCTGTGTTTGAGGCTACAACCAATTAACGAGGGAAGGGATGGAGAAAGAGCGAATGGAAAATGTAGGTCACATGGAGGAGTTGTACGTCCATAAGAGATTTAAGTTGTATTCTTCAAATGTATGTTCCTATATCTCACAATATTGCCTATACAAGCTAGGCCAATGAAACTTATTATCTGACATTAAAAGCATGCTCATCTAATTACAAATATAAAGTAATTATTAACAACAAAAAATAATAATTCTTTTTATTTTCTTTGCTAAATTATATTATTTAGGTCCAACTTTCATAATTCTGCTTGTGTGAGTGGCGCATATTTCCTTAGTATTTTACGGTATGTAATGTTTTTTAAAACCTCAGCATAAGCCTAGGGCCTGTGTGATGCATTAGACAGCATTGGCAGCAAGGTACCGTACAGGCAATAGTGACGTGGGCTAGTCAGAGGTGATCGCTCCTGATGTGACAGACGTCGCCGTTTGCTGGTTTTGATCCAGCAATCATTGACCTGGTCCAAAGCGTTACGCCTCAGCTACGGTTCCAGCTCTGGTGTAGTACTGTACTGTAGTATGTACCTTGAGAGTAAATATTTTAATTTCTTTACTCATTTACTATCTGACATACAGGTAAAGTACATATATATTGAAAAACAAGATTTACGGAAAAATAGATTGCGAGTAAAAATATCCAGCCCAAGCTCGCCCAGCCAACGGGGACTCAATAGCAATTGCAAGGGTAAATCATATATCCATCCAGGTTCGGGTCATAGGACACCCTAAGACGAATTATATTCCTAATTAACTACTCCCAAGTCAAGGGACAAAGAGAGGGTGTTGCTTCCTACTAAGGAGCCTTCAACTTTAGACTTGAGGGTACATGACCTAGGACAGTACGTCCCCTACAGGCAAACCCCGAAAGCAAGTCAAAAAGCATCCTCCCTAAAGATATCCTTCCCAGTAAAGCTTAACTTCTACCCGAGAATTCTGATCAGACAGTGTGTCCAAGCTCAGCCGGGAGTCAATCAAGCCCTCTAGGAGGGAGAAAAACGACAGGGAAGCTCATCACACTGGATAGCCAAAGAGCTTACCAGTAATTTGACAGCTTCTTTTTAATGCATACGATTTCGAACATTGAACTATGTAGTAAAACCAGTGAGAGCCGACTAGGCATATATTCAGGATTAAAATTCTAAAACCTTATGAATCCATGGCTTCGGGAATTTCATACAATTTCTGCCTGCTTCATTCTGTCATTCATAAGTTCCTCTATAATTTATAATATAGAGGAAACAATTTATTGGAAAGACATGGAGTTTATAAATGTCCAAAAGTTTGTTTTCATGACTGATATTAGTTACCATTCTACACGTAGGGGCTCAATTTATTTCAATTCATATTCATCGCACTAATATCTTCAATAAATCATTTGCCATCTCCATATCTAGAATTCTCTGTCTGACGAAAAATCACGTGGACCGTGCTCGTTTTCGCGCTCGGGCGGAAGTGAAACAGTAGACATACTGTGGTATGGGCGGGACTGGGATTTCGACAAGAGTATGCATTATGTTTCTAACTTTTGTATTTTTAATTAATTATTAATTTATAATTTGTTTACCAGATATTTTCTCTGTTGTGATTATTTTACTACAGTATATATTTTTTTGTTAATCTAAATTATATTTGTATTTATTTTCACAATCGTAATTTTTCCTCGTTTGTGATAAAGATTAACAGGTAGAGGCTAGTTCTGACTTCGTGTTTTTAAATAAAGAGATGTTTCATTTATTCATCCAGTTACGAGTTGGAGTTTGAAAATATGTTTGTTAACCACGTGATTCACGTTGGCCAACTAGATCGGATCCAGGAAGCCGTTCCCTCTTAGCCAACGCCTTTTCGTCGCATTTCCCGTACATTGTCCTCGGTTTCATAATTCCCGGTTATGAAGTGCTTTTAATGACCAATTAATCTCTACAATACCGCACACGCTGTGTTACACGGAGGTACCATCTTGATAATTAACTAATTGTGTATGTCAATTTTGTTAATCACTCATAATTACTTCAACACTTCGACAAATGTTGCAAATTTATCTTAAGGATTGTTTGCCTCGGTGAACGAATTGCCAAGATTCAGAACTAACGTGCTCAGTGTTTTGCGAAAATCTCAATACAGGATTCAGGAATGCGGTCGAAATTTATTGGAGGTGAAGTTCTGCGATATAAAGCATTTTTTGATTCATATTTTCATGTTTTTAATACTGTTGCGGACATTTTCCACACACTAAATATCGTAAGCCAGGTTAAACATATCGGTTTCTGGAATCTGACCGTATCCAGCAGAAATATTTCATATTTAATTAGACATATTTTAAAGCTGTATAGTAACCGATTAAAAAATACAAAAAACAGAAATTAAAAAAACACAATACCTCCTCCACATAGTGAAGTCATGGAACTTTAATTCTGTTTAAAACCTCAACTGCCCATCGGCATGAGTGTGCAATAAGACTTATTTTGTAGAGAATCTTTGAAATTAGTAATTGTGTTGGCTATTAATTATTCAATATCTTTTGGACTTTTCCAACGCGTCCGTGTTTTAACTCCCCAACGTTTCTAGAGGTGGAGACGTTTTCAAATGTTTACCTAACAATTTACATTAAAAATTGGAAGGTTTAGGTTACAGATATTAAAAATATCAATGTTGTCAATAATATTATGCCTATCTATCATGCGCAATACAATAACTATATCGATTGCTTCACCTAGATAAGGAGTTAAGGTCAACTTATATGGGCAACAAAAATCCTAGTTACATATGTTTATGGCATCAAACCTTCTCATTTAATTCTTATAGGGTATACGCTACAATTCTAAATTTTTTCTGTCCCTCCAGAAAAATATATATTCCGATAATTTGAAGTATTTTTGACACATAATGTAGCCTCTGAAATTCGAATTTGTTTGTACTTGAGTCTCTACTTGAGAACTATGCTCTTTTAATTCAAATCCTACCTCTAAAATTCGAAGTTAACCTCGAAAATTTGAAGTCGGTTTCTTCAAACCTCTAAAATTCGAAGTACTGTATTTAAAAAAAACAAGCCAATCGAAACGTGAACCCGTGCCTCACCGGAATACCTCTAGGTTCGGATTGTCAGTGGCATTGTTTTATTTGCTTTGTTACCTCATTAATTGTATAAATGTCAATGATTATAGTTATCGCTGGAAACAGTTAGATTTTTGATGCGCTACCGTATTTGATTTACTCTCTGTTGGATCTCTGGTGTACATGGTGCTCAACTACAATCTAAGCGTAATAGAGTACAAAAAATGTATCCTAGAAAATATAGCCAGAAACAACGGGTATAACAACTTGATACTTACAATACAGTTCAATAAGCTCTTAAATGAATAAGAAAACAAACAACAATAGATCACAATAAATCTCTCTATATAAAATTGAATATGTGTATGTGTGTATGTATGTATGTATGTATGTATGTATGTATATATGTATGTATGTATGTATGTTTGTCTTATGCGTTGCCAAACTACCCATCTGATCGCCATGAAATTTTAGGAAGTTGCTCTATATGTGTCCGGGAAGGTTTTAGTGAAAAAGTATTTTCGAAAACCCCATACGTTTCAATTTTATGGCGTTTTGAATTTCTAATGTTAATGTTAATTTCCATGTCCTTATGGAAAGTAAGTTTGTTTACAAATTGTCTACAATGAATACATTTGATCTCTTAGCTACAGCTGATTGGTTTACTTTCCATTAGCAATATGCTTTACTGTACAATGCCATCTGAATGATTCATTAATGTATAACTATGAAGTAAATATGTGCTGTACAAAATGAACAGCTTTATTCGCCACGTTAATAGTTTACAGTTTTGGGGGATTATGTATTTATATTTATATTTTATTTCTGATTAAAAGTCACGTGTTTATATGCTGGCCAAATAAAAATAATTACAATGTTATACAGTATATATATATATATATATATATATATCGTTTATTATAATAATCAGCTGTTGTATATCTTTCCTATAAAAGCCGTATTACAGTTAGGTTTGGTTTGGGTTTGGATTGGATCTGAAAATTCTGAATTAATCCACTCAGATTTATTTGTTTTATAGGAATTTTATTAATATGTCTTATTGTTTCAGTATTGTTACACTATACCGCGACCCAGAATATATAACCTTTCACAATGAAGCCGTAATGCTATTCGATTTCAGGACATGACCTATCTTAAAGTTAACATGTATTTACTGTCAGGCGTTACGAAGTTCGCCGGTTCAGCTAGTTAATAATATAACCAAAGAATCACATCAAAATAGATTTCAATACAATACATCACAGAACATCTGGAAAATAGGCAGAAATTTCTAAAAATTATGATTTTCCCAGGCTTCTAAGAGGCTTTTAAGAGTACAGAACTCACCATCGAACCATAAATTAACAGCAAAAACCCAACCAACTGAAAGTCAAAGAGGCGTATCCAAAAACACGTGTAGTACCTATATAACTCCATACTTTTACCCTTAACAAAAATATAGAAGTAGAACTTGAAATATAGGAACAGTTGGCAACAGCGCATTCCACCATGGAATGTGGCAACACTGCATATTCCTCAACTCGGGAAACCCCAAACACACAACCCTCAACCTCCTATCTTACGCAATCCGCAGTGAATGACACTGTGACAGTTCGACATATCCCATCGGCGCAATGACTTCCGTTGTACTTCGGTTCCCGCGAACACCCTCGCGCCGCCGCCGCGCCGCGCACCATGATAAACACAAAGTAATGCGAATAATCGTGTGTAAATAGTGTATACACTCGTGATTTTGTGACAAACATTTAGTTACTCCCAGAATATGTCAAAATAGTGACGATGCATTGGAGTAACTGAAACCTGCAAGTTGTTGCAAGCTTGAAGGAGAAACGCGTTGAAAAAGGTAACAAATTAAACTGATACGGTACAGTGTTAGTAGTCCATAGTTCATGGTTCTAGTACTGACCAAAGTATTAGACTTTCGTCCCTTGCTAATTTAAGTGGGCGGTAACCCTTGTCCTCCAATTTTGCATTCAAAAAATACTTTACCTTGTGTAAAGAAATTCTTGAATATTTTTTACAGTAGGTTGAGGATTAATCAAGTACACAAAAATATTTTACTCATTAAAAAAACGTGGGCCTAATTTATTTACAACAATATAAAAAATTAAAATCTGAAAGTAATTAATATTCAATATTCTTGAAATGTTTTTTTCAGTTAGAGATGTACTAAAAACTAAGATTTTTTCTAGTTTGTATTAAAAATGTGAACATTTGTACCACAACTATCCAGGTGCATAAATAAAACAGTGTTAATTTTTTATTTGATGGAATATTACAATTTACAATACTTTAATGGTATTAACCACTTTGGTTCTGGCAGGCCACAGATGTCATGATTAACTGGTAAAAATTTCATTCCTGTAGGGTTAACACAAATCACACCACACATCAAACATAAAACATAAATCTCACTTGACAAAAACGCTCTTATTTTCACAAAGTTTAGAAATGAAGATATTTTAATGAAAATTACACCAATTTTTAAAATGAATTTTGAAAAAAGTGAAATTTTTGGGTGGTACCTTCGCTTAAGGAATGAAAACAGTTTTTGTACCTCCTGCAGCGATAAATATTTATATAATTGTTTAAATATTGTATCAATATTCTTAAATGATCGAACTATTATCGAATTTAAAAGATTCAAGTTACTCTTGGCATCTCAGGATACCGCTAATAAAATAAACAATCAAAAATCATAATACTGTTTTGGTTGAAAAAAATATATTTACAATATTGTATTTTATGGTATAACTCATTTCAGATATTAGTATTTCATGAAAGTAGGGGTATTCAGTGTACCTCAAAATTTGGTGGAAAACTGGAACTGTTATGTTATAAATAAATAAATATCTTTCTTGCAGCAAAATATATACTAATTACGTGTGATACATTCCATGATTTAGGTAATAATAAACACATAATATACGGTATTAATAAGTTACAATAAATAAGAGTTTGCCTATTCTCCATAAGATTAACGCAGGGTATGCAGATTTGCTGCTGTGAAGAACCCTGAAAGTAGACGTCATTTATAGCATAACAATTATTTTGACCATTTATAAAATGTTTCATCAACATATGTCCATAAATAAAAGAGAGTGCCTATTCATTCTCTATAACATTAACATGGGAAAAGAATATACATGTTAGCTGCCTTGATAAAAACATGAACTATGTTTTTAAAGCATAAATGGATGGAACTCAACCACGTGAAGCTAAATAGCAAGTTTCATCCATAGGTATAGCTCAATGAAGTGAAATATACATTTTTCCTAATCCTCCATGAGACTAATACTGTAGCCCCAAAATACAACGTACTGTGTTTTGACTTCTTAATATCTCGGTATCTGTTGAAGATGAAACTGAAATTACTAAATTGTTTAGCTTTTTGAGCTGATTCTAACTGTAAAAAAAATTATTTTAAAATTACATATTAAAAGCGCAAAAAACAATTTTAGGTTACAAAACCCCCCAACCAGCTGTTATGATTGACTGATATATCTGAATTACGAACTCGTCTAAGTAAATCTAGGAACACACATCTCTAGCAAATTCTACGGCGATCGCAGCGCTCAATGCTATTGGGTCAGAACTGACCCACGGCGATCGCAGCGCTCAATGCTATTGGGTCAGAACTGACCCACAGCGATCGCCGCGCTCAATGCTATTGGGTCAGAACTGACCCACGGCGATCGCAGCGCTCAATGCTATTGGGTCAGAACTGACCCACGGCGATCGCAGCGCTCACGCTCAATGCTATTGGGTCAGAACTGACCCACAGCGATCGCCGCGCTTAATCCTATTGGGTCAGAATTGACCCACAATGCAATGCATCAGACCTCTGCTTAGTATTGGCCTAGCTTCGGTCAGATGTGGACCTATACTACGTTAGCGTGTGTAGTAAGGCCCGCTTTGTTTCCAGTGCAGTCAGTTCCCGCTTCAGAACAGGACAGGATGTGAGGTTTCAATGTACTGAGTTGCTGAGGGCCCACTGCGGTTGTTATAGGACTATGTCCTCTTCGGCCGTTCCACGTCACGCACACTCTTATGGGGCTGGGTCAGTACTGACCCACCTTGTTGTAAATTAAGTTTGTTTGAAATAATATATCACCATAATGTATCTCAAAAATGTCTAACTTAGTTTTTGTTTTCTATCACATTTATTTAGTATTTAGTGACATTTACATTTGTATTCTGACTCTGATTCTTAATGTGTCAGTACTGAGCCAAAATTATGACATCACTTAATTTGTCATTTGAAAAAAACTATAAATATAAAACAGTAAAAAATGTACAAAGTTAGTTTTATTTCAATAATGTAAAATTTGTGACCAACATAATGTATTTAGCTACATTTTTTCCTTAGGGATCAGTACTGTCCCATAAATTATGACATCACTTTCTGGCGTAGTTTTCATTTTGGATAAACTTAAGTCATATTGTTTTGAATTGTTACACAATAAAATTTGTTTTAATGCATTCAAAACATTTTGGTTAACATTTTTTAGCAATACGATTCGGTTTTTCAATCTCCCTTAGCAGCGAACCTGTTAACCAAAGCTTAGGTAGTCTAAGTGATGAAAACTAACTATGTTTACTCAATATTAGTAGGATGTCGATATTATTATTTTGTTTTCATTTATGATTTTATTGATATTAACAATTGACATTTAGTATCGTTAAACGATTTTAATTTAGGAACAATTCTATGAGCAGGTTGTAAGCTGCAATGACACTAACAGGGTCAGCTCTTCAACATCTAGAGATCAAGTCAAGCATGAACTGATCTACCTGTTTCGACTTTTCTAAACATGTGAAGCATGCAAAGCAGCTACAGGCATGACAGCAACGTTCCGATCACATTTCCCTTATTAAACCTGCTTGGCTGTTTTCCAATGAGAGAATGCTTCTCTGGTCATATAAACTTCCTCATCACTTACCATTGACTGACTGATCAACGTTTCTAAAAATATATAAGGCTTTGGATGGGGTTGCCATACAAAAGTGTTGTAGACAGACAGTTTGGCATTACTTTGTTGTTCTCAGTCTCAATTAGTTCGACATTTCAAACGTGAGAAAATAAAACAGCATCCTTTAAAACATATCATTTTGGATAATACGAAAGGTCTTTAGGGCTTGTATGACTTGGCAGAATTTATGAACACACAGGAGACTATACTATGGTTTGAGATCTACTGGGAAGATTAAGTTGAATAAAATTTATTATATAAAAAAGTCTCATAACCTGGATAACATTTAATTTGGACTATTCCTCTTGTATTATTATTCTCAAATGAAAGTTTTAAGAATGGTGAAATTGACTGAAACATGACCAAAAAAATGTTTTTATTGCTATTGAGAACTCATTGTTACTAAATTGTATTCCTTAAATTTTTTGGGACTCATCTTATCAAAACTTTTGTTTATTTGAAATATTCTACTAAACATGGAATGTCAATGATCATCACTAACACTTACTTGATTTTCTGGAATGTCCCGCATAGTTTATGGCGCATGTAGCGCAGTGGCCCCAACATGTGTTGAGCGTCTTCAGGAGGTGACTACCTGGGATGGTTGCATGGTGGCTCGCACTTTCGCGAGCCTTTTTTTAGTGAAGAGTCGGAGTGAGGTGTTTGGCAGCTCGGCCTTTGTTGGAAACTGTAATAGGCATGGGGGCTGAGGTTTCCGGGGGGGGGGGGGAGGGAATCTGTTTATTTTTGTAATTTTCGTACATCATTACAAAAAATTAATTTCACCATAAAAACGTCAACACAATGATGGAACCACTCACGTAATGTAAAAAAAATGTACTATGTACCCCTAAACCTCATTAACCTGTTTTTTCCTATATGTAAGGTGTCATTGAAAAAGTTGGAAGGGTACTACAAAAAAGAAACATTAGACCTGTCTACAAACCTGTGACAAAAATAAACAGTTTTCCCCTCAAATAAAATAAATCCACTTCAGAGAGACCTCTGGTGCACTTGTGGTGTACTTACATTAGGGAAACTGGCAGAATTATCTCTACTAGACTCAGTGAACACATCAGAGACGCTCAACACATGATGGGCGAAACGTTGATAACTACACTAAACTAAACTATATGGGACTTTCCGGAAAATCAAGTAAATGTTAACAAGGAATATTTCCCAGAGATAAAATCAATTAATGTATTTTGAGCAATATTTTCTCTATATGGATGTTTAATAATTTTCATCGTGAAGTCATTAAAAAAAATACATAATTTTTGATTGGGAGGAAAATCAAAACAAAACCTTCAGAATAAGTTTGTTTTATTTTCATTTGAAAATAAAAACATTTTGTGCTTTGGTAACAAACTAGTTTACACTTTCAGAAAATGTTGTTCACATGAGTGAAGGCACTTAAATTAAAGCATTATGAACAAGAGTACTTAACTTATGGTAAAAGTATGAGGAAATGAACGTCTTATACAAATACAATTAAGGCACTAAGCAGACTAATACTTTACTACATATGAGTAGTAAAGGATTTTATGTATTTGACAAAACATTGTTTAAAGATTGGTGAACCAATAACAGATGTAATATTAAATTGTAACAACAAAATTACCTAAAACTTAGTAAAAGATTTTAAGAATAGGACAATAATTTGTCTAAAGATTGGTGTACCAATCACAGATGTAATATTAAATTGTAACAACAAAATTACCTAAAACATAGTAAAAGATTTTAAGAATTGGACAATAATTTGTCTAAAGATTGGTGTACCAATCACAGATGTAATATTAAATTGTAACAACAAAATTACCTAAAACATAGTAAAAGATTTTAAGAATTGGACAATAATTTGTCTAAAGATTGGTGTACCAATCACAGATGTAATATTAAATTGTAACAACAAAATTACCTAAAACATAGTAAAAGATTTTAAGAATTGGACAATAATTTGTCTAAAGATTAGTAAACTAAAAAACCACATGTTTTGTCTTACTTAAATGCTACAATAATTAGACATACAATATCACATTTTAGGAACGCTGAACTTATAAAATGTTTAAACATTTTATTTTTTTATACAATTTAATGAGCAATGAAATACTGTATTCAACAGTTTTAAGACAATAAAATGTAACAAACATTTTTTGAACTAGAAAATAAGTGCTGAAGATTTTTCAGGATGTAAGTGTCCTATGAAAAAAAGCACAGAACAGAATGTACAAATATAACTTCCACCATTATGTATGTTTAAACATTACATGGACGGCTAAACTTGAGATAAGAAAAAATAATTGTTTAAAAATGTTACATTTCAAACAATTTGCCTTGTGTCAGAATGAAAAATATTAAATGTTATTAACACTTACGTTATTAACAGAAATTAACACTTAACGAACTATAAAATAGCTTAAGTGCTAAGTCATTTTCAACATGAAAAAAGATCACACTGTGCAAAAAAATTGCTTCTTATATTAATTATTTTCCTGGTTCTTCCTTTCATTCTGAATTTGTTTACTCCACCTGAAACCCCAAGACAAAATTGATCAAGGATAGAAAAAGATACTAGTGTACAACCTAAAAAATCTGGATATCAAATATTTGAGTCGTAGGGAATGTGAGCAAATATTTAAGAATAAAAAGTTTGTCAAGTATTTCAGAATTTTATATTCCAAAACAATGTCCATATATAGAATAGTGGAGTGCTAAATATAGGTTAATGATGGGACTGTTATTGAATTCCCTTTAAGAAGACCTATCTCCATGTAAAGACTTAAATCGGTGAAAATTTGTTTTTAGTTCAGATTGTAAGAACAATTAATTTGAAACTATATTATATGCTTATGATGTGTGTCTGTAAAACCTAAAATTTCAATGAAATTTGGTAAAACATGTAAATGTGCAGTTATTTGATCAAGTTTGAAAACCGTTCAAATCGGTCTATCTGAAGGGAGTTGAGGGGGTTACCTGAAATTTATTAAAAAATATAATTCCTTTTAGAACTATTAGGATCAGCTCAAAAAACATTATACTGTAGTACATTATTTTGAATTTTCACTCAAGGTCAAGCATAAAGTGTGAGATATAGTGACTGGTAAACATGACAAGTTTTCTTTTAGAGCTTGTTAAATGTTATGGGAGAAATGTTAAAATTGATATCACCAACTTCATGGAAACTCCATATTTTCAAATTTTGTAGGTGTTCTGAATGTTTCTAATATTAGGCAAAAAATACTTTACTTTGATAAAATGTTTCTAAATGCCCTATAGAATAATATAAAAATTGTATGAGTCTATAAATAAGACATTAAGTTATAGTACTAAAGGGGTATTTGGGATGCTTTTAACCCACAGGAGTGGATTCGTCTCAAAAGGCCGTGAAGGTACTCAAGGCTTAGTAATACAGTACACCAGAGTCCCAGTAATCCAAACCATGTTCGGATTATCCAAGTGACTACTGTAGTTCGGATTAACAGGTGTAAATATTAAAAAATAAAATTTGTAGGCCTATTTCAAAACTAAAATCTTTTTGCAATCAAAAATCAAATACGTTAAATAAATAAAGCTTATTGGAGCAACTTAATAATATTCACCTCATTCAGATTTTTTGTTAAACATCTCTTTCACGATACGGAGCATTTCCTCCATGTTGGCGTTAAATTGGTCTGAAAAATAAATAAATAAAACTAATCAGTCTCAAACCAGGATTAAAAGTTTCTGATGTGAATTAAAAGTTTTGAATTTTAACAGTTATAATTTGTAAAATTATGTATGATACAGATGATAAATTGACACTTTATTTGTACAATTCCATCTGGAAATCTAGTTAAGTTTTATCAACAAAGCCACAAAACCCCAAATATTTTCTTGTGACAGCAAACCTACGTATTCATTGCCATGTAATTCTAACAGAGAATGATGAATTGGTATAACTCTCCTAGTTATTGACACATTGTGATAAAATGTTGAATTTGGTCTTACTAAGTGAACAGCCTTAATACAAGCACATTACCATGTAAAACAACCCTTATTGTAGCAAAACTATAAATTCAGTACTAATCATTTACTATGATGGGATATAAGTTTTCTGAAATTCGTTCTACCCACGCCAGCGTGTGATCTCATTGAGTTTTTAATTAATCTAACATACATATACCAATGGCAATGGGCCGTCTACATCTACTTTGGATAGTCTATGGCTACATGTCATAAAATTCATACACAGTTTATTCATATCCCCTTAAAATAACCACTAGTGATCAAGTTTTCATAAATGAATATGATTCACGAAAAATAATGTACTCAAAGAGAGGCTAAATACCGTATAATTTGACTCATCTATTTTTAAAATCAGAATGGTGGCGATTGGGATTACAAGATAAACATTACGATTACTTACCACTTAAGTCCTGAGTTCGCTGATGTCTTTCTTGTAGAAATTCTTGGGTTGTTTGCTCACCTATCAAACAAAAAAAATAATCACTTATGGTCAGTATCATCCTCCCACTTACTGAGTTTTAATAATTCAGACCGTTTCAATTTGCTTTTTTTTAAATCTCGGCTACTCATCTTACAAGGTCTCCAAGTTGGATTTTTAGTGAAAATCTTATGTTCTTGAAAGATTCTCTTCCAAGAATGCTGAGAAAAGAAAAGTCTGTCAAAACCTATATTTTACAACCCAAAATTTATACATAGAATATCTAATATTGATAAATGTTGTTAATTATTTATTTATGAATAATAAAGCATGAATTGCAAACATGAGTTCAAAGAAACAAATTTGCAATGTAGGCCATTGGAGCAATACAGCAAAATAAGTATGCCTCAGAGGCATAAATATAAATATGGAGCCTATGGAGCTTATGGACATAACTGAATCGCAAAAATAGAGCTATCAGGAATACCTGCATTGCAGGCCAACAGTATTAGGGCTAGTCTTTAACCCTAGAAGTGATAAGCTTTTTACTCTTAACTGTAACATAAAAATAATTACTAATATCTTCTTAAAATATCAAAGTTTATCAAAAAAAGCTTAAAACATGCCCCCCCCCTTATAACCACTAACCACAAAAGCAAAACAGGTGTCCACTGCAATCCCAATTAAGCCTACAAATGCCGTCAACTTCCACCCAAGCCGGTCACCGTTTATTTAAGGTGGGCCCTCCACTCCGCTACACCACACATTTGCAAGCCAAATTGGGATTGCTCATGGTCGGGATTCGAACCCTAGCACTTCCGAATGGCTAGAACGTTACGCTCGTCAGCGCAGCGCTTTAGCCACCACGGCCATCCAGTGCTTAGGAAAAGAAAGCGCTTACTTGGTTATAGACCTGCCCGGTGGCAGGCTCGTGTACTAAAAGAGCAGTTTCGGTTGTTGGCCCCCAGAGGGAAACACGGTCGCGTAGGCGATAGTGTCTAACAATTCCACAAAACTGACGACAGATGCCTCCACCTGCCAATTCTTATTGAATATGTAAATGCGTCGTAAATTACGACTTTATCATTTCTAGGGTTAATAATGCCTTTTGTGTGTCAACTTATGTTCTGCTCCAACTGTTAACTATTGAAATCAATCATCAGTAATACAGGGCTTGTGACAGGTTACTTTTATATTTTTTGGGGGTAGGGGAGAGGTTTTGGTTATTTTTTAGAGAAATTAGGTTTTTATTGATCTTTTTGACAGTTTATTATTGATTTTGGTAATACTCATGCAACTTTTATAAAATGCATTCAATAAGACATAAATCAAAATGGTTACGGATTCAAATACTTGCATTTATACCTTCCGCATTTAAGAACCAGTAATACAGCGGTTGAATGACTTTTTTATTTTTTACACATTTTAATTTTTTTAATACATACATTTTGTTATGCTGCTATTTAAAGTTAATGAATTGTTTAAATTATTAATATTTTCATTGGTATATGTTCCTTGTCAACCTGTAGGGGGAAAATTTTCCGATTCTGTTACTTAGAAGTGGAAAAGTTCCGCGGTCATTGGAAAGTGGTGCATTGAATTTATTTTTACAGTATTACAGATTGTAGTTAAAGGTCAAACTAGTTATAGTTTCAACTATTAGCATATTTATTTAGTAGCTTTTATGACCGGTTAGTCTACTTAGAAGTATTATTATAACATTTAGTACCTCTAACATAATCTGTGTTAATATTCAATTAAAACGCTAATACTTTAAATATTTTTGAGCTTTGATCCATGCAAGGTTATTTTTTCATAATTTTGATTTTTTTTAACCGCAAGATAAAAAAAAAATCATTCGACTTACCACTTATTGTTGAATTATTGGTCTCCAACGGTACTGATCTGTTGCTGGCTGACCGGTATGTCCGTCGAAAAGCAGGCGGCTCTGGAAATATGAAAAAGGATATTTTAAACTTCATTGTGAAAAAGGACGAAACCTTCTACCTATTGGAAGTTTGCGCATCCCTAGTTGAAACCTCAGGATCCCACGAGCTTTGAGAGCCTGGCAAACTGCTGTAACCAACCGACCAGCTCTTCCTGTGGAATGAGTTTGCCCCTCTCCATTTGTGTGTGTGTATCCGTATGCACATTAACATTGTAAAAATTGTCCGATGTTTATGAAATTTCTTTGTACAAGGTATAATTTTGGGGTTTGATAACCATGCACATCACTCTATACACAGAGTTTATCACCTCAAATAATGTGTTTTTTGGTCATCTGTTTGTTTACTGTTGTGAACGGTAACATTTTTATGTTGTCTCAATATTTTCTAAAATAACATTTTTATTTTTGGTCAAACTCCCATGAACATTTGTACACACACCTCTATAATGTAAGTGCTAATTTAAACGTGTTACCTTTGGTAAAATTATTCTTTATTTGTTATCTGTGAAAAGTTAAATTGAAAAAAAAGAAAATCTATTTCAATTATTATATTATTTGAAGTTCAGATGTGTATATTTTAAAATCTAACATCAATATATAATTATTGGCTACTAGCAGTGGTGTAGTGGAGCCAGAGGAGCGGCGCTCCGGCACGACTCTTGCAGCCGAAACTCAGATTTTTATATTTGTACTTTGCCTTTTTAGAGAGTGGTAAGCGAGTCACTCGAAAATATCTCCTACCACCTCCACATTTTCACGTGCGCTAGCTACGGCCTACTAGTCTGGCGTCTAGTATCTTGTTTTTTAATTCAAAAAATATATTTGTTTTTACAAAAAACATGAGACTGATTAAGATTTGTTTATTATTTTCAGATTTCAGCTATTTAAATCCTATTAATTTTAATCTCTGTTTAAGATATTTATTTCAATACATCCTCTTCCTACAGAACAGCCTTTAATTTCGTTGAAGTTGTGGTGTTTTTTACAACACAAAATTTGAGGATTTTCCTCCGTATTATGTGGTGAATAAACCCATCCATAAATATTTTCTTCTTCCTTGACCTGCACTCGCCAGTTGGGGTTGAAAAGGAAAGGGAACACTTACTAAAAAGGGACCGTTTGTCTTTGGCTGCAATACTTTTCATGAATGCATCAGATACCCCAGGAGCACCACTAGTCGCTTTAGCAAAATTACACTTCATTGTATGTAATTCTTTTTTCTCTTTTAAGTGGCTAAAAACATTGTACACAATTCCTTGTATTTGACCACGCAATGACCTTCCTGAGGAACATGCCGTTGAGGCCATAAAGACACCCAATACAGCCTTGCGGAATGACACACACTATGCGATGGCGAGGCTTCGACTGATCCCCACCACCGTTGCCGTGCCCATATGTTTTTAGCACTATTTGAATCAGTTCCAAGATATACAGAGTTCCTTCAAAAGTGTTGGAAGGCTTAGGTTTAGGTGATCACGATTTTGCATCTGGCCCAGAAATTGGGTATTTTTGGGGGAACTCAACATTTTTTAAGTAAGATTGAAGAAGTAAAGTATACAATGATACATTATTTTAAAGAAACTTTTAAAAGAAAATGAACTATGAAAACTATAGATCTTTATCTGAATCAATTACTACGAAATGGAACTTACAAAATTACATGGAATTTTTTCATAAGGTAATTATTTTTAAATTAAACTTCAAATGTCAGAGAGGTTGATATTGAAAATGTGGAACCTCGCTGAGGATGCAGGTCTACTGTGTCAAAAGTATTTTATAAATGATTTGACCTACCTCTCGGAGGGGTGAAGTATACAGTTCCAGGATAAGGAGTCTTAAACCCATCATCTTTCTTCCCTGACGTGCTGGCAGCCTCCTTAAAATAAAATAAATAAGATTTTATTGTCGTTAAGCCTACAAAGGCAATAGAAAAAATCAGAATATAAAGTATCTACAAAATATTTACAAGAGTTTTATTTACAATTACTACAATGGATTCCAAACTATAACTAGGTATTATACAATACAAATTTTACAATGTTATTGTATTTGGACTAATTTCAAAGAATTCATTGAGAAAGTAAAAGGGATATTAGAAAGTAAAGGGACCGACCACTCATGCAATTTTGGCTTGATTTTTTCAATAGGGTAATACAATTTACAAAAAGAGAATTTGTTGAAACATTTGTATTACATCCATAACCTATGACATCATAACTTTTTAAAGACTTAGTTAATCGTTCCAAAGGTACATCAATGTGTTTTCTGTTTCTTGTGTTGTACGAATGTATATATTTTTTTTATTGGAAGGGGGGGATTACTCTCAAGGCACTTCAGCCGTAGCAGCTTTTTGCGCACCCCTGTGTGGGTTGCGGCATTATCACATAGTGAAAAGCCATTGGTGATTGGCGGGATTTGAACCCGGGACCTTGGGCACCAAAGCCCCGCGCTCTACCCCTAGACCAGCGCGCTCCCCCGAATGTATATATTCTCTTACTTGCTAATTTGGTAAATTATTCATGGTATATAGAAAAACAGTGTATATATAGAGATTAGTAGCAATCATAACTTTAAGCTTCACAAACAATGGCTTACAGTGGTCCCCTTTTCTGATGTGCCGACAGTCTCCTCTGGACGACCGGCGTTCTCCTTCCGCGGCATGCTGGTATTCCTCTGGGCTGACCCAGTGGTTCGCATATATTTTTTTCGATATGTGTATTGTTCTGAAAATATGTAAAAGAATAATTTACATTACATAAAAGGGTCAAACCTTTAGTACCCAAAGCACGATAGCGATAGCACGATTGGCTTTTTACATAGCTCCTAGTTCAAGTCTAAGGATCCCTTAAGTTTTAAAAGTGTGAAAAAATGCTGGAAATACTGATCAGCTTCTCTTTTGGTAAGTGCCCCTCTCCACGATTCTATGAATTTCAGCCCTCACCTCACAAATCACAATACAGTTGTACAGCAAGTGATCAGCCTATGAAGTCTATTTAGACTTCATTTCTTGCAGACCAGGTCTCCTGTAGGCAATAGATTTCAATGTATAAAGGTGTTTCCTAAAGTGACCATGTCCTAAAATGAGACCTACAATGAATTACAGTTCTGACCTACATAATTGTAGAAGATCGTCTGCTATTCTCGAAGGAGGGGAGCTGAGGGACAATTTACTTGCTCTAAGAAGTGAAGCTTTAACTATCCTCAGTGGACCCATGTCATAATTTCATCGTTTTTACAAGTCCTAGAGGCTCATTAAAAAGACGGAGGCCGACAGATTTGCTAGATGGTTTGTAGTTTCATTACCCCATACCTGCATATCCTAGAACCCAAAATATGTTTACATTGTTTTGGCTACCAAGAATTGATTTGGTCTTGCGGCAGTCCCACAGCATCTAGGAGTTCAAGGTGTAGGAGTTAAGAGCCTCGAGGGTGGCCTGACTGTTTGAGGAGTTGGTGATGCTCCTGTTCCTGATACCCCTGCAAAGGTTGAACAAAGAACACTCCATAATTGCTGCCACTTCTGTTTGGAACACCGCTTGGGAACGATGTGATGAAAATCCTGTACTCATATCATCTTGGACCCCAGTATCCCAACTCCAGTTCCCTTGAGACCAATAGAGCCTTTCATGTACCATTCCGAATCGGAGTGTTGAAGAGGTCTGTCGCCACAGAGAAATTTCATTACCACAAAGAAATGCTTACTGAAGGCATATTTTGTGTGCAGGTCAAATGAAGGCATATCAAATGCCACAAATTGAACATGATTATTCTGGAGTGTCCAATAGGTGATACATTGAACTTCATCTGAATATTTCCTGGTTATTGCCAGATGACATCAGAAGATATCGATGGATGGGATGTTATAAAGAGTCAATAGTTACTCCCAGACAAATGATCAGAGCCTCTGGTATCATAAGGCCAGCGAGATTTGGGACCCCCACTAGCTTGCACAGTGCAGTTCCTGAGTTCATCTTGGGCCACCATGATGTCAATATGAGTTATGGCCGGCCTCACCAAAGTAGTGTACAATCAGTGCATAGTGAAGTAAAATACCGGGTTATTTAAAACTTGGGGTAAATACCCAAAAAGGGTAAACCCGTGAATTTATAAAAAAATAAGGAATACAATCATAATTACTCCAGATAATGTTGTTTGTTATTATTTTTTGGATAGTAATAATAATTAATTATAAAAGTTGGTTATTAAAAATGGGGAAAATTCTAATGTAACTAAATGGACAGGTATTCAGTGTTGCCCCTAAGAATGTAGCAATTCTAAGTGTTCAAAACCTCATTCATATAGTTTGTAAATAATAGCTTGCATAATGTTTGTAGGATACATTCAAACCAAACCTTTAGATATGGTTAAAATACTTAAGGGGTTTTAATAAAAAGAAATGAAATGAAATGAAATATGTTTAATTTCCTTATAGAGATTTACAGGCAGAAAATTAAAATGTAAATAAATAATAGCAATCTATGCCAAGAATAACTTAAACAACTAAGTATAAACTTAGCCAATACATAAGGAAAGCCCAAACAACTAAGTATTAACTTAGCCAATACATAAGGAAAGGCCTACATGGGCAGGAGCCTGTGCGTAGGCCTGAGTTGGAGCACTAATCATTTTTATAATGGCCGACAGTAATTAGATTTGCACATTGGGGAAAAGATATTAAAATTAAAGTTAGCGTTAAACAGAAAAAATATGAGTACAAAAAACAAACAAACAAAAATTTGTATTGGATGAAGAAAGAAAACTAGTAACAAAAAAAAGAGACAATAAACTGCCCGCAAGACGAGAAAAAAAAATTGAAGCAACAAATTAGGATCTGAAACAAGAATCGCAAAGCCAACTGGGAGGGGGAGTGAATGTCAAGTCTGGCGTCAGTGCCCTGGTCGACTGTAGGTTGCCGTTATAATGGTTTCGGCCTCTTCTATGCCTAGGTTTATGAGAAATTCTTTACATCTCTTTTTCAAAGATAAAACTGACGGCGAATTTAAAATATTAAGATTGGGGAAATATTGAATTAGGTCACGATACAAAATACTGGAAATGTAAAAGGAATTCGTTTTTGAGACTGATCTGGTTAACTGAAGGACAGATATTGAAAAAGTTTGTGCAAGAATTTCTTTATTGAAAACTTAAAACCTTTATCATCACCCTGAGCCCTTTAGAGCATGTCATGTGGAACAAACAACTAGATATCCCCTAAATTTGACCAAATCATCTATCTCCAGGCCTAGGTTATTTTAACCAATATAATCAATGTCAAAATCAATGTGCATTATAAAATTGTGTAAGTTTGCATAAATCATTTGACTTACCTAAGGGTCTTGAGTGTACGCAGGAATCACCCCTGTCTGAGGGAGGTCCCGCAGGAGTCTTGATCTCAAAAGTCTCCTCTGCTAACCTGCTGGCTCGTGGATTTTGGCGACGAAGAAATATTGGCCCTGGAAATATGAAAAGGATATTTTATATTACTTTTCAAAAAAACAGCAGAACTTTTGTCTCAAAGTACATCAGGCTTTTTGCACAATAATAGCGAAACATTTGCTGATCAGATGATTGACATTTTACTCACCCTCTGGTTGGAGTCTCAGCATCTCTCTAGTTTTAAGAGCCAGACAAACTACTGGAACCTACCATGCAGCTCCTCTTGAGACAGGTGTCTCTCCCACTCTCACAGTAGCTTACAACCTGTGCTTGAGCCTTGGTTGTAGCCTTCATCCCCCAAGAAAACCGGACCATTGTCAACAAGTCATTTTACCTTGATTAAACACCCTGCTATTTACGAATTACAACAACAAGATTTTGGTCCCAGATCTAAGTTTTCTTATAAAGATGACAATATGCCAAAACTAAATTTTTAGCTAAATAACCTTAATTCTGAATCTAGTCATAATTGATAAAATATTATTGATTTACGGAGGCAGGTTAGCACAACCTTTATGATATGAAGCTTAAGTGATTTCCCTGACATCAGTTTTTTGTGAGCAAACTTCTAACTTTTTTCACCTCTTTTTTCATGACCTTTTTCAAATTCCCCGATCATTCATTAAGTGTGAGCTATGCTGTGCTTCAATAGTATTTTATCAATAGACAATTTAAAGCTGATACATTTTTATAAATCATATTACTTACTATTCTCAAGGCTTGAAAATTCTGAACTGACGATATTTGAGGAAGCCTCCATCGGTGATATAGGCCCAATGGCTCCTTCCAGTGACATAGGCCCAGCGGCCCCTACTGGGGACATACGCCCAGTGGCACTTTCCAGTGAAATGGGCCCAAATGGTGTCGTAGGCCTAGACGTCCCTACCAGTGTCATAGGCCCAGCGGCCCCTAATGGTGTCGTAGGCCTAGATGTCCCTACCAGTGACATAGGCCCAGAGGCCCCCACTGGTGACGTAGGCCTTGGTGACTCTACCACTGAGGTAGGCCCAGCAGGACCCCCTCTTGAGCGCTGACTTGTCGAACCAAAAACGAACAGGTCTGAAAACATGAGAAAGAATATAAGAAAATATTTAAATTGATGACTTTATATTCTGTATATCCCATTCCATCCTCATTCGGCCTCGGTTGGTTCGACCATTCTCCAAAATAAAATTCCTTATTTTATCAAGGTTTCTGAAACTTACTTACGTTTTAACTTCCGCACATTGAACAACTTCTGGTACATTGTTGACCATTCCTCAAATCAAATAATATATATATATATTGTGCAAGAATTTCTTTATTGAAAACTTAAAACCTTTATCATCACCCTGAGCCCTTTAGAGCATCATGTGGAACAATCAACTAGATATCCCCTAAATTTGACCAAATCATCTATCTCCAGGCCTAGGTTATTTTAACCAAATATTTTTCAGAATTAATATGGTTGTGAAGATAATAATAATAAAGATTTTTAACACGTTTGATTTTATTTTAATCATACTTAGAGCATGCACAAAAAATTCTGTTTACCCTGTGAATAAATAAAAAATCATAAACTTCCAGGTTTTCGGTATTTGACCGAGGCCCCGGGTAAATACCCAAAACCTGGTTTATGATTTTTTATTTTAACCAATATAATCAATGTCAAAATCAATGTGCATTATAAAATTGTGTAATTTTGTATAAATCATTTGACTTACCTAAGGGTCTTGAGTGTACGCAGGAATCACCCCTGTCTGAGGGAGGTCCCGCAGGAGTCCTGATCCCAAAAGTCTCCTCTGGTAACCTGCTGGCTCGTGGATTTTGGCGACGAAGAAATATTGGCCCTGGAAATATGAAAAGGATATTTTATATTACTTTTCAAAAAAACAGCAGAACTTTTGTCTCAAAGTACATCAGGCTTTTTGCACAATAATAGCGAAACATTTGCTGATCAGATGATTGACATTTTACTCACCCTCTGGTTGGAGTCTCAGCATCTCTCTAGTTTTAAGAGCCAGACAAACTACTGGAACCTACCATGCAGCTCCTCTTGAGACAGGTGTCTCTCCCACTCTCACAGTAGCTTACAACCTGTGCTTGAGCCTTGGTTGTAGCCTTCATCCCCCAAGAAAACCGGACCATTGTCAACAAGTCAATTTACCTTGATTAAACACCCTGCTATTTACGAACCACAACAACAAGATTTTGGTCCCAGATCTAAGTTTTCTTATAAAGATGACAATATGCCAAAACTAAATTTTTAGCTAAATAACCTTAATTCTGAATCTAGTCATAATTGATAAAATATTATTGATTTACGGAGGCAGGTTAGCACAACCTTTATGATATGAAGCTTAAGTGATTTCCCTGACATCAGTTTTTTGTGAGCAAACTTCTAACTTTTTTCACCTCTTTTTTCATGACCTTTTTCAAATTCCCTGATCATTCATTAAGTGTGAGCTATGCTGTGCTTCAATAGTATTTTATCAATAGACAATTTAAAGCTGATACATTTTTATAAATCATATTACTTACTATTCTCAAGGCTTGAAAATTCTGAACTGACGATATTTGAGGAAGCCTCCCTCGGTGACATAGGCCCAATGGCTCCATCCAGTGACATAAGCCCAGCGGCCCCTACTGGGGACATACGCCCAGTGGCTCTTTCCAGTGAAATGGGCCCAAATGGTGTCGTAGGCCCAGCGGCCCCTAATGGTGTCGTAGGCCTAGACGTCCCTACCAGTGACATAGGCCCAGAGGCCCCCACTGGTGACATAGGCCCAGCGGCCCCTAATGGTGACGTAGGCCTAGACGTCCCTACCAGTGACATAGGCCCAGTGGCCCCCACTGGTGACATAGGCCCAGCGGCCCCTAATGGTGACGTAGGTCTAGATGTCCCTACCAGTGACATAGGCCCAGAGGCCCCCACTGGTGACGTAGGCCCAGCGGCCCCTACTGGTGACGTAGGCCTTGGTGACTCTACCACTGAGGTAGGCCCAGCAGGACCCCCTCTTGAGCGCTGACTTGTCGAACCAAAAACGAACAGGTCTGAAAACATGAGAAAGAATATAAGAAAATATTTAAATTGATGACTTTATATTCTGTATATCCCATTCCATCCTCATTCGGCCTCGGTTGGTTCGACCATTCTCCAAAATACAATTCCTTATTTTATCAAGGTTTCTGAAACCTACTTACGTTTTAACTTCCGCACATTGAACAACATCTGGTACATTGTCGACCATTCCTCAAATCAAATAATATATATATAACTCAAACCAATCTCGTCTTTCTCAAACCAACGTGAAATTATGACATGCATTAAAATATTTGAAATTCTGTAGGTTAAATTGTATATTCATTATGTATATAAAGAGTACAGAGTAAGTCAAGTATTGTTGAATACAAAAATAAAGTGCAATTGGCACTTGATAATCCTGACAGTCCGACACAGTCGGTAGTCTAACGCCGCTCCAAATGAGTCATCGCCGCGACGGGCGTCTGTACAGTACAGAAATTTTATTTGTGTTGTGACAGGAGTCTTGCGTCTTCCGGTCCGTTAGTTCCTTACCTTGTTCACTATCAATTAGTGTGTAGTAAAGAGCGTTGCTTACTTTGTTACTGACAGTATTCAATTCAGAATTTAAGTGCAAAGTGTTAGTTCAGTGCTAGTTACAAGAGTTTTGTTCTATTAAGTGTTGTGCGATGGCGAGTAGAAGTGGAACCAAGAAACATAAGCATAAAACTTTAACTCCCTCAGAAAAATGGGAAATTATTAAAAGATATGACCGTGGTGAAACCCCTACAGTTATTTCTCAAGTTTATTGCATTGGACGACCTACGGTCTATGACATTTTGAGAAGTAGGGAAAAAATTGAAAGGTTTGTAAAATCTGTTGAAGATGAATCTAAGAGGAAAACCCTTAAGATGAGCGAATATGCTCAAGTTAAGGAAGCTCTATACGCATGGTTCAAAGAGCAAAGAAACAGACATGCCCTGATTTCCGGAGATATTTTAAAAGAAAAAGCACAGTATTTTTATCACGAAATCACAAAAAAAGATGATTTTCGCGCCAGTGTTGGCTGGTTTGAAAATTTCAAAAAGCGACACTGTATTCGTTTCTTACAGATGAGCGGAGAGAAATTATCTGCTGATCAGTCAGAAATTTCTAGTTTTATAACAAATCTAAACTCCAAAATCTGTCAACTAAGCCTTACGCCAGATCAGGTGTATAATGTCGATGAAACCGGTCTGAATTGGCGGCAACTTCAACAAAAATATTTGTATTAAGGGATGAAAAAAAGTTTCTGGGAGGAAACTTCAAAAAGAAATAATCACATTAATGGTTTGTGCAAATGGTGCTGGTAGTCATATGTTAAAATTGCTAGCGGTGGGTAAGGCCAAGAATCCCCGAGCCTTTAAAAACACAAAAATCGAATCATTTCCAGTAGTTTAAATGAATCAAAGCCGTGCATGGGTAACTTAAGACGTGTTTCATGACTGGTTTGAGAACCATTTTGTGCCTGAGGTTGAAAGCCACTTGAAGGGTAAAAATCTCCCAATAAAAGCTCTTCAACTAGATAACGCTCCCGATCATCCAGACATGGACGAATTTAGAGTTAAGACACCTGATGGTCACATAGAGGTAATGTATTTGCCAAAAAATACAACTGCGTTGATTCAGCCTATGGATCAAAATGTTATCAAGACATTAAAACGCATTATAAAAAGCACCTACTTATGGACATCGTCCGCCAACCTGATGCAGACATCACGTCACTTTTGAAGAAGTTTAACATTAAGGATGCCATTATCAATGCAGCATTTGCATGGCAACAAGTGAAACCGTCAACTCTAATCAAATCCTGGAAAAATATTTGGCCAGAAAATCCACTTCTCCAAAAGAAATATGACAGAAATGACAAAGTCCAAAATAACAATGAAATTGTAGAGGATACTCTAAATATTTGCGACAATGTTCATGTTCCAAAAGAATCTTTGGAAGATCTAAAAAGATGGATCATAGAAGACAACCTGAATTCCGACCTAACAGATGAAGAAATTCTACAAGAAATCACTTCTAATCAAGACGACATAATTGAATAACTGTTTTATAGTTATGTTATGTGTGCGTTGTGTATTAGTTATGTTTATAGATACTAAATGTCATACAGTATTTTGTATTCATTAAGTAGTTTTCTATAAAAAAGGACTTTGTAAATTGTTTATTTGAACCATTAATAGAATTAAGGTACCTAATAATGAGCATCAGTATAATTTTCTTAAATCTACAGTTAGGGTTGTGCAAGAAATATAAGTTTTTTAGTAATCCGACATTTCCAGTAATCGGACATACTCCCGGTCTCATAAGTGTCGGATTTATCAAGTGCCAACTGTGCTAGAAAAGTACAAACTTAGGAAAAAAAATCACAAAGGAACTTGAAACAAAAAATTCACTCACACAGTAGGGGCTTAACAATAATAAGTTGTTTTAATTTGTTTTTCAAAATTCTAAAATCTGTTATATTTTTGTGTCTTCAGGTGAATGCATTGTAAAACTTTATCCCTGAATGTGTTGGCTTTCTTTCATAAAATTTTAACTTATGGCTGTCAAAACAAAGAGCGTTACTATGTCTTGTATTATAGCTATGGCTGAAATGTAATATGGATAGATTATCTAAATTTTTATTTAACCACAATATTACATCATAAATATATTTACTATACACAGTCATTATCAGCAAATTTGGAAAATATTCTCTAACTCAAACCATTTAAGTTTCATTATTATTCTAATTTCTTTTTTTGTAATATAAGTATCTTAGGTAACACCTACAATTATAGTATAAATTATAATTGGAGGTGTTACCATAGACCAACACCCCAAAAGAGGCATTAGAGTGCACAAAAGCGAAATAAATAGATTAAGTGTTTTAATATCACACAAAGGTGATAATTTTCTCAATACAAAAAGATCTGTTAATCCAAGACAGCTAATCCAAGAAATCTGGTTTCATTAACTGAATCAATAAAAGAATCATTCAAAAATAAAATTAAAAATTCTAATTATATAGCGTATCCTAATTATATAATTCCACGACTCCACATCTCCACATCATTCAGTCAATTTCGAGTTTCTTGCCAGAAAACTATATTTGCCTAGCAGTACTGGACAAATCAAAAGTATCTCTAAAGCACCACTGATGATCGAGTGACACTTCTTTTTTCAAAGAAGAAAAAAATCTTATTTTTCAAAGAAACATATTTGACAACATCCACATAAAATCGACCCAGTATTGTCTTAAACTTCCTTTAAATTTTTTTAATTTTGTGTTTGAATAAAAATAGGGTGGCTATAACTAGACGTCTTTCTCAAACCAATGTGAAATTATGACATGCTTTAAAATATTTGAAATTCTGTAGGTTAAAATGTGACAAAAAAGATTTTAATATTTTTTAAGAATATTTGATAAAATCACAGAGATTTCATTCAATGTTGCAGATTGTTTAAGAAGGGTAGAATACGAGTTGGTCCAAATATCTCTAGTATATTTTTTGTTTAATATCGTACATGTTTGGTTTAACTGCATTATCATTGAATGTTTAGAACTATATTTCTATAAATTAACTGGTTTAAATACCTCTTTCTAGAGTCTTACATTAGGCCATCATCAGGCACAACAGATGGGGAAGGGTAGACTGATTAAACCGGCAGCGAGTGATATGAAAACAATGTACGCAACATCTGAATATCTTTATCCTTAGCAAGAGTAGTGTTGTGGCGCCGCTCAATCCGTGTTACATTCAGCTATGTGTTGTGTTTTAAATGTTCTTTAACCCTAGAACACAAAGGCGTCGTCTGAGAGACGACTCGCAAGGTGTCATTTCTACCCCTTACCCCCTTCCACTCCACTAAATTTCACAAAACTCTGTATAGCTGTCGGTCTTGGCCTACTATTGAAAGGGTCTGGTTGGTGTTCGCTTGCTTTCTTTGTTGAACAAGTTTTTTAAAGTTTTTTAAGTTTGCGTCGTCAGGTCGACTACGCCTTTGTAACAACGCACAGTTCGCGGCAAACTCACATAGTGTGTAGATCGTGGTATCTTATTGCAGAGTATAGTATACCTTCGCTTTTTCATGTGTTATGGTGTTAGTTAAACATTATATTGTAAATATATGTTGTATATAGTGTAAATATTTATTTGCATTGGACCAAATGTACAGTAACACTTCTTGCAGTCGTAAAACAAGGAGGTGGCCCCCATGCATGTTTTATAACATGATAAACATCACTTAAAAACAATACATATGTATTATATGTAGAAAATTGTCTCTGAGCAAATTGTAAGCCCCTAAGTCGGCAAAAATTTCTCAGAGAAATGCACAGAGAGCTCCTGAAGCCCTGGCTACAGGCCACAATGTTGTGATGAAGTCTTGTCCGGCAATCTATTGCATATATATTATGTAAGTGTGCCAAATGAAGATCCACAACAAGTCCAACCAGGAAGGAAGGTGTGTGCCTTCTGACCTACAAGATTACGGCGCATGAAAAAACATTTTTGTGGACGCTGCGCAAATGCCATGTGTGACGATCACCAGGGGACAATCTGCTGCGAGTGCCAGAACAATTAAGATTTTGACATTAAACTCTTTTAAAACATTAATTCAATGTTCATTTTAAGTGTTTTTATAATTAATAAATGTTCCCCGTAATTAAAAGTATTTTTATTTATTTTCAAAAAAGTAGTCTGTGAGACTACGCCTTTGTAACAACGCTTGGCTCAAGGAGCCTTTGTGTTTTTGGGGTAAATGTGTTATACGTGTGTCAACTGTTCTTTTTTTAATGTCATGATCTTCATATGAAATGAGTAATACAGAAGATATGCTTTTGCTTAATGATGGCCTAATGTAAGGTCGAAACTATAGTAGCAAGTGAAACTATTGGGATTGCTCCAGGAAGAGGTATTTAAACCAGTTAATCTATTCTCAGCAATCCGGAGGCTTCATAAAATCATAATATATTTCTATGATACAAATAACGGGTGGCTAGCGTTGTAAGCCATTGTCATAAGAAGGCACCCTCTAGTTTTTTATCCTCTTTTTTTAATATTTTTGCCTTCAGGATTGAGTATTGACTAAATGATAAGGTTACAATACCTGCCGTCTTTAATATTTGATTGAAGACCGCAGGTATTGTAACCTTATAATTTATCCTCTGTAGAAATACTGAAAATTATTTATAAGTAAAATTAAAATGAACTATTATTGGAAAATAGAAAATTTAGAATATTTACCCGATTGCGGATTCTGGACATTAGTACTTGAGAACCTCCCATGGTAGAAATGTGGTGACCAAGTGGAACGAGTCATGCGAGACTCATCAGCCATGCAGTATCTGGGAGGGGTAGTTGTTGTTACCATTGAGGGCATTGAGGCCAATGATGGTATTGATGCTGGAACTAGTGGGTAAGGTAAATTAAGTGGGCCAAAGTTTGTGAGGGGGACACTTAAATGGGAGTTTTGCGCATGGCGCGGTGTCGCTCTCTGGGGTGAGCAACATTTTCCTTTTTTTTTTTGGAAACTCAATGTTGGAACTACATATTCCACATCAACAACTGCCTCAGTTAGATTTTTCACTACAGTATTTCCCTCAGATGTTTTTGCTGTTTTATGCTCGTTGGCCTGCTCTGTTTCCTGCTTCATTGAAGACACTGTAGCTACAGTTTCTTGCTCTTTAGCCTGTTCTGTTGTCTGCTTCAGTGAAGACTCTGTAACTACAGTTTCTTGTTCTTTGGCCTGTTCTGTTGTCTGCTTCAGTGAAGACTCTGTAACTACAGTTTCTTGTTCTTTGGCCTGTTCTGTTGTCTGCTTCAGTGAAGACTCTGTAACTACAGTTTCATGCTCGATGGCTTGCTCTGATGTCTGTTTCAGTGGAGACACTCTTCTTTGTTGCAAATTACTTGAGACTGAGCTGGTGGTTTTGCTCTCTAAGTCTGGAGCTTGGTGAGCAGTCCTGCGAGAGCCTTTTTTGGGGGACCTCTGACTCTTCTTAGTCCCCTTATTTCGTTCACTTTCAAGAACAAACTTTGAGGGGGGTCGATCAGCTAGTTTAGGCCCCATATGTGCACCATAAGGTGGGCCCATAGGAGTTCCCAACCCCGAGTTCATCCGAGGACCTATAGATGATTGAATACTCCGTTCTCGTATTTGTCTAAGAGTTTCTCGAAAAGGGGCAATTACACGCTGTTCTATTATGGAGGCTAAAGCACGTTCCATTTCGGCAGGTAAGGATACACGGAGCCTCACTGGGGCAGGGATGGCAGGTCCCTCGGGGCGGGGCTGCACTGGGGCAGGGATGTCAGGTCCCTTGGGGCGGGGCTTCACTGGGGCAGGGATGGCAGGTCCCTTGGGACGGGGCTGCACTGGAGCAGGGATGGCAGGTCCCTCGGGGTGGGGCTGCACTGGAGCAGGGATGGCAGGTCCCTCGGGGTGGGGCTGCACTGGAGCAGGGCTGGCAGGTCCCTTGGGGCGGGGCTTCACTGGGGCAGAGATGGCAGGTCCCTTGGGGCGGGGCTTCACTGGGGCAGGGATGGCAGGTCCCTTGGGGCGGGGCTTCACTGGGGCAGGGTGGGGGCTTGGGGGGCGGGGGATGGCAGGTCCCTTGGCTGGGGCGATGGGGGAGGGGGCGGGGTGGGCCTGGGGAGGGATGGCAGGTCCCTCGGGGGGGGGTTCACTGGGCAGGGATGGGGGTCCCTCGGGGGCACTGAGCATGGCAGGTCCCTCGGGGTGGGGCTGCACTGGAGCAGGGATGGCAGGTCCCTCGGGGTGGGGCTGCACTGGAGCAGGGATGGCAGGTCCCTCGGGGTGGGGCAGGAGCACTGGGGCAGGCGGGGCTGCAGGTCTGGGGGCACTGGGCAGATGGCAGGTCCCTGGGGGGGTGCTTGGCTGGCAGGGATGCAGGGTTGGGGCCGGGGCGGGAGGCTCGGGTGGGGGGGGCTTGGGGATGGCAGGTCCCTCGGGGGAGCAGCTTCTGGGGGCTGGCAGGTCCCTTGGGCGGGGCCACTGGGGGGGATGGCAGGTCCCTGGGGCGGGGCACTGGAGGCAGGGGCAGGTCGGGGGGGGGTCAGCAGGGGCTGGGTGGGGGGTGATGGCAGGGCGGGCGGGGCTTCACTGGGGCAGGGATGGCAGGTCCCTTGGGGCGGGGCTTCACTGGGGCAGGGATGGCAGGTCCCTTGGGGCGGGGCTTCACTGGGGCAGGGATGGCAGGTCCCTTGGGGCGGGGCTTCACTGGGGCAGGGATGGCAGGTCCCTTGGGGCGGGGCTTCACTGGAGCAGGGATGGCAGGTTCCTCGGGGCGCACTGGAGCAGGGATGGCAGGTCCTCTGCTGCACTGGAGCAGGGATGGCAGGTCCCTTGGGGGGGCTTCACTGGAGCAGGGATGCAGGTCTCGGGGTGCTGCACTGGAGCAGATGGGTCTTGCTGCACTGGAGCATGATGGCAGGTGGGTGCTGCATGGAGCACGAGGAGGGGCTCACTGGGGCAGGATGGCAGGTCCCTTGGGGCGTCACTGAATGATGGCAGGCCTTGGAGCACTGGAGCAGGGAACAGGTTTGGCGCACTGCAGGGATCTGGGGACATGAGGTGAACATCTGGGGGAGTTGTATGTGCCTTATTCACCATATGGGGACACGTACCGGGAGCCATGAGTGTGCATGCTGATTTAGATGAATGAGGGCAACGGCCTCTGGCATGGGGATGACACCGTATTGGGCTCCGGTGCCGAGCATGGCACATGGTTGTTCGCCTCCTAACACCAGGAGGTGGGCGCAGAAGGAACCTTGCCGGGATTCTAAGAGGACTCAATGGCAGGGAGGCGTCACTGATTGGGGAGTTGGATGAAGTCCGGGGGGATGAAGCGTCGAAGGGCAAAGGCTCAGGAGCTTCAACAGAATCACGATTCCTGCAACCATTCACACATGATCATATTTGACAATCTTATAAACTAGTTCATCAATGTATTCTTCTACACATATTTTATTGAAAAAGAACACAGATATCTCCAATACAAATATAATATCAAGGCTCAAAACTACTGAACAGAATGTCCAAAATAAAAAATAAAAATTATAAAAAAAGGTTATGATTAGTGATGTGGGTCGGATAAATACCCAGGGGGTAGGTAAATATTAAATGGGTAGGGAGTATTTTATTATTTTTTTATAGGGTAAAGAGACATTTTTTGAAATCAAAATCCTCTAAGTATGGAAAATAAAGATCAAAAGTGTTCAAAAGTCTTTACTATGGTCTCCACAAGCATTTTACTTCTAAAAAATTTTTGGTAAAATTAGCCTAAGCCCAGAGATGGATGGTTTTAGGCAAATTTAGGGGATGTCTAGTTTTTTAATATACCTTAATCTAAGGGTGATGAAAAAGGTTTTCAAGTTTCGAATGCATTCCACGAGGAAAACATTTTCGCCCAAAAGGTCCTCTCCTTAAATGTCATTACTGTATCGCCCTAAAAGTCAAGTACCCTAAAAGCATTTTCCTCTTTTAAATTTTTTATTCTATATTTGATCCCAATCCTACTAACATTATGCAATCTTATGTACAAAGTATGTGAGTGGATTTATTAAAAACTAGATTCGCAAAATTCTTAAAGGCAACATTTGGTATGTGGTATTTTTAGGAAAAATTTACAAAAATAACGTTTTGTTGACAATCTAACACATATATGGTGATGAAAACAATTTTTGAAGATATTCTAGTTTTAAAATTGCTACCATTTTGAATTATATGAAGTACAGGCCCCACATTATTAATAATAATTTAAGTTTACTCACCTGTTTTGAGCTGCCTTTGCTCGTTGTCGCCGCTTCGCAGCTGTCGATCTGAAAAAATGTTTTTGATTAACATTTCAATAAATATAAACAAACTCATATTCATTTTAATTTTATAGCTGGTTATTTCCTTATGTTAAATAACTTTTACAGATCACATATTCAGAAATAAATAAATAAAACGTAAAAACATGATCACACACAGACTTGAGTAGAGCAAATTTCATAAAACTCATATTATTCCCATTATATAATAATCGAATAGTACTAAGTATGCAGGTTAGCTGCAATATGGGTCGTTTTAAGCTATGATGTGCTTATATTAAGGTTGTTCACTAAGTACAAAACTTAACTTAGGTAAAACTTAGAAAATCATGGGGTTCACAAAAGCTTATCAAGCGAGTTGTACCAATTTATATAGTCTCTGTAAGAATTACATGGACAATGAGTAGGTTTGCTGCTGTAAGAAACGTTAAATTTGGGGTTTTTATGAATGAATTGATAAAACTTAACTAGATGGACTTGCATACCGTATTTTGGAATAATATTTAAGTAAATTAGTGAGTTATTGATTTTTGGTTTAACTAGAACTTTAAGTAAGTTCTTTAAGACACATTTACACCGAAGTTACCTACCAGCATTGGCAGATTCAAGGGGGGTTTGAGGGGGCATTGCCCCCCCCTAGACCTTTAGGTAAATATGTATATTTTTATCGATAATAGTTGTCGAAAGTTTATCTTTAAAATGCTTAAGGGAACGCCAAGTATAAAAAATTAAATACAATTTATAAGTAAGATTTTAAATACAAAAATGTGTTATTGTGATAATAAAAGATTAAGATCAATATCAAAGTCATAATTGTTACAGGACTAAAGCTTAATTTACTAAATCAGAGGTTCACAAGCAGTTTTTTGGGGGTCCTCAAAAACATTCCAATCAAATTCATTTTGACTTTTTTTATAAAATTAATTTTATTTTCACTCACATCATAAGCACCTATTTCTGAAAATAACAGTTTGGTTTGTATTACAAAATGCATATGTAGCAAGCTCAAAAATGTCTATGAGCAGGAAAATATTGTTTTCGCCTTGATTTAATAATGAGTCATGGGGGAAGGGTTCAAGAAGTTTTCGGGGCTTAAATTTAGGGGTCCCCATGGCATACATTATTAATTATTAGGGTCATTTAGTAGATGAAGTTAGATAACCCCTGTGCTAAATCAATAATTGTCTTCTTTGCCTCTTGAAGAAAATTGTGATTAATAACATAATAACACTTTTTAGTTTGTATTTCTAAAAAATTTTGCATGGGGACGGACTTCCCTTCAACTAGGGGTTATTCCATACCCCCACATCCCTGTTAAGAGGCAGCAGAGTCAGTCCAGGCGCTCACTGTAACTGTGGGCGCCTGACATGGGATGGGTTTAATTATCTTTTATTTGCTTGTAAAGGAAATTTATTAAAAACAAAATACCAAATACTAAGTATTTTATAGGTCCTTATCAACATATTGATGTGTTAAACTACCAAAACTAAGGTTTAGAAATATTTTTTTAAATTAGAAAATTAAAATTCCATAAGAATTTAACAATTTAACTAATTCTGTTGTTTTATTTTGGTTTATCAGTGAAAATTTTCAAACTTTGGACCTAAATAAACTTCACATATTCATAAATAAATTGTATTGAATAAATTTTTATTTATGAATATGTAAAGTTTATTTAGGTCCAAAGTTTGAAAAATTTCCATTGATAAACAAAAATAATACAACAGAATTAGTTTTGTTAAATTCTTATGGAATTTTAATTTTCTAATTGAAAAAATAAAATATTTCTTAACCTTTGTTTTGGTAGTTTAACATACCAATATGTTGATAAGGACATGTAAAATACTTTGTATTTGATATTTTGTTTTTAATAAATTTCCTTTACGAACAAATAAAAGATAATTAAACTCATCCCATGTCAAGCGCCCAAAGTTACAGTGAGCTCTTCAGCCCCCTCCGCACTCCGCCCATGCCAACCAGTGATTGCAGACCGATCGTCAATGTTTAGTTAAACACGTTATAACTAATGCAACTCGCATTGCCGACTGGTAGTTGCCAAACATAGAGATTCTGTCTGGAGTCGGTAAAGATCAAAGGCATTTGCCAGACACGGCCGGCGACTCGAGCCTTCAACTAACCCCGCCGGCCGCCACGCACTGGAATTGCCTTTCTTCATTCACTATGATTAGTGCTTCAGTATCCTCTTAGCTCATCATGTTTCCAATATCAACAATCGAAAGAAATATCAAAAACTCTTAGTGTATTCTTAAAGTTTTTATCCTACCATCGCATCTCAATTCTCCCGACAAAGGATCTGAATCATTTTTAGTCAAATCATTTAATAGATCAATGAAGGTTGAACCCTGTATCTTCTTCGTCTTCCATGTGTAGGTAGAATAATACACACTGCAGCAGTAAGAACAATTTCGCACTCTAAATTTTACATTTTGCCTAATTTTTAGTTACAGTTTGCAAGTTACTGAAAACTGTGTACTTGGTTGCATACACAAATTGCAAACTCCCATCGTCAAAGAGTCCACAATCGAAGTTGGCAATTTATTGTTGGAAGATCTTAATTAATTTAATATTTAGTCGCAGCAGAAGAACATTACTGTGTTAAACTTCATTTGTAGTAAAATGAATTGATAATAGCTTTTATTAGGTTAGTTCAGTTATTAATTTAAATAAATATTAAAAGTATTAATTTAACGAATGAATAATGCGCAATAACTTTTCTAAACAAACTCAAGGATTGTAAAAAACTGCCTAGCCGTTCGCAGGATGTGAACAACCTTTGAGGGTCTATGACATAAACGTTTGATCTCGGGGACTTCCGGTGTGACTCGGTACTTACTCCAACAGTCCTTCCTGTACTTATCTTTCCTTAAAAATGTTGACCAAATACAGTAATAATTTTAAAATTTTATTTTTATTTATCAAATATAAAACTTCGAGTTCCAAATATCTATGTATTTAATAATATGTGAGAGTATTCACAGATAACGAAGTTAGGAAAATAGCAAAATAATTGTGAAGTAATTCTTCGTAATAGAATTAACTAATTTCTCATATTTAAAAATGGCCCCGCTAAAATTCTTTTAAAAATTAATATGCATAATAATTTTTCCATATTTTCGTATATTATGTTAATTGGGTTAAAATGCAAGATAAAATAAAAATTATTGTTCGCAGACGTAATCATTTTCCGTTTGGTCTGTGGACCTCGTGATACCGAAAGCGCCTTCCGTTGCAGCGTAGGCAACCCCACTACACCGAAGTAACTCGATTGCAGATTACCTACTTATAATACAAAACAAAGTAAACTTATGACTTAATACAAATATGTATCTCAAGTTGAATATAAATACATTAATATAAGGATATATGTTATATTAATTTAAGAATATATTGGACATAGGTAACAAAATGCAACAGAATTGCGCGAGTTTACCGAGGTGATGTAGAAGCAACCACACAGCAGTGCCGGCCATAACAGCTTGCCCGCCGGCCTACTGATTATTGGACATAGGTAACAAAATGCAACAGAATTGCGCGAGTTTACCGAGGTGATGTAGAAGCAACCACACAGCAGTGCCGGCCATAACAGCTTGCCCGCCGGCCTACTGATTTAAATCCTTTTTAATCGTAGGCCTAAAAACCTTTTGTCTTGCTCTGACTAATGAAAGATGATGTTGTTTACTTTAGGTAGGCTACTTGGTTTTGGATGTCTTTTAACCTTAACTTAGTATCCTAATGGGATATTTTTGCTAAGCCTACATTCATCCTAGCCTACCAGAAGATAGTTTTCAGTTACGATTATTCTCTAATCGATCTGAACTCATCTAAAATATTTTCTCATAATATAATACCCCATAAGGAGATTTGTAATTGGATAGGTAAATAATCAATAATCACGTCCTATGTTCGTAAGTTTATTATTTGTATAGGCCTACTAGTTCGGTACACCAAGTGTGGATTGTTGGCTTTGAACGCGTTGACTCATCCAACGTTTACTTAACAACTTTATAGGCTTACTAAAATATGTTTGGGGTAAGAATGATTATCTAATAAATAACAACAATAATATATATTACCTCTTACGTCCATCAGACATGAGTAAATGTTTTATCGCCCAAAAAATGTATTACTTAAAACTGTAACACAAGCTTCCAACACAAGCGTACACCGTAATGGCGCCTACTTTATCCTAAAACGAACACGGAAGTTCCCAAGGGTTACCAAAACCGGAAGTTAGTCAAATGAACATTCTTTTTTTTGTAGCAAAGCATAAAATTATTAGGAGCAAATATTAGGCCTATTTAAATATAGGCTTACATTTATTTAAAAACAAATATATATATTCAAACATAGTTTTTACTACTAAGTCTTATATTTTTGTTGTTATTCAACCTGATCGTAGATATGGGACATTTAAACTAACCTAGTTTCCTAACTTAGCACACCAGAAGGAGTCTTTTAGTTGTTGATGATAGTAGGCCTACTAACATGAATCGTAAATAATTCGTATCATGATATAATAATCCTTAATAAGAGTTGTAGTTGAATAAATACACAGCCAACAACTATATGCTAATCCTGCATCAATAATTACAGCTAGTTGTTACCATCGTCTAAGCTATACAGTGTTGATTGCAGCTCTTATTAGCATCTAACTTTTTGCTTATAATATGTTAATAACAGATGATCTAACAAGTAAAGATAATATATATTACCTTTTAGATGTGCCAGGCATATTATTTTCTTCCATAATTCCGTAATTCCACTTGTAGTTCAGTTCTATTCAATAATAGTCAAGTTACTTAAAGGCGTCCTCTCATTTCGTTCCACAATTCGGCGCGGATTTGAGTGTTTTGAACATTGCTGCCAATATCGAAAGGTTAAAATATGAAATAAAAATGTATGAAACTCAACTAAAAATAATGACAAAAGATATTATATAAATATTTTTAATTATTGTATTTAGTTGATATTATAATATTTTTAATTGTAGTGATATGTCTAGATAATCAGTCAAACGTACGGTTAACATTATTTTGATTGCACTAAAAATTGTGCATTGTACGAAATGTATTTTATTTCATCGCATTATTATTCTTGTATTTTTGTATTAGTTTTTGTAATTTTCGTACTAGATTTATCTGTCATGTGTCGTACCAGGTTAATTTCAATCTAATTAATGCTGGATGTGGTTGATTATTTGTCACTCACATCGTTTGTAAATACCTTAGTCACATTTCTTGATAGCTTGGCTTGGATTCTTTTGAAATTTTGAATGACACAGTAATATGTTTTATTCTATGAGATATTGATTAATTATTTTTAAAATACAAAAATTCTATCCTGGTGGGACCCGCCCTCAGAGATTATAATTTCACTCATTACAAATTTCCAACCGGTCATATTTTTTCCATAACATATTATTTATTGTTCAGTCGAAACTGATCGTGTAACCCTTTTTAAGCAACCCTGGTCTAGATTACAACACTGGGCCACTGGGGTACAATTAGGAATGTTGTCACAATCGGATGATGTTAGTAGATGTAATCCTTTTGTCCACACCAGGGAAGGCTAGTGTAGGAGTACCGAGCTCCAGTGGTCAAGGCTCGAGGCCTCTCTGGAGGGTCAACCGCCCAGCCACCACCGAGGGTCGGAACCCTAATTAGCCCGCGACCGCGGCCTTTTGTCAACCTCGGTTTCATCCCCAAAAATTCTCCCTTTTCTCCCTGAAAATCCCTGCATCATGGTTTAATCCCAAAAATCATCACTTATCCCTTAAAGTCCCTCCCTTGCCCCGGAATCATTGAAATCAGGAGATGTAAGAGCGAAACTTATGACAAAGAGGTTTGTGACCACATTGATAATTTCTAAATAATATATAGAGTGAAATTGATATATAACACCTACATTCGTAAATGTCTTATACCAATTGTTTTTTTGTAACAAATAAAACAAATGTATGACAGTATATTTCGTTTAATTGATTCTGCACATTCTGAATATCTTAATTTTGGCTATAAAATCATTACATTATTAAAAATTGAAAGCTACAAGTCTTTCTGATTTCAAAGAAATATTAATCGTTAATTCTTTCCTCAAGAAGGTATGTATGGGTTTAAAAATAAGACCGATACGATTTAATAATATTGTACCTCTAAACATAGTTCAAACTAGACAACAAGTTCTTAGGCGGTTAGTAATCTCACCCTTTAAAGGAATTGGGTATCATGCGTTGTGCTTTGTTATTCTTCGTCTGTCTTCGCCCGCCGCTTCCTCTCTCGCCCTTCTCTAGCGCGATTTCTCCCTTATCCTCAACCCCGCCCGGCACGAACGAAATCCCCACCAGGGATGATAGCAGTTGCCAAAAGTCCGGACCACGGGTTTTGACACTTTTATAGCCCCCTGCGATGACGAATGGGATAGGCGAGGTTGCCAAAAGTCCTAGACTCTATCTGGAGACCCGAATTCCGAAATCAAAGGCTAATCATGACCAGGCCCACCTTCCCAGGGCCCAGGGTCCAGTGCGGGGCCGCAAGCCTTAGCAGGTGTTTGTTTTAAATTATGTCGAGTCCGGACCCTCAAAAGACATGTAAAAACATAACGAATTACATTCACTTGTCGTAAAAATATTTATGATAGTATTGTCAATAAATTACCAAATTAAGGTTTAAAAATATAATTTGTGCAAACAGACGGCGGGGTTGTATTAAATATTACAGAAATTATGAACGTCATGATACGAAAAATGTGTGTTCGTATCATGTTACCATGTAGAGATGGCTAAGGTATTGTTTGCAGTAGCGCTATAGAAATACAACCGTCTACTTGGTGGCCTTGACGTCGGGTCCCACGGGAATGACTCGCCAGTCGCCGGTAAACATCCGGTGTTTTATATCCAATTTTAGATATTGGTGATCCTTTATTTAGTTGTAGTTGAATTGCGGAACGGTAAGGTCTATTGATATATTTTGTGCGTTCTGAGTGGACTAAATAAATTTGGGTGAGTTCATGTAAGCGTGTAAAGTGAGCTGTGAACAGTGAACAGTGCCGTGTATTAATGTCAAACCGAACGTCATTGTGTTATAGCGTTTACATGACACAGAAGCCGTATAAAAACTTTGTGTGGTTCGGAAAAAATAACTCCAGAAAAAAGGGTCGAAAAAGTAGGGTAATTTCCACCTATTATTCCATGTACGGAGTATGGGGGGCGATGCCCCCCAGATCTCTTAAAAAGTTTTTTTTTTAATTTTTATTACCAATCTTAAAAGTTCCATTATAGTTTTCTATTTTACACAGATATTTCGATGAGTTTTTACCGTGGTGTTGTGTGTTAGGTAAGAGTAAATAATGTTTTTCTTATAAATTTTTGGGCTATATTGTGACAAAAACTAGGAAATTACCTCCGTGCCCCCCCACTCTGTAACCTCTTAACTCCTCTCATGCCGCCATGCCTAGTACGTAGTACATCTAACATCAATGAAACTGTAGTGTAATAATCATTCCATGTATCAGTAGGCCTATAGCAGTGTTCGATTGGCCTTGGAACGCTGTGGGAACTGAGAACTGAGTAAGGGCATTCAATGCCCGTTAGAAGGGAAAATACCCCGTAGCAATCCAGGTGTTTTAATTTTTTTCTAATTAGTTAATTATTCCATTTTTAATTGTCTTTTAAAAGTCTATTTTTTATTTATAATACAAAATATAATTTTTACGTTCAGAATATGTTTAAACTCCTGAGTCAAAGTGCAGCTTTACTTTTTCGTCTACTTAAAAAAATTGAATAAATCTGTAGTGGTTCTTGAGAAAAATGTACATAAGCGATCAAAATTTAAAATTTTGTAGAATCACAATTGAAAATCTAGCTAACCATATTGGCGCCTAAATCACTCATACAATCACAATTGAACATCTAGCTAACCATATTGGCGCCTAAATCACTCATACAATCACGGTGCACTGTTTCATGTAAAGTTGGATCAAACGAGTTAGATTCAACATATTTTTTATGAAATATGTGTCAAACGATTTATTATTCACTGCGAACATGTTAATGCAAAAATCGACAATTTTGGCCCAGTATGTACGGGTTATCAGTCAGTCTCCCTTTACGAGAATTTACATTAATTTACGAATCGCTTGAGATGAGACCAAAATTGAGTGTCACCATAGATTAAGCCACATACCAAAAGCTATCGAAGTAGGTTTTTATAAATTAGTATGTTATATCAATTTACCCAATAAGAATAAAATGGGATTAGCTTGGGAGATTTGAAGGCCATGAAAAAATTGTGAAACTAGGATTTTTGTTGCATATTCAAGTTCGTAGGTGAAGCTACTATTTAAACAAGATTAAACCACAATATTATAAATTATAATTAACTAATACCAATTAGCTTATTCTCAATAAGAATGTCACAAGCAATGAGTAGGTAAGTTTGCTGCTATGAGGAACACAAAATTAGATTTTTCAGCATGTATTCATTATTAAATCGCGATCCCTCTCGCTATTAACTCTTACACTACTCTCATGTCAGGTTTAATCCAACACAGGAAAATAATTAGAAAAAGGTTTCAAAGTCATGAAAACTTGTATTCATTTCACAAATTACTTGATAAAACCCTATAAGCTAAAAATGTAAACATTACAAACAAAAATTCAATAGGGTAATTTTTGTTTAGTTTAAAATTTAAATTTGAATAGTCTATACTACACAACTGAAACATAAAATATTATACAATTGAACTCTCCAAATGATGGTATATATGTTACTCTGGTTATGTTATGTTACTTTAGGCATTGTTTAGTCTTCCACTGGCATCCAAACTAACAGACCTGCACAACTCCCTTCCCCTCAACACCCACCCACTACTTCTCTGTTGCCCAAGAAAAATATCAACATGTTCTCAGAAACATTTTTTTAGGAATACACAACCAGTGGAAGTGGACATTTTTTATTGTTTATTCTGTAATAGTTTTAAGTTCAGTTCAATGTAATGGCAAAAGTAATTGCAAGTTAAACTTAGAACTTCTTATGGAGTTGTAAAGTATACATTTAGTTTGACTACAATATTTAAAACAATAAGCTAGGTATACAATTTTATCTTTTCCCCATAAGATTAACATGGATGTTCCCAAAGATAATATTCTGTTATTACCTGTTTCTTTATCTTAGTAACCGATTGACAAGAGGGAAGGTTTAAAATTCTAAATAAATGTTTTTTTGAGCTGATTCTAAAAGTGGTAATAAAAATTAATTTTTAATCTATTGTATGAAAATCCCCCTAAACCACAGTTGGGGATTCACAACCATCCTTCAGATTTGAAATTAATTTTGGTGATCACGATCACGATTTCCGGATTATGTGTTAATTGTGTTATGTTTTAGATATTAGTTTGCCTGAAGACAGGATCAGATTCCAGATCCCGAAACGTTGTGAAACTTTGTTTTACATAGAATTGTGATGGAAATTTCCGAATCCGCAGTAAAAATCTATATAACATCCTTCAAATTTCCCAATTTGCCTGATTTCAAACTTGATAGAATAATTGCATATTTAAAAATCTAGCCGTCGGAACAGAGCTACATCATCCAGTACACGTTACAAATAGGAAAATACCCACGTAGCAGCAGTCCTGCATACTAAGCAAATTTACATTATTTTTTAATCACTTGAGATGATACATACTAAGCCTTAACATAGATTAAGCCTCATACCAAATAAATGTTATCAAAGTACGTTTATAAACAATTGGAAAGCTACATGGATTTACGTTTACCCCATAAGAGTAAAATGTGAAATGAGTAAGGAGGTTTTCTGAATGAAAAATTATAAGACTAGGGTTTTAGCGAATTTTAGGGAAGAAGCTATTGCTGTAGGCCTCAAGGCAAGACATAAGCCGGGAACCATGTTAATTTTTTGTTTTGAAGTGCCTAGAGTTCAAAAAAAGTCGTTAAAAGTTAAATATATATATATATATATATATATATATATATATACACATGTGTGTGTGTCAGACCGTATCAGTGAACACAATAACTTGTAAAATGGTCAGATCAAGACCAAATTTGGTACAGATGTCTATTCCTATATTAACTTACACAAGTATGTAATCCAGATATATCGGTCAATCAGAACGGGTAATTTGGGGGGGGGCTTTGTACCCCTAATTTGGGTTTTTATGTGTAATTTTTAAACATTATACCCTTAGAATCGACTAAAAAAACTACAGAATTTAGTACTTAAAAATTTTGCTTTATCCCCAATGGTTACCGTGATATTGAAAAAACTAAACTCAGTGCCTTGTATTTTGGGTTCAGTTGTCAATCTTATGGAGGTTTAGAAAGAATTAATATTTCATATTTTAACCTGTAAATTTGGATGAAACTTGTTTACATCATGTGGTTGATAACGATCCATTTATGTTTAAAAATAATAGTTAATGAGTTTATCATGGCAGTTAACCTGTATAGGCCTACCCTACTTTCCCTTGTCAATCATATTATAGAGAATAGGCAAACACCTTTATTTATGGACGGATGTTGATAAAACCTGGTATAAGCCTATGGTTTAAATAAAAATGGTCTACTTGTTGAGGTAAAATGCCTACTTTGAATGTTCCTCACAGCAGCAAACCTTCATACTCTTTCTTGTGTTTATCTTAAGTAGAATAGGCAACCTCTCTTATTTATTGACAGATATTGATCAAAATACTATTGTCATATTATTGATTTGGAAATTTGCTGAGTACACAGTACACAGGTCTACTATGACAGGATGTTGTTTATATAAATTAGTAGACCTTAACTAGGTGAAGCAGCAATATATACAAAGTTACACCAAAATATTTTAAATCATAAAGACATTAAATTAATTTGCTTATTTTCCCTAAGATTAACACAGGCAATGAGTAAGTAGGTTTGGTGCTGCGAGGAATAAAAAAAATTTTCAGCATACATTAATTATTAAAGTGGCTGTATACCAAGTTTTATCACACTGTTTCACATAATAAGCTAGATATAAATTTTTACCTCTTCCCCATGAGATTGACATTGGGGCTTCAAAGATAACATTCTATTTCGACCAGTTTCTTCTGTATGTTAGTAACCTATTAAAAAGAGTGAAGAATTAAAATTCTAAATTTATGATTTTTTGAGCTGATTCCCATTAGTAAGGCCGGCCCACTGATGCAGCATTTCACCTGAAGCAAGTGTTGCGAGGCAAAATGTTTCGCTGGGCACTAGCGCCCTGTGTATTTCAATGGGAGCCCATTGAGCTTGTGTATTTCAAGCAAACGTTGCGAAGCGTCTCGCATTGAAACACACAAGGCGCTAGTGCCCAGCGAAACATTTTGCCTCGCAACACTTCTTCAGGTGAAATCAGTGTGCGGCCAGCCTAAAAGTTTAATTTTTAAATTAATGATAGACTATATAAATCTTAACAAAACCACAGTTTGGGGGTAAAAAACCCCCTTAGATTGCCTGATTTGCCTGGATTTTGAATTTAATCATATAATCACACTCAACAAATCCATGAAAAATCGGAAAAATTGGAGGTAGTCTATTTGTTATCATGTATTTTATACTATAGGTTTGAATTACTTGATCACATATATGTACATAGTCTTGAATAAAATGTGTTTTTGGCATCCTACGTAAAATGGAAAAATATTTGTCCTGGGTCTAGGTCTTGGGACAATGAACACGATTATAGTTATATTTCCAACAGGAAATTTGCTGTTACTTATTTAATAACAACAATTTGAATAAAATATTGTTTGATGTTGAACATTAAATTGTGCTCTTTCCCAGGGGTTGGATGCCACCCCTCCTTGGGGTGGAATATAAAAAAATAATTAAGTCATAAATTTACTACTTTTAAGCAGCTATTGTTCAGTGAAGTTTTTTCTGAAACTCAATAATTTTCGACTTTGTGAGTGAATTTGTCGGTTTTCACGCAAAAACCCTACGTTTTTAGATAGTTTTTTGCAAATAACTGAAAAAATATGCACTTAATAGAAAACTTGTAGAAACCCAGATTGTAGTGTAGAAAATGTCAAAAAGAATGATTTATTTATTATTTCATAAGACTCTATTTAAACCGAGTTATTGCTTGTTGATTATTGTTATTGTTAAGTTTATTGGTAAAATTAAATGCCTAAATGGAGAGTTTGTACTACAATAACAAAAAAACAATGCATTTTTGGGGGTAAAATTACACAACCTATGTTTAAGAATCTAAACAAATTTTGAATTTTACTATTTTTTAAAATGTTATGACCCTTGGCCTGTCTCTCTATTACGTTTTTCCTTATCCTTTCTCAATATTACTCAACAAGTGGTACTTTGTCATGTTGTAAACACTCGTTTTTATACATTTTTGAGACCGTGTTTAGTATAAAATTATATTAGTAAATTATATTAGTAAATACCTCTTAATGTGAATAGTATTTACCACTACAAAGCATTTTTTCTTAATCAAATTTCCATGTTTTAGAATATTAATTTAATGCCGAAGAGAAATATTACTTTAGCTTGTAATAAATAAATTATTCCACCCCATGACTGGGAGGTGTCAACCTCGTCTTTAAGAAGTACAATGCCAGAATTCCCCACCAGACTCAGGTTTCAGTCAGGCATGGGCCTGAAAGTGAGTAACTAGGAACTAGGAAGTGAGTAACTACGATCTTGCCATTTTGGTCTACGGCAAGGATGGTGTTTGAAGTAGGGGTAGGTGCAGGGCCAGCCCCAGGGCGGCAGATTTTTTGGGGCGTCAAAAGAATTTTCAGGAACGGCAAATTTTAAAATATGAATAATACCTAATTATCTTCGGGTAAATATTTAAAGTAAAATTACAAGTATGAACAAAATACAAAAATAGATTCCTGCAACTGTAAACAATTTTAAAAATTAAAAAAGTGGAAATAAACTGAAATGGAAATAATTTTAAAATATACAATTTACACTTAGTATAATTATGTAACAGTTTTAGGAAATATTTTGGTGCGATCGCATCACAATGGAGACACTGTAGTTCGGCAATCGCTCAAGAAAGGGATGGAGCTTAGGAATACACAATTACACGGGATAAATGGGGGTAGTCCCACCCAGGGCGGCAAAGTCCCTAGGGCCTTTGCTGAAGAGGACAGTCCTATAGCAGTTGCAGTGGGTTCCCAGACCACTGAAACCTCACATCCTATCCTGTCCTAGGGCCACGTCTGGGTAGGTGTGAGTCATTTCCCCGGGGCGGATGAATGCCATCGCCTTAAGTCTTAAACCAACCCTTCTGATTAAGAAAAATGGACTACTGTACTCCAGTTGTCGGCTGCGGCAAGTGGCTAGCTAGACAGCTACTGTACCATAGTAATGTTTTTTTTTTTATTAAGTGCCTAACTCCATTCATTCAATTTATTGTAACGTTTCTAAATTTGTATTTAGTTTACCCTTATGTGGCTTGTAGAACTCGGCCCCATTTGTATGATTTCCTTTGAGGGCCTTTTCCGATTAAGGCGGTGCGAGCGGTGTAACAACTGAAATCCGCTAGGTCGGCACTAGTGTCGCTTATTCGTTCCACGTATGTGATTGTTTATGCGAGATTCCTGAGTGACTTATTTATGATAACAGTTCTATTTTTTGTACATCTTTAGACCTCTAAAATAACATATTTTGTAAGATTATCGGATAAAAAATTTGGCTTTAAAAAACATTTTCTGTAGTATACGAAAAGTTTTTAAGTGCCTCTATACCACCCAACAATAGTTATACAATTCAGTAAGCCGGTGCTTATATTTGTTATAGCCGCACACGATAGAGTGTACCGCATGTCCCCTCAATGGTTATGGCTATTTAGTAAAATATCCAGTTGACCTTGTCATACAGTGTTTTGAATAAAAATACTAGGATGTAAATTTTTTGTAGAATGTCACATCAGAGTTGCAATATTATTATTCTCATCTCTGTAAAATATAATTTGGTTTTGTTGGTTGGATGGCTACATTGTTGGACGCATATTTGTATGATAAAAATGTTTTTATTTGCCGTTTGTTTTAGATACCAAACCATTCTCTGAGTTCTCAAAACCATGGAAGGTGTTCCACTACGTAATCTTCTAGAGACACCCACTTTTAGATACAGGAAATCCTCATAGTAGGCTAGACTCACTGTAAACTGCACTCCATAATTTCAGGTAACTAACCTGTGTAAAATAGTCTAGAGATAATTAACACTACAATAAAGAAAGAAAAAAGGGTACTAATTGTTTTGTTATTTATTATATTACTAAAAATAGCTCTAGATTGTGAGTTTTTAAATAATAAAGATATAGTATATATTTTCTAACTATTTTAATTTTTATACTTCTTTCCAGTTGAGTCTTAAGTTCAATGTATAAATTTGAAAATACCGGTTTTTTAGATTCTTTCAGTTTGTCAAAGAACAAGATCTTGGCTTGTTCATTGGGTGTTTTGTTTGGTTGAGCCTTGTCAACCATTCGATAGCCTAAAGCCTTGGAGGAAATCTATTCAGATTGACCCCCTCAATAAGTTTGAGTATAACTTTTCTCATGGGGAGATGCTTGAATAGAGGTATCTTACGTTCAGCCCAGGGAATGTGTCCCATTCTCTAGAACAAAGGTTTTAATGTTCCCAAGGGATGTTTTCCTATCTGGTTAGCTCAAACCAAAGAGTGGCCATTGGTTTGTCCAGTTACTTAGCATTTATGAATCTTCCTAGGACAATTTTTGGCTCTAGTCAGAACTGCTTTGATTGTATAAAAGATCTTTACCCTTACTTGGAAGTTAGTAAATTATAAAAATAGGCTATGTCTACACCATACTCTCCAGTTTACTATTTGTGAGTCGGGAACAACTGAGTCAACAACAAGTCAGGACCTTTGAGTCAAACAACAACATACCCATGTGTTGTATCGGTATCACACAATTTGCTGGCAGAATATTAATTTTAGTTTGTACTACTGTACTTAATAAATAAACGGGCTTGTATATGTGAAGCACTTGCAATTCTTAGTTATGTACAGTGGAATCTCGATTTAACAAATTTAATGGGACGTAGAAATATATTCGTTATATAGGGGTTTTCTTAAAAATGAGGCTCATTAAATTGAGGTTGAATTAACTAAATTGAAGATATGCTTAGTAGAAAAGAAAATTAAAAGGAGTAATTACACACATAATTCATCTCTTGGAATATATGTTACAGGTGAAGATGATGTCAAGAAATGTTTTTTAGCCGAAAATAGCAACAATGGAGTTCATTTCAAATCCATCCTCGGAGTATCAGAACCCGTTTGGTTTCCGACTCCAGCCCCTGGATAGAGACGGAGATGCAATAGCTTCCAGCAGAGGTTCAGTGGCTAGCTTCAAGCAGCGTATTGACTCAATGTTCAGCGAGACACATTCAGTGGCGAGTGGGACTAGAAGCCGAAGTCATCGCAGGGACCCCCGTCAGACTATTGTAGATGGAGAGGATGCAAACAAGATGATAGAGAATGACAACAAAATGCTTATCAAAAATATGGTGCAAGCTAGAATTGAAAAAATGTTTGAAGAAGTTGAAGTGTCAGGTGATATCAAACCTCCAAGGTCAAAAGTTGATCCAAGTACATTTTATGTGGATTACCTTGGTTCCCTTCCACTGACAAACAAAGTTTCATCCCTTGAAGGCTTACAGGAACCGTTAAAGGACCTTTATCTTAATTATAAACAAATGGGAAATATCAATCCTGTATTTGAAGACACCTTAGAAATTTCAAACTGTGGATTGAAAGTTAAATATTTAAATGAACAGCAGGATGAAATTGTAGAACAACTAAATCCATTCCCTACTATTGCAGTTTGGGCTGCAGTGAAGTTTGTTTGCCGACCAAGAGGTCTTGACGTAGGAAAAGAGTTTGGTTTAGAATATGCTTTTCTACCTCTGATTTCAGACCCAGAGAGTGTTGACAAGCTCATGCTCTTTAGAAAACTCACACCAAACGAAGCCTCGTATTTCACAGGGGACTATTATAGAGACCATTCTCCTCTTTTTGTTGCTGTTATGAGAAAACTTGGAGTTTCTCGGCAATTGGAATGTCACGGATTTGTTTGTGATTCTAATGAAAATGCAATTGTCATAGCAGCAAACCTATACAAAGCCTTGGTTATTACAATGGCGAAGAACCAGACCTCTGAGGAAAATGGAAAAAAAAGAAATTTGAAACACAATAATGGCCTAAGTAGTGTGTGCAGTGTTGCAGGATCTAGTTTAGCTGATGACTTAAACCAATTGTGTATTTCAAAAGATGTTCAGACTCCTCCTAAATTACCTCCATCCAATCCTGGCAAAAATTTTGGTTTATCTTCAACTTCCACAAATGCCTTAGGACTGAATAAAAGTACATCAGTTAAAATTCCACCACCAAGGCCACCTAGAAAAGGCAAATCATCTCCCAGTCGAAATTCAAATGATGCAGTAATACTCCGTGTCAAGCATCCTGATCCTGATGAAATTCTCCAGCTTCCTAGTCCTGAATCTCAATCTCCGCAGTTTCTAAAATCCAACAGCTTCAACTTTAGTAGTGCCAATAAACTAGAAAATACTGCTAATTCAAATAAACTCTCCTCTTCTATCTTTGAACATGATTTCCAAAGAAGATGTACATCAGACAAGTTAACATGCTCAAGCAAGAATTTTATTGTCAAGCAAAGCAGCTTTAGTAGGAAAGAAAATTCTGAAAGAGGTGATATTTTGACCAAAGTTGCAATTCCGAGGAGCCACAGTTTCTTAAATGCTAACGGGCCTCTCAGCTCAAGATACAATCGCCATCCAAGCTCAGCACCTCTTGTTGGAAATGTTGTGCCAAGAAAAAATAGTGTGGGGAGCCCTCTGGGTCTAAATGAATTGTTTACAGAATTTCGATTGCAAGAAGGTCTGAATAATATGGAAGAAATATTAAATGCAATCATTGATCCAAATGGAATGTCATTTAATGATCTCAAGCCTATTTATAAAGAGTTTTTATTGAAACTGGCTGTAACACTTACAAAGGATGAAATGTATCAGCGCAGCAAATCCATCATGCAGCGACAGAAGAATCGAAGGAAGAAAATAAATAGCAAAAGTAGTAGACTCAGAAAGACATTTACATCAACAGGATTTCAAAGAGCATTCAGGAAATCATGGCTGAAATTTAAGATAAAAAGATCAAAACCAAGTAAGTTTAAGCTATCATCAATACTATTTCCTACTTGCTCTAGATACAAGAGTTCAAAAACTATTCCAAAAAGTGCCACCTGTTTGAAAAGCTATGGTTTCCCGTATAGTTCGTCGTCTAATGAGTCATCACTTTTACCTCACAAACGCAGATCCTTTCAAGTTCAAAAAGCTCAATCCAATGATCTCAGCTCAAAATCTGTGAAAAAGAATGCTCAGAGCTTTTCCACTTCAAAATTTATAACGTCACCAAAAGAAACGAAATGTAAAGGTAATAGTGTGTCTGAAGACAGTGATTTCTTTAGTTTGATCGTGCCTGATAAAACTAGGAAATGTTCAACACACAACAAAACTAAACCCCATGGATCTGAAAACTGTTTACACCAAGCATCCAGTGGTTATTTTTCATGCAGTGATTGTAGTTACGACAGTGAGTCATGTACATGCACTTCTGCAGATAAATGTTACTGCTCGATGGGAAATAAACATGGTCAAGTAAATGAGTCGAGTGAAAATGACCAGAAGCATGACTCTTTGATATCATGCGAATGTGATACGGATAGCTGTTTTGAGAGTGAAAAATGTTATTGTAATCAAAAGCGGAAACCCTCGTTATTTGAACAGTTAAAACAACAGGGATTTGCAGCATCCGAGTCTAGTTTGTCAAGAGCTAACTCTCCTAATACTGCTTGGCAGAAAAGTGAAGCAGAAATCACAAAAGATAAAGGAAAATCGTACAAACAAAGTAAAATAGAATTGCAACCTTCCAAGAGTTTAGAATTTTTGAAAATCCGTACTCGTTGCAATTCCACAAGCCAACTTGATACATATGAAAAGCATTCCAGAAATTCAAATAATATTTACCAATCTCCGATTGAAGCTTTTGAGGGTGGAATAAGGCAAGATCCAGAGCCCAAAAGTTCCTTTAATAGTAGTCCAGTTACTTCTTCATCAGAAAGTAAACTTAACAAGTCTTTAAGCTCTCAGCGAAGAAGTTACAGTTCTGACAACCTCGCATTGGATTACAACATGTTTTCAGTAAATTCAAAAGTTGATCAAGCCTCATCTGCAGAAGCCAGCGTTCATCAAAGGAAAGTTCTGGTCGTCTCCACGAGAGACCCAAAAGGAAGAGTTATCTACATGAGTGCAGCACAACGTTCTCACTCTCCCATTCGAAGATTCAGCTCGAAAAATGATGGTGTTCCCGATGCACTCTCCGTCAAGAAGTCTGCGGAAATTGCTGCTTTGTTCTCCAATGTAAAGTTTAATCAAAGGACTGATAGCTCTGTCAGCAGTGTCAAAGATGAGGTTATATACAATACGTTGGAGCCTCAAGAATATTTTTATTCGAGAGGAAGTTCCAGTTATATGAAAAACTCAAGTTTAGAAAACTCACTGGGGTATTTTCCTTAGATATTTTTTAAGTCAATTAAATTTTGTCAGGCAGAAAGGAAATGTACTAAGAAAGTTTAATGCCAGCAATAAATATTCCACTTTTCATATGTGAAGACACAAGTTCGGTAACACTGCGGATCATACGTAGTTATAGGAGAAAAAACTTATAGGTGTTATTGTAAACTAAAAGTTTCATAGAGTACTAACGGTGCTGCTAGCTATTACCAGCAGTACTTTCATATAAAACATATGGGAATACTGAAGGTGGTGTCTGATGACATAACGTCAGTACTACAGAAATTTTACCTTCCACACTTTCATTTGTTTTAAAATCAGCTTAGAAGCTCCATGTGGTAATACTGTAAAGTCAACCTCTACTGTAAAAATTAGTTAAATAATTGTAAATAAATAATATTTGTTTACCACAATTAATGTACGTGAACAATCTTATTTTTATTAAACTAATATGAAGCTTATGTTAAAATCAAATAATGTAAGAAAGGTGAAAACCACATTTTTTAATATTTAAACTGTTATATATGTATATAACTGTGTTTAATATGTTACACAGAAAATGTCATACAACTTAAATTTTTTCTTTTTTTCCATTTGTGTGTCACATAGGCGGTACTATAACATATTTAGTGGAGATGAGAAATTTTCTCAAGAACAATACTCTCCTTTCGTGATACAAAAGGTCACTTTGATTATTTTCTTTAGTTTAATAACTGTACATACATATTTATAAAGCATCGCTGAATCATGAACAAACCATTCCAACCCCTAATATAGAAACGTTTTCCTAAATTAATATAACAATACCATTCTACTTACGGTAACCTTTTATACTTTTAATTTATTGACACTGTTCTATTTTATATTTTTGTCAAGAAAAAAAAGCTTTTTCAAAATTACCTAACTTAATAATTTTAAGTTCAAAAATTGTTCATACTAGAATAGTCAAAATAACATGAAGATATCGGATTTTAATTATCTTTTTAGTTTAATAATTTGTAGACATTTGCAAAAAATTGCCAGAATTGCAGAACAAACTATTCCAAAACCCTGATGTAGAAATGTTTTACTATTTAAATCGGCCTTTGATATATTTTATCTACGACCATTGCAAAAAGTAACAATAAAGATGCTGAAACTAACTAATCACTAAGAGGCTAATTACTAAACGGAAATTGAAAACCGTTGGATTATGAGTTCATGACGATACAGATTTTTCATAACGATTTAAGTTCTAGACCAATTAGAGCTCAGCATTTGACAAAAATGATGTCATTATGGATGTAATGAAATGCAAAATCAGGTGATTTATCCGTAAAGGTTGTGTTTTTTAGTGGCTAACCTCAAATGTGAGTTTTGAACATTCACAAAATGAGTGATTTAAGCAGTGAGGAGTTCAATTTATCCCCGGAAGAAATAAATGCAAAAGCTAATGTTGTAATTAACAACCTGCTACCTGCGAAATCTAAACCTGAATACGAAAAAATAAATAACCAGTTTTTAAAGCGGAAAAGTGAAAATAATGTGTGTTCATTACAATGGTCGGTTGGTCAAATTTGGTCTACAACCTGTATCGTTATGAAAAATCTGTATCGTCATGAACTCAAAATGCAACGGTTTTCAAAAAGTCAGAATATTGTTGGTCGTAGACTAAATAGTGTATCCAACGAATGTATTATGCCTTAAAGCCACGAGCGACGCGGGTGTTGTAAATATCTTACAAGTGGCTTTAAGGCATTCATAATACAATCGTTGTATAAACTACTATAATTTGACTCTGTTTTATTTTACATTAAAATAATAGCTTTGCAAAAATACAGTACCTAACTTTACCATTTCAAGTTCAAATACTGCTCAATTGATTGGGGCAAGCCACACCTACCAGAAAAGTTAAAATCACATGATTATATTTGATTTAGATGCCGTATTAAGATAAAACAATGATCATATATATTCTGTTTGTCCTTTGCATTTAAAAATGTCCACTTCTCCTTAACGTGCTAGTATGATAGCTTTATCTTCTTTATCAACTTTTAGTAGTTATTGAACACCAGATAGTATGTAACATATGTGTTGTATAAATATATTTTTGTAAAAATAATACCTTGTATAGTTAGGATGTCTACAACCTACGATGTTCCAGGTTGAAGAGAATTACCATCCTTGTGCAATAATTTTACTAAGAATAAAGATATTGTATAAACTGTTGACTTCTGTACCTTTATCACTTGTAGTCCTTTCATGCATGCATTTTCGTATGAACCATAAATTTTGTGTTGTCCATTTTTATTTTATTGTTGTGTATCTTGAATTTTGTATTGTGCGTTTTCATTGGATTGAGGGTCTTTTTAAAACATTGTGCCCTGTTTTGGAAAGGGATGATAATGGAATAGCTGTCAAATACGGACGACAGTGCATTAATGCATCATCGTATATTTGTAAATTTCATACAGATCTGGTTGTTGTCATGTGGTTCATTTGTTCCAATGTTTTTAAGAACGTCCATTTTTATTGTCCTTAAGAAAATGCATGCTTAAAAAGGTGATAACCTTCAATAAACCTACAATAAACTTACAACCGATTTAAAAGAATGAATTCAATGAAAGAGTGAGGTAAACCTGAATACACCTTAATTAAAAAGATAATACAGGGTGTGGCAGATCAACCTGACGATTTTTAATTCATAATAACTCCAGTATCTGTAAACATTTTTTTGCATTTATTATATTTTACGATTCTTAAAAACATGACATTTTATAAAAAACTATTATTTTAAAATTTTTGAGACAAAGAACACTTACAAATTTAAATTTTAAAAATGATGTCATTCAGTTGGTGACCATTTCTCTGTATACATGTGTCGAGTCTTGCAGCAAAACTGTCAAACATTTTACCAAGCATTACATTAGGTCACCCTCAGGTCCCTTTCCGCAAGGGTTGCGGAAGATCTTCTCCGATTAAGTAGGTAAGAGTTAAGACACATCATAACTCTTGTCATCGGGCATGGACACTTGAGAAAGCACCTGGCACGGCTGGGATTCTACACTGGGGAACCAGCATGTAGATGGTGTGGGCAGTCAGAGGAGACTGCAGATCATCTGCTGTTTGACTGCACTGGACTCTCTGATGTACGGGCTACAACTCTTGGATCCATGGAGAGGTGTCAGAAGACTCTTGAGACTGAAGTGAATCTGAACTTTCATCACCACTATCAGAGGGTGCGCAAAAAAAACAAATTGGCTGACGTCTTATTATTCAACTTAAACGTTTCTCCAACTCCCAATAGATCAACCTATAAGGAGTTCCACAGTTATTTTAGTTTTTTAAAATTTGAAGACATATAACTCAAGTCAGACTTACAAATACAACATTTGTATGGTATACTAACACATGTCTCCTTATAGTTTCACTACAATATCTTTACAATAAAAATGTTTTAAATTAAAAATTTTAAAATTCTTAAAAAATAGTTATATTTAAAATAATTAGTTAAAATAATCTCTACCTACATTGATAATAAACAATGTTTAAAATCAAACGGATTTCAGATCTCTATGTAGTCTGGTTACAGAAATATGTGGAATAAAGAAACACTACCAATGGGACTCAGGGTGTCCTTAAAGGTAGTTATAAAAGAATGGACGGATCATTTTTGTCCTTGAGTAAAAACTGTAAATACATAACGAGCCAAGCATATGTAATCAATCAACCTGAAGAACAGAAGTTTAATTTTAGTGTAAAAAAATACCTTACTGATTTTGTCAGGGCTATTGTATTCTACCAATATTGACAGATTTTGATCATTTATAAAATAAGAAACTAGATTGCATACAGCACGCTGGCGAGAGTAGAGCGAATTTCATGAAACTTGCATTATTCCCATCATAATAATCGAATAGAACCAAGTATGCAGGTTTGCTGCAATAAGGGTTGTCATACATGGAATGTGCTTATATTAAGGCTGTTCACTAAGTAAAAACACATACAACAGTTTATCAAATTAAGTCAATAACTACGGTAAGCAAGTTATACCAATTTATCTATTCTCCGTAAGAATTACATGGGCAATGAAGGTTTGCTGCTGTAAGAAACTTTTTTATGGATGTATAGATGAAACTAAACTAGATGGACTTGCATACAACATTTTGGAAGTATATTTAAGTAAATAAGTGAGTCATTGATTTTTAGCTATTCTCCATAAGATTAACATTACACAATATAACCAATTGACCTAGATTCATGATTTAAACTACAAAATTGTGTGTTATATTTAGATAAATCCAATGGTGAAAAAGAAAATTAAATTTTTTTTTAAGTTTAAGTTTTTGTTCCATTTTTGGGGTACAAAACCTCCCAAAAGTGTAGTTAATGTAGTCTGATTGTGTTGCCAAATGAACTTGTCCAAGATATTAGTGAAACAAACAACTCCACCAAATTTTATAGTAATCAGACGATAATTTCGGCCGTTATTGTGTCGATACATATATTTATATGCTTATATATACACATAACGTGTTCAGAGGATTCACTCACAGGAGGTTCAGTTATAAACTTCTATCATATAACCAGCCTTAACTGTAACCATGTGGATCCATGCGTATAGTTCACTTTTCCATAGGAAATTCGCTAATGACGTTTTAAAGGTTAAAGCGAACCTGTATAATGAAGGTTTATAATCACAAAATATGTACTCAAGTAGAGACTTGAGGCCTTAAACGGCCTAAAAAATTGGTCTAAAATTAGTAATCATTCTTATGCAAAATAACTTTATAACCATCATGCAATCTATGGATTACATTCAATTTATTTGTAAAAGCACTATTTATTTCATATTTTAATTTTTACTTTATAATATATAACTATTTTTTATTAACTGTAGCTTACCAAAAATATTGTACTGCCATTGTAAAACTTAGCAGTATTAAATCTTTAATATTAATATTAACTTTTTATTATATTAATTTTTTATGACAAAGCGCTTTTTATGAAGTTAACACATATTTTTCTTCAAGGTACAGACTATCTATACCCTAGTTATATCCCTCTTTCATTAATTTTTTCTAGGAATAACTGATTAACTAAGGAGTTAAAGAAGTAAATAATTTTGTGAGTTGGAGTATCCGAAACAATTCTGGTTGTATAAGACCCGATAATAAACTCTCTATTGTGTACTTGCTTGAATTCACGCAAGAGGCATTTTAATCGAGTCAAGGAGTGATATCACATAAACGATTTTTGGGAAAGCGGTCCAAACCCAGATGGGTATCCCGGGATTTGAACCCATGACCTCTTGCACCAAAGTCTAAGACTAGCCACTAGGCTAGCAAGACACCCCATATTTTCTTCTACATCCTACTCAAAAAACCCTTCATCCAATAAAATAACCATTGTTTTCTGAAATCTAACATATAACTTATGAATAAATCAGTAAAATACTAATACCTAGTTTTAATCACCCGACAATAACACTGCATAATGTTCTCAAAAAGAAAATTAGTCATATCGAGGATGGACAGAATTTGGAATACAGCTAAATTGTGGTAGGAGTTTTTTCACATTAGTGTCAAAAATTGATTGCTTAACAGTGAACTGACCAATCATGGGCAACAGGCCAACATTAACTGGGCATTTGCAGACATTAACTGCCCTTTGCGAACAATACAACCCTTCTTGGCAGAGAGTGAAATCCAGATGTGGTGGTTGCTCTGTTCAGCAACGGTTTGACCGACGACCAAGGAACGGTTCCTAGTAAACAATTTGATATTGAACACGAATACGACTCAAAGGCTGCTGCTCACCCTGAGTAGGTCTTCTCCCACTACACATTCGTCAATTAATCATCTGTTAATTCTGGGATTTGTTCTTGACCCCAAGCTGCTGTGGGACTCTCACATTGAGGCTGTCTGCACAAGATTGAGTAGAGTGATTTTCTTCCTCAGGAAACTGAAATACCTTATAGATAAACAGCATCTTCTTGGTTTACTTCTCCCTCTTTCATAGCTATGTGGGCTATGGTGATCAGCTGTGGGGTCACACATCTGGCAGCGCCCGAGTACTTCGGAGGCAGAAACACTACCCTGAGAGTTGATCAGAGTGGGAGGACCTTGGACCTCTGTAGCTCCCTGTTCAAAGAATGAAATCCTCACACTCTACAACCAGTACATCCATACGTTGGTGCTATGCACGCCAAGACCAACATAGGCCAATATGAAACCTGTGGCCAGTTGCACATTCACAACATCAGGGATGACGCAGAGGTGAACTCCCAGCGATAGCTACTATCTCTAACTAGAGACAGCTTTCCAGCCATAGCTGTCAAGATCTATAAAGCTCTACCGGCTTGCCTGAGGGAGAGGGAAGATGAGAGTTTCAAGTGCGAAGTCAAGAGTCTTCTCCTCCGCAATTCCTACTATTCTATACTACTGATTTTTTGAGAGAGCTAGGCCTAAAAGTATGATTTAGACACTGTCTATCCGGCCCTGGGTGGTCAATGACAAAGAGGAGGTAATTCAGGTTAAAACCTTAGATGTTAGTTTAGTATGATCATTTTAACTTGTTTGTTGAGGATCATTCTATAAGTAAGAAATACACAACTCAATAGAAAATTTATTATTATGTTGATTCTATCTTTAAAGTTGTAAAAAGTTATTTTAAAAATTATATTTATACTAGAAACCAACTGTTCGGCAAATTACTATACTACTGTCATTTCAACCATTCTAAAAAATTATATATAATGTTCAAAACTAGTCCGATGATTTACTAAACTGTTTAGGCTATTGAACCTTAGTATAAGGATCTTAAAAACGGTTTTTTTAAATTTATTTATTTGACGAAAACCCCTTTTTACAATAGATTTAATCAATATATATATATGAGTACAATATAAAATCAAAAGTGTGCCGTTCAATGTTATTATTAATTATTAGTTACATAATAATTAGTTCTATGCAAACAGGAACATCAATAACAATAAACAAATATATCATAACAACAACAACAATAAACTATTCAAGATAGTTTAACAAAAAATGTATACCTAGGAAAATAAAGGCAAAAAATATCTTAACCATTGGTAGTGGTCATTAGGAGAATTCTGATAGTTGAAGTAGTAGAGAAACGATCAACTTCAGGAGGGAGTAGATTAGCCTTCATCTGCATGTGAGTTATTAGGCTATTTTGCTCATATCCAGTTCCATGATGATGACTAGCAAACAGATCAAATCAAATCAATCTTTATTCAAATATACATAGAAAACGTACATGAATGTGTGAACTTCTGTGATTCAATTAGGTATATATATATTTATTATGTACAAAATAAAATTTATCCTACCATCTGTTGAGGACCTTACCTCTGCCAGCTCCGCGCAATCAAAGAGTAGATGATCTGCAGTTTCCTCCTGCAGATAACATTTCCTACACAGGGGGTCGCCGTTGAAGACCCCCATACGCAGTTGGTGCTTCCTCAGATTACCGTGACCAGTAACGATACCTGTGACAAGTTTGGCATCCTTCCTGCCAAGTTTCAGGAACCTCTTTGCAACTTGACGAGAGGGAGAAATAATACCTTATAGATAAACAGCATCTTCTTGGTTTACTTCTCCCTCTTTCATAGCTATGTGGGCTATGGTGATCAGCTGTGGGGTCACACATCTGGCAGCGCCCGAGTACTTCGGTTGCAGAAACAGGCTCTGAGAATTATCACGAACAGTGGGAGGATGGAGCCCTGTAGACCCCTGTTCAAACGAATGAACATCCTCACACTCTACAACCAGTACATCCTTGTTAGTGCTATGCACGCCAAGACCAACATAGGCCAATATGAAACCTGTGGCCAGTTGCACATTCACAACATCAGGGATGCGCAGAGGTTGAACTCCCAGCGATAGCTACTATCTCTAACTAGAGACAGCTTTCCAGCCATAGCTGTCAAGATCTATAAAGCTCTACCGGCTTGCCTGAGGGAGAGGGAAGATGAGAGTTTCAAGTGCGAAGTCAAGAGTCTTCTCCTCCGCAATTCCTACTATTCTATACTACTGATTTTTTGAGAGAGCTAGGCCTAAAAGTATGATTTAGACACTGTCTATCCGGCCCTGGGTGGTCAATGACAAAGAGGAGGTAATTCAGGTTAAAACCTTAGATGTTAGTTTAGTATGATCGTTTTAACTTGTTTGTTGAGGATCATTCTATAAGTAAGAAATACACAACTCAATAGAAAATTTATTATTATGTTGATTCTATCTTTAAAGTTGTAAAAAGTTATTTTAAAAATTATATTTATACTAGAAACCAACTGTTCGGCAAATTACTATACTACTGTCATTTCAACCATTCTAAAAAATTATATATAATGTTCAAAACTAGTCCGATGATTTACTAAACTGTTTAGGCTATTGAACCTTAGTATAAGGATCTTAAAAACGGTTTTTTTAAATTTATTTATTTGACGAAAACCCCTTTTTACAATAGATTTAATCAATATATATATATGAGTACAATATAAAATCAAAAGTGTGCCGTTCAATGTTATTATTAATTATTAGTTACATAATAATTAGTTCTATGCAAACAGGAACATCAATAACAATAAACAAATATATCATAACAACAACAACAATAAACTATTCAAGATAGTTTAACAAAAAATGTATACCTAGGAAAATAAAGGCAAAAAATATCTTAACCATTGGTAGTGGTCATTAGGAGAATTCTGATAGTTGAAGTAGTAGAGAAACGATCAACTTCAGGAGGGAGTAGATTAGCCTTCATCTGCATGTGAGTTATTAGGCTATTTTGCTCATATCCAGTTCCATGATGATGACTAGCAAACAGATCAAATCAAATCAATCTTTATTCAAATATACATAGAAAACGTACATGAATGTGTGAACTTCTGTGATTCAATTAGGTATATATATATATTTATTATGTACAAAATAAAATTTATCCTACCATCTGTTGTTAAGTTTTTGACAAGAATTGGTCCAGATAGTAATATTCCTTGTTAACTTGTTAACTTCCTTGTTAAAAGACTCCATAGGAATACCTGACCGAACGTTATGGGCAGTAATGCAGTAAGTAATGGGCAGGCTCCAATTTTCCACTCATCCTGCAGTGGAAAATGAACTTGGAATGACCTGCCGAAGGAGAAAGTTCTCAGAAGATAGTCAGAGGGCATATCCAAAATTTCACTCCGAGCTATCCCAACAATTAATGCTGGTGTGGCTATATAGATTGCCTGGCCTGTTCAAGAGACCCTCTCCACAGGGGCGGTAGACACCCATTCTGGCAGTCATCCTGATGTGAATGTCTATAGGCAAGAGATAGTCAAGAGTAGCCCCAGGAGTGCTGCTGATCGCACCCGTGATCAGGAGACAGGCCAGCCGCTGCACGGCTTCCAGCCTCTCTCATGGTTGGTCTTACTACCATTAACTAAGACTATTAAGACTAAGACATTACCCTTGGTTTCAGTCCTCATGCTGCACCAACCATTCGTCAGCATGCAAGCAGATACCACTTATCCCGGTCAATAGTCCGTTTGTAAGTGAGGTTCCCAGTAAAGTGTCCGATCCAAAATGATCTCAACATCCCCCTGCAGGCCGACAGCACTCCCCTGCAGTCTTAACGGGCCAATCCCAGCAAGCTTTTTCCTCCTAGTAAAGGGTACAGTTACCACTTCATGCGGATTCCCACTCACAGAGAGACCGACCTCATTGCAGCAGCCATCTTCAAGGCTTAGTACAGAGTTCATGAGATCAGTGACTGTGTTGTTGAATTTACCTACCCACAAGTATGGGATGTCATCAGTATATCCTTGAGCAAAGACACCACTGCCATTAAGCCTTCTAATAAGGCTTTTTCATGCTGAATGCAATCTAAAGTCTTGGAAAGATCACAGAAAATTGCAGCAGTACTCTGTGACCCATCCATACCCTCTGAGATGCATTTAATAAAATCAGCTATTACAAAAGTAGTACTTTTTTTCCTAAAACCATGTTATTCCTTAACCAGTAGATTATTATTTTCAAAAAGGAGCTTATTTGATTGCAAACAAATTTTCTTTAAATTTTAGAAAATACAACAAGAAGGGAGGCCGACATTTTTTTTGCTGCCCTTTTGAAACAAAGGTTTTATTTTGGCTAATTTCAATTGATATAGCACAATTCCACTTACAAGGGATTGATTGAAAATCTTAGATAAAGGATTAGAAATTGAGGTACGGTACTCTTAAGGAGAAACAAAGGTATTTCATCCCACCCTGAGAATATTTTATTTTTTAAGGATTTTATGACCTGTTCTACTTGTTAGTAACGCAGGATAGCATTGCACACATGCACCACTCTGGTTGGTCTTCAGTTTTTCCTGTAATTCTGTTTTATTTTTTTCCATAATTTTTTTGATTAACAACCTTCGATTCCCAATTTAAGAGACCCCTGGCCTTTTCCTTGTTACCTAGTTACTGCTTTCAAGAATTTTAATTTAAAAATAATTATTTTATATATATTTTCATATATGCAATCATAATGTTCCACTAACTTTCCTGAAACAGAAAAATATAAATGTATATACTAAGCATATGAAATAGATGAGGTATTTATTTGATATTAAATTGACTGATAACAAAGACTGTAAAATTACTCTGCCACTACTATAAAAGCTACCTTTCTGTCAGATATTGGGTTAGGTGAAATGGTTATTCATTGAAATAGGTTAGTTATCAAACACTACTATATTCAATTTCCTAAATTTAAATATTGAAAACCAACATTGCATAAGAAAAATGTGACAATATATCAGCTCAGTGATAATGGAAAGTAAAGCCTGAAGGTAGAGGGCCAAGGTATATCAATTAGGATTTTATTGTGTATTTGCTCAGAGAAAATGGAAAAAAGTAATTAAAACTGTTGTTCACAAAATTGACATTGTTTTTTCTTTAGAACTTGTGTTGAGTTTGCTCTTGATATTCTCTGTCCCCTGTGATTCTAGGTTTTAATTATTTTTTATGTAATACTGTAAAGTAAATATAACAATAACCTCAAAGTTATTAAGTTAGATGACATTATGATGACAGATGACATCAGGCAAACCATAATCAACTATCTCTGCTTTTCTACATTATTCAATTCCAGCAGTGACTCAACTTCAACCAGAATATGAATTTACCAACGTTCACATATAAAATAATATCAAATACAAATAAACATATGTGACCTCTTCATCTTCCTTAAATTCCAATTCACACTTGCCCACTTCATATAATCATTTAAAACATCCATACCATTCGGATTCGCTTTCTGTTTCCGTGATAGGACTAAATCTACTACATTAAAAATATCAAATCCTTAAAAGTTTAATTACTTAAAAATATTTTTGGTGTATCATCTTGTAATCCGGTACAAGAGGTCGTGTATTCAAATCCCGTGATGCCCATTTGGATTTGGGCCGCTTTATCAAAAAGAGTTTGTGAAAAATCACAACTACTATTTTACTCTGTAAAACTGACTTTGGCCGGTGCGATACCATCCTGTAGAATCCTATTTCGTAGAAAATGAGGGTTTCCAATCGTGCAGAAAGTGAGCTCTTACAATTCTTCAGAAATATTTAAAATCGTCTTAAATTAACCCTGTTAAATACCCTGAGCTTTTAAGTTGATCCTCAGGTAAATTTTTAAAAGATCTCCAAATAAAGTTATTTTCTACGATATATTATTTTTGTTTTTGTTTCATATGTTATACAACACTATTTATGGGCAATTCAAATACTCATAGCTCCAAAGTAATGCAGGATGGAAGCCCTGTATTAAAATGTTAAAAGTCTATTAATATGTATATTAAGCAGACTTTTATTATTAAAATTCCGTTTTGTTACTGTTATCATGTGATATTGACTTGCAATGTACTTGGAGCTGACAGTCTGTTGTCAATATAATTTTCCATAGCAGATTGCATATGCACCACCATGAATGGAAACTAAATTGCTCTTCAGGTAATATTGAAGCCTACCGTTTGGTATTTCCATGCTGTCTCTGATGAACTAATACCAGCTCCATTTAAGAAAGACGATAATTACTAAACTAACAACGAATTGAATGCAGTTGTTACACAAAGCTAATGCAAAACACATTAGTAATTAGTTTCATCTATAAATTTATAAAATTCTGGTCAAAGTAGGCTAACTACTCATTGACAACAATTCATATAGCTTTATCTTCTGTAACTAAATAAGATTACATTGATATTTTTCCAGTCTCAGTTACAAATCATAAATTAAATATCATACAAACTTTTCGAAGTTATTTCTTTTGGGTCGACGATTATGGGAAAATACGTGAAAAGGTATTGTATACATAAAAACTAATTCCAGTTTGGAGGCTTAACATAATGAGTTATATTGTTTTCATTACGAGCCAGTAAAATTAGTCAATAATAGTTTCTAGTCACTGTTGATAGGCATTGATGAATAAATAATTATTATATACTCATGTGCAGCTTAATTGGACCTCTGAGACAGAATTTATAAAATATCAAATCATCTCTTTTTAGTTGCAAATACAAAATATAATCCATTGAGAGCTTTGATTTACTTAACTTTGATAGATCTAAGCCTAATTATTGAAGGTCGTAGTCTTTAATTATTTATCTATTTTAATTGTTTGAGTTTAAAATGCATTTTTTATAATGTACACCTTCCTCCTAACAGCAATATGATCGTTAGCTAATATTAGCTTTGTCCATTGTATTTTGCATTTCAATATGATCGTTAGCTAACATTAGCTTTCTCCATTGTTCATTTGCATTTATTTAATTTGCAATTATTCTGATACCAGTACGATAATTTTGTTAACCAACTGCGCTTTTTTCTGGTATAATTTGGTTAGGATTTTTTGACACAATATAACAATATCAGTGCTATATTCCGGAAATGGATGAGTGTTATTTTGTAGAAAATGCGGGTTTCCCATCTCGTAGAAAACGGAGGTTTCCTATTTTGTAGAAAAGTTAGGGTGTCCAAACGTGTAGAAATGCAAGGTATGCCAACTAAACAAGGAAAATTGCCAACAAAACAAGGAAAAACTATACAATTCTACACGATTGGAAACCCTCATTTTCTACAGAATGGGAAACCTTCATTTTCTACGAAATAGGATTCTACAAGATGGGAACCCACGCTTTGGCCTTAGATGACATAAGATATACTGTATAAGCTTAGGCGGAGATACCAAAAATAAGCCGTTGGAAGCCATCATAATATTAATATAATACCTAATAAAAATGTGGAATGGTGTAGGTAAGTGATTAAATTAGATCATTGAAATGGCAACCATACTACAAGTGGTACATAATAATACATTACCATAATAATATGATATAATACCATTATAACACAATATAATATAAAATGCTATCTTCTATCGTTCTTCAAACCTCTATGATACAAAATTCAATATGTTCATTCATATATAATGCATTCACATATAATGCATAGACAAGTAAAAAAATCAATCAATACACTAGTATTCAGTCAACATGCAATTCCATGAAGGCATCCAGAATTATTCCACAAAGTAACCTATAGCCTAGTAAAAATAAATAAATTATAAATATGCTTGTTCACAATAAATTAAGATTAAAATTAAGAGGTGGCGTAGACAATTTGACTAGAGAATAAAAATATGGCATGAGACTTACAATATATGCAATAAAAAAGATAAATAAATAACAAGCAAACATGCATTTCAGTAATTGAAATACCACATGCAAAAATGAAATGTTTTCGTAGGAAATATTTTCACGGGTTTTCCTAAAAGACATGTGTATTTCAATGATATTTATTGGAATTCAATAAATAAACTTTATACCGGCTTTGAAAGTTTTTTAATTCTAGTGAATATTTCGGGATTGCCAATTGCTGATTTTTATTTTGTGTATTGTAGTGGTAGAATCCAAATTAATTATTGTTGGTAACCTGCCAATAATTTGCCAAACCAAATATCCAAAATAATTGTTTTAAAATCTATGTACAAACCTCAAATTGTTTCAGTCAAAGTTCTCTTTTGTCTAGAGAGCATGAAACACACACACACACACACACACACACACACACACGTTCATGACAAAACAATAGTTTTGACATTAACATACCTATATTGACAGAGTATTATTCTTTATGGATAAACAATTCCCTTACCCTGCTCTTAAATGTTTTTGGATTTGCGATATCACGAAATTTACAGTTTACTAGTAAAGCCTATTGAATAAAGACATAGAAGAATGCATTATAACCTTTTTGAAAAAAGTAGCCTGGTGTGATTGCTGGACAGTTGGTGGGACGTAAGTGTTGTAAACAGAGGGTGGTTTATGAAATCTATGCATGTCGACTCCAGGATGTACATACATGGAAAATTTGTGTTTTATTGGCCTTGAAACACCTGCATGATGGTGATTGCCTTAGCCTAAACAATACTCTGATGTATGTGAATATATTATGTAATAAATAAAAATAAGGTTTCTCAATTGAGTCTCTATTATATTCATTACTGTCCTGATAGCTTTTTTCAAGTTTAAGGTAATTGTTGGTTTCCCCATGGATTCCCACGCCAAAAGACATATGATAGGCAATGAATGCTGGCAAAATAAATTGATTTATTTTTCAAATGAGCAATACTGAGATATAGACTCGTAATAAGTAATAAGTGATCATCAAAACTCAAATTTTCGTCCAAAATTACTCCTAGGTATTGTGTATAATTTGTTTTACTAATTTTAAAGTCGTCCTATGGATTGCTACGCCAAAAGATATGACCGCGAATGTGGGCAAAATAAATTGATTATTTTCCCAATTGAAAATCATTGCTAAATACCTTCTTCCTGCTATCCTTTACCAACGGCATCTATAGTGTAGTGTCCTAGTGAAACCATTGTGGATGGAAAATAATTACCTTTATAACGGTGAAGCTAATTTCATATGATGAGGGTTTTCAAACTTCTGTACAAGAACGAATCTTTGATATCGTTATTAGCATTACCTACCTTGAATACCTTGAATACCTTCCTCTTCGTCATTGACCAGTATAACTGGATTGACTGCGTCACAACTAAAATCTATACAAGAAACTAATATTTAACACTGATCAGCGCCTGGCGGCAGGTCTTAGAAACTTGTTAGGTCCGCCTCGAAGTACTCATCTAGGTACTGCGTAGAAGGGATTTTTCCTCAACCATTCCCTTGCCCTAGCCTCAAATTGCCCAGCTTCCAGGTTCTTGATTGTGTTTGGGAGAACGTTGAATAGTTTCATAGAGAGGACAGGGAAGCAGCCCTTTTTCTTGGAGAGCCTACAAAACGGGACATCCAAACGCTGTCTATTTCGAGTATTTTATTGATGTCTATCAGCTCTTGTGGCTAAATTTAGTTGGTTCTCCTTCACATATACAAGGTTGAGCAGTATATATTGGCTTATGACTGTCAATACACCCAATTTGACAAATATTGGTCTGCAGTGGTCCGTAAACCCCGCTGAATCCAAAAGACGGACAGCCTTCTTTTGCAATAACAAGATACTGTTGCAAGCAGAATCGTGACCCCACATTTCCAGGCCGTAGATAATATGGCTATGAAAGAGAGCGTAATAGATCATACTTAGATACTGTTTGGTCAACATAGGTTTTAATCTGCGCAAAAGATAAATTACTCTTGAAAGTTTTGAACAAACATAGTTAATATGAGTTGTCCAGGAAAGTTTATTGTCTATGTAAAAACCTAATAGCTTAACTGCTGCTTCCACTATATTTGCCTGAAGGGAAAGTCTGCAGACCAACCTTTGCGTCTTGTCCTGATTTATGCTTAGACTACTCCCATTAAACCAGTCCGTCACCGTTTCAAGGGCCGCCTCAACTGACAACTGAGCTAGCTGTGGCGTATTTTCTGAGGCAAAAATAGTAGTGTCATCTGCAAAGAGCAGGATGTTTTTTAGAAGCCCCAGATCATTTATAATGACTAAAAATAGGGTAGGCCCCACTACTGAGCCTTGTGGCACACCATGACCGACCCTAAGTGGCTTGGAATTTGCCCCGTCAATGGAGAGCACCTGCATCCTACCCTCAAGGTAGGCTGTAAAAGTTGCCAAAACTTCACCCTCCACTCCATACGCTTCCAGCTTATTTAGCAGTAGGCCATGAGGTACGCAGTCAAACGCCTTCGTCAAATCAACCAGGGCTAGGGCTGTAGATTCCCCTGATTCAAAAGAGTCCAAGATGTTCAGAACCAGATGCATTACCGCTGTGACCGTAGACCTATCCCGCCTAAATCCGTGTTGGGAATCTAAAAACAGGTCATATTCCTCAAATGTTTCACTAACTGGGTTTTCATTAATGTTTCAAAAATTTTTGCTAAGGCAGAAATGATTGAAATAGGCCTATAGCTTTTAAGGTCTTCCGGGTCGCCCTTCTTGTAGACAGGAACTGTGCGTGAGAGCTTTAGCTTGCTAGGAAAGACACCATTTGAGAGACAGTGGTTTAAGATTAAACTGAAAGGATAGGCTATGTCAACAATGACAGCTTTCAACAATTCAACCGACATTCCATAAATGTCCAGACTCTGTTTGTTTTTGAAGTTAGAGACAATCTTAATTATATCTACAGGAGTTACTAACCGCCAACGCTGCAGCCGATTTGCATGTTCCGAAAGATTTCTTATCTGGCTACACAAAGCAACAGAACTGACATTACCAGTAGGTATTTTATCTAAAATGTTTTCCACTTCTTTGAGAAGAAAATTATTAAACTCATCCGGGCTTTCTCTACATTTAGGTTTCGATTTTTTTGTCTTACTCTGGTCTATCTGATTAACCAAGTTCCATGCCGCCTTGCAGCTGTTATTAGAGTTTAATATTTCAAGCATGTTAGCTTCTTTTTTGCCAACTCCATTTCTCGCCTGTATATCTGTTTAGCTCTCAAGTAATAGGTATAAAATCTATCCCCATCCGCATTGCAAACCGCCGTCCTACTTCTATCATTTAAAGCCAAAACCAATTTTCTAATTTGTGCTAATCTTGGTGTGTACCAACCTCCATGTAGCTGCTTTGATATTGTTTTGACTTTCCGTTTATTTGCAGCAGTAGCCACCCTAGCAGGGAAATAACAGTTGTATACAGACATAAATCTATCAAAAAAGCATTAAATGCGACCTAGGGATGCAACCGATCGTTTAACAAACACAAAACATCCTGCTAGTCAATATTGGACAGAGCGGTCTTGAATAATGGGATGCGCTCTTTCCTGATAGGTCTAGTTAGGCGAGAATAGTTATGGTGCCAAGGTAAATTGAAAACTGTATCACTCACCTGGTCAAGATTTACGTCCATTACCACGGCATCGTAATCAGCCACAACGGGGTTGCAGACCGTGGCCACGTAGTCCCAACACCACACCAGAGAGTTCAATGTCCAGTTCACTGCAAAAATTGTCAAGATCTAAAGATTTAAATTTCATATCTGTACTTAAATACACTGATGTCCCTCCATTTTTGTGGCAGGTACGGTAATAAGCTGTGGCCAGGTTCAAATGTCCAATGATGCTGAAGAATTGTTCCTCCACGCTGTCTAGATGATGTTCACAAATACATAATATGTCAGGGTTAATCTCTCTCACAAATTTCTCAACTAGATTATATTTAGTTCTCAGACACTGAACATTGACAGAGGCCAGCCTTAAACCCTCACCTTTATTGGTAATGGGCCTATATTTGTCCTGCAGCCTATTCGGGTGACTGTTGTCCAGCCTAGGCCCAGTCACATGGTCTTCACTATCTACATTGTTGTTATTTACATATGTGACATCTGATACATTTACACATGGTACAGTATTTACATTTATTATATTTACAGAAGCCTGGTCCACTATTCCAAATTCCCGCTCCTTATCCTCTTGAATAAAAAACGCTTTAAAATAGAGTTTTTAGGCCAAGCAGCACTGTCATAAAGATCAGCTTTCTTCTCGAAATCTATTCCCAGCTTGAAACTTGCATTAGCTCATTTACGGAGATAAAACAATTATTATACCATCGCGCGTATATACTTCTCCACCAACTTGTCGGTATTCTCATGACTATTTTCATACGCCATTTCTTATTCTTCTCTCTATCATCACCATATTTACCAAAACAGAAGGAAAATGAGGATAAATGATCGATAGACTAGACTTGCTTGGCTTCTGTTTGTGCTGTGAGGGGATGGTGGGGGATAAATGGTTAATTTGTTGCATATATAAACTATAATTAACAGTTTTTGGTTTCCGACGCACTCCTGTATAAATAAACGGTTTCTTGAATAAGTTGATTGGACTTGTGGTAGTGCCCATGGAATCAAACCTAACATAATAAATTAAACCCCTTCCCCAAATTGTAAAATGTTGTCATACTCTTTATTAATCGATTGTTTTTAGGCAGTTTTATCTTAAGTAATGTTATTCAAAGGTCTAAACGTGGTGTTGTTTAATATTTTATTGTGTGAACCAATGTTTTATTACTTTTTTTACTTATACAATGGCACATACTTATAGTAGAGATATTTTGAAAGTTGTAGTGGCCCAGATATGTCAAACAATTGGATGGCATACAATTTACACTACTCCTTTGGATGTTTTGACTGATGTTTTAAGAAGATTTATTCGTGCACTAGGTACAAGTGCTCATCGCTATGGAGAACAATGTAAGTCTAGGCTTAGTTTTTTAATCTTTAAAGACTAAAATCTATGATTTTTGTTTTGTTTTGATCAAAAGATTGAAAGAAATTAGATCTCTAATATATTTTAGTCAAGAACATGTGTTACATTAAGCTAACACATTGCCTATAATGGTCTTAATCCTCTAAGTGTCCATTACAAAAACCCATAATGTCAAGCGATTTTTGGCAAATTTGCAGAATTGTATTTAGACGCTCATTAAAAGCATAAAACATCACAAACATATATAATGTTGTATATTGCCTTAAAGTAGATAAAATAGGCTATTCAAAAATGTTGCATTTGTCATCTTAGCTTATGTTATTCTTAGGCCTATCACCCTTATAGGTTCAAATCCACGTATTCTTATCCCGTGAGTGAGGGGTCGCTTCGCTGTCTTTTCCACGGGTTCATCTGTTTTTGTTCAATATCTTTGGAATGTCAAAGTCGTGAGCTTCCTAACTTAGTATACCTTCAAATAGACTTGTACACTGGCCACTTGACTATACTTCACCTCCTTCCTGTGTGTCATCATTTGATTGGAGTCCGTTTACGGCGTATACCGGTGGATTCCACCGTGGGGGACTCATGACGTTGGTGTGATTTTGTGGTTTTATCCAGCAATATTCAAGTGCTTTAATGCCTTTTACATGCTGGTATAGATCTCAGAGAGGAGGAAATACGTAACAATTTAGGCCTATTATATAGTGTTCAAATATAAAATAACCGTGAGGAAGCAAACCTATGAAATCTAGGAGTGATTAGACGAGAACATTTCGTTGACAAACCATCTGTGTCACTCATTGACGGGAGTCTGGACTCAACCTTTTTTGTAGAAAAAGAATTTAAATAGTAAGAAAACGTGCAATACCTGCGACATGCAGTGAGCATGCATTTTCAATGGCGTACGCTGTGCAGAAGACCAACCTTCCGCTAGTGAGGACGACGATGACTAAAAGACTTTGATGATTTGAGATTTTGTTGGTATTGTACATAATTTTCGTATTTACTTATTAATATTACTAATTATTGTTATTTATTTTTTGCATTTACATAAAAATGCGTATAAATAATAATGTTGACTATTCCAATGAAAACTTATACGATTTTGGATTTCGAGAAGCCAGGCTCATTTTATGGATACATTTTTGTAAAAACCTACATAATATATTAACAAAAAGATATACTACACTACCTACAATGCTATTATATTTGAATACGCAACGTTTCTTCAATGAAAACACGTGTTCATAGAACTTTTGCAAGCTTTTTTCTAGACCGGTGGAAACTACCGTGAGCGACCCCTCACTGGTTAAAAAAGAAGTTTCTTCTCCCTAATGAGTCATTTAAGTTCTGTCGTATCAAGTTTAAATAATATACATTTTATCCAAAATTTTACTGTGATAAAGAGAATACATAGTTTGTATCACTTAAAGCAATTATTTACAACAAAAATTATAAATCCCAGAATATGTACATGTGAGAAATGGCACCTTCTTGCAGCAGTTACCAGTTTTATGCCACTTTTTGGCTTTTACATGTTTCCAATCATCCACTTAACTTAACATTACCATCTAATAATTCCTTAATATCGCTAGAACAAAAAACATGGTAGATTTTAGGGCTGTAAACAATGAATAGAATAGCTTAAACAGAATTTCACAACACCAACTTGCAACAAGAAAACAGCAGTGTAGGTAAATAATAACTCACAGACAGGGACAGACTGGGTCGTAATTGAGGGCGCCTACAAAGGGGGGCTGAGGTGTAGAATAGGAGTCCCGGTAATCCGATAATCAACTTTTGGGATAACGTATTGTTTACATTAGTATTTTTCCAAAATATGGTAAAGTTTGTGTGAAACAATGCCTTTATTGAACATATGAATTTATATTAACCCATTTCTGAATTTTTGTCAGACGCCTGGGGCCCTCGTGTCTGAATTAAAATTGAGCCTCGGTCACGGCGTCCGCGCTGGAACGCTGGACACAAGTGAAAATTTTAAATACGATGATTTAAAGGAGAAGTCAACGCTATCTATCGGATGAGAAATGAACTAGCGCACATAACAGCAAAAAAATAACCACGTCAAAATAAAAGCAGGCAACACACATTGTTTGCTCAGAGCCACTCCGGTTGTACAATGCACGTCTTTAGTCATTTGTCTAGCGAAATGCGAGGACGTTCTTAGACAGAAATGGGTTAAATTGCAGAATCAGATAGGTTATATTTTAAATATTGGTAGTTCATGGTGAATTAACAAGTAGGTATATTTTTGCAGTTGCATGACCTTAGTTAGTTTTGTAAGTCAAGGTTACAATAGGCCTGATACAAATTTTTTTATCTGAGTCTCTAATCATGTGAAAATTAACTGTAGGCCTACCACATAAGACATTCAGTCCTAATTCTCGTTCAATACTCGTTCAATTGACTCAATTTACAGTTAATGACTTATTAAAGCAATAACGAGTAGGCCTTACTGAGAGTTGGCTACCACTACAACAGCTCAGAATTAAGTGAGTTTTAAGGTTAAGGTTTGTAATGTGTTATTTTATAAGAAAAATAACTTATTTGTATAAGGATATTCCACACTTAACACAGTGTGCATAGCTGGGAGGATTGACGACAAATTTCGAAAGGGGCCTGAAACTCCCTAAAGGTCAAGGACTTGGTAAGGTGGTTGCAAGGTGGCAAGGCCTGCTGCTTGACTATGCTTAGCCGACCGAGCCGTCCTCATCCACCTAATCTTTTTCTCCTTATTTAACCTATTACCTTATGGACACTAGAGACATGATGGTAATTCCAAAAATAAACAGCAGTGATCTAAATCAATACCATGAATACGTCTACCATGTAGTAGAAGTATTCATGGTTAAATTAGCTCTATTGTATTTCATTACGTTTATATATAGAAGTAAACTTAAAATTCAGGTGTCGATTTTGTTTGGTTTAGTAAAAACAAAATAATTCAATTAGTCTTCTTTATTCACATTGTAGTCCTATAACCAGCTTAGTTACTTATTACATTAATGATATTGTTTCAGTTGGACACACATCACCTACTGTGATTGATGTGACGTTGGCATTCAAGGACTTGGGTATAAATATATCAGAACTAGAAGAGTACGTGGAGTATGTGGCATCAGTACCATGTGCAGTCAGCGTGCCCAAGTACCCCATGGAACGGGAGTCCCATCTCAACTTACTCAAGCCTGGGTCTCGCGAAGTGGTTACTCGACCGGTTCACATCCACGAACATTTGCCTGCTATGCACCCGCAATTGGAGGGTATGAAGTGGTGAACATTATTTTATCTTTAATACATTTACTGCCAAGCCTTCTTTAGGCCTGATCACTGGAGTGACAAAAATAATTAATTATTGCAAATTATTGCAGTTTTTTTTCAGTTATATGATTTTTGTTTAGCTTAGTTTTTTAACTAAGGCTTTTTAGGCTTCTAACTGGAAATAACCATTTATTGTATGAAAAAAATTAGGATCAGTCGGGTTGGCACCTCATAGCCTATATATAGCAAAATATTACCATAAAGTGTGTGAAAATTATTTTATCATTGGACATTTTTTTATCTTTTATTTTGCTTATCGTTGTTGACAATAGGGTCGTTTTACAAGGAAACTGGCTACTACCTGATTTTGTTCAAACCTATGACAATTGGGGTCATTTCACCCCTCTTCTTCCCATTCGGGTCAGTGTTTATCAAACAAAATGACCAGTAATTTAGAGACATAGAGCATCAGAAATCCACCAGAATGCTATCAAAGCATGGGATGAAATCGCTGTAGTTTGTCAAAATACTACTCTTAGTCCACTAGTACAAATTAGTATAGCTCTGAACAGCCTCAGCCGACGGCCTGATTGGGTGGGCACTTTGACCTGCCCGACCCAATTGAACTGATGTGGCAGATAATTTGTTTTACCTCTTGATGAATTATTAATAGATGTATACAGCTCTCATTTTTTCAGTTATGGAGCATGTATAGATTACTTTGATTAACCAACATCATGAAGTTTCGTTCGGTAAGGAAAAAGAAGTTCATTAACAAAATAATAATCATATTTATGTGACAGTGACAGTACCTTATGAAAATAGAAGTAAATTGAAGAAAAGAATAAGAATAAGAATAATATTTATTTTCCAAAAACAGGATTACAACATCAGCTCAGTGTTTGCTCAAGAAAACAAAAAACAATATTCAATAATTACAGTTCTTATGTAAAAACTAAAACCTTTCTCATATAGAACAATAAATTCATTAAATGAATGTAAAACACTACTTATAACTTCTTGAAACTTTAAAACTAACTATCTTAAAACTTGAATAAAGTACCTTATTAACTTTTTTGTTACCACTTATGTAATCGTTGTCTGGTCACAATAATGTGTTCCAGACATTTACAGAATTACGGTATTAGCTCTTTCCTTATCTACACTGAACACCTCAAACACCTTGTATAACACTGAACAAACTTAATTTAATCATAACAGAGAATAGAAATGTGAAAAAACTCCCCGTGAAGATTAAAAATATCTAGTGTACTATTAATGTTATGGAGTCACTTTGGGCGGTGCAAAAGCCTAAATTATTTCCCATTTTCCCCTATATTTTTTGCCATGCAAAAGTTTTGTTACTGTGTCAATCGTAGAAAGAAAATGTGTACAATACAGATTTGGATTTTATTTTTCACTTTGAATTTTATTTTTCACTATGATCAAGAGTGGTTCAAAGTACCCTGACTAATTGAGGCGACATTAGGTAGCAGTTTTTTTTGCATTTACCACTTCAATGCTGGTTGAGTTTGGGGCATATTCTGAAAGTGTGAAGTTTGCAGTATTTTGTGCAATCTTTGTACCTTTATGAAGAAAACGATTCATTTGCGTGCATAACATATATGTTATGGGTAAGCAGCGGTTTCTCCATCTGTAGAAAAGTTGTTTGGTTAAGAACACAAGATGCATTAGAAAAATCGAATACGATGATTTGAGTAATTATTAACCAACGCCATTATGAATTTCAAACATTCTTTAAAATCTACCTGAAGGCTACCTAACTGGGAAACGGATTTTGGCAACCGCCCAGCCCCCACCGAGGGTCGGAACCCTAATTAGCCCTTGCCTTTTGGCAACCGGTTTCATCGGTTCCATCCCAAAAATTCTCCCTTTTCTCCCTGAAAATCCCTGCCTCATTGTTTAATCCCACAAATAATCACTCTTATCCCTTAAAGTCCCTCCCTCGCCCCGGAATCACCGAAATCAGGAGGTGTAAGAGCGAGACAGCAAGGGGCAGTCAATATACACCTCTATTATATACAGTTATTCCACGTAGGAGACCCAAGCATGGCTATTCACCACTACGGGGAACCGGCTATGAACGAGCCAAGTCCTTACTTGATACTTGGAGTAATCCCACTGGTATCGCATCTGCAACGTGGTCGTGATATTAGTTGCTCCACTTCATTGAGGAGTTTAGGCCTAGGTCCCATTTGTGAGCTCTTCAACGCTGTAGTAGGCCACTTCTCACAGGTAGTCTTTCAATTTCATATTGAATCTAGAAAAATCTTGTTCTTGAGTTATGTTTTTTGGTAGGCTATTGTAGATTTTAACACTGGAGAAGTATGGACTTTTGCTGGCCAAAGTAGAGTTGAGTTGAGGTATATGTAATTGATTTGCCATTCTGGTGTTATATTGATGAATAATACTGTTTGTGATGAAGACATCTGGGGTTTTTCGAGCAAGTAGAGCAGACTCTAAGATGAAAAGGAAGGGTAGAGTTGAAATTTTTAGCTGCTTGAAGAGTGGCTTGCAGTGTGCGAGACGATGCTCTGCACATTATTCTTATAATTCGTTTTTGAAAAAGAAAAACCCTCTTGGCATCGGAAACTCCACCCCAAAAAACAACTCCATAAGAAATAATGCTATGAAAACAGCCATAATATACTTTCAGAAGGACTTCCATCATAACTAGCTTCTGTAGCCTATATACTAAATAAATAATCTTCGTCATTCAAGATGAAATTGCACCTATGTGGCTACCCCATTTAAGATCCTCACGAATATGAAACCTCAAATATTTCACTTCTGCACATCTTTGGATTGTTACTCTACTTAACTTTAAACTAATAGGGAGTTCTGGATTTTTACGATTGTAAAATTTTAACATCTTGGTCTTGTCTGAGTTTAAAATTAAACGGGTACGGTCATACCAAATTGACATTTCGTTCAAACATTTTTGCGTACCTTCAATCAGAATATTTTCAGAAGAATTGAAGATCAGGTTGCACACGTCATCAGCAAATAACCAAACTCTACCACTAGTCAGGGCGCTCGGCAAATCATTTGTATACAAGAGGAAAATTACAGGTCCAAGGTTCGACCCTTGAGGCACGCCTATATTTATTGGAGGGGAGACAGACAACTAAATAGTACGCAGAACATTGTGAGAGTCCATATGCTTGATAGAAACGACCATCCTTCTATCCCTAAGATAGGAAGCAATTCACTTTAGCGGTATTCCATCTACACCCAAGGCTTGAAGTTTCTTGAAAAGAACATAATGGTCAATTAAAGTGAAGGCCTTCGTCATGTCATAGAAAAGGCAGAGGAGGTCTTCAGACAGGTCCAGGTGGTGGTAGACATCATTGAGCAAGGCAAAGATAGCATCGTTGGTTGATGACCCTTTTCTAAATCCAAACTGATTTTCTTTCAAAATATTGTTGTGTTCAATATAGGCCAAAAAGCGTTTTAAGAAAACAAGTTCAAACAACAAGTCCTCTGAACAAATTCCATTATTTTACAATGGACGTTACAGGATGTACATCGATAACACATTAATTAACTTCTGAATAATATATACAGTAAAATTTATATATAACGCCTACATTCTTAAATGTCTTATACCAATTGTATTGGAAAGTCTCTCTGATTTTTAAGAAATATTAATCGTTAATTCTTTCCTCAAGAAGGTATGGGTTTAAAAATAAGATAAAAATATGGGTTTAATTCAAAATATTGTACCTCTAAACATAGTTCAAACTAGACAACAGACAGTTCTTAGACAGTTAGTCTTTGTATGTCTTCGCCCGCCTCAACCCCTCTTGCCTTTTCTAGCGCGGTTTCTCCCTCACCCTTGACCCCGCCCGGCAAAAAAAAATCCCTGAAATCCCCGCTAGAAAGGACAGCAGTTGCCAAAGTTCTGTGCCACGGGTTTTGACACTTTTATGGCCCCTGCGATTGGGTAATAATCCTTCAGAACGTAACGTTATAAATATATTTTAAGGAATTATTTTTATTTTGACCACGACTTAACAAATCGGCCTTGTGGGGAACATAAAATTGAAATAATTTGAATTTCAGTGGACAGTACATTGTTTCAGTACATTGTTCAAATTCGAGCTCATATATATTTTAGCCTACTTTTACTTTTAACCTACTCAACAGGATCTGTTGAGGTTGTTCAATTAGTTCTTTATACATAAATCTTTTCATGATTTTTGGGTACATTGCTGCTTTGGTCTTGTATAAGTCAGTCAGCATAAGCCAGCGCATTGTACAAAGGGTTTCTAAAAGTCAGTTAACTTATGCTAGAATATTGTACAGAGGTCTTGTATAAATCACTCAGCATAAGCCAGCATATTGTACAAAATAGTTTTGATAAACATAGCTCAAGAAACATTAAAATTATTAATCTTTTAAAGTTATGTATTTTAGAGTCCCCTGAAGTTTTAATTTGCCAATTTCATATTCCAGTTTTACATATTTTGATAAAATAGCCCGAGTCACAGGAAAAAAACTTTTAAAATTTAATTTTGTCAGAAATATACAGGTATGTTTGCCATTGGTCCCCTTGTTAGATGGCATCTAACACATTGCCAATTTTTTTTAAATATTCCTTTTATGTCACCTCGGATTTCAGTAAATAAACAATGTGCCATAGTGTATTAAGGAAATTCACAGGTGTCAACAGGAAAGTATAATTTGAATGATATACAGGAATATCAGAAATTTAGCCGACATATACGGAACCCTTGTTAGTTGGTGTTAACAGTATATTTTTAAAATTTTTTTAGTTTTGTTGTTACTCGAGAATAGTGCATAAGGACTTGTAGAATGAGTTTTACATTCGTAAATGTCAAGGAAAGTAGATGACAGTATTACATCTGGTGGTCGGGGGGGAGGGGAGGATTAATAGTTTTAGATGCAGTGGAGGTCACATCAGTCAAATGGCTAGACAACGTTATACTCGGAAGTTAGTGTTTGGTGTGGTTTAGTGTTAGTTAATAGGTTAGTTTAGAATAGTGCTAGAAATAGAGTTAGTTGAGGATAGTGGTATTATAGTTGGATAGAGGAAGAGGATAGTTTTATTTCTGAACTAGAAGAGAGTGGTGCCGAAACTGATGTTGCATCAGAGCATTCCGCACAATACTGTTTCTGAAATACTAATTAATAAGAATAATAATTAATAATTATAATTACTAAATATAATTGAAACCCAATTTAAATTTCCATTATTTATTTTAGAAAAAAATTCAAACACCTGTTCTGACTTATTTATTCATCACTCCAGATAACTTTAAAAATTTTATTTAATTTTTTTATTAAATGTAATATAAGGTTTTGTTTTGTTTTAACACTTTTGTTTTAACACTTTTAGGTTGCCAAATATTTCTAAATGTACATTAGTAATAATATGTTTAAGCTCATAAAGAAATTAAATCGAAAGGAAACCAGCGTAGATGCTAGCTATCCACACGACCGGTTGCGTTGCCAGATGGACAGGAACGACGGCGGGTTAATCAACATTTGTTTTGTACAGTAATTCGGCAAACTGCTATTTTCATAAATCAACATTGCTAATACCCGCAATTATTTATCTGCAAATATCTCTTAAATGAATTACCAGTTAAATATTGCAGTTAGCAACGACTCGTTGATAGATCAAGCTCCTTAATCGAGATCCGATGGAGTGTTTGTGATGAATCAAACAGCAGTAGACTGAACGGGACTGACTGAATGGCATGTGCAGTGTAGACTGGATACTACTCGGGAGTTTTTGGCCTCTTCCGCGGAAGCTCGGGCACGTTCCCTAACAATTCGATGAAGCACAAATAACTTATAAAAATCAGTCATTTGACGAGTCATTGAGATTTCACAAAAAACTGAAACCGCCGTCAACCTAGCTTTAATTGCAGTTTGCCCCGTAACTGACAAAATCTGATTTCATTACTCGCCGTTAACTAACTAGTTATTAAATAACTAAACTAAAAAAGTGTAGTTATTTCAGGGATAAAGGGAACATTTAATTAATACATCTATTATAATATAGTTAGTTACAATAGCCATTGCTAAACAGGGATTACTTTGTCGACATCTGTTATTATCACTTCACTGACGCCAGTAACCTAGCTTTCAGCTTGTCAGCTGTCAAAACAAAATACAGTAGTGAATTTATGTCTTCACGTCTTGAGTTTGTTTTTATCTTTAATTGTTTATTTACCTGAGTTACTGTAGTGATTGAACAGCATAGTGTTTTTTATTTATTTAGCCATGTATGTATATGTATATGGGAAGAAATGTCAATATTCACAATTTGTATAAATTTAAAAATGTTATGTATAAAAAACTAAAATAGATATTTTGATCAATTAAATTTTTATATGTAAGGAATTCAATATTGTTCTTGGAAATATACAAGCAAAAGAGTTTTACTGGTTTTATTATAAAAAAAATTAACTAAACAATTTTTGTTAAATACATACTACTTTTGTTAATGTAAATAAATATATACATTTGTGGAGATGAAACCCCTTAAAAGAAATTTAATACTGTTAAAAAAATGTATAACATTAATTAATTTTTAAAAAGGAAAAACTTTTTAGGTGTATAAATAAAAACCTTGCATTTGTGTGCAATTTAATTGGATCTGTACAGGGCTGCTGGCAAAAACTACGTTGCCAATGGGAGAAAATAGCTTTAGTTTCGGCAGGTTTGTGTTTGTGAAATTGGATTTCCTTAAAATCATCAGTCAGTTTTAAAGGTTGATTAATAAATCCATCATTAGAGGTATATTGGTGAAATCCTATCAATTCCTCGGTATTCATAGTTGATGAAAAAACACTTGAATACTTGGAACACAAGAGCCTAATCATCATTCCGATTGGCAGGTTGTCTGACACCAGAATTCATTGTGGTAAAAATTATGGACAGGTACACTGCGCACAGGTGCACTGTGGCAGCTTCCGTTTGCTAGCAGCGGACAAAAAGCTTGCCGAGTTTTACTTGATCGGTAAACGACTCGATGTAAACAAACTAATAAGTTAAGTGTCGGCTGTTTTTTGCGTTGCATTTACCTTTGCCATAACGTGGGCTTTTGTGTCCCGTATCAGTTTTTTCTTCCAGTTTCGTTTTGCTATGGTTAAATCAGCGATTTTACCTATTTAAGTGATGTGCAAACCATGAATAATGAACTCGTTGACCGCTTTGCAATATATTTTTCCTTGTTGTTATTCTTGAGTGTTATTTTATGTTTACATTGACCTTAAACAGCCTAAAGTAATCTGTCTACAGCTATCTACTTTTCCGACGTAAAATTGTTGAGGTCCTTGCATGCATTTTGAAACCCCTGATTTCCTTATTATCCGACTCTCCAAACTAAAGAGCACAAAGTCGTATCTAAATTAAAGCCATGTAATGCAATGAAAGATGAAAAACCTTGACATCTGATTATAATAAGATCCAGGGATGAGTGATGAACATTTTGTGGATCAGGAAGGATGATTCTGGTGTAGCTACCTCATTAAAAAGTGGCCACAAATGGTTAATACCTGAAGTGTGTACCATTTAGATCATAGGCCTAACTTATAAATTTATATATTTTGAAGACTAATTTATATAATTTATGTTGGTTTACATACTGGAAAGTAATTAATAACTTGTGAGAAAAGTGTAATTTTTGCACAGTTAACATTTAAAGCTTAAAAAATTATTCTATATGTTTAGGTTATTTTAAATATTTTTGACAAATTTTTAATTTTATATTCTTTAAGTTCATGCCAAAGCTTTCTACACTGTCAGTGGATTGGTAGGTCTTTCAGTAGTTTTCTATTTATTTATCTTTTTAAAAACCTCAACTGCCTATCACCATGGGCTGAAGGCCTATGTCGTGAGTTGAAGACAGCGAGGTACCAAGTCAATGTTTGTCACCAGGCTAGCTAGCGGTGACCACTCATGATCTGATAAGAGTCACCCACCACTGGTTAAGATTTTGATCCAGCAACCTTTGACTTAGGGCCAGCGTATTACCTCTGAGCTACCACTTCGGTTGTGTTGATATTTGATTCTTTAACACAATATTTATCTATAGTTCTAAATGATTGCAAGGAAAATCAACATTCATTCATTACTTCCTTTATGAAATGTGAGACTAAAAAGATTCTATTTTGTTGATTTCAGAAGAAGAATACTTAAAACAGCCATTATCCGTGGATATCTCTGGCGCGGAGTCAGGGACATCACCGTTGTCAAGCCCAAAGAACAGTATTTTTAAAAGGCCAGGAGATCCTGTCTCTATTGAGAACAACTTATTGAAGAGAGCTAGGTGTGTAGTTACATTAAGTTAGAGTTTAAGAATAACACTTTTCATCAGTGCTCAATGATTAGGGTTGCCATACGTCCATATTTTGTACAAACAGTTTGTATTTTTGGTTCCCTGTCCGTGTCCATACAAAGTCCATGGTCCATACAACTAAACCAAAGTCCATATAAAGTACAAAGGGGAAAAATGCAAAATGTCCATATTTCGGTCGAGGGCCTAAAATATCATTAAAAAGGATTTAACATGCGTAGCCAATATTCAGTCTGATGTCTTTTTAGGTTTGTTTTATTTTTGTTGAAATATAATAGGAAATGAAGCTTAGATTAACTAAGTTATTCAATTATAATAACACAATTTAATTTTGGTTTGACTACAATTTTGTTGTTAGGTTGTGGTAAGTTTATTAATAATGTTATCACCAAATTAGTTTGTCGTTTGGGTTGTTTTTGTTTTATTTATATCATCATTAAAGTAGGCAATGTTTTTTAAACACTACATACATTTTATTTCAAATTCCTTTCTCCAAATTCTACAAAAAATATAATGAATGATGATTGTGGTTTTCATAAAACGTTTTTAGATTGATAATCTTGCTTCAAACGTTTTTAGAGCTCAGATGTTTAGGTTACTGATTAATTAAACAAGTGTAAATTTTATATATTTGAACTTAAATCACGTAAGTAGACAGAATCCTTAGCTAAGGGGAGTTGAACAATATTTCACATTTTAAAATTAAAGATAAACAGTTTGATACCAATTACATGACTTTTCTTCAGAAATGTTTTTTTTTTAAATAATATAGCAATAAATTTTTTTCGCGCCTTTGAACGTCGTAGGTTATCACAATAACTAAAAGAAAGATTATTTTGTTTCTCTCTAATAGGTTGGATTTTTAGTTATTTCATTTTAATGTTGGTGCGTCTAATGAGTTGGTAATGAACAGGTGATTTTTTCCAGTTCCTTTTTTCCTGGTGGGATGAATAGTATTTACGCTTGAATATCCAAGCATTTTAGATTTTTGCGTTTTCCCAAAACAATGTATTTTGAACTTTAGGTATCGATATCTTTTAAAGTACTTTGAATATTGTTACCAAACTTTACTTTACTGTATCTTACATTATATATCCTCTGTCTTGTACCTATTTTTACTGTTGTATTGTACATAGTTAAACAATAAAAGATTTAAAATAGATTTTAAGTAAATATAATAGAGTTTAAAAATTAAATTTTTGACATTTTCTTTTACCAAAAATAAGCATTTGCTACGGTACCTAAATTAAGATTTTAAGAAAGCTTGTGCAAATTTTCAGATCCTTAAGGTTAATAGTTTATAACCACAAGGTACCGTAAAATTAAAAAGTTAACATGGGCACCTAGCTCTTTTCCGTTCATCTCCCCTTATAAAAACTACAGTGGTTAGGCCTACTGAAAACTGATGAAGAAAACTTAAATAATATGTACAGGGTTAGCCAGTGAAACAGGAAAATTTAATTAGGTAGCCAATTATTTAAGAATTTTTTTAATTTTATGGCTTTAAATATAAATTACAAAAGTAAAAATTTACTGTACAATAAGTGAACAATTTTTTTAATACAACATCTGCCAAATGGCATTGGAATCTATAAATTTCTGCAGCCGAACCTGTAAATTTCTCATGACATTTTGCAGCATATTGACTTAGTGTTCCTTCAATTTCGTCCCGAATTAGTTGTTATAGGGTTGGGGTGGCTATGGATAAAAACTCTTTTTTACAGTACGATTTTTTGGTCTCATGTTAAAAAGGTGACTGTTTGGTGGGCAATGTAGGGAAGAGGAATCATAGGCCCATTTTTCTTTGGGGATATTAATGGCAGAACTGTAACTGTAAACTCTGTGTCTTACGTTATAATGATCCAGAACTTTCTTTCGCCTGAAATCACCTGTTTTTCAGTAAACGACCACACAATGTTCCAACAAGATGTGGCCAACAGGCCACACTGTAATACAGTGCAACTTGGTTATTGCGGCCTCGGCCATAACGTCAACTCGGATATAACGTTATTTATTTTTAAGTCCCGCAAAACTATAGGTATTTACATAGGTAAAACCTCGGATATATCGTCAGTAAATTCTAAAATCTTGTATATAACGTCAAGAAAATCGGGCCGAGATGAAGGCAACATATAGCTAAAGAGAGAAATTTCGGTCGGTGGTGCAACGTGAGGGCCGCGGCATTGTTAGCTAGATACCCCATTCTATTTTTAGAAACGGCATTTTATTGATGTCTTACCACTAACCACCCCAACCCCCTCCCCATACCCTATATCCGCTCTCGCCGTCATCAAGGTCAGTGTCAGTGACTCACGTCGAGTCAAAGCACTGTGATACCGTATGTACTCACATTTCGTCCAGCTATCGTTAGTTCAGTGCGTACACTGAACTAACGATATCCTGTAAAAGACGTATCTTTTACAGTTTGTTTTTCGTTATTTTAATTTAAGAATACAGTATTGAAAAATAATGGCAAGTGTTAAGAGAAAGGTTTCGCCGATTAAAGAAAAAGTGTGAGTTATAAGAGCGTGTGAGGAGGGACGTAAGATAGTAGACGTGTGTTTGGACTTGTTTTTTAAAATTGAACCAAAAGTTGAATTCACCAAGCCAAACTTCATTGCGATATGTTTAAACTTGAGTTTTTATACAATATAGAGTAGTTCAGTCAGTAATAAATATAAACTTTTATGTGTATTTCAAATTACCTTCGTTAAAAGTGGTAATTTCATGTAAAAAATGTGTTTTTCTATTTTTCCTCGGTTTTAAATTAAAATTATGAAACCTCTTTTATAGCGTCACTCTGATATAGCGTCATTAATTGTGTGGTCCCTTCAATGACGTTATAACCAAGTTCCACTGTAGTTGCCATAAATACTGTGAATGTTTTGTTTCCAAGTGACGTCATTTCCCGAGACAGGGATGGTCCCCTCGTTCTCCAGATTAGACAAACTGCAAATTTTTTCTATGGGACTAGTTAAAAAATGTTTTTCAAAACGATCAACCAGAAATATCCCAACCCTAAAACAACGAATTTGTGAAGAAATTGAAGGAATACCAGTCGATATACTTTAAAATGTCCTGGTAAACTATTAGGCCCAGCTGCAGAAATTCATAGATTCCAAAGGAGGACATTTAGCAGAGGTTTTATTAAAAAAATAATTTTTTTACTTATTGTACATTAAATGTCCTCCATTATACTTAATATTTTTACAGCCGTAAAATTAAAAAAAATAATTTCATAAATAATTAGTTACATATTTAGGTCTTCCTGTTTCACTGACTAATCCTGTACAGATCCAAATATGAACAGATAAGCATGATACATAGACATGCATTTTTTATTATATTTATGAACATTTTGTAATTAGTTTGATCTCGTGGCAGGATGATGTTGGAAGAGGAGGGTCGCCCCCTCAGGGAGATCAGTTCCGTGATGATGACAACTTCTGGATTCCTGTCTCCTGCAAGAGAGGGCAAACTGCCTGAAGCGAGGACACCAACTCAGTCCTCAGACTCGAGATCCAGCTCTCCTCAACCCCTCTCCTATCCCACGGTTCCCCCGGAGGTCAAAGGGGAGAAAAAAGTCAAAAAGTATAACAATAAACCGGCTGTGGAAGGAATAAGAAAATTAGCTGAGAAAGAACTAGTTAAACAAACAGATTCAGCTACTACCACACCATCAGCCGATGATGATGATATGAATGTGAAAAAGTTAGTGAGCATGAAAGAAATGTATAAACTAAAGGCACTTAAGCCGGGAGCAATCAAGATGCACACCCCGAACAACGGTGTCTCTGGGAGTAAAAACAAATCTAATAAACACAAAAATGCTGGTGGAATAAGTGCGGCAATATCTGCGTTACCAAAGATTCCGAAACTAGGTCAGGCTAAAAGCAATAAAAATGATAAATCATCCGCTAGTAATCAGGGTAATAAATCAGGATTTAGTGAAAAAGCTAAAGAGGTCGGCGTTATTGACGGCAAACTATCTTCGGAACCGGATAAACAAAAGTTAAATATATTCAAAAAAATATCAAAAGTCAAAGAGGATAAGGCGGAGCCTTCCGAACCAGTCAAAAGTGTCAGTGAGTCCCCGATGTCAGTGAGTGCGGAGCTCGAAAACAAACAAAGGGACATGAGGTCAGCGCAGATCGATGAAACAATCGAAGCTGTCATTCAGAAGAGTCGGGAACAACCAGCTCCTTCACCGGAGAGATTAGAAGTGGTCGAGGTTGAGTCTTCTGACTCAGAACTGTTCCTTTACGATGACGACCTGTCACCGCCCGGCACGCCTTCGACTCCTCGAACTCCTGATCTGATTCCTCCCCAGAAAAAATCTGATAAAAACTTGGAAAAGAAGAAAAAGAAAGGTAAGAGAGATAAGGACAAGAAGGATAATAGTTACTGCCGTAGTCCAAGTCCAAAACGGTTTAAATCAGAAAGTACAGAATCGGATTATTCACTTTTAGATAAGCCCAAAACACCTGAAGTAGAGATGAGTAGAGATGAACCGACACCTATCCTTCCCCGAAATAGAGAGGATCTCATTAATAATGTATTCCCGTTCTTCCCCTATACACCACAACCAGGGTTGATACCCAGTCCCATGAACCCATCTCTCTTTACTCGATTCAACATGCCTCTCGGTAAACAACCTGGCCTTCTTCCTCATCCTGCAATGCCGAATTTGCCACTTCCACCGCCGTTGCTCAGTCATGTCACCAAACATGAAGAGAGTACTCAGGCTAAGACTAAGAAGCAGGCGTCACTTTCACCTGTACCGGCCGCCACGCAGAACTCGTCGCCCAGCTCCCGAACCTCGCCCAGTTCCCATGTCTCGCCCTCCTCCAGGGTTGTCTCCCCTGTCACTGTCTCCACCATCACGGCCTCTGATACAACTGATTCTCCATCATCTATTGTTGCTCCGCCCAAAGAAAAGGCTTCAGAAAAGGTAAATATTTTTAAATTTCAGCTAAATTTTCATTTTTGTCTTTAAAATTTTAGTACTAGCATTTAACCAATATTTTCTCAAATACATTTTGTTTCCCTTGATTCCTGAAAAGGATAACAATTTGAGGCCTGAAAATGTTGGGCCCTTTCATGTAAAGGCAAGGTTCTCAAAAAATAAAATTACTGAAAATTGAAACTTTAAAACTCAGAATTTAAAATTTAATTGAAACTTCTCTTTTCAAACATTATAAAATAGTTTTAAATAAGTTTTTGTGAAATTTTCAATACAACAAATATACTAATATAATTGACCTCAGACTTAACTGCACTTATATAAATAAAAAATATATTCTTAATTTAATATTATAATTTTTGTAAATAAAACCTAACATAATTGCTACATCCCAATATATATAAACCTACTGTGTTTGTAATTGAACTCCTTCTAAACGGCTGGACTGATTGTGATGAAATTTTTGTGTGCATTCATGAGGGCTTGGGAATGGTTTAGATTCACAGTTTGATGCACTCCGTCCTTTATGCCCTCTGGGTATAAAGGACTGAGTTCCAGGGTTTATGTTTAGTTTTTACAAAATTAACAGCTTTGATTAAATAATTTGAAAGTTCTTTAAACTGTATGCCGGTACATTGCTGATAGGCGGTACAAAGTTCACTGGGTAACGTTAGTTTGTCTGTATAGTATAATTCATAAAAATATCTTATACAATGCCTCTAATTAGATAAAACAATTTCTGAAGAATTTTAATGTTTATCTATAATAGTAGACACAGGAAAATTAGTTCTTATGAATGAATCGGCAGGTATACTATTAGTTGAAACAGATAATCAATTTTGTTAATCTTTTTTTGATTAGAAAAAAGAACATAAAAAAGAAAAGAAGGACAAAATAAAAAAGAAGAAAGATAAAAAAGACAAACTCAAGAGCAAAGAAAAGGGTGAGAAGAAAAAAATAAAAAGTGGGAAGAAGATAAAAGATAAGGATAAAAATAAGGAAAAGAAAGAGAAGAAAGAAAAGAAAAAGGATAAAGAGGTAATTTTAGAGGAGGTTTGGTGAACTTTTTATCCAAGTAAGCAATTTAACATTCATAGTAATATTAAACATATGTGTAAATGATTTTTATGTAATTCAAGTGGATGAAAAAATATAGATTTCATCTTGTATCTGTGTTTATGTGTGGAATGCAAAAGGGACTATTATGTATCTAGTTTTTGAAAGATTAGTGACACTAAGTCTATGTAATTGGGGTATTCTCCAGATCCTACTAGTTACAATCGCCACTAAGCTCGATTACTATTTTGTACTTGTGAAATAAAATCTTATTGGTCGGACAAAATCAATGAGACTCTTCCATCATCATGAATTATCCATATCTATGGTTTTGTTCACTCTCCAAAACATTCAAATGAATTGTTTTTCTCATTATCAGCGTGAAGAGAAGGAAAAGGTTATGGAGCCGGCTGCAGCAGTACCTAAGTTAACGTTGAAGCTCGGCCCTGCCTCTCCGCAGAATAGCTGTCCAGTCTCCTCGACAACAGAAACTGTCACAACTCATCGTAAGATGTATGTCACCTTCAGTTATATACAGTATCAGTCAAAATAAACAGTACTGAAATGGTAATACATTCTACGTATAAATTTTAACAAAACATACAAGTCAAAGGAAGCAAAATCGGTTGAACACGGGTAATAACATGTTCAATTTAACTCCCGTTCTATTTGAGGCAAAACTCGTACCGTTCTTGTAGGTTTTGCACCATTTTTATGAATAGGGGTTGTTCCATTCTCCTAATAAACAAGGTTATTTTTTCTTTGAGTTAAACGATGGTAGATGGTGGGTCCTATGTCAGGACGTTCAAATCCAAGGAAACGTGTTTTCTGCTTGTTCATGTAACAATTAAGGTGCACATGACATTCCATAAAATAAACCATACATACTGTAAACTGTAAACCATACATCACTCAGAACATCATGTTCTTCATAGCATATTGCTAACATTGAAGCACAGTACTGAACTCTGGCTAGTTCGTTTATACAGTTCAATGGTTGCCCAGTTTGTATCCTGTAGGGAAAACCACCAATATTTTTGAACATTATTCTCATTGTCGTATTACTAATATACAGTTTAAGAGAAGCTCGCATTAGGCTTCTTTTCGGTGACTGTAACACTTGCTGCAACAATCTTACGTGGTTTTCATTTGTACAGAAAGTAGTTGGGCGACCTGAAAAGCCCTTCCGCTGGTCTAGGGGTTAGAGCGCGGGGCTTTGGTGCCCAAGGTCCCGGGTTCAAATCCCGCCGATCACCAATGGCTTTTCGCTATGTGATAATGCCGCAACCCGCACAGGGGTGCGCAAAAAGCCGCTACGGCTGAAGTGCCTTGGGAGAAATCCGCCCCTTTCAGTAAAAAAAAAAAAAGCCCTTCCGCTGTGTCAAAACACTACCTGTTCTTCGAAATTTTTCAACAACACTAAGAATCACAGCATTACTAGGCGAGTTTTTGTGGAAATGTTCCTGAAAACCTAAAGCAGTATGTGACAAGCTTGGACCACCTGCACGTCCATTTCCGTATGAGCGAAAATAATGCTCTATGATAAAAGTTTTTTCTACAGTTGTTTAGCACCATTTTAACAAAAATTAACCTCAAATAAGAAAGAAGTAATGAACGCGAAGCCGTGGCAACAATCACCTATTGAATCAGCTGATCGAGAATGCAACTACAGGTGATTCAGTTTCAGTACTGTTTATTTTGGCTGATACTGTATTTAGAACATTTTAGATTTAAATTGTATAGTAGGAAACATAATTTTTACCACCATGCGACAGGTCAGTCATTTGTGCTTTCAAAGAAGAGATTTCAGAGCTCGTTTATAGGCTGTGTGTATACAGCTAGTACCATATGTATAGACTCAAGGCTGACTAGTAAACAAGTTAAATACATCAGTTAGGTTAGGTTGGGTAAACCTTGTTTGAAGTGTACTTGGGACACACTGTTCGGAATGGGTAGATTTTCTAAATATGGAGACTACTCTAGTTTTTGAAGTATGTTGGTTTTAGATTCCTTAAACAACAGTGAAAATATTAGGCCTAGATTACTGATGAGTGTTATTTGTTAAATTGTATGTCATTATAACTTGACTGAAGAAAATCAATTTGTTTCATGCGTCTTGGATCCAGGGGGTAAGTGCATACATTAGGCTTTGTTTAAATCACTGTTGTAAATTAATTGTTTTGGATAAATGTATAAATTGTCGCATTCAGGCATGATATTTTTCCTATTTTAATCTGACATTCAAACCATAAAGTTTTTTCATAAAAAGAGTGTGCACTTGTGAAGTAAAGAAAAAAATGTTATATTTCCTTTTATCTGTTTTATTTTATCTGTTTCCTTGCGAAAAATTAGAATATGGGTATAAATTTATTCTGATATTTTAAAGTATTTTTCACACATAGTTTATCCTCTAAAACTCAAATTTGTTTTTACTTGAGCCTCTAGAATTGGAATTATGTTCTTATAATTCAAAACCCTATCTCTAAAATTTGAAATTAACCTCTACAAGTCGGTTCCCACAAGCCTCTAAAATTCAAAGTAATTTTTTAAAATCTAGTCAAAATGTGAACCAGTACATTTCCGCAACTCCTCCAGGTTTTGATCGTCAGTGGCATTCATTTCTTTGCTTTGTTACAGCAATAACAATCAATATAAACATCGATGGTTACAGTTATCGTTTTGTAAACGATTCAATTTTTTGCACGTTGTCATATTTATTTTGATCTCTTGTGGAATTTTGTTGAGAATGAGTTCAAGGAAGTATACGTATAATTTGAATTTTATTCTCGCTAATCTCTACAATTCAAACTTCTTTTCATTTGTGGCTTTCCCTTGAATTTCAAATTAGCAAGGTTTGACAGTATTTAACCCTCGGAGTGGTAAGGATGCTGAAGCATCTATTTATAGCGATGATATTCGGCAATGTTTATAGCGCTATCGTAGTCAACAATTACCATCACGGTGTTGCCGTCTGTGAGCTAATGCATGAAGTAACTCATTGAGTTCGCTGTTTTGCTGCTTCCTTTGGAGTAGTGGACTAAACCGTTATACTGACAATTGCAACATTATAAGCCAATCGGAAGGACGCGGGATTGAATCCTGACCATGAGCAATCTCAATAATTTGGCTTGCAAATTTGTGGTACAGTGGAAGGAGGGCCCACCTTAAATAAATGGTGACCTGGTGAAAGTTGACAGCGTTTATTGGCTTAATTGGTATTGCAGTGGACAATCCCACTGTTTTGTTTCTTTTACGACTCTATGGTTAAGGGGGGGAGGCATTTTTTTTATACTTAGTATTTTAAGAAGAGTTACATAATTAAAAAAACACAAAATAAGTTCAAAAGCTCCACCATTCAGAGGGTTTAAATAAGTTGAAAAATGTATTACAAATTTGTCAACAGAGTAATAAAACCAGTGGTGGAACCGAAGGCAGAGGAGAAGCGATCGCCGAGCCCTGAACTTGCACGCATCTCCGCCCTAGTGACCCGGCCCAGTCCTGCCAACAGTAAGCCGCCCCCTCCCACCAATCTTGCTCAGTCTGTACACCTAGTGGCCGAACCTTCCCACACCATCCCTCACCCCACTCCCAAGAAGCCTACCATCAAAACTAAAGAGGTCCCAAAGAAAGTGAACCAGGCCGAACCTGAGAAAAAGGAGCCGGTCGCTTTTTACTTTGTAAGTAATCAAAACCTTAGGCTACAGATCCAAGTCAAGTTTTTAAAAATAGGCAGTTGCTCAGTCTCCTGGGTTATTTTCAGAGAGTATCCAACAATTGTTTTGGGTTTTTAGATGAAAAAAATCAAAAATTGAAATTTAAGAGTTTTTTTTACAAAAATTTAACCGTTCATTGTTTAACATTACTGCTAAATATTCTAAAAACCTTATTTTCCAATTACCTTTATTTTTAGAAGACGTGAAATGAAAATACTCTTAATTCCTTATTTGGTATGTTTCCGATCAAGATGATATCATTTGGATTAGAAAGACTCTCCTAACTTCTGTACACTGAGTTAATCGAAGTGTCTATATAAAATAAATCATTAAATCATTTCTTTTATAATTATATTTTTCTAGGCCTATTTAAGGCTAGAGAAAACATAAAAATTCGTTCATATATAATTTTTATTTAACCTATTACTTCAATCAATTTTTCATGGAGGATGCATTCCAACCATTAGGCTGTTATGAGGTCCTTGTCACACGAGGTCTATCAGTTTTTAGCTGTCCCAGAACATAAATAACTTCTATACACATTTTGATACACCAATTGACATTGAAGCCAACATGGATGAGAAAAAAAGGAATCTTTTGTATTCCTAGTGTGATAAGCTAATGATGGTTTGAAACACATCTTCCTCTTAGAAAAAAAATACATAATTTTAATACAAATTATAACTAATGATTCAATTAAATCCGTGCTAAAAACTTTAGAGTAGTTATCTTAGGCTGTCACATAATATGTTATTGTACAATATTGATCACCAACCTCCAACCTGACTCCCACGGCCACATTGTAGCTCAAATAAGGCTTGACGGATGCCCTGTGTAGGCCGTTGTTACTCTTAATTTCTTCTGTTAGATTTCAAACTCAGAGCTGAGAATAATCTTGGCTCTTCTGCATGAGTCGTTATAATTTAAGTAGACCAGCTACAGTATACTCTCTTCCCTTTCTATATTCTTATATTATGGAATTTAAATCCTTCTCAAATAATCATAACACGTTTACAATTACAATTGTTCGTCACATATTTTCTGATGTTTTTCAACAGTTGTTTTGGTTTTGTTAGTTGTTTATGGTGTGTGAGTTAAATTGTTTCTTGTTTTCATTTCTATTTTGTGTTAATGCAGTCAGTGGATACATTATGAACTTGTTTATTTTTAGTAAAAATTATATTGTAAGATAGTAGTTCATTATTTATTTCACTGAAAGGGTGTTTATATGTGAGTTGTTAGATTAGGTTTGTTCTTTATTCGCAGTTTAGTTCTATGTAAAACCGTTAGTGAGGTGGGTTGTGTTACAATAAATAATAAAATAAATTAAGATTCTGTAATCTGAGGATTCAAGTGAAGAGATTCAGGTAAAGTACTATCATCAAAAGTTGAATCCGCTAAGCAGTTCATTTCATGTTTGTCACAAAATGAATTTTATAGTGTAAGTATTTTAATGTTAGTCTGATGTACATGTGTTACTAAACAGTAATAACTTTCTGTGAGAACTTCCATATTTAATCAAAACTTGGCCCTGACAGAATATTCACCACAAGTTAAATTTTTTAGGAATCCTTACTTTAGAATTTCCGAAATAAAACGAGGTTTTAGGTCCCTTCATAATCTTGGGTTGTTTAGTTGCTCTAGAATTTTTTTTTTTTAATCCTAAGCATTTCATGAGCATTTCATTCTAGTGTCCGTTTTTTCTGTATTTTAACCGTTTTTTGTTGGAAACATCATAATTTTTTTGTCTTTGTTATTTGTATGAGAAGTGGTTATGAAAATTCCAAATCACAGAATCACACAAATGTCTTGAAAGGTCTTGTTAAAATCTAGGTTTATATGTAAGTAATTATACAGCAGTTTCTTATCCAACATTCCACACTATGTTAATAAGCGTTCCATTGGCTACTGCAGTAATTTTTAGTAATTGGCAATTGTAAAATTGTAACAAGTGGTTTACACAGCATTTCTACTAAAGTCCATAGAGTTGGATGTGTGTCAAAATATTCTGATCCGGTTAAAATAATAGTCACATATTCTTACTATTTATTTGAAATGAGAAAATTTCATTTGAACACTATAAATTCGGTGGATGAATCCCTGCATTATAAGACTGAGAAAGTAACTCATTCATATTTAATAAGGTCAAGTAATTTTTTCAGATTTTTAGTAATTTTTTAGACATTCATATTTTGAGCTCTTACGTTGTTATTATTTAGGCATTCAAAATTGTCATATAATTGGAGACTGAAGATGCTTGAACTTTGTAAAAATAGTTTTCATGCTAATCATTAAAATTTACATTTAGTTAATGTGAATATTTAGTTTAGAAATGTTAGTCTGAACACACTGTTGTTCGGATTATCCGGAGGTGCAGTGTTAAGCTTATGAAAAGAACTAATTAAGTCCATTATTTTAGACCCGAACTGTGTATTTAGACCAATTAACTTACACGTCTTATCACAGTTCACATATAGGTTTGTCCACTTCATGTTTTGCCTGAACCGCATCAAGTGTTCTTGCAGAGACGTTCTATCCGTTATGTACTTGTCATTAGAAATACAAAACATGACACACACATTGACAGTTAAAAACGAACAATGATAAAGCAACACCATCTGTAGGTCCTACTTTTTACACGATCGCGCATTGCTGAAGATGAACTTGAATGTTCAAAAAGTAGTTCGCCGAACGAAAAAAGCGATGATAAAGAGTCGGACTGTCAGAATCAAATCTATTGCGATGCACTGCGAGTTTAGCTAAACATCGTCCTACGTTATCTAGAGCAACAGTGTACTACTACATCCGAATGCTTGGTGTTTATATTATGAGACGATGGCACAACTTTGTAATGACTAAGAGGATATCTTTGTTACGTCAAAAGACGATAATTGAATTCTTATGTACCAAAAATAAGTTATCGTATATTATTAACATTGTGCTTTAGATTAAAATGTTATTATTGACGTTACATTTCTTTGTTTTTTTTATTTAAGCTCAGTAAGCGTTTTCCTCATCAGGTTGTTCGGATTAGCCGGACGTTCGGATTACCAGGGTTCGTATTACCGTGGCTCTGGTGTACTATCTGAAGCAGACTGATATTTGTGGAGTGAGTGTAAGCTAAAACATATTTATAAGGACTATCACTGGATGATCAGCCGTCTAGTGTGATAATCCTCTCTGAAGTAAGTGTATGGAAAAGGTGATAATCTATTAAATGGATTAAAGACCAATATAATATGAATTTAAAAAAAAATCATGGTTATCTGACATGATTATGCATGGAATGATAAATTTTAATTTCATAGTGGTAGAAATGAAAAAAATGAAATGTTTTTTATTTTTGATCAGTTTTTTATGCAAGAAACTTTAAACTGCGGTATCAAAAGTTTTGTTAGGATTAAAGGCTCGTTTTCCTTCCCCCGCAGTATGTTGCACAGCATGCTCCTTGATTAACCCTTCAATCAGGAATTTTAAGAACCCTTCCAACACGCCCGGATGGCATTAATTTGGGATTTGGACCACTTACTACCAGCAAACTTAAGCTGTAACTCATAACTGTTCATCTAACCACAATGCAATGTTATCATCTTAGTCTTCGTTTGTAATAACAAACTAACATTTTATTGAAAACATCCAAAAATTACCTAATTGTCAGCAGGCTCAAAATGTCAGTTCATGGTAATGAAATGTCTTCCTGAAACATATTTTCCATAAAAAATTTATTATTACGACTCTACACTTCACTAACAAAACACATGTGGAGATAACAACTAATTATATTTCAGTTCAAAACACTGTCAAACTAACACAAAAACATTGCCTTTCAACATTAAATCAGGCAACGGTAAACAAAAAACAAACCAAGTGATTATTGTCTGCTCTTCCAGTTGAGATTTTTTTTAGTTTTCCTCCTTTCAAAGATAGCAGATTGGCAAAAACAATTGTGCTAGAAAGGTAGACAGCGCTCTCCAATATTGAGAAGCTCCAAACAGTTCTAAAAAATCCTGTAAGGTAGCAGCACAATGCAATACTGACAAATGTGTGTAGAGCACGGCAACCGGCAGCAGGCGCGACGTTGGCACCGTGTGCACAATATGGCGTACGGAGTTGAAGGGTTAAGCTAACTGCTTCGTCGCAACAATGACCTCCGTGATAGTATTCCAACACAACACAAAAGTGTTATCCAACCAACATTGTTTAGCAACCAACTCTGGGCTATGTGATTTAGGTCTACACCAGATCTAGACAGACATAGTGACAGAGGGGCGGTCTAGCCAGTTAGTTGCGCAGCGCAGTCCGAAGTGGTTCCAATCATGGAGCACAAAGCAAGCAGCATTATGGGCTTGATCGCGAAGTTAGGAAAACACCTCTTAACCAAAATTGTTTCATCGATAATGTATAAAATTCTAGGGATTGAGTTAAAATTTAAAATGAATGAAAATTAGGTCCGTTCAATTTCCATTGTATATCAAAAACATTTTTATGTAAGTGTGCATGACTGAGTAAAACTTTCCACTGTCTACTAATTCTGTGATAAATTACAATTTTTTCTAAGATATAATTAGTTCTTAGCATGGTATGATTAAATGTTAAAATTAATATTAATACTAATATTCCAGTTGTACAGTATTACTTTTACTAACCTCTTTTACTGAACTGCATGTGACTTAACTGCATGGCAAAACTATTTAAAAAAATACTTTATACCACATTGAAATTATTAATTTTTGTAATCTTAAGTTACCTATTATAAATATCTCAGTTTAGTAACCATAATATAAGAATGAAGAAATTTTAGCTTAAAAATATTTTTTATGCATGACAAAGTTATAAAAAATTACTTTATACCACACTGAAATATTTATTGTTGTAATGTTATATTATTATAAAGTTTGATTTCTGTAATAAAAAATAAAAACATTTGGGCCTAAAAATATACTAGAATAACAATCGTTCTAGTGGCAATCAAGTGATTTTCTGTTGAAGGATCATGCTACAGTAGAGCCATCAAAAATCCGATCCGACCGGGACTGTAGGTAGTTCAGAGTTTTTAACCACACCATAAATGCGTCATGAATATGTAATTAGGCCTACGGTATTAAAAATGCAGTTTTAGGATGCAGTACAGGAAATAAACAATGTTTTTTCTCCTTAAGTATATCACATCTACATTATTGAAGTTTGTTTCTTGAAAAAATATGTATGGAAAACAAAATACCGATGACATGTAACAGATCTCAAAAAGAATTATTGTACTCTAAATCTAACTTTACAAAATCACTTACAGTATTCAGTAATAATTCTATTATATATAACAAAAGTGTTTTGTCTTTGGTTGTGTTAACTTCAATACATGTTTTCTGCCAACCAAGTCCCTCATTGGCTTAAGCAGCAAGAGCTGACCTTGAGTACCGTCAGGCTGTTTTTTTGTACCAAGACATCACTGTCTGTAACGCCGTAAAAGCTTCAGAATCTGAAGGGACTGAGTTGTTATCTGCTAGATATTCTACATCACTGTCACAGCCTTCATTATCTCATGGCTCTTGAACTCAGGTAGCGATGTCATTGTCATGCAAGACCTTGTATCTATCGCTCTGTCACTCACTCATTCTGGGCCTCTTACCGCCAGGTTCTACCACGAAATTTAAAACATCTGTTGTTTCAGTGCTAATTCAATATAAGTATCTTAAATTTAAAATCCCATGGAGTGGTTCGGGTTTTTGACGCTCTACTGTATTAACTTCAGTGAAAACCTTTTTGGTAATTTAAAATTGAATTTATTTTTAATTCTTAACTAGACACTAAAATTCAATTCATCTTATTGTGTTTTCTAATTTAAATTTATTCTAATTCATGATTATGTGCTGTGTAATATTTCCATCAACATCAAATTGTGCATGATTGCTGCGTGATTAACAAGTTTGTTGCGAGTTTCCTGTTTTGCTCATAATACTCTAGAATAATTGTTATTCTATATTTTATAATAACATTCTATCATAGCTAACTGAAAAGATGTTGATGAAATACCATAGTGTTGCAAGGGGGTATAATAACATAAAAGTTTTATGATTTTAGATATTAAAGCTAAAAGTTTCCCTAAACTAAATCTAACCCAAGCAAGACAATAAACACAAAATTAGACCTACCTGATATAAATTCTGTGTGAAAGACTACTCAGAACACTTAACTTGCCCATAAGCTCAAATGCCAACTAACTCCAAATTTTTGATGCAGCATTTTCATATTTTTAATTGAAAATTAAACTTAATCTTGAATAAACAGTAATAATAAATAAAACTAGATAATTGTTAAACTAAAGTTAACCCTCAATAACTCGATGGATGGTGGACTTTAGGGGTATTGAAGTTTTTGAGATGCCAAACCATATGAAGTATACAGGATATTTTTTGATATGGATGAACGATTTCATTTCTCTTCTTCCACCCAATTGCACATGCATCCATCATCACGACTAAGTCATAATATGGTGTCAATGGGTCAAAGTTATATTGTAAGCAGATCGATTTTTGGCGTAAAACCATATTTATTTTACTTAACTTTTTTATTGAGAAAGTGATCAGAGAAGAACAAGTATAGTTCAAATTTTACTCTCGCTAGCCTCTAAATTCAAACTTCCATTAATTCAAAATAAATTGGGTTTACCTTGCATTTCTAAATAGTGAGGTTCAAATGTACTTTGTTTACTTTTTTCTGTACAGATCATTTTTAATATATTTAATTTCAATTCCGTTTTAAAATAGTATGGATATCAGGGATGTTCTACAAAAACAAAAGAAGATATCCAGTTTGAAGCAACAGCAAATTATGGGCATATATTTGTGAAAATCGGCCAAGCGACAAAGTATACTGAGTGTTAAATAATCGAGTGTCAGACTTTGAAAGGTTTGCTGTAACATCTTAAGTTGAGTGAGTTTCTCTATTAACAAAATCCTATAATTGTTGATTTTGTTTGTGTGGGATTTATCGATCAAAAGTACAATAAAATAATCAGAACATAGGCTAGAGTCACAAAAGGTGGCTTTGTTGTTGCGAATTTTTATTCATGATTTAGTCCAGGAGGTGTGGCCACATTTACGTAACCTAATCACTTTAAGTATTAGTTTTTTTTTACTGTATTACTGCAGAACGCTGTTTGTAGGTAACCAATTTACATTGTGTAATGTCATAACACACACGATATTGCCTTCCATACAGGGCTCTGTATGGTAAGTTAGGTTGGTTTTCGATATTCGTATACGGTTAATAGTATTTTTATACTGTCAATAACCTCTGGTTTTCTGTTAAATCTATATTTTTGCTTTATTAAACGTAACTGAATCTCTGTTTTTCTTAAATACTTGTATTAGTTGTGCTGTTTTGGAAATTTATGTGTGAAATAGACTTAAAAATGAACTTGAATACACAACCTTTGCAATTATTATGTTTTTAAACACCATGGGAAATCATTAAACAGATATTTAAACCGTGGTATACATATTACAGAAAATATACGCTGAATTTTTATAAGATATTATTTGAGAGTGTGTGATTGAAAGTGTGGTATAAAGTAAAGATGAGGTGACGAATGATAACCATGGTGGTCCTTGGTTAATAGAGGCGAATGCAGGCAAGAGCAGTAAGATGGAGACCGTGCAAAATATTCCTGCTGTACATACGGTGAGTACCTGACCAATTAGTGTGCAGTGCTTGTTACTGTTACTAGTCCAAATGAGTCGCAAATTACACCGTCTGGGATGTTGGAAAGTAGTATAATTCACCTACTTGGAGGTCATGAATTGTGGATAGTTGTAAGTGATGGTGTATGTGATATTCCCGGGTGTGGTTTAACGTCCGCACTATTGAATTCCATGTTCATTCAAATACATGTTCTGCAAATACTATTCTCATAACTAGAGAAGTTTGTATTGTGGTTTTGATCTCATATTAAACTGTAGGTCCCTTGGATGTCATTAGCTGTTAGGCTATAAATTAACAGCTCTGTGTAAGGAAACATGTCAACCTTAGTTAGTCAACAAGACAACAAGATCACGCCACAATCATCTTACACTCAATTCTCATTCATAACTTGGCTTAAAATACCTGGATAGGTACATTCTTAAAGATAATGTGATGTTATATTTCCTTTAAGAAATTAAGAGTTTAACATAAAATATATATTACATAGTTAAAGTCAACAAGTGGCCAAAATAATCATTGGGTCTAACAAATTTCAACTATCATATAAGATTTAACTTATAATTGTTTATTATTCAAAGAACATTGTACCCTTTAAAACAATAATTTGAAATAGTTTACAATCCGGGGATTGCCGGTTTGATTTTTTTCCCAGTCACCATTTGTAACTAAGCTATTAATTAATTACATCTCTTACAACAGGTTGACGTGTGCCGTGCCATTTAATTACAATGTATCCTATTATAGTTTTAGTGTACGACAATTCTTAATTCTTTAAAACACAAAAAGTACAAAAAAACTTTAAACATAAAAAGCAAACTAAAGAAATCATAACACACCAGAATTCAAACTAATTGGGACCGAACCCTGTTAGGATTTTACTAGTTTTTCAGATTATCTGTAAATGCAGTGTAAATTTGCATTAAAAGTAATAATAAAATCCATTATTTTAGACCCGAACTGTGTATTAACCCCAATTGACTTATGCCGTATCACAGTTCACATATAGGTTTGTTCATTACATTTTTTGCCTGAACGACATCAAGTGTTTCTGCAGGGACGTTCTATCCGTTATGGACTTGTCATTAGAATATAAAACACGACAGACACATGAGTTTAACCAAAAACTTCACTACAAACAAATCTTGTAAGCTTAATATAAACAAATGTATTGGCAAAAGTGCTTACTTCCAAAAAGGTGGATATGAATTTAGATCAGTCTTATGTATGTGTCTTTTGTTCTCATAATTTTGGACTGGTAACAGGAAACATATAAGATTATTATTATTTGTTATGTATTTTTTTCACTAGCGTGTTTGTTATGGAACATAACCTAACCGCTGCTGCTGCTGCTGCTCATTGTTCATTGTTGCTCATTGTTAGTTTTCGATACGATGAGTATCTATCTCATTGTCTTAATATTGACTTGATATTTTTATTGTTTTTAAAAGACTACGAGTATTCTGAAGGATTTTTGTTTCATTATTAGCAATTATGTAAGAATTATAATTTTCCTTACTTAACTACTATGCTATCTCCCTTCTATTACAAACAACTCAAATTTAATAAAGGAGTTGATATGATAGTTCAGTTAATATTATATATTTATATATTAACATTCAGTAGATAATTTTTATTTAGGGTTGTTTGGAATCATTCATATTAAGTGTTTTTTAATTATGTATTAGAAATGTAGAATATTTATTTTTACTTTATTATTTTCAAGGAAGATCAAGTTCACTTACTAAAAAGTATTTCTTTGACATTCCTTATTGGTTAGTATAAAATCACCATTTGTTCCCAATGTACTTACTTGGGTAGTATTGAATTTTCAAGTTTTTTCTTGGCTTTCAAAAAATCAGACAATAGACCAATTCAGTATTTCACTATTATAATTAAAATTAAGAAAAATTTTGCATAATGTTAATAATCAGTTATTCCTTACTCTTAACCTCTTTCTTTAAAGGGTTTCTGTGTTATATTAATTTACTTTTTATTTTAAAATTGCACTCTGAATTTCTCAAATCTATCATTTTATTTTGTTTTTAACTCTTTTCTACCACATATCAGGACTTCTTTTCATAAGAAGTTGGTTGTCTGTTACAAAGTTGGAAATCTGTAGGTTTTCTGGTATTCCAAACTGATTTTGATAGTTTGGACTCATTAAATTTGGATACCGCCCGTAGCAGCAGTGAAGGCAGGACGATTAACATGTTTGCAACGTAGGCACCCAATCGGGTACAAGGGTGCTTCTTTTAATAGTGGCAGTGTACCCGATGGGGTACACTCAGTACATTACTAAAGCGTGCGGTGCGCTCAACTGGTTACACTCACTGTGTTTTCTAATGCCGTTGATTAACAACATGGTCGCACTAAATATAGTTGAAATGTGTTTCCGCCCCTAGCAGAAGACCTTTAGTAAGTGTGTACCCGATTGGGTACATTTCGCTTATATTCGAGGCTTAAAAAAAGAAAAAAACACAAATATTGGGTACACTCAATAAAACGGTTTAAAAATATAATAAAAAATATTTTAGACAAAAACAATGATAACAAGTACTTTTTTCATTAAAATAACGCAAATTTTTTAAAAACCCGGATTTAAAAGTACAGATTTTGGTAAATTTTTATATACATTGACTCCGCCAAGTAAAAAAGTCAGCATTTTTACTTCCGTCATGAACGTGTTAACAAAACTTCAGCAGAAACACTTGATTTTAGCTTTGTCTAGGTCACATTCATACAATGACTTTTATCTTCAAAAGATCTTCAAGCTGGAATAATAAAGATACGTTTGACTTGGGAAAACAAGGTGTTTAGTGTTGTTGATTTTTTATCAATTATTTGATTCTCAGTTGCAAAAGCCTAAATGATTTCTTACTTGTTTTTCATGTGAGGATTCAGATTACAGTTCTGGTAGAGGTTGTTATTGTATTGACGTAATTTGTGAGTTTGAGAAACCACTGCAAGACAAATGGTTGACCTTGGTAGTGCGTCTTTATTTTATTTTAGTACGATTACTTACATTAATTGCTTTATTTGCCAAATAGCTTTAGCTGTGTCATGTATATCTGTGAAAATACTAACTAGCCCTAAATTGTTGAAGCGTTAAAATGCTCATAAACTTTGCAACAATGGAGCTGTTATGTTTTAGCAATCTATTCCAACCTAGGTAGGTAAACCTATTACACAAAAGTTACTAAATTTTTTAAATATCACCCACTTTTATTTCTAAGGCCATTATGTTTTTAGTATCTTAGGAGCGATAGGTTTTTTTCATAAAAGAGCAGCAGTTTGAGGAAAAATGCTCAAGTAATTAAGCTAATCTATAAATTGTGTAACGAAGAAGTATACTGTAGCTTGGCAATAATGAGGTGGTTCTACATTTTGTAATTTTTAACTTAGGAATCCTTCAAATTTGATTGTCGGTAAAGTAGCAACCAAGCCAGCTAGGGTTTGGCCTAGAGTTGCAACTGTGGTCGTCACCTAGCCGAGTTGTGATAGAGTGTGACAGTTTGTACTTGAGACAGCATGTTACAGGACAAGGATGGCAACCAGGTGTGGATTTGCCCTGCGTGCGGAAGACAGGATGACGGAAGTCCCATGATTGGATGTGATGGCTGTGACGCCTGGTACCACTGGTAAGTAGATACATGATACATGACCTCTTTGTTTTAACATTGACACTAGTTTCATCACTGTGCAGTAGAGGCAAACTATTGTGTGAAACATAAAAAAAGTTATTGTGAAAAATAAAGCATTTTATATGTAGCCTACTAGACCAAATGAATCACAGCACTAAGCACACTACCAAACTTTTATTACACTGGAACACCCTCTCCATGTTAAAAAATTAAATGTTTGTTTTGCTCAGTACATAATCTGAACTAAGCCGGTATAAAGCTAAAATAGTCACGCTCAAAGAAACTAAACATTTCCACACATCAGAAGGGCTCAAGAATAACCACAAAAATCATTACTTAGATAAAATCTAAATAACTTAAACCCACCATCACAAACAATAAATTTCAAACAAAGAATTAAATTACTGTTTTTAATGTATTGTGAATTACATTATTCACACTGATTTCTAAGAAATGTTTTACTGTGTATCATAAGGCAGACAATAAGCATCTTTGTCATAATGTAACGTTTCTATAAAGTATATTCAAAGACATTCACTGTACTTACAATAACAGTAGAACTCCCCTATTCATAAGCTAATTGTCCTAATCGATTTTGGGTAGCTCGAAAGGGCAGGAATGTAGGATGTGTGTGATGTATGAAACACACAACGTTGCGGTGACGTAGTGGCACCAAGCAAATGTATTGAGAGGGGATGATACTGTGAGGCGATTAGATCAGCAGTTTCTTGTGACATTACAGTAGAACCTGTCTAATCCGACTTTGGATTGTCCGTTACTCTGGTAAGTCCGATCATGTTCAGGCTCGCGAGCTTTCGCCGACTTTTCACTGGCGGGACATCTGTCGAGCTGTTGTTCATAGTTTGTTATCACTTCCTTGCTTCCGCTCTTCCGTTTCAGTACTTGTACTTGTGTGGTGTCTATCGCTGTGAGCGATAACGTACAATAACATGTACTTTATCACACATGCAGAACAAGTATCTGGTAAAGGTAATAAATAAATATGTAGTAATTAATATATCCGAGCTTTCGGTTAGACTGATAGACAGTATAAAATGAACATTAAGCCTGAAAGATAAAAACAAAACTTTCCTTTTGAAATTATCTAATTGTCATGGAACATCTTTAATCGAACAAAAGTGTTGAAGCACATGATGAAATTACGCAATTCATAATCTATAGGAATGCAAGATTGTTATTGGTTGGAGCAAGGATGTGGTATGATTATTTGATTCGTCAACTATTACTTCTAGTAACCGATAAGTTCAATAGATATTGCATTTTAAAATACAAAGCATATCGTCATTGATAGTTACACCAAGTATCAGATTGTAGCTAGATATTACTCCACATAAAATATGATTTCGGCAACAAATAATCTTGAAATGTTTATATGATAGTTGTTAACAAAACCCATTAATCAATCATAATTACTCATTTTACAACTGTATTGGAAAAAATAATATACTACTTTGTTTTGATCGTCTACCCTTGGTTTAGTTAATTTGACATAATGGACTACTTTTCGTTGTTTCATTCAAAAATTTACCGCATATGCATGATTTGAGCAATACGATTAAAGTGTTGCCAAATTTACGACACTTGGTCTATTTTATTGTTTCAGTGTTCACATAACCAACAAATTTACATTACTGTCCCATTACATAATTTGTTTGTCCTCTTTCCTATTATAAATAATACATATTCTAGAGTATGTAGACGTTTTTCAGTTAATATGTTGTTTTACTCTCTGTAAAAAATTTTTTATAGTGTTTTGCCACAAATATTAGATTTTTTGAATAATCAGACTTTTTTCCGTTCCGGCCATGGTCACGGACCTGTAAGTGACGGATTAGAAAGATTTTACTATACTGGACAGCTGTATTAACCTGTGTTGAAGATTATAGGTTAAAAATATAGTTAACATCCTAAGTTTGGATTTACCACATCATGCTTTTTATTTGTTTTTCAATAAATAAAAAAATATTTACTAAATTGCATTTATTATTGTGATGTGTAATTGAAAATAAGTAATCCTACTCTAGAGTTTGGTTACAAAAAATAGGCTAAATGAATACTTTTTTGACAAAAGAAATTGATTCCTTTTCTTTCCTTTTTTTTTGAGAAATTGAACCTTTTAATATTTACAAGGATATTAATATAAACAAACAAATTCAATTAATAAGTGTCCTAACCTAACCATCATGTATATTGTTTGATACATTATTCTATTTTTAACATTTTTTGTTTTAAAACTAATCTATATCCAATCATCCAAATTGACCTTGTACCAATAAATGTGGATATTGAAGTCTTACTGTAAGACAAATAATTTTAAGTTATTAACACAAGGGACAGTGGTTTGTCTGTCGAGTTGACCGTGCCAATTGTATCCACAGGGTTTGCGTCGGTATCCAAGTACCGCCTGACTCGAACGACTGGTTTTGTCGAGTGTGCATTGCTAAGAGGCAAGATGGGCTGGTCAGTGATAAAAAGAAGAAGACTGAAAGGCGGAAGAAAAAAGCTGGTGCAACATAAACTATATCGAAAAAGGTATGTCTAAACCTAAAATTATATTCATAGGTTTAAAAGTATAACCAACTGAAGACTTATCCATCTGATTATCCACAAACGGCGTAACCGTGATGTGTCTTATCTGGGATCGGCAAAATATATAGCAACTGTGGAAAGCGAAGTTTAGCATATAAACATCCATCCTGGCGTCTGCAAATTACAGCTACTGCTCGTGATACACTTAGTCTTGGCTGAGAGAAAGGGGTTACTTATAGTCAAACATTTCCCCGCACCATCCCTCCGTACCTTCCAGAACACCTCAGTGTCACAAAATTCAATCTAGCCTTCCAATTATATATATATATATATATATATATATATATATATATATATGTTGCATGTCTTTGACTTAGTTTCATTTAATACAATAGCTAAAACCAGTACACGGAAGTCAGCGAAAATTTCACCGGTGACTCTGTAGAAACGACCCTGTTGGTGGAAATATCACTGATGGACGCTTCTAGGTTAAATTATCTTGTTAGTGCCCATTTTGTCTTTTTGTCTGTGTTAAGCTATAGTGTCGTTTATTGGGGTAACTGCTCTCATGTTCATGATGTACTGCTAATACAAAAGAATGTAAAACGTATTATGGATAGAGCTAGTTATATTGAACACTGTAAACCTATTTTTACAAAATTTGAGATTCTGACTGTCATAATTTTATACATTTTCAACCGCTTGTTATTTAGTTTTAAAAAATAGAGGCTTTTGTATTGAGAAAATACATTCACAAACATAAAACCAGATCAAGTAACAAAATGGACGTCCCTTACACACGTTTGGAAATAATAAAGAAAAGTCATTTTATTATGGGTGTGAAATGCTTGAACAAATTACCACCATAACAACAGTAATGTCTGGTTTGTCCGGATTGATGTGGTGGGGCCCCTGGATAGCTGAAAATCCGGATGATCTGAAACTATACTGAAAATATACCATTATAGACATCCACATCGCATAGACAACGATTGTGCAATATTGAATGAATAATGAATTTATTTCCAAATATTAAAAACATAAATGAAATACATGGTTCTAACCTTGAAATTAACTGGCCACTTTATCCAGTAACTGTGGCCAGTGTTCCCTAAATTTATCACTCATTGATTTAATATTTGTGCTGCAGACTGCATATAAACTCTGTACAAAAACGTAGCTGCAAAATATCGCTAGTGTTTAATGTGTTAAAAATTTGTTTTTAATTTTATTAAAAGTTAAAATAGTTATTAGTATTAGTTTTAGATAGGAAATAAAATGCTCTTCTGGCATTAAAACAACCTTCTTCATTTTACATCCACTCATAACCACAGATTCGGTATGCACTTTGACCGTAAAAATAATTCTGAAATACACAACCACTGTACATCTAGCCTCAAAATGAAACAGCTATGTTTTGATAGTTGAGTATTAAAATGCCAAACAGTGATGCACTAAAATATTGTAACTCGGAAAAACCCCCTAGATCTGGACATCATAAAAACGATTGAAATCAAAAATAATAGTCTAAAAACTAGCCACCCAATTTCCAGTTACAAAAACATCTCTACATATCTCTCATATATCTCTCACAAACACATCACTAGTTTACATTTCCAAACAAAAAGAAAGAAACAATAAACACCTAATCATTCAGGCAACAGCTTGGAATATAATTTGACATCAGTTTACATCGTTCAGATTATAAATAACGCAAAAAACTACAGTAAACAGGACGTATGAACACCAAATTGACGCAAAAAACAAAGACTATCCTTGTAATCAACATATCTCTATCTCTGTCACACTCACAGCTGATCCAAATAGGTTGGAAAATGTAGAGAAACTCATGCAAAATATTCTCCAAATAGTCCAAGTTCGAAAAAGTTGTCTAGGACGTCGCTAGAATGCACCAGCTGACGGGGCTCGTGATGACGTGAAACTCACGTCAAACCGCAGCAGTGTCTTTTTTGCGTGACTTGGAACCCATGTCAAACCGCTTTGAAGGGTAAAAAAAGAATGTATCACTGGCTTGTAAATCAACCCTTCTATTGTATAGATTTTTCAATTGCCCGCCTTCAGAGTTTCTCACAGATTGACTATGTCTTTGTACCTGCCTCACTTCATGCCTTTGTGTATATTAGTTTAAGATTGTATTATTGAAACTCTACAATACTTTGTGCCAATATAATGTCTATGTTAGTTTAAATTTTCTGATGACGTGTATCTGTGATATTATTTGTATTTCATTTGCATGTAGCTTGTATATTTTATACTCACATATACATAAATTATTCATTGTAATCAGACTTATTCTACCTGCATGTATGCAGAATACATACAGTATGTATGTTATAAATCTTACCATATCTATTGACTGATACTGTGTTCTGGATAATAAAGTTTGTCTATTGTCTATGACTTGTTGCAGTTGCTTGAGTCAATGTTGAACCGTGTGCAAGGCAGCTGGAGCAACGACTGTCCACCTCTCACAGCGGACTGCTGTTGACCAAATATGTATATAACCTAATTATTTATGCTAATGATAATGGGTAGAAACTTTGATTATCATGATAATTATCTCAGTTTTAAGTAAATATTTTTTTGTAATTTGAAGTGTAAGTTTGAAAATTTTTATAGTTAAATATATTTATATATTTTGTTCTTTATTACAGATATTACTCTATGAATTTTATACATAATTTGAAAACATATTTTATTTTTGAGCTGTTGACTCCGATCCTTGCCTAGTTCTTTTCTTTTTTTTAAGAGCATACATTTTTTAACTGTACTATTTTAGGATTTTATTTTGTATACTGCACAATTTTATACTCAGTGAATTTTATTATTTGCAAACACACTTTTATGTTCGCTTTATTTATTGCAGCCGAGTTGCTTTATAGTCATTCGATTTTGGATTTCATATTTGTTATGGCTTATTTTCGCTTTGAATTGTACAAAACATAATACTCTGTATGTGATATTTGTAATGGTATTTAGAGTTGATATGGGCGAAAACATACTTTGTAATTGATACATCAATAATATAGTTATGCAATTTTACCCTAGTAAACATAATATTTTTAAATTTCATGTAAGTAAGGCTTAATGTTAGAAATTAATTTATTACTGTTCTAAACTTTGGGGATACTTTGAAAAATTGTCTAGGTAAATTGACATAATTCTGTCTGTGGGGTTTAAGGTACAAATTTTTTGCTATTGGTTACATCAAATTATCAAAACATATAACAACAGTTAGTTATTTAAATGAAATGTAATTATGGCATTTACGTCATGATTAGTGTAATAATGGTTCCCGAATTTATTCAATTTCCATAATAAAAATAATCAAATGCACTGGTATTAATTATGCTGAACACATTTATGTTATAAAAGTTGGAAATTAAAACTGGTGATTTGTTGGCACTGGTTCTTTGATTCTGGATTGGTGATTGCATGATGTAAACATTTGGGGGCAGAGAAACTTTGTTAGTACAACAATGTTTACAGTAATTATGGGCAGTATAACTATGATGTTGATTATGGCATTGTCTAACAATTAAGTGTTTGGAGCTGGCTTAATTTTCATTTTAAAAATTACACATAATAATTCATTCATTTCAAGCATAAATGTTTTCCATAGAATACATATGTTCCTTATTAAAGACATTTTTCTTTTAATTTCATGGAAAAAGGTGATGGTTTTAGTAACATTAAGAATAACTGACTCTAAAACTAAGAAAACTAAAACAACCAGTTTTCAAAAATAGATTATTTAAAAGAACCAGTTAAAACAAAAACCGAATCTTTAGAAGAACCTATGTCATTAAAGACTTGTTACCAACACATCACTAGTTAAAACTTTATAATTTATTTCTTGAACATTTGGCTTGATTCTTGTAATACGGAACTTAGATAATTTGAATCTTTGGGGAGCAGAAAAAAATACAAACCAATTTAGATTAGGGTGAAGTAGCATAAACAAAATGAGTACACAAACATGGCTGAACAGTAGAGTAGGGTGAAATAGCATAAACAAAAGGAGTAAACAATCATGGATGAACAGTAGAGTAGGGTGAAATAGCATAAACAATAGGAGTACACAATCATGGTTGAACAGTAGAATAGGGTGAAATAGCATAAACAAAAGGAGTACACAATCATGGTTGAACAGTAGAGTAGGGTTAAATAGCATAAACAAAAGCAGTACACAATCATAGCAGAACAGTGGAAAAAGGAGTACACAAACGTGGCTGAACAGTGGAGTAGGGCGAAATAGCATAAAGAATACCCCCGTCGCAGCAGACCTGCATACTCAGCGAATTTCCAAATCAATAATATAATAATAATATATGACAAGTTTTATAAAAATCTGTCCATAAACATGAGAATTATTTGCCTATTCTCCATATGATTAACATGGGAAAGAGTGTGCAGGTTAGCTGCTGTGAGGAACACTGAAAGTAGTCATTTCTACCATAAATATTTTTTATCTTAACATTTATACCAACTTGCATCAACATCTGTCCATAAATAAAGGAGTTTTCCTATTCCCTATATGATTAACATGGGAAAAGAGTATGCAGGTTTGCTGCCATGATAAACACATAAACTATGTTTTTTAAGCATAAATGGATAGATCTCAACCACATGAAGCTAAATATCAAGTTTCATCCAAAAATATTAGATAATAAGTGAAAAATTAATTTTTTTTAATCCTCCATAAGATTAACATTGGAGCCTCAAAAATACAACGTACTGTGTTTAGATTTGTTTATATCTCGGTAACCGTTGAAGATAGAGAAAAACTTTAAGGAACTTAATTGTGTAGTTTTTTAAGCTGATTCCAATAGTGAAATATAAAATTAGAAATTTTTAAAAATTACATGTGAAAAACGCAAAAAACCCCATTTTGGGGTACAAAACCCCCCCAAACTACCCGTTCCCATTGACCGATATGTCTGGTTTACGAACTCGTCCGAGCATTTGTAGGAATACACGTCTCTACCAAATTTGGTCTCGATCGGACCTTTTTTACGAGAGTTATCGTGTTCACAGACACATATATATATATATATATATATATATAAATTTTAACGACTATTGTTTTTGGTCTCTGGGCACCTAAAGAAGAAAAAATAACATGGTCTCGGGCTTAACTCTTGCCATGAGACCTACGGTAATAGCTTCTTCCCTATGGGAAATTCGCTAAAAGGAGTACACAAACAAGGCTGAACAGTGGAGTAGGGCGAAATAGCATAAACAAAAGGAGTACATAAACATGGCTGAACAGTGGAGTAGGGTGAAATAGCATAAACAAAAGGAGTATACAATCATGGCTGAACAGTGGAGTAGGCCGAAATAGCATAAACAAAAGGAGTACACAATCATGGCTGAACGGCGAAATAGCATAAACAAAATGAGTAAACAATCATGGCTGAACAGTAGAGTAGGGGAATTAGCATAAACAAAAGGAGTACACAATCATGGCTGAACAGTGGAGTAGGGCAAAATAGCATAAACAAAAGGAGTACACAAACATGGCTGAACAGTAGAGTAGGATGGTATTTCATAGTACTTGCAACAAAAACAGCATAGATAATACCTTGTTGGTTTTTGGGGAATTTGTCGTCTGTTTTCAAAAAAGTTGGAACTATTTAACAAAATTTTCAAATTTACCATGATTTTCAATATTGATAATAAATAATATTTAATAAATAATAAATAAATAATTTTATAATTAATAAATAATAAACTTCTAGTGGCCGAGAGAAAAGTTTGAACTCTGGAAGTATTTGAATTATCCAAGTTCCACCGTAATTTATCCTATTAGTACTAAGTATATAGCTTTCTTCTAAACTGTTATTAAGATTTTAATACTTGTTACTTTAACCCATCAACTGGCTATTAAACTGCCTGTATTGGCAGGCGATAATTTGATGTTTTGCAAGGGTATTTTTAAAAAATAAAAAAATAGTAAATGTAGTCAAAATCTATATTATAATATATAATTTTCTTCACAATTTACCCTACTATAGAATAAAATATATTTTATGATGATATTTTTAATTTATTTTATTATTAATAATATTAATATTTTTTTATTTATAATTTATAAGTGAAAAATACATTTTTTTCAAAAAGTGAAGGGGGGAGACCATCCCCCCAAAATAGTTAATATGGTATCAATTTTATTTCCAAAATATACAAACTGTCACAAATTTTATCTAGTTTTTTATAATATATAATTTGATTGACTTTTACACATCCATATCCAATACTATAATACGAGCAAGGTTTGTATATATATATATATATATACAGTGCAACTCGGTTATTGCGGCCTCGGCCATAACGTCAACTCGGATATAACGTCATTTATTTTTAGGTCCCGTCAAACTATATGTATTTACATAGGAAAAAACCTCGGATATATCGTCAGTAAATTCTCAAACCTCGTATATAACGTCAAGAAAATCGGGCCGAGATGAAGGCAACATATAGCTAAATAGAGAAAGTTCGGTCGGTGGTGCAACGTGAGGGCTACGGCTATTGTTTAGCTACATTCTATTTTTAGAAACGGCATTTTATTGCTGTCTTACCGCTAAACACCCCAAACCCCTCCCCTACCCTATATCCGCTGTCGCCGGTCATCAAGGTCAGTGTCAGTGACTCACGTCGCATCAAAGCACTGTGATGCCGTTCGTACGTACCTACAGTTCGTGTAGATATCGTTAGTTCAGTGTATGTCTTTTACAGTTTGTTTTTCGTTATTTTATTTTACGAATACAGTATTGAAAAATAATGGTAAGTGTTAAGAGAAAGGTTTTGCTGAAGAAAAGGTGTGAGTTATAAGAGCGTATGAGGAGGGACGTAAGATAGCAGACGTGTGTTCGGGCTTGTTTTTTAAAATCAAACCAACAGTTGAATTCACCAAGCCGAACTTCATTGCAATATTTTCAAATTTGATTTTTTATATAGTAGAGTAGTCAGTCAGTCATAAACATAAACTTACGGTGTATTTCAAATTAAATGTCGTATAATTTCATGTAAAAAATGTGTTTCCCTATTTTTCCTCGGTTTTAAATTAAAATTATGTAACCTCTTTTATAGCGTCACTCGGATATAGCGTCATTAATTGTGTGGTCCCTTCAATGACGTTATAACCAAGTTCCATTGTATATACACAAATTTTCCATGAAAATTTCAGAATTTCGAAAACATCAATTTTCCTGGACATTAGACCTATCTAGAACTTATTTTCTACTCGGAAATAAGTTATTTCCAAAATTTAAAGAAATTCCTTAGTGCCGTTTTCGAGATCCGTGTGCAAATATATATAAATATGGAAATAACTAATTTCCGAGTAGAAAATAAGTTCTAGATAGGTCTAATGTCCATGAAAATTCCTGTTTTCTTGTAATATTAAGTTTAAAATCTAAAAATTTAACATTACACTTATGGAGAATCAAATGTAAACAATACAAATCAAAACAGCTGTTTATAACCGTTTGACAGTTGTTGATTGAAGATGATGACAAACAATATGTGAGTAGAGGTTTTGCATTAATATTTATTTTATGTCTGTAATAAATGAAAAATTATCAAATTACTAAACAATTTGTAAAAACTAAAGGGTAAAATAACTGTGCGAAATAAAAGCAGAAAAAAGTATTTCCAAAATCTTCTGTGTTTTGATAGAAAACGTATTCGTTGTATTGCTTGAAGCCACTGTAACAAACCAATTAATAATTGATGTAAATGAAATTTATCTTTTGCTTTTCAATCCTCATTCCGTTTCTAACAAAATCAGTTGATCACAGGCTAATAATAACTGTATGGATAATTAAACAGTAAATGACCGGCTAAAACAATTGAGGTTGGCTAGAAGACGTTACACGGCGTCGCTCAATTGACTGACGCTGTCACCATAGCCGAGTGGTAGCGTGTCGGCATCGAGAACTAGAGGTCGCGAGTTCCATCCCCACCAGATGCGAAACATTTTTGTTCAGTGCTATATTAATTATGGTGTATTAAATCGGTTTTATTCAACCATATAAATGTTTTCATTGAGTAATAAATGTGTTTTAATTTTTCTAATTAATTTCTATAATACATGTCTTATTTTATACGAGCAAAGCTCGGTCACCAGGTACTGTCTATAATAACACCATAACCGAGAATTGGCCATTTTTCAAAATCGGCATTACCATAGTAACACTTTATAATAGTTGGCAAATTTACTCAATTTTTCACTCTCAAACAATATTTATCTAATGTCACTAGATTTATTTGATTTAACTAAATAGTCTCTATCCATTTCAAAACATTTATATAAAACAAGAAGTTCAATGATAAAATATGATAGGCCTACGTATTCAAAAACACAACAGACTTTATTTTGATTTCAGGAAGATCCCACCACTTTCCAATTACATAACTAAATATAGATTATTTTACAGCAAAACGAAACTAAAACTTCACAAATATAATAGTCAAAACACATATTTACTTATTCCAAGAAATGAGTAAACAATTTTCAGTCATAACCAATCTGAAACAAAAACTTCGGCGAACGTAAACAGAGAGCTCATTAACGAACGACGCATTTGAAAAGTAGCATTGTTTTCTTTTTCTCTTCTCCAGGTGAACAAAATATAATGCCTATTGAATGGTATATATCGATAGATCGTTTCATCCGTAATCGGATGATACCAATATAACGTCGACCATACTTTATTACTAATATACTTTATTTTACTATAAAAAGTGGAAAATATGTAGTGATGTTTGACCGTCGCAAAAGCGACGGTCACCAGTTGTTGAGAGTGATAGACCGTCGCAAAAGCGACGGTCACCTGTTGATGGGTTAATACTTTTGCGTAGAATTTAATTCTACGCAAAAGATGAAATAGTATATGCAACGATTTTATTATGCCTTAGAGCCACTTGTGAGATATTTAGAATACGAGTGAAGCGAGTGTTGTAACTTACACCTCACTCGCATTCATAATTAATATTAAGGCATTCATAATACAATCGTTGCATAAACTACTATAAAAAGTTCAGACTGCATAATACTCCAAAGAAATCTGTATTCAGAATATTACTTTAATAGCAATTTTCCTACTAGTATTTTTTGTGTTATGTCAAAAAATCTATCAGAAAATGTTTTGATTTCAGCATCAAAAGAAAATGGTATGATATAGGTTTTCCCAACCTTAGCAAACATCCTTAAGTGAATATATTAGTATAAATTTTGAATTACAAAAAAAAGACTTATTCTTTTTTCCAATTTAATTGGTTGTTGGTAATTGGTTATCGGCTTGAAAGTTTTTTGATTTTGGTAAAAAACAGCTGTTAGCAGCAGTATGTTTATTAACTTTTCAAGGTTGTATTTACATTTTGGATTATGTCCCAAAACTTGAAGGAACTCTTGTTTGAAAATATCGTCTGATTCAACAAATAGTGATTACAATGCATAAAATTATTAATAGATTTTGAATTATGATTTTTTTTATAAAATATTACAATTATTTAATACTATTTACACTTTAGCCATCCAAGAAATGTTTCAAATCTATATAAATATATATATATATATATATGTTTTTACTTACACAGAAAATAAGCCATATTGTATTTCAAACAAATACAGTGCAACTCGGTTATTGCGGCCTCGGCCATAACGTCAACTCGGATATAACGTCATTTATTTTTAGGTCCCGCCAAACTATATGTATTTACATAGGAAAAAAACCTCGGATATATCGTCAGTAAATTCTCAAACCTCGTATATAACGTCAAGAAAATCGGGCCGAGATGAAGGCAACATATAGCTAAATAGAGAAAGTTCGGTCGGTGGTGCAACGTGAGGGCTGCGGCTATTGTTTAGCTACATTCTATTTTTAGAAACAGCATTTTATTGCTGTCTTACCGCTAACCACCCCAACCCCCTCCCCTACCCTATACCCGCTGTCGCCGGTCATCAAGGTCAGTGTCAGTGACTCACGTCGCATCAAAGCACTGTGATGCCGTTCGTACGTACCTACAGTACGTGATATCGTTAGTTCAGTGTATGTCTTTTACAGTTTGTTTTCGTTATTTTAATTTACGAATACAGTATGGAAAAATAATGGCAAGTGTTAAGAGAAAGGTTTTGCTGAAGAAAAGGTGTGAGTTATAAGAGCGTGTGAGGAGGGACGTAAGATAGCAGACGTGTGTTCGGGCTTGTTTTTTAAAATTGAACCAACAGTTGAATTCACCAATCCGAACTTCATTGCAATATTTTCAAATTCGATTTTTTATATAGTAGAGTAGTCAGTCAGTCATAAACATAAACTTACGGTGTATTTCAAATTACCTTCATTAAATGTCGTAATTTCATGTAAAAAATGTGTTTCCCTATTTTTCTTCAGTTTTAAATTAAAATTATGTAACCTCTTTTATAGCGTCACTCTGATATAGCGTCATTAATTGTGTGGTCCCTTCAATGACGTTATAACCAAGTTCCACTGTATTTTATATCTGGGAGATTTTACTGTATTTTTATTTAGTTATTATTTTACAAACTCTTTAGAAAAATTTATTGCATTATATGTAATCAGGTGAAAAATATCAGAATTTGCATGGTAAATCATAAATTTATTGATTTATTTATAATAGTATGCTAACATGTAGTATGTACAAAATAACCCTTTGAGTAATGTTTTCCATAAGTCTATACATTTAATAAGACATTTTAACGAGCTATTGAGAGTCTTTTTACAAGTGATTTAAAAAAAATGTTTAACTTTTTTAAAACCTGAATAACATGTTTTACGTCTAAGAAATTGTTAGGTAATTAATTGTTCAATTTGGTATTGAGTTTGTAAATTGTTATTGTATGTGCTACTGATATCTATGTTTGAAGCGTAATAGTGATAACAAATGAGAAAACCAGATGTTTCATTAAATGAAAGATTACCTTGTAATTTTTCTAGCGTAAACAGGAAACACAATAAACTTAACGAAGTCTGTGTTACGATCAGTAACATGATGTACAGCTTTATTATATACTCATTCTGTTTTACGTTTCCTGTAGTTTAGCGAATATATTTTGTATATTGACATTATTGACCTCGTAACAACATTTTTAATTTTGTATCATTTGTAACACAACAATATAATTTGGATACTCCCTTTTTACTCTTATGAATTGATTCAAACAATTTTTTTGTTTTTTTTTCTAACAGAATCTATGTTTAAACATTTATTAGATGTGTGGGTTTGACTGTAGACATCCTTGTGGGTGACTTCCATATTTAAAGACTTTTCTTCCAACATAGCAATTCTCTAGTTTTAGATTTCAAAAAGTTTGAAAATATGTGAGCCCTTTAGCTGCAAAGTGGTGTAAGTCCAAAATTTACAAAATTGAGCTATAAGTTGAAGCCATTAGCCTAGTTATTACTCGACGTCCTTCAATGCCCTCGGGTAGCATTTAAAAAATACAAAAACACAGAGTTTTGCTGATAACTGAATAACTTTTCAACGGAGATTTATTTTTATGTCTGGTTTTCAATTTTCTGTTCATAAATAATTCGGCTACTAAAATGTATAAATTTAACAGAAACAGTTTAAAATATATATATTTTTTACAAAAATTTTTAAAATTATGAAGTATATGTGCTTTATTAAAAGAAAATTTATATTTTGGTAAAATATTTATATTTTATGAGAAAGTGCACTTATTTTTTACTATGTATATCCTATAGCTATATCTAAAAATTCTACTGATTTTTACTAAAAGTTTACATTTCAAATGATATGTTGGACACCTTCCAATGTGACTTCAGTCAGCATCTTTGAAATCACTATCAAATAACATCCGTAGCACATAAGATAATCTCATATTTTTCAGTATTTATTTTATGACAAAACCAAACTAACACTGTGTTCATCTCCAACAAAAGAAATGACGAAAAATTTTCAAGATTTCAGGTCAAAACAGACTAGTTTTACGATCAGATTTATTTTACAATATGTAAACAAACATTATAGACAAAGTAAGTAACTGCAAAGTAACCAACTTCGTCATTGTGAAAAAGCTAATGAGCTGTGGACGCTTGCCTCATAAACAAATAATTTCTATATACGTAATTTTATAATAATCATCATTATTGACGTATAATTATGTGAAACTGATCGCCTTCTGAAGGCAAAATATGGAACTACATCGAACCTCAAGCAGGTGAGAGTTTGATTTTATCACAATATGATTGTTGCTACGGAACAGTTCTGTATGTCTAGGCCAATGGGTTAACTCATTTAGGAGTCATTCATCTGCCAAGTATTGGAGGTCCCAGTTCATATTTACGCCCCTGACAGCAGTACTTGTTTACTACTGTTGTTGTTGTTTGTCTACTCAACGAAGCGTCCATGCGGCTTGGGACCAAGTGATATGATGGATCAAGTCTAGTCAGCAACTAACTGCGTTTGGGGTATACATATCCCCAATAAGAATTGCCTTAATTTTGACAAAATTATTTTAGTTATAAAAAAATATTTTTAAAGTTTTAATTTAATGCCAAAAATGTCAATCCAGTTACCTGTACGCATCAATACAAAAGTCTTTTATTCTAAAAAAATATATACAATATAATACGTCATACATACAACATGCAATATCATAAAAGCACTTTTATACTTGCACCACTTGGCTAAGGGGCTCATATTTTGTTAAGTACAGTACACAGTTTCAGCCACAGAGGCCAGTTGAGGGGCCTTGGAAAGGTAAGGCCTGCTTCATATAGCTCGAGATTTAAGCCTACAAAGAAAGCATGTGAAGTGCTTCATCTAAAAACTTGTTAAAATTGCAATTTAAAAAAAATGTTAACTGTATATGGGGGAGTTGAACAAAATGTTAACTGCATAATATGTGTGTCTATTCACACATTATATCAATTTTATTTCCAAAAAATATATACAATTTTACAAATATTTTGTAAAATTGTATATATTTTTGTTGTTAGAATTAAACAGGTAACGGAAAAAAAGTTCCCGCATGAGCCGATATTGGCCTTTGTGCAGGAACGCGTTCTTCTATATTTAATGTGTACCTTATAAGAAAAAAATTTAAAGCAAAATTACACTTAACAATAGAAATAAAAAAGTAACATACATTTTTTTATTTGGAAACTACAAACAAACAAGCGTAAAAGTGTGAGATTGAAATTTTAGCAATCTGTGTTTTAGAAATTCTTTTGTACTCGGTGTTCATGTTAAAGAAATTTAAAAAGAGCAATTATGTATTTTGTTCATCACTAACAATGATTTTATTCACAAAACAATGTTTAGTATTGTAGAAACTCTTAAACTCAACAAATTGTGGATTTTCAGATTGTAGAGATTAGAGTTTCTTGGTGATGGGCAATTGGTAATAGAAAAAAAACTAAGAATGAAGGGTAAAGTTTTGACCCTTGAGTAATCGGGGTAACTCGAGAGAAAGATTTTGTTTGTAATGGGGGGGAGGGGGTTTGTTTGTATGTTATTGAGCTTACATGTTTCATTTCATTGATTTCCTACTGCACATACAAGTTTCTTCGGCATAAACAAAATTGATTAATCAGGACTCCAGATTTTTCGATTTTGAGGGGTTCTATTATACATATTACCGATCCTGAAATGTTCTGGTTTTCTTACCCATACAACAATTCATTTGTTGCTTAGATTTCTAGTATTATATAAATATGTACAAAAACATTAGTGTTTGTTAGCATCATTAACCATTTTGTGATAATTATGCATAATCTTTATACTTGTGAATAATTTCATTGCGTTATTATACTTTCGCTCTATGGCAACTATTTCTGTTGACATTGTATTTGAACCTTTCCACATTCTACCCAAGACTATATTGCCATAAATGTAAAATATTTACTATCATGTACACATTAAAGTTTTACAACTGTGGGAACATGTTTTTGTCAATAATTTTACCTTTTTAATCTCCTTTACACTTCTATAGTCTTCATAACTTTTTGTTTGTGGAGAAATGAAATGAAAAATGATACTATTTAAGAGAAGAAATCAGGCCTAACAAGTCCTCTCTACCACGTGACCTTAACAAAATACTTATTCTAAATACTTACTAATATATAAAAACTTAAGTAGTAGATAAAAATTAAAATAAACATCCTATTCAAAAACAACAAAAACATATGTGAGACAAACACACTCCATTCTCTCAGTTGCTGTCCCCCAGACAATGACTCATCACTCGACACCACCCCGCCCTAAAATGTGACATTTCATCACCGCCCCCACCTAGTACGGTTACCCTTATTTTTAATTATATCGGGAAGGGAGTTTCAATACCTAGAAGCAGAGACAGTAAAAGAATTAGTAATTTGAGCAAATGACACTTCTGTATATCCATGTCAATGGGCCAGCTATTGACTGCCATGTTTTGTATCAGTGCATTAGGTTCGTCACCACTAGCATAATTCATTGAAAACAACTTAAACTTATCACAGACATTGTGGTCAACTTGAGGTTCATCCTCTTAGTTATCAGGATCACGATAAATATATTATTTTAAAGGTATTATTGGCTTAACAAAAACATTAGATAAGTGCTCTTTCATTTTACAGGAGAAAAACTATATTTATGTTTAAGGACACACTATTTTTATTATATGGTTTACCAAATAGGAAACATTTGTTATTTATCTATACTATTACAGTAAGTACAAGAATTTCCTAACTTATTTACATTTCTTTTCAGTTTTGATTGGACAGAGGTTATACTAAATGCACACTGACTTTCAGTCGGTAAGGCCAGTTAGCTTAGGAAAAGGATAGGCTCACAAAAAAATAAGTACCTTTCACCAAAAGTTGGCTTTGTATAGCTTCATCTGAAAACATGTTTATATCGTAAGTTAATGAAAGTTTTTTTTAAATTTGAAATACACATTCTAATGTTGATTCCCCCTCCTTCTGGGACCTTATCTATAATATTATAAAGAAGAGGTGGTTTCTGTATGGTTTATTGACGGTAGTAAATGCAAAAAATACTGAACCGACCGGTTTGAAATTTTACACAAAGGTAGATTTTAACCCATGCAACTCACAGGCATATTGATTTCCTTAAAATCTCCTCGGGCTATGCCCCATGAACGTCCTAGGTTTTGATGTTTATTACATTTTCAAAGGATATCAACATAAAATGACTTAAATGTCAACAGCAGTGGACACTAAAATTTGACAGTTTGGGAAGAAGAAGAATGAAAGTTCATTTTTACAGATAAACTGCTGGATCGAAATTAGTGATCAAGTTATTAGATCTAAATAGTGGAATGGCTAAAATGGTAGATTTTAAGTTTTCATCCGATGCCTGCCTTTATTACGTTAATCCAGAGATGAATGCTATCCGTTCCTCTCTGGTTAATCTTTATCATTTCCCAATATTACTTAACAGGTGTTACTTTGCCATGTTGTAGACACTCGTGTTTTGTTATTTTGTAAACAATAAAAAATTAACTAACAATAATTAAAATGTATCAGTATACCTCTCAGCCCTTTTTACCTGTGCGAAGAACGGGTACTTTGGCTAATTAAAACCTTACATATTGTAGGCCTAGGGTTAAACCTTTGGGCATAGTGGGGTTTCAATAATTCCTTAACATCACACACCTCTTTAGGATTTACAAGATATTTCAAAACAGAATATGGAGTAGTATCCATGTTTGAAACAAAATAATTATTCTTAGATTTACTATCAATATCAAAGAGCAAATACATTTTCTAGAAAAAAGTCATGTAATTCATTGAACTCATTAATTTTACTTATTATTTGTTTTGCCATGACTAATTCACCATTAAATAAATTTCTACTGTGAGTAATACTTCTTATTACTCACAGTAGAAATTTATTTATTTATTTACGGTTACAACCATTTACAATTAATACAATAATTTTGTTACAGCTCAAGATTTTCATAAGACATAAGCTAACATAATATATTTTACAATGAGATCATGGTTATATATACTGACATAATAAGTTAAGGCAGCATGCAAACAAATAAATGATATAACAATAAAAATATATTATACAAATAAAACAATAATAAATTAATATAATAGAAAAAACAATAACAAGTTAAATAAGTCAATGTAATGATACAACCAGGCTTTTGAGTCTGTTTTCACTGACACAAAGATGTCCACATGTGGTGAAATGACATTTCCAATGTCCTGAATTCGAGCCATGGCATAGTTGGTGCTTAGATGTCTTCGGGCAAACAGGTCTCTGGATCTCGTGGTGGATGGACTGTGAAAATAAATCTTCTTAAGAAGATCAGGGCAATCCATGAGACCATTAACAAGTTTAAAAAGGAAAACAACATCCTGTACATCTCGCCTGGTTTGCAAGTTTGGTAAATCCTGCATGTTGGATACCATGCTTAGAGGGTCATCGAAATAGCGGTAACCAACTCGGAACCCCACCAGTCTCAAAAATCTGTTCTGGATCCTCTGGAGACAATCTCGGAGGGTTATTTGGTTAGGAGCCCATACTACTGAGCAATACTCCAAGAGAGGCCTTACATTACAGCAGAGTCCTAGGGCTTTACTAGCCTGTGAACAAATCCTCTCAACATGAGCTTTGGCATTCAAGGATTGCAATAACTCTACTCCAAGATCCCGAACAGACACAGGTCTATGTAGAACCTCTCCATCCAAGTTATAGACATTCAGTTAGGGAGTAGTTTTTCTATGGAAAGTAAAGGCTACACGCTGCTTCAGATTCAGGTTCATTCTATTATCGGTGCACCACTGTAGAATGGCCTGCAGAGTATCCTGAAGAGCCCTCCAGACATTTATAGTTTTAATTACCTTGTACAACTTAAGCTCATCCGCAAACAAGAGATAATATGTACAAATACATTTGCCAATGTCGTTGATAAAGACGAGGAACAGTATGGGACCCAAAATTGACCCCTGAAGTTGCTGTGATCGCTTTGGATATTGCAGAAGCAAACCTCACATATAGTAGCTGAGTACCTGGTGACCGAGCTTTGCTCGGATAGAATAAGACATGTTTTCACAAGTTAATTAGCAAAATTAAAACAAATTTACTGCTCAATGAAAACATTTATGTGGTTTAAATAAAACCGTTTTCATACCCCTTAATTAATATGGCATAAATACTGAACAAAAATATAGCCCTCGGGTGGGGATCGATCACGCGACCTTGCCTACACGAGACCTGATCGATACTAACTGAGCTACGGCGTCGGCCAGGTTGTCATCGTTTACGAGTTTTTAGCCAACCTCAATTGTTTTAGCTAATCTTATACTGAATTTAAATGTCCATACAGTTTGTTATTATTATCCTGTGATCAATTGATTTTGCTAGAAAAGGAATGAGGATTGAAAAGTAAAAGATACATTTAATTTACACCAGTTAATTGGTTTGTTACAGTGGCTTCTAGCAATAGAATGAATACGTTTTCTTTAAAAACACAAAATATTTTGGAAATAATTTTCTCTGCTTTTATTTCGCATAGTTATTTTACCCTTTAGTTTTTTCAAATTGTTTAGTAATTTGATAATTTTTCATTTATTACAGACATAAAATAAATATTAATGCAAAATCTCTATTCACATATATTGTTTGTCACAATCTTCAATCAACAACTGTCAAACGGTTATAAACAGCTGTTTTGATTTGTATTGTTTACATTTGATTCTCCATAAGCGTAATGTTAATTTTTTAGATTTTAAACTTAATATTACAAGAAAACAAGAATTTTCCTGGACATTAGACCTATCTAGAACTTATTTTCTACTCAGAAATTAGTTATTTCCAAAATTTAAAGAAATTCCTTGGTGCCGTTTTCGAGATCCGTGTGCAAATATATATATATATATACATACAAACCTTGCTCGTATTATAGTATTCAGTCAGGTAGTCAGGTAGCTGGAAAACCAATTAAGTAGTGCTCCAGTAATTCCAAAGGCGAAGAGTTTATCAATAAGGCGCAGATGACACACCTGGTTGAAAGCCTCAGCAAAATCCAGATAATGGCAGTCAACTTGCTCACCCCTCTCAATGGCCTCCATGACATAGCTCTGAAACATGACCAGGTTTGTAGCCGTTGACTTGCAAGACAAAAATCCATGCTGATGGGGTGTTATCTGTTTGCACAGCACCCACCATCATCAAAACAAGTCTCTCAAAAACTTTAGCCAGACATGGCTGCAGTGCAATGGGTCTGGTACTATGGTTGTCATTTCAATGATCTAATCTAATCTGTAATTTGAGACATCATCTATGGGCCCGGATTTATGTATTGGCACAACAAAGCAATTCTTTAATACATCAGGATAGACAACAGTTTGAAAAGACCTATTAAACAACTTATGCAAATGGCCAGCCAAAACAGGACTACAATATTTCAATACAGAAGAAGGTATCAAGTCAGACCCATTACTTTTGGATTCATCCAGTCTGCTGAGAGCCTCCTCAACATCTTGAAGCGTCACCTCACAGGAAGGAAGTGATTCATAATCGTTGAAGCTCAAATGCCTGGCCTGTAATTAGCATCCTGTGTGATGAATACTGAAGAGAAGTAATCTGCAAAGTATCACACATATCCGAAGGATTTGTTGTGAACCTATCACCGAACCTCATTATAGAAGAATAAGGACCTGCTCGGTCTCTTCACAGAATTAACAAAACTCCAGAAATCGTTCTGTTGCTAGGAAGCACTTTTTGCATGTAATCGAGGTATGAGTTAATAAATCTGAGTTAATATTAATAGATAGACACTTCGTATATTTGAACAGGCTATGTTCTTGAGAATTAATAAACATGATAGTCCTGTTAATAAAAGTTATACACACAATCTGTGGGGTTGGGCCTCTGGATCACTGTCGTCCTCTTTTTATTGGCCTCAAAGTAATGACAGTAGTAAATTTATATATATATCATGTTTTAATTTATACCAAATCTAACTTAAGTGAATTGAAACACAGGGAAAATATTCATAATTATAACACCAGAACCAAATCCAAGCTAGATATTCCTATACATAGACTAGCCAAAACAAGCTACTGTCATAAAATCAATAGTATTAGATTTTTTAATAAACTCCACCATTCAGCAAAATCAGTTAGTTTAAATAGATTTAAGGTTAAATTAAAGGAATGGCTTATTGAAAACCCATTTTATTGTTTAAATGAATTTCTAAATAGTATTATAAATATATACTTTTAGATAAGTTACAGCGCACCCATTTTAATTTTAATTTCAACTGTATCATGTACACCTGATAATTTTTGACTACGTCTATTCCTTGTAAAAGGTCAACAACAATAAAGCTCTTGATTCTTGTTGTTGCTGCCAAGTATTAAGGGTCTTTGACTTCTTTGCTCTATAGCCCATCTCTGTATTCAAACTCAAGATTTTGAACAAGAACTGTCCTGAACTAAACCTGGGCTTTCTTTACATTTTTAATGATAAATCAGTTATGATCAAATAGTTATAATCAGTTTAAAACATATAGCAGCATCAGACTGCATTATTAACTTGTTCACTTCAATATTGGACAAGAAATTTAATAATATTAAATTACTCAATGCTTTTCCTGCAAGCTCACACAGGTATGAAACTTTCACACAGAAAATGCAACTCAGAGGTATGCAACTAAAACCTCCCTTATTTTGTTTTCAAGATGTAGGTCACATAGAAGCTGTTGGGCTATTAATTATAAACAGTGTTGTCTAAGGAACAAGTCAGCCTTAGTCAGTAACAAGACTACAAGATCGTGCCACAATCATCTTACACTCATTTCTCATACATACTTACCTTAAATTGCCAACCTTGGTTGGTAGTGTAGTGTACGGTCTCTGAACCGTAGTCAGCTATAGCCCTGGTTTGGATCCGTGAGTTGCCGATCAGTTTTTTTCAGTACTACCATCTAGTAACGGCCTTTTAAGTAAGAGACTACCATCCTCAAAGAAATCATTACAAATTTTTTTAAGCACAATTGGAATTGTTTAAAAAGGAAAAAAAGTTTTTAGAATCTTTGCTTCACGTCAATTGTTCACTAAATTATAGAAATGGGTAAACATGTAGTCTAAGTTGTCTTATGGAGCTTCAATGCTAATCTTGAGGGGAGAAAGGAAAATACCCCTGTAGCAGCAGACCTTCATACTTAACAAATTTCCATTAATTTGTGAATTATTTGAGACGATAGAAACTAAGCTTGATCATAGGATAAGCTACATATCAAACGATATCACAGGGTGTTCATAAATAAGGAAGATATAGGCCTATAAATTTATGTTGATTGTGTAAAAATAACATGGGAAATGAGTAATAAGGCTCACTGCAATGAGAAATAAATAAATAATAACTATGAATGACAAAACAATATTACTATAGGTTTTTTGTTTTGATTTTTTATAGGCATACATTAGTATATGAGTACTTTAACTAGATGAAATTGTAGCCTATAACATGTTTCATCAGTAATAATAAGGAAGTTTTATAAATTTACTAATTCCCCATAAGATAAATGTGGGGAATGAGTAAGTGTGCTGCCATGACAAAAGAAATTAGATTTTTCATCCTTCATTATTAGATGGTAACTTTTATATAAATTTGTATCAGAATATTTCAAGTAATAAGCAAGATATGATTTTAACCTTTTCCCCATGAGATTAACATCGGAGCTTCAAAAGCCCGGTGTTTTATCAGTTTCTATATCTCAGCAACCATTAGAATAGAACAAAGTTCAAAATACTAAATTGTAATTTTTAAGATTGGTACAATGGTGCTAATAAAATTTATAATTTTTTTGTAAACTATAAGTGAAACCCCAAAAAATACTTTCTTGGGTTATAATATCCCCTTCGGATGAACCGATTGGGCTGGATTTTATTCCTATTTAACTCAATCTTGTCATCTTTGTACTGTCCTCGTTACGAGAACAACCCTGAGCGAAACAACTACACTCTGTTGTCAGTGACAGATCCAGAGGATCGAAATACAAATAGGAATAAACATCATGTCCGATAATGCCTAATGCCTAATGTTTGGAATGTGTAAATAAGTACATATTTACACTATGGTACTGTCAATTTGTTCTCTCCCCCCGAGAGAATTAGATTATTTTATACTTTTTTAATAAAAATATTGTGGTTATTTCAACTAGCATCTCATTTACTTTGTTAGGATCAAAATGGATTCTTGTTTATAAATTAATTCTGAACTGTTTATTGACATGTTTAAATTTTAACAGTTAACGGGAGTGAGTATTTCGTTCTGGCGGTGCCTGACAGTATGCTGTACTGCCACAACTGGCTCGTTCCTATGCTGATTAAATATTTCCATAACAACAGTTTACTAAAATCCTGTTCACTCATATTAAAAGTATTTTTGTAGTTAAAATAACTATGTTTAGATTTTAATACAGTAACAAGATTTCTTTTTCCATTGATTGCTAAACAGCTATTTTAAAATTACTCATGTAAAGTAATCGAGAAATGCTGTTTTATATTTAAACTTAGCTAAATGTTAAATAGAGAGATAATACATTTTAAATATATTTATCTTTGGTTGTAATTTAGGTCAAGGAATAATGTTGAATAACATAATTAGTTATTACGATTATGCCTAGGTATATTTTAAAGTTTAAAATAGCCAAGAAGGCTATTAAAAGCAAACTTATATTTTGGTTTTACAGTATTTATACTACTCGCTTGCCTTTTTTATGACTTTTATTTCTCCAAATAAAATATGTTTACATTTATCTCTGTTTTTAATTCTGTTTTTGTGTTCAGTTGTATTACACAACAATACTTACTACTATAAGTGTTAATGCGTGATTATCTGTAACAAAATAGTCATAATGGTCACAACTGAGCCCCCCCTTCCCCCCGACACTATGGCTGGATCCACCACTGTGTGTTGTACCAGTATTTGGAAGGTGTTAATATAAAATTGGAATTCGTACTCTTGTTAAATATCAAAACAGGTTTGTGACTTAACCAAAAACTGTTGCAGCAAAAGTGTGCAATTCTTATTTGTGTAATTTCTCAAGGGTCTCTTCTCATCACTTTAAATAAATAAAGAAAAAAGTGGATATAAAGACACCATTTTAACAAGTTCAAATATAATTTATAATATTATACATATTACAAAAATGCTGCAATATGTGCCTGCTGATGTGAATTGAAAATAATTTTATCAACAAAAACACAGTTTTCATAAATAATGCTTAATTTAACAGTTTATTATGTATATTTATATATTTTATAAAAAATGACTTAAGATAGAAATTAATTCTAAAGTTATTAGTCAGTTAACAATTGCTTGCTTCAATGTACAATAGCCACCCACATACTTAAACTTTGATGGCATTACCATAAACACCTCACAGCAATGCTAGACAAAATTGATAAACTTGGACTTTGACGACTTGGCATTAGAATTTATTTTGTACCATAAATCTCATTTTAGGATTAATCGATTAGAAACGTTTTACAATTCAACTGATTCTTATAAAAGACTCCCGAATAGCAGGCGCATCCATATACAGAAAAATATCACAATATTTACATGCTCATATGGCTTGCAGATTTGAGAAAGCTATTATAACAAAGTTATTCATCAGTTCAAAAATTAATTCACTATCAATATCACCAATAAGGCAAGGCCATGGCCATGTCCAACTGAATGTTGCGAAAGAAAAGTGGTTAATAACTCTCAGAGATGAATGTGAAAAAACTTGTGATGAACCAGAAGAAAATAAGTGATGAATTTTAACATCTTAAAAACAACAAAACACCGAGATATTTATTTGGAACAATTAATGCTAAACCAGCCACATATTTGAGGGCTAGCTATACAAAAAAAGTCATTCAACCAAACTTATTCGAAATTCAAACAAAATAAAGCTACACAATAGAAATAACATTTTTTATCCTAATGTCAAGATAAAGCATGAATATGAAAAATTCTTTACATTCGCTAGCTAAATTGCCTAGGGATAAATAACACCTGCAAAAATGTTTAATACAGCCTTCTAACAAAGAAGGGTAAAATGAAAGGCAATGTAAAAACTAATGTGTTATTATTTCATAATCTTATGCGTGGAAAGTTATAACGTGTTATCTCAATCAATCGCTCATTGGGTTTATCTACACTGTAGGTTTAAAACAAGTTTACAATTGAGGGAAACTACCATACATTTTTCAAATATATGAACTGTGAGAGGTACATTCATTCAAAATTATTTCAGCAATCACTCAAAACTGTAATGAACCAAAACAATAAAAATGTTTAAAGCCATAAATCAGTTGGTAAAGCTAATTCGTTGTTCAAAACAATGATTTGTCTCTGTGTGAATTTCAGTTTTATGTGAAAGGTACAGAAAAAAGACAAAAACTAAAAGATAAGAGATTCATTGATCTCGCTTCATTATACGGGGGCAATTTTTTTCAACCTCCGATCGTCCATCTAAGCAAATAAGAGGTTTAGAGGGGCCGGATCTATGTGACATGCGATTGTGCAGCTCCCCCACCACAACTTCTGCTGTTCTCAGCTACGTCCGTGTAAACATGGTCGTTACGCTCGATGCTCCCGCCAAATGTGAGTTACAAAGTGAAATCCGTTTTCTGGAAGCAGAAGGATGTGGTGCTGCGGAAATCCATCACAGAATGACCAACATGTATGGTAACAACCTTAAGAGTGATGGTAATGTTCGTGAATGGTGTTGAAAATTTAATGAAAGACAAACAGACGGCCACGATGAAGGTCGCAAGTCTGTCGCCACTGTAGGCCTTGTTGAGCTTGTTGATTAGGTAGGCGGTGAGATGTAAACAAAGGTTTACAATTAGTAAACCGTCTGATGAATATCCAGACATTTCAAGGTCTGCTTTGTACACAATTGTGACTCAAGACCTAGGCTAACACACAAGACAAACGCAGAAGAATGCTTTTGTCCGGTGTTATTTTCAGCCATGACAATGCCCGATCACACAGTGTCAACATGACAAAAGACCTCCTTAAAAAGTTTAAATGGGAAGTTTTTGAACATCCACTGTACAGAATGACAGATCGAACCTAGCACCAAGTGATTCCGAGAACTAAAGTCATCGTTAGGTGGGTTTTCATGTTGTACTTTGCAACAAACAAAGAACTTCTGGATGCCATCAAGAACTAACTATCCTTACTGACAGCAACATTCATTGAGAAAGGCATAGAAAATCTTATGTCACGATGTGACAAGTGCCTCAGTTATGTAGGCGGTTATGTAGGGAAAAAGTTAAGACTTAACTGTACTTTTGGTAGTAAAATTATTATTTTTTATTCATTTGTCTTTTATTTACAGTCAATCAGAGGTTGAAAAAAATAGCCCTTGCAGTAAAAAGTTTAAATCTTATTACTTATTAACAGTTAATTAGTGGAAACAATATTTCAGTAACCAAGCTAACAATGCACTCATTCATTAAAGTATAGATTTACATTACTATGTATTTGATATTCTTTATCACAGCTTAATGCAAACATGGTGACGATACACAGAAAATATTAATATAATATACAAAAACTGATACTACATCGATGAAACAGTGGATATCTACATGTAGCAATTATGTACAATGGTTAACTAAAGAGAATGTCACAATTGGATAAATAAAATGGACTTGCACGCAAGCATAATCATTATAGTTTGTGTAACCCCCCCAAAGAGCCATGGAACTCTTGAGAAGGGCCTTGAATGTGGCAAAATCCACATTCGAAAATTACTTGTCACTTTAAAGAAACTGCATTTTGATTTTCCCCAACTAACTCCTGCTTTGGTTTAATTTTTATGCAATTGCCTAGGTAAAACTTACTCTGTAATTGCGAAAATTCTGTCTCAATTTTAACATGTATTTTTAGTATCTTATTTTTACTGTATTTTTTTCAAAATAATCCTAATACGTTGTTTGTTATTTATAGTATTGAATATTTTTGTTTTTCATTTAAGACAGTCCCATGAAACAACAGTAAAATATGTTACCAATATAGGAGTTTTGTCAAAATTTAGTCTAGAAATATCCTTGAAGTTGACTTGAAAAAATTTACAACAATAAAAATTAGAGTAGTGATGACATGACAACTCGGAATATGCATTTTTATTACAATGAAAATTAGTAATAATGGAGAAAAATTTGGGCTTGTTTTAAAACTCTACATCAGGGAGTTGTCAGAATAAAATATAGGAAAATACACTGAAACAACAAGAAATTATGAAATAAATTATTAGTACAAAAGACACTTGAAAGGAGTTGTTAGCAATAGTGAGATCCAAAAATCTACTTGATTTCGGATAAGCCAGGATCATGGAATGTTTAGCTTTAAATCAACATAAAATTTGAAATTTTGTTCAACAAAAATATTTTAGTGTACAATGTTTACCAATAACAATTTTTTAATAACTGAAAATGACTGTTTCACAGTAAGCCTGAATAAACAAATGTACAGCAAAAAGTTACTTCCTTTTTAACATGCTTTTCAGTAGGCTGAATCATTTATTAATTTAACAATAGAGAGTTAAGACAATTACATGAAGAAAACAAGCACTATGATATACCAACAACAGAATGTATTGTACTATTTTGTTCAATTATAATATTTCCTCTTCAGAGTAAAAATCCATTCTTTGAAATCTTAATGAGGCTTAAAGTCGCTTTTTGTTCTTTGTGAGGCAATAACCATTTCATAAAACAAGAAGAATAAATATACAACTGCATTTAGTCACAAGTATCCTCACCCTTACAGTATTCTTTTCTAGCATAAAAATAAAATAATAAATATTAATAACATAAATGGGAAGACGACATACAATGATAGTTACAGATGGAAAATATAAAATATACAGAAATAAATAAAAAATAACACTTATACATCACAAATACAGAAAGTATAAAAAATAATGACTGTAAAAGATATATATTTAAGTAACATGAAGAAAACTTATGTTGTAGACATGGAGACATTATGAAAGGAAGACTTAAGACATGAATGCATGGGTACAAAACACGTGTAAGTTAAGTTATTATACAAGGCATTTTGTTTTCTGACAGCACAGTAGAATCCTCTAATCTGACCTTGGATGGTCCATTACTCCGGTTAGTCCAACCATGCTGAGACTCGCGAGCATATGCCGACTTGCCACTGACGGGACACCTGTCAAACTTTTGTTTTCGGTTTGGTATCGCTTGCTTAAGCTCTTCATATCTCGTTCGTTATCTAACGTACAATAATACGTAAATATCCTAACTTTCAGATAGACAGAGTAAAATGAACATTATAACTGAAAGATAAAAACAAAACTTTCTGTTTGATCTCGGCGACATAAAACATCTGTGATCGACCGAAAGTGTTGAAGCAGATGATGTAATTAGGCTTAATCTATTGGAATGCAAGAATGTAATTAATCGGTCCAAGGAGTCGGTATGAATATTTGATTCGACAACTACGTATTCCATTAACTAATAAAGTCAAGCAAGATATTGCATTTTAAGATACAAAGCATATCACCATTGAAAGTTAAACCAAGTATCAAAATGCGGTTGTTAATACACATAAAATGTGTCAATTTTTCCATTTGAGAAAAATAAGTTTTCTCAAAATTAAGATAACCGAACTCTGGTCAACTCAAGAGTCCCTGAGGCTATCCGTGGCAAAATAAATCGTGTAACTGGACCCTAACAGCTTTATTTAAACCGTTACAATTTATTATCAAAGCTCAGTAATCATAATAACTCATTTTTAAACGATATTTACAGGAAAAATAATTCACTTCTCCATGTTGATTGTCTACCCTTGGTTGTTATTTATGACATAACGGACTATTTTCCGTTATCAAATTTACAATTATACCGCATACATTTTGCCAAATTTACGTCATTTGGCCTATTTTGTTCTGGTGTTCGCATAACCAACAAATTTACAGTACATAATTTGTCATTTTCCTTTTAGAAGCAGTACATATTCTAGTGTATTATTTATTACGTTCTCCAGTTAATATGTTGATTAACTCTGTGTATAAAGATCTTTTATATTTGTTTTCCTATAAAAATTAGTTTTTTTGGATAGTCTGACTTTTGTCTCGGTTTTGAAGGTGACAGATTTTAGAGGGGTTCTACTGTATTAAATTACAGGTAATTTACATTACGTCAGTTAAGATAATGGAATTCGCTAAATTTTTTTTACCTATAAATAAAAATTGGATTTCAAAATATAATTGGATCTGAACTTTAAATTTACTGACAAGCTACAGCCATGAAACTATACTAACACTGAAACACGCTCTCCATTTAAAAAAAATAACAATTATTTTTATACCCCAATTAATGGTGTTAGTATGGCTATGGTAAGCAGGTTCACTTGTCAACAATCAGTTTTGATACTTTTCAACGTTAAATAAACAAAATTTTTCATCTGAAATCAGCTGTGTTTCCTATCACACGGCTATTTTCCATTGGAGAGTGTGTTCCAGTTTTATTTTAGTTCAATAGCCAATAGTAGGACTAAATATCTTAAACCTTTGGTCCAGAACCACACTTTGCAATCCATGACCTTGTGGATTGCGACCTCCTCACACTTGACAAGACAACACCTAGTAACCCATCCATGACAACACAACTAAATTCCATTTTGGACCTGGATGTACACATTGTACATTGTTCAACATAATAATAATAAGACTAGCTTTGGTAGTACCAGGAAGACAAAATATAGCTTTTGATTCAATGTTGATCCCTAATTCGGCTGAATATTAAGAAAACTGCAAGACTTTCATATAGGTAAAACCGCAATCATAGCAGAAAAAGCTACAATTGCTCAAAACTATGCTTACATCTCATAGAGCTGCGATTAATCCACTGTAAACAAAATAATCAAGTTCTGAATAATTCAGTTCTAGGCTTTAATTTGTTTCTTTCAATGGGTTTGCTAAAACCCAGTTATTCATCATGACCTAGAAAACCTCAACTATCCACATCTAAAAGGCCAACCAACCTCTTCAGAGTTGTCAAAGAATTATAAACTATATGTAATAACAATTCTCTAAATTAGACTATTTTTTATGATATACTGATGTGGTTTTGAAACAAATTTGATCAGAGCATCTACGATCCTTATCCTAGAGATAAGTGTATTTCTCAGATCATCAACCAGAACTATGAACGCCTTCATGAAACCCTACATAAAACCCCTCTATGCATTAGACTAGCTGCAGTCAAGGACACTTGAATCTGAAGATAAAACAATTTGAAGCAAACATATCCTATCCAATTCTACTTGGATATCTCAATGGATATGATTTTTTTGTTTTCTTGGATATTGGGATTTTTTTAAAGAATGTTTCTTCAATTCATAGAACTATCACTTGGAATTTTTAGATCAATAAACCACACCACCATTTTTTGAAACTAACAAGCTGAAATGTAAGTGAAATGTAATTTTTACTGATAATTTTAAAGATGATTTTTTTCAGCTACAATATACAGTGGAACGTGGATAATTCGAACTTCTGTAATTCGAAAACTTCTTTAATTCGAAGTTTTGACTTGGTCCCTAGAATGTTATATAAAAACAATGTTAAAATATCCTGGTTAATTCGAATATTTTTTTGGATAATTCGAATTTTTTGCAGCGTAAATCTATAAAGAGAACAAGTCATTGTGTGCGATTTTCCCGGAGACGTTCGGGCTTCCTGTCCTTAGACTATTTTTAGCTACATCCCCCGCCAACCCTCACAGCACGTACACCTGCTGTTGTTTGGTCACATGATACCCCTCCCCCTCACCAGTCCACTACTGATCATAAATCACAACATTGACATCTCTAATATGTCACTACACGGCGCCGGCGCAGTTCAGTAATGTGCGTATCATTGATGGTGGTTTCCGATATTCGTCGTCTTTCATATATCTTTCATATATCGTCTTTCGATATTCGTGTTGGCATTTGTGACTTCGTCTGCGTTCATGTTAACACGTCGTGTACTGGTTCGATTCGTCAAAGCGAACCTACAAATCTTTGACGTCGCAAGAATAAACAGCGGCAATCAAGGAGGTAGAAAAGGGATTTAAGAAAAAATTTGAAATACAGTAGCTAAATTTTCGGGATCCCTCCAAACACAGTATTGACATTTAACAAAAATTAGAATTTTAATCAATAATATATCTTCATTAATAACCTAACTTTTTTTAATATACAATGTTAAAAAATGATGTTTTACTGTTTATTTCAACCACTTTCAAAAACTTTTCTAATTCGAATTTTTGGATAATTCGAATTTTTTTCTGGTCCCTTGAGGTTCGAATTATCCAAGTTCTACTGTACTACATTTTGAGTCGCACAAGATAAACAGTCAGAAATCAATGAATATTTAACTACCGCCATCATTAATACACAACAGGTTTGGATAGCACAAAACTGTGCAAAATATTATAAACTCAAAGGATAAGTGAAACAGGAACCAGAATATTAAAATAAAGGGTGTGGAGAGGATCGGTTGTATACGGGTCAATGGACCGAATACCTATGTTTCTTTGTGGAAAGCTCATGCATTATTTATACACAAATTATTAACAATCCCTTATTTGGCAAAGTATAACTTTACTTTAAGATGAAAATAGTAACTTGAAAGTAGAAGGCCTGTGTAATTTAGTCTTACAGTTTAAGACTTCTGTAGGAAATAAAGCAATATTAGAAACTCAATGCTTCTGCTCATATCATATCTTTTATTTTCTTTTTGTTGTGATTTTAATGCTTCTATAGTACTTTTTCCATTTTAGAGTATTACTCTGAAATCGAAAAAGTTTTGAATACGGTGATGTTATTTTTATTGAAATTCCTAAAATTGTAATATCTTTCGCGGTATAAAATTAAAAAGAATTTTTAGTTTCCCCAGGAAACCTCTGGCAACCTCAACCTGGCAAATTCAGAAAACAAAATTATTTTAAAGATCACATGAACTTATTTTTTACTTCAATTGTCATTGAGATACTATAATTTTACAGATTAGACAACATTTTTCCACCAGAAAAGTTATTATTACACAAAGGAGATAGTCTGATTAAGAAGCAGGAAAAAATAAAATATTTAGCAATTAAAACAATTACTATAATTGAAAAATCTTAAATATTGTGAATCTTACACGATAAAGCAAAATTTGTAATCAGGCTTATGATCAAAATAGTTATAAGCCTCACCAAACGAAATAGCCCAGTGTTGTTTGTCACTAAAATTTATTATGAATGGGTCGAATCGTTCTCGTTACAACTCTATCTTAAATAGATCACAAAAAATTAAAAAAGTTATTGCTCAGTGCTCAATAGTTCCACCTAAATTAAAAATAACCCTTATTTCTAAAACAATGGTACTTGCGTAATATACAGAATGCAATATTAAGCAATGTAAGGCATTCGTTCAAGATTTCCAAGTCACCTTATTGGTATGTTATGAACATTCAAGGGAATTTGCACTGTCATTCGCTTCATACTGACCTAGAATTATGTTCGTATTTAGTGAGATAGAGAACTTTAGAAAAGGCAAAGGTCGACTTGAGTCGACCAACAAATAAGTACAGCAACTCTGACACAACAGTACTTAAAAATTACTGATAGTAAATATAAGTAATTACATATCATAATGACTTGTACAAATTATATTATACAAACATGGTAAGAGTATATACATATACACAATGGAAACAATCTGTTCTTCAATTAAATATTATAAAAAGAAAATTAAAAATAAGTAAAAAAAGTATAGTACACAAGTACCCGATGTATTATCACCATTGATTACAACCATCTCCATCCACTCGATTTTACTCAACATTTGATATGTTTCGGTGTACTAAACCTAAATAAGATACAAAATGACTCGTACTACTCGTACACAGAGCAGGATAAGCGTATGTCGTGACGGATGTTCCACGAGTCTCACATCTTCACCTTGGGATGGAACTCCTCGGCAATGCCACCCCAGCGGAGGCGGTACGTGCGTGACCGCCATCTGATGGTGGGGTCCCACACCGCGTCCAGGAACAAATATGGCCCACTCAGCCCTCGGAACAACCACCCCACCACAAAGTCAAATTTGCTGAACGGTAACGATCCGTTCTGAAACAAAATACGCTATGTTGTAAATCTTTAAGATTTTAAGGTGCATAAGTGGTTCCAATAAAGCAAGTACAGAAAAGTAAGGTTTATTCGGATCCGAATCATCCAGATCATGTCAAAAATTATTAACAGTTAAAATGTGAGTTTCATCTCGAGCACTTTCAAAATTTCAGGAGCAACCGTAGTACTTGATGTAATCGGCAAGAATCAATAAACGATGATTACGTAACATATCAACGCAAACCCCATATGTTGCATTTTTTTTGCCAAGCAGAGTACTAACGAGAGTACTGCAGCTTACATTATCTAGGGGGAAATAACAAAAATGAGGTCAAAAAGGAATTGAGGAGTGTGCGGGAAAAACAATGAAGGTGCATTTTTTGTCCATTTTGAGTTAGTGATGCCATGAGACAGCCTTAATAAAGTAGTATTGTTTGGTGAAATCATATTATAATACTGAGATCACGTATAAATTCAATGGAGAAAATCGGTAGTTGGGGGAAGAACGATGAGCGTGGTTGACTTTAGCGTGAGTAACGCTGAGGGTGGCCCACTACCTCCATTGAGCATGTGTTGTTTGCAGGTTGTGACCGGTCGAGAACATTAACCCGAATTAGTGAGTCATACGTCTGTCTGGAATTTTTAGTTAAGTGTGAATTCTCAACAACTATAGACGATTGAGACAGGTGATCACTGTAGGTGCCAAAAAATCTAATTTTTTTCATTTCTGAAGTTGAGAGGAAAAAATAATTTCAGATTTCAATGGTCCTGAGGACAGAAATAAACAAAATCTGTATCTTGCTTGATTGAGTGTAAATTGGTTAAGTAAAGAAGTAAATGGCAGGAAAACGATGAATTAAATCTACAGTCGTATGCATACAGTTATAAAGATAGGGTTAAGATTTTAATAATTTTTATTTACTGGGCTCAATTTATAGCATAAAAACTTTTATTGGAAGTAAAATATTTTATTACATTTTTACTGTTTTACAATCTAAATAACGTACACACAATGTTATTTTATAGAATTATTCTAAATATATGACAATAGGACGGGGTTATTGTTTTAGGAGCTGATTCCATTTTTACATACAGACAAAGCTAAAAACTTTTACCGGAACCTTACCCATGGTAGTGTCCAAGATTATGACGACTAGATCAGGATGATGAGATAACGACGATTTGTTCCAAAAATAAAAAAAACTTGAACGTATTCGACATTGTATTCCTAATAAAATTTATAAGTATATTTAGTCTCTTATTTCAGCCTCAAGTTAATGACATAACTTATTTTCATTAACTCTATATACATAGAATTGTATTTATATTACACATGCCTATATATTACTATATTTATTTAGATTAGCAAAATTAGATATAGCTGTTGCATTATATTTTAGGGAAAAAAGCTGAGCTCATTCATCGTTTTTCCCTAAAAACTATACACATCTCATCGTTTTTCCCTAAAAAATTGGTGCGTTGAAATAGAAAAATGCTTAAAGAACATCTAAAAAAAGATTAAAATATGGTTATACTAGTGTTAAGTAGCATGTAACATGCACTTTTATTACTTCTAAAGGCATTATATATATGCATGCTATATGCATTTATAGATTGTTTTCAATCGGGTTTCAAAAATTAAAAAAGCGTTTTCTCAGTTTAAAGTTTTAAGCACCTTCATCGTTTTTCCCGCACATTCCTCAATTCCAAAGGATATATTTGACAACTTTTGAGTTAGTAAAATATGTTGCTTAGTAATGATAATGTCCTAACTGACTAGTAATTAAAAAAAAACTGGAACTAACTTGACTCAGGGATGAAACCCCACTGTACCCAAAACCTTCAGTAATAAAATGCTAAGAAGTGGTTTACAATACCAAAGTAAGTACAGTAATCACATTTGTTGATGGTAGCAACTAGTTTCATTAATGCATGAAGTCATCTTCAGGCCATAAAAGGACCCCGAATTCTCTTCATTTGATCATCGTCAAAATAATGAGAACATAATTCCACCCCACAGTTTAACATTTATCATATAAAGATAATTCAATGCATGAATCATAACTAGTTGCCTCCATCAACAAATCTGAATTACTTTGAAAGCAGGTACTGTAAACCACTTCTTAGTATTTCTCACTAATCCGGAGGCAAAATAAACTACAATATTGAATAAAGTGCTCACCTGTACGACTGAAAGGAGAATCCAGTCGAGGAAAAACCAAACTAAAACGTGAACTAGGAAGAAAACTAGCGGCTCCCAACCAAAAAGATAGTTGGCAGACCATGCAGCGCAAGCTCCTAGGACGAAGCACTCAGACAATGGCTCCAGGAGTATGGTGTGGGGCAGCATCGCTACTCGTAACTTGGCCCACCTGCATTGACATATTACCTTTATATTACCCACTTGAAATGGCAACCTACCCAGGTAGGTATTTTGAGCCAAGTATGAGTAAGAAATGGCACAATCTTGTAATCTTATTACTGACTAAGGCTGACACATTCCTTAATCAGGATTATTAATTAACCCTTTCCCGTCTAATGACGCACACTGCACATCCACGTATTTCGCTAAACAGATGTCTAAAGGCGTGTGCTGTGCGTCCCGTGGGGCGGTTATGAGCAAACAATGTGCGTTGCCTGCTTATATTTCAATATAGTTATTTTTTCCGCCGTTAGGTGTGCTAGTTCATTTCTAATCCGATAGATGGTGTTGGCGTCCTCTTATATCATCGTATTTAGTGTCCAATTTTCCGTTTTGACAGTGAATCATTTTCTCGTTCGCACAATTCGTTCAGCGATTGTATTTATTGATGAGAATACAGTAATATTGATTATTATTTAAAGATTTATCATTAACTATTTATTACTGCAGGTAACTAGTCCTGACGAAACAACAGTACCTACTTGTTTCTAAGTCTACAGGTTGGAACTGGTGTAAAAGTACAGTAATTTTTTTTTTCTTGCTAAAAGTGATTGTATATGCAGTTAAAGGGTATAAGTAACGGGGCAAAGAAATCAAAACATATAATTCATGTAGTTACTGTTAATTCTTTCACGGTAATAGTGACATGCAGTCAATTTTTGTTCAGACCGGAGGGCCTCAGGCGTCGACCGTTCTGCCCGACGGGAATGGGTTAATAGCCCCACAGCCAATGGCATCTGAGGGACCTACAGTTTAACATGCATCTGAACCACAATTTCACCTTTGAATTATGAACTGGTCTAATTATGGGGATGGTCTATGCGGATAATTTTTCTGAAATAAATTATTTGATTGATTGAATGTAGTCCACACTTTAGAATTAGTGTGGACGTTAATCCACACCAGAGAATGTCACATCTTCCGATCACTACTCATGACCTCCAAGTAGGTTGTTTTCAGAACATACCACTGTCCCAGTCAGCACTACTTACAACTTGTAGGCTGCTTTCAAAGATTCAAAGATCTACAATAACCGTACAATGAATTATGTGATTTGTCCGTGAGTTTTATTCTGTTCCACAAAACAGTTTTATCAAAAAACTTATCTCTTTAAATGCCATAAGTTAACTTGCTCATGTATTCGACACCATAAGCGAGTATTTTCACGTATTCCCATAATAACATTAAGAGTCAAATTTAGTAAGCCAAAGTGATGATAGATGGCAGGGCAATCCACTTTTGTCTTTTTCATTTTTTAGGTTTAGGTTATAGCCTCCGCATTACAGATAATTATTATTGTGGTTTAAATACCTGCAATATGTAATACTTTTTGTTGCTAAAGGCAACAAACTTCGATCCTGTAGTCATGGGATCATCTTCCGGCCCCAGTCAAGGTTACATTTTGACTGGAGCCTGAAGATGATAGAAAAAAACTGCCAATATCTTTACATATTGCAGTATTTAAACCAATATAGTAATTATCAGTAATCAGGAGGCTATAATATTAAAAATGAAATTGGATGCTGAGAAGGCAAAAATAGACTACCAGTTCAAGGATATTAAACTCAAACTATGTAAAACAATTTGAAAACAAGGTTTTAATAAAGCATGCATAGAAAATAACGTGATACCTAATTATGTAATTGCTAAAGTTAGTGGGAAGTCAAGAGCTGCTTTAAAAGCAAAACAAACTGTTGTCAATTTAGTGAACAATATGATTTGATAATGTGTGGTACAGTGGTGGGAGGGCCCACTTAAAATAAACAGTGACCGGCTTAGGTGGAATTGACGGAATTTCTAGTTTATTCATATTATGCCTGCTGGTTTGATAAATTGACTAAAATAAAAAAAAAGTTACAAACCTGTCGCCATTCAATCCTTGAATAGTTTTATGGATGACTATAGTTTCGGGGTTATGGCCCCATTTTAGGTAGTCGGGTTTCACCTTTAGCCAGCCATGTGTAATTCTAATAGTGTCTCAGTGCATGTGTTTGTGTAAATTTAAGTGTGCTGAGTAAACAAGTACGTTTGAAAAAAAAGATTTAGAAATGGGGGCATAACCCCGAACTATAGTCATCTATAAAACTATTCAAGGATTGAATGACGTCAGGTTTATAAACTAGTTTGCTTCTTTTACTATGGCACATTTTATATCTTTTTTGTTGAGTTGCATAATTATTTTATCATTCAGTAAGTCTAAAACACCCACCAGTTGTAGCGTTAAAAAGAATGAATTATAAACCCTAAATTTGTATTTTGGTTAAAAATAGTAACAAACCATGAACGTACCTTTGTAATCGGGCCTGAAAACTAGTGATTTCACAGAAACCAGAATTCTGAAGAGCCGGAAGACTGGCAACTCGAATCCTCCAACCTCTGTCTGAGAAAGACTTTGCAAAAAAGAAATCTTCAGCGAGATAACAGCTGAATGCCTGGATTCCCCCCACCTCGTTGATAAGACACTTGCGCATTAGGGCAGACATTCCTGTGTGGCAGTTGATTCTCAGGAGATCAGCTACCAAGTAGATCCGAGCCACCAGAGTTCCAAAATATATCTGCAAGACATAAATCCAATCTGGATTATTCTACACTTCTGTAAACTGACTAAATGTGATCTTTTAAATTTTATGTGAGTGATTGATTTTATTGAGTGATTCTTATATTCTGCTCATATTCCTTTAGACAATGGGTATTCTTACCCATCAAGATACCCGATCTTACCTACGATAATTTTGGTATAGGCAAGACCCTTTCCTTGTCCATTTGCTCTGGGGGGCTTTTTGAGTACAAATATGAGTAGTCCTAAAGCCTAAATTCAAATCTGTATTGGTTTTGAGACTTTTTATTTCTTCGAGGACAGTATTCTCCTCCCCCAGTCGGATTCTAGCTGACTTTTGACAGTTTAGATACTGGGTACATTCAAGAATGTTTTCATTATCAGAAACAGTTACCTAGCTTTTATTTCTTTTTTTTTAACTGCCCATCACCATAGGCCTGGGCCTGTGCGGTGAATTAGACGGTGAGGTTCCGTAGGTTTTGATCCAGCAACCTTTGACTTACTGGGTATTACGCCTGAGCTACTGTGCTGGTCAAGCTGTACTCCAAGTGAATATCATTTTCTCCACACTGGGCAAGGTTAGTGCAGAAATATTAAGTTTGAATGTTTCAGGCCTAGCTTGAGACCACAGACTCCTCAGAAGTCGGGGGCTTCGGGGGGAGGGTGGATTAACTCTCGACAAAGTCGAGAGGACTTTGTATAATCAGCCGACTAACCCGTCCTCACCCTCCAAACTCCATTATTTTTTCCTATCTCACTCTGATTATCTGTAAGATAATGACTATGAATTTATACAATACTACTGGAGGCTTTGTGATTATAGGAATGCTCACTTTCATTCCAGTATCTAACGCGATCGGCCTCAATTGACTTGAACCCGCAGGAAACTTTTTCTGAGGGTTGAGATAAAATCCATGCCTCCAAATACAATAACAGTATTCAACAGATGAGTCTAGCTGTTTTTTGTGTTTATTAACACCATTGGCATTTTTCGATTTGGATAAGAAAGAATCCGAACCCTGGTCTTGTTACTAATTAACTTCGACCTGGTTTTAAATAGGTAACTAATAGTTAGCCCAATGACAAATGAATGGAGCTGCCCAGCTGATAAGGCTGTTGCCTCCTAATGCTCCATACATGATGTTCCTAACATCTAAGAAGTATCATTGCTACACAAACCTTCTCTACTGTAGCTGCAAAACCTTCCCTGTCGCAGGTAAAAGGCAACTGATGGACCAAACCAACATCATCTGCCATTAGCTGCACCATATCCAGCAGAGTATCTTCCTTCACTGAAACCATTAATGTTGAATAAGCAGTGACGTAAAATAAAAAAATCATTTAATTTTTTTGCCAGCGCTGAATTCATTACTGTTTATCATAAAAATCTGTGACTGGATATACAAGGTCTGTCCAATAAGTTTGTGAACTGGTCCTGATACGGCAGCTGCTACTCAGTGTGAAGCCCCGCCCACTGCCCCTCGTGCTGCCTGGGGCCCAATGAGCCATCATAACTCGCTGGAATATTGCCCTGTGGGTATCATGTTTGTAGTATTTGCTGTAGTTTTGTGAGTTTTTACGGACAAATAGACAAAATCACTGAACAACGAATCAACATCAAGTTTTTGGTGAAGCTCAATAACAGTTCTCAAGTAATAGCTGAAATGTTGATGGCTGTTTATGTTAGTAAAGCTCTGAAGAAAACATCCATTTTCAAGTGGATCAAGTGCTTCAAAGATGGTCGACAAGATGCCAAGGATGATGAAAGAACGGGAAGACCTTCAAACTCCTGTGTGGACAAAAACATTGATCGTGTGTAGGCTCTTGTCCTTGCTGACAGTCGAAAAACTGTTCAAATGATAGCAGATGAGCTGAATTTGGGAACAGTACGCACAATCTTAACCGAAGATTTAGGTTTATAATATTTTCAAATTGGCAGACGTTTGAAATTTTAAAATTAATAAATCATAAAATCTAAACTAGATTTACATAAGAAGTCAAAAAAACATAATTTATCGGAAATATTAACAAAATACTTTGAACAATTAATCAATTGTTAACAAAGTTATTATCATTTTGAGGATTGTCATTAGTATTCAAATAATGTTTCAAGAACGACAGTACAACTTGAATGATCAAAATGTAAAATAAATAAAAACAACTTAATTACAATAGCATTAATTAAAATCTAACAATTCAATTAATTGGATTCTATAATTTTATGTGTTTATCATTAACCTTTGATTTATTCTTTAATGAATCAAGTACGGACGGTATAATGTGCCAAAAAATAGAAAATTAAACTGAATACAAATAAGTATTTGTGAGAAATCATAGTCAGCCTTGAGAATTTTGTAATATGTCTTCAGTTGTTAACAAGAAATATCCAAACCTTACTATCCCCAAATTTACTTTCTCAAGGTTCTTGATGCTGACTAGTAATGAAAAACGAATAGTAACGAAGAACTGTAAATGCTGGCATCCGACTGAGCTGTGCCTTTCCCCTACCACTTTAATCCACTCCGTATCTACAGGGCATCTCGAGGCTCAAATAAAAAAAAACTTATTTAATAAATTGTTTTTATTTGGTGGAGGCGTGATCAGGTCTAGGTCACCCTAAACCTGATCAGTTGTACGTAGCTCTTGCGCTGAGAAGATCTGTTTTCCATCGTGTCGTTTATATCTGCTGCTTTATTAGTTGCATGTTTTTGTGTAAAAAACTGAAGATTGCATTGAAAAGATTACACAATGGAGAAAATTTATTACAAGTGGCACAAAGATTACGGCATAGAAAAAACAACGGTTGGGGATTGAAAGAGGATCGAAACAAAATGGAATGGCGTTGAAGTATGCAGAGCAACTTGAGGAAACGACATCTACTGAACTTCTACTTCTGAGAAGACTGTGAGATTTGGCGGCTAGAAAACGGTAAACAGCGTCATACAAAAGACAAATATGAAAGTTTTCACACAAGTTTAAGTTTTGTTTTATAGTCCACAGCATTATTGATGATTACAGAACTGTTGTAAAATAAGTTTTATTGTAGGCTTACAAATTTTCCGTTCGTGCACTTTAGCATTCGTATTTTTTTAATTCACTAAAAAGTATTTCATGTAGTTTAACGGTTTTAAATTTGTGAATAAAATTCAGTTTACAACATTAGTATTCATCCAAAACCCTTGATCAATATATCAAGGTTTAGGCATAGAAAATGAAAATTTAAAGTTAATTTATAAGTACAAAATTAATGAAACTATATTATATCATCTACAAATAGGACATATTTAATCACAACCTTAATTGACAGAACAGCAAAATGAAAATTCATAAAAGTTATTCTGAATTAAATAAAAAAAAACAGGTTTTCAGATCCACACGTTTGCAACTTTGCAGCTTTTCATACACTGTAATAGTTTCTAAACTAACACAAACCATAACATGTTATACGTCTTTTTTTGAGCATAAAACCTTCTTTAAGAAAATTATATGCACATTCTTTTCACTATAAGCTGTTATATATGTTGTTTTCAAAGAATCCAAAATAAAAAAATTAAACCATAATGTAAGCTTGCTCTCCATCAAAAAACACTAAATGGAGTTATACATATTTAATTTTATGCACTAAAATAAAAAATAAAAATATTTGCCGACTCAATAACAATGCATTTGCAGTCATCTGCTGCACTGTCACAATGTTTTCACGTATGTTTCAGAGCTGTCAAAACTTTGAAATATCTAGTAACAGATATCGGAAGAAAGATCAGAATCTGTCGTTTACACTGATATCAATTTCAATCTAATTACACTACAATTGGGGCGAACAGGAGCAAAATGTGACTATAACATCGATTCAGGCGAGTCGATTTGGCAGGTGGAGGCATCATCATTGTTTTAAAGTATTTTTTTGCATGAGTATCAATAATCATAGTATCAAAGCAAAAAAAACAGTGTGTGTGGCTAGGAATGAGGTTGAAAACATTATTATGACATTTATTTGACAACATAGCTAACGGTAATTGCTAAAAGGCAACAGTTGATAGGCTGAAATATATTTCTGAAATATCAAATATAACTCAAATAACTTCATTGTTAACATTTTTTTATTTGCTGCATGTCATTACTGATAACTTACTCCTGATTCCACTATCGGAGATAAGGACCAAAGGATACTTGGAGGCCATGTATCCAGGCTGCATATTGTTGATTTTTGGGTTTACTCCAACGTCTGCACCCCCTGTAAATTCAATTAAAGATAATTTCCAAGAATTATCAGAGAGACATAGTCTTTTGCTTTTCCTCTTGGAAAAGATTTTAACTTAAAATGACCGATTCTAGTTAACATAATTTCAAACTCAAACTATTGACGCAGTCGCTTAGGAGTAACATGCTGGCCTAGTTAAGACAAACTGTGCTTGATCGAAACTAGAGGTAGGCGAGTCCTGACAGATCAGGAGCATTCACTTCTGGCTTGCCTATGTGACTCAGACAGTTTCGGTACCTTGTTGTCTATAATTAACCACATTGGCCCTATACCCATGGTGATAAGCAGTTCATGTTTTTAATAAAATAAAGCTAAAACTTTTTAATGTTACAAAACATTCCAATTTGTTCCACACAGCTGGTGAAATTCAGTATAGAGGTATTTTTTCAAAAACTAACTTGATCGTTGAATGGAAAATTGAAAATAATTTGTATTTATTGTAGTTATAAAATGATGATCATTCTTTAGGTTATTAACTCGCTTACTGCTACGTCCAATGGGGTCGGCATAGGTAGATCAGCTGGATTGACGTGCCTGCCGACTCTATCAGGCTGTCAACTGTTGACAAGAACTGTGTGGTGTTTTACCAATTAAGGTGACTGTTGCAGTTCCAGTGGCATTGTGACAAAATAAATAAAAAAAGTACATCCATGCCTTTTATACAGCATTTTACCAACTTTATTTGGAATTAGGTTACGTATTTACAGGTAAGAAGCATATTTTTAGTAAACTTTAGTATTTTGTAAGAGGAGCATAAAGATATAAAACATAGTATTGAGAAAAAGAAATCAACATGGTGCCGCATTTATAAAGGGTGTACCTCATCCAATAAAGGGAGTTTTACTCCTTGACAAACCCTAATGAGGTGTGATGAGGGTGGTGTGTATGTTGGTGAAGTTACAGTTTTTATTTTTTATATTTGTCAAAACATATAGGCCTAACCAGTTTAATTGATTTCAAAATTAACATGCTTGTCCAATCTGTTGTTCATGATAAGAGCTTATTTTGATAAAATTGAAGAGTAGAAACTCAGAAATCCGAACCAAATCAGAAACCATTACCATCACTTAAACATGATGAATCATTCATTAGCTGCTATCTCTCAGATAAAAATACTTGAACAATGAATCGTGTCTATTTCCTCATTTCCTGTCACTATAGAAAGAAGCATTTTATCAGTAAAGTGTCAACCCACTTAAAATACAAATACAGTAATAACGTATAAGAAATAAAATTTGCCATGAATTAAGAATTTTCGTTATAAAACATGTAATTCCATGAATATTTGAAGAACTGTAAAATAAAATAGCACAATATGACACTTTTGACACAATTCCACATTTGTATTATTATATTGAAATTTACAACCACATAAATTCACGTATAACGGTGGATTTCATTTGATGATTTTATAAATTATTTTCATTGAATTTGGGTGTGTAGGCAAAAAAAATGGGTGGATTGTATGGAGTTTGGTAACTAATTTTACTTACCAATAAATATACTAGCATCGACTAGAGGATATTTTTCAATGAGTTTTTTTACAAGCATTATAGCTGGATCATTTTCGTCTTCTATGCAGAATACAATTTCATACTGCAATAAATAATAGGTAATTATTTTAAGTCAAACCTATCAAAACTTCTACATATACATGTTCGGTTTTACCCATATTTTTTAAGAATAGTTGAGTTTTATGTCATCAGTTTTTAAGTTGACCAGGTCCATTAAAACGTCAAAATATGATTTATTGAACACGGTCATAAAGATCATGTTATCCTTTTAACGAATTTCCAATAGGGAAGAAGCTATTACCGCGGTTCTCATGACAAACCTAAGCCCAGGACCACGTTACTTTTTCGTTTAGAGGTGCCTAGAGACCAAGATAGTCGTAAAAAATTTGATATATATGTATGCGTCTGTGAACGATAACTGTTGTAAAAATGGTCCGATCAAGACCAAATTAGGTAGAGATGTGTATTCCTACATTTACTCGGACAAGTTCGTAATCCAGATATATCAGTCAATCGAAACGGGCAGTTAGAAGGGGTTTTGTGTCCCAAAATTCGGGTTTTCATGTATAATTTTTAAATATTTACTCTCTCACTTTTTCTCTTACCATTAGGATCAGCTCAAAAAACTACACTAATTTAAAAACTATTTAATTTTTTAAAGTTTTGTTCTATCTCCAATGGTTACCAAGATAAAAAACTATACACAGTATGTTGTATTTATGGGGCTCCAATGTAAATCTTGAAAAATTAATATTTCACTCATATAGAGACAAACTCCTCTACTTATTGACAAATGATGAAACATGGTATATGGTGAAAATGCCTACTTTTAGTGTTTTTCACAGCAGAAAACCTGTATACTCTTTCCCATGATAATTTTATGAAGAATTAGCAAAGGATATTGATGTACGCAGTTGTATTATTATTGATTTGAAAATATGCTGAGTACGCAGGGCTGCTGTGATGGGGTATTTATGTTTTATAGGAGATTTATATGAGAACATATTTTCGAATCGTCAAAGAAAACAATAACAATTCCAAAAATAACAAAATTCTCAAGAATTGCTTATTACTTTTTAAGTCTTCCGGTACCTGTGTCTTATCCACAAATTTCCAAGAACAACGTTAAATTAAAACACTCGACATAAAATTGTTTATTTACCAGAAAACCTTGTAAGCCTACTTGGTGTCATTTTAAAGCATAATTTAAATATCTAGTGACCTGATTAGAATTTCAGTATTCTCATTTACTTAACATAAAACTAACCATATCTAAAAAAAATATCCCTACAAAAAAATCATATAGTCATATTCCAAAAAGGTTAAATAACATATTAATAGATGGGTGGATGGATATCCAATACTATAATATGAGCAAGGTTTGTGTATATATATATTTGCACACGAATCTCGAAAACAGCTCTAAGGATTTTCTTTAAATTTTGGAAATAACTAATTTCTGAGTAGAAAATAAGTTCTAGATAGGTCTAATGTTCAGGAAAATTCTTGTTTTCTTGTAATATTAAGTTTAAAATCTAAAAATTTAACATTACGCTTATGGAGAATCAAATGTAAACAATACAAATCAAAACAGCTGTTTATAACCGTTTGATAGTTGTTGATTGAAGATGGTAGCAAACAATATGTGAATAGAGGTTTTGCATTAATATTTATTTTATGTATGTAATAAATGAAAAATTATCAAATTACTAAACAATTTGTAAAAACTAAAGGGTAAAATAACTGAGCGAAATAAAAGCAGAGAAAATTATTTCCAAAATCTTTTGTGTTTTGAAAGAAAACGTATTCATTCTATTGCTTGAAGCCACTGTAACAAACCAATTAACTGGTTTAAATTAAATTTATCTTTTCCTTTTCAATCCTCATTCCTTTTCTAGCAAAATCAGTTGATCACAGGATAATAATAACAAACTGTATGGACATGCTCAGTTAGTAGCGCTCAAATCTCACGTACGCAAGGTCGCGTGATCGATCCCCACCCGAGGGCTATATTTTTGTTCAGTATTTATGCCATATTAATTAAGGGGTATGAAAACGGTTTTATTTAAACCACATAAATGTTTTCATTGAGCAGTAAATTTGTTTTAATTTTGATAATTAACTTGTAAAATTATGTCTTATTCTATCTGAGCAAAGCTTGGTCACCAGGTACTTTATCATTAATAAATGTGCTTAAGACGAACATATTATGATTTCAAACTTATCCGAAGTGTCTTAATTTTAAAATTCTTGGTTGATGTAAGGCATGTATTCACAGTTTTTAAAATTGCTCTTATGGGATTAAACATCAAGATAGCACATATACTGCAGACTTTTAAGCCTATTAATTAAGTCTGTCTCTATCCTTTGAGCGTTGCTAGTGATGTGGGTTGGGTAAATACCCAGTTGGTAGGTAAATAGAAAATGGGTATTTACCTAAATGGGCCTAGGTGAATACCTAAAACCCGAGTATTTTTGATTTTTTTATTTATTTACAGGGTGAATACAAATTTTATTGCAGTCTACATGCCTAAATATGATAAAACAAGGACCAAAATTATTAAAAAGCATTTTATGAGTGTCGCAAGCATTTTACTTCTAAAAAAATATACAAAAGACCCTAAACCCGGAAATGATTTTGGTAAAATTTAGGGGATATCTGTTTCTTTTTATACCACGGGTAATGAAAAGGGTTTTTAAGTTTTGAATGTTTACTCCATAAGGAAAATATTTTTATTAAATACACTGAAGTATTTTCCCTTCTGATTGTATCCTACTAACATTAAGCAAGTTATTATTTATAAGCTATAAGAGTGGAAGTTTTGAAAAACCGTGATTTCCTTAGATTTTCTTTTGCGATTTTCTTAGAGGTAATACTAAAACATATATTTTAATCATATTAGAATTGGAACATTTTTTCAATTTTTAATAACATACATTTAATATTAGGCTTATATTTCAGTTTTCACCAATTAGTTCACAAAAATAATATCATAACTTAATTAATACCCCTGTCTCAGCAGACCTGCATACTCAGTGAATTTCCAAAGCAATAATATAATAATATATGACAAGTTTTATCAATATCTGTCGATGAATATAAGAATTATTTGCCTATTCACCATAAGATTAACATGGGAAAGTGTGCAGGTTTGCTGCTGTGAGGAACACTGAAAGTAGGCAATTCTACCATAAATAATTTTTATTTTGACCATTTATACCAACTTTCATCAACATCTGTCCATAAATAAGGAAGTTTGCTTATTCCATATATGATTAACATGGGAAACGAGTATGCAGTTTAGCTTCGATAATAAACACATAAACTATGATTTTTAGGCATAAATGGATGGATCCAAACTACATCCAAAAATATGATTGATAAATGAAATATTAATTTTTCCTTATCCTCCCTAACATTAACTTTGGAGCCCCAATATACAACGTACTTTGTTTAGATTTTTTAACACCTCGGTAACCGTTAAAAGATAGAGCAATACCCCCGTCGCAGCAGATCTACGTACTCAGTAAATTTCCAAATCAATAATATAATAATAATAATATATGACAAATTTTATAAAAGTCTGTCCATAAACATGAGAACTATTTGCCTATTCTCCATAAGATTAACATGGGAAAGAGTGTGCAGGTTAGCTGCTGTGAGGAACACTGAAAGTAGTCATTTCTACCATAAATAATTTTTATCTTAACATTTATACCAACTTTAATCAACAACTGTCCATAAATAAAGGACTTTGCCTATTCCCTATATGATTAATATGGGAAAAGAGTATGCAGGTTTGCTGCCATGATAAACACATAAACTATGATTTTTAAGCATAAATGGATAGATCTCAACCACATGAAGCTAAATATCAAGTTTTATCCAAAAATATTGATTATATGGGAAATATTAATTTTTCCCTATCCTCCATAAGATTAACATTCGAGCCCCACAATTTTGGGGTACAAAACCCCCCCAAACTATCCGTTCCCATTGACCGATATGTCTGGTTTACGAACTCGTTCAAGCATTTGTAGGAATACACGTCTCTACCAAATTTTGTCTCGATCAGACCATTCTTACAAGAGTTATCGTGTTCACATACATTATATATATATATATATATACCAAATTTTTTTCGACTAATGTTTTTGGCCTCTGGGCACCTAAAGAAGAAAAGATAACATGGTCCCGGGCTTAAGTCTCGCCATGAGACGGTACTACTAGCTTCTTCCCTATGGGAAATTCGCTAAAACATTAAAGAACTTATTCGTGTAGTTTTTCCAGCTGATTCTAATGGTGAAAGATAACATTTGAAAATAATATATTATAAAAATATATATATAAATTACAAATGAAAAACTCAAAAAAAACATTTTTGAGTACAAAATCACCCCAATCTACTTGTTCCCATTGACCGATATGTCTAGATTACGAACTCGTCCGAGCAATGTAGGAATACACGTCTCTACGAAATTTGGTCTCGATCGGACCATTTTTACAAGAGTTATCATGTTCACAGAAACACACACACACACACACACACATATAAAGGAATTTTAACGGCTATTGTTTTTGGCCTCTGGAAAACAAAAAAATAACATTTTCCCTGGATTAAATCTTTCCATGAGAAGTACGGTAATAGCTTCTTCCCTAGGGAAAATTCGCTAAAAGGGGTACTGTAGTTTATTATGAAGGGATCCTTAGGGGTTCCATTATGTAGGAGATCTTACTGTATATAAATAATTAATGATATTTTTGTAATTTGTGGTACTGTACATGCATATTATTTCCCCTTGTTTTTCCTTAAAATATTCTTAATACTAGTTTTTTTAGTTGTTTTAAAGTTTTTCCGTGATTAACAATAACAATAATCTTAGCACTATAGCATGTAAAAATATGGTTAATCAGTAAACACGGTAAAAACTGTATCCATGATTACACACAAAACTTTAATTTGATTTATTTTATTTCTGTGGTGTCTCAATTTCAAAAATAGTGATGTATTGTGCCTGAACTTAACTAAAGAATTTTTGCAATTTTTCACTACAACAATGAAAAAATGTAAAATATTGTCTTATATTATTTATTGAACTCCACACCCAAAAAATAAAAAAAATTGTTTTAGTTTTACAGTTTAAACTTCATTTTAGGCAAGGAAAAAGATTTTTGTAGTGTAATAAGAGTACTTATAGAATGGAAATTTAACTGTCTTTAATTTAAAAAAATTGAATAACGTTAATAGCTCTTAAATTGAATTTTGTAAGATATGTTTTGGCAAACATTCATTTTCATGGAAAACACCGTGAGACTTCAAGCACAAGAATCATGAACATGGCCACAGCACTTCAAGGATTAATTTATTATTTAAGATTGACTTCATTCCTCAGAGTAACAAATTACCTACTGCCTAATGAATTCAGTGTTGCCTGAATTCCTCTTTTGCTTTTGTTACAAAACTAAACACAATATAATCTAAATAGACACACAAATAAAACATACCACAGGATAATTCATGGTAAAAAATGTTTCAAGGTTTCCATATAGGTTGGGATCAACCCCCATGAGAGGTTTTATTATAGATACTCCTGGCAGAGGGGTTTCTATTGGCTGAACATTCACTTTGCGGTAAAGGGTATATTTTCTGAAAACAGAAAAAACATATTAATATTGTATTGTAAGGAGGATACAATATGTTTGTCTGAACAATTAGTTGTGTGCATAAAATAAATAAATATTAAATACAGTATTTACAAAATATAACAAATTCTTTTGAGAGGTGACTTTTGTTTACATTTATTTAACCTTAAACAGGGCATGTCAACTTTCATTACACTAAGAGGCCTAAAATCGACCGTCGTACAACCTTTTACGTTTTGAATATATTTTCAAATTATTTAAGGCTTACTAAATAAAAAGATTAATTTAAATCAAACCATATGTAAATGCACATGAAAGTAACATTTTACAAAACAATTTAACTGAGTTAAATTTTTAAAAAATCAAACAAATCAAGGCACGTGGTCTAAAATTGACCGCGAATTATGTGAATGAACAGGGCGCGAGCCCAAAAATGACCACGTCCCTAAAATAACACTCTGACCAGGACAAGGGTTTGGACGGTACTGGTTGGAATTACGTCGAGCGGTGACAGGAAGGGGTGGTAATGGATGTAGCAAAGGTATGACCCTAACGGACCGTCTACAAATAGAGAGAAACTGAAAATAGTTTTTTGAGCGGTCATATTTGCGCTGCGCGCCCTTTCTAGGGTTAAGCCAGAGCAATTTTTATAGAGTAACGGAGTGATAACACACAATCACATTTTGGTAAACTGGTCCAAACTCAAAGAGAATCCTCAGATTTAAAGTGTTGACCATAAAGGTAAACAAATGAATGACAATAAAGGAAAACAAATGATACAAAAACCAGCCTGAATTCAGCTTTACAATAGGTTGTACCTCTAATTTCATATTCTAAAGTTACACAATGAAGTTCAATTATCCATTACATGGCCCCGCAAAATACTGTGTTTTTACCACTTTCATAAACTTATATTTTACCTTAACAATCCATCTTAAATTAGTGACTAGGGCTTTTACAGGTGTTATTACCTAAACCATAGGCCTAGTCAAAAATGACCTCCTTGTTAGCCAATGAAAAAATTTGGAAGAACAAAAGCTTTCAAACCTGCATCACAAGAAATGCTCAAGACTTTAACCTGACATTGCATCACATCACACAAGGTTTCAGCGAAAGCCCACTTACACCAAAGCCAAATTGTTTATGTCCAACCAATGGAAGTGAAGAGGTCCTGCCTTGATTCTGTCAAGAAGACATTGCTCATCTGGCTGATTTGACAGCAGTTTTATTCTGTTGTAGAATTTTTGGACTGACTCAATTTTCAAGTCTAGTAACAAGGACTCAGCATTTTCCTTTGTAAATATTTAAATGTGTATTTGTAATTTACACCATTTTCAATATTGATATGGCAACCATACCACAAGGTATGTATTTTAAACCAAGTATGAATGAGGATTGAGTATAAGATGATTGTGGCACGATATTGTGGTCTTGTTACTGACTAAGGCTGACATGTTTAACGTGGAATCCGAACCATGGCCTCTGAATTACGAATTGGTCTAAATATGAGGATGGTTTTTGCGGATTAACGTAGTATTCCATAGTGCGGACGTTAATCGACACAAGAGAACACTACACCCACCGACCATAAATCACAACTAAGACAATTTGTGACCTCCAAGTAGCTGGATTACAAGACGACGCCACTGTCCCAGTCTTCTTCATGTTTGTTCAATAGTATTCATTCCCTCTAACACACACAAAACGGGTAGTCTTGCATCATGAGTGCTCACTAAGCCTAACTGGTTGAATAACAATTTGTCAACACGATCGTCATTTAAACCAAATTAACCTAGCCTTCAACCTAAAGATGTAGGCTTGACACAGCCTTTGAAATACCAATTATTAAATGAGGCTTAGGCCCTAATTGTACTTCATAATTTGTTCAGTTATAATTTAGGCTTATTTGTAGACTTACCCATAAATAATAGCAGCAAGGTGTACTAGCCACTTTCCACACCAAAATATGAAGAAAAATGTTGCAAATCCACCAAGAGTGTATAAAATAGGTGCCATTTTAGCATAGTATACATTAAGTACATACGTTTAAAAACGTAAACTGTGGACATATACAATAATAAAGCGTAGATTAAAACTTAATCTTTCCATTTTTGAGTTGTTTTAAAGCCAATGAAATGAGAAAACAACAAAGTTCCGTTAGTAATGAAACACTTCCAGGGTACAGTATGAGTTACGAGATAAATTTCAGTGGCCACCCGAGCAAATTATTACTGGTGTAAGATAAAACTAAGATTGACATTAACGGTTTAAACAATAATTTGTTAGTGTCTAATCTTGAATCTTGACCAATGACAAACATGAGTAGACATGAAAAACATTACAAATCACAGGGTAAGAATACTCATTTTGGCATTTCGATTCCACATTCTCTTAGGTCTTTGATTTGAGATACTAGCTAGACTAGAAAACATAGTGGCGCAAAGGCAACAGAAAACATATTCGGTAAATTTCCATTGATTAAAGTAGTATTTGCGACAATACAATTTACGCTTCACTATGGATAGGCTAAATACTAAATTGTATTAATAAGAGTGTTCCTAAATTACGTAGTGCAAAGATTAAAGATTTAAACTCTCTCCTTCTCTTGTAACGGGACCGTAACGATTAAACCGACCCCGCCGATGATTACGTTACGTTACTTTATATTACCTCCTTCAGCCTTTTTGTTTTCAAGCACACAGTGGCAGGTAAGTAGAAGAAAACTAGAAACCTGAAATGTATTCTTTTCGTTGATACTTATTTAAAATAGGCGTGTGGCCATCCACAAGCCTTAGTGCAGATTTAATAAGGTCAGTGACTGTACTGTTAAATTTTCCTATCAAAAGAATGGCAATGTCGTCAGCGTATCCTTGAGCAAAGACACTACTGTCGTTAAGCCATCTAATAAGGCTATCTCACCAGGTTCCATAAAAGGGGTGAGAGAACGCCTCCCTGTGGACAATCCTTTGTTGACCTGCCAACGACCTCTACTCGTCCCTATAGAGAAAGTTTCACATACATATTGCGTAGCCTCAATCCATCGGCAGATGACATCGCTGAATCCTCTAGACCTAGCAGCGTTCAACATGGCATCCGTAGCCGTGTTGTCGAAGGCTCCCTGAATGTCCAGGAACGCTCCAAGCGCCACCTCGATAGCTCTTTCAATTCATCACAAAAACTGTTGCAGGGCCGACTCGCAAGACCTACCATGAAGGTAGGCATGCTAGTTTGGATGTAGAGGGACAGCCTTCAGTGAGGAATCCCACCAACTTCTACAGAGTCTTCAACAAGAAAGAAGACAATGAAATCGGCCGAAAGGATTTCGGGTCTGTGTACTATTCTTACTCGGTTCAGGGATAAATACTATCCTGGAAGTCCTCCAGGCAGCAGGAACATCTCCCAGGGCCAAACTGGCCCTGAAAATACCACAGAGAACGAGGAGAATGATCTCGATGCCCTGCTGTAGAAAACCCGGCTAGACTCCATCTGGACCCGGTGATTTAAAAGGAGACCCTATAGCCCACCTTATCCTGCTGAAGGTAACAATCCTGCTAGCGGCACCCCACCTGGTTGCACAGGCCCTCCGCGACGCAGACTCATCTGACTCATCAGTATCTCCACTGATGATACATGCAGGAAAGTGCACCCCGGCCATACGTTCCAACACCTCCTGTGGTCTGTGAAACAACTCACCATTAGATCCTTCCATGGTACCCAGAGTCAGGGTTCTTTCTTTGGCCAATACCTTACGAAGCCTGTAAGTTTCCTCAGTGCCCTCCTGCTCCGAGCAGAAAGTGTTTCATGACTGCCTCTTTGCCCTTCTAACAGCGAGGTTATATACCTGCTAAGCATTCTGTGGTAACAGTCCCAGCTGTTGTTGGAATTCGCTCTTCTGATTAGCGTTCTTACCTCATGCCGGCCAATTCTGAATACCACCAAATGCATTTTGCGGACCTAGCCTTTGCTAGTGGACAGCTCTTCTCAACGGAGGAGACAATCGAGTTCCCTAGCAGACTGGCAGCCCTGTCCATTTCATCCGTATCCTTGGCTCGTAGAACTTGCGCATCGAGTTTTTCACCAAGCTTTAATTCTTTTGAAGACGACCCAGTCCGTCTTCCTAGGATTCTTGAATTCAGACAATTCAGGCACAAAATCCCCTATAGCATAGAGAATATTACGGTGGTCAGAAAGAGAGGGTTCAGGAGAGACATGTCAACCTATAACCCTGTCCTGAAGCCTCTCAGAATAAAGCGTTAAATCTATCACTAAGTTACCAACTCGACTAGGAAAAGTTGGCACAGAGCCGATATTGGCTAAAGACAAAAAAACAGTACCAATACAACGCCATCAAACTTTATAACAGCCTTCCATTATCCTTAAAAGTCGAACAATATTTTGTTAAATTTAAGGGAGGATTAAAAAGGTTACTCTTAAATGAAGCTAATTACAGCGTCCGGAATTTTTCAAGTAGTAGACGTTGAAGGCGTTATGTTATTTTCTTGTATTAATATTTTCTTTTATACGATCTTGCTTAGGTAGCTTTTAATTTGTATTGTTGACTTGGCTAATGCAATGTATACTTTGTTACTTTTGATGAATTGTTACTTATGACATAATTCAGAGGCCGTGGTTCGGATTCCACGTTAAACTGTAGGTCCATTAGTTGCCATCGGCTGTTGGGTTATTAATTTACAGTCCTGTCTCAAGAACATGTCAGCCTTAGTCAGAGACTACAAGATCGCGCCACAATCATCCAACACTCAATCCTCATTCATATTTGGAAAAATACCTACATTGTAGTAAAGACAGCATGGCCAACCACATCTGAATTTTTTACCCGGAAACTTGGATTGTAATCCCCAATTTTACCTAAAAAAACCCCTTATTACCCGGAAAATCCCTGGAAATTCTTGCTTAAATAACCTGAAAATTCCCCTATATCTCATATTTGCTGTAAACTCTAGATGCCCTTTTTTGTTTTCATACACTACACATAACCTACGCAATACTATGTTCAGAAAAACTGTATTGCACGAAACTATCGAGATTAAATGAATAGTTATGTGATTAGTCACAAACATTTCCCATCCATACTTGGCTTAAAATACCTATCTGCCTGCGTAGGTGGGAAATTCAATGAAACGTATCAAAGTTAATAATGATATCACTTCAATTTGATATAGATTTGTTTTTTTGGATGATAACAATAAAAACTGCTTTTAACAGTAAATATCAATAAACAGATTACCCTCAAATTGGAACACAGTTGTTAACTGTCCATTTAATATGGCACAAATTGAAAAAAAATTCAGAGTAATAAAATTAATTTCATTCCCTCACTTCATCCGCTCTAATAATTATTAGAAAATCCAATAAAGAAATAAGATTTGTCACATTTAGCCTAGAACTATTGGTTCAAAAATAAACTAAAACAATTAAACAGAAAAACTTTAATTAATTACGGTTAAGGATTAATAAAAGAAAAAAACTAGTTATGGTAAAGTAGGCTGTTTTATGCTGAATCCTGTGAAAATAAGTAACAATAACAAATAAATAATACCTCAAATAAATTAAAACATATAATAATGGTAACTGATTAAAAATGAACATGAGTCTTGGTTTTGATACAAAATATCGACAAATCGTTGTTGCTATTAAGCTAAATTCTGTATATTAGAAAATAAAAAAATACTGGGTTTACAATGATTAAAGGGGGAGGTAAGTCCTGTTTACTGTTCACTTTGATCTTCACAAAATTGATTTACCACTTTCTTTTTTTTAAGGAGACCAAGAATATGTCAACCTACATCCTAACCTAAAAACCGGTGAAAAAATAAACAGTAACGTGAAGTTATGTTAGTTTGGGTACGAGGAATAGATGAGGATTGAGGAATGGCGAATGGAGGGAACTACGAGCATTGATTATAAATAGAAGATTATTATAAATATTATGTTCTTCTATCTTCTATGCTACGAGTCGACAAACGGACAAATCAAACGGAATGAATGATGTTGATTGGTTGGTGTGTGGTGTCAGTCTTCTTCACTCCAGTCTGGCACAACAACGCTCAAAATAACCATTGAAATTAAAAAGGTTTAATCCAGTTAATTCCCCACGACAGTAAAAACTTATCTTAACATTTCTGTTATTTTCAATTATTTCTAATTCTTATTGCAGTATTTGTATTTTTTATTTATTTTTCAATAATCCCTATGTTTTCACCGGAATTTCTAGTGATTACCCTGAAAATCCCCGGAATTGCCTCAATCCCCGGAAATTTACCCGGATTCCGGGGAATTCCCCGGAAATCGGCAACGCTGAGTAAAGAGGGGCGGATTTGTTCATCTATGATTGTATTGTAGTATGGTTGCCGTTTCAATGATTTAATCTAATTAATTATTGTTGCTGCGGTTGATGGCGTTAGTTTATTGATAAGGTTTTATATAGGTTAGTTGTATTATTGCTCCAAATATTGTACAATCTTAAAAATGGTGGAAATCACCTCGGAAATAAATAAATACGCATGTTTGTATGCACCCTGAGAAAAACAAACATATAATATAGTTTTTTTAAACCAATTACTAACTTTTGCCAAGTTTAGTTTCACCTGGCACGTCAGGTTTGAGAAGGTATGTTCTGTCCTATATTTTAGTTATTGTTTATATTAAATGTACCAACAACAAACATTTGAGATACGATATATGGATTTACTAACAAAAATATGGGGAACTATATAGGGAGGTAAATACTCTCTAAAATCATATTTAGAAAAATATTTTTCAAAGTTTTAATTTTTCTAACTTTTATTATAGTATGATTTTATAATTTTCATGCTTTGGGAATTTTATTTCAGGAAATGCACCCTTTGTGGTTTCTTATCTTAGCGGAAAGGGGCTATGTTGCCTACATTCGCATTCGCTCTCGCTCAATTCAATTCAATGTTTCTTGGCTATGAATTGGCTAATAACATCCATTTAGGGCAGGTAGACAAGACTGTAATTCTACTTCATCCTTAACTATAACTATTGTACCGTTTAAACTTTGAATCATTAAAGTATAAAACTACTACAGTATGTGGCATAACTATGTCATTGCCATTGTACTTGCTTTGACAGTGCGTAACCTCTTGCTTAATTTGATTCAATTGCATTTTTAATATGTAACATAATGAAGTTAATTAATTCAAGATAGATGAATATTCTAGTTAGAATATAAGCTCTAGTATCATTTAAGACAATTGAAAATATGTTATAGTTACAAAACATATATTATTGGCATATAGGCCTAGCCTTACTTAATGAGAGTACTTTGCACATTTCAATCTAGGACTACATTAATCGAAAATTTAACATGTATCAAGGCAGTTTGACTTGATGCTGTAGTATATATTTAAATCTCATTAACCCTTGACTTCCTGGGTGAACTTTTTGTTACACTCAGTCCTGGGTATTGAAAAAAATTTTAATCATTTTTTGCTGTTGGAAATTATTTATTCAATCTTATATGTTAGTTGAAGTGATAACTCTGTGAATAATATAAAATTGAGTTTGTTGTGTGCATATAATAAATGTATAAAATGGAAAAACTTCTATATAGTGAAATCTGATGAAAAATGTCAACATTTACTAAAACCATAAAACGTGATGATAAATATGACAAAATGTTTACATATTGGCATTCCATTCCATAGGATATGATCAATATAACAAAATAGAGATAGCGTACTTATAAGAAAACTTATTATCATTAAAATTGAAACACTGCATTGTCCTGAGATTTTATCGTCTTCAATAAGTCCCATAAGATGCCTCCTATCCTTATAATCCGTTCCTCTCTGATGCTACTGAAACCCATTTTTTACTTTTTAAATACTCTTATGCAATATAACACAGTATAACATTGCAGGTCCATATAACTATTCCCCGTCACATGGTGGGATGGTGGCGATGTCCTGTAATCCAGCTACTTGGAGGTCACGAATTGTGGATAGTTGTGAGTGATGGTCAGTGGATGTGGTGTTCTCTTGTGTAGATTAACATCCGCACTATTGAATACTACGTCAATCCAGTATTGACGTAAACCATGGTATTTTGCTGTCATTTTATGTTTCCTTTTTAAAGCTGATTTAAAATATAGTAGCTGGCTTAATAAAGTTTTGATTGATAAGTGTAACCACATCACCTGTTGTAGTATAGTACAGTGGAACCCCTCAATCCGTGCCCAAAAATCTGAAATCCCGGTAAATCTGAAAGTGTTCTCGGGAAAACAAAAAAATGAAATTGCTGTAAATTAAAAAAAGATTTAATCACACAAATTTATTTTCAAGGTTTAACACAAAAATACAATACAAGATTGAACAAACGCATGTGTTTCACATAAAGTCTCTTATCTTTAACTGTTGAAGTGAAGAAAATCTTCATGCGGATTCAATTCCAAACCAGCGTCGCATAAACATCTTTTCGTTCAGCTGTTAGCAATACACACTAATCAGCAGGTAAACGCTCACTAGACAGAGAACAAGCGCATACCAGGAGTGTGGGAGTGATTTATTTTTTACACCTCACGGGTCGTACATCCACCCGCCAACGTCATTGCCCTTTGGAACACTGAATCATCCAATTTGTATTACCCTAATCGCTGCATCTCCCATCGCTTACTGCGAATACAGTGACAAAATAAGTGCGTAATAATATTTTCCAGAAAATCTGAACTCCCCTAAATCCAAACAGGCTTCAGCCACAATTAGTTTTGATTTGAGGGGTTGTCCAACTCAATAATTCAGCTCAACCTGTAGAGTTTGTCCAACCTACACAAAGCAGAATGGACCAGATAATCCAGGGTGACACAGTGTGGGTTATCTGTAATCTCATTCTCGTTAAAGACTCTAGAGAAGTTGATCCTAAGGTATGTATGTATGGGATAGTACTCTCAGGCATCACCATCTATATAGGAACCAGCATGCCTACACTCCTGGTAAGTCGTGAGTCAGCCCTCCACCATGTTGTGGGCAGGATAGAGAAGATACTGGAGGATGGAGAGATAGCACTGGGTGCTTTTCTGAACATCCAGCGTGCCTTTGACAACAACTCCACGACTGCGGTGATGAACGTTGCTGGAAACCATGGGTTCAGCAGAGTCATCTGCGGCTGGACCGATGCACTGCTGATGAGCAGGAAAGTTGTTTTCTCACTTCACGGCAAGGAAGTAATCACTCTGACTACGAGAGGTTGCCCCCAGGGAGGGGTTCTCTTACCCGTGTTGTGGAACTTTATAGCTTATGATCTCATCAGGCGTCTCAATAAATCCGGTGTTCTCGCTCTTGGCTACGTTGATGACATTGCAATACTGGTTATTTGTATGTTCACCAGCACAGTCTCAATTTAGTATGTACTAATTCAAGCCCTACACGGGTATGTCATGTATTGATAATATTATTGTAAATTTTTCATCGGACTTGTACAAAATTAGTACATTTGGGGGATGTTTTGCAGATCATGATCCCATAATTTTAAATTTTTTCCCGACTGAAACTAAATCATCAACCAAAAACAAAGATACTGTACTCAAAAAAAGTCTTTGTAAGGGGACAAAGTGAAAAAAACATAGAAAACTGTAGTAAACAGCTAAGCCAAGGAGATTGGGACATGTTTTTAGATTATTTTATGGGGCACATTAGTGAAAACGTTTTATTTGATAGTTTCTTTGAAAGGATTGTGGATCTATGGCATCATAATTCTCCTTTAATTAAAGTATCACTTAATAAAAGATCGAAAAAAGGTAAACTCAATTGGTACAGTGAAAAATTAACAAAACTTAGAAAGCAGATGCTAGTTTATTTTGATTTGTATAAGACCTTACTTAGAACTAAGTCTAGAAATGTAGAGAATGCTTATAGAAACTACATTAACTGTAAAAAGGTGTATAATTATGAGTTAAAACTGGCTAAAAGGGAGGCTTTTGAAGATTATATCGAGGGAGCTACCAACAGATGCAAGGCTGCCTGGGAGGTTATCGCCAATGAAAGTTCTCCAACATTAACTAAACCTGTGGTCTTAAATGCTGATCAATTAAATGATTATTTTATAGACTCTGCTCTTGAGCTGGGACAAAATTTACCAATGACAAGCAGGTCCGTATCTGATTTCTTGACGGTTTCCAATCAGAATGGCTTAAATTTTCATTGGAGGGAAGTAACTGCAAAGGAGGTTGAGGCGGTTGTAGCTAACTTTTCAAATTCAAAAACAATGGACATTTATTGGCTATCAAATTACATAGTAAAAAAGACAATTAATTTAATAAGTGAGCCCCTTGCTTTTTGTTTTAGTAAGTGTTTACAAATTGGGTACTCTTCCGATTCTCTTAAAAATTCTAAAATCATACCAGTATTTAAAAAAGGGGATAAAAATTTAGCTAAAAACTATCGTCCTATTTCAATAGTGCCGATATTTTCAAAGACTTTTGAGTGTCTCATGTTTAAACAAATGAGGGAGTACTTTGAGTCAAATAATCTTTTTTCACCTGCCCAGTTTGGCTTTCGAGGAGGGAGATCCACCACATCAGCTATTTCAGAATTGATAAATAAATCATTAACTGCTCTTGAAAATAGGGAAACAGTCTCATTGACTTTATTTGATTTAACTAGGGCATTTGATTGTGTTTCTTTCCAAATTTTACTTCAAAAACTTGAATTTTATGGAGTCAAAGATCGCATATAATAAAATCATATTTGACTAATAGAAAGCAGTATGTATCTGTTGGTGGTGAACAATCTAAATTCAGGGGGATTGAAATAGGTGTTCCACAGGGCTCGGTATTAGGACCTTTTCTTTTTTTAATTTCAATTAATGATCTGCCTGGGAGTGTCGGCATGGAATCTATCATCTATGCAGATGACACAACCTTGATGGCTACCCATAAAGACATTAACACCCTCATTCTAATTACTGATGAGGCAATTAATATAGCTATGAATTGGTTTTCTACAAATAACCTGGTGTGTAATAAAGAAAAAAACACAAAATATTATTTTGAGCTTAACACAAAAAATTAATGGATTTAAAACAGTTAAACTACTGGGTTTTTATATTGACTCAAAATTAAATTGGAAAGAACATATAGAAACCATTTGTAAAAAGATATCTAGAGTAAACTATTTAATTTGGAAATTAAAGGAATTTATCAGTGAAGAATATTTAAGAGTTACTTATTTTGCATTCTTTCAATCACACATATCTTATGGAATTTTGTTATGGGGACATTCACCGCATGTACATGAAATTTTATCACTACAAAAGAAATTGGTGAGAACAATGTGTGGAGCTGGCTGGCCCTCTGGATCACTGCCGCCCTCTTTTTATTAGACTCAAAATATTGACAGTCATAAATTTATACATTTATCATGTTTTAGTAAATACAAAATCAAATTTGAGTGAACTAAAATGCAGGGAAAACATTCATAACTATCACACCAGAACTAAATCTAAGCTTGATATTCCTACTCATAGATTAACCAAAACAGGCAATAGTCATAAAGTCAATAGTATAAGGTTCTTTAACAAACTCCACCATTCAGCAAAATTAGTTAGTCTAAATAGATTTAAAGTTAAATTGAAGTCATGGCTTGTAAAAAACCCATTTTATTGTTTAAGTGAATTTTTGACAGGTGATGTGAATATAGATTTCTAGATTAGTATAAGAACTTTGTGCAGAGACATCCAAAACAACTTGTTGTGATATCTATATTGACAATGTCTATTCCTTGTAATAAGGTCAATGACAATAAAGCTCTTGATTCTTGATTCACAATCAAAGAACTCATGAACAGAGCACTGCACCTGGTGGGGGACTGGTGGATGGAAGTGGGCCATGACATCAACACCTCCAAGGTGGCACCACCACGGTGCCAATCATGAGAAAACCATCTCCTGTTATTACAGGAGATGGTTACAGGACATGAAGAAGTTTAAAGTCTTTATAGTCTAAAAAATAACTAGTCTTTTTATTCTAATATTTTCAATGCAATTTTCTTTACAGAGAAGTATTCAACATCAACAAAAGTCTAGTTGTAGTCAAAAGTCTAAGTAGTGTTTTGTTTTTAAGACATGAAATGTAATAATAGTCTAACATTTTTAAGAGAATATAGGCATAATGACCATACGTGTTAAGGGTGTTAGAAATGTACTTAAACCTCCAGTGTTAAATGTGTTTTTTTGTTTAATGTTGTTTTTTTGTTAAACGATTAGGGTAGCACTCCGATGAGGGTCCTGCCACGGCCTGTAACAGGTTATTTTTCAAATTTTTTTGTTATTTTTTGCTCTGGTTCTTTTTTATTTGTTATTGGCCGATTATGGCAAAACTCATAACACTTAAAGAATATGGAATGAAAATTATTTATTTAGTCAGGCAAAGTTAGGCCCACATGGTCCTTTCTGACATTTAACCTTGTATAAATAAATACTCATAAATAACAAAACAAAATTAACAAAATTAAAACTACAAAAAATTAAATAAAAAACAAATTAAACAACTAGGTTAAAATTAGATACATAACATGAAAAAGAAAAAAAATATCCAGGTCATCCAGTATGATGGGTTTCCCTGTAACCTGGTTCCTCCTTGTGTTTTCTGGGGGCTTGACCCATGGCTGAGTGTGAATACTTAGTTTAACCAGGAATCTCTAGGAGTGATGTATAAATCCTTACCCTGGAGGAAGGTGTTTACTTGAAGTGGTCTAGGGGTTTGCTTAACAGAAAGATGCACTGTCCTAATTAAAAGTTACGTGTGCCCTGGGGTAGACCGTTTTCTTGTCCTGTGTCCAGTCACATTTTTTCTTTCAAAGAGAAAATTACAGAAGTATAATTATTAACAATATGATTTGTTTATCAGAACCATTACTGTACTTCAACTCCTGCCTTATCAGATGATTACGTCTGTTATCAAGAAGAGCATGATCAGTGTAAGTATTTTTTCACAGATTATTTTGGATCTGTAGTCATTCTTGAAAGGCATTTCAAATAGTGTCAAAAGTTTTGGTTACTTCAATAGTAAAATCTCAATCTGCTATTTTATTCAAAATAAAAAATATTTTTTGTGTGTCTTGTAAAGATGAAAGGCTGTATTTCAGGGATAGCTTGGAATGTGGTCGCTTTAAATGAAGTTAAAGGAGAGTCAATCTTGTTTAGTTGTAAGAGTCTTCAGTATAGACTTATATGGACTAATCAATAGTAGGAAAATGATTCAGACTATTTAAATATTTGAGAACACTATTTCAGCCAACTTGTTCTGATTATCCAGGGGGAGGTTGTGAATTAACTGTGGCCACTAGAGCATCCATTAGGAAGCAACAAACATAAAGATTAGGGTGAGGTATTATCTTATATTCCATATACATATTAGATACTGTATTCACTACTAGATACTATTCACTTTACTATAACATAAAAAAAACTTAAACCTTATTTCCCTTACAGATAAATTTTCGGAGGCAGAAGAGCCAAAGATCGAAGACTATGACTGGACTGGGCCATGGTCAGATTTGGGAGGTTCTACTCTATATGAATAAAAAATATGGTTAGGTAATATGTGAATAATTAGTAAATAAAGATGTATTTTATATATTTTGCAGAGTAAAATCAGTAAAACTTGTCCCTGCACGTCTCTGAATACATTCTGGAAACAAAAGGTGTTTCTAGTAACTTTTTCCCACAGGTAAACAGCAAAATTATTATCCTGTACCATTTTTTACCCTTTAAGTCCCATTGTTGCCATCGGCTGTTGGGCTATTAATAAACAGTCCACGTTGAATATACCGGTTCTCGTCCGATCACCGAAGTCAAGCAACGTCGGGCGTGTCCTGTCTAAGGAACATGTCAGCCTTAGTCAGTAACAAGTCTACAAGATCGCGCCTAAATCATCTTACACTCAATCCTCATTCATTCTTGACTTAAAATACCTTGTGGTATTGTCGCCATTTCAATAATCTAATCTAATCTAATTTGAACCAGTTAAAAGGGATACATTTTAACTCCATTAACAAATCTAAAGAGTACATTACATACATTACCATTATCAAATCCTTGATCGTGGCCCAGTTGACTGGTTGATCACGTCAAAATACATAAGAATGAAAAACTAACACATACTTATTAAAACAAATACTTTGGCAACTAAATCTTTTGGTCGCTAGGAGCTCTCAAATATTTACAGATATTTTGTTAAAGTACTTTGTTTAAGCCAAGTGCCCACACGTAACTTAAAAGTTGACTGGGAGGTACCTAACTGCTGGAGGCAACCAGTTGTACATTTTGAGAGCGAGAACCGGATTGCTGTTCGCTGTCAAGCTCAGGCAACAACGAGGTATATGGATAGCCGCACTGCTTCTAATATTGTGATGATGTAGCTGATCACGTTTTGTGTGCATGACAATATCCTTCCTGACGAGCAAGAGAGAGTCGAGTACAAATTGTCCATACACAGTCAGCACACCGAGCTCAGCAAATAAGGACCTACAGTGATCCCTAAAACCACTGGAGATCAGACTCCTCATTACCCCCTTCTGATGTAGGAGAACTCTCTGGGTGTTTGGAGAGTGACCCCACAAAACGAGGCTATATAAGAGGTGGCTATGGAAAAGAGCATAACATGTAGACAGCAGGTAGTTTGACGTCACCAGATTCTTTAGTTTCCTCAAGAGGAAATTGATTCTCGCCAACTTTTTACACACCATTGATGTGGGCAGACAAAGACAGCCTACAATCTATATTTAGGCCTAAAAGGTTGACAGAGAGCTGGTTATCTCCACATATTTCTTTTTTCAAATTGCAGATCAGCATTTGAGTTTTGTCTGCATTGGAGCTTATTACATCGAAACCAGCTCATGGTCTCTTCCAGGTCTTCTGCGGCCCTCATCATCAGGTCCTCAATGTTTACTGCACCTGCTTATGATTGTGGTGTCATCGGCATATAGAAGGCAAGATGAGTTAAACACAACATTTAGCTAAAATCAACCATCTACAATAATAATGTCCTCTGTCTTCAATCTTCTTTATATTTTATAATGCTGGCTAGGGACAGTGAGGTACCAATGATGGCATACATCAAACCTTTTCCCAGCCTAATAATACAAAATACGGTAACTAAAGGGTTACAAGGTATTTCTCTACTTTTCATAATTATGAAAAATACTACACAAACAACTTACTCAAAGGGCTATCATTTGTTATTTATTAAGTAGCCTTACGTATTACTTCAGCAACAATGAACAGTGATGAGTACGTCTGCCATCTTGGACTTTAGTTCCATAAGAACAATGTTAATAATTTTGTGACAGCATTACTGATAGTCGTAAACAGATGGTTGAGATTGCAAATTAAAGGTAAAGTGGTTACAGAGGAAATTAATTAAATTTTTGTTTTCTCTCATAAAAAAGATAATTACTTTACTATCAACCACTTTACCTTTAATTTGACACTTCAACATGGTGTCAACCAACCTGGAAATCCTGGAAAAGGCACTGAATTTCGCCCAACTAGGAAAGGTCAGGGAATTTCACCCAATCTGGTAGTCAGGGAATTTTATAAAACGTTGGGGAGTTTTCTAAGATCCAATAAAATACTGTAGGATGTCAATTTAAATTGTGAAACTTTCTCTACTACTAAATCACTTAGTTCTTTTTCTGTTTTGTGTATTTTTTATTTTTATCACACCCTTTCTTACAAGTTCTTATGAGAACCGGTGTAGTGCTTTATGTAGAGAACCTGGAAGTTTCTAAATACAGTACCGATATGGAAGACCTAGTGAAGTCAGGTAATTTAGATTTTGGTAGACACTAGACACCATGCTCAATAATTTTCTGGGCCTACGAAATATTTTGCCAGTGAGGCAGACTCTTAACTATCTAACACAATTATTGCTACAAAGCAAAAGGAGGGGCTTTGAGGAGTGGCAAACATTTGTGCTCTGTAAATATCTGTGTTTCAAAGACAGTCAGCCTAAGCAAACAATATATGGGAATAGTTACATGTCTATCTAAGGGTGGTAGAATAGAATATTTTACTTCTAAAAAGAACAGTACAGTTAATTATTATAAAAAACCAGCACAAAAGAGAAACACAAAGCGTGTACCTTATTATATTACTGTTACAATTATATATACGTATATCACCTTATTACCTTTCTGAAATGACAACCTACTCAGGTAGGTATTATAGGTAGGAGAATAGGCAAATGTCAATGCAACTTGGTCAACTATGGTCAAGATAAAAATTGTTTATGGTAAAAATTCCTATTTTCAGTGTTCCTCACAGCAGCAAATATGCATACTCTACCAGTTTAATCTTATGGAGAATAGACTGGGACTGTGGAGTGTCCTGTAATCCAGCTATATTGTGGAATCAAGAATTGTGGATTTGTGAATCCAGGAGTTGTGAGCAATGGTCGGTGGGTGTAGTGTTCTCTTGTGCAGATTAACATACACACAATTGAATACTACATCCATAAAATACTACAAATCCATAAAGACCATACAAGACCACAAAGACTGATAATTAAATCGGTTCGTAATTCAGAGGCAGTGTTTCGGACTCCACATTAAACTGTAGGTTCTTTAGATATGCCATTGACTGTTGGGTTATTAATTAACATTTCTGTATAAAGAACATATCAGCCCTAGTCAGTAACAAGACAAGATCGCACCACAATCATCCTACATTCATACTTGGCTTAAAATACCTCCATGGGTAAGTTGCCATTCCAGTTAAAAGTATAAAATAGGCGAATCCTCTTATTTATTGACAGATGATTTTTTTTTTTTTAGATTTTTAATATAAATCTTGTCATATAAGTATATGTATTATTATTGTCATGTTATTGATTTGGAAATTCGCTGAGTAAGCAGATCTGCTGCGACTGGGATATTTGATTTTCTCTTTATTTTAACCCGAATAACCTTTTCCCAGAGTTTGGCGCTTTAATTTTTGGATCCAAACATGAAATGCCATATAGGCCTTTTGGAGTCGAGAGTGTACTAGAGAGAAATAAAGGAAACACATTATGGCGTTGCATAACCCACCTGTAAACCAAACAGTAATGTCTCTAGGCCAATGATTCCAATCTAATATTATCTCCAGTACTGGAGAAGTATTTTAATTTTAAAAGTGAGAAAATTTGGTTACTGTAGTCATTTACCGCATCAAAAACTTAAAATTAAATAATATAAAGACAAATTTTATAGTTCAAATCGTTATTAAATCGAGTAATTTAAGAACCTGCAGGAGTGGCATAAAAATTGGAATTTAGGCCCTTAAGAACAATGTTTTGTGACCGCATAATTGGCTACTTGATAGTCGTAAAAAGATGGCTGAGGTTTCAAATTAAAGCTAAAGTGATTATCTAGGAAATCACTTTTTACTCTTTTTTTCTGGGAAAATATAGTTACCACACATGTGTATCCGATAGTTTATAAGTAATTATTTTTTTTATGATAGAAAAAAATGGACAATGTAATTTCCTAGATTACCTTTACCTTTAATTTGACTAGACCACCTTTCACCTTTATATGACTATCGAGTGATCAGTAATTCTGTTACAAAATTAACGTTAACATGTTACAAATGTAATGTTAATTTTCATTTGTAATGTTGTTATGGGGTTAACATCCAAGATGGTGAAGGTAACTACTGCAGACTCTTAGCTAATTGTGAAAAATTTTAAATTGAACTAGTTAAAAAATATTAAGGATATAATATTATTCAACAACAAGATAGGTTGAAAAGGTTTGAAGATAATATTTAAAAAAAACACAAAATGGTGGATATCTAAGAAACAAAGCCTTTTGAAAAAACTCTTCTCCATTTTCTCTTTACTTTGACCCATATAACATTTTCCCCGGGTTTACTCTTTACTCATGGGACTCTATGGAAATCAGGGAGTAAATGTAGTGATGACTGCCACTAATTTGATTGAGAAAATACGAGTAGACAAACATTGAGTAACCTTAGCAACTTATAACTAGAGGCCCCAAGCTTGGGGTCGGACAGAAATGCAGTGATTCGGAATCGAGTTACTATATTTCATGTTCCCGGGATCAAAGGAAATCGAGTGGAAATACGGCAGGCTTCATCAGTTTGCGAAAAACTCGTTTGTCAGAGATAAAACGTCCTCGTCGCCGAGAAGCCTTTGATAAACAGAAATGGGTAAAAGCCGGCTGAACATTTGACTATAAACAGTCTGTTATTAGCCATCTGTTAAAAAATGTCTGCTTATAAAATCAGGCATCCTCTCTTCGTAGAGTTACATATTTAAAAAAATTAATAACAATCTTTTGTCAAAAACTACAAATTAATGTATAAATTATTATATTTTCTAGTTACGTTTAGTGAAAATCTGACGATATTTATCTCAGACTACTGCAGTGTAGTCGGTTAGCAACAATGAAAAATTCCATACTTTTATTGACTGTGCTCAAAAAATTATGTTTTCTTTTTGCCAAACACGGCCCTAGGGACTTTGGGCCCTTGGCAACCGCTCTCCCCCCTTATTCCGTCCAATTATTAACTCCCTGAGCGATCGCCGAACTACAGTGTCTCCCGAAACTCTTAAATAATTATGTACTAGGGGTCCCGAGTTATTTTTATTTCATGGCTGGTTCATTTTTAGAGTTGCAGAGATCTATTTTTGTTTTTATTTGTAATCTGACAAAGAATTTACCCTAAGGTTATTTGCCGCAACCTAAAGTTAGTTCAAGACCCCAAAAAATCTGCCGGCCCTGGCTTTTACATACACATGTCATACATATGTCTAAACATTCAATTATACAACAACCAAATAAAATTTCAAAAACGTTTGGTGTTTTGTTTATTGAAATTTAAATAAACAAGTTTATGAAAACAAGTACAAGTCCCAGGGGGGGGGGTGAGGTTAACATCGAGAATACTTTTAGAATTTCTGTTTCTTCTCAAACTGCTTATAAATGCCATATTATATAGCTATAAAAGATTCCGCCAATTGACTTAAAATAATTAACAGGTTAAGGTATTCCTGGAATCAAGTAAGCCATTTCCACTTTTTACCCATAGGCCCTACAGTTTAAGTTACTGACCTAATAAACTTATTTTGAAATCATAATTTTCAGGTTATTCAACGCCACTCGTACTTGCAAGCTTCTTCGTCACGGTTAAGTATAATTATAATGTGCTCCAAGGAACAAATATTTTTTAGTTTTTTTTTTCAAAGATTTCCTGGGGTCCCGGACTGGCCGGATGTGTACCCTCCCCCAAAGTCGATCACGAATCGGCCCTTAGAAAAATTACATACAGACCAATTGGCTCTCTGAGAATCCCTGACTTATATTAATAATCAACACTGCTGTCCTAATTCATCACTTAGTTGCGGTACCTCCACCATATTCATACCGTAAGAGCCGTTATGAACTTGATCATTATTCTTATTAATGAGGTACCGATCCAACCCTTAGTGGACGCTTTAAGGTATATAGACTTTGAGTTAATACTGGCCCGGTTTGGTTTATATTATATTATATTTAAGTGTTATATTGTATTATATTATATTGTTAAACATCTCATTAAATGGTTGTTGTGATAAAATAGTACTGTTAAGTTTTTAGGAATCATGCTACAAATTTGAGTTGGCAAACTTATGTAAATTATATCATCCCAAAAATCACGAGAGGTTCTTGTATGATACGAAAGCTTAAGTCTTTTGTTAGTGCTGAAGTTCTAATGGCTATTTACTATGCATATATCCATCAACATTTATCATATGGCACAATATTATGGGGAAATATTGTTATTCCAAGTTGTTGTTCAGTGCCAAAAATGGCAATTAGACTTATATGTAAAGCTCCTCCTAAAAGCCATTGCCAAAAGTTATTTATTATGCCTTTACCACGTGTTTATATATTCCAATGTCTTATTTATGTCAGCAAACAGCTAGATCAATTTTCTCTGAACTCAGATATTCATAGTTAAAATACGAGGAACTGCAACACATTGACAATAGAATACTGTTCCCTAGCTAAGACTCAGAAAAGTTTTAAGTATACAGCTGTTTAATTGTATAACAAATTGCCTCTCTCAGTAAAGTGTTTATCTTTAAATAAATTAAAAAACTGTAAGATGTTTTTATTAGATAAATGTTTTTATTCTATAGACGACTATCTTGATTATAATTATTGTAGTATTTAAGATAAAAAAACTGACGATATCTATTCAAACATTATTTTTGTACTGATGTGTTGTGATTTGGACAAATAAAGATTTGATTTGATTTGTAGGATTTGTAAGGACATATTAACTATTGGTAAATTTGTGAAGAACAAAGTAAAATGGAGAAGTAATGTTTAGGCTCAGAGTTTTCGCGACAGAGTAAAAAAAGTAAAAGTTAGTAATTAAAATATATTTGTAGTATTGAATAATAATGTTTTTATTTTGTAACCCATTCCGTACTCGGATCGTAGTTATCTCTCAATTGAATACGCTAAAGAATCCTGTCCCCGCAATTCAATTTTAATTAAATGAAATGATAGTGTAATTGTTGTTAATGAAGTTACAGATGTAGGCCTAACTACAGTAGGCCCTAACAGTAACAGTCGCAGTAAAGCGCACTGTGCACTGTGCACTGTGCAGTAAGCGCTCTGTGTTGTCAGTTGCGAACTGATGTTTTCCCCTAACGAGCCGATTCTCGTAGTTCTGTCACGTTCCTCATATCTCGAAGCACCCGGGATATATAGACCTATACGAGGCCATTTTCCATACTACAATATGTTATTAGCAAAATCCTGTCTAAAAATATTGAGTCTATGAAGTGGTTGACCGTCGAGGAAATCTTGATAGCCGTTTGCGGCTCAATGAGGGTTACAAAGTATTTATAAATAAGCTTTTATTTTTTGGAGTATGTAATAAAACAAGTTTTAAAATTTTAATCTGTTGTTTTACGTAATAATAAACTATTAGGATGAAAAATGTGTAGCGTAATTTTTAATTTATCTTCGAAAAAGCTTTCTTTTCAGTGCTCACTAAAAAGTGAGCACTGAAAAGAAAGCGCACTGAAAGAAGAGCACTGAGTGGTGATGTACGTACGGAACTCGAAATGTCAAGTAAATGAAAAAAAATCTGCTTTAGTAGTAGATAGGCAATGTAATTTTCTTTAAAATGGCACAAAGCAAAAGGTTTTTGTTAAATACGTAAAACCGTTTTCATAGAACATTGATCTTTATAGAACATTGATCATTTCATAGAACATTGTTAACATTGATCTTATGAGACGTTATCAAAAATCTTAGTCTTATGTCTCTACTGCAGACTTATTATTTAACAAAAGGCATTTCATTATCAATAATTTGAGAGCGGGGGATAAGAACGGGTTTGAGTTTTACATACAAAAATATTTAAATGCTTAAATATTTCTTATTTTAGAAGCGTATAGCTTTTGAACCAACAGGTTTACAGACATATGGGTTGTGTCATATTATTTGATACCTTGATCACTATAAACCATGAACAATTAATAAAAATACTTGAAACATTTCATAAACATTTAGGTTATATACGTTTTAGAGATCTTGAGGGTGAACCACTTTAGATATACACAGAGAAAATATCTGGATTTAAAGCCAAAATGTAACATTTCACCAAATTACATACAAATCGGAGAATTAGTGTGGTCTCATTAATGTGGTCAGTACACGGCAGACATATGTCAACCCGTTCACCACATTTTTTGATTCAGGAAGCCTCTAAAGCGTATATTTTCAGCACTCTCAACTTGAATTTGAAAATTTTGACGATAATACTAATATTTTTGAATGTAATACTTAATCTGATGGGGGTGAACTTAAAAAGTGGTAGGAAACAGTAGTTTAGCGAAGCTAGCATGTGAGGATGGGGGGGAATGATGTCCCTTCGCTCAAGTAGCCCATTATATTGAAGGTTGTGTGCGGCTAGAACACGTTCTCTCCCTCTTATCACCCCTTCTTTGTTTTCTCTCGTTTGAGAGATATAATTATAAACAAATAGTTACGATAAAACAGTCTATCCTCCTTGTAACCCTGTGACCGGCAATACAATACGATGACTGAGTGTAATGCGACCGGTAAGACAACACGATGTCTGAGTGTAATGCGACCGGTAAAACAACACTATGACTGAATGTAATGTGACCGGTAAGACAGCACGATGTCTGAGTGTAATGGGACCGGTAAGACAACACGATAACTAAATGTAATGCGACCGGTAAGACATAACGATGACTGAATGTAATGCGACCGGTAACACAACACGATGACTGAAATTAATGCGACCGGTAACACAACACGATGTCTGAGTGTAATGCAACCGGTAACACAACACGATGACTAAATTTAATGTGACCGGTAACACAACACGATGACTGAATGTAATGCGACCGGTAACACAACACGATGACTGAATGTAATGCGACCGGTAACACAACACGATGACTGAATGTAATGCGACCGGTAACACAACACGATGACTGAATGTAATGCGACCGGTAACACAACACGATGACTGAATGTAATGCGACCGGTAACACAACACGATGACTGAATGTAATGCGACCGGTAAGACATAACGATGACTGAATGTAATGCGACCGGTAAGACATAACGATGACTGAGTCTAATGTGACCGGTAAGACATAGTGAAAGAAAAAATTTGGTAACTATTCCAAGACCTTTGAGAGATATCACTACCTAAAGTTAAAAAGCGTAATTTTTGGGAAAACATAAAAAAACAAAAACGCTTAGTTATTTAACTGCCAATACTTCTAAATCTTCTAGGGAAAAAGAAACGGCAAAAATCCAGCTGTTACCAACTCATACAGAGGTACTAACAATAAAATTAAATTAAAAAATTTTAACTATTATAGATTAACGTAATTACACTTACTATTAGTTATTGCACTCAATTTTCTAGCACGATCACAGGCACACAAATTGCTTGGTGAATAATTCACAAACAAATTCACAAAATATACTTTACTGAAGAAAAGAGTTATGTAATTGGTATGAAGCTATTCAGAAAGGTGAGATCTATAGTAAAAAGTAATGTGAAAAAAATTCTTTAAACCCCATGGATAATTGTATCAGTTGTAGTCATGTTATGTGTTAAGATGTTAAATGCAAGAAAGGGCCAAATGGTCATATTACTTCACCTGAATAAAGAGGTATATTCATAAATTTTAATCAAGATTTAAAAATGTATATAGATTTAGGGCTGGATCTTATCATTTGTTGTTTCAATAACCGTATCAGTTGCTAGGCACACTTGTAGCGTTGAGAGGGAAGGTTTGTGGGAGTTGTGAGTTGTGTGAGTAGGCTGAACAAACTACCGGATAGGCGAGTGTACAGCGGGAACTTCATCTCATAATTACTTCCTTTGAGCTGGAACTGCAAAGCTGTGTAACCGAGATGTGTAACCGAGAGAGCGCGACGCATCTTCAGCGACCTGGACCTCGGGACCTCGTCAAATATCGCCACACTTGAGTGTGAGTTGTGTGAGTAAACACACTACCGGATACCCGAGCATCCAAAGCTGTATAACCGAGACAGCGCGACGCATCTTCAGCAACCTGGATCTCGGGACCTCGTCAAATATCGCCACACTCGAGTGTGAGTTGTGTGAGTACACACACTACCGGATACGCGAGCATCCAAAGCTGTGTAACCGAGACAACGGGACGTATCTTCAGCAACCTGGATCTCGGGACCTCGTCAAATATCGTCACACTTGAGTGTGAGTTGTGTGAGTACACACACTACCGGATACGCGAGCATCCAAAGCTGTGTAACCGAGACAACGGGACGTATCTTCAGCAACCTGGATCTCGGGACCTCGTCAAATATCGCCACACTTGAGTGTGAGTTGTGTGAGTACACACACTACCGGATACGCGAGCATCCAAAGCTGTGTATCCGAGACAGTGCGACACATCTTCAGCGACCTGGACCTCGGGACCTCGTCAAATATCGCCACACTTGAGTGTGAGTTGTGTGAGTACACACACTACCGGATACGCGAGCATCCAAAGCTGTGTATCCGAGACAGTGCGACACATCTTCAGCGACCTGGACCTCGGGACCTCGTCAAATATCGCCACACTCGAGTGTGAGTTGTGTGAGTACACACACTACCGGATACGCGAGCATCCAAAGCTGTGTATCCGAGACAGTGCGACACATCTTCAGCGACCTGGACCTCGGGACCTCGTCAAATATCGCCACACTCGAGTGTGAGTTGTGTGAGTACACACACTACCGGATACGCGAGCATCCAAAGCTGTGTATCCGAGACAGTGCGACACATCTTCAGCGACCTGGACCTCGGGACCTCGTCAAATATCGCCACACTCGAGTGTGAGTTGTGTGAGTACACACACTACCGGATACGCGAGCATCCAAAGCTGTGTATCCGAGACAGTGCGACACATCTTCAGCGACCTGGACCTCGGGACCTCGTCAAATATCGCCACACTCGAGTGTGAGTTGTGTGAGTACACACACTACCGGATACGCGAGCATCCAAAGCTGTGTATCCGAGACAGTGCGACACATCTTCAGCAACCTGGACCTCGGGACCTCGTCAAATATCGCCACACTCGAGTGTGAGTTGTGTGAGTACACACACTACCGGATACGCGAGCATCCAAAGCTGTGTATCCGAGACAGTGCGACACATCTTCAGCGACCTGGACCTCGGGACCTCGTCAAATATCGCCACACTCGAGTGTGAGTTGTGTGAGTACACACACTACCGGATACGCGAGCATCCAAAGCTGTGTATCCGAGACAGTGCGACACATCTTCAGCGACCTGGACCTCGGGACCTCGTCAAATATCGCCACACTCGAGTGTGAGTTGTGTGAGTACACACACTACCGGATACGCGAGCATCCAAAGCTGTGTATCCGAGACAGTGCGACACATCTTCACGACCTGGACCTCGGGACCTCGTCAAATATCGCCACACTCGAGTGTGAGTTGTGTGAGTACACACACTACCGGATACGCGAGCATCCAAAGCTGTGTAACCGAGACAACGGGACGTATCTTCAGCAACCTTGGACCTCGGGACCTCGTCAAATATCGCCACACTCGAGTGTGAGTTGTGTGAGTACACACACTACCGGATACGCGAGCATCCAAAGCTGTGTATCCGAGACAGTGCGACACATCTTCAGCAACCTGGACCTCGGGACCTCGTCAAATATCGCCACACTCGAGTGTGAGTTGTGTGAGTACACACACTACCGGATACGCGAGCATCCAAAGCTGTGTATCCGAGACAGTGCGACACATCTTCAGCGACCTGGACCTCGGGACCTCGTCAAATATCGTCACACTCGGTGTGAGTTGTGTGAGTACACACACTACCGGATACGCGAGCATCCAAAGCTGTGTATCCGAGACAGTGCGACACATCTTCAGCGAACCTGGACCTCGGGACCTCGTCAAATATCGCCACACTCGAGTGTGAGTTGTGTGAGTACACACACTACCGGATACGCGAGCATCCAAAGCTGTGTATCCGAGACAGTGCGACACATCTTCAGCGACCTGGACCTCGGGACCTCGTCAAATATCGCCACACTCGAGTGTGAGTTGTGTGAGTACACACACTACCGGATACGCGAGCATCCAAAGCTGTGTATCCGAGACAGTGCGACACATCTTCAGCGACCTGGACCTCGGGACCTCGTCAAATATCGCCACACTCGAGTGTGAGTTGTGTGAGTACACACACTACCGGATACGCGAGCATCCAAAGCTGTGTATCCGAGACAGTGCGACACATCTTCAGCGAACCTGGACCTCGGGACCTCGTCAAATATCGCCACACTCGAGTGTGAGTTGTGTGAGTACACACACTACCGGATACGCGAGCATCCAAAGCTGTGTATCCGAGACAGTGCGACACATCTTCAGCGACCTGGACCTCGGGACCTCGTCAAATATCGCCACACTCGAGTGTGAGTTGTGTGAGTACACACACTACCGGATACGCGAGCATCCAAAGCTGTGTATCCGAGACAGTGCGACACATCTTCAGCGACCTGGACCTCGGGACCTCGTCAAATATCGCCACACTCGAGTGTGAGTTGTGTGAGTACACACACTACCGGATACGCGAGCATCCAAAGCTGTGTATCCGAGACAGTGCGACACATCTTCAGCGACCTGGACCTCGGGACCTCGTCAAATATCGCCACACTCGAGTGTGAGTTGTGTGAGTACACACACTACCGGATACGCGAGCATCCAAAGCTGTGTATCCGAGACAGTGCGACACATCTTCAGCAACCTGGACCTCGGGACCTCGTCAAATATCGCCACACTCGAGTGTGAGTTGTGTGAGTACACACACTACCGGATACGCGAGCATCCAAAGCTGTGTATCCGAGACAGTGCGACACATCTTCAGCGACCTGGACCTCGGGACCTCGTCAAATATCGCCACACTCGAGTGTGAGTTGTGTGAGTACACACACTACCGGATACGCGAGCATCCAAAGCTGTGTATCCGAGACAGTGCGACACATCTTCAGCAACCTGGACCTCGGGACCTCGTCAAATATCGCCACACTCGAGTGTGTTTGGGGCTCGTAATCCCTTATCAAATACAACATAATGTCCCTAGGTTTGAGAAGCAAGAGTGAGTACCTGTGGAAACCATAGAGATTCCGTGAATTAGTGTTATATGTCATTCTACCGGTAATACAAAATTAAGAATAAGAAATATTTATACCAAATATAACTATACCTACCTATATTATTTTGATTTGGAAAGGCATTACTGACCATCAGATCAAGTAATAATTACCTCCTCAGAGGACAAGTTTGTTTGGAAACGCAATCGGACAATATTAACTAGACACTTTTGGAGGGTTTTGTACCCCAAAAATAGGGGTTTAATTTTTTCATGTGTAATTAAAAACAATAATTTTATGCCATTCGATTGAGTCAAGAAACACAATTTTGTATTGTGAACCATCACTCTAGGTCAATAACTAGTAACTAGTCAATAAGTCAATAACTTAAAAATCAATCAACAATTTTGCGTGGAAGTTCATCCAGTTAAGGTTTACCATTACTTCCATAAAACAAAAATCATAATGATTCTTATGGCAGCAAACCTACGTACTCATTGTCCGTGTAATTCTTAAGGAGAATAGATAAATTGGTATAACTCGCTTAATTATTGACATAATTTTATAAAATTTGGAATGCGATTTTACTTAGTTGATAGCCTTAACATAAGAATATAACAATGTAAAACAACCCTTATTGCAGCAAACCTGCATACTCAGTCCTATTCAATTACTATGATAGGAATAATAAAAGTTCTATACCTGCGTCTCTTCAGTATTTCCTCTGCCTGTCTACACTAACAGTATTAACAAGTAGGTCTACGTTGGTTTTTCCGTATATATTTCTGTACTTTAGCTTGTATAAAAAGAGAAACAGAAATTCTCTCTACTCACGCCAGACCAATACGTGCGATCTAATTATTTAATGAATTTTAAATTAATTTTTGTTTCTCAATAAAGTCATTTTTATTTATAACACCAATTTTCATAAACATTTGGATTTAGCTATCATTGCCTTGTGAAATAACTTAATTAAGAAGTAATTTGAACTAGTAAATAATCATCATTCAATTCAATAACTATGAATATAGCTAAAATTTAAAACATTTTTTCTCTTGATAAAATGCTTCATTTTTTCAGAATAATCTTTTTGTGGACACATTAAACGCTTATTATCACTACGACAAATTTTAGCACTTATATATTAGGATGATGAATTCTTTCCTAATAATCACACCCCTCTTAACCCTTCCCCTGAGATTTGCCACAAAGAGAGTTTTATGTAAATACAGTTCACAACAGAAGTAATGTTAACAATTTCAAGACTTTTATCAAATTGGTTAAGATGCACAATATTGAGTTTAATGTATTTGGGTTAAAATTAAAAGAACAAATGGCTCAAAATCCAGATAGTGCAAAGGATGTAAATTTTACTGAATTTTGGGCATTTCCCTCGTTTTGAAGATCTATTTTACATTCAGAGGTATGTGATAATGGAAATATAAGAGACACCTGGGACCCAGGTGCCAATAACTTTAAGTCGATGCGTGGGACGATATTCAGATGGGACGCCAGCGCCGTGTCCTATCTGTCGTGCTATTGGTTATATATATGATATGTGATAACTAGCGGTATGCCAGTCCTTTGTATGGGTTGTAGGATTCTATATTAAGGAAAAGAATCTCGTACACATTTACTACTAGTATACTAGTAAAAGTACCGAATATTCGTTCTTTATTGACCGATTTTCATAATTTTGATTTCATTGGATAGGGAATTAAATTTGACATAACGTAATATTTTTAATAACTTGTTAAACAATCAACCCTTTAAAGTAATTTAAATTTAAACATTTTAAATGACCGCCGTTTCAATATGAAACATTTAACGGCATTGATATTTTTGTCTAAATTGGGTCTTTACTATTGTAAGATACATGCCAAGTTTCAAAATAATCGATTGAAAAATGACTGAGATATAAAGGTTATAAAAATACAAAATGGTGGATATCTAGCTAACTATGCATTTTTGAATTTTAGCGAACTTCCTTAGGGGAGAAGCTATTACCGTAGGTCTCATGGCAAGACTTAAGCCCGGGACCATATTACTTTTTTGTTTTGAGGTGCCCAGAAGCCAAAAACAATATTCCTTAAAATTATATATATTGTTATTATATATTGTCACTATAAATAAACTTTAGCACCATTTAAACATTTTATTTTTCATAGAATACACGACACGTGTTTCGAAGCTAAGTTCCTTTTCACAGTGTACTTGTAACCTAAAATTATAAAAATAAACAAATATCAATCATGTGATTTTTAAAACATATATAAATTAAAAATTGAATTTATTCTTTATAATTTATTTTGTATCATATAAAACTAGGGGCTTCTTGTTTTTTAAGTCATAGATATTAATTATATCTAGTTGTTGTTAATAATACTATACTTATCTCTCATACACAACACAAAAACCTATATTGATAAAGCAACAAGGAACCACAACACTCCGCCTCCGAGCTAGCGGGGCGACACAAGATGGCATGCGCTCAGAACGTCTGCCGTGCTCCAAATCTTCTTCTAAATTTAATTTTTAATGTAAATTATTAGGTACATTAAAACAGGAAAATGGTACATTAGGTACGTTGAAAATAAGAGGAGTTTCTTCATCTCTAGAAACGTTGTGTAGACAAGTTGGAAAAGTTCAATAAAAGGTATTGAATAAACGTATTTCTTGTATAGTAACGTTGTTTATATTTCAATAACTACTCAACGGTTATCACGATTTTCAGACCGGTGTACTGTAGCTGAAAATTTATAAAATTATAAATTAAAACCTGAAAAGGTGATGCGCAGGTTTTCATAATGTAAAAATCCCTAAGGAATTTTCTCCCTTTTATCTGCATTCCGTCTCATTTCCCCAAAGTAAAGAGTATTTAGAACTATTCTTATCGTTTAGTACAATGTGTAGAAATAAATTTTATCACGATATTGAACTTTTTTAAGAACCATAAACCACCTTTTAAATTTAAAATACTTGTGACTTAGAGTTGATAAATTTGATGAGTAAGAAGAGTTTCAAGCGAAAATTTTTTCGCTAGTGGGTAGTCATCAATAAAATATTATTCCCAAATTAGAATGCATAAGGGTCACTAAAATAAAGGCTTCAGGTAATTTTTTTTGGTCCTTGTACTGTTTATTTTCTTAAACAGTTAGCTCTGATGGAAGGTATAATTATTATATTTTCAATATAAAAGTCGCCTTTAAACTTTATGATAGTTCACATTGGTTTGTAGTAAACCATTCAAAGTACTTTTGAATCAATTTAATAAATTTCACTCAAAAGCCCAAAATGTTCATTTGGAAATTTTAAGAGGGAGGTAGCCTCTCTTGCCTTACGATTAATTCACATATACTGTAGATATATGTGTATATCGTGTAAAGCAAAGATAGGGATTAGCCAATACAGGATGAGGTTGACAGTACTGATATAAGTACGTGATTGACAATTGTGAGATCCGAACCATGCTCATCGCCGAATCGGGTGCGGGGACTGCCACGCTACTAACTGAACCACCAAGATGATTTCATTTATTCGATCAACAGAAAACGCAATTTACAAACAAGTTAATCTGAAACTCTGGCGAAGAAAGTCACCGGATGCTGGATCGAAACTGGTGAACTTGGACCCCTGTCAGCCCAAGAGCGGTTTCCTCTAGCTAGCCTATGTACCATGCCGCTACGTCGCTGTCTTTAATTCGCCGCACAGACCCTAGACCCATCGTGATGGTATCATGTAATATTATCATTTTCTTGGTTGCACCTCACCTGAGAATCAGATTCCAGATCTTGAAACGTCGTGCAACTTTGTTTTATTCCTTAACGAGAGGAACGAGAGGAGATCTCTAATTCAGATAAAATATTTTTTAATTTCTCAAGTTCAGATTTTTTACATATTGTATTTACTAATAAAAATTAGAAAAAAAGGTTTCCATGACTATGACTTTTTGGCTCTAGAGCAAAATTAAGTAGGAGGCAAAAATGCCTCTTTGCTGGTCTCTTAAATGTAGCAGACAATATTTTACCCCGATGATTAAATTAATGTCCTGAATTAATCCTGAATGAAAATGACTAGGGGAGATAAACCAGTTTTATATATTTTAATTAATCACTGTAATTAATCAGGAGGAAGGGTGTACAGGAGGGAGGAAAGAGGGTTGAGATGGCGTCTATGGTTCAACACGGATGGCGTTAGCTCACAACGATGAATCAGACATTAGGTAGAATATCGAATATTGTCTCTACCGATTAAAAGATTTCGACTTAGACTTGTTTGTTGGTTTGTTTCTGTACTCGGCTCCTGCCTGCCTGATTATGCTGAATGAATTGCTAATTACTATTTGTAAGTGTTTCTTAATAAAGTACCGATATCTTTGTTTGACTGTAAATGATGCAATCGTTTTGAATTTGGTGAATTACCGTAGTTCATTATTTTAAATTATATACAATTAATTTGTTGAAGCATGTTTCATGAGTAATCAAACAACGGTGCGTGGGATGAGTACATAAACATTCAAGGCTTCTCATATCTATAGCCTGGATAAATACCAGCAGAGGTAGAGCACGTTTGTGTAGGAATTCAATATTGCAATTAAACGCCTCTGCGCATATTTCTCGTATTTAATTTCCACATGTAGAATCCCTTCTGAGATTTGTAATCAAATGAAAGTTTTATCTCAGGAATGATACATATTACTTTAAAAAAATATATTACAGAAAACTCCTTCCCAACAAATATTATATTTGTACAAAACAGATTTAAAATTGGTATTTAGTCGATGATGAACTATATATACAAGGTTCGTATGAGGTATCCCAAAATTGGACAGCAAAATATTGAACAAAACCACACCCTAGAGAGACAAAATAAATATCAAGTTACATACACACAATAACAACAGATCAGTTGTTATTCATATTTCAGTTTATGAAAAACTGAAAAGAAAATAAAACCCCTTTTTACTATATAACATACTACAAATTTACTACAATTTCAGTGTTACAGCATTACAAAGTTACAGTATTACTCTGGTTCAAACGTTATCAACGTTACATCGATCCTATAGTTATAATGTTACAGTGGTTTCAGCTTCACTGCATTCACAAAAGTCATAGAGTTACAGTGTTACTATAATTTCAGTGATACAGCATTATAAAGTTACTACTAGTAGTTAAAGTGCTACTATGGTTTCAGCTTTACAAACGTCACAGCGATCACAGAGTTATACTGTTACTATAGTTTCAGCTTTACAAACGTCACTCTAGTTATACTGTTTAGATATTTCGCTTTACAAAAAGAAGCGATCAGAATACTTTACTATAGCAAAGTGACACATCACATACAGAGTTAGCACGTTCTGTACAAATCCCAATGTGAAACACTTTTTATTTTGCTTTAACTGTATTTATTTTCATTAAAAGAGCCAATGGTTATACTGACTGAGCACTCAAACGTAACAGAGGTCAAATACATTATTTCATCGTAATGTTAAACAAATTAGTGTCATCAGCATGATTGTTCATAAATCAACGGATTTTGTAGAAATAAGAACTTTTCCAAATTTTAAATCTATTTTTCACCAGATGTTAGTGAATCAGAGATCCTCCTAGGCTCAACCTTGGAATTATGATTTTAGCGAATTTCCTATAGGAAATAATCAAGCTATTACCCTCGTCTTCAACACAAAAACTAGGCCGGTGACCACGTTTTTTTGTTTTGGATCCCCAGATGCAAAAAACTAGTTCGAAACTGACTATGTATATATCCCTCATAAAAATAACACTATCAAAATTTGGTAAATACGTGTAAAGAATAATTTGTGGGTTTAAGTTCGAATACCAGCCACGCGGCTCTATGCATACGGGATCTTAGTATTGGAGTTTAGTAACCCAAAAATCTATTTTATGGGTTTTACAGGTAATATTTTAAAAAAAATGTGAGTTTTATAAGGACCATTGGAATCCGCACAAAAGGCAACCAACCAGTATGCTAATTGGTTATTGAGATATACAGAATCAGTCAAAAGTGTAGATAGACCTTTACCCTTGAAAAACGCCTTTGTTCTTTAGCCTTTGTTAAATGGGTCAAGTGAGATTGACCTAACACAGTATGGTATTCCTAAAAAGTAATGAAAATTTTTAGGTTTGTGTCGCTGTTTTGCGTTTTCCCCTTAAATGGAAGTTTTTGGGAGCAGCTCAAAATTTTCAAATGTAAGCACCATCGAGAGATACATCGTTTTAAGGACATTTTTAATAGAATACACTATGGAAACTATAGGTCTTTATTTCAAATAAGCGGCATTTAAAAATCTAATGGTGTTTTTGTACTTTGCTAAAATATATTTCAATAAACCCATTGAACACCCCAAACAGTTTAGATAGGTCACGCAATTGAAGATAAGGAAATTCTCTGAGGAGGTCTTTTGCAACGAGGGTAATATTTAATTTTTACGAGTTATGATTTGTTTACGAATCAACCTCCCATAAATTTATTTAAGCTGATTCAATGAAATCTTTATTGCTGTTGCGTAAACATAAGCACATTATTGCTGATGAGCATTGGTAATTAAAAAGGCTTCACTCGAACACTAATGAGCGCTAGACCTGGGAATATGCAAGGAAATCACCAAACACAAGTAAATGTATCACATACTATTAATTTTATCTAAATAAAATTATTCTTAGTAGGATGTGATGTCGATGATTAATGAATTTTGACTCTTGAAATATTATAAAATAATGTGTACTCACAATGTTTTCAATTTAAATGTCTTAATATTAACAAAGCCCATCAAGTGTTTCGAGTTTATGTTTTTGTGTAATATAGTAAAATTTCGAAATAGGTCTAAAATAAATAAACAAAAAATCCAAGCGTGACCACTGATTTAACATAAGTAAATAGCTTATGTGAAATCTCTTTAATAGGTCACATGTTTTAGTTTCGTAAAACTTAGAAAAATGTGTCTAATGTCACTCAAAACTGTGTTTGAGAGATCTTTACTTTATTTTCATAGGGCATGGGCCAGTTTCAAGTATACTGAAACTTACCCCAAAAGGTATAGCATATTTAAAATAAGTTTCATCACAGTGGGTGTCCTTGCTTTCATGGAACAGTGTTACAAAAACACCTTGTTTAGTTTCATCACAGTGGGTGTCCTTGCTTTCATGGAACAGTGTTACAAAAACACCTTGTTTAGTTTCATCACAGTGGGTGTCCTTGCTTTCATGGAACAGTGTTACAAAAACACCTTGTTTAGTTTCATCACAGTGGGTGTCCTTGCTTTCATGGAACAGTGTTACAAAAACACCTTGTTTAGTTTCATCACAGTGGGTGTCCTTGCTTTCATGGAACAGTGTTACAAAAACACCTTGTTTAGTTTCATCACAGTGGGTGTCCTTGCTTTCATGGAACAGTGTTACAAAACACCTTGTTTAGTTTCATCACATGGTGTCCTTGCTTTCATGGAACAGTGTTACAAAAACACCTTGTTTAGTTTCATCACAGTGGGTGTCCTTGCTTTCATGGAACAGTGTTACAAAAACACCTTGTTTAGTTTCATCATAGTGGGTGTCCTTGCTTTCATGGAACAGTGTTACAAAAAAGTTTAGTTCATAATTTTGCTTTCAAACTGTACAAAAAAAATGTTTTATTCATATATTTGTCCTTTTCATGAACAGTGTTAAAAAAATGTTTTAGTTTCATACAGTTTTTGCTTTCAGGATGTTACAAAAACGTAGTTTCAAATGTTTGTTTACTTCAAAAAATTGTATACTATTGTCCGTCATAAAACAAAAACATTGTTTAGTTTATCACAGTTTTTGCTTTCAAACAGTGTTAAAAAAAATTTTTAGTTTCATCACAGTGGGTGTGCTTTATAAAGTGTTACAAAAAATTGTTTGTTACATAAAGACAGAAAGTTAGATAAGACTCATTACGGATTTTTGGATATAAAACGTAAAAATATTCAAATATATCATGATTCAAAGCATTGTACAGACGAAACTCATGTTTTATGATAATACTATATGTACGTAAAGATTACTTTGGATTACAAATCCACGAGTTCAAATTTTGTTGAATAATATTTTGACTTAAATGTGGTTTTAAGAGACAAATGAAGGTGAAAATACGACTAACAAATATGACGCAATGATACAGGTTATCTGACACTCACAGTAGGCTGGCGAGGCCCTCGCCCTAAATCAAGCCTTTGTCTGTATTGTCTTTAGGCGGACTGATAAGATGTATCGCGTATGGGATTTAACACAAATACAACCCAACTTGTAAATAGAAATAATGTTTTTTAATATTTTATTATATTCTCAGATGTAAATCAAATATTGATAGCTTTTTTACTTTCTCCACAACATAGTACAGCATATGGGGAAAGTATTGTTTTTGTCAAAATTTTCGGATTTGAGTTAGGATTGGATATAACCATGTTGAAGCTCCCTGAATTAAAAAAGTGGTTTCGGACTGATGTCTGTATACAGACTCAAAGACCAAAGTGGTCCAATTTTTATAAAATTTAGTACACGGTTGCACTTTGGCTGTATCCCCAGACCATCTTTTGAAGTTTAAATTTTAAAGGTGGTTTTCCCCTAAAATTCTTAAAAATTTGATAAATACAAATTTCTCAAAATTAGCTCTAACGGTCTATAAGATGTCATGGTTTATAGTTATCAAGATCCTAAAAATCTTAGATCACCTGTATGTCTGTAAAATAAATGGTTCAAAAGTCATGGGATCTAAATGTGAAAAATTTCAAAATTTCAAAAAATATTTTTTTAAATTTTCTAGCAAAACATCAATTTTATAAAATAATTTGACTATCACCACTAAAACCAGTTTAAAAACTAAACAAATTAGTATTTTGAATCATTAGTCAAACGACAAACTGTTCCAGAGAAAAGTTGAACTTATGTACTTGGTGAACGCAGTACGTTATCTGGGAGTACCCCATGCGATTGTTATGGAAAATATAAAAAAACTCAGTTTCTTCCATATTTCTTAACCGTTTTCCATGAAACTGGGTATGCAGTGTAGCAGTGTAGGGCCACATTGCCCAACAGAAGCCACTCAAAACGGTTAGGCATTCTGAGTGGGGGATTATGTCCCAAAAAAGTGTCTAATATTTTAAATTGTATTCTCTTGTTGTTAGTTTAAGAAACTGTATGATGAAATATCTTTGTTGTCACAATATGTTTTTTTCAAGATATCATGGCAACAAATACTGGTGACATTGTCATGTATTTTTTCTATTTTACGCTATGAAATTCAAAATACAAATAATATGAGTAACATGCACGTGTCAAAGTTAATAGGTTTAACAACAATAATAAATAAACTTATTTAGGGTATATAATAATGTGATGATGATAATAATCTTTGTATTAAACATTTTTAAATGATATTTAAATAAACGCTTAAAAATATGATAGTTTTCTTAAAGATTGTAGTTTAAAAAAACTTATATAAGGGAGAAAGTATGTGTCCCATTTAACACAAAATCATTTATTTAAAATCACTACTGCTAGTGTTTAGTTATTTTTTGGCTTTATTATTTCTTTTAAATTTTACAGGGAACGGTCCAAACCATGGTTTTAGGTTAGTACCTAACGGCTCAGTACTCAGAGCACAAGATGCTCAGAACGTATAGTGTTCTTGTGACGTGTGGACGTACTTTTTAGCCAATTTCCCATAGGGAAGAAGCTATTACCGTAGATCTCATGGAAAAACTCAAGCCCGGGATTATGTTACCTTTTTGTTATAAGGTGCCTAGAAATCAATTGTTATGTGAATTGTTATGAGAGGATGCCGAAATCAATAATCGTTAAAAATTGTATATACAGGGTGTCCAATGTTGATTACAGACAAACCGTTGGTCCTCCAATGATAAAATAATTTTTTTCCGACAAAACCAACCCCAAGGAATTACGTAAAAATATTTTTAATTTTTTTTAAATACAGAGAGTTCCAGAAAATGAGGGTAACTAGTTCGAATCTTGGAAATATCAAATATAAGCATACATCATGTTATGCATCATATTAAAGCTCTTGCTAATAATTACCTTACAATATTTCACAAAATTACCGTTATTAAGTCATAATTTTATTCATAGCTTTATCAGTGCTGTACCTAGCTGTTAAATTAAGGTACCATATATAAAATTTATTCTCAAAAATATACAGTATTCACCATTCATTTAAATGAAAAAAGTTATCACAAACTTTGACCTTACGTAAAAATGTGTTTCTCCTTTATTTTGTCAAATTAATCTATAAGTCTTAGTTTTCTGAAATTTATCCTATCACTGAAGATATGTACATTATTATGTGCCTAGATAATATTTTAAGTTGAATGAATACCTGTGTTTTTACAAATATAACAACTGATGCTATTAAATATAAACTCCTTTTTTCTAAAGAAAACATACAAGAAGAAGTACAAGAGAAGTTAAGGGTACTAGGTTTAATGAAATACGATAATCAAACTAAATTTACTTTCAGATTTTAAAGATATTCTATAAATTCACAAGAGAACAAAGCCGTTACTCAAAGAAAATAAGACTTTTTTAAGTGTTGTACACAGTCTAACATACCTACGCGATGTCTAAGGGACCGTATTGTGTATTTCCGGCACGTTTTTCATTCCACCAGTTTCGCCTGGTTAACGCAAAATTATTCGCTGTACTACAAAAAAGTATTGCAGTACTCTACCATCTTGGATTTCTGCCCCATAAGAACAATGTTAAATTGTGACAGCATTTCGTACTACATGATAGTCGTAAAAATATATTTAAAACGTCAATTTGAAGTATTTTGAGGTACCTTCAAAGGTACTGTCAAAGGTAGGTAGTTTGGTGATTTTAGGTTATTGAAGGTATTTTGGTTGTCCAGGGAAAATATTTTACCAGTATTTATACAAGGTAACCTTTGTTTACATTTCACAGTAAATTATTATTACATTTGTATAACTTAATTGAAAAATACAGAGCCTATTGAATTACCATGGGCAATTTCGTAGAGGTGAACTTTCGTCAGGTTATTCACGGATTACGTGCCCAGCTGCTATGAAAGTTAATAAAAAATTGGACAGATTGAACTTCCTACGGAAATGCCAGGGGCCCATATACCAGAAATAACTTTTAAACATTAAAGCCATAACACTGCGGTTTAAATAAATACATGAAATACAAAAAATAGTTATTTTCATTGTTTTATTCTCTATTAAAAATCGTACCACTAAAAACACCGTTTAGTTGTCTTTTGAACCATGGATGTGGCCACCTACAAGACGACAGACTGAGAGAGAGGGGGAGAGAGAGAGAGAGACACACAGTCTGCAGTAGGATCCAGGTATGCATTTCTGCCTGTGATCATCTTATTGTGACTTATGAAGGCGTAGTAAATAAACGGTATCAATGGACTGACATACTCTCTCCCTAAGATAAATTTAAAAACGACAACCTTCAATCACATTATTTAAAGTTTAGCTGAATATAATTAAAAAATGTATAGTTTCAAAAATAAATATCTAATTTCTGAAACTAACAACAAGAGAAAACAAGTTAAATTAGTTGTTAGACAGTTTGTTAGACAGGGGGACATAATCCCCCCCCCGTATTATCAAAATATTTTGAGTGAGTATTGTTGGGTGATGTGATCTTAATCTGCATAGCGGGTTTGGTAGAAAACGGGTTGGAAATAAGGAAGAAATTCAATATTCTCCTTTAATATTCTCCTTTTTAATATTCTCCATAAGAATAACTTGGGGCGCTCTCTGACAACGTACTATGTTTACTACGGCCAGTAAATTTGACTCTTCTCTAGAACTTTTAGACGTAGACTAATGATTCAAAATACTAACCTGTTTAGTTTTTAAGCTGCTTTTAATGGTGGTAGTCAAACTATATTTTACCTTTATTTTTTCCCAGAAAACTTAAAAAAATGATTTTTCGACATTAAAAATGCCATAACTTTAGAACACGTCATTTTACAGACATGCGGGTGGTGCCATATTATTTAGTACTCCATGCACTACTACTAAAATACCATGCACTAAATTGTAATCTAAATCCTTAGAGCCATTTTTGAGAAATTTGGATTTTTCACGTTTTTAAAGGGTTTTTAGGGGTGTGAACTACCCTTAAAAATCATAATAAAACGAAAATAATCCTGGAGATACGATAAATATATACATACATATATATTAAATATCTTCTAAATCGGACTAACGGGTTAAGCTGTGGCTCTCTGTACAAATCTGAATATGTACTCTCAGACACGCACGCACGCACGAACGCACGCACACGCACACATGGACAGACATCACGGCGAACCGCATTTTTTGGGATTCGTGGACTCCAAAATGGATATATACACTCTCACTCAAATATGAAAATTTTGACGAAAACTTTCTATATACTATCGTATAGTTGCGAGAAAGTAAAAGTAAAAAGTATAATAGCATATATATAGCTTATAACTTATATATGTATAATTTTATACATACTTATAAAGGGCACTTAGAATCCCGTCGGGGGAGGTTCTTTGTTAGTAGATAAACAAGTAAGTTAACATGAGCAAACAGTTATTAGCTAAGCAAGTGGATGGAAAAGACCGTTTTAATAATTAAAAAAAGTCTAACGAGGGTATGAGCAAAATTCATATTTTCAGCCTTTCCCTAAAATATGAAGGCAGTAAAAAGGTTACAATTTAAATAGAGGTGGAGCTCTCTGATTTTAGTCGAGTAAACTGGCACGATCATTATAGTACAAGGGTTTGATTTTTGAATTTTTGAATTTAATTATGTTGTTTTATACACTAGAATATAGCATAATAGTATGTTAAATTTTTTATCACATGGACATTTTATATCGCGTAAGAAAACGCAATGAACAACAATATGAACGCAATATATTAACGTTATCGTAACGGGATTTTAACCACAGTGATGGAAATAGACGCATCGCCATTTATTCGATTCTCGGAGTTTTCTAAAGACGTAATGGCAATGTTTACTTGACAAGAGGAAGAAGCCGTCGCCAAGGGTAGATGGATGGGAGGGGGCGTGTTAGGAGTGTCTAGGGGGCTGTTTCGAGACAGCTGAAATACTGTACTACGCAAGGGGATAATACTGTAGGAGACGAAACCGTGTTTAGAGTCAACAATGGAGAATGTCAATGGAATGGTCAAAACAGCTGAGACACACTGGAAGTATGCATTCGGTGTTCGTCTTATTTTTTTAAGTCTTTTTAAATTTTATTGCGAACATTTTACATCACGAAAAAAAGAAAGTTTCGGGATTTAGAATCTGTTCGTTCTCAGGCAAGCCGGAACATAGAACATGAGCCGGTAAAAGCTAGAACCAACAAGTTTAATAATAATAATAAACCAGTGCTCTACTTCCTTAAGTGTTCACATGCATGATTACAGTCACTGTTACAGTAATGTTTAAAAATCATCTACTGGGTTGGCAAAATCACGTTACTTAAAAATAATTTTAGTCCATTTCTTAACCTTGCCTAAAATAAAAATGAAATAAAACTATAAAATACCAGTTCTTGAAAATTAAACATTTAGTAATATAAAAAAGAAATATCAAACTGGTTCACAGAGATAATGCAGGATTTTTCACACGTTCCATCACGATTAGTAAAACAAATTTTCACAACGTTTCGGGATCTGGAATCTGATCCCGTCCTCAGGTGAGTTGGAACATAGGTCATGGTAATCCGAATAAGCCAGGAAAAACTGTAAACAAAAATGTTTGTAGCAGTCAGAAAACTTACAAAATATATCAAGCAATAACGTCTTACACAACATCAGAGCACAAAGAAAAAATCACGTACACACGTCACAAGAGCTCAAGAAGCGCTGGCACTTCCAGCTATTCGTGGAGGAAAATGTACGCAATAAAAATCTAAATAACATAAACCCACCATCACCAACAACAGCTTTGGTAGTTTCTACACCAGAGGTAATTTGATCAGTCAAGATACGCTATGGCGTACTAACAACACTTTTGAGGAAAACGATCCAAACCTAGATGGACAACCCGGGATTCGAACCACTAGGATTGAAAAACACTATTGTAACAAATTTTATAAACAGCGGATGATCGGCGCGGTTTTAAGTTCGATACATAGACAGCCAAACATCCAATAGCCACTTTTTGGATTCAGGGATCCAAAGCTTGGATATTACCACAAATTTTAAAATTTAGACGAAAAAAATACTTTCTCCACATACTATGCACGAGGGAGAAAGTAGGTAATGGACGTGATGTTGATTATGTTATCATAGCCCATCCCATCACCTGATCACGTATTAGTTGTGCAGTAATGTGGTTTGGCTGTGAAACTCATCATTAGTGACCAATCACAGAGTGACTAATTTCCCCGAGCGGTTCTAACGTGCGATTAAAATATCACATTACATATACAGTTGAATATATTTTATTTGACACCAATTGTGATCACTTTGAAGCTTGCTTTGTCACTTTGCCCTTACAAGACAACCGTTTACATCTTACCAGCAAATTCACAGGAATCTTTTTTATATTTTGTTTTTAAATTGTTTAATAAGATACTTTCTCAAGTACATTATGTCAATATTAAGCCTTTTAAATCCAAGATTTTCAAATATTTCTGTGGAGTCTCTAGGGCAAATGCAAATCATGAAATCATGGCGTGGGCTTGCGAGAGGCACCGCAGAAGATGGTCGGAGCGTACTCTTCTTAAAGTGATTAAATTGTCCCTAAACTTTCTCTTCTCTCATTGTAGGTATAATCACATATGGACACATCTTCCCGTCACCGGTTTGAAGGAAGTGAGGGAAGTCTGAAGAGATCACCTGACATGACTGCATCGGGCTTAGTGAGGGAAGGCCTGCAACTCTTGGCACCATGGAGAAGGGCAGACACCTGCCTCAGGGGGTGTGGTTCCAATTGTGAGGTTCAAACAGTTCGCGACGGGATGAACATTGATACTCCAACCAAGGGGTGCACAAAAAGCCGAATAGCTGACCTGCATAGGGTCAGCAATACGTGTACAGCTCCTCTGTGTAATGTAGTAGTAAGGTCTTTGATAGGTTGTTTAAATAACCTATTTTATTACATTAATGAACTTTCTGAACACCCGAGTATTAATATAGTATTTTAATCTAAATACTTGTCGATTGTTGTAAATGTAATTGTTTACCCTATTCAAATTCTAATCTTTGGTAACTTTTATTTAAAGTCTCTAATACCAGATGTGCCTCGTCAATAGTTAAACAACTATATGTTAATTATGGTCATCTAGTTTTATAATTTGTAGGTGCTAAATGATTTAATTGTTAATTGATTTTAACTTCGGGGTTTTTTTTACTAAAAAGTTAATATTTAAATCCAACAGCCTATTATGATTTTTAAATTTAACTTTTTACTCAGGATAAATAAAAAAAGAAACACTATAAGTAATATACTGAACTCCACACATAAAAATGTCTGTACTCCATTTATATTTTCTGAGATAAATGTACCTATATTTAAAAAAAACTGGTTTCCGGGCGTAACAAGATTTGCAATAGCAGCCCAGCTGAAAATTAGTGAACGGTAAATGTTTGTGAATTTATTTGTTAAACTTAGAAGTAAATCAACAAAATAACTTATATATTTTAAAAATGGAAATTTGGAACAATACAAATTCCACCATACCTTCAACACTTTTTACATCGCCCTTCCTCCCTTAAGCTGTTCTTTAAAATACAAATATAAACGTTACCGCAAAGTATATGTAGTTGTGTGAAGCCATTCTCATACATGTATTTCCCGCGGGGTTTATGGGCCAATAAATAAAACACCCACCCTCTGAGCTATGGAATATTAAAACAGCTTATTACCCACCCCTTCAATAAAACCTATATGCCATAAGTCATATTTATTAAAACGCATATCCTGAAACCCTTACTCGTTGAATGTTTCGCTTAACCGCTAGCACATTTTCCATATTGAAAATATTGTTCTTTATTCACTGATGCATTTAAAAGATTAATTGAATCAGTTTGTATATGCAAATTGTTAAAATATGTTTGCTTCTTTAACTGATCCAACATTGAATAATAATATTTAATAATCTAAAGTCTTAGCTTGGGGATCTAGTAGGATATACATGAATACTATATTCATACTTTTATAAAAGCAGTAAGCATAATAACACTTGGAATTTTTCACTTTCCCATCAATATATTATATCCTGGAGTACCTCAAATAGTTACTTAACAATAGACATATTTGCTAGGAATTTTTACCATCGTCAGCTGAGAAAACTAGAAACTAGAAAAATACAATATCAATATTTAACCTCATACATAAGACTTTTTCAAAGAAAAAAAACCTTTATATTTGCATACAAACTTTCGATAACCATTGAAAAGGTTATCGGAAGTTTTTATGTATAACCTTTTTTTTATCGATAACCTTATTGATGTCCTGAATGTTACGTAAAGAATCTCTTGAGAAATGCTAAAAGTTTTTGTCAAATCATAGGTTTTATAGTGTTAATGGTAATTTAGAAAATTAGTACGTTTAGTAAAGAAAATAAAACTGTATAGTCTATAGCTTGATCTATCTAATATAATATAGTTTTGTTTTGTTAGTACTAAAGGTATATATGAATTTGAATTTTTACAGTGTTTACTGTATTTAGCAATTGTTTTAATATAAGTGTACTACAGGAACATTGTTCAAGTAAATCACCATAGGGTAGAGGGTTTTGATAAATTATTTGATAGGATGGAAGCATTAGTTTTTTAATAGATTTTAAAGAATTTTTCTTTGTATACGTTAGAATTACGTAATCAAAAATCAAAAATAAAAATAAAAACAGTGTTTATTTTTCAACCTTTTTAATAATTTTAAAGTAATATATTGTTGGTTTATTTATATACAAAATAAGCCAGATGAGGTTCATTTGGTTTATTTTTTATGTAAATATGAGTAAAACTGTACTCGGTATAATTATGTGAATTGTTAAACTTTTGTTACTTCATCTATATAAATAAAATTAGTTTTCTCTGTACATTGCTTGAAATTATGATATTTTTGGTAATTTCTATTTTATAGCCCCGATATCGGTTTTATCACAATTCTTGTCTATCCGTCTGTCTATCTGTCTCCCTGTCTTTCAGTAACGCTAAACCAGGCATATTCTCCGTAAAAACGAGAGCACCCATCGTTATTGAACGTATACTTCTTAAACTATAGTTTTTGGAGCAGGTTTTTGTTTACTTGAAAATAACCTATGTACTGTAAAAATAAAATAATTAAAGCTCTAAAACACCTAGTTTTGAGCAATATTTGAAGTTTTCAGACCATGTGTTTGGTCTATATGAGTGATTTATTAGAAATAAACAACCAACAGCTGTCAAATTAAAATCAATATGGTTGCTTGGATTGATCACCTATTGATTTAATTGATTTTAAACCTAAATCAAAACTATGCTATTTAAAAATGTTGTGTTGACATATAATAAATTTTCATGATATTACAAATTTTGTTATTCAATCTAATTGTAAATCAACACTAAATAGTCAAGCTGAAAATTTACTTTCTCTTTGTTTTTATTTGTTCAAAATTTAAGGTTTATATTTTGTCATGATAGTTAGTATCTTGCTTCTTATATCTAAAGCTGTGATTCAATAAAGATACAGTAAATAATCGTCAGCTGTTAAACTAAGATCAATAGTTGTTTGTTTACATTGATCATTGATTTTAAACCTATTTCAAAATTATACTACTCGTATATTCAAATGCTATCTCATCGTAAAACAAATTTTAACATTGGTAAAAATTCTCTAATTTATCTAATTGTAAATTACTGCTAAGCTGAGAATTTCTTATTATTTTTATTTAACCGTTTATCATTTCAGTTTGATATTTTGTCAAGATAATATTTCTTATTTTTACTCTGAATCCTATATCCCGTATAAAGGACGAGCTTGCCGATATTACTGAGCTTATGAGTATTGTATTCAATATATATTTAACTTATTATATTTGTTGTACAATGTTTGTATTCTGGGTTGGAAAATAAAAATTTATATTTGCACGGGGTTGATACAAAATCTCAACCCCCGGTGGCGCCCTAATGAGTCTGTGTAAGGGGTGGGACTTCCCCATCAAGGACCCAGCCCTTATTAAAGTGCAAAATTGTGTTTAATCGTTCATTACCCGGCCTGCAAGTTGCTCGACACTGTCGTGGCATCCCCTGTCTGCGCTGACCTGCGTTCTCCTGTTGTCTTTATCCTGTTTTGGGGTTCGCGTAGGACTAATCTAATTTGTCTTGTAAAAGCCCTTGTCCAGTGATTCCAACTTTTTGATGGTAAAAAATGTACTGTACATATTGAAAAAATAAATATAACTATATATATAAGCTTATTCTTCTACCTTAGTGGTAAAATATTTTGTTTTAGTTCCATAAGAATAATGTCCCAATAATACTTTCAACAATGATAAAAAGTTCCAAGTAGACGAATAGTAGGAGACCACCAATCAGGTTTTATGGAAGGGAGGTCAACAACAGACCAAATATTTATTCTAAAACAACTTATCTCGAAGTACTGGGAGTACAAAAAAGATAAATATGTAATGTTCTTTAATTTTAGCAAAGTTTACCACTCCATAAACAGAATAAATGACTGGGAGTATATTGCTGTGGAAAGTGATGAAAAAGCATGGTTTTGCTTACAAAATAATCCAGTTGGCAAAAATGTGTATAAATGAATCAGACACATTTTTGTCGTGCTACCTGTACCACTGTATGGATTAGAAACTTGGTCGTTTACAAAAAATCCCAAAAGTACCTTATTATCTTAGAAAACAAAATTTTGAGGAGGATTTTTGGTGTAATAAAAGACAAAAAAATCCGCGTGTTTTTGAGAAAATACGTGGAGAATTAGAAAATATAGAGAATTAAAAGAAATATATAGTAAAGCAGATATTGAGGTAAAAATTGAGAGTAGGAGGTTAAGATGGCTATGCCATATTAATCGTAGAAGTGAGAGGGTGAAGATGGTGCTGAGAAGTACACCAGAGGGCGGAAGACCATTGGGAAGGCCAAGAATGCGATGGGTGGATGAGTTGATGAAGGGCCTAAGAATAATGAGAGCAGACTTGGGAATGGCAGAAAAGCTTAGAGACATATGGTTGACGAGGCCAAAACCCAACTTTCCAATGGCCAATGGAGTAAAAGTAAGAGTAAGTAAGAATAATGTTAATTTTTTGAGAGAATCACTGGCTATACGATGGATGAGAAAAAATAGTTGTATTTAAATAATATTAATATGTATAAATTAAATATTGAGGTGGCAAATTATAGGTGAAGTGGTTATCTAGGGAATTAAATCATTATTTTTCAAATTTTATTTTCCGGACAAAGATAATTACCACCTAATGTTATGGTTTCATTTGACACCTCAATAATTTTTAACGACTGTCGAGCTTTAGTTATGATATCACAAAATGAACATAATTTTAATGGGACTAAAATTCAAGATGGTGGAGGTAATGCAGACTCTTAAGGCATATTTGACCATAGTGAGTCCTAGGTGAGTTGATGGCGTAGTTGGTAGTATGACAGATTCCAAACCCTAATCAGTTCAGCCATGGCCCGGAGTGTTTATTTGGTTATTAGTTCAACCATCCTAATTGGAGAATAATTTATTCTTACTTACCAGCGTTGAAGAAGGTGTACATTTCAAATTAAAAAAGCATGCTTCATAAACTCTCAGCATTTGCAAATAATTCTTATTCTGGTTTTGATCAGTATTAAGTAAGGTAAGGCTCGCGACGAGCATTCACTGTCTAGGCTATATAATGCATTGTCAGATTATATTAGGTCCACAGTCACAAGAATGATCTGGTATCTAACCAACTTAAACCTCCAGGAATTACATCTAATTGCATCTGTTCGGAAACGATTTAACCCTTTAGTGCTATCAAAGACAATCGTATCTTCATGGTATCTAATTAATTGTCTTTGGTGAAATGGGACGATATATCGTTGTTAGTTTCTACTCCGAGAAATGAAGTGGCATCTATTGAAGATTTAGTGATTTTTTAGTCGTTGTGTTGCCATGTATGAGTTGATACTGGAACTGGGCTGGACACTTTACACGGAGTCACCGTATGCCGCTCGGGAAGGTTTATACACAACAATAAAGCGCTTTCTCTGACGGTGTACTGAGGTACTGAGGTACTGCAGTCAGTTGATCACGACGTTCGCTGACGAGTGAAACGTTCGAAGCTATTGACACGGCCTGATGGGTGTAAAATATATGGTAATAATGGTAATACATAGTACAGTAATAATAATAATTTTTTGAAGACACATTTTTATTACTCACATTTAAAATTTACACAATATTTGACAATATTTTAAAAACATCCATATCGTGCTCATTTTAAAACTATTAAAAGTTTTCAGTACCTCCACCATCTTGGATTTTAGGCCCATAAGAACGATGTTAATTTGAGACAGCATTACTGATCACCCCATGGTCGTAAAAAGATGCTTGAGGTGTCAAATTAAAGGTAAAATAGTTATTTTTATTTCTTTTTTCACATCATAAAAAAGATAATCTATCAGGTATATTAGCGTGGTAATTATATTCTGGCGGGAAATAAAATACATAAAATATAATGTAACTCCCCAGATAATTACTTTACCTTTGATTTTACACCTCAATTATCTTTTTATGACCATCATTTAACCAGTAATACTTGCAAAAAATGGCATTCTTCTTATGGGCTAAAACAAAAATATTTAGCCTGTAACCCTGTAAAAAGTACGAACAGTATCATCCGTATTAACTGAAATTATCTTATTGGACTTTTCCAACGTTTTTTTAAATACAAAACTTTTCTGGATAAGGAGAAACACCTCCAGTTTTCAAGTGATTATCTAAGTATTTTTTAAATTATAGTTATTTAGTTATTGATATTCTATTCCTATTGCTAAGCAAATAGAATATCTAAAACTGAAAACTTTTAATTTTAAATTCTTAGGTAATCCCTTGAAAAAGAGCTAGTTTCTCCACATCCAGAAACGTTGTGTAGTGAACACAGACGCGTGAGAAAAGTTTAATAAGATTAGTAGATATTAGTAATTAATAACCAACGCCATTATGTAAGTGTCTTAATTCACGAAGTAGGGGAACCTTCAGGGGGAACTCCTTCAATTCATATGACTTCCGATCGAATCGTGACCTAATTTGGGATTTATCCAGAAATTGAAGGGATTTGAAGCCTAAGTAGAGATTGCATGAGGATCACTGGAATTGAAAGGGAGATTAAAACGCAATAATGCGAAATAAATGAGGGCCAGAGCAATGCAGGCATGAGCGGCTTCTCATCACAGTGCGATTAACTCGGCGATTTAATATACCAACTGTCAGAAGTGGGGTTTCATCATATTGGAAAAATAACCAAGGAGCAGCAGACCTACTCACTCAGACAACTTCCATTGATTTAGAAATTGTATTTAGTGATAATAAAACTCAGCAACTCAGCTACATCATAAGTTAAGATTCAGCCTTAACACTTTCAGCTCCATGAGTACAGATTTGACACATGCCATGCTATCTAACATCCATGATGCTAGGCAATAATATTCATATTAAGTTTAAACTACATACCAAAAACTGAGGTAATTTTCTTATTTTATATTGTTATATAAGGAAAATATATCACTTTAACAATTCTTCATAAGAATTACATGGAAATAGATATGTAGATTCCCTGCATTGAGAATAAATAGCCCCGCAGCAGACCTGCGTACTCAGTGAATTTACAATGCAATAATGAAATTATAATAATATATGACAAGTTTTATCAATATCTGCGATAATTATGAAAATTATTTACCTATTCTCCATAAGATTAACATGGGAAAGAGTGTGCAGGTTTGCTGCAGTGAGGAACACTGAAACTAGGCATTTATACCATAAAATATTTTTATCTTGACCATTTATACCAACTTTCATCAACATCTGTCCATAAATAAAGGAGATTGCCTATTCTCTATATGATTAGCATGGGAAAACAGTACGCAGGGTTAGATTTCACGATAAACTATAAGTTTTAAGAATAAATGGATGGATCTCAATCACATGAAGAAAAATATCAAGTTTCATCCGAAAATATAGATTGATAAGTGAAATATTAATTTTTCCTCATCCTCCATAAGATTAACATTGGAGCCCCACAATACAACGTACTGTGTTTAGATTTTTTAATATCTCGGTAACCGTTAGAGATAGAGTAAAACTTTGAGGAAGTTATTTGTGTAATTTTTTCTGCTGGTTCTAATGATGAAAGATAAAATTTAAAAACCTTTAAATTAAATATGAAAAACGCAAAAAACCCAATTTTTTAGTACAAAATCCCCCCAAACTACTCGTTCCCATTGACCAATATGTTTGGATTACGAACTCGTCCAAGCTAATGTAGGAATACACGTCTCTTCCAAATTTGGTCTTGATCGGACCATTTTTACAAGAGTTATCGTGTTCACAGACACTCACGCACACACACGCACACACGCACGCACGCACGCACACGCACACGTACAGTCAAACCTTGATATAACAAATATGAAGGGACTGAAGGATTGTAAATTGTGGTAATGTCTGCAGGATATTTCTATATTGAGGTTCACAGATCTTCTCGATAACGAATTGAATTGAATTTAACTTACTGTATTTTCATTACACAGATAACATGATGGATGAACATAATACGGAAAAAAACTAAAGTCGTTATAATTTAAATAGTGCAAGCTAGTTTTACTCGAAAGTATTACTGTACGTTCGACAAATTAAACTAAGAACAAATAAAAAAAGTAAAGAAAAATAATTGAGTCAATAACTTAATTTCAAAATAAACAGCTCAATTAAGGAAATAAAAAACTGCAGTTGTTTATAATATCTGTACAATACGTGAAGTATTGAAGCACGGAGCTAAAGCAACTTGTCGACTGTTCTGACAGATGATTCGGATTGGGACACGCTTAAACGTACGTTGTATCGAGGTGAAATACGTTGTATAAAGGTCCGACACAGTAAAATTCGTTATGTAGAGGAAAATTTAAGTTTGCAAGTTATATTAAAAATTCATAATATCAAGGTTTTGACCATAGTTTATTCGTAGTATAGAGGTAGTAGCATTTGTGTGCTATTCACAGTTCAAGGGAATTTCACACATTCGATAAATCAAGGAATTCGTTACATTTAGGTTCGTTACATCAAGGTTTGACTTTGTATACATAACGACTACGGTTATAGCTCTATTTATAAATTGAACATCTCAACACCTGATCTCTTATCACCGGTTGGACTGCAAATAAAGTTTTTGTACGACAGACAGTTACTAATTTTAAAGTTCCATTGTTTGCTTGCACAAATAAGTATAACAATTTGTCGTAATTTGTTTAAGTATCCTTAAACACCGTAAGAGCTCGTAATCTGCTGCAAGCAGTCAGTGTAGTCCAAACGAAATAAAATAACAAAGGGAAACAAAGCAGGTAAAATTAAATTCCTTACTATCCCCTTTCATAGAATTGCATACGCACATGCATACACTAATTCTTTTAGCTGAAATAGCTACCTAACCAGGCAGGTATTTTAAGCCACGTTCGAATGATAAATGAGTTTAAAATGATTGTGTAGCAATTTTGTAGTCTAGTTACTGACTAAGACCGACGTGTAAACCATTGACATTGAATTGTAACCCTTTATGACTGGCTACTTGTAATAGCTTGGAATATTTAATCTTTCATTGTGAGATGCTTCCTAGGGTCTTGATTGAATGAACACAAGAGAAGATCTTGATAACTTTAATGAATACTTAAACATTTCATAAAATGTGGTAACTTATAGTATAAAATATCCTACTTTGGAGTTTCCTTTAAAATTTTTCTATTTCCTTAAAGATATTTTCAAACAGATTATTTATTTTATAAATGTTTATTTACACATTCCAATTATAGGAGTGCCTACCTAGTCCATTGGGTTTATAATATTAAACGCTACATATATTTACACAAGTATGAAAATACCTTCGCAAATCATACTTGAGGTTATAGAGATATACAATTCACCTATTCGTGAAACGGTTACGCACTTTTTCTAAAATAATTACCCTGTTATTTATATTTAAAATTATAAACAACATTAATAAACAAATTCATCTTAACAAAATTATTTTATACAAATAATGTTCCTTTCCAGACCAATATATAGTCTCTCCTTTTAATCAGGACTTTTCTTCAAGCTGGATATATATTATTTTAGGTTACTATAGTTATTATTATTACTATTTCTTTTTCTCCTTGCAATGATTTAATCCCCTATCCTTTATTTTTATGTTTAGCAAAGGTTAAACATGCCAAGCGATTGCAATCCATCCAACACCCATAAGTATATCAATGCCTAATTAGGTGACTGCATAGAAGAAGGACGCAGCAGCTGACGCATCACAACACACCATTCCATTGGGTTGAGGTGCACTCACTTTATCCAACCTGAGCAAAGCAACAATTAAAGACCAAGACATTTTACAGACGGTTAAAAACGTAAATAAATTACCTTGGTTCACATTACTCAACCAAATTCACTAAAAAGTTTGGTATTACGATTGGTTATGCCCCCAAAACTGTCTAACAATTAATAATAATTTAACTAGTTTTCTCTTTTTGTTATTTTCAAAAATTGTATGATTATTTTTGGAAAATAAATTATTGAACGATATTTAGATAAAATTTAAAGAATATGATAGTTTTATCGAAGGTTGTCGTTTTTAAATTTACTTAAGGAAGGAAGTATGGGTCAGTTCACTGGTACCGTTAATTTGTATTTTTTTCGTTTACATAGTCCTACATACATTTTTATAAACTAAATTTATAATAAATAAGTTTATGCAGTTACAATTCATAGCCTGTGCGTCTTTGTAATGGGAAATGCATTATGTTCAAAGCTAATAGGCTTGTGTGCGTGAGGCTTCCGATATGAAAAACGTGCCCGAAAAACGTGATATGGCCGTCGAACCCTGGCGTCCACAGCTAGCCCCCACTATGATCTGTATTGAGCATAACAGCACCTCTTATTCGATCATTTAGATTTGTTGGATGAATACCATTAGTTTTCGTTAAGGTGGAAAATATTAATAGTTGGTGTTTTGTTTATCTCCTGATTTTTCTTTATTTTTCCAAACCATTGTCCACTTACTAAAAACAAGAGGAATGCATTAAACCCATTATGGGGGTAGATGCAAAACAGTTATACACTCTAAAAAGTCTGTTTTCATTATCCTGAAGCTGTACTATGTTTGGAAAAACTCCATTTAACCCATTCAACAGTTTTGGAAGGGGTATCTATACTTCTGACTAACCCTATATATAATCTGTTAAAAGTAACGCTTGCATAGCCCTTTAATAGTTACGGACGTAATCGATCTCGCCTTTGCAACGGAAATATAACAGCTAGTTTAAAGCTATCCGGTACATTGTGAGATCTGAACATTACATTATACGTTTTACAAAGTTTTTGTAAAACCTTTTCTAAACTGTTTTTGTTAAATTCATATCGAATCTCATCGCTCCCGGGTGCTTTATTATTTTTTGCCGGTGATAACAGCTTTAATTTCTTACATACCTTCATCGCGATCAAGATAAGCGTCTTCAACTAGTGGCTCGGCGTAATTAATACCAAACATCTGCACAGGAGGATTCAACAGATTTTTTAAATACAAAACCCATTCATCCACCTTAATTAAAGCCACTTTATTTTATTAACTTTCTTCCTTCTAAAACTGTTTATTGCTTCCCATGTACATTTGCTATTAATTTGACTATTCAAAGCAGACAATAACTTATTTTTAAACTCATATTTTTCCTGTTTACACAGTATTTGAATTTTTATTTTCCTCTAAATACTTACACCTTGCACCTAATGTGTTAATATTTCTAAAAATATTCAACAATTTAAAAACTGTGTCCTGTGTGAATAGCATTGCCAACTAAACCATGACTGTTTAGCTTTAAAACAATAACCACTGTTCAGCTTATTCCCAGGCTTAGAAATTGCAGCGGTTTTAATAGCATCAATTAAACTCTTTATATTAGATTGATAACAACCACAGATGTTCATACCTTCTGAAACACAACTTAATTTATTTTTAAAAATTTCCTCATCTTTATCAGTCCATTTTAACCTGGATAGTAAAGGGAGAGCTGTACCAAAGCCCTTATCATGCACGCTGTACCTCATCATTAACTGCAACTCTATCGGCATATAGTCTGAACCTAACCGTCTTACAACGCTAAAATCTTTTACTACATCTAGACAATCTACTGAGACCAAGGCATAATCAATTACAGATGCCCCTTGTGACACTATACAAGTAAATTCTCCTTCGCTATCACTAAAGAATTCACTTAAAGAATTATTGATAATTCTTTAACATTATACACATTGTTGACATGAATAATATTAAAATCATTAACAACTGAAAAACTCAAGCTCTAATTAATTCCAAGTACAACTCCCAAATTAAATAAAGTAATTACCTATCACCCTCCTAAAATTAAAGGGTCTTTGAGCAAATTGAATATTTCCTTTGAAACCATTAAAAAATCAATAATATATTTTTTTCGTTTTTAATGACAAAGGTTTCTAACAAAATAGAAATATCACACTCGCTAAATAGTTATATAAATGAACTACTACTAACCTTGGACTTAAGTACACACACATTATAGGAAACCACTTTTAGATTTTGTCCATGTCTGATGGTAGCGTCTTCATCTCACTCGGGATCATCTAGGGGGGTCTGCGACGACCCTGCTGTGGTCTTCGGCGTTTCCGAGGATGATCCTGATGTTGCGTCCTCGGCTCTCGCATTCCATGGTCGTTTCTGTCATCCCCTTTCTGTGAGTCCAGAAATGAAGCTGGAGAAATCTTGGCTGGTGGTCTGGCGGAGTTTCTCGACTCTACTTTGCCTTCCTGCCCACGATTCACCATCCACCCACTGGAATCGGCAGTTGTCTACAACTAGGTGGTCGAAATTAATTAGCATACGTCTCCTACCCCCAGACTCTTTCAAGTTCCGTCCGGATCACCATCAGATGCGATCTCGGATTTCTTTAGGGAAGTCACGATGAACCACAAACCGGCCCCCTTCAGTTTACTTGTTTTTGACACAATGTAAATGTAATCGTAATCTTCTTGTAAATGTGCTATTGTACTTTTTTTTATCATTCCCTAGATGATTTTCCCTGTTTACCCACTCGTTAAAGTTACAACCAAACATATCCTTACTTAACTATACGCTTACAATCCTCTGGTTTACCGTTACACTTGATACCTCTGAAGCTCAGCGACCGTGACTCTAGATCAATTAGCTTAGCACTTATCGTCCTATTTTCCCTTTTTAATTCACAAAGCTGCTCTTGCACTGCACGATTACTATCAGATAGCCTAATAACCTCACTAGAGAGCTGCTCGAAATCCTCCTTACTCACAAGGCTGCTAATTTGCTGGTCCAGAAGGCCGCTGAACACCTCGGTTAACTTTCCCAGGGTCAAGCTGTCTACAAGCTGACCCCTGGCTCATATCTTGGCTGATGTCTTGGCTCGTCTGGTATCAGTCGCGAGCTCCGGGGACGGATTTGGCCACGAACGTTTATTTATTCGCGACGACTCAGGCCTTTCATTGTATAAGGCCCCCCCCTTATACAATGAACTTTTTCCAACGCCATTACCTCAACCGACGCAGGCTAATATCTGCTACAAACACTACTACAACCATAAGTCAAGTTACAATTCAGATATTCAAATATTTTTTACCTTGTAGGACCTGACTATAGCTACATACTGTAGCGTGCAAAAGAAGATGCAACATATTACTATCAACATATTACTATTAGGCAGAAAGGTTTTCTCAATTTTTAAAGAAAAAGCAAGCAAGCTTTTACTTATCGTGCTATAAGATGCAAATAACGGAATGTAGAATTATAAAAAGGAAAAAATAAAAAATATAATAATAAAAAATTAAAAAAAATTAGTGATTTTCAGGTTGAGTACCTCCTTAAGCACGTAAACTCGAAATATATCATTTGCATAAACTTGGCTAAAACACTGTACAACTTTTCCCGGTGGTATGCCAACAAGAGTTTCCTCTCCGTCCCTGCATGTTGCCCCTACGGTTGTAGTAGCACCCAATGTACTGTAAGCCCCCAATAATACAGACCCACTGTGTTTATGATGTCGTCTCAAAGATTTGTGGGTCAGGGGGAAGTCACAAACCCTAACACAACAAAAACCCATTCCGAAAGAAAATATTTCTGAGTTTATTGTCGATAAATCTATCGCCAATGTTAGAAAATATAATTACATACACATAGATATAACGATCTCTAACTTCGGAAATATAAGTAAATATTATTAAAGAACATAACGATGGTATAAGAAATAAAATTATTTGTAATATAGTGAGATTTATAATTATTAATACTGTTTGATTTATAGTAACTTTTAAAGCATGGACCATAACATGGTGCCATAATAACTTTCTCAACAACTTGAAATATAAATAACCCTAACTAATATTTAAGTTTTTTTTGGTTGAATATCCACAGTTTTTACTATATTACAACAAAATGTGCCGCTAACTGATGACCATGTTGTTGACTACTGGAGGGATTTCAAGGCCGGAATCTTATCCAAACCCAGAGGAAGTTTTTTCTATAGGTGCATGTCAACAGAGATTTTATTGTACTAGTCAGCGGATTAAAGGTGAGTCCCCCAGACCTATAGGGATGGGTATGTCAGATTTAAAAAAAATGGCGTCCCATTCAAAGTTTAGTCCCAAAATGACCTTTAATGGAGTCTGGGGTCTCCAGCTAGACCTCTAGCCCAATCCACCATTCCAACTTTGAGCATCAACCTCCTCTGACGAGTCAAATGATTTTCACTTGAAGTATACCTTTAAAAATGTCTGCCAATGCACTCAGTATTTTAATCTAGATTGATAAAAGCCAGCTACAATCCCATTTGGCAACAATACTTCTTAGTAAATTTTCATTTTAGGAAGAAACATATTCTACATCTTACAAGCTGCGATTGGAATGTATTTATAATATTTGTGAAAAAGTACCATATTATAGTGACATTTTATTGATTTAATTCGATAAATGGTCCACATATTTCCCAAATGAAAATAAGTGAATTGGGGTTTTTAATCAACTAAGTACAACGTGACCGATGGTTCAGTAATTTCGAATTGAGCTGCACGGTTTGTCCCGGTGAACCTTTGTCCTTCTCATGACAATGGTCGGCCTCACTTGGTGAAGGAGAAAACACAACTCGGCATGAAACAACCATTCATTAGGTAGCAGCAATTCTGCATTACCTGCGTTTCAAGACTGCAACTGCTTATAAAAGATTGACATAACCTAAATGTAGTAACCACCATGAATTGTAAATTTTTAAAATACATTTTGATCTAGGTGTGGTCTCTAAAAGGGTACATAAAAAAATACTTAAATTCATGGCCAAATGAAAAAATATTGAAATACTTAAACTATAAATACTTATTACCTTAATTCTCTTTCTTTGGGGAAGCTGATGAGCTATGAAGTTTTGACTTAAACTACAAATAATAAAATTCACCTTTTTGACAGCTTTCCTTCATTGGAATGATTTTTTATCCTCAGTTGCCCATCACTATAAGGCGAGGGCTTGTGCGGTGAATCAAAAACAGTGAGGTACCGTAGTGGTATTAGCAAATAGTCACTTGGGCATGCCAGAGGCTACCACTCAGGATATGAAATGAGTCGCCGGCCGCTGGTTTCGATTCACAAAACCAAAAGGTATGTACTGGGTAGTATGTAGTGTGCAGTATATACTTTTCAGTGAGTAATATTTAGAGTGTAGTTTGCAGACTGCACAAAGTAGTGTGCAGTGTGCAGTGTGCAGTGTGCAGTGTGCAGTGTGCAGTGTGCAGTGTGCAGTGTGCAGTGTGCAGTGTGCAGTGTGCAGTGTGCAGTATGCAGTGTGCAGTGTACAGTGTACAGTGTGCAGTGTACAGTGTGCAATGTACAGTGTGCAGTGTGCAGTGTGTAGTAAACAGTGTACAGTGTACAGTGTACAAGCGTGCAGTGTACAGTGTACAGTGTACAAGCGTGCAGTGTACAGTGTACAAGCGTGCAGTGTACAGTGTACAGTGTACAAGCGTGCAGTGTACAGTGTGCAGTGTACAGCGTGTAGTGTACAGTGTGCAGTGTACAGCGTGTAGTGTGTAGTGTGTAGTGTGCAGTGTACCGTATGACAAAGTGAAGGTTTGCAGTATACAATGATAACACGATGTAAGTGGCGTACAAACAACAACATGGCAAAATGAAGAGACTTGTTTACCCACTTTCTGCATGTTGTGTGTGCCATGGTATTGTGTGGGACAATGTTAGCTTCGAGAGAGGATTGCTTCATGCAACATGTGCAAAATGAAAGTAATAACGTAATAAGCTGTACCGGGTTCCTTAAAAAAGTAGCATACCTAAAAATATTGTAATATTAAGAAACAACTACAAATTTCTAAAACAAACTTATTGCAAGAAAAAATATACTGATAAATATTATTTATAATATGAGAGTAAAAATGATAAAAATCTAGTCTAGTATTTTAATGTTGCTTTATTCTAGGTTTGTACTATTCTATTTGTACACGTGTATGGTTGTTGATGTTAATTTATATTTTACTTAAGTTGCTTTTTTGGTGTGCATAAAAAATCTTACTGCATATTGGAAAGTTAAGAGTAGCTATATAAATAGGACGGAAAAAAGTTGGCAAAATAACTTTTAAGAGTATATTTGAAAATAAATAATAAAAGTTTTTATCGGAATCAAATACAATAGTTTTCCAAAGCCGGTCGTAGCTGATATTGTAGGCACTTTATAGTCTTGTTGAATAGACATAGATCCACCTGAGAACATTGATATAGGACACTAATTGAGGCCTCTGAGCCCCTTCGTGTACTGGACCCTGTCAGGGCTTACGGATAAGTCATATGGGTGTAGTGACAGAGAGAAGCTATAACCCAGAGAGCTCTATAACCCGAGTCAAGTTATTATACGATTCTCAATGGGTGTTAATTTTCAGTCTAGTACATCAGTATACCTACACTCTATGAATAGGTATACTGATGTAAAAACTAACTCGTAGGACGTCTTTATAACTTTAAAACAAAAAGAGATATCACAACCAAATTTGGCATATCACTTACTGGTAATAGTAAGTTACTTCTTGTATATATATAGTTATCGGATGCCACCTAGGCTATGCGGGACGGCCATGGAGAGTAAGTTGAAAATTGTTAAGGTGAGCATAGGTAGGTACATCAAATTGAAGGTCTTATTGATCTAAAACCTATGCTGCAAACCCAATCTTAAAAGGTTGATGTAAAACTAGGTACTTTGGTATTCGTCGAATGCCACTTAGTCACCGACCTGCAGTGCTCTGTGGAGTTAGGTTAGATTGATTATTGATAGTGTAAATATTATTAACGAGATAAAAATATCAATAAAGAACCTAATTTAACTCCGCAGAGCTCTGTATGTCGGTAATATAATAATATTACGTAACGCAAAAGTGGCATCCGGCTAATACCAAAGTACCCAAAACTATGTAGTAGTGGTTTGAAAATGGAAATTTATAAAGGTCCAACTGCCATAATTTAGTTTTATATCGACCTTTTGAGATCCAGTTTCAGGTGTTTTATTCCAATTAAAATAACCAACAATTTGATACCAAATGTCACTTATGCTGTGCTTACGACTTTCCTGTAACTCCTTATCGATCGAATAAGGAGTTACAGGAAGTTCTCCAGTTTTTCTAAAACCGGAAAAGGCCGATCCAAAACAAAATGACGGCCATTAGTATTTCATAACTTTACATTTTCAAACCACCGCCATTTTGTTTTTCGTAAACCTTTTAAGACCGGATTTGGTGCATTGTTTTTATTCCACCATCACGCTTATTTTGATGTACATATGAACCTATGTTTACCTTTAAGATTTTCAACTTACTCCCCATGTACCGTCTCCCATAGATGAAATGCGATCAACATACTCAAAAACGTAGCGTACTACTAGTAATAACATTCTAAATTTGGTTGTAGTATCTCTTTTCGTTTTAAAGCTATAAAGTTGTCCTAATATATAATTGTCCCTGTATAAAACACATAGAACTAATCTATTACATTATATTTCTTGGCGACTTCAAAAATTAAAAGCCCCAAAATGTGTTTTTCAAAACAGGTGGGTGGTGTGTTATTTGAGAATCTAATAACTATAAAACAACAAATATTTATTTGATAGGATTGTGTTTGAGAAATTTAATTTTTTCAAGGGTTCTATGGGTTCGGGGATACCCTTTTTTAAATGCACAAAAAGTGAGTTGGTGGAGAAGTTGAAAGCGCGATGGACTCCGTTTGCCTTGATTTATATTCCGGAGATGCCAATCAGTTTGATCAGTTCTGTCCTCCTTGTGATATTGACTCATTCCTATATTTGCTTGTTACGCACAGAAGTGTATTATAATTGGGGGGGGGGTAGGGTTTAGGTATAAGGTAGACTACAATAATATATAGGCTAATGCCCTCCTTGAGAAAAAGAAATGAGACTCCTTGAAATATTTTCAAGGGCACTCATATGTAAAAATTAATAAATTATGAAAAATTATGGAACTGGAAAAATAAATTATAACCTGTAATAAATTGATGGAAGACATTTAAAACGGAATAGTGAATATAATTGAAACAAGGAATGGGTTTTAAAGTAATATAGTTGAAATGTTCTGAATTGTTTTCAATTCTTAAAATTGTGTTGGTTGTAAAGGTTAGGCAGTCATGTGTATGTAAATTTTATTCATCAAATAAATAAGTACAAGGGGCAGAAAATGTAGACAAGATAACGCCAGAGCGAAAAATAATTTGGATTCAAGGAGCCTTAAATCTGAATTTCCCGCTCTCAGTTTATTAATATAACTAACAAAAACAAGGTATAAAAGGGAAGTACACTAGCCTAAAATAATAAAGCACAATGATAAACGATGATTCAATAGATTTTGAGAAAATAATTGGGATCAATTTGCTCCTGATTTTAACTTAATAATTTTCCTATAACAATAGTCTTTGGACTCTTTTGTTAGGCCCATTGTTGGGATTAATTCATATATAATAGCTACAAAATACAAATTAAACGATTGATCTAATGAAATGATTACAATTTGACGTACGCAAAGTCATATGCTAATTTACAATGATTAATGTTTTCCGGAGGGGCTAATGATGAAAGAGCTTAATCTGGTTGATCTCTGGGCTTGTGGTTCAAATATATCTGTGAACTTGAACAGCTGACAAAACCCCCTTCGCCACCCCCCAGGCCCCAGGCCACATTGATCTTACCTACCACTCGTGGCTTGCCGGTGGACTGGTGGACAGCATGAGTGGTGCTGTCGGTCTATGTTATTTCAAAATAAACAAAATCACTTAATTGAGTCAAAGTAAACTTCTAAAAGTAACCCTTAAAATTCAAAATTTTAATGAAATTATTGCATTTTTAAATGCTTTGGTTTCAAAAATTTATGTCACACTTATAAAATTTAACACTTACTAAAAGTTAAAAGGTTTTGGGGGATGCTCAGCCCCCCGAGGAAATAATTTTTTTAGTGAGCATTGGTTGGTGTAGCCTTAAGCTTGAATTTTCATTTTAGGTTCTTTTTTCATGTTATTGCGGACATTTTACATCACAATTAGTTTCAAGGAATCTGAAACCTAAAGCAGAGTGCCAAGAGTGCTTCTTCAGCCCTTGTGACGTATGTTTTTGTATTCTGGTGTTGTCTGTGTGACTTTTGTTGTTAGTTCTTATGTGTAAGTTTTTTAATGCTTTATACATTTTCGTTTTCAGCTGCATTTCGTTTTACTCAGCATTATGTACTAATCTTATCATGTTCTAGATTACAGCTCACCTGAGTACGGGATTAGATTCCATATCCCATATCTCGAAATTAACTGAAACTTTGTTTTACCAATCGTTATTTTTCATGCTTGACATAAATCATAAACCGATTGCGTATATATTTTGAATAAAGATTGATTGAAATTGGCTATGCTACCTTGCTTCGAGAGTCCGTAGTGCAACGTTTAAAAACTATTTTGTACTTGATTTGTTGTTTTGTACTTGACTCTTTAGCTGCCTAAAGTTATCTTATATATTTTTTCTTTTATTTGGTGTCATTTGAAAGGGAATTATAAAGTATACAGATATATCTGGTTAGAATTTCCAATTTTTACTCAGGGGATACATTTTAAACTATTTAATAGCAAGCTATCAAATAATTATTATTTTCACATGTGTGAGTACACATCACTACCGTATACGGTCCAAAGCTGTGATCCGAAGACAGTTAGACATCTTCAACGACCTGAGACCTCCGGGACCACCTCGTCACATATGCACCCACTTCGAGTTGTGAGTTGTGTGAGTTACACACACTACCGGATACAGCGAGCATCCATAACAGCTGTGTAACCGAGGAAACGGGACAGTATCTTCAGCGACCTGGACCTCTCGGGACCTCGTCAACATATCGCCACACTTGAGTGTGAGTTGTGGAGTACACACACTACCGGATTACGCGAGCATTCAAAGTCTGTGTAACGTGAAAAAACCCGAGACAGTGTGCACATCTTCAGACGACTTCCTGGGACCTCGGAGCATATTGCTGATAAATATTTTGGCAATAAACATATTCTGATATCATACCAATCCATGAAAATTCACGTAAATCATCGTCGTGTTAGTGTGAGTTGTGAGTACACACACTACCGGATACGCGAGCATCCAAAGCTGTGTACCGAGACATACATCACAAGCTCGGGAGCAAATATCGAGAGCTGTACGCGAGCATCCAAAGCTCCGACAGTGCGACACATCTTCAGCGACCTGGACTCGGGACCTCGTCAAATATCGCCACACTCGAGTGTGAGTTGTGTGAGTACACACACTACCGGATACGCGAGCATCCAAAGCTGTGTATCCGAGACAGTGCGACACATCTTCAGCGACCTGGACCTCGGGACCTCGTCAAATATCGCCACACACTCGAGTGTGAGTTGTGTGAGTACACACACTACCGGATACGCGAGCATCCAAAGCTATGTATCCGAGACAGTGCGACACATCTTCAGCGACCTGGACCTCGGGACCTCGTCAAATATCGCCACACTCGAGTGTGAGTTGTGTGAGTACACACACTACCGGATACGCGAGCATCCAAAGCTGTGTATCCGAGACAGTGTGACACATCTTCAGCGACCTGGACCACGGGACCGAACCATCGGTGTGTGGTCGGTATTCTAATCATACGAGTACAAAGTGATGAAATGTTAGCTAATGTGGTGCACTCTGACGATCATCTCGCAAACTAGGGCGTCGAAGATGGTAAATGCTGGCTAATTACTTTTTGATCCAACTTCTAATGCACCAGGATCATCCTCTATCTGCCCTAAAATCTGCTCTCTTGTTTATTTAACCTTCGTAAATATATTTTTAGCACACAATCATTTTTCTCAGCATATTTAAATAAATATCAATATTCTATTGCAATTTTCTAAAAAAAAATAAATGTCAAAATACATGTACATTACTTAACTATTATGTGCAATATTGTCTCAACATGAATACAAAAAATAGAGATAAAATACATGTTAAAAAGCAGTATAATCAACAAATTCATCAATAGTGTAAAAAGGATTATTTAAAAGTAATTTGTGTAGTTTAGCTTTATAAATATTTTCAGGGTATTTCTCTTAAATCTAATCTAATTTATTGTACATCTTTAAATCAAGATCTAAATAAGTGTTGTGTGACCTTGACAGCCTTTGATGCTACATCTGGTATTATAATCGTGTAGATCTCTTCTCGGTGGTAAATTTGAAAGATTATTTCGTATATTCAACAATAAATTCTAAATATACACGTTTATTAATGTCAAATATTTCAATTGAATGAATAAAGGTTAACAATATTCTACTTTATTTGAGTCTGTTATAATTCTGACAATTTTCTCCTGCAGGAGTAAAATTTCTAGTGCATGGCAACTACTACCCCTTGAAAAAATACCATATGCCGCTACGCTTTGAAAGTAGGGAAAATATGCTGATCTTAGAAAATAAATAATAAATAATAGAAAGCCTAGCTGATATAACTTTTATTTGTGGTTCCCAGGTCAATCTATTATCAATAAGAATTCCCAAAAAATTAACAGTTTCAAGCTCATGATGGTCATATATGGTCCTTAAACTAAAAAGAAGACTTTAAACTATTTATGTTATCGTTACCGTACTTTTAAATAATTAACTATTATATATTTATTATACTATATACTATTTACACATTCTATTTTTTCACTATAGTACAATTAACTATTTAGATTTGTAATAATTTTTATATTATTACTATTTATTAATAACTAAATATCTATATATTTACTTATTGTATATACTATTTACACATTCTATTTTTCTACGTAGCATTTAAAATTTATTTATTATAGTATATACTATTTTTGTTGTTTATATCATACTATATTGTATTTTTGAACCAAATGGAATTTTCCGTAAATAAAGAATAAGGAGACAGTGCTCAGAAACATGTGCAGGGTGCTCGGTAGTTTATTTCCCTACTAAATATAACATTTGAACTGTTAATATAGGATCAAAGTTTAGTCGATTCGTAGTCTGTCTGTTGGTCTGTTCTGGAAGGGTGCCAACAAGTCTCTTTAAAAAACAGATGTCGTTTAAAGTTTATTCTTAGACTATGAAAAACAGTGTGACTCCCAATATATAACTACGTGATGAATTTAAAATCTCTGAGGACGCAGGTATGACATGTTTACATACACAGTAACCCACTCAGTCACGGGAATCGCTCCTTCGAGGGGATGGCGTCTTTCAGTTTATTGTCCCGGAATCAACGAGTTTTGAAACTTAATTATCTAGAGATTTCGAGGGAAAATATCGCCACACTTGAGTGTGAGTTGTGTGAGTCGACAGCCTGTGGCAGAAACGCTTTGGTTTGGCAAGGTTTCGAAAACAAAATTCCAAATGTAAGCACGATAACCTTCAAATGTACCTTCAGTCTTCGTCAGAGGTGGCAAATTTGGTTTCAGCCCACTAAGGACAATAGTTTGTTAACAACATTAGTCACCTGATGATCGTAAAACGTAAATGTGTTAAACTACAGTTATGTTAGGGGAAATAAACATGATGAAATTTGTTTTGGCCACTAAAACCAAACTAAATATCCATGCTACGTTATACATTATAACAATATACTCAATATAATAACATGCATTGGCCGGCTTTTGAATGTAGTATACAATTACTGGTAATAGTAAACTATTGTTTTGATACATGGTATTCGGATTTCACGTAGTTAAGCTGAGCAAGCATAGGTTAGGTATATGTAAATAAAATTAAAGGTGTTTTTGAACTAAAAGGTATTCTGAAAACCGGACCTTAGACACAGAATATCGAAGAAAAAGGCAGTATGCGGCCTTTATAACCGTTTAGGATATTATTAGGTGACTAATGAAGAACATTTGAAAAACCTACTTTAAATGAAGATCAGTAAGCATTTCCTTCAACTTATACATTTTTGTTATTCGTAAGTATAATAATTTATTAATACATTTTTAAAACTTTGAACACCATTGACATCCTACTCATAAACCTTTTGAGGTCCGGTTTGCGGTATTGTTTTTTAGTTTAATAAGACCTTTAATTTGCACACATCAACCTATGGTTAGCATTAATATTTTCAACTTACTCCCCATGGATTTCATCTTACGCCCCCCTAGGTGACATCCAATCACGAACACAAAAATGAAAAAAACACTTACTACTCGATTACCAGTAATGAAAAGTGGAATGTGGTTGTGATATCTCTTTTCGTTTCAAAACTATAAAGTAGTCCTAAGACATGATTGCCACCTTGTAAAACACCTCAAATATTTTTTTATGACTTTAAGTAAAGAGTGGTAATGGAAAACTCAATTATTTTATACTTGCAGTAAGCCAGTTCTTTGTACGGGTTGTAGGATTCAGTTTAAAGAAGAAAGATCATCATACCAAAATGTAAACCTGAAATCCTAAATAAATCAATATAAAAAATAAATAAATACTCAGCTTTATTATTTAGAATTACTTTACAATTAAATAGATTAGAACATTTATACCATTATTATAATTAGTTATACGTTAAATAACTTTTTAATATAGTATGATTTAGAAATGGGTTTAAAATCAATGGCCAATATAAACTAACTAATATTGATTCGACAGCTGGTTTTACTTTCTCCCCTTATACATAGTATATGGAGAAAGTATTGTTTTCGTCAAAATTTTCGAATTTGATTTGACAGTGGATATATCCGTTTTAGGGTCCCCTGAATCCAAAAAAGTGGGTTTTCACGTGATGTCTGTCCGTCCGTGTGTCTGTGTGTCTGGATGTGTACAGTGCCACAGCCTACCCCGTTGGTCCGATTTAGATGAAATTTGGCATGTATATATATAGTCACCGTATCTCCAGGCGTTTTTCATTTTTTTGAATTTTTGATTTTTAAGGGTAGTTCACCCCTAAAAACCCTTAAAAAACGTGAAAAATCCAATTTTCTCAAAAACGGCTCTAACGATTTTGATTAAAATTTAATAGTTTATAGTGCACAGAGTACTAAATAATTTGACACCACCCGCATGCCTGTAAAAATGACGGTTCAAAAGTTATGGGCTTTTAAATGTCAAAAAAATCAAATTTTTAAATTTTCAGCAAAAACAATAAAAGTAAAGTATAGCTTGACTGGTACCATTGAAACCAGCTTAAAAAACTAAACAAATTAGTATTTTGAATTATTTGTCTACGACTAACGGTTCCAGAGAAAAGTTAAATTTACTGTCCACGATAAACGCAGTACGTTGTCTGAAAGCGCCCAATGTTATTCTTACGGAGAATATAAAAAAATCAATTTCTTCCTCACTTTACAACCATTTTCTATGAAACTTGGCATAAAGTGTAAAGTCGAATCACCGAACAAAACCAGCTCAAAAAAGCTTAGTATTAGGAACCTCGGGGACATCGTCAAATAACGCCACACTCGATGTGAGTTGTGTGAGTACACACACTACCGGATACGCGAGAGCATCCAAAGCTGTGTATCCGAGACAGTTGCGACACATCTTCAGCGACCTGGACCTCGGGACCTCGTCAAATATCGCCACACTCGCGTGTGAGCTGTGGTGAGTACACAACACTAAACCGGAATACGCGAGCATCCAAAGCTGTGTATCCGAGACAGTGCGACACATCTTCAGCGACCTGGACCCTCGGGACCCAATTTGAACAATAAATTATTAAATGATATTTAGAATAACTTTTTAGAACATGATAGTTTTATTACAGATTGTCTTTTTTTAATTTACTTAAGGGAGAAAGTATGTGTCAGTCCACTGGTACCGTTTATTTTTATTTCTATTTAATCTTTAAATTAAAAAGACAGCTGATTATTATCACTAGGTCATTCATTGAAAACTGAATCAAAATGCGAGTAATATCACGTAAAAGTGGGTTTTAAATGCTCGTTATTTACTTTTCAAGGGGCGGCGGGCGATTTCAAGCATTTACAAACCTTCTTTGGAATGTAGAGAATACATGAAATAAGTTTCATTGTAATCGGTTCTCCCGTTTTTTTCGGAGAAGACGGCGTAAAATGCCTCCTGGAGCGTCACAGACAAACAGACAAAAATTGAGATAAGACCGGTTTCGGCTTCTCTAACGCACAAAAAGTAAAAATAACTAAAAAATGAATAATTCTGAGCAATGTACAGACAAAACTCTAATTTTATTTATATAGATTGTTTTATGAGAATCAAATCGTTATGGCAAGCACAATTTAGCGTTTTTAGGATATTCAGCTACACATTTATGAATTATTTAATTTGTATAAATAGTAATATTAACAATAGTATAAAATGAACTTTATTGCATTATGATAATGATGTGTTGTATTAACAAAGATAGACAGCGAGAAGCATGGATTTTATTGAGAAGAGCGCAGGAAACAAGGTTTGATATTCGAAAACGTGGAAATGGCTACGTTATATGGATTTATGAAAGAGTTAAATTTTTTCTTTCAATTGCATATTTGCTGATTTTAAAATTAAATCAAATTGTATTCCTGCTACGAACGATGTTGTTTAGTCAAATAAAGTCAGTTATTTTATAGCTTCAAAAAAAAGCTTTAACTGCCCATCGCGTAAGGACTTTGCGGTTAGGTAAGAGTCTGGCGTAGGGTACAAACAGAACAAGTGGGCTGAGGGTCGAGGAAGTCACCCACGCTGTCATTGCAGCTCAGAACATAGGAGAGTGTGTGTTGTGTGAGATGTGTGTTGTGCGTAAATAATAATAACAAATCCAAAAATGAGAAATGCCAGCGGCAAATTGACTACCACTTTACTCATCTCGACCTCATGTTGAGTAGCCCTCGGATCTCTGAATAATACTAGAAAGGTTTAAAGTACCTGTACTGTCAGGTCATCCTGTAGTTATAGTGAAAGCAACCACGGTTTCGAACTATCTCATGAGTTCATTTTCAAGCTCAAACATCGAAGTGGCCATAAAATTGTATTATGGACTGTATTAAAATTGAGAGCTCGGACGAAAATTGTATGTTAAGGGATTTCTGGTATCTCTGGGTGCTTGCGCTGTTGTGGCAACGGCTCTCCCAGGTGCCGGCTCACACGTAGTTAAAGTTAGAAACACGAACGCTGGTGAATGCTCTAGCAAGGCTTCGGCTTTAGACCCTCGGTAGAACCTCCGGTCGTAAGATCCTACCGATTGGGCCCCTTCTCTTTCACCTTGGGAGTTGCTGTAAGCGCTGTCATACGTTAAGGTGCACGGAGTGGAGGGAGCTTCACTTCCTCCTACGCTTGGATTAGTAATAGTGGTGGTTGGTGACGTAATACACTAGCAGAACCCCTTATTACCTCCCAGAGAGGGGTTGTCCTGTCAAGATGTCACTCGTCTCTTAGCCGTCCTCGTGTGGATACCTGTTGTCGCAACCAGTGAACTGGAGCAGGGGAAAATACTTGTAGATGAGCTTCACAGGGCAGAATGGTACCGATAGCCACCATGGTCTTAGATAGCAACCCAACGGATATAGTTGCTGCGGATAAGTCGCACACTCCCCACTCGTCGAACGTAGCGTCGCCGCCAAGTGTTAAGAAGACTATGCAATAAGACTCTTGGGAAATCCAAGGTGCGCAGGATTACGAACTCGTATACATACTTGTCACGGGCCAAAGGTGCATGTAAGAGCCATGTAGTCCATCCACCCGAAACATCAACGCAGAATGAAATAGCGAAGCTAATTATAATTCTGGTTATCAATGGGGAAGAGAAGACGGTGGATATAAAGTATCACATATGGTGATCGAGTTGAACATGATAGTAGAGCGGCAAGCATGTTTCACGAGATCTTAGGGGGGAGATGTGGATACTACTAAATGCTCACTGGACCGATTAGTCGTATCCACAAGCGAAGTCTCCCACCCTAGAGGGTGGGAGACTTCCCGATTGTATCGCTCTTCAGTGGTATCACATGATGGTAGATCTAGAGAGCAACGAGCATGTTTGTTACACAAGATCTCAAAGGGGAGATGTGGATACAGCTAATCGCTCACTAGGGTCGAAGACTCCTCGATTGTGTTCTTCAAAGGGATCTCGAACAAGTAAATCAAAAGTCGAATTCAACTTGGCTTGTCCCATCTGTTTTGTGTCTCCCCTTCCATAAAATGAGTCCAAGAGAAGTTTTTACGATCCGGGGCGCCACATGTCTGGGCGATTCTAGTCCAGCCCTCTCAAACGCGACCCTCGTGACAAGGCACCCTCTCTATTGGCCAGGCGATGTATATTCGCCTCCCTATCTATTGATGTTAATTTTTTCTTACTTTCAAAACACAATCAGTAAAAAGTAAAAATGGTTTCAGTGAACTGACACATACTTTCTTCCATTAAAAGTAAAATAAGAAATATATACCTTTAAACAATACCATATTCTTAAATGGTTATTAAAATTACAATTAACAAATTCATCGTTTAAAAATAGCTATAAAATTTATATTTCACAATCTCTTACAACAGGTAAATAGGCGAGGTATCAACTAACCCCCACCCCCAACAGCTGAGTTAGTAACTTTTTTGAGCAGATTTTATAGGGTTATGTGACCTTGCATAACAAGTTTCATAGAAAAACTTTTTATAAATAAGGAACAATTGGATTTTGTAGCAATCTCCAATAGAATTAATAAAATTAGGTGCTCTCAGACAATGTAAAAGTTTAACCGCGGATAGAAACTTAAAATTTTCTCTGCAAATGATGGTCGCAAATTCATGCACGTTTAATTTAATTCACATTTAATCATAAACGCTAAAATATTCAAAACTATGTAAATCTGTAAAATAATTGTTTACTTTTCTATTGTTTGTTTTGTGGTCGTTTTTCGAAGGTTTCTTGAAATATTGATTGATGTCTGTCTGGCAGTCTGTATCTCAGTCTGTTTGTCTACGGATCCCTAGACCACACCGATTGTTATGATTCTTATGAAATTAGGTAAAAGGTGTACTTTGACTCTATCTCCACACGGTTTTCATTTTTTGATTTCAAGGTTATTTCGCCCCTAAAATCCCTTAAAAATGTGTAAAATATAAATGTCTCAAACGATTTTGATTTAAATTGCTCGGTTTACAGTTATTATGGTCCTAAATAATATGACACCTCCCGTAGCCTATGTCTTTCAAATTTCGTTCCAAAAGTTACGGGCTTTTAAATGTATTTTAAAAATGTTTTTGGCAAAACAATAAATTCATATAATAATTCGACTATAACCATTAACACCAAACAGTTGAACAAATTATTATTTGTTGTATTAATCTGTGACCAACGGTTCCAGAGAAAAGTTAAATTTATCGTTAGTGTAAGCACAAAACATTATCTGAAAGAGCCCAATAAATATAAACACAAAACTAATAGAAGGAGGATGTCTGAAACGAATTTGACTATTATAAAACTGAAGATTATTATGTTATTTTAGTAAGCACTAATCAATAAAGGCTTTTCAATCATACCATTCCTTTACATACTAAACAATTAATTCTAACTCTCTGTACTATGTCCATCCTTTAAAGCAGAATATTTAAATTATAAATTTGATCTCCAACAGTAAACAACATTTCCGTGCGCCCGAATACGCGGAAGTTGGTAGGGGAATATTTAAGTTTCCATGTAACATTTACACGGCAACTTGAGAGATCCCTTTCTAAGTAAATATTTCAGCACGACACAGAGCTGGGCTTGCTTGCGGGAGACAGTCTGGCTGTTCCCCCACAGCTGGGGGCTGTTCCTCCTCTAATGAAGTGCAAACTTGTGTTTAATTGTTCGCTCTTCCATGCTGAGGCTTCCCCCACACGACAAAGAACCTTCTCATAGTATCAGTGATGGTTAAATGTCGTGTCAACATCAGTCAACCCTAACTTGGATGTCTCCTGCACTCCTACTTGAATATTCAACTCTCAAGCGTCGCTTGAAATTAACACAATTACTTCGTAATTGCTCCTAAAAATAATTATTGAGCTAAAAAAACTTTTTCCAACGTGTCTGTGTATACAACGTTTTTAGAGGTCACGCCAAAAATCTTTTTCAAGTAAAAACATATCTGTCATGCACAATATACAACACTTGACAATAGGAATAGTATATGTATTGATATCAGTTTAAACGTAAATTCTTAGGCAATCACTTGAAAGCGGGGGAGTTTCTCCACTTTTAGAAATTTTGTGTAATTAAAAGCACGGACGCGTTGAAAAAAAATCATAACATGATATTAGTGATTATTATTTTTGAAGTGATTATATGAATAAACACTTTTAACCTTTTAAGTTATAAACTTTGTTGGTTACATTTTACATTAAAGTCTGTAAACATCCGCCATCTTGTAATTTAGTCCCATAGTGGCAGCATCGACACACCATAGTCGCAAAAAATGCTCGAGTTGTCGAATTAGTGGTGAAGTGGTTTTTTAGTTTTCATAGTGGAAAATAATTACTTGTTAATTATCAGTTATAATTTTATGGTAATTATAACATTTCCCGAGGAAAATACCGGATACAAAGCAGCTGTATAGAGACAGGTGCGACACATCTTCAGCAACCTGGACCTCGGGACCTCAACTTAAAATTTGATCTTGATTTGTTGGATTTTAAACCACCCTCACAACAATGAGAAATCATCCACAGACACAAATGTAACTAGGTCTAACATACAAACCAATACGAAGTTTCTTGGAATTATTTTAGACAATCATTTAACATGACAACACCACCTTCAAGAACTAAATAAACAAAGTTTTATACGCCCTAAGAAGCCTGGCCAACAAAGAAATTACAAATACTGCGTACCATGCCTCATTTTCTTCACGTATAAGGTATGGAATGATAACCTAGGGCTCTGCCAATGAAACTCACATACAGAAAATAGTAAGCCTACAATAAAAAACAATCCGAATAATTGAACAATCTGAACCTTTGGCCCACTGCAAACCCCTTTTCATCGAAAACCAGATCATAACCATAATTTCCCTCCACCATTTTGAAATAATAAGTTCAATTAAAGCCAACCCCCCTCACCCCTCAACTCAGAATCCAGTGTTACAATTACAACATTACGAACAGAACTAAAATGACTTAGGTCAACATAGACTGAATAAAACCAGCAAAACCCCAAACACTATAGGTATTAAAAAGTTTAACCGTCTGCCAAATAAAATCAAAGAAATCAATCAAATAGAAGCTTTTATAAAACAACTATATTTGATAGCTATATTTGATAGATTCATAGATTGATTGATTGATTGATTGATAGATTGATTGATTGATTGATAGATTGATTGATAAGCTATATTTGATTGAACAGCCTTATTATAAATTAACAGAATCCGTAGATTAACACAAATATAACCATTTAAATAGTTAGGCAATGTTCAAACTCTACACTCGAAAACACACCTTCAGATCAACATAAAGATCAAGATTTGACGATTCCATTTTTTTGAGGACGGTGGTGAAGTATTCGATGGTAAATGGTAAATGACAAATCAACAATCTATTTACGACTATCATGTAACTTATAATCCTGTCACAAAATTAACATTGTTCTCATGCTACAAAATATTTCCTCCTATAGGCTCTTTATACTACAGCTTCGTAAGTGAGGCAGCGGCACTTTAGAAATGTTTATTAAACTAAATACAAGTTTTTCGGTTTCAATTCACAATTCAATACGAATTTATGTTTTGATTGTAATTAAGGTAAATACTTGAAATACTTACCTCCGCCATCTTGGAATTGAGTCCCAAAGTTAATAAATAATAAATAAACAAACAAAGTTAATTTTGTGATAACATTATTGACTACTCGACAGTCGTAACAATTGTTGAGGTAAGTCTATAGAAATAGTATATTTCATTACAATGATGGAAAGTGGTTGTTTACGGGCCGCGATCAAGTTTAGGGGAGTGGAATTCGATTGAAATTCGTGGAATTCAGGCAACAGTAATATTGTTTTTACAGCTGAACTTCACTGGCAGTATTGTCAAAGCTATTTAATAAATAGCCAATATAATAATAAAGCAGGTTAATATTACTGCACATGTTTTGTTTAGTAATATTAACCTGCACTTCCCGGAGTTACTTCTTTATAATAGTCGTTCAATAGCTATCTTTAAGAAACAAATAGTAAACTTTCTACTAATGATAGGTATTGAGGAGTCCGAGCTTATCGTTAGACCAGGTTATAAGCGGACCTGACCCTTGGCCGGACTGTCACTCCCACTATACTGACCAACACCTGCGCTGCTAATGACACGTACATAAAATTAACACATGCATAATAATACATATGATTATAACAATACTTACATAAATACAATGCATTACACACAGTAAATAACAGCTGACAATCATTTTTATAGGTATTTGCGGATGTTCAAGAGAGAGATTCTGTCATCGTAGTGATAATGTCCTTCTTTTTTCTATTAATTCAGATATTATATTTTCGTTATTAATTTTCCTATGCAGAAGAATAAAATGTACTATATTTATATAGCTATGAAACGCCATATTTAGTATATTTGCGACGAGACAGTGCGACACATCTTCAGCGACCTGGACCTCGGGACTTTCCACAGGCAGTAGCAATTTTTGTTTTTAATTAAATGTAATTAATAGTACATTGTGCCAAATTTTTATATATATTTATGTACAAAAACAGCTATATTTCAATCTCTTATGTTAAACTGTACATATTTTTTGGAAATAAATAAATCATTCATTCATTCATTTTTATTAGCGCTGAAGAATTACTAGTGTCAGACGTCGTAACTACATAGTGTCAGAAGTGGGTAAAATCTTCAGTTGATTTACCTAGCCTAGGCCGGGAAAACATTACTATCAGCAGTCGCAACTAACGTTGAAAGTAGCTAGTGTAATAAAAACCACTTTTAAGTTGTCTCGTATATTGACACCCCAACCATCTTTATGACTATATTGGAACCAGCAATGCTGTCGCAAAATTAATGTTGTACTTTTGGGCTAAAACGAAATATTTCACCATGTATAACCGCCATATATTGTATGCCTCTGCCATTTTAGATTTTGTAGTTTCGTAAGAGCAATGGTGAAAACTCAGAAACATGACTACTTTCACACTTTATGAAATTATGTTATTTTGGCTTAGCTTGAAATCAAAATATATTTTATGGTAAATATTTATGGTGGATTTTGGTAAATATATTTATTAGGAAGCTATGTGATTAAAATACAAATATAACTTTGTGGAATGTGTCAGTAGTATTTAGTGGAACTGATTTTTTGGTAATATTTTTTCTGTATCCACTGAGTAAATGGGAAATTGGAAATTTCAATAAGATAGATCGCTAGTAATTTTTCGCCTCTCTAAGGACTTCCAGTACAAGCTGTTTAGTAAAAACCCTCATAAACCTCATAGGAGCCAGCAGAGCAAGGAGCCCACTGCAGTCTCCTAGGGATACCTCTTATTAAACATTTCAATAAATTATCATGTCTATCATAAAACACTAGCTTCAATACCTAATCCTAAAACATAAAACATAATTAGTGTTCATTTGCACCCCAAGCAATCAACACAACAACAAAACCAAGATGAAGAAAGGAAGGATTAAAACAATAATGCACTGAGTTGATAATTTAATTTACAAAGGTACAAAAATACTAAGGCAGTCACTATACAATATTTACACCTAATTTCACAATATAAATTGCAAATTTTACGTATAATAGTTTAAATATAAAGCTATATAGAGTCTACCGATGGAATGTTAAGTGGTTAAAGTCAAGAATGAAATTGTTTAAAAATGAGATAATAAAACATGGTAACGATGAATGAAACTTACATATAATTTGTGTTCTAAATCTATAACTAATTGATACAACAATTTATGTGAAAATTGCGACTATAGTTAATGGAGTATAATAAAACTACGAGTTGATAAAATAATTCTGTATATTTTCGTGCTAGTATAATTTCAATTTTTCGGAGTGCGGTTGACTTTACCTAAACTACATCTAAGTTTACATAGACTGTATATCTGTGCTTGGCAGGTATTGAGTGAGTAAATATGGTTGGCACGTAGATTCGAATCAATGACGTCACTGTCTCTGGTTTAGGAGAACGTCACGCTACCAACTGAACCTCTTACTCAAAAATGAAGTGGATTCAAAACGTAAAATTTCCCTACCTAATAATGGTTTACGCCTTATCTACAAAACAAAAGTAATGGACATGGTAAATTGAAAACACAAATGAATTCCACAAAGTAAAAATTGGTTGTAGATTTTTAAATCAACTAATTTAAAGACATATACGGATGACAGAGTATTAAATTTTAAATTTGTTATTTTTAATTTAAAAATTAATTTACTTTCATTTACAAAAAATTAAACCATTTATGCCCAAGTGCATAATAATAATATAATCGTCAAACGTACATCTAAACTTATTATTTCATACCATAAAATTTACAACTAGTTGTAGAAAACTATGTACATTGTTCAATATAATAATTATTAGGCTATAATCCATTTGTATAATATTAAAACTTGCGTTTGAGTAAGAGGGAATTCATAGTGTCGTGATTTGTATAAAAATAAACTTTATGCAATAAAGTTAACAACAAGTGCATACTATGCGTTTGTTGTTTAAAATTTTATGTTTATTAAGATTGGAGGTTCTGGTAAGTCTGGTTTCAGTTTGTACTTATTCGATATGTATAAAAGTTTAAAATAATCTAAAGATTTATATGTGGAAGAAAATCGATGTCTAAAGTTATATAGTAGGTTATGGCGTTCTTTTTAGACGGTCAAGGTTAGTTTATACAGAACAGAATTTTTATAATATATTATTTATAGCAGTACAATGGCACAAATGAAAAGGTTTCGTAAAATTTGATGTTCAAGTTGCATAGTTTTCTGTTTTATCCATTGATAAATTTAATCCCACCAGATAGGAAAATCAAGCTGATTTAGAAAAATTGTGGGGAAACCTGTCTGAGTTTCGTTTTGCACCGAATTGCCTCCTAATCGCGAACGCTGCAGAGAGGGAGGACGTTGCCAAGGGGCACCGACGAGCGCGAGCATTCAAAGCTGTGTATCCGAGACAGTGCGACACATCTTCAGCGACCTGGACCTCGGGACAAGGGGCACCGACGAGCCTCTCAGAGAGGGAGGACGTTGCCAAGGGGCACCGACGAGCCTCTCAGAGAGGGAGGACGTTGCCAAGGGGCACCGACGAGCCTCTCAGAGAGGGAGGACGTTGCCAAGGGGCACCGACGAGCCTCTCAGAGAGGAAGGACGTTGCCAAGGGGCACCGACGAGCCTCTCTGCATCCTGGGCCTGGACTAACACTGGCGGTAGAGCGGTAGATAGGGATGTTCCAATATTTCCAATATTGACTTGAAGTCAATGTTGTCAGAATTCTATAGAAATGTTAAATATTCATATACAAGTATTTTTCTGTTGGAAAACTACAATATGTACAACAATGTTATGATATAGCTCATTTAAGGCATTTACATTTAATGAAAAAGCTTTAACTATCAACAGTATGGAAACCTCAAAAGTGAAATGAAAAAAACCTGCTAAACCCTAATGTTACCATGCAAAAAGTGTAACCTAAACAATAATGTCTTATGTCTCATTCATAGTTTTAGTTTTTAGGTATGACATTTTTTCCAATATAAATTTCAAAATATACACCAATTTTATTCGTTTTATAAGTAATTTCTTGATACTTGAACGGAATTAAAATTCTAACACAGTCTACTACATTCAAGTGATGAAGATTAGATAAATATTTTACACCAATGCAATATATTTTTTCACAACTTTGGTTTATTTAGCCTAAATTTGATTTTTTTTAAATTAACAAGCTATTTATTATACGATATCGATGTACTTTTGCCAATTATTATATTGTAGATCGATATTGAAGATGATTTCGTTATTGATTTTGATATTGAATACCGGAAAATTCTTGATATCGGAACATCCCTAGTGGTAGACTGGTAGTGAATGGAGATGTAGTCCTAGTAGTGCAGGAAGTTGCCGTAGGGAGCGGGGTGGGGCGCAGGAGGAGCTACGGGGGCGAGGGCCGCAGGAGCCGCCGCATGAGCCACGGGGGCCGGAGCTGGGCCACCCACCACCCTCATAATCCTCAGGTTCACCTCGTGAGGGCTAACGGTCTTTCGGAGGAACTTCTGGAGCCTGGTGGACACGACCCAGAGCTCGCCCCGGTCTCTCTCCGCCGAGCGGATGTCCAGGACGAATTGAAGTTGGTCAGGGTCATGGGCGAGCACTCTGGAAGCAGTAAAGTTTAAGCTACACATTCATTCTTGGAATACATATACAATATAATTAAAAATAAAATTAGCTGTCAAACTTACAGGGCAAGATAAATTCAAACATTAAATAGTATTGAGTATCTTCTGAGGTGACTGTTATGACGGTCCCATGGCGCCTCCGCAGAACAGAGTTGGTGCTTCCCCTACCGAGATCAAGTAAATCGCCCCTCAGCTTTCTCTCTCTCTCTCTCTCTCTCTCTCTCTCTCTCTCCCCTGGTGAATAAGCCTCCGACTTAAACCAGGGGTGGAGATGGGACTGCCGGGCTTCGGCCAACCACCTCTCTCTCTCTCTCTTTCTCTCTGGGCCAGGGAAGACGGAACTCAGACTCATTGTAGATTTTATGTCGCGATAGAGATACTTGAAAAATCACCATGCATGTACGGGAATCTACACAGGTGACTTGGTTTTTAGTAAAAGAGGGCAGTCTGAATAGACACCACTGATCACCTGCTGTACCGGTATACCTGTATACCGCTCTGAGGTAAGGGCTGCGGCTAAATAATAATGCGGCTAATAATGGAGGGGAACAGAAACCTGCCACAGGAAGTGCTCTTTGGTAGGTTCCAACAGTTCAAGAGGTGCGTAAATAGAGAATTGGCTGATGTGTCATGGGATAAAAGGTTCCCCCCTTTTGTATGACGTAATGTAATGCAACCATAAGTATTGAAAAAACCTAACATCAATGCAGTTTTAAAACCAAAAATTAATTTTAGACAAAACCTTTATCCTTAATCACGTTTATAAAAATCAAAAGAAAACTTAAAGAGGAAGACACCCCAATAGACAAACGCATATAACCTAACTTAAAAACGCTCTTCAGGATTCGTTAGTTAAGTTGAGGTCGGGTACCTGTGGTCCTGGGTGCCCGGTGTCCAGGCGGCCAGGGCAGTTTCACTGACGGGGCAGAACACCAGAGAGCCGTCCCTGAGGTCGACGGCGAGAGCGGCGGCCTGGGAGCTCTTGTGGCCGACCAGGGAGACGGGGAGGTCACTGTCATCACCACTGTTAGGACCAGCTTTAAGGACGGAAGTGGGAATGGAGTAGATACGGTTGGAGGCGAAGGCCTGGAAGTAGAGGGTGCGGTCGTGGCCGGGGGCCGACAACGCGACGCCGATCACACCGTCCATCAAGGAGAAGTATTCTCCCGCCACCTGCAACAAGGTGGTTCAGTTGGTAGCGAGCCAGTGAAGACCCAGATTTGGATCTTAGAGTTGTCGACCGGTTTTTAACATTACTATCCATCTTGTACTGCGTCGGCTCGCCCCATCTTCACTTGATACGTTTCACAGAGGGTTAATGTAGTCCATGCGGAGTTCAAGAATAAATAAATATTAAAATCTATATTATTAGGAAAATTAGTTACATTAAGATAAACATCTTAGTAAAAATTACAGGCTTAACAAATTAATATAGATTTTAATTTACAGCTAATTACTTCTTACCGTAAAACACTTTTAATGTTCAATACAACTCTAAAAGTGTGTTTAATATTGCACGTATCCGGATTTTGTTGAGCTCGTTACTTTATTTTAGTATCAAGCGAGTCGTTTTAAAATTCTCCAAAACATAAAGAATAACAAAAAAGTTCCATCATAATGGGTGCTTTTCACAAATAAGATGAACACAAATGCCTTCTTTAGCGTTACATAAAGACAGACATTGAGATGAGAACCATTCCGGATTCGTAGGGTATAAAACGTAGAAATAACATGAATTTCATTATTCTAACTGGGTAAAAAACGCTAACTTTATTTATATTGATATTTGAAATGAAAATTTATTCCCAACTTAAAAAATCATGCAATGTGAAAAACTGGCATGAATTGTAACTATAGAATAATTATAACAGATTATTTGTATTATAACAAAATTAAAATTAATTAATCACTACGCCATTAAACAACTTCCTTGATCAACTGTAATTTATTTTGTATAATGCCTTTTTGGATTGAACATGTTTTCGACTTGATTTGTGAGTTATCAGAGCATAAACGTCACAATGTTTACTTTGTGTAGCAATACGACTAACATCGTAGTAACTTTATTTTCAGTCACAGTCAGAAATACATCTAAGGCTAATGCGACTACGTTAGCTGTGTCAAATGCCTTTGATGAAAATATAATTTTAAAAATATCGTTTGAATCTGATTTTGGCGTATTGCAGGAATACATTTTTACTAAAACATAATTACTTGTAGGCCTATGACGGAAAGCTGAGATGACCACACGCTCCAATAAGTAGACTACCGCCGTCGAATTTTGGGTAAATATTTCGTAGAGAACCTGAAGTTTTCCATTCTTATTTTTTAAATATGTTATTTCTATTTTAGAAAGCAAAGGAATCGAGAAATGTAGTTTTAGTCTATACAGTGATAATCATATTAATATTCTTGAAACTCCGACCCAACCACTTAGTGAAGCGTGTGTGATGGATTTGATGGGGGTATGTAGCTTTGTTATTAAAAATGAATAGGCGATTCATTTGTCATTATAATTCATGGTAGCCAAATGAATAAAGGATACGTGATGGGTCCAGTTTTAAACCATCACAAAATTGTTTGAAGCTTTTGCTCAGGACCAAGTAAGCTACCTAAAAATTATGAAGCATGTGCGTACTACTGAACCTCCTGCACTCGTAGACTGAATAGGGTTGTCAAGGTTTACAAATATTTGTTTAGACTGTCAAATGTGTAATTGTAACTTACATACTATGTAATATAAACGTAAAATACAAACCCTGTAAACCCCCCAGTCGGGCTCGGGGAAGAAGGCGGGGTTGCCCAATCTCCAAGCAGAGTCCCTGCGAGCGTCATAGACGACGATTCCGGGGTTGGTGGTGTCGCTCATGTAGACGAAGATGTTGTCACAAGTGGGGGCGTGGCTGGCGTCGACACCCTCGTTCTGATCATCCAGGACCAGGTTGGTGAGGAGGGTGTTGGGGCGTAGCACCTCGGGGGGCAGAGTAATACTGCGGACCTAAGAATACCATTCCCAGTTAATGGAAAACTGCGTTATAGCCTTCAGCGTCAAGACAGTATGGCTCCAAGACCAGGAGGATGATCCTGGACCAAGTTGGTAAGGAGGGTATTCCAAGACAAGGTTGGTGACGAGCGGTTACCAGAACCAAATACGTGAGGTGGGTGTTCCAGAACTAAGTTAATTAAGAGGTTGTTCGAAGATCAGGTTGGTGAGGAGGGTGTTCCAAGCTGGTAAGGATGGGTGTTCCAGGGTGCTTTTCCAAGTTGGTGAGGAGGGTGTTCCAAGACTAGGTTGGTGAGGAGGGGTTTCAAGATCAGATTAGTAAACAGAGACTTACAACAACAGAGACAAACGATAGGTTTGTTGAGGAGTGACCGCCAGGATTAGATTGGAAAGGAGGAACTTCCAGGATTAGGTCTGTAAGGAGAGACTTTCGGGATCATGTTAGTAAGGAGAGATTTCCAAAATCAGGTCAGTGAGGGGAGACTTACACCATAAGGTTGGTGAGGAGAGTGTTCGACAACCAGGTTGATGAGGTTGATCGGTGTCTAAAATACGTAAGAGGAATAGGAAGGGCACTCATTTAAAATTAATCATAAAATCAATTCTGTAACTGACAATATAAATTAATATATTTTATAAGTAGTATACTTTTTCTCAACATTGTACCTTTGTTTTACTTTTTGTACATCACCTCCATGAGTAGTAAAATACCTGTGAACTATGACTACGAGCAGGAAGTGAATCTCTGCCACAGTTTAGGCGCGCCACATCTTATTGCGCCTCTTGCCTTGATAGTTTGTAAGCTAATGTAGGCAGTGCCAGCACTACGTTACCCACCAGAGTGTCGGAGGTGAGGTCGAAGATGAGGATCTTGGGTGGGCAGGCGACCCTGAAGTTGACGAGGGAGTCGAGGACACCGCTGTCCAGGACCCAGAGCCGGTTGCAACGGTCCAGGCGGGTACGGAACACGGAGACCATGCCCGTGCAGTTGTCGGCGCCACCCACCTCGCCTGCGGCGGCGTCACGGTGCCAGTCCCAGCTGGGATACGGCTGCAGGGAACAATACAAGTTACCAATCAAAACCACTTTATTAACAACGCATTAAGACTTATACAATAATGACCTACGTCTATCATCGGATTATTTCATGCCTGAACCGCGTACCTCGAGTCCTAACGGAACACGAATCTAACTTCAGGAAAACCTAGATGTCACTAAAGCATCCCTCCTCCTCCTCCCCCAACGTTAAGGCCCAATTTAGAAAAAATATCAACGTAATTGAATTTTTAATTTTAAAATGGCGGACATTAATTTTTTAAAAGTTGAAACAACTTAAAATTGTTACCTTTTTTAATACTATTAAGAAACAAAAGTTATGTAAAATTTAATTCCCTATATGAAGACACCAGAGTTATGAAAATCAGTAAATACAGACCAGTATACCAGTACTTTTACCAGTATTAGGTGTGTACTGTTATCATTGCCACCCTTTATTGGGCCGGCCCATTACGTTTAGTTTAGTATCAGCATCCGCGTGGGGTGGAAGACATCCATGATACAAATTACAACACCTTGGTATGTCTTCTGTGATAACACAAACAACACACAATTTTGTACCAAGTCCGTAAGATCAATGTTAGTTTTGTAACGATATTACTGGTTATGAGGTAGTCGTAAAAGATGGTTGATATACCAAATTGAAGCTATATTAATCTACTGTAATTTTGCATTTTATTTTCGAGAAAAATATTCTTACCACGATGATTAACAAGTAATAATATTTTTGTGATAGATAAATAAAAAATGTAATTTCATAGAAAGCCACTTCGCATTTAATTTGATACTCAACCAAATATTTACGACTATCGAGTTGCAGTAGCGAATTTGGGAGGAGGAGATTCCGGACACCCTAAAATTGAAGACGGTAGAGGTATTGAAGATTCTTAACACAGTATGGATAGTAAATTTTTGATACTAAAGTAGACAGGACAGACCTGGAGTTTAGGAGAGAGTTCTGAGTAGCCACCGGGCCTGTTTCGGGGGATGAAGGCCAAACTGAGGGGGGCTCCAGGCATGAACCTGGGCAGAGCTATGAAGAGTCGCTCCCATCCGACCTCCAAGCCGGTGGGTGGGCTCTGCGACGTAGAGTAGTTCTCATTGGTAGGGTAGTTGTAAGGGATGTCGAAGTCGAACAAGTTCCACTGGTTGATGATCTCCAGCTCAGCGGTGGCAAATCCACAGAGCAGGGAGACAAGAAGGAGACTCCGCAATGCCATTCTGTAAAGAAAGACACGTTCTCTGTGAGACAAAGTGAATGTCATTTGTTTTAAATTCATCGTTGGTGATGGGTGGTGATGGATGATGGTGGTACTCATCCTTCCTCAGATGAGCTGGAACCTAGATCAGGCATGGCAAGATGTGATCTATGAAAAATATGGTTCATGTGCCGGTATGTTGTAATTTGTTTCTAGTTATGTTACTTGAGGAAAAATGTTATCACAAATATCTTGGTTCTTCTTGAAAAAAACACTCCAAAATATAGATGGAAGGGAATGTAAGTAATTTAAAATCTTTGAAATTGAGAGCGATCGATTCCAGCATTTAACTCACAATGCCCTCTTTTATATGGTTAAGATTTTATTGGTGTATGCCCTCTCGGATCCCAAAATTATCAAAGCACACGAAAGAAGTGGATATATAAAGGCGTAGTACGCTGAGAGTAGTACTTCAGAACTCAAAAATGTTGACAGACGTCTTAACAAAAGACCCCACAGGAAAGACGACCAGCAACATGATCAATGTGGGAAACATTTTAAATTTGCGGCCAGATGGACCCCAAGAACTTCACCTCATCCTCAGTCCGAACTAACCATCTCATCATCTATAGAATACTTATGAGTTTTAGATATTTGCCCAATTGAAAAATCAATCAAATTTGTTTTGTCAGAATTGACATGTCAGTGGTCCCCCTCCAACCTCGTTCTCACATACTTAACCTATCCTTTACCTTTCCTATCTTAATGCTATTATCTTAAGCGTACAGGAGGCATGGCAATAATAGAAGCGCTCACAGAGCACTGAGAGAACCAGAGTAACGTGGACCTGCAGTATACAGTGCTGTGTGTTGAGATAAGATCTTGGTCACCGAATCCTCATAATTTGCAACCACAGCAATGCTTGGTCACCGAATCCTCATAATTTGTAACCACAGCAATGTCGGCCGGTTCATTTGTCAACAATGAAATTTGACACTTCGCAACATTTGACTGAAGTCAGCTGGATTTCCAATTCTGATTTGTGAGAAAAGTCTAGTGCATAGTTCATGTTTTTTTCTTTCAACTGAAAAATCATTTTAACAGTCATAGAGTGATTACAAAGAGAAGATTTTTGGGAAAGCGCTCCAAACTCATGCCTATCTGTTGAATAGAATTTCAAATTGCTCAGATGGCGGTGACCATGAAGATTTCACTTTTTGTTGGGGTTAAATATGTGAATAAGCATTCTATATTAGTATAGTTCGTTGCGGAGAGTAGGCGAATACGCAATATGCGTGCGGAACTGTAATTGTAACCATAACCACGACGGTTGCCGGTTGCCGGTTGCCGGTTGCCGGTTATCCGTGTATGGGCATGGGTGTGGTCACATTATCACATTTCTCTCTGAAGCTGTTACAACTATAATCTCAAGCGTATTCAATGAGTCAACAGTTTTTTTTGATTATGGCTTCTACTGGCTACTCTGCAAGGTTATCCTACACATAAATATCCTCGTGCACGTTTTATGAGACCTCCGTTTGCAAGATTCTTTAAACGGGGTTTACATAAAGTACTACACGAGATTAATGTTTTATGACTTATAACAGATAAGTCTACAGGATTTGGTACATAAATACTGAACCAAAAATCTACTTTTTTTGGAACTATCAGTTTTATGTGATGTCGTGGTGACGTCTAGGATGAAGGGGTAAGAAGGAAAACTTAAACATAGGTCAATATGAAAAGTCATTTCAAAGGGCTTATCTAGCATAGAGTAATGCCACAAACCGCACTCAATTACCTGATACAAAACAAAATGGCGATATTATGAAAATTTAAGGTTATAAACTTATAACGTATTTTTATTACGTTTATTTTGTTTTCCATACGATGTTCAGTATATCACCATGTTATCGTGTATTCTATCAAGATAAAATTTACTTTAATCCCTTATTAAGAAGTTAACAAACAGATCTGTGAACATCTATATAGCGAAATCCTAGCTGAGTTAATCTCAGTTTCACGAACCTCGATATAACATATCCCCTAATATAACGTATTTTTGATTCATTCCCTTCAGATACGTTATATCAAGGTTTGCCTGTAAATTGTTTCTTTCTTGCTTTCTTTTTATGGGCAGAAAAAATGTACTATATTGTCAGTTCATTAATACAGTTTATTTTGTTAATTTTGTCAAAATAGTAGGAGTATGAAAAATCACGTCTGCGTACTGGTGATCCCCGTTAGAAAGCTGTGAGTGGGCGTCCAGTGTCGTCATCGCTACGCGCTACGGATCCGAACCTCGGAGCCTTGGTATCGATAGGAAGTCCCAAAACTAGGGCGGGGTTTCTTCATCAATGGGAACTCACCCACTGTGGTGCAATTCCAACTCTTGATACGCAATCAAGTGTGATCGTTGCTTCATAACATACCGTCGTACAAGCGTTGAGTAGTTCACACGCTAATAAATATTTGTCTTTCCCCTTGTACAAGATGCCATAGTGATTGTAAAGCGAGACGGTGTGATTCAGATGGCTGCCAAATCGTTACTTTTTTAAGTTCGTGGATGCCCATTTATTTACCAACAGATGCGGCTTCTGCAGATGCGTGCGACGTATCAAGGAAAGATGAAGTTCGGTCTCTAGGTGAATAGAACTGATAAGAACTCAAGGGCAATTTTGAACACGAACCAGAACCAAGATTTCCGACCAAGAGAACCAAGAGTCCGTCACACATCTAACTGGGCCTTATAAAGCAATAAGCAATAAAATAATAATAAAGCAAGCTTCAAGAAGTCAATCGAAACAAAAAAAATAAATAACAAAAAATATATGTTCCTCTATATAAATACATAGAGGAACACATATCGTACATATCGAACAGTTCGTAAGACTTCAAAAATTTGAAGTCTTACGAAGAATGAAAAGTGGGGCTTGGAAAGTAGTAAATAGTAAGGTTGGACATGCAAATTTACCCAGAAGCGAAAACATGTGAATTAGCTCATTAACTGATTAAAAATGTCGATACGCAAGGAATAAAAATGGAAAAAAATTATACACTAAAAATAAAATAAAAAAGCACAACACGAAAGAAGCCTATAGATAAACTTGCATTTCAATTGTTAACAGTTTCGAAGACTTTTAGAGACAACGGTTCTAATTACGGCAATATAAATTTAATTCAAGAGACTCGAGCCTAAACAAATTTGAATTTTTGAAGCTAAATCATGTTTAAAACGATCGTATTATCGCCATATTTCTTCGAATATATACGTTTTGTGAGAGCAGTAGAAGGGAGCTGAGAGAAATTAATAATTAAAGAGATTCTAGAATCGAGGTTCTGCTGTAGTAAAAAAGGTGGAAAAATAGAACACTTTGTATTTAATTGACGTAACCATAGCAATTATAGCTTAACGAGCATAGGACAACAGTTTAATTGCATTTAATTGGAACTGACATACATTTATCATGAGAAGAGGCCTGGCATGGATTGCCACTTATTACTAAGTGCCACTTTTTGCCTTGTAAGAACACCCAGTAGTAAACGAGGTTTTATAAAAAGTGGGTATGTGATGTTATCTACCGGATGTCTCGTAAAGGTACTCCGTCTTAATTTTTACCTAGATAATTATACAGATTGTTACACATACACAACACACAAGCAGTTCAGATATCGCCGTACTTCTTTTGTGCGCAATAAATATTGCAATTACTCTTGAGAATAAGTTTTTGATGGTGGTTTTTAAATAACGATTCACAACCAAATTGTATATGTATTTTAAACAGTGTAAAATAATGCTACGATAAATAAGATATTTTTATGATGATTTTTGAGGAAAAATATAGTATATAAATATAAGTAGTATAGGTATGACTTTGAAATTTAGAGATATGTTTAAAGTCTAAAACCATAAAAATAAATACAAAACTGAACGCAGTTTTCGTATTTTTATTATTAATTTGTAATAATACAAATCTACTTTTTAACTCATATTGTAATTTTAAGAGTCAGTGGATCAGTGTTAACCGCGACGGACTTTGAACCTAAGTCAGCGATGGATGGCCCTGGTTCGAATCCTGGCGATCCCAATCAGTGGTTATCATTACTGTCCACATCTGAAATACATATGGGCGAGCGAAATTAAGGTAAAAGTGGTTCCCTCCCTCTTAAATAAATTTCACTTACGAAACGGGTGTTATCAAAGTTTTTTAAATCAGCTTGGAAGTTTAGATGGAAAATGATTAGTGTACTTAACTTATGAATAGTTTTTACCTTTAGAATCTCGGCTTTCTTTCAGTGAATGTGAATAAAATTTGTAATTAAAATATATTTCTTATATTTATGTATTTGTAATCATTTTAAATTCCTACTTGAGCGTACATATTTATATACACGGTACACAGTTTCACGCAAGGCAGGCTGTTCAGTGTTCAGGCCACTACTGTTTTACACTACTACGATATTATTGGATTTGAAATGTATATTTGTTAAAATAATAAAGATGTTTCTCTTATAATACCCACGAAACGGTAGTTTACGAAAAATGTGAGTCTCTTTCAGGTATACATTGATAAAAATAGCTGTATGGTTATTTTGATAATACATCTTAATAGAGCTATCGAAACATCGAGTTGTCAATCAACCGTGATTTGCAATCTTGTTTTATCCCGAACAGCTGTTCTACTAATTGCAGGTACGCGATGGCAGTCCAGTGTGCCAGCTGACGCCTATGTGGTCAGGTGGTTACGTCAGCTGTTTGTCCGTCGCGTCGTGTCATATGTTAATGTTGCCACGCCTGACTGGGACAGGGCGGTATCACGACCTCGTAGTTCACTCCCCTCTATCTCCCTCTCACTCAGACTCTATCACGCTCATTCCATAAACCAAATAGCTCTACTTTAACTTACAATTGGACCGGCATGCTTGTTATGTCCAGGTAAATATCTACTCTCATATCTAGCCTTTGTCGGCTATGACTGGTTTTTACCAGTACCGAGATCGAAATTGGGGACATTAAAAAGATATAAAAGTACCGATCCTGGCTAGTCAAGTCGTTTGGCCGTTCAATGTGACGGACTTCCCTATCACATTGGTTTCTTCTTGTCTTTTGCGGGGATATTTTTTAACTCCCGGCTGAGCCTGATCACCCATTCTGACCTGAATTCTCAGGAGTGATCCTTACTGTTCATCTGAGAAGGGAGCCCTGGAGGAATAATAATTGGAATTTTAATTGGTGTGCTCTCAAGGTTTGTCAAGAAGGAAATTTTACTTTCCTGCTAGGATTTTTATCCTAAAATTAAAAGTTAAGGGCTTTTGGGGTAGATATTTTTTGGTGGAGATACCTGAGGGTGGTGTTGAGTTGGAGTATAAATCCTCTTGGGATGTTAATGGCCTGGTTGCAGATCTGGATAGGTTTGGAGGTTCTTTTTACTTATTTGAGAATTTAGTAGTCTGTCAATCCTTTCTCATCTTAGAAGATGCCTTCTTCCCGGTGCTACCGGAATATGTGCTTGCAGGCTTTGCTGAGCCTACCTTCCTGAATCTACCATCTACTCTCCAGGGCACCTCTGGGTTACAGGACCTTGAGCAACAACATCTACGAGCTTTATGTGAGCAGACATAGCGCTGGGATTGCGCAAGGTATTCCACCTTGTTACTGTTACCTGACTCACATACCTACATACCGTTACTTTGTTGTGCCTTTAAAGTGATCTTGAGGTGAACCCCACAGAAAAATCCGCCTTGCCGCTACAAAATAACATTATAGATAGGTATAAAAAGTGGAGAGGTTAATAGTAATAATCCTGTTTTTGATCGTTATAATTGTGTTAGCGATGAATTTGGTAAGAGACATACCGTCCTGTTCCAATGAAAAATTTCTGTTAGGTCTAAAATTTTATTTTCGTCAATTTCTTTTTATAAAAGATCACTTGTTCGTCAATCAAACTCAGAAAGGAACAAACAGGCACGAATAAAATTTTCCATCCTCAATCAAATCCTGTGTAAAAAATACTGTGTTTAAATAATAACACATTCCAACTCAGGATTATTAAAAACCTTTTTTTAGCGTGGCAAAAAAATTACTTTCAATTCAACCGAATCTCAAATTTTAATTTTCTAAATCTCCAAACATTTTACAGTTGTGCACGTAATCACAGAAAAACACATGGGTTTTAAAACCAATTCATTCGCTAAATATATACATATCGATATAAATATTTTTAGGAGTAGATTTTATTTTTCCATACATGCATTCCTACCTTTCTAACGACTACAAAATTTTCAAAATGAGAGTAGGTATTTTCCGGTGTTACGTACTGAAAAATAGCTACTCTAATCTTATTATTATAAATTTATTATTATTTAAAGACCTAATCACTTCAATTTCCTCAAGCAAATTATTAACTAAAAATATTATACAACATTTCCTTGTACAATAATCCCATGAGAAGATGAAGTGGTTTAGTGAAACCCGTCTAGATTTGGACACTATGTGACGTAATTAGTTGAAAGGTTGGGCAATGCTTGGCAAACACTGTGTGAGGAGGGGAGGGCGGATCCGAATTGGTACAAGCTCATGGGCAACAAGAGGTCGCGACCGTCTAGAATGTGACCTTGCGAGGCGGAGCCGTGGACCTTTGCCTAGGTCTCCGTCTCCGCATTCTCTGGACTATGCAGAATACAGGCCCTTTACTTGGCCACACCGTTATTACGAACCATTATTTTTAAATAACCATAATTAAGGCATATTTTAAGCAGTCGGGACATGGAATTGGTCAGTCATAAGCGTAGTTCCAGCGTTGGTCCTGACTCACGTCCGTTTAACCGTACTTTTACTGTGCTGGCTCACTCCTATTTTTGCTTGATAAGTCCAACGCACTGATCTATTTAGGTGGGAAAATTATAGGTAAAAGAGACTGCACCTCTAAAAGACTAGAGGATTAAAAGTCAAGCCTTCCAATGAAATATTGCACAGGCATAATAATGGGATACAACCACACAAGATTTTGTTGGCAACCACGTTAGATAATATTTCCATTGTTAATCACACGAAACGTGCTAGACAGTTTAGATAACAGTTTTGATTTTTTAGAGCTTGGCTTAATGGCAAAATATTTAAGCTCTATTAAAACAATGTTAATTTTGTTACAGCATTTCTAGTAAGATAGTAGTAAAAATATGGTTTCTATGTCAAGTTAAATGTAAAGAGATTATGTAGATAATTACATTACTTATTGTTCTAGGAATATATAATTACTACGTAATTAATTGCATCCGAGAAAAAATGGAAAGTGTAACTCCATAGGTAACTATAGTCTTAACCTTTAATTTGAGCCCTATACTATATTTTTATGAAAATCGAGTGATGCTGTCACAAAATTAGCATTGTTTTTCTGGAATTAAAATCCAAGATTGCGAAGGTACTGCTCTTAAGTTAGTTTCAAACAAAGGAAAATATACATTTACTAAGCTTCTTTATTTTTACTTTAGGAAATACATATTAAAATCTAATATGCCGTATAAGCCGATGATGTGTATAGAGATTAAAGGAGACCGCACAACTAAACCGAGCCATTAAACGGTTATACGGTTGCCATCGTGTTAACCGGGTTCATGTTCCAAACGTGCTGATAATAGCTTCATGCTGCTGGGTATCATCTTCGACGCAGCTGTGACTTAGCCATTATCTCAGCTAACGATGTGGTACAGATAGATTAATTCATACTCATGTATGTTATTAATACAGATTTTTAATTATTTATGTTTGCCAGTTTCAAGAACAGTAATTATATATTACTTTTGTTTGTTGTCTGTGTTTACAGCCACGCACTAAAGCGAGTGACTATAAATAATGTCAATAATTTTCTTTAATCAATTAATTAATGTGCCTTTTTGTGTTTTTCTAAGTTTTTAAATTTTTTATGTTCTGTTGATGCCACAAATGTGGTGAAATGTACATTAATACACCAACAACTCAAGAACATAGGCAACATACAAAGGTAATATATATTTTTTTAAATAGACGTTTAAAACTATAAAAAATTCGATCTCCCCTTAATGAATTAGAGTTAAATTAGACTTTATAAAACGGTTACATAAGCAATTACACCTGATATTTACATGTTGAATTAGGTTAAGAATCGAAAGTAGATAGCACCGACATCAAGTGTTTTTGTGTTTAATTATCCAACAAGTTTTGTTCGATGGTTGAGAAACAGCTTTTAGTCGGAGAGTAAACAGGATGGGAACAAGGTTTTTGGTGGTAATTGGATATAGTGTATATCTGACCCGGATTTTCGGACAATACTAACCGTCGAGGTGTCAAGGCCAGATGTTGGAGATAACGTCCGCGATACAAGGCTTCAGTGTCCTAGATGCCTCATGCATCACACTGCCTAACATGTGTGACAAAACGGCTAATAATGCCTGCACCCCCGTTGTGGCAGACCTGCGTACACAGCGGACTCACATTGGTTAGGGATTACTTGTGAGGACAGAGATTACGCATTCTCATACTACAGCCGCCAACAAAATTTTATCAACGAGTTAAAAAAAATAAAAAGTCGCTTAAATTCAAATATTTTTCGTCACGATTAACTTAAAAATTTAGATTTCAATAGAAATTATAGTAGGTTTTGGGAGAAAATGCTATTGTGTACCCACATGGAGGGAAAACGGCTCACTCCCCGGTGTGAGGGACTTAAACCCACTAACCCCCCCCCCGCAGGCTGATGACTACCTTCAAAAGCCCTATTAAGGTACTACGTCAAGGTGGAGGCTCGTATATGAAGCCAAAAAGAAGTTCAGAAATATTTATTTGCCATAAATAATATCATTTTACAATAGCAAACATACACCACATACCTAATTTAATAACACATAATAATATAAATCTATATATATATATATATATATATATATTAAAAATTATAGGTATAACTATAGTAGTATTCATAGGCTCTAACTGTATTAAGGTCACCCTACTAATTTTTACCTCATAATTCACCGGACATCAATTTTATTTCCCCCCATAATATATATTGTAGTTTCCCCATAAAAATTGTGTCAAAAGACGTCGCCCGGGACTGTGTTGACTAATTTGTGTATGTAGAGTACTGAAATTATAATGTATTGTTTTTCTGTGACTGATTTATATAGAGGAAAGATTCAAAATGATAAATTGTTCTAGCCGATTCCAATTGTGCTAAAAAGTTCAGTTTTCATAAATAATATATAGAAATATGAAAACTGAGCTTTAAATAACTCTCTTCGGATAAACGGTCCTAAACGGTTTTCAAACTTGACCAAATAAATGAAAATTTGATTTCAAATACCAGTTTTAACGGTGATCTGATATCTTATAAGTGTTTTCCTTAAGTTAATTATTTCTTTGTCGCATTCAGTGTTTCCTTGTGTTATGGATACCAAGGTCTTCTAACTGCTTATCAGCTACATGATCATTAGAAAAGCCGTGCATATTTTACTGCTCGAAAACCGAGGCCGACGGTCTTTTTTGCCTAAATTACTGCAAATTTAGCTGATTTTGTGAATACTAAAATACTTCCTGGAACCAACAGCCAAATATGACGTTCATCGGTCATGCCATTTTGTCAACTGAAACATCAATAGAGTTTGAAGAACAACGTCAATTTTGAAACAGCATTAAACGATTTTCGTAAAATATGGAGGTATTGTAGCTATTTTGTGAATTTATAAGTTTATTTATTTTATTTTCCATAGTAAATTTACCACTCAGGTATATCCTTGGTGAAGATTGTAAGAGGAAGCGGTCGAAACCCTTCACCGTGGGGACATTCCTGGATCAATACCGTGATCTACCTTGTCTAAGACGTTTAGAGAGAGTTAGAAGCCACATTTGTAGTGTCTGAAGATTCTTAAATGAAAAGAAGCCAGATGTCAGATGTGTAGTGTGCAAAAATACAAATGAAAGAGGAGAACTGAGATGACAGATGTGCAGTGTTTAAAATGCTTGAAAAGAAAAGAATTGAAGCCAGATACAAGAGGCATAACTTGTAAAAATGCTTAAAAGGAAAAAGAGAAGCCAGATGCCAGATGTGTGGTATGTAAAAATTCTTTAAACGAAAGAAGAGATCTAAGATACCAGAATTGTAGAGTGTGAAATTGCTAAAAAATAAGAGAAGCCAGAGCAAGAAGCATAACGTGTGAAAATGGTTGACAGAAAAAAGAGAAGCCAGATGGGTAGTGTGTAAAAATACTTAAAACGAAAAAAGAGAACTCAGATACCATAAGTGTAGTATTTGAAAATGATTGAAAAGAAAAGAAGAGAATCCAGACGTCTGAAGCACTGAGGGTGAAAATGGTTGATAGAAAATAATAGAAGCCAGATGTGTAAAAATGCTTTAAACAAAAGAAGAGAACTCAGAGGCCAGTTGTGTAGTGCGGCGTGAAAATGCTTGTAAAGAAAGGAGGAAGAGAAGCCAGATGTGTAGTGAACGAAAATGTTTGTTTGTAAAGTAAAGAAGAAGAAAAAGGAACTTGCAGACAGACAGAACAGGGTAAAAAATGCGAGTAATTACATATCCACTACGTGCGATGTTGCCGGACCTGCAGTCTGCAGCGACCGGGTCAGTGGTCTCAGTGGTCTCCAGCTGTTAGGTAATCGGTACGACTTTCACGAGGTCAATGCACATGCTGATTGTTATGCAGACTTGATCGTCGATAATCTGATCGAATCTCCATCATCTCCCTTCCAACTCTGCCTAATGACGCGGAACTGGATACGATATCTGAGGAAATATGATACTACGTACGCATATTTACGTTGTCTTATTTTATCGAATATCATATACAGATGTTATCGAACTTTGTAAAACTCATCTTATTTTCTAATAAATAATAATTTTTATGTAGTATTTAATTACAATGATAATGAGAACTAAAATGAGAATAAACTGTGTCATCATTAAGGTATTCCTTAGGCAGTAATGAAAGTAATTCATAAATGGTCTTCGAAACCAGCAGACATAGACATTGTAAGTGTGTCTATTGCGTTTCTGTAAAAGATAAATCTGTTCTTTAAAATTTAGGATTTACTTGGATAAAAAATTAGGAATAAATAAATTGAAAAGAAGAAGCTCAATTAATTGTACTGTGAAAGTTATAATGAATTTAACTGCACTTTGAGGAATACCGAAGTTTAAATTGGTACAGATTTGATTTGGGATTTTGCAATGACACAGTATTCATTAAATGTGAAAACTAATTCGTACTAGCTTTAATTGGCTAGGTTTAGTTTAGTGGAGGAACCGGGCAAATTTATCGGTCCTCTTTCAATAAAGAAACAGCATCTGCTAAAACAGCATAAAGTTTCTTCCGAGTTCAATATAACAGGTGATAGGTTAAAATCCCGGGATACCCATTTTGGTTTATCAAAATGTGTTTGTTAATAATGACTCTTTAACTCAGTAAAATTCCTCTAGATTAGATGCGAGAATATAGATCCTATAACCTGATCATATTTACATTTTAAAATAATTCCTCAAGATTATGTTCATTTATGGACGTTTTTTTCTTGTTCGATGGATGATTTAGCAGAGATACGGACTGTGAGGAGGTTTAATTTGACACCTTGAAACCCGACACCTGTAGAAATTCTCTTTCGGAAGTACGGCCCCTGATTTAGCGATTTTACCATGCAACCATTTATTTTTTTATTTTTACAATTATCTTATGGAATACCGGATCGTTATTTGTGAAGGGGAATTTGATTTCTCTTATAGTTCAATATTTTACAAGCTGATTTTGTCTTTATAAATATAAAACCTTCATCATTTTGTGGTATTTGGGAACCTCTATTAATATTTTCTATGATGCTATCATACGGTTGAACTATCTATGTACAGTACTGGATGTCACAACACTAAATGAGACTCATTTGACGTTGTGACATCCAGTACTGTATTGCATGAATTGTATCAACAATGCCCTGTTTATTTTTAGTGTGCTCTTAGTCCACAATCAGATCCTGTCTTGAACCATAAAGCCAAACGAGAAGGACTAGACTGTGAAATTACACACTGGAACACCGATACTGGAGTTTTCCCCACAGCGCTGCAAACTGCCTTCACATTCCAAATTCTGTTGAAGAGCACAACAGTGGATTCATAACTGCATAACTACTCCAAAAAGCTTCATATGCATAAAGACGTAGTCTTAAATTCTTATGTATCAGGATTTATTGCAGTATGCCAAGTGAAATAAATATTATACAATACATAGAAGTATTTAAAATTAAATTCACAGAACATACTTTGAAGAGGACATGGAGCCTACTACATTGTGGAAGGGATGACGGGAAATAATACTACTAAAATTAAGTTTTTATCGAGGCGAAATTTAGGATTATTTGGTCTTTTCTTACATTTAACCTCATAAGAAATAAATTATTAGAATAATAAAACTAATAATACTGTAAAACTAAAAAAAGTATTAATAATAATGAGTAATAAAAAGTATATCATGAAAAATAGTTTAGGTAAAAATATAATAAACAAATTAAATATATAGCTTATTAATCCATTCACACCACCTGCTACAGAAAGGCCTAAACGCAGCCCTCCCGTCATGTCGTTATAACTACGGTATATAATTACAATCCCAAAAGGAAAACTCCAAGAGGTTGTACCACTTTCATAAAGATAAGTCATAAAGATAAGTTATAAAGATAAGTCTCTATGAGGAGTAGGTCTTTAAAGACTAATTATCTTTACAGGCAAGTCTCCTTGTTATTTATTGTTTTGTTACTTAGATGATATTACGGATAGAATGTTATTTAGACTTTTATTACGGACAATTTCCACCATGACAAGTAAAAGAATGTTTCACGTCGTTTCGGAATATGGAATCTGATCCCGTTTTCAGGTGATCTAGAAATTACACACATAAGAAACGAAACACATCCGCTCGTCAAAACCTTTCGTGGTGGAAAATGTCTGTAATAAAAACCTAAATAACAGAAACGCATTATCGACGCATTATCGCATAGACGACCAATAATCATTTTCTAAACAAGAAGTATCCCACTATATGAACTCAGGTCAAATGAGTCAATCGTGGTGTTGGTTATACATGTACGTGTACGTGCGTGTGTGTACGTGAGGCGTAGCTCGGAGGAGTGGCACGCGTCGCACACCACGTATTTGTGGTCTAATGACCTAGAGGTGCGGCAGTGCAGCACGATCAGCAGATAGACGACCGCTGATCTCTGCAGTCACTAATTGACTAAAAGTCGACAGTGGGAATTGAAGTAATACGGTAGTGTATCAATTCTGACCACCCTGCTTCTAATGTGGTTTTTATTTGTAGTACAGGTGTGTGGTACAGGTTTGTAGTACAAACCTTAGTGTAACAAACCTAAATATAACGAATTCCTTAATTTAACGAATATTTTAAAATCCCCTTGAACTGTGTATAACACACAACAGGAATCCTACTAATTATTATCACTAATAATTAATTTTAAAAACCTTGATGTTGTGAATTTTATTAGTACAATGGTAAAACAGCTCTATAGGATGTATAAATTCCGGGAAAACCCTCGATGACATGTATTTTAATGTATATTCATATAAAGCCTCTATACAGCGAAGACCCTTTTCTTTAAATGTCTACAATACGTACTTAACCTCTATAAAACGTAGTTCTCACACGGTCAACCTCCATAAGTAGTTTTCGAAACACAGTGACTCAGATGCGTGTTTAGACCATAGAGCTATAAACTAGTTTTATGGTTTAGACATGAGAAACCTCTACAAGACAAATAGCGGTGGTAAAAAACCCTTGATAAAATGAACCGCTCTCTTACAAATACCCCCATAAGAAGAATTTCCCCCCGATCCCATGAGATTCTTCTAATGGAGGTTTATCTGTACTGGCAAATATAAATTTACCTCTACATAACGAATTTTTTGTGTTTGAGCATTACATAACGTATTATACCTTTATATAACATATGGTCTACGACTTAGCCTCGGTATAACGTACGTAATACGTACGTGACTCAACTCGAATCACCTTAGAATAGAATAGTCAGAACAGCAGTCTACATCCTGTTGCTTTAGTTACCGTTTGTTTGCTTAACGTTGGGAGATCATACCATATTGTTTAATGTATTTATTGTAGTATAAAATTAGCCTACACTATTTCAATGAAAACGAGTTTTATTTTATTTTCTTATCTATGGACAGTACACCTTGGTATTGTGTGTTTTATCAAGGTTAAATTTATTTGAACTCGTTATTAATAGTGTAGTGTTCCCTTGTGTGGAATAACGTCCGCACTATTGAATACTACGTTAATCCAAAAATATCATCCTCATAACTATACCAGTTCATAATTCAGAGGCAGTGGTTCGGATTCCACGTTAAATTATTGGTCCATTAGTTGCCATCGGCTGTTGGGCTATTAATTAACTGTCCTGTCTAAGGAACATGTCAGCCTTAATCAGTAACAAGACTACAAGATCGCGCCACAATCATCCTACACTCATTTCTCATTTATACTTGGCTTAAAATACCTACCTGGGTAGGTTGCCATTTCAATAATCTAATCTAATCTAATACTTCGGTGAACTAATTTAGTTATGATACCAATGAACCAGGGCTGGTATGAAAAATTAAACTGGTCTCATAGCGACACTCCAATGAACCAGTTCAGTTGCGATATCATATTTTATATTATATGGAACTCATCTACCAGAGGTGGTATGAATGAATCAATTAGATTTCATAACGGCACTTTAGCAAACTAGTTTAGTTGTGATATCAAATAACGAAACCATCTTCCAGTGTTCTTATGAAGAAATTAATCGGCTAATTTGACTTTAACGAAGCCAGTTGCGATACAAAGGTAACGAAACCGACGATTGCCTCACACATTTGGGAGGGAGAAAGCCGGTCTCCCATTACGGTTTATATCGACTTCAGGGAAGGTCAGTGTTTCACTTTCACGTGACGTAGAAAGTGATAACAGTGAAAAGTGTTTGACCGGTAGCCAGGGAAGCGTCGCGGTTATGTAAGACGTCGGCCAGGGTCAGCCCGGGGCAGGGCAGCTGGGCAGCTGGGCAGCTGGGCAGCTGGGGAACCACAGACCCAGTCTTGTGTGGCTGCCTCACCTCGGCTGCGCTACTCGGGGCTACTCATTCGTGTGAGAACGTACGTGTCCATGTGTTATAACAAGCGCAACCTCTCCACAACTCCTAACTTACGTTAGGAGTTGTGGAGAGATTGCGCTTGTTATAACACATACCGCACGTACACAATACAATAACACATACACGTACGTTCGTTATACACGTTATACACGTTAGTGTGTGTTTACACACACACTCGTTATTGTGCTATACCGTCTTTTTTGAGGGGTAATGTTATTATGCACCATCAGAGAGAAAAACTGCACACTCTGTGGTATGTGGAACCGCTAAATCCTCCACCTCAGGTTGATTTCCACATTGGAAGAACCTATTTAGGTACTACGTCAAGATGTAGTCTCGTATGTGAAGTCAAAAACGCTACAGCTTCTTCTTATTAACTTCCTCCTGAGGGAATACCAAAGATGACCATGATGGTCTATTTTATCTCTAACGAGAGGAACCAGGTTCTGAGGCAAAATATGGCAAAATATTATCTTATGGAGGTAGGCGTGGACCTGTGCCCAGTGCTGCGTGGTGAAGAAGTTGACTTCGCCGAACCCGTGCCCGACCTACCTGGATAATTCCGGATTAACCGAGGCGTTCTGGCGCCTCTAACCTTCCGGTTCCATCTCTCCTGCCAGAATGACCTTAGTGAGCACCCGTGTCGCCTCCCAGACACCAAGAGCGGATTTGGCATGTAATACCAGTTTTTCCATGGGCCAACTTCCCCGACCATCAACGCTGCCGACGCTATCCTTAGACCCCCCTTCTCTAAACAGAAAATCCGAGTACCAACCGTAGTAAATTAATTTTGAAAATAGAAATTTACTTATCAGAATATCTAAAGATAATCATGGACACCAATGACACGTATGGTAAGAACGTGTGAGTTACCAATTACTTCAGAGTACCAATTCACCAATTTATTCAGCCCAACTTCATCTTCGACTTAAAATAACTTCGAATAAGCTACACACTTTAGCGATGTAATTCTTCAATACGTCTTAATCTTTCTCCTAACTTCGAATATGGTAAATTGTACAATAATTTAATAACATTTCTATGGACACAGCATCAAACGATTGGCCATGCAAACTTCATGCTGCAAATAGTATTAATAAAGTAAATGGTATTAATTGAGTTTTCTAACTAAATAATGTTTAATTTTCCAATGAAATGGTGGGTGATAATGGTACATGTATACGAAAATATCTCTATTAACAATAATAATAAAAAATATAAAATCAAAGCAGGCAAACAGTCAGGCAAAAATACATGCACTAAATAGCTCTAAAAGATCACGGGAACTAACTGTAGGTGATAAAATAACATTAATAAATAAATTTTATAACAATCGTTAATTTACATAGTTTACAACAGTAATTAATAATCAATAATTATTTACATACAAACATTCGTCATATCTATGCTCAAAATTTTATGAAAAGGATGAAAAAGCCAAAGAATATAAACTCTTTACTTTACAAAATAAAAGTAGTGTTTTGACATGCTACAGAATTTCATAAAGCAGTTTTATGTGTAACACAAGATAACGATTTGCAATACTGTAAAAGGTTCCGTTATATTATGTGGTTATGTATCGTTTGAGTAAGCGTTTTTGTGAGTTGATGACTGACTGTTGTCAAAATATTAATCTAGATTCATTGTATTGAAATAAAGTTTAAATTTCCTAAATTGTTTTCTTCTGCTTGAAAGTTCAAATAATTTCAAGAATGGGAGGAAATAAAATTGAATAAATATGATTAACTTAACTTGGAGTGACGTCTGTTTTATAAGTTGATGCTGGGAGTAGTGTGGTGTCATGGAACACATCGTCAACATTGAGGAAAAATAGTACAGATAGCACACCTCACAACATCTTTGAACAATTTCAAGACTGATTTTAAAATGGAAACTCGCTTGTTCCGGAAGCATTCACCTTATAACAAGCGGTGGTTTAAGGTAAAATATAAGCTTTTTAATCTGTTTATTACCACAAGAGGAAAGAATTATTGAAATAAACTGCTATGACCAATGACCATATTGTGTTTTGATATGGTATGTCTAAGCTCAGGTGGGGGGGGGGAATTTCGAACCGCAACAAGTGTAACGGAAGTATCGTCATTGATCACGTGACTAGATATTTTGATCATGATCATATGTTGGATATTTTCAAGTGATTTTAAAGAAACCTCGTCCGTCTGACGGCATGTCGTCCAGTGAACGTGTGAAACAGTTCCGTAAACGTTGACTAGTATTGCAGGACACAAAAAGCCCCCCCCCATAGACATATCAATGATCCGAGCTATTTTCAATGACCGTATTATATTTTTTAAATTCACTTTAGGCAATTAATTTGAAAAATACGAACTTATTTTGATTCATACAATGGGTTATAATTTGAATTACATGGGCGGCAAAACAGACACAACTCTCTAATGAGAGTTTCTGGACAATGAATCAACCACTCCTGTTGTAGCATATGATCTTGATTAACATGATGGTTGTGTTGACTAACATATTGTATTAAAAGTATGATTAACGGTATCAGATTATTTACTGTCCTATGTTTGTTTTCAATTTTCCCATGGACGCCTCACTGCAAGCACCCCAAGGGATCCATGGAGGAAGTAGCGACCACAGGCATTCTGGTTCTCAGTTCCATGCGATGTGGTTGTTAGTATATTCCTGACCTTGGAGGCGGAGGGTAATGTCATTGTTTATCTTATATAATTCTGAAGTAGCTGTCTTGTTTATATTTTTTCAAGATATACAATATCCTTATTCACAATTTATTATTAAACTTAACATTAATTGTCTTACAGGTTCCTTGTCTTGAAATATTTTTTTCAGATAGGTTGACAAACGTAAACGATGACGTCACACTACTAGCGCCCTTAGCATGCATGCCGTTCGTCGGACGGTCCAACCCTAGTTCTGAGCACACACAATCTTGTGTCACCCCGCTAGCTCGGATGTGGGAGTGTTGCGGTTATTGGTTTTAATATATTTTTGGTTTTGGTGATATATTTTTGGTTTCAATATAGTTTTTGTATTATGTGTGATATAGAAATATAGTACTACTGACAACTTTATATAATTAGTATCTGTATCTTAAACTTTCAATTTTGTAATGTAAATTATTAGGTAAACACTTGAAAACACAGAAGTTTCTCTATCTCCAGAAACGTTGTTTAGTTAAAACACAGATGCATTAGAAAGGTCTAATATAAAAATATGACGTTAATGTATACGAACATATGGTTTTTGATAAACTTATGGTGTTGATGTTGATGTATACGAACATAAGGTGTTTATTTTGGTGTACATATGGTGTTGGTATTGATGAACGTATGGTGTTTATTTTGATGAACATATGCTGTCAATGTTGATGTCCATATAGTGTTGGTGCTGATGAACATATGGTGTTGATGTAGACGAACATATGGTGTTTATTTTGAACGAAATATATAGTGTTGATGTTGAAATATGTCGATTCGCACCTGTAGGTCAAACTACAGGCTACAATTGTAGCTCGTGGCAATCTAACAACACGTGTCGCAACGGTCAACACACGACTGTGGGACCCTGGACAATACAACCCCTCCCATTGTGAACACATCCTCTTTCAATCATTCTCCTGTAGATAACAATTCTTACAAACAAGGGTGTCCAACTGTATGATTAATGTAAAAAATTTGAACTATATGTCTCAAAATGATGCTACATGGAGAATTTCGTACACAAGTTCTTCCATAAAAACACTTTAGGATCTGAAAAGTAAAAAGCTTATTTCGTAAAAGAAAAAGCAATATTAAATATTCTTGAGAAACCAATTATACCAGGGGGAAGGTGTATGAAAAAATACTGACCATACAAAAAGGCTCCTAAAAGAACTCTTTTTTTAGAAATAAAAAGATTTTAAAAAACTCCTTCTATTTTATCTCTGGTGAAAGACCGTTCACACAAAAACTTCTAAAACAATTTAAGTTCTGTCCAAGTCAGAATGGTGGGGTATTTTCATTGCCCATGTTACTTTTAATGAATAATACCCCATCCCAACATGCATTTCTGTGTGAACCTATAATAAATTTAACCTATTTCATACAAAAAACCCAATCTATTGCACGATAAAGTCGCGTAAAATGAGTAATATTGTAATGCAATTCAGTAGTATTAATAATAGAATGAACGTAAATAAATGAATATTCCGCTTGAGGTATGTATGATATATAGTATTTGGTGAATACACGGAATATAGGCTATATGTGTAAAGCTAAATACGAGATCACTCAGACATATCGAATGAGAAACTACCGGAAATATGGTTGGAACTGCGATGAGTTGCCGAGAGGAAACTTCACGCTGGAAAAATGTTACCAAAGTTTTGTAGTAACACTTAAGATGACCAGTTTTGTTCAATTATACGGACATTCGCACCGATAATATAGCTTAGTTTACTATTTTTTAATATGCTCCCTAATAATATGACTTCATTCAGGAAAAATTTATGTTTTATATTGATATTATTTTTAGCAATTAATTTTGGAAAGTACATTAGGAAAATTAACATATTTTGGTTAAATGATTTTCAGCTATCTTTTTGGTATTTATAAAATATTTTAGAAAACTATATGGTTTCCACATGTAATAAGGTTGTATAGAAAAGGGTAAACACAGTACGAAAGTGGGCAGAGTACGTAAACGGTGCATGCTACTATGATATGGAATGAATACATTATTCTGTACCTCCACTCGGTCCGCGTGGATGTAAAATGTACCTAAGTCCATCTTTCATGTTGTACCAACACCATCTAGGTTGGACGTACATAATGTACCAGAGGTAAAACATTCTTGCCTCCAGAATTGATCAATCACTTTCATTGGGTTACAGTACCATCTGTCTTTAATTCTTTGTTTCAGTCAGTGGTTGGTTCCCATTCTCAATCCTTTTTCAGTCAGATCATACAAGTCATGTCACCTTGATTATGTAATTTTAAAACAAAGTGTAAAATGTTATGTAATTTTAAACCTCGTGACATGAATTGTATGAAGTGGCGGTCAGTGGCTTGTGAATGAGAATACATCCTCCTAAAACCTGACACCTGCTGACTAAAACAAAGAATTGAAGATGACAGGCACTGTAACCTAATAATAGTCAAATGTAGTTATGTAAATCCATGGTTTATCCCCCTGAGCTGCTGGACATAGTTAAACTATATAAAGTGACGATAAACATTTTTACGTAAGCAATATTGTTTACGTAAAATTACGTTTAACAGATCAATATTTAGTACTAGTTTGGGTGTTAAAACACCGTAGCCTGAAGGTAGTTTTGATTTTGCTGTCGAAAATATCGCCATAAATCATTTTAGAATAAACAGAAAACATTGAAACATTAAAGAACATAACGATCTAACAACAACAGGCCTTTTGACAAACCATGATTTATAGTTTTTCAACGTGATGTGTGTATTTTAAAATTATTTATGACGATGTCTCCTTCTAAACAACTGCACAAGTAACTGAAGCTGTCTGACGTAATTTTACGTAAGTAATATAATCTTACAAAATTTAGTTAGTCTAAGTGATAACATGCACACCACCAAGTGAAGGTACAAAAAGCCATATTCAGTCTTTCCTTTCGCGCGGGCCGCCGGCGCGTAGAAAAGAACTTTTTCCAGAACACTTTGGTAACTTAAAAAAAATATGTAAATATTTATGAAAACCTTTCGAAGTTTAAGTATTTTAAGTACAAAAGTTTGTTACAACAATAAGAATCATGGAACAATGAACAAAATAATATTAAATTAATTATTGTATAAATTGTATAAATATAAATATTGTATTAATAATTGTATAAATTAACTGTAAAATGTAAAATAAAAAAAATATTAAACACAGGGTTAGCCAGTGAACAAGAAAAATTTAAACAAGTAACTATTTTTTAGAAAAATATTTTTTTTATTTCTATGGTTAATGTAAGGTATAAAGATAGACATTTACCGAACAATAAGTAAACCAATTAATTTTTAATGTAACCTCTGCCAAATGTCCTCCATTAGAATGTATGAACTTCTGCAGCTGGGTCTGGAAGTTTCCCATGACATTTTATAGCATATTGACTGGTTTTCATTCAATATCATTTCGAATTCTTTGTTTTTGTGGTGGGATAGTTCTGGGTGGATCGTTCTGAACTCATTTTTTTAAGAAACCCCATAGATAAAGTCGCAGGGTGCAAGGTAACGCAGAGAGTAAACAGTGAAAGCACTTCCATTGATATCCTGGAAGAAAATTTGGTCTATGATTCCTCTTGCCAACATTATGCACCAAACTATCACTTTTTTTTAACATGAAGGGGCAAGAATATCATTCTGAAGTTGAGGAATTGTGAGAAGGATCTAACTAAGCCCAAAAACACCGTTTCCAAGACAAAATTGAAGGAATACCACCAGTCAATATGCTGCAAAATGCTATTTACAACTGTCAGACCCGGCTGCAGAGATCATGGATTCGAATGGAGGACATTTTGCAGATGTAATATATTATGCAATTTTTTCACTTGTTGTACAGTAAACTACCTTCCGAGCATAGGTATATCTACCTGGATAGGTATATCTTTATACCTATAAAATAAAAAAAATTCTTCAAGAATTAGTTATTTATTCAAATCTTTCCAGCGGACCGGCTAACCCTGTGAAAAATATAGTTAGTATAGTGGATGTTAGGGTTTCGTCTAACCTGCAGAGGTAAATATCCAGGTGTGGAGTCGGCAGCAGCAGCCCGATGTAGAGGCACAGACTAACTTGGATAGGTCGAGGTGGACCTAGTATACACGGCCGGCCGGTCCCCACCCGCTCTCTCCCGCCCCCGCTCTTCATTTGCGACTACTAAACAAAAACCAAACTCCTTTAGGATGTAGAATGCTTAAAGCCGGTCTACATGTACTGGTTGAGCTAAAAAACAGGGACATTTTTTATATATAATTCCTCTGCTGAAAGAGCTGGTGAGTTCGTTATTGCAGAAAATGAATGTTTATTTAATGCCACTAACAGGCACAGGATTAAGAGGCATAGCAAAACCAGCAAGACACGGCTAATGGGATGGCTAACGGGATAATGGTCAGTTTTGCATACACTTTAACGTAACCCGCCATGGTGCCAAATTAAAAAAAAACTTTACAGAGGTGAAATTGTATAACTCGTTTAGTAAAACGAAGTTTCTCGATGTTTTGAAATCTGAAATATAATCCTGTCCCTAGGTAAGCTAGAACCTAGAGTATGACAAGATTAGTACATAGTCTGAATTAAGCCGGTATAAAGTTGAAAACAAAAGTGACACACTTAGGGCAGTCTTCGTTGTGTCCAGTGCTTCTTCAGCTCTTTTGACATGTGGACGCACTTTTTGTATTTTCTCTATGTGAGTTTTGTTGGATGGTATTTTTGCAAGTTTATTTTCTGATTTCAACAATTTTTCTTAGCTTTATACTAGACTAGACCGGATTGTGTACTGCTTCAGGGTAGACCTACAACTCACCTGAGGACGGTTCAGTATTGTGTACTAATGTTCTGCTTCAGAGTAGACCTACAACTCACCTGAGGACGGTTCAGTATTGTGTACTAATGTTCTCATGCTACAGGGTAGACCTACAACTCACCTGAGGACGGTTCAGTATTGTGTACTAATGTTCTCATGCTACAGGGTAGACCTACAACTCACCTGAGGACGGTTCAGTATTGTGTACTAATGTTCTCATGCTACAGGGTAGACCTACAACTCACCTGAGGACGGTTCAGTATTGTGTACTAATGTTCTCATGCTACAGGGTAGACCTACAACTCACCTGAGGACGGTTCAGTATTGTGTACTAATGTTCTCATGCTACAGGGTAGACCTACAACTCACCTGAGGACGGTTCAGTATTGTGTACTAATGTTCTCATGCTTCAGGGTAGACCTACAACTCACCTGAGGACGGTTCAGTATTGTGTACTAATGTTCTCATGCTTCAGGGTAGACCTACAACTCACCTGAGGACGGTTCAGATCCTGAAACGTCGTGAATCATTAGTTTATTAATAATGATGAAAAATGTCTGAAATAACAATTTAAAATATCATAAACCCTTAGTATTTAGTGTACCCAATTTAGTAAATAATTGTTTTTAAACTTAGTTTACTTAACAAGAATCAATAAAACAGTTGTACTCTTCAAACGTAGGCTTTAGCGGAAAATCATTCTTTTGGTTTCCCCAATATATAAGGAACCACTAGTGCACGGGATTTTGTATACCTCAGACAAGCTTAATGAAATGTTGTCTTTGCCGTTGGGTAGATATGTATTGATTTTCCTGTTATATTGTGTTTATTCATAGTTCTGCTAATCTTTTCCGATGTCCCTCTAACGTGTGGTAAAAATGAACGGGATTTGCGAGATTCGTTTATTGGATCGTTTACCCCACGATCGCTTAACGTATACTTAAAGCGTTTACGTATCGTAAGTTTACGTCTCGTTTACGATACCCTAATCATGGCAACCTGTTTAGCAAAACATTCACAATAACAACTTGACAAGCATTGATAATTTGCAAGTTCATGCGTAGTAGTTTACCCTTGCGCTCGGACAAACAGCCCTCCAGTCCCAGCCACTGATGATGTCACTTCACAGCAAGTGCGAACCGTTTGGCAACAAAAACTCCAGGACAACGTGGTTGACGCCGAGAACCAAATTGACAAAAATGTTGTATGTTTAGTTAGTAAATGTGAAAATTAAAGAATTCATTTGTTAATTGTTGAAAACTTCTGCTTTGAAATATTTCAGATTTTATTTCTTAAATTTAATTTAATACAGGCACATAAAAAACAACAGGTGCAAACATAATCCACGCAAGTTATTGAACTATTGGCCGTGCGAATATGTGTGTTGTGTTACAAGGGAAGGAGGGGGGAGGGGTAAGGAGAGGTGTTCAGGCACTGACCAAACACAGTCGAAGACACCCGTTGGCTGATATTACAACTTTTTTACAACGTCGAGATTAAGTGAGATTTGAGATGGTTGATTATTACGCACGTTATATAATCATTTAATATCACTCTGCACCCGAGGTTCTATGTGAACTTGAAGCTGCCCCAACATAAAGACTACTTGTGATATGTCATTATAGTAACAAGGTTAATGTAAGCCGTTTGACTAGTTTCGTTACATCACGATTGAGATTAATGGATAACGCATACCATATTTAATAACTGGTAGCTAATGACTTTAATGTAGGTGTCCATGAACCGATGTTTGGCAACGACCAGAAACCATTTACATGCAAAATAAACAAAACTGGAAAATACCATGCACTGGCGGTAGCAGCGGTGGTAAAAGTGGTGATTGTGGTGCTGGTGGTATCAGTGGTGGTTTTGTTGGTGGTGGTAGTATCAGTGACGTTGTTGGTGGTGGTGGTAGTATCAGTGGTGGTGTTGGTGGTGGTGATGGTCGTAGTGCCGGAAGGTGGTATTGGCAGCTGTGGCGGTCGAGGTAGCAGCGGCTATAGCAGTTCTTCGTGGTGTCGGTGGTGGTGGTAGCGGTAAGAGTAAAGGTGGTGATAGTAAAAGCAGTGGTGGTGTTGGTGTTGGTGATGGTTGTAATGCCGAGGTGCTGGTATTGGCAGCTGTGGTGGTCGAGGCAGCAGCGGCTATAGCAGTGACGTTGTTGGTGGTGGTAGTGGTAGCGGCAAAAGTAAAGGTGGTGTTAGTAAAAGCAGTGGTGGTGTTAGTATCAGTGGTGGTGGTGGTGGTTGAAGTGCCGGGGTGGTGTTGGCGGTCGCGGTGGCAGCGGCTATAGCAATGACGTTGTTGTTGGTGGTGGTGGTAGCATTTTTAGTGTTGGTGGTAGCGGCAAGAGTAAAGGTGGTGATAGTAAAAACAGTGGTGGTGTTGGTGATGGTGATGGTTGTAGTGCCGAGGTGGTGGTATTGCCAGCTGTGGCGGTCGCAGTAGCAGCGGCTATAGCAGTGACGTTGTTGGTGGTGGTGGTAGCATTTTTAGTGTTAGTGGTGGTGGTAGCGGTAAGAGTAAAGGTGGTGATAGTAAAAGCGGTGGTGGTGGTAATATCAGTGGTGGTGTTGGTGGTGGTAGTATCGGTGGTGGTGTTAGTGGTGGTGATGGTTGTAGTGCCGGGGTGGTGGTATTGGCGGCTGTGGCGGCCGCGGCAGCAGCGGCTATAGCAGTGACGTTAGTGGTGGTGGTTATGGTTGTAGTGCCGGGGTGGTGGTATTGACGGCTGTGGCGGCCGCGGCAGCAGCGGCTATAGCAGTGACGTTAGTGGTGGTGGTGTTGGTTGTAGTGCCGGGGTGGTGGTATTGACGGCTGTGGCGGCCGCGGCAGCAGCGGCTATAGCAGTGACGTTAGTGGTGGTGGTTATGGTTGTAGTGCCGGGGTGGTGGTATTGGCGGCTGTGGCGGCCGCGGCAGCAGCGGCTATAGCAGTGACGTTAGTGGTGGTGTTGGTGATGGTGATGGTTGTAGTGCCGGGGTAGTGGTATTGGCGGCTGTGGCGGCCGCGGCAGCAGCGGCTATAGCAGTGACGTCAGTGGTGGTAGCGGCAATGTCAGTGGCAATGGCGGTGGTAACGGCTATTTATATTCCAAGGGGAAATACTTAAACACTATTAGAGAGAAAGAACGGCACCCTTCTCCCCGGTGTGTGGGACTTTCATCCACTAAAACGCCCCGCCACAGACTATTTCCCACTTCGATAAGAACTATTAAGGCATAACTTCAAGCTGCCACTTCTACTCAACCACCTAAGAGAAGGTCTTAGTATCTCCAAACCTTTCCTCTTGAGAACGTTCTCTAAAAATCACGCAATGATTATCATGCTTTTAAGAGAGGACAACGTATAACATTCCATAAAGGGGCGGAGATAAATCCCTAGGCGCGTCAGGTAATTTGGCTATTTGCGCACGCCCTGATGATGGTTATGAACAGTTCAGGTTCACTCCAGCCTTAAGAGCCTGGAAAACTGCTGCAAATTACCAACCATCTCCTCCGATACCAGGTGTCTACCCCTCTCCATTGCTCCAGGAGTCGTAGCCCTTACCTTACAGAGTCCAGTGTAGTCAAACAGCAGATGATCTCCAGTCTCCTCATAATGCCCACACCATCTTTATTCTAGATCTCCAATGTAGAATCCCAACCGTGTAAAATGCTTTCTCAACTGAGACCTTGATGATGTTTCTTAGTTCCTACCTACCTACTTATGGAAGATCTTCTGAAATCCTCGTAGAAGGGAAGCTGACGGTCAACTTACTCACTCTCAGGAGAGGGAACTCCGACCATCTTCTGCGATGACTCGCGTGCGCCCAAGCCATGATTGTATGGTCAGCATGTGCCCTAGATATCCCCAGAGAAAAGCTGGAGTCCCATGAAGGAGATGACTGCTCCTTCGTTCGCAAAGACACCATATTTAAGACCACGGCCTTGGGTGAGAAATCTAAGATCTCTAGCTGCAGCTACCGTCTTTGTACTGCCTACCGCTCGGACTCGAAAACGTGTGGAAAGTGTCGTCGTGGTCAGATGGTAATAGTGGTGATGGTGATGACGATGGCAGTGGCCACGTTTGATTATATGCAATACTGCTGCTGTAAACAGGGTAGAATATTCAGGCCATTCAACTCTTTAAATACAACTGGGGTGAGCTTTCCATTCAAATTCACATCGAAAACGGTTCTTCATTCTTCTATTGTAAGGCAGCTGAGCAAAATGAGCACTTTCAGAGGGAAGCGCGCTCAATACCTCGCCCCACGTGCCGTAATGGCCCTCTCGTATTAAATCCTGCATCGCTATAAAGTCAAGGATTTTAATGTTTCAGCATCTTGAATAGCTTTTGAAACAGAGAAATAAAAAATCTAATTTATTCAGGGTGACAACTAAGTTTTAGGATGACTTCACAGCTAAATTTGACATATCATTTCTGGTAATAGTAAGCAGTTTTTTGTGTACGTGGTAATCGGGGGTCAAATATATTGATGACGGCCCACGGGGTGTAAGTTGACGTCATATATGGAGGACGGCTCACGGGGTGTAAGTTGACGTAATATATGGGGGACGGCCCACGGGTGTAAGTTGACGTCATATATGTAGGACGGCCCACGGGGTGTAAGTTGACGTCATTAATGGAGGACGGCCCACGGGGTGTAAGTTGACGTCATATACGGCCCACGGGGTGTAAGTTGACGTCATATATAGAGGACGGCCCACAGGGTGTACGTTGACGTCATATACGGCCTATGGGGTGTAAGTTGACGTCATATAAGGAAGACGGGCTACGGGTTGTAAGTTGACAATACTAAAGGTAAGCATACGTTGATATGTACCCATCAAATTGAAGGTTTGGTTGAACTAATAACAATACCGCAACTCCGACCTTAAAAGGGCGTTGAAAAACGTAATGCAGTGGTGTGATAAATAAAAGTTAAGAACTTCTAACCTCCACCATTTTGTTTTAGATCGACCTTTTGAGGATGGCTTACAGGTGTTGTATAGTTAAAAATATCTACAATTTTGTACCAAATTTGATTCATACTGTTTCTGAATTTCTTCGTGGGTCAATCTAATTACAAACTGGAGGAAATTATTGATCAGCAGTATGGGTGAAATTTTGTACTAAATTGTAGATATTTTCAGTTTGAATACAATACCTGGAACCAGATCTCAAAAAGGTGATTCAAAACAAAATGATAACGCTTTTAAATTCATAACTTTTAATTTTAAAACCACCACGATTTTTTTGATGAACCTTTTGAGATATAATTTGTGGCATTGTTTTCTCCTAAATAGGACCTTTAATTTAATGTCCATATCGACTTCCCCCATTGGTGACATCCAATCGCCGTGTAAACAAAGAAGTAACCTACTATTAATTACTCTTAACAATAATCCGAATCCGGTTGTGATATCTTTTTGTGTTTTTAAGTTATAAAGTTGTCCTAAGAATTAATTGTCACCTTGCATACAGACTGGTATGAAATAGTCATTTGTGTGACAAGGGATTAAAGTGAAATCCCTTACAAATTTTTGCTCTCAGCTTTGCCTTGGGTGACAACAGTGTTTCCTTCGTGAACAAAAATTACTTACAAAATTACTATCTCAATTCTCAATTACAAAATTACTATGTTATAGACAACATTTTTCCTCAACCTACACAAATAACAATAGCTATCTGATAATATATAAGTTACGGGAGACCGAGGTTTTTTCGCTTTGTTGAATTAAGAACTATCAAATAAAAATGATAGCCCTTTATTAGTTAACATAAACATTTTTACCGACTTGCATAAACTCTGAACAACCCGTCTTCACTGCTTCAATGTTGTTGTTTGCCATAATCTTCACTCAAGAACTGTCAATTGATATACAGATGTTTTGATTTGTATTGTTTACATTTGAATCTCCATAAGCTCATTGTAAGTTTTTCAGATTTTAAATCTTAATACTCAAAATAAATAGCAAAAAACTTAATAGCAAAAAACACGGGATTTTACAGGCTTTACTGACATTTCTGGCTTCTTCGCCAATATTGGGTGGCGTTAAGCCTACGTCGTCACTGCTACTGTCCATTAAATCTATGGAAATGTCAACAAACGAAATGGCTGAGGCTCAGGAAACATTGCGGACGTAACAGACAGAGACTGAATACAACAAACTGTCTTTCTCAATTTTCACTGTATCTATTGGTATACGAAGTGTTTTTTTGTTTTTTTTAATAGGTTTCCGGATCCTTCCTATACTATTCTTATGGAATTGGTTTTCCTCCCTAGGTACTAAAGGTTTCTACATTCCCTTCTAGGTACTAAAAGTGTCAAAGAGTCCCACGAGATGAAAAGTAGTACTTAAACTACGTAGTACTATTCTAGAGGGTAAAGTACGACTTTGCATGGAAGCTTGAGGAAAAGGTTTTTTTAATATCGCGTGGAAACGAAATTAATGTGCCAGAACTGAAGATTAAGAAATTAATATTCACTAAAACTAATCCAAAACGTTCAAAATAAACTTGAATAAACATTTTAGTCTGATTTTACGTAAGGATTTGGATGTAAATTATTATTCTAGTCATTATGTTGATTTGAATTTTACCGTATTAGTGAGAAATGCTTTAAGCAAAATAAATATCAAATTTGTTGTAGGTAAATATAACTATATTTTTAACAATAGTTAAGTGCAATCAAGAAGGTGAAATTGTTTGTATTTTCACTTTATTAAAATATACTATAGTGTTAATTTATATTCAAGCATATCATAATATAGTTTATGAGTCTTGGTTAATTCTGTAGCACAATAGCAATTAGCTTTATATGTGTAAACAATAGTTCCACTAGCCTCAAACCTGTTTACACAAAACTAGCATGTATGTAAACAATGAGTCATATACTTTGCAAGATTTTCTTTGGATGAAACCCCAAGGCCACCCTTCACTTGAATTTGCAAGTCTTTCAACATAATCGCTGACAGCATCTGCAAAATCATATATGTAGAGCAATCAACGTCCAAAGGACGGTTGCTGTGAGGTTTGACCTTGAGATGTTGAGAAACCGAGTCCTTGTCTTGTTGAGGAAATGTGCTCATATATATTGTATGGGGCGCCATCTAAGAAACTGATCAGCCCATTATCCATTATCTATTAGCTGTGGATGAAGATGTTTACGTCGGTCAAGGGTAAAACCTGGATATTTGGTCATCGTGGAAAATGAAGATGTTTACATCATAATCAGTCACGGGTAAACCCTGGATAGAAATAAATAAAGAAACCCAATGTAGGAAATTACATTACACAATAATCCTTACCCAAAAAATACAATACAAGAAATACATTATCGGACCTACTTACTTTTTCCCGTATAAATAAAACTAGTCTTCTCTCTAAAAAATTAATGGTATAAACATTTTGAAAATACACAAACACTAAAAATATATTATATAAATACAAAGTACGGTATTTTTTAATATTTATTTTTATTTATTTATTTTTCAGTTTAAAAATAATTGAATTCCTGAACTAAATTCCATCTCTGGTACCACAATGCCTTTAAATAATTGTCTCACTTAAACCAATCCCCCTTATATAACAAGTTTATATATTCTGTTTCTCGAATTGAGTAAGCCAATATCTCCTAATATATTTCAACACAGGACATTGAGCAACGAAATTAAACGTTCGATTTTTTTTGGAGATTGTAGAGCGAACAAAAAATGTTCCGCTCTAACCAAGGCTATTTGGTTTAAATTGTAAACTCTGGATATTCGGTCATGGTGGAATATGAAGATGTGTACATCGGGTTACGGGTAAAATCTGGGTATTTTGTTATCGTGGAAGATGATGATGTTTACATTCAGTCACGGGTAAAACCTTGATATTCGGTAATGGTGGAAGATGGTGTAGTTTGTAGTGGTACAGACTTCGAACTTAAGTTAGTGATAACCCTAGTTTGAATCCTGGGGTTACAAATAAGTTTTGTTTTAGTATTGTCTACCTTTTACTGTGTTGACTCACCCTTATCTTGGCTTGATATATCCCACGCACATATATAAATCTGGACGACAAAAAGTTTCACCATTTGTTTGAAAATTTGATCTTGCACTCTAAACTTTAAAAAAATTTAACTAAATTACGTTTTTGCACTGCACAGATCAACAATCTATATACTTCAATGTCTAAAATCTCACTAGTCGTTCTGACGATCGCATGATCTAAGACAAACATATTTCTCTTTGGTCGCTCGCACAAATGAGCGACGCCATCGGTCACGTCGTCTTTCGCCCAACTAGGTCGCTCGCACGCTCAGACGTATTATATTTGAAATCTTTTATACTGCGGCAGATTCACTCGCTTGGACGACCGAGCGACGCGATCTGGGAGATCAAAGATTTTAACTTATGTAATTGCATTAGAGCATCCTATGAAGACAACGAGAGTGACACAATCTCAGCGATATGAGTGACGCGATTACAACGTAATTTGAAATTCTGCACCTACTGTATCATGTCTTTTGAAGAAATGATAGAAGCTGTGCAGAAACTCTTTTCTCTTTTGAGAGCATGATGACACTGAAGGACTTGGTCGCCTGCATTGCTGAGATCGCCCGGATCGTGAGTCCACGTAGATCGTACGTTTTCCCCGAATTATCTGGTCGCTCCCCTTTCATTTGGATATTATGAAATATCCCTAAAAATTGTTTCTCATCATTTATAAATAGACGCGAAATAATTGTGCTCTTAGTGACGTTAATCGTAACATATGAAGCACAAGATGTCACACTTCATCTGACGTCAAGACGTCTCCTGATGACGCACAGCGCCGTCATACACAGAGAATATTTTAGGTACATATGTCTTAAATATGGTTAGTGATAACTCAGTACTGGTTGATTGAGTTGAAAAAACTTATTAAGAGTCTGCAGTACCTTCACTTTTTTACTGACTTCGTATAAAAACAATGATAAATTCAAACATTCCCTGCGGTGTTTTTATCAGAAAACCTTGTATTAGTATCACTTGAAAGAACGTTATAATGTCTAGCGATCTACCTGTTTTTTTTTAAATTTAGTCGGTGGTTACATAATAAACTATTGCTAAATAATCAGCTTTATATAAAATACTATTGATACATTAAAAACGTTTATTAATATTTTTCATATAGATCATTAACCAACATTTTTATGGTAAACATAATCTGATTTCAAATTAATCCGATGTTTAGTTATTGTTTGAAGGTAGCAATTTTTCAAAGTCCTAACAAACCTGTTTCAGTAATCGTTTTTCTGTTTAATAAGCATTGTTAAAGAAGTGAAAACTCAACATTATTGGAAGATTTTGGCTAATCTTCATCATTAGGATTAAGTAGTTTCATTTAAGAACATATATGATGTAATATCAATATATTAAATAAGCAAAGGAAACGGATATATGATAATTTGATTCAAAGGCCACTCTTAAACAAGCGAAAGAACGAATCAGAAAGTAAACTTAGAGGTTGTTACAACATTGATTTGTTGAATACCAATGAAGGGAACAGGGAAAGTGACCAGGGCTCGATCTGAGATATCAGAGGAACAATGTGGTCTTGGGTATGCAATACAAGAACCATTCCGTTACAGCAAACATGCATACTAAGCGAATTGATTCCATTTATTTAGCGATTAATTATGCTTATTCAAACTAATCTCTATCATATGTTAAATAAGGATTATATATAAATTTACTACTGCATAGGGAAAAAGAGTAAGTAGGTTTACTGCTACGAGGAAGAAAATAATTTAAATTAAAAAAGTAGTAGACCTTAGTTAGAAGAAGCTGTATACCAAGTTCTATCACAATATTTCAAATAATAAGGAATCAATGTAAATTTATGGCAAAATGGAGAGTGAGTAAGTAAATGTTCTGCCATGGGGAACAAACCATTTTGATTTTCGGTATTCATTATTATATTTGAACTACTGTATATGAAGCAGTAAAACACTTGGATAAGCTGTAATAGAGGGATGATTTTAAATACTAAATTGTTTTAGCTGATTCAAATCGTGTTGAAAAAATAAAAACCTAACCCTGGGTACAGTACATTGTTTTTTGTTTCTAGAAACATCAAAACGAAGAGTTTCCAATGGTCTCCTACGTAGGATTGATTACGGGTCATAAGATTGATCTACGGTAATAGCTTCTTCCCTATAAGAAATCCGCCAGGTATTATAGATGTGAAACATTTTTATACATTTCTTCATTTTAAAAGTTTATCATAATTGCAGGCTTTAACATAATTTTTGGAATATTATTACCATACCCCTACCAAACATATATATATATATAAAATGTATCTTCATGTTAAATAAAATACAAAAATTAAAATACAGGATGAAAATTTATTAGCTCATTGGCTTAAATATTTGTATATTTGAATGTTCTTACTTCAAATCTATCTAAACCTATCTAAGATATTAGTCAAACTATACACTTTTTCGCAACAAATTGTTTTAAACCTCCTGAATTTTACTGTAACTTAAAACGTTAAATTATGAATTTTATTTAGATTTTAACCCTTACGTGATACGTACGAGATACGTCATTGTTTACGGCCGCACACCAGCGTGAGGCCATCAATGGAGGAATACTGTAACACAAGCTCAAGTCGTGGTCCGTATTTTTAAATTATTTCCATATGGGGCAAGATACATTTTTTGCTCTAAGAAAAAACTCCCGCATTGAATAATTAATGAGCAGATTTTAGATGGAAACGAACAGATTGTTTTAGGAGAGGAGTGGCCTTGAGCCTGTGGCGGCGGAGTAGGCACCCGTTCGCCCTTCCCTCCCTGTTCTTGCTCCAGATCATTCATTTCAGACCGGATGACCATATCTTTGCTCTCACACCTTTTTTTACAATCACCCTTTACATCCTCCGTCCAGTATCGTTATCGATATTGATGGGTCTAGAAGATTTCTGTCGTCAGATTCCATACAAGTTATTCCCTCATTCGTCACTCACATTCATTCTGATTTCTTCGGGGTAAGTAACTTCTGACACAAATATACGACTTTTTGAAAATGTAATGTTTCTCTTCAACTACCCGGGAACCCGAATTCATTCTCCATACTTTTTGAGCATGCCATCCTAGATACCAATATTATTTGGCTCATTGTAAGTCTACAATTTGAGATCAGCTTCGCTTACACCCTTGTTTCTCTTATTCTACCTTTGTAGCATGCAATCCTTGAAACCTGTTAGACTCATTGTGAACCTACAATTTGAAATCAGCTTCTTTGACATCATATTTTTTTCTCCCTCCTTTCGAGCAGCTTGCTATAGCTTACTGACCCTTGTGATTTTACAGTTAAGTTTTCCTGACGACATAGTCCATTCTTGATCCTTTGGGACACAACGTCCTGCAAACTCGGGCATGGGTACTGTGGTGACGTCACACTTAATTTTTATTTGCTCTTTAGACTACGTTTGGCTAGGTATTAGAGTTAGTTCATATTCCTCGGCTACGAAACAGAGTGTTCCATTTTATCCCACATGTAGTATCTCAACAACCTCTTTAGTGGCTGTATCAACATTACCGACGGATAGTCCGACAGAGGTCTTATAATCTGCTGTGTCTGATATGACAAGGTAATTATCACTTTTTAGATGAATCATGGTGAATAATCGGTCTAGTACATTGAGGTCAATGGTTTCATATTTATCAATACGTCTAAAAGTTGAAGCTGACGTAAACAGTGTTTATTTCGAAATATCGAGAAAGTTTCTCCTGGCATTAGACAACCGCCCCCTGGACGCAGTTCTCGTTCAAGGACTCCGGGCCAATTGGTGAATTAGCACTACTAGTTTATCATGGCACGCCCAAAAATTGAGTTGAGGACTCATTTTTGAAGCTTTTGGTGTTAATGGAGCAACTGGATTTCACAAACACCATACCCTCTACACCTTTTTATTTAGCGAATACGCTTGCCTAACTTGTTGATTGTAACATAGTGTGGTTTATTTAGAAGATCCATATTTAGAATGATAAGTAAATACAATCAAAATTAAAAAATACGGTTTATTGATTTCCAAAAATAAAGTAGTATAATGCATGCAAATATGCAAATTCAATTTTCTGTATGATTTAGGTATATAGGTAATGGGTAAACAACACTCTCAACGAAACTTAATATTTATACAATAGTTAAATAGTAGATATTTCCACTAGATCAACTTAAAAAATCAAATAAATGATAGAAAATATTTTTTGATTAGATATTCCGCTATAGTAATTTTAACCATGTTCCAAGTATATTTCTAAATCGGCTAAGGATCTTAAGAGATCATAATGTTTAAGTAAATATTCAATGTTATTATTATTATAATCTGGTTAAATTGTCACAATAGAGAATTGGCTACTGAATAAGTGAATAAGTGGTTTCCATAAAATGTAGCTAAATATTATTTTTAATTTAGAAGAAAAATTTAAAAATAGATTTAGTTATGTCATCAAAGTAGTATAAATATATCATCGGCTTCCTGGTATAATATCATTTTATAAGTTTCAATAATTTTACAAGCATTATACGTAGTAAAGACAAAAATAAATATATACGTTGCTCACAAAAGCTCAAATAATTCTTAACATAAATTAGTTTTTAGAATAACTAGTCCAACACGGACTAATATCATTTACGTAAGAAAATTGAACGAATAAAAATGATATAAGATTAATTACTAATTACGTAACAATAAGGAAAACTGTTCATGGTTCGGGGTTCGTAGGAGTTGTTGTCGTTGACCAAGGGCCACACCCGGCGCGTCATTATTACAGAATTATTGGCCTCCCAAACATCGACCTCGAAAAGTAAAGGGGCGAGAGGTTGTTGAAAGTGTTTGTTTGTAGGAAGACTGAATTATATATCACTCTGGCCGCAGCCTCGCCGACCACGGTAAGTTCGTTGAACGTTCGATACGATATCCTGGATACATCCGGTTTATACAATGTAAAACGGTGATTGCGTCGTTCGTGATAATTGTAAAGGTTCGGTATGGTATCCTGAATACATCCAGTCACTACAATATAAAACTGTGATTGCGTGGATCGTGATAATGGTAAAGGTTCGCTACGATATCCTGGATACATCCGGTTTATACAATGTAAAACGGTGATTGCGTGGATCGTGATAATGGTAAAGGTTCGATACGATATCCTGGATACATCCGGTTTATACAATGTAAAACGGTGATTGCGTGTATCGTGATAATAGTAAAGGTTCGATACGATATCCTGGATACATCCGGTTTATACAATGTAAAACGGTGATTGCGTGGATCGTGATAATGGTAAAGGTTCGGTATGGTATCCTGAATACATCCAATCACTACAATATAAAACTGTGATTGCGTGGATCGTGACAATGGTAAAGGTTCGCTACGATATCCAGGATACATCCGGTTTATACAATGTAAAACGGTGATTGCGTGGATCGTGATAATAGTAAAGGTTCGATACGATATCCTGGATACATCCGGTTTATACAATGTAAAACGGTGATTGCGTGGATCGTGACAATGGTAAAGGTTCGCTACGATATCCTGAATACATCCAATCACTACAATATAAAACTGTGATTGCGTGGATCGTGATAATGGTAAAGGTTCGCTACGATATCCAGGATACATCCGGTTTATACAATGTAAAACGGTGATTGCGTGGATCGTGATAATAGTAAAGGTTCGATACGATATCCTGGATACATCCGGTTTATACAATGTAAAACGGTGATTGCGTCGTTCGTGATAATTGTAAAGGTTCGGTACGGTATCCTGAATACATCCAGTCACTACAATATAAAACTGTGATTGCGTGGATCGTGATAATGGTAAAGGTTCGCTACGATATCCTGGGTACATCCGGGTTATACAATGTAAAACGGTGATTGCGTTGTTCGTGATAATTGTAAAGGTTCGGTACGGTATCCTGAATACATCCAGTCACTACAATATAAAACTGTGATTGCGTGGATCGTGATAATGGTAAAGGTTCGCTACGATATCCTGGATACATCCGGTTTATACAATGTAAAACGGTGATTGCGTGGATCGTGATAATGGTAAAGGTTCGATACGATATCCTGGATACATCCGGTTTATACAATGTAAAACGGTGATTGCGTGTATCGTGATAATAGTAAAGGTTCGCTACGATATCCTGGATACATCCGGTTTATACAATGTAAAACGGTGATTGCGTGTATCGTGATAATAGTAAAGGTTCGCTACGATATCCTGGATACATCCGGTTTATACAATGTAAAACGGTGATTGCGTGGATCGTGATAATGGTAAAGGTTCGATACGATATCCTGGATACATCCGGTTTCTACAATGTAAACGGTGATTCCGTGGATCGTGATAATGGTAAAGGTTCGATACGATATCCTGGATACATCCGGTTACTACAATGTAACACGGTGATTACGTTGTTAGTGTTAATTGTTAAGGTTCCATACGATATACTGGATACATCCAGTCACTACAATGTAAAACTGTGATTCCGTGGTTCGTGTTAATTTCAAAGGTTCGATACGATATCCTGGATACATCCGGTTACTACAATGTAACACGGTGATTACGTGGTTCGTGTTAATTCAAAGGTTCGATACGATATTCTGGATACATCCAGTCACTACAATGTAAAACTGTGATTACGTGGTTCGTGATAGTGGATAGGATATCCTGGATACATGCAATCACCACAATGTAAAACGGTGATTACGTGGTTCGTGTTAATTCAAAGGTTCGGTACGATATCCTGGATACATGCAATCACCACAATGTAAAACGGTGATTACGTGGTTCGTGTTAATTCAAAGGTTCGGTACGATATCCTGGATACATGCAATCACCACAATGTAAAACGATGATTACGTGGTTCGTGTTAATTCAAAGGTTCGATACGATATCCTGGATACATGCAATCACCACAATGTAAAACGGTGATTACGTGGTTCGTGTTAATTCAAAGGTTCGATACGATATCCTGGATACATGCAATCACCACAATGTAAAACGGTGATTACGTGGTTCGTGTTAATTCAAAGGTTCGGTACGATATCCTGGATACATGCAGTCACTACAATGTAAAACGGCGATTACGTGGTTCGGTTTAATTGTAAAGGTTCGATACGATATCCTGGATACATGCAGTCACCACAATGTAAAACGGTGATTACGTGGTTCGTGATCATTGTAAAAGTTCGGTACGATATCCTGGACACATCCAGTTACTATAATGTAAACGGTGATTACGTGGTTCGTGATAATTGTAAAGGTTCGACACGATATCCTGGACACATCCAGTAAACATAATGTAAGACTGTGAAATGTACTTGGAGTATGATAATGTAGAGGCTCAATGCTACATTCTGGATCAGTACAGTAACCATAATGTAAAACAGTTATTACTTGGAGCGTTACAATGATTGGAGCTCAATAAGACATCCTGGATCTCCGAAGTAACCACAACGTAAAACAACGAGTACTTGGATCAGGATAACGGTAGAGGCTTGATACGACATAACACACAAGATATACCATTTTAAACACACGCTGATAGAAATGGTCATCATGACAGGTTTCATGGGGCAATATAGTAACAACATATAAGAAGATTTGCATTCCTATTACTAGTGGGCTATAAAATATTAATGGGTACTTACTCAGGTTCTACCGCAGTTTATTGTTATTCTTCATTTGATTTATGATATTAATTATTAACTACATCTTCTGAGTATACTGCAAGGCTTTAAAATAGTTTTTCAGTATCGTATAATTAACAAAAGTAATAATGGCGGGTGATTCACTCGGAGCCCAGGATCAATTTGATATTGAATTTGCGTATCTCTTAACTCTCCACCTGTGAGGGGTGCCCTGGGGGGAGAATTTTTACTTGAGTTGAGGAATATTGAAAGTTCCTTGTGATAGACCCTTTCCGTGTTTCAGGGACTTTGAAATTGTTGAGTTGGAGTATGAATCCTCTAAAGGCATCGCGTGGACCGAGCTAGCATTTAGATTGGTTGGTGGATCTTTTTACTTCTATGAGAATTAGGAAAACTGTCCATGTTTTACCTTTAAAATCTCTATGAATCCCTTCCTTCCGGTATTTGTATAATATTCCACAGAAAGACGTTGCTATCCAGCGTTACTGGGACCTTATAACCTTCCAGAATCTAACATCTAACCCTTAGCACAGAACCTAAATCAGAGTTGAAACACAATAAAAATCGCATAACCACGTAGGCAGTGGTTTTAACTTTACGTTGCTCATTTGTACTTCGAGTGTTCTTTAGACAAAAATGCTTAAAGGACTAAGACACCAACGAAAAGAAGGATGGGGCGGAGCTTGGACAGCATTTAATTGTAGAGCCAAGCTACTGTAACTCTGAAAAACTAATGAAGCTAGAAGGGTAGTAATTTCGTAGAAAAAGGAAAATGGTAGTTAGTAATGCGCTGCCAATTGGCACTAACTGTTGGCCGGCGTCTACGCGCGCTAAAGCGCAAGCCTAGCATTATCCTCACTCAGCCGCAACAAGCATGTCAATTGCGCCACTGCTCGCGATAGGCGCTGTTAGTATGATTAACCGTTCTAGTTAGACTAGCCGATGGAACTATTTATGATGCTAATTTTACTAGACTAAATTCCATGTTGTGATGGGCGAATCCACTGATATTTCTGGCATAACGTACATTGTTGTGAACGTCTGGTAGGCCGAAATGAAAAACCGGTTATTCGTAGGTGTGCCGGATAATCTAAGCAGTCAGAAGTGCTACTATTGGAACTGTCTGATCGTCAGGGTTAGATAGAACCAATTGCGGAAAACGATTATTTTAAACTATATAACGTATTACAATCAAGAGAATTAATATTTTTCCAAGAGGCTCAAAAAGTTGTCAGAATTGGTTGGTTTTGAAACATTATACTATGGTGTTGTTCTCAAATGACGACGTAGTAATTTATTCACTTTAATTTATGTCGTTGTGTGGTCGTTTGTTTTTGTTGAAAATGCGATTCTGTATTCGTTTTTTCGAGGGACATGTGGTTCTGTACAGATTTTGATGACCTCCCAGACGTGGACAAAATCTGCCTCTTTACTTGCGACACCAAGGCGAAGGTTGGTTGGTTTAAAGTGTGTCAAGTGGTCACTATCTCGATTATGTATTTGGATTACAAGCACAAAAAGGTATTCAACCTTTGATTGTTATAGTTTTGAAATAATTCGTGATAAGGAAATATACAATATTAGGTATAAACAGTTTATTAAAACTATAAAATAATATTTACCATACGAAAAATAAAAAATAATGGTAGATGTGCAGTTTTATTTACAGCCTAAAAATAGAGTGATTCAAGAAGAAACTAAAAGGATTGAAGGACATGTTATACTTTAGAAAATTATGAAAAAGGTTTTTATAAAATAAATTGAAACACTTAATAAAATTTGTCCCGGAACTGTATGTCGACTTTTTTTGGGAAAGCCGTAGAGTAATACGCAGAGTTATTGTAGACCGAGATATTTTCGCTAGGTTGTTGCGTTTTTCGCAGGCTTTCGAAAAAACTTATCTTACAGTTCCGGAACTTGTTGTATTCAAATTTAATTTATATTATAATATAATATAAATTACATTTCATACTTTAATTAACGTCCAGAAACAAGTATTGCCTTATTATAACGGGTTATTGAAATCCGGGAGTAATTTTTCGCTAGCTGTAACTCATTCTCGAAGCATTTTTGAATCAATGTTTATATAAACCTTTTTCATAAGTTTCACTAGTAAAACACGTCTTTCAATTCTTTTAGTTTCTTCATGAATTACTCTGAATATACTAATATGACTCCACTAGTATTACTCCGCCGCCCTGAGGACCTGGACGGCACCCACCCCCACAGAGCCTTCCACGAAGTCTTGGAAGTTGCTGAGAATGACCCTCGGTTTTCCTCGGAGAGGGTCGTAGACGGCGTGGGTTGCTTGCAGGGAGGACTCCCCGTGATGAATCTCTCGTATATTTTCGGTGGAGAGGTCTGTGTCAACATTCCACGAGTAAACGTTAGGATCTTCGTCGTTCTTGAAGTAGATGACGCCTCTGGAAGGCTCAGTTCCGATGAATTCCATTTTCGTTGGCTTTCTTTCAGCGACTACCTCTAGAGTGCCCTCAGTTGTTCCAGCACGTAGGTCGGCCATGTGGAGCGAGTATATGCCACCTCCACATGCATAGGTCATGTACAGGTCGTTTTCCCCGGGCTTGGACTTGGTGGACGCCAGGTACAGGGTGTCTCGGGCACCGCCCTCACAGCCGTGGCTCACGACGTCAGGAAGAGCTGCTCGGTAACTGTTGAAGGCAAAAGTAATCTTAAAAAAAGTAATTTATTGAATATTATTTAAAAAGGTTATATTATAATATAATTATTAATTAAAACCTATTTATACAAGAAAATAAAAGTTTATATACTTAAATAATACTATAATTTATTCATAAAAATCAAAGATGGCAAGAGGTTATCAACCAGGAACCATGAGATTAACTGTCATATATGTTGACCTCTGTAACATAAGGAAGTTGAGAGTCTGAGCTGCTGCCTGGGCAATTGATGCCAAATGTTCATGATGTGGTAAACATTAATGAATATGTCTGTGATGAATGATGTGATTCAAATAAATTGTTTATCATTTGAAAGGATACTGCTGACCCTTACAAAAAGTAAAATAAAGAAGGGATACTGAAGACCCAAAATAATATTTATGACTCACGGTTGGTTACATTGTGGAGCAGGAGAATACCGTATAAAAATGCACGTAAAACCACAATGCCCGTCCATGGATTAGTTTCATTGCAGCCAGCAGGGTTCAAACTGAAAGAGGACTACAGCCAACTGACTGTTGGCCTCTACCTGATAGTCCTATCCATGTCTACTGGGTGAACTGAAACCTTACGATAACTGAATATTTTACAACTGAAATCTAATATTTGAAATTCATTATTGGTGATGGTCGATTGATGTTATTTAGATTTTTATTGCGGACATTTCACATTTTGCGGACATGTCGTGAAACTTTGTTTTACATAAAATCGTGATGGAAAATGTCCGCAATAAAAATCTAAATAACATGAAATCTAATAGTTTTTAGTAGTCTACTAGTTTTGTTAGTATGTATAATTACTATGTATTATGTACAACCATTATTTGGATTATTTTTAAAGTTTATGTAAATATATGATAAATAACTTCTGATAATTAAAAATATAAGTAAGCAATATTTCTGCTGATATTAGATTCAAATGAGATGCTGAAGTAACCAAAATGTGCTAGAAAATTCTGTATAGGTAAAAAGTTTCTCTTCTCAACTTAATAATAGTTTATGCAATGGTTGTATTATGAATGCTTTAAAGCCACGAGTAAGATGTTAGTTAGAACACGAGCGAAGCTAGTGTTTTCAATAGCTTCACGAGTATGAGATATAGTTACAGATAGTTATATAAACACGGTATAGTTACCAACAATATTCAGACTTTTGAAAACAAGATTTGTATATTTGTTAATTACAACATTAGCTTTTGCATTTATCTTTTCCGAAGTTAAATTGAACTCCCTACTGCTTGAATTACTCATTTTGTGAATGTTTCTAAACTCAGATTTGAGGTTAGCCACTAAAACGCACTACCTTTATGGATAAATCAGCTGATGTTGCATTTCATTATATCCATAATGACATTACTTTCGTCAAATTCTGAGCTCTGATTGATCGTTATGAACTCATAATGCAACGGTTTTCAATTTCCGTTTAATAATGAGCCTCTTAATGATGTTACTTTTAGTATCCTTATTGGTACTAACTTTTTGCAATGGTCATAGATAATGGTATGAAAATTGATAAAATGTTCTAAAAATACTTTATGTTGTTTTAAATTTCATACTCCACAAGGACGTTATTTTAAAATAAAACTAGCATTTCTCAACAAATCAATGCTGTCGTAAAAATGTACATAGTTTCGGACCCGAGAATGAAAGTGAAATCAGTCAACAGTTCGAAATACTTTATTTGTATTTATCAAATATCTTTCTTTGTATTTATCCGTGATGTTATGTTGTTCCAGAAAGCATTCTAATTGGTGTCATTTTAAAAATAATTAATAATACGAATTCGTAATTAGTAATACGAACAAAGCAATCAATCATGATTTTTTTTGTTTAAATTTTATTTATAATATTTTAAGTATTTTTAATTTGTTATTGTAATTGTGTGTCATTTTTTTAATTCCCTCATTTTCAATATCCCCACTGAGATAATAATAAACATGTAATTGTTTTTATTGGGTGTTATGGCCTTACGCCTCATAACAAGTTTTATGAAAAACAGTTGAGAAGTAAAGAAGAAATTGATTTTGTAGTATCGTCCGTAAAAATACATCTCAGATAACGTATATTTACGTTTACTGCATATAGTATTTTAAATTTATTCTGGGACTATTAGTTGCACACTAATAATTCAAAATAATCATCTATTTATTTTTTCAAGCTTTTGACGTTTTTGATGAAGTTTTTGACGAAAAACGATTTTCAGATATTTAAAAGCCTGTAACTTTTGAACTATTAGTTTTACAAAAATATGGGTAGAGCCATATTGTTTGTGACTTTAATAGCTAAAATCCATGAAATTGTCATTAAAATAGTTAGGGAGGATTTTGCTAAGTTTTTATGTTTCATATTTCTTAAGAGTTTCAGGGGTAAACTACCCTTAAATAATGTTGTGAAGATATAGCCAAAGTGCACCCATGTGCCTAACTTCATAAAAATCGGTCGATCAATGTGGTCTTGATGCAATTGCCTGACAGACAGACTGACAGGCAGACATCAGACAAGAAGAGAAAGCAAAATTAGGTCCACAAAACTATTTTTGACACATTAAAAAAAGTGTATTAACATTTTTAACTGGTAAAATATCTTTACGATAATCATAAGTTGATTTCAAACTAATCTTAATTTTAAACTTCATGCTTAAAGAAATATTTCAGACTTTTTAACATCGCTCTCACGGAGCTAATAATTCCAGATGGTGGAAGTACTGCAGACTCCGAAAGACTGATTTCAGTAGTAATAATGTGTGTGGCCCGCACAGCCTTCACTTCCATGAGATTGATTACTTCATCTCAACACCTAATTAATTGGGTTGTTAATTAATTATGAGGTGACGTTAGATAGAAACACCAGAGATTGGACTGTTTCCTATTAAAAATTTTCAAATGCCATACATTTTAGCAATGCATGCATTTAATATCACCATACTTTTCAGTTTTTTACATACTGAACTAGGAGTGTATTTTTTTATTTAAATTTATTCCTTTATCCATAGTAATATAAAATAGATTCTCTAGAAGGGATTAGAACCCAGGATGGCACTTACTGTACCATTCCTAACACATGATAATATAAAATTAGCTTCTATAATAAATGGAAATTATTTTGATCCTCGCCCATAGCCCAAAATCATATGTAATGAGAATGTTTAAAGTTACTTATGAGTACCTACCCAATGTCCTTGTCTAGGTTGTAGACGATGATGGAGTTCTCCCCCGCGTCACTGACGATGATGATCGTTTGCCCGGTGGGGTCAACGTCTACAACAAGGAACTGGAGTCTGGAGTTGGGGGTAACAAAGTCCGACAATTCCACAGTGTGTAGTCTCTGGAAACAAAGTGTATGTGAAGGTGGTAAAGAACTTCGGAAAATTGGAACCTCTCAGAGTATAGTGTCAGGGAAGGGTGTATTGGAAGAACGGCGATGGATTTTGATGATTCCTATATTCAAATTCAAACATTTCTTGATTACCGTTCAACATTACATAGCATTGGTTTACGTCATAAGATATACATAAAATTGTATTAAAATAGAAAAAAGAGACCTTTACTATACTATATTTTTTACATACAAAATCCTTAACGCTATAAAAATATTCTCTTACAAGATATTCTTTAAGTCTCTTTTTGAATTTTCTATCTATTTTCTCAATTATGAGGTAGTCGGGAAGAGAGTTAAACAATGTTATTGTGTTATAAAACATTTGGTTTTTATAGAAAAAGTATTTATGGTAAAAAAATGCTTCTATTTCTCATATTGTACTGGGGGGAGGCACCAGGCTCTGGAAGACATTGACGTTTTTTCGGAGAAACATTAGGGTATGAAATATATAAACTTATGGGAAAGTAAGCGGCCCTGTTTCGATGAAAAATTGCTTACAAGACTCGGATGTTTCAGATGAGCTATAATTCTGACAGATTTTTTTGAAGGGTGAAAATCTGTTTTATATAACTGTTTAAAGAACCCCAGTTGCTGACTACATACAAAGGATTCGGATGAATAAGGGTATAATATGCTGTGAACAACACGTCTGGGTCGGATATTGTTATAGGATAGTATTCGAAGGACAAACAATCCTTTACCCAATCGTTTGGCCACGGAATCAATGTGAGAAGAATACTTAAGATACATATCAATGAAAAGGCCTAGAAACTTCACAAGCTGTCTCGGCTTAACCAAATCATAATATATAAGGCGTTCCTATATCAAGGAAAGGTGAATTGTAAGAAGGATAATGGGCTCTGAGAATTCTTGTTTCTAGGAAAGTGTATTTGAAGAATAGTAATTTTGGATGTATTCTGATAATCCCTGTTTCTAGGAAAGGTGTATTAGAAGAGTGGTAATGGGCTATGTTGATTCCTGTTTCTTGGAAATGTGTATTAGAAGAGGGGTAATGGGCTCAAATAATACTGTATCTGGGAAAGGTGTACTAGACGAACGGTGATAGACCCTGGCGATTCATACTTCTGACTCGTACTGACGATTCCTCATTCATAAATGGCTACATACCTACATTGTAGTATGGTTGCCATTTCTATGATCTAATCTAATCTAATCGATTTGTTTCTAGGAAAGTTCTATTGTAAGGTCTATTGGCGTTGGATTCTGATAACTTCTGTTTATAGGAAAGCTGTATTGGAAAAATGGTGACCTACTCTGATAATTCCTGTTTATTGGAAATGGATATTGGAAGAAGGAACATTTTTTGGAGAAAGCGAAACTCTAAGAAATATATTTTGGAAGAAGGAACGGAGCTATCAAATGTTTAAAAGTCGCAATGTAAACTCATTGGACAGTGTTTCAATAATAGTTTGTTTAGTTAAATTAATATTTCACTTTTATTTTTACCAAAATCTGCCATCCATTACAATATATAATAACTAATAATTATTATATTCAATAATTTAAATAAGCTAAAATAATTTTGAGCTCTTTCAGAATCTCTGATATGATCTACACGACTGTTGTATTGTACATTCAAACATATTTCTCCAAACGTTACAACATTAACATGAGGAACTAAGTGACTATTTAAACCACATTTCTCTATCTCTTCTGTTATTTGAAACATCATTATGTTTTTTTGAAAAGTTTAAACATATGTAACTTTTTTTCCAAAAAATAATATTTTGTTTATACAACTCAAAACGATTTTATCACCCTATAAAGTAATCATTTTCCATTATAAATATTTTACCTTTTACCGTCTTAAAGTATGAGAATTTCCTGTAATTGTATTATTATTCAATCATATATATGAAGGATTAAGTAGCTGTATACTATATGAGCTATCAACTGAAGGATTGCCAACAACTTTGACCTTACCTATGATCAAACAAAATGTTATTCATAATAGTTTTATGACATGATCGCACGTATTTCATGGTGTGAGTGAACCTTATCTCCTCTTCATAATACTTCATAATTTAAATTAAGTCTAAGGTCTATATCGGAGTATAATTCTGTTTTAGTAAACATGTACGGTCGGTCCTGACATCGATACACTTTCGCTCGTCCCAAGGGCCTTTATAAGGTCAACAAGTATATAAAGCACTGCCAGTAACTGACCTGGTATAGCATGAAATACAGTCTACATTTCATAAAATGTATGTAAAAAGTGTTGTAAAGGGGATAAACCAAAGAAAAACGTTTATATGTGAATATTAACACCAGAGTAAAGGTATATGTGGAGTTTAAATTCAGTTTATAATATAATGAAAATTATGACTTTGAAACTAACGATAAATCAAACAGTGATAGGTTTTGTTGCACTGTAAATGTGTTATGATTCCAAGCAGCTGGATTACAATACACGTATTCAACTCGGTATAGAAGTCTTAAGTCACACGAAGGTTTTGTTCGGACGAATTCCGTGTCATCACAGTGTCGTTTCTTCACCTCCTCCAAAGGTCGAGCCTCGTCTAGTCGGCTGGACATTTTAGGAGTCTGCCCTGTTATTACTCCTTGCGCAAAGCTCGTTCATTAGCTTTATTTCTCTTTGGACATAGCTCACATTATCTGAGATTTACCAACTCCTAAGTGAAGCGATACTTAATCATTCCTTTGTTTCTGAGTTTCAAATAGAAGGGTTAACAAGTCCTGTGGAAATTGTGGAAACAAAGAACGGATAGAACTTGTGAAGGGGGACTAAAATACTGTGCAACCATCAGCATCTCTGTGGTTTGTATTACTATATGGCTGATGATGAGGCATCAGCTGGTCTTCATCAGTAATGTTGCATGTATCATCAAATCCATCACACTTATCAAACTCATCGTTCACTGAAATATTCACCTATAAAAATTGCAGCTAAGCGGAAAGCAAAATTAATAGTTTTGGGTTCCAAGTATTTTATTCATTACTTTGATATTTTTTGATTAAATTTTAGTTCATGTTCTTACTCTTACAGAAATATTAATTAATTACAAAAAATAATCACTTTAAATGTATCTTAAATAAAAAACGTACAAAAATATCATTATAATATTGAAAATATACATATAACTTTTGTTAACTGATTTCATCATTTATGGTACTTCAGCTACCAATTACTACAAGCCCATTGAATATACCAGAAACATACGTTAAAATCAATAGTATTAAGTAATATTTCCTTTTTTCCGACAAAAAACTGATTAATTTATGAAATAATTCATCTGGCACCAATAAAACTGCTCAAAAACTAAATAAATAATATTTTCTCTAGATATCAGATACATAGAAAAGTTATATTTACTGTCCGTCATAATTAAAGTATATTTTCTAGGATCGCACAATGTTTTTACGGGGATAAAAAATATTTTCTTTCCTATGTTAGATTGTCTAGCAAGAAAACTGGTGTGCAGCTTGTGGTCAAATTTTAGATAACGCCATAAAACCCCCCTCTAAAAGTCTTTTTATTTCCTAGGAGGAGTAATTATTGGACATCCCAAAAAACTCTTAACCTATTAGGAAGAGGGCGTGTGAAACAGGGTCGATCGCTTTTTTTTAAATCAGTGTTTGAGTTCTTCTTTTTGGAAATAGATATTGATATCCTAAAAACTAAATTTTCAATATTATCTTTGTGTCAGTGTTCTTTGGTCTAATATTTAAAACTCTTTTATGTTCAGCTGATTATCGAAATTTATATATTACTCGTTACTTTGATTTCCCTCTTCTTTAGCATGTCTTTACATTTTATCTTCTTTCTACCTTTTTCTTCCATGCAATTCATTGGGTCATAAATTATTTATTGACTAATTAAATTACTATAGCACTAAACAATCATGTATTTACTTTCTCTCCTTTTCACAGTATATGGAGAAAGAATTGTTTTCGTCAAAAGTTTTTGATTTGAGTTAAGAGTGCATATATCCCTTTTGAGGCTCCCTGAATAAAATAAGTCGTTTTTGGACTAATGTCTGTGTATAATACATCAAATCAAATATAAGTTTCATTGGCAACTATATCATATGGCTGCTCAGTAACACAATTTTATTTATTATTTTACTTTATTTATGTTTACAGTGTACTATGTCTACCCTATTTTGCACAATTGACCAAGCTGAAACTGTATTCACGATTCTCAGAAAATCGGAGAATCCCCAGTTTTCCCCCAATCGGAATTTTTCTTCCATAAAAGGTACATTTTCTCGAATACCTTTGGCGATATTTTTATACAGTTTTTTTAAATTTTACTCCTCAATAACAAAGTTTTAATTTAAGGAGAGAATATTTGCATATTTTTTAGTTTGGTTTACAGTATAATTTTAAAATATAATTTTCTATAAAAAGCTAAGATATGTTATAAAATGTGGATAAAAAAGTTTAATAGATGTGTAAAATCTGTAAGAAAAATATGTAAGGTATGTAAAATACGCATTACCGAGATAGAGACAGCCGACTCCCCTTTAGGGAGAAAGTATGCATCAGTCCACTGATACAGTTTATTTAATTTGTTAACGAACCTTGCCTGTTGTAGGGTCGAATCCAACAACTTTTGGGCCACACTGTAGATGAGGCGAGCTCAATGTCTCTGTGACGCCGATATCCAGGACCCACAAAACCTCCTTGGGACCCGTCTCCATCACGAGGTCCACCACGTTCTGCAGAGCCCTGGGATCTCCTTCAGTCTGGGCCTCCCACGAGGGGAAGGGATCCCAGCTGGGTTCCCCGGTGGTGCTGAGGAGAGAGCTGCGTGCCAGGGTTGCGCATACTCCGTCCAGGAAACGTGGAAAAGCCACAAACACCTGGAAATAAAGATGAAATAGCTACAAATAAGAATAACGTTCTCACAACGTTTTAACGCCAGTTTAATTGGTTTAAAAACTACCCAAAACCATGGGCCTGGAGCATGGATCCTCACTAGGATATCTTAACTAGTATCCATAAAGCGGCAGAAGCGGCTCATGATTGCTTTTGAGGGGGTACACATCGAGGAGTATAGAATATCCCCCAGTGTCAAAAGGAGATGTGTGGTCAGGGCCCTGGCCCGGAAAAATTAAAAAAATATTTTTTAATTTATTTCATAAATATTCTTCATAACTCTAATACTTTTTTGAATTCGTAACAGTCTGCTGGTTGCAAGGAGGGTCGCATAATGAGAATGCATAGATAGGGCGAGATAAGGTCAAAAAACTTAAGTGAGAAGTATAGGTAGCAGTAGGTACACAGTCAAGGGTGTAACACAAAAGCGAGAAAGGGTCAAATAACAGTCATGTGGGTGACATTTTTTACAATACTATTTTTTTATTTTAACTACAGTGGGTTATTCAGAAATGACTAGTTTCTGTAAAAAGAGTTAACGTATACAAACTATTCGTATAATGTGTTTGAACATCGATTTGGTTTAAAACTATTATTTAAGAATGTTATTTATGTAAAATAAAAAAAACAAATGCATGTCCCTCAACTGCTTATTATAATGAACCTACTAAGGCCTGTGTGGTGCAATCAAGACAGTGAGGTAGGCCCTACCGTAGCGGCGTGAGTCACATAGGCTAGCCAGAGGTATCGTTAATGATCTGATAGCAGTCGCCTGCCTTAGGTTTCGAACCAGGAAAGTTTGATTTATTTGATCAACGCCACTACCCCTAAGCTACTACATTTATTTTACCACGTAATGATTTAACATATTTTACAGGTTGTGTTATAGTTCAATGCACTTGGTTACAATGAATCATACCCTAGTAGAAAATAGATGCAATAGAAATGGATGTAATGGAGGTGAAACAACTGTAAATTAGTTAAAACAACTCGTGATTTATTTATGAAATTCTTAAAATCGTAGATTTAGATTACGATCCACACCATTTTTTTTAAAATCGATCTCAAATGAACTTTTTAAGCAGATCCACCCCACGGAAGAACAGCTTCCCGACATTTTCGTACGATTTTAGGCTAAAATATGACACTGAAACAATATCGTCTACCTTGGGGATCGGCGGAAATCGGGGTCTGGGCGGGGGATAAAATTATTCAAATGCTTTTATTTTACTGTCTAATAACATACCGGTAATTATGAAGAACAAAGCCACAGAACAACATTTTTCCAACGTTTTCTCACGTTTTTTCCTCGAAATAAGATACCCTTCAACCATACAGTCAAGCTTAGTGATCTGCGAGAATCAGGATTCTGGATGGTGAGAATAGGATATTATAGGGAATCCGGGATAGAAAGGGTAAATAAGACATTAGACCAATACTCGTTTTTATATCGTAATATAAATGGTATTGCTGACATATATCGTTCTACCCATTTAAGTTATTTATACCCTTTACACCCCGGATTTCCTGATATATCCCGTTTCTCCTCGCCCAGAACCCCGATTCCCGCATATCGCCATGCTTGACTGGATGGATGAAGGGTGTCATATTTTCGCCTAAAACGTTAGAAAACGTCGGGAAAACGTTCTTCTTCGGAGTTTTCATAGCTTGACGAGATGGTTTTATTTGAGGGTGAACATTTTTTTAACTATCTTGTATTTCTTAAAAAAATTAAACACTACAAGATTTATATGCGAATGTAAGTAGTTGAAAACGTTTAAAATAAGAAGCAGACGATTCTGTTTAGTCGATTCCGACAGTTACTCTTATTGCACTCATTTGTAGAGTGGAGTTTTTATCTGGTGTTTGCCCTTTTGTAACGATAAATTACCACAGAATATGTGAGAGGTGGATATATAAGGGCATATTACGCTGAGGGAAGTACTTCGGAATTCGAAAATTATAACAGGAGTCCCAACACAAAGGCACTTGAGGAAAGACAACCAGCAACATGGGTCGGTGTGGGACAAATTTTAAATTTACTTCCAGGTAAAGGGTACGTATCTTTATGTTTTGTCCTAAGCAGTCACCTGGTCTCGAAGCAGGGCGAACCTCGTGCCGACCATGTGACTTGGGTCCAAGTTGCCTGCGGTCCTGTACAGCGACCTGGAAGCCTCGTTGGGCCACACCATGGGGGCGCCGGTCCAGGAGAGGGTGTAGGGCTCCCGAGGAGGAGGATAGTCCGAGCTTCGAGTCACCAGAGCGCAGCACAGCAGCAACAACGAAGTTTGCAAGAAACTACTCATTTCTGAAAAATTGTTTCATTTGGTTATTTAGATTTATTGCAGATATTTTCCATCATGGTTAAAAACATTGTTTCACTACGTTTGGAGATCTGAAATCCGATCCCGTCCTCAGGTGAGCTGGAAGCTAAAACATAGCAAGATTAGTACATAATCCCGACTAAGCCACTTAAAGCTGAAAATAAAAATATTTACAGCAGTCCAAAAACTTTCATCAAAATACCAAGCAACAATAGTCCCGCACAAGTACGTCCACGCGTCACAAGGGCTCAAGAAGAACACTTACCTATCTAATCTACTTATCTTGTTATGTTTTGGGTGTTTTTATTTTTTAGGTAAAAAATCAAAGTCTGTTGTTTCCGAAACCACTATAAAAATTTTATCTTCCATGAGAAATGTTTTAGTTGACTACTGTATTATAAATAGTAGCTATTTACAAAATTCTTTCTTATAAAATGCTTCTAATTTTATTCTTTCCCAAATACAAGATAACATTCTTCATCAGGTTCACTGTCAGATATAGTTTCGTATGCACGAGACAAATGGTAAATAGGTTATCAAAACAACTAAACTTTAAATGGACATGAGCTATGTGGCTGGATGGTAGGATACGGTCATAAATTTATTAGAGTATAAAAAGGTCCTAAAGTTATATCTATCCTCCTACATGGTCTTCCTATATGGTCTCCCAAATAATATCTCTTCTATGAGAAAGAATCAGATAGACCGCCATTTGGAAAATGATGAAGATTCATAAACCTTTTGAGTTATTATTTTTAAATATCTTAAGCTACAAGCGAATGTTCCCCGATAACGTTAACCGTCATATGGCTAGTTCATAAAATGCCAATGGTGACAAAGTTATTGAAAAAACACAATCTATTTTTTAATTCTATAAAATTTCAGTACCCATATTAATTGGTCTTGGGTATGTGTGGTGAAGTAAAGACAGAGAGGTACCAAAGTGATGTCAATCATATAGGCTAGCTAGAGGAGACCGCTCATGATCTGACAAGAGTCGCTTGCCAATGGCTTCAACCAATGTTTCATCATAGGCACGTACCCCCCATACCCCCCCCGTTGTAGGAGAACCCAGCAAAGCCGGATGGTTACGTCATTCTGCGGATTATTGTACAACTACTCGAATGAATGGATTCATAAGTATGGGAAAGTAGGGTATGGACATTCTACTTAATTCTCAGATAATTTATAATAGCCCCAATGTAATCCTGACCAGTGCTCGGGACACGCTACATCCTACTCACCCACAGATGTGGAAAAAGTCTTCCCCAAAGAGCCCTCAAAATTTTATTTGAGGTTACACGCCCTAGAACAGTACTTTCCCCTGTCTCGTTAATCACGAGGGCATGCCAAGTAAGAATCTCTCCTCCAGGGCTCCTCTGGTAAGGAGATACACCACCCCCTGAGAATTTCGGCCAGACTGGGTGTTCAGGTTTATCCGGGAGTCAATCACGCAACCAGGAGAAACAAGAAGAATCCGAGGTGATAGGGAACATCGGTAATTGGAGCTTCTTTTGGATGCACCTTTAATTTAATCTTTCAACTAGTTAAAACCACTCAAAGAGGCCTAAGGCCTACTACGTCGGTAAATAAAGAGGTATATTTAATTTCATGTGTAGTATATTAGATCAAACATCTGACTTTTATATTGGACAAAAAAACTTTAGTAATCTTAACTAGATTTTAGATTTGCGCTGAAAATGTTATCGAGTTACCCATAGAAATCAATTCATACATTAGTAGTTAAAGATTCGTGAAATCTACCACAAAAATACAACAAGATGAAATCCACTGTGGCTTTTCGAAGAAGTTAAATCTTAGGGTTCCCTATCTTTATCGCTCTTACTGTTCAAGAAAGTAGACATTAAAATACAGATTTTGACATAGCTCTGGGGTGGGGGTATTGAATATATGTCAGACCAAAATTTGAAATGGAAGTTTCGTTATATGGCTAGTGACGTCATATGGTTATAAGGTCAGCTATTTAGAGGAGCTAAAACATTCCTTTTAGACATTTCCACGATCTAAGCTGTTTCCAAAAGGGAAGTACACAAATGATTCTTTTTATTTAATAAGGTGGCGTCTTGCCAACTATACTTACTTGTATTCATCAGGAAAATATTAAACATACTTATTACAAACAGATTTCTATCTATTTTCATGAAGTTAACACCTATTACGTTGGTTGTAATATGCTAGATTTTTATGGATTCTTTTCTGTAGGATGGTAAATAATATTGTCTGGTCACAACAAATCCATAAACATATTTCAAGACATGTAAGAAACGTCTTAATGTCCAGACAAAACAATTGGAAATATGTATTTTAATAGGGGTGTAAGACATTAAGTAGAAATGATATGTTGACACAAAATTAATTGGAAAAAGTTATTTGAAAGCTTTAAAATAAAGGTGGTATAAACGCGTTTAGCTGTAACAAATTCATTAAATTTTTGTTCAGTTGATTGGTTTTTTCGTCTGTACCTATGCTGTAAATATACAGCATTCCATCCATTCCTCCAGTAAAGTGAACACGGTTTACCATAAGTAGATTGGAAGTAGTGATTTCTCAATTAAGTAGACAGGTAACTAGGGAATAAGTTGACTGTTGACTGTCAACACTTAAAAATGTATCAGTGAACTGACACTAACTACCTCCTAGAAAATCTGGGGGGGGGGCTGCCCACATATTCACCCTGGAAGTAATATTAACAGGTTTTGGGTATTCCACCATGAGTATAAATTTCCATCCTATACCAAACCCCGTTTTCTGTGTATCGCTACACAAATAATAAAAATGTATTCTTAATCCAAACAACTCTATCTTCGTTTCCCATATCTTGGCAATGCCATTTCGTAATACCAAGGAGAATTTTGACGCGGGGTCAACAACCTATTTAGACAAAAATTTCAATCAATAGATCACAGAAATTTCTTAGCCTAAAAATATAAAAAGTCATTATTAAGATCATGGTCTTCACGTTTGATTTGTATGAGAGTTTTGAAAGCAGAGAAACCAGCGAAAGGTTAGGGATTAAGGGTTAAGAGGTTACTATTATTGCAGCTTTGTTTGTTATTTTTAATACTTGACAATCCTGGCTTTATTAAGTTCTTAAACCTCATGTATTATAGTTAGTTTTACATAAGAGTACTCAAAAATATGCACCTATAGCCTACTATTATTTGAAAGGGAGTATCAGAATTTGAAAACAGTATCAAACACAATAGGAAAACACAAGTCTGTGTCAAAAATCAAATAAGTACCTACAACCTATAAAGTATTAAATTATTTTAATAAAATTATATAATAAATTATAATAAATAAGATCTAATAATCTAAATAACTAAAGAGTAAAGAAACTAAAGATTATCTAGGTAAATTTTCTTTACTTATCTTATTGATGAAAAGGGTTTTAATTAATTAAGGAGTATTAGTGTAATTAGAAGGTGAAGGGTCGTCTCTAAGTGTAATATTTGTTGTGACTGTATTCAACATAAATATTTAAGGAAAATAATTAAATGTATTGAACAGAGTATTTATGCCATTATACTGCTATCGAATGCGTGTCAGTCAAACGTTTCAGTGCTTTGTTGAACTGTTGAGTGAATGAAAAATTGCTTTAATAATACAAAATAAGATTACAATAGTGATCGTATAACAGAACACAATTTTCCTAGCACATACAACAATAGCTATTAAAATGTCCGTATGCTCCATTGGTATACTTTAACCAGCAAAATACATTGCACTTAATACATAAAATGTTCTAAAATATCTCAAATAAAATTATATTTATTTAATATGTGCAATTTTAAAATTGAAAGCATTAAATAAATAAACAATTTGGAAAATAATAAAAAACTATTATATTGACATTTTATTATCCTATAAAAGTAAAAATACCTTAGATCATATTGAGCAAACGTGTGGTGTGGTGTAAATGTATCCTTAAAAAATATGTTATATTTATTTAGGAAGCAGACAATGAAACAAAATAAATAAAACCAACCTAAACCAAAAACCAAACCTACCGCCCAAAAACGATAAAAATAACCAAACTCAAAAATTCCACAGAACCCAACACCACCCAAAAAAATTGGGCGGTATAAATGATTAATATTCATTTAATATTTTTCCTCTTTACCAAAAATAATTGAATTACATCAACACCTATTCGGTACTTACAATGAACTTAATTATTATTAAAATAACCAAATTATAATAAAATTGACATTTTCCAAAGTGAAATATTAAGATATTTGTATAAGAATACATTAGTACAATACAATACAATACAGTAAAATACAATATAGTACAATACAAAGTATACAGTAATAAACTTTAAATCATGTAGGATAAATATAACCTGTGACTGTAATTTGATTTTATTAATTAAAAATGGATTATTTCTGGATCATTATAATGAGTAATGTAAATCTAAAAGATAGTTACTTACCTTGGGGCGTAGAGCTTGAGCTTGAGGGTATGTGAGATTGTGAGATTGGCTGAAGCTGCTGTGATTGATACAATCAAAACTGCTGAGGTAGGATGCGCTGACCTAGTTGCTGCTGTTTGGATTAAACTCACGCAAAGTTTAGAGTCTAGACTAGACAACCCAGACATTGAACATGATGACATTGAACACGTCGTCGAACTACGGACTGTACTCAGCTGTATTGAGTGGTTCAAGGAAACGTAGGAATACTTAGCAAAAAGGTTTTAGATTAATACAAGTTTAAAGATTAAAGATTTTTTCAAGAAAAATATACAATCGATCTTAAACGTAGTAAAATTGTATTTACTTTGCTGTAGAAAATATCATAAATTGGATATGTGTTAGGGAATGTTTTCAGTTCCTCTAAACAGCTGTTTCCATAACTATATGACACCACTTCTGTTACACTTTTTCGGTCTCGAAAATTGTCAACCCCCTCACTAAACTTTGTACGTATGTAAGTCAAAACCGAAAAGTTATTCGTATTAATAAGAGGACGAGCCTACTGGTTTAAGCCAGTGGTATTTAGATTTGTTGAGGGAATCTGAAATAGTCAGCAAATAGCTGAAAATGTTTAAATCAGTAAAAAGCTTATAAAATACAAAGAAACAAAAGTCAAACGTACAATACCAGAGTACATAATACAAAAATACGTCTATACGTTGCAAGAACTCAAAAAGCACTGAAGGAGGAAGTTCGTCCGAATTACGCACTAATATTGTCATATTCTAGGTTCCAGCTCACCTGAGAACGGGATTAGATTCCAGATCTTGAAACGCCGTGAAACTTTATTTTAATAATTGTGATAAAAAATTTAAATAAAAATTTTGAAGAGAGTTTTAGATCCTACAAAAATACAAAAGTTCGTTTATAAATGAGTCAACCTTATTTTTTTCATAATTCACCTATTTAAGAAAATATTTTAGCTTGGTTGAACCCTCTCAACACTCAAACCAATCTTTATATTCTTAGAAATAAATATCAAGAATGGCAATTTTAGAATTGAGGTTTGATTTCTTGAAAGATTCTTGCTCTTTTTATCATTTACGGATATTCATCCCCCACTGTAAAGAAAATGAGTTATAATATCTGTTAAGATGTTCTGGCAGTAATTAAATATCACAGAAATACAGGTATATTTGAATTTTCAATTATTCTAAATATTCAAAATCGTATATAGTATAAGGCTTACTTGACTGATAGGAATAAAATAAATGGATAAAAATATATTTATTTTCAAGCGAATCGCAATTTTTACAATTGTTTATTAAAATCAGCTCTCGTCATAATGAACTATAACATAACATTTCATAACATAACATAACATAACATAACATAACATAACATAACATAACATAACATAACATAACATAACATAACATAACATAACATAACATAACATAACATAACATAACATAACATAACATAACATAACATAACATAACATAACATAACATAACATAACATAACATAACATAACATAACATAACATAACATAACATAACATAACATAACATAACATAACATAACATAACATAACATAACATAACATAACATAACATAACATAACATAACATAACATAACATAACATAACATAACATAACATAACATAACATAACATAACATAACATAACATAACATAACATAACATAACATAACATAACATAACATAACATAACATAACATAACATAACATAACATAACATAACATAACATAACATAGAATAAAAATACAGTACCATAACAAAAAAATATGAACAAAACTAATAACAAAAATATGTTCGGCAATAAATTAATAACTACCTCGTAATAATAATACCAGCCCGGCAAACGACGGAGTGAGACGCGTCGGTCATGGGATCTAAGCCGTTCTTAATAAGTATATAACATAGAACAAAAGGTTAGTCTAGGAGGTGGTTTACAATATCTACTTTAATGTAATCTAAATTTGTTGCTGGAGGAAACTAGTTTCGATTCATGCATTGAATATTTCTCAGGCCGAACAAGGGCGTTAAATTCTCTTCATTTGAAGGTCGTGGAGCCCTTTTCGATGATAAAATGATCTTAGTAATACATTCGGATTACTTTGAAAGCAGGTAGGCCTATAGTAAACCAGTTCTCAGTAATCCTATTAAACTGAAGCCTAAAAACTACAATATGAAAATGTTATTTCCTTATTCGAGAAAAATAATAAACATTGTATAATCTTTGTGATTATGTTGAAACAATTAAGTGAATATCCTCTACTATAGGTTGTTGTTATCTTATAGTCAACACTTCTATAACAAGCACTGTCCAGACAAAAATGTTTTTCCGTCCAAGGATTTTGAACTAATTGACTATTACAGGGGTATTTGATTGTGAGTAACCTCGGTTGGAGCAGGTTTCAAGGCTGGGAAACATACTTCTAAGTGTCCGAGTTAAGGAGCATTTTTTTAGCCGCAGTTAACTAAAAAGCTGCTTTTCCATAAATTCGTAAATAATGAATTTTATAAGTTAGTTTGAAATAAACATTTTAAATAATAGTTATATATATATATATATATACATCTTTTGGTTTAATTTTACTGAAAGCGTTAGGTACTTTGGTATTAGCCAGATGCCACTTGGTTGCCGACATACAGCACTCTGTGGAGTTAGGTTAGGTTGGCTATTGATAGGGTTAAAGTCGAGATTCACGACATAAATATATCAATAAAGAACCTAAGTTAACTCCGCAGGGAGCTGTATGTCGACAAACGGCATCCAGCTAATAATAAAGTACGAAACGTTATGAAGAATAGTTAAATTTAATTTGGTTTATTTTAGTTTGCATTACAAATGAAACGCGGCAGTCCTCCAAATCAAAAATACATCCAAAATCTGCTAAAGAGAGGAGCTGCAAGCGAATCTCAGAAAAGAAATCAGGCCTCAACAAACGAATCGGTCCCAAAAAGCTACAACGTCTCACGGAGTTAACAAGTTTCGCTTAAATTTTCCGCAAAAGCTTCAAGAACAAACCTTTACTGTAGATAACGTGAATCTAAAGTATCAACACAACTATGTTCATAAGCCCGGATCCTTCTAACGCCGAATTAACCCATGACCATGCTGTATACCGTAAATATTGCCACGGGCCAAAGAATTTCGAGACAATCGACACGTCGTTCATCATATCTCGACTTTCTCAAAACGTTCAACCACCCCAAGCGAAGCTCGGTTTCCGGGTACTTATTGCAAAAAATAACTATTTTTTAGACAAAAATATCCAGTTAATGCTAATAGGAGTTTTTTTGGTTTGCACGGGCTAATCTCCAAAAAAGTCCAGGGGTGCGCCACCAGGTATGTTAATTTTCTCTTTCACCCGAAGAACGGGTTAATGTAATAAATCAACAAGGATACAAGTTCAGGCACTTGATTTCCTCAATTTGTTCCGCAACTTTTCCTGTCAAGGCCGCTCTTGATTGGTCAAAGGCATGTTGGCCTTCTTTGGCGCACCGCCACATGGTGACATACGCACCGACGAGGAAAAGACGCCGAATACTCCACATGCATAAATCTCATCCACTCCTGTCGTGAGTGCGCGAGTTGTTGCAATGTTTGCACAATCTCTTATGGGGGCAAATTAACAATACCGGCTAACCTACTTTTACTTTTTAATACAACAATGAATCTAATCTTGACTGCCTTTTTAGGCTTCGACGAGTTGACTTGAAGTGGTTATAGCCATCATTTTGCGTTGGTATGTATGAAAAATGTCTTGGATTTTATTAATTGAAAATATTACACAATACTTGTGATGTAATAACTCACCGGTAATCCGCAACAATTTGCCCAGTTGTAATCGAATTTAGATTTATTTACTTAAAAACATCCTCCGTCATTACAATTTTTATAGTTTTTAATGGAAAGAATTAGCGGTCGCTAACAAACGTTTTGAAAAACGCCTATTGCACTATTTAGCCGTGCCAACCCAACAGATGGCCAGCTACGGTCATTGTTCGTGCACAAGGGATTTGTTCCCTGCGTGGATTTACATTTTTAGTTAATAAAGCATTTTTCCTTAATTCATAACACGCCGATATTCATTCATGGGACACTGACTCAACTACTAAGTAAATATTTTAAGGCAAATATGAGTGACGGGCAAGCGTGGTGAGTGTGCTGAATTCGACCACATATGTACATTTACATTTCTTTATATGAAATTCATTATTGGTGATGGTAGGTTTGTGTTATTTAGATTTTTATTGTGGACATATTTCATCATGATTAGTTAAACAAAGTTTCAATAACAAATGAAACATATACATTTCTGATACATTCTTATTATCTTATATACCAACTGTTTTGAAAGAAGGTGACTTCCCATGACCTTTGTTAGCCCGTGGAATCAGGTCGTTGGTAAGTAAAGTTTATTAAACCAGAGTTATGTAATTTAAAGCTGTTTAATCACGAAACGATCGAAAGGAGCCTGACCTGTCCCAACGTTCAACCAAATATCCGTTTGCAGGTTTGTTTATAAAAACTTGGCAACCTCGTTCTCTACTTGGCGTTGCAATCGTTAATTGGCAGTACCACAACCACAACCTAACACAACATACTTGTGTGGATGAAATAACTTGTACGTGGAAGGAAACCTGAAGGTTTAAGTGTTCATGAAAGTGTATTGGCCATTAAACATACAATATTGGTATTATTAGCTCATACTACCCATCAACTTTATAAAAAGAACTTGAGAACAAAAACGTCTACTGACGTAAATTATGTTTTTTGTTTCAAAAAGCTCCTCAGAGTGTGCATTTTCGATTTTCTGTCGAGCCATAAAACCATGTCCGGAACCAGAATGGGTCCTGTGGGCTCTAACTAGTGGGTATTCTATGCTAATTAGGCAGGATGGGTAACTAGTAGGTATTCAGTGCTACTCGGGCAGGATGGGTAACTAGTGGGTATTCAATGCTACTTTGGCAGGATGGGTTACTGGTGGGTATTCAATGCTACCTGGGCAGGATGGGTAACTAGTGGGTATTCAGTGCTACTCGAGCAGGATGGGTAACTAGTGGGTATTCAATGCTACTTGGGCAGGATGGGTAACTAGTGGGTATTCAATGCTACTTGGGCAGGATGGGTAACTAGTGGGTATTCAGTGCTACTTGGGCTAGATAGGTGACTAAGTTCGTATTCAGTGCTACACAGCTTAATTAGTCTAATCGTCAGCATAATACGCTTGCAGACTCAGCGATTCTCGCTTATGTAATGACGACACCGCTGATCATACTGTTCCACTGACCACCTGGGAACTTTTCTAAGGTAAGAGCTAAAATACTAAAATATTAGTTAAATCTCAACGAATATTATAAGACCCGTAAAATTCAATGCGTCACAAAAGGAGTAGATATAGAAAATACCATACTTCTAATACCTATTAAAGGTATTAAAATTATTTTAAGATTAGCTATCCTTGTTTCATGTCAAAACATTCTTAAAACTATTAAATTAAATAACAAACCAAAATAGTTTTTTTACATTAATGTACTGAGTCCCAATAACTTATAAAAATTGTAGTTGGGTGCCCTAAATTATTATAGTAATGTTATGTACAAATGTAGTATATTCAACAGTTTTGAAGCACTCAATAAAAATTTTACATTGAAAATTAATTCAATACTAATAGACTTTTGTTGCTCTACAATGAATATAAAAAAAATGAATATAAATAGTAAAAGGAAACGTTTCTTCTACAATTTCTATTAATCTTATACCGCAGAGCGACATGAGCTTACTGGTTTTTATTTACACAAATGATTGTTGTCAAAATAAGTTTTTACTGCTAATTTAATTTGACACATCTATACTTTGTAACTATCATGAGACCAATAATGCTGCCACCGTTACAAAGAGTTCTTATTGGAGTAAAGCTCAAAATGGTGGTCGTGTTGAGACTCTTAACATTGTGACAGAGTTTCTATATTAGGAACTGGTGTAAAATATTAAACAGGTAGCATTAGTAGCAATTCAATAAACAATATCAAATTTCTTTATTCTTTTTTCTTCTTTAACGACCAAAATAATTTTTTACAGTACTATGATACAGTATAATATAACATAAATTTATTTTATTCAAAACAGCAACTCCATAATTGAATGTTACTGGAATCGACGGATGTTATACTGTGTATAAATAGAAAATTTACACAGATAATATTATTTTGTTGATTTGGAAAAGGAATTGTGTCATATACCAAAATATTTATAAATGTATACTGTGGAAAGGTGAGTCGCAGAGCATATAGTCTCTAATGATTGCGGTTAAATCAGACACGAAGCTTAAAAAAAGCATAGTCTAAATAGACTCCCTTGTTGAAATAATAGCTCAGTAGCAATAGATGACAGACGCAGTTTCCTCCAGTTGACGTCATATTTGCCGGTGAGACGTGAAAATGTTTTCCTCGGTCCACGAGCACGTCCCCGGGGCTTCGCCCGAACCTCACGTTCGACCTCTAGCCAGTCTATATGACGGCCTCCTCGGCCGCCCCCTGGCACACCATGACTTCTACCAGTGTCGTCGGTCTACTCATCCTCACCATGGCCCTACAGGGCTTGGCCCTGGTGAGGGACAACCAGTACTTCCAGGACATGTGCTTCCATCTGACCGGCCACAGCATCTGCTGGCCGAGTGAACAAGTTAGGAGGAACTTCACAGAGACCGGCAAATTCATCTCACAAAACGTTATTGTTACCAGGTAAAAAACTATTAGAATAGTGCAAGCACATTTTTTACCGCTTTATCTCTAAGGTTAGAGAAGCATGTGTGTACAACAAACGGCTAACACAAACGTAAATATGTGATAACACATATTTGATTCACAATTAAAACAGGAACCTAATAAATATGTGTTTTAGACCATTAACTCACAGTATCATTGTCATTTTTACTTTTTGATTTAATACTAATAGTATACTATATAATACTAATAATAATAACAGATTCAATACAAATTTTTACTGACTTCTTACATAATTTCATTAATCATTAATCATTTTCATCATTTCATTACATCATACCATTAATGTTTTTTGAACACAGCCTCAAAGTGGAAATATTAGTGTCATTAAGAATCGTGATAAATAATATTTAATAATTAACAAGAATTGTATATAGGGTAAAAATATTTTAGGTTTTAACTGGAAACTAAAAGAGATAAGATAAAGTTTAAACTTTTAAGTTCATTGGAATCACGATAAATTAAAAATATGTATTATAGAGCAGGTGAGTTTTTTCTGCGTAACTATTAGCAAAGGTTTACCGAATTGTACAAATATTTACTACAAAGATGAACTTCAGACAAAAAATAATTAATTCATATCACCATAAACCATTTATTGGGTATTGAGCCAAAAGGTTCATCAGCATTTTTATTTGATATATGACAGTAAACCTTTCATCTGGGATCCTATTTAAGTACGTATTTCAATTTTCATAATTTTTACAATATAGCGAAACACTTTGTTTTTTCTTATAGGACACCCTGTATTTTACTAAGAGTTCAGATAGGTAAGGTGGTTTAATGACGTTCTTATTCTTTGCATTTTTTTCTTAAACCTATTCAATCAGACTCTAGAGCATTTCTAAAATATAATTTCCCTGTACCTTTAAGAATCATATGGTCGGTCGGATGTAACTTTTTTATTTCATGTCTGACAGTACACCTGTCATGGGGTACCCCATTTTCATACTGCTTTAACGAATGTAATTTGCAGAGTTTCCCGCAATTTTCCAATACAAAGTATTCCTTAAGGAAAAAACTAAGATGTCAACCATTTTTGAAAAATGGCGGGGAATTAAAAAAAATAAAATTCATACCTAAAAGCAGTATAAAAAGGTTATAGGGTTCATAAGAAGTTTAAAGTCAGAAATAACACAAAAAATGTTAGCTATTGGATAATCTTAGCCTGGACACCCGGTGTACCCATTTACTTAGCATAGCGTCCGAAAAGCCCAATAATTATAAACCTTTGCTTGGAGGCTAAGGTTTACTCACGTGGTAATCTTGAATGTCTGTATTTGGAACTCGTGACAGTTCAGCTAAAACTGAAGTTATAGTTACTAAACTTAAGTTTCTAGTAACTTTAGAAACTAAAGTTAAACTTGATAAATCACCAAGCAGACTGACCTAACCCAACGTTCAAATTAATACCCGTCTAGCAGTTGCCTTATAAAAACCTAGCAGCCTTGTACTCTACTAGGTGTCGCAATAGTTAATTGGTAGCTAAACAAAACTGACCTACCCAACGACTAAAACTAACCCGGGTTTACTTGTCAGTAAAACGTCAACTATCTACAAGTAATCTATTTTATTTCTTATCAAACGATATAATTATTATTAATACACAATTAAGCTCTCACATAGAATAACCTAAGAGTCTTCATCAGTGGCAAAATATATCGTTTTAGCTCTATAACAAGAAGAATTTTAATTTAAATTTCAAATATGTAACTAAGGAAATCTAAAGTATAAGGCGTTAAAAAGTGAGTAGTAAATTGTGGTGCTTATTACAATTATGGTTTTAATCCATATAAAAATTAGGTTTTATGAAGTTACTTTAGCCCTACAGTCAATAAATAGAACTAATTACAAGAATAAAATATATAACTAGTTCAATTTTTAATCATTTCAAAAATAGGCTTGACGTTAAAAGTTAAAATTCAGCTTTAAAAATCAAATATAGGTTCGTGCTTACATTCTTGTATCAAAAATAATAATATTAAGAATACGAAACGTCATTTCGTATATACTGTAGAATCTATAAATATTTCAACTAAGCAAACGTGAAATATTGTTTACAAGATACGTGCATTGCTATGTTTTGTACTTGACGAAAGTTCCAACTTCTCAAAAATATAAGTTATCCGAAATTAAGTATATTATTAAGAAGGATGTAACACACTGGACTAAGAAGATTTTTAGTTTAGTGCTCTAATGAAGCTGTGACTAAAATCGTGATAGGAACGTCTACTAGCTGTGACGTAATATTAATAAAATACATATATAAATATAATATAAATATTTTATATAAATATATATATATATATTATATAAATATAAATATTACCAGGATACTTGGTTGTCCGTGGTTCGGGCAAATGTTATTCCTCGTATTCATTTGTATTGAAAATGTAAAAGATGTTGAAATACGTCGTGAAAAGTATAGTTCTTCGAATTCAAGTCTTGATGGTTTCTGGATTTCGTTTGAACGGCAATATCTGCAGTGACCGTATTGCTATTCGGATTACTTAGAATCCGATACTTGATTTCCCGTTCACTTTTTCGTTAAAAAATATATATTTCTCTAAATATATTTTAAACATTAGCTTGGTTTTAGTTTTTGTAGAATGCTCAGGGGTTCGAGCTTAAGAATTTACTTTTTATTTTATATCAGAATAAGTCCGTCAATAGAAAGTTTAAAACTATATCAATAGATTAATTATTTTAACAATTTCAAAGAATAATTTTATTTCTAATAATCAAAAGATTTCAACCATATATAATCTAGGTACATAGTGACAAGGTCACCCTGAATTCATAAGGACGAATTTATAGCTTTCAAACATAAATTGATATCAAAACAAAATTTGGCAAATCATTTCTGATGACAGTCTGTTAAATTTGTGGGTACATAGTCATCAGATGTCACCTATGGGGATTAAGGTGAACATTTTAAGGTAAGCATAGGTTGATATGTATATAAAATTGAAGGTTTTTTTGAACTAAAAACAATACCGAAAACCCGACCTTAAAAGGTTAATAGCAAAATAAAATTGTGGTGGTTTGAAAAAGGACAGTTCAAACTATCGCCATTTTATTTTGGATCGAACATTTTAGATCCGGTTTCAGGCGTGCGTTGTATGGTTAAACATAGCTACAACTTTATACAAATTTTATTCAAGCTTTTTTTAAAGAATTTAGTGTAATTTATTGTGGTTGATCTAGTAAATTTTTTAAAGGAATTCTATGGGTAAAATTTGGTATTAAGATATAAGCCTTTTTAATTTGTTTACAAAAATAGTCTACTTCTACCATATCGTTGGTCTATATTGGTCTATCTACCCATCTAATCTTGATGCGTTTCTTCGATTCCTCATCCACCTCCTGTGTGATGCTGTGCAGGTTCCAGTGGTGGCGGGACCAAGTGTTTGTCTGCACGCCTGCACTGAGGCCCGGAGTCCCATTCACCCTCGGGAGGTTTGACCTTATCCAGCGCGGCTTTCCAAGCATCCAACCCTTCCCCTCTTGGGATTACGACCTCCACAACGTCGTTGATATCTTTGTAGATCCCCGGGATCACCTTTGGGCTTTGGACATCGGTGTGCAAAATACACTTATAGGTGCAGAGGTCAAAGCACCTCCTAGAGTGTTGGCCTTTGATGTTTTGACCAAGAAGGTAGGTTCAGTTAATAATTTCTAACAGTATATCATTAGAGTCAATTCATTATCTTTAATATAAATGAGTAGATACATTTAGTTCAAATGTTAAAGCTAACGTATTTAAAATACTGTTTTCAATGAAACAACCTAGAAAAATCGATTTCCGAATTATTTCCAACTGGGGAGATTTAGATGCTCGAATCTTATACCAAGGTGAGGACAACCTAAGTTCGATAATTAAACAAAGTAGAGGCAGGCTTCTCGCCATGCCATTCCCGATACTTGTAGGGAGTCTGTGCTCGATGCTCTCCATCGAAGTCTTGAGCCCAAACCACTCAATATTGGTACTCAAACACGAACCTCCCTTCGTGCAGAACAAATGGTGTTTGGTGCTGTATTGAATTAAATACCACTCCTTAGACTAATGGGGATGGGTAGTTGATGTTTTGATAATCATAATATATAATTTTATTGAACTCCAATTGTGACAACATGCTCTAATCTACACAGTGTTGACATCTAGACTCCAAAGGTCAGCAGTATCCCGTATGGTGGTCCTACTGCAGTTAGTTATGAATACAGCTTTTAACAATTTTCACACATCTTATTTCTTTTTAAAAACTAATATTTTCAGTTACCTATAAAGTTTCCTGCAAAAATTCAATTTCAACGAAGCTTGGCCCAATGTTTTGAAGACCCTCTTGTGTCCAAGGTCCTGCATGTGCTCGATCTCTCCCGGTTGACCTGTAATGCATCCCGTCTCCAGCACCTGGTCGTAGACTACTGCCCCAAGACATCCACACCCTGGGTGTTCGTCAGTGACGCCTCCTCTCGCTCCATCCTGGTCTATGACGTGACCCGCGGCAAGGGCCACCGCGTTGTGTTGCCGGACGTGGTTGAACCACAGGGACCGAGGGATGTCCTCTATCTGTCATTGATCCGGAGGGTAGACAAACAGTCTAGAGTTTACTTCAGTTACTTGTCAAGTAACAGGTAAGTTATAATAGTCGTCTTCTTTGACGATTTATTTTATTCATATAGCCTTTGTCTGTGAATGTGCGAGTTTTGATTTGCAGTTCTTAAGGTTAGAAATTAGGTGTTACATTCTGAAGGATTAAAAGCCCACAGCAAAGCCTTCATGCGGAATATTGTACAGCTACAGGAATAAAGTGATAAATAAGGATGGGGAAAATAGGATTGATATAGCCGGGTGTCAACCAATCCCCAAGAGAGACAAGGAGGAACCAGGGTGATAAGGAAAGCCCGCACACTTGATGGCCAGTATGGTACACTAAAGGTTTGACAGCTTATTATTTCGATCTCCCCATTTCGATCTCTGAGCTAGTAAAAACCAGTCAAAGCTGACTATAATTTCCAAGGTTAACCGTCTTAAGAGTCTGCAATACCCCCACTTTCTTGGGGTTTTAACTCCCGTAAGACAAATGGTAAACAATTTAAAATATCTCATATCAACACAAAAAATTAATTTATTTAGGTTTAACTATTTAATGGTGATCAAAGTGATTAAAACATAAATTCTTTTTTGAGTTTGTAACTACTATTTCTGTCATTCTGATTTTTGATTATAGTCTTATTTTGTATCTGCTGTGTAAACGAAGGAATTAGCATCTATACATTAAAAACTATCGTTTAAAATACACAAGTAAAGGGTTTCTTGTTAACGTCATAGTAATTGTATTAAAAGAGAAATATAAAAAAATCAAATAAATGTTTACCCTGTTGGTTTTTTATACGATTGCTTATATAAATGGTCTTTCTATATTTGTAACTTAAAGAAAATTGTTTAAAACACATGAGTTCAAAACTGTTGAGAATTACTTGTCTTGTTCCACTATAGGATGTTTTCCATGCTCACTGAGGACCTGAAATACCCCGAGCGACAAGGTTCAGTGCTGGACGAAGGACGGAAGCCATATCCCATGGTGGCACTTGGAACTGCCGATGCCAACCTGTTTCTGAGGTTTTATAACCAAAGTATCCACTGTGGGAGTGAACACCTTGTTGACCATTAGCTCTATAGTAATTGTTTTAAAAAACAAATATGAAAAAAATCAAATTTTGTTTATTTTTTTTTTTTTTTGTATTTGCTCTATATTGATTATTTTCTATTGTCAACTATCAAATTGTTAGGCGTTTTCTTCCCTCTGCTTAAATATGTTTTTTATAGTATGGTGTATGTTAATTCAATTTATTTTGAAAAATGGCTCTAATTTTGTGTGCGAATGCAAACCCCCATTAAGCCTCCACGTATTCTATCCTCTACTGACTCCCTGTCCCAACTAAGCGAAGTAAGAAATATGAGGCGTTCCTAAGTTTCTAATTGATAATCATAGTCCTGGTTATCCCCTAGTTATTAAATGTACTAAAATGGTCTAATTACTATGAACAATTGTAGAACCTACAGGTTTGACCACGCAAAATACTTCAGTTACCTATAAAGCCCAATGTAATCACAACCGTGTCCAGCTAGGGAAACAGCTTCCCTATTGGTCTTAATTCTAGACCTCACAATTACGGACACAATAGTGATACGGCCACTATCATTTTCAAAATTTAATTTTTTTAATTTTAGATTTTTCTGTTCTTAAATAGTGTATTCTGTTTATAATTTATTCAGTTAGAAGATATATATGTATATAGCATTTTAAAACTAATTACTTTATTTACCGTATGAGTTTTCATGTTCTTTTCTTAACAGTTTTTAAGCTTTCGGTTTTACAAACAATTTTTTTACTGAACCAAATAGTAAATTTAGTTTGTAAATAAAATGATAAAACTTTCTGTGAATAAGTGTCATGGTAACTCAAAAAACAAGAAATTTATATAATTATTCGCCATATAAAAATGGCTAATAAATGTTATTATTTTAATTTAAACACAGAAACTTGTTGGTAATTATCACGTTATTGTGTTGACTATTCACAAAAAACATCTATTTTTTTTATTGCTATATCATGAAGACCTGGTAACATTTTCAAAATAATATGTAGAGTACTTATTGACTTATTTAAACTATTGTGCACTAAAACCTGAAAAACCCTGAAGTTCTGAGATACTTGCTGTGTTCTGTATATTTTTGTTTCTTAAAAGACGTTGTCAGATTAGAGAAAAATTTAGGTATATGTTTATAGTTAAATGTTCTTTAAAAATGCAATGTATTTGGAAAATTAAAACAATTAAGGAGACTTGAACGCAATTTTTTTTGTGATTTTTATTATTGTTTTTCAGTATTTTCTGAACAACAAAATAAAAAATTTAAGAAAAAACTTACTGCAACCTACTTAATATTTAATTTTAAAATTACCTCTGCACTCTCCTTTTCAGCCTTCGGGCAATGCAACTTCATATATAGCTACTTTGTTTTTGCGGTTTGCCGTAAAATTTGAATTTTTCATATAAATGACCTGTTTTCTCAAAAAGTATTTAGGATATACAAACTGAAATTCTTACTGTGTATTAAGTAAACATAGTAGATGCCAATGATCTAGAATGAAGCTTTTTTGTTGATATTATACTGTATCATAACAATATACGAATGAAATAATTGTTATTTTTAACAAGGGTTTAGTAAAAAAAATCATAAAATTTTTAATTTTGCGATGAAGACATAAAAGTAGATTAGCAGGTCTATGAAACAAAGGTATATAGGGGTTAAACATTTCATGGGGCCTTACAGCCGGTTCAGCTCCCCTAAAAAACTTAGGTCAAGAGATAGTGGATTATCCCCTTAAGTAAATGACTCCGTTAAGAGTTAATTATGTTGTTGATATCAGGAAATCAGATGCCTCCTAAAAACTAAGAAGTAAAAAGGACAAGGTCATTTTATGAATTTATAAACTCAATATACAGTACTCTGATGATTACTTCGGATGATTCAAACCCGAAGTTAATTCGATGTTCGGCGCAACGTGTTGGGATAAACCAGAATGACGAATTTCGGAGGTCCAATATGGCAAGCTCCACTTTAACCTTAGTATATGTAATATCGTAATATATGGACTGAAATTTAATGGGTGGTGCTCTTAGTTTGTCAACATGGACTTGTCTTTTAAGGCAATATATATAGGACAAATAGAACTTGAGATATAAAAGTGGTTAAGGAAGGTTTAAGACTGGCATTCCTAATATTACTTCCGGTTGGTGCCTAATTCTTTGTTTTATTTAGACATCGAGGTCGTGCTGAAATTCTCATGTGGCCCGTAGACTCCACCTTGAGGGAGGCTAACATGGTTCCTGTCCAGGAGTCTCGGGATGGCAGACTTGCCACGCAGGTATGCAGCTACCCTACCATTCAGTAACTATAAACACTGCCATTTGTCAACACCATTCAATATAGTTGCTGTATAGCAATTACACAACTCGTAATTAGTTATTAGCTAGTTAATGTAAAATACCATTACCACTCAAGAGCAAAACATTATCACTTTCCACTACCATTCAAAATTAGTTAATGTATAAAAATCACTCAATACAACATTCTTCAACCATCACTTAATAATTAAACACTATCAGCCACTACTGCCACTCACTATTACTTACTGCTTAACAATCATTCAAAGCTAGTCACTTTCATATATTACCACCATTCAATAAAAATATTATAATTTTTCACCATCACTTATAAAAAGCACTCAATTACCAGTCATTTCCAGTTACCATCACCACTCATTATAATAATAAATTATTCATAGTCTTAAGACATAACATAAGACACACATTAATGTCACTCCTATGTATTAACTAACACGTTTGTAGTTATATAGACATTTTATGGTGTCTCATATTAATTTAGTATTTTTTTTTTAATATTGTGGATATTGAAAGGATATCTCATGCTAGCTTAGTTTGTGTAGTGTAAACTAAAAGTTGTCTCTTTCTCAGAATCTTAGTTTACAATTACATTTGAAAGCTTAACTCGACCCAGGACAACATGGTTGCTTAAAGTTTTAATCGTGGAGAGCTTATGTTACAATAGTAGTTTAATTTTTAAAAATTATGACTGATCCTTTTTGTCATGTATATGTGTGTATGTCGACTTGAAAACCCAATGAACTATGAGCAAATTAGGGTTTTTAGTTTTTATAGAGTTTTTAGGAGTGCCGAAATAAACATTGAAATTCTGTAAAGGATACGTGTGACAAACTTATAATTTTGGTGACGAATGTCTTTAGTAACAATATTAATGCCACAATTAAAAAAGGACATTACTGAGTACACAATAACTCGCTGTACTTGCACACTAATTACGTAAAAAGTCTCAGAATACTATAAAAATTATTTCAAGGTAGTTGTAATGTACATAATTTAGCAATACGTTGGAAAGCTGACCTTAATTGACGCACCGTAGTAGGAGTTACCTTGTTATTAACACAATTAGAGAATAGTCATAAACGGACATATTAATTGACGGCTGAGCTGCACAAACTCAGAACAAAAGTTAATTTGATAAAATAGTCAATTTTAAGTCAATCAGAAGACATAAAAGCCCAATATTAAATAATCTCCAATACGGGAATTAAAATTGAATTAGAAAATTAGTATATGTTACTATCATAGTGTAGTCAGGATTATGAAGTAAAAGGAACCATTAATTAAGCTTTCGGTTTAATTTTTGACACTTCATTATACTATTGGAGTTTTTTGCAAAGTGTTTTCTAAGAATTACTCATCAAATCTGATCTGCTCTGGATCTTGGAAAGCAACTCTAAATACAATGCGAGGAACGTGATAGTTAACTTGGGTCAGACTGTTTTCCTCCATCTTCTAGAAAAACCCTTGACCTATAGGGAACTAATATATTAATCAGGTAGGGTGGGAAAACTGTGTTCTTCTTAGCTCTTGCAGAGCAACTTTGAATACTATGACAGGAACGTGATCGGCAACCTAAGTGCGAGTGTTTTTCTCTATCTTCTAACAAAACCCTTGACGTATATGGAGCTAATCTTTTAACCAACCGGGTTTCAGATATAGTGGTCTCTTCTAGATGTTGCATTTAAACTTCCAAAACTATGTGAGGAACGTGACTAACCATATGAGTGTGAGTGTTTTCCTCATTTCTCTAATTATGTTGGCCCTTGGAAAACAACCACCAAGACTACGTGAGGAACGCTGCTTGGGTGCGCACGTTGCACGTTGGGTGCTGCGAGGAGTTGCTTGGGTGCAACTCCTCTGGAAAGACTTGTCAAAAAAGGAACTTTTCTGTTACCCATATGGGGCTCGGATATGGTGGTCTGCTCTGGATATTAGACAGAAACTGCGTGAGGAACGTAACCGGCAGATTGGGTGCAAATATAGTGTTTTATTCTTTGGAACTACCTTGACTAATAAAGAACTGTTGTTATCCAGGTAGGGCTCGGAAAGGGTGGTCTGCTCTGGATCTTAGAGAAAAACTGCGTGAGGAACGTAACCGTCAGATTGGGTGCAAATATAGTGTTTTATTCTTTGGAACTACCTTGACTAATAAAGAACTGTTGTTATCCAGGTAGGGCTCGGAGAGGGTGGTCTGCTCTGGATATTAGAGAAAACCTGCGTGAGGAACGTAACCGGCAGATTGGGTGCAAATATAGTGTTTTATTCTTTGGAACTACCTTGACTAATAAAGAACTGTTGTTATCCAGGTGGGGCTCGGATATGGTGGTCTGCTCTAGATCTTGGAGAGCAACTTCCAAGACTACGTGAGGAACGCTACCGGCAGCTTGGGTGCGAATGTACTGTTTTAATCTTTGAAAATACCTTGACTAATAAAGAACTGTTGTTATCCAGGTGGGGCTCGGGTATGGTAGTCTGCTCTGGATCTTGGAGAGCAACTTCCAAGACTACGTGAGGAACGCTACCGGCAGCTTGGGTGCGAATGTAGTGTTTTATTCTTTGGAAATACCTTGACTAATAAAGAACTGTTGTTATCCAGGTGGGGCTCGGGTATGGTAGTCTGCTCTGGATCTTTGAGAGCAACTTCCAAGACTACGTGAGGAACGCTACCGGCAGCCTGGGTGCGAATGTAGTGTTTTATTCTTTGGAAATACCTTGACTAATAAAGAACTGTTGTCATCCAGGTGGGGCTCGGATATGGTGGTCTGCTCTGGATCTTGGAGAGCAACTTCCAAGACTACGTGAGGAACGCTACCGGCAGCTTGGGTGCAAGTGTAATCCTTTACCCTCTGGTTAGGCCTTGAGCGATACAGAGCTTAACTCCACAAAAAATAAATATTGTAAATATCTTTTTTTATTTTAAAAAATAAATAGTTTTCTAAATTGTTGTTCATTTAAAGTATCCTGTTTAATTTATGAACTTATTATCATAGAATTGGGAACGATAGTATTGAATTATCACCATGCATAGGTTGATTTACTAAGCCTATACGCCGATTATGTGCGTATAAGCACGATTAGCTACGTGCGTTTTTTTATATTTCGGATTGTAGGTTTTCTTTGGGGAGGGTTTCAGCGAATTTCCCATAGGGAAGAAGCTATTACCGTAGGTCTCATGGCGAGACTTAAGCCCGGGACCACGTTTTTTTTTCTTCTTTAGGTACCCAGAGTCCAAAAACAATAGTCTTTAATATATATATATATATACATATATATATACATATTATATATTTTATATATATATATATTATATATATATATATGTAAATATAAAAACAATATTAAAAATATTTTAATTTAGATAGAAAAGAATACATTGTTGTGCCAGCCTATCCTTGAACGGATTTCGTTCACCAAAGTATCTTTGAAATTAAAATCATAATCTTTTATTTTTCATAAAAGTTTTATAAAGTTAATGGTTTTGTTGATATTTAAATTAAAATATGTTTAACCACCGCCATTTAAAAAATATAAAAGCAAACTTAATGATACTTTGAGAATATATTTCTCTTTGGCCAATAAATATGTGTGCAAAGTTTGGTTACTGTATCTTAAATAGTTCTTTATATATAAAGTTTTTTGTATAAAATACAAAATAGCGGCTAGCGGCTAAACGAAGGATTTTTCGACATATGTTTATAGGAATTTTTTTGTTTATTATGATGAGTACTATCACCCCTCGAAGTTTGTCCCAACTTTAATGAACACCCTGTATATATATATATATATGTGTGTGTGTGTGTGTGTGTGTGTGTGTGTGTGTGTGTCTGTGAACACGATAACTCTCGTAAAAATAGTCCGATCAAGACCAAATTTGGTAGAGACGTGTATTCCTACAAATGCTCGGACGAGTTTGTAAACCAGACATATCGGTCAATGGGGACTGGTAGTTTGGGGGGTTTTATACTCCTAAATGGGTTTTTTTCCGTTTTTCACATGTAATTTTCAAAAATATCTAATTTTATCTTTCACCATTAAAATCAGCCTAAAAAACTGCACAATTAAGTTTCTTAAAGTTTTTATCTATCTCCAACGGTTACCGAGATATTAAAAAAATCTAAACACAGTACGTTGTATTTTGGAGATCCAATGTTAATCTTATGGAGGATAAGGAAAAATTAATATTTCCCATATCAATCAATATTTGTATATTAAACTTGGTATTTACCTTCATGTTGTTGATACCCACCCGTTTATGCTTAAAAATCATAGTTTATTTGTTTTTCATGGCAGCAAACCTGCAGACTCTTTACCCATGTTAATCATATAGGGAATAGAAAACTCCTTTATTTAAGGACAGATGTTGATGAAGGTTGGTATAAATATTAAAAATAAAAATTGTTTATGGTAGAAATGGCTACTTTCAGTGTTCCTCATAGCAGCAAACCTGCACACTCTTTCCCATGTTATAGAGAATAGGCAATAATAATTCTCATGTTTATGGACAGATTGTTATAAAACTTGTCATATATTATTATTATTATATTATTGATTTGGAAATTCGCTGAGTATGCAGGTCTGCTGCGACGGGGGTATTTGAGTATCAAGCTTAAATAAGGGAGATGAAATTCACGTTCAACCTCAAAACCAAATTTTCCTACATACTTTTTTTCAACTCGTCGGGCTTATGCAGATACATAGCTGAGACTTCAACTTTCAATATTTAGATGGAGTATTTATAGTTTTTCACTGCTGGGACCTTAATAAGTAGTTGGTATATCAACTGTCCTGGACTTCAAGTTCATAATTAATTGTCTAGACTTAAATCTAAGGTTTAAACCTTTAATCCTTTCAAACGTTTCAGTTTCTAAACAGTTTCTAAACCCAGTTCAGTTTCCCCGTTCAGTTTCTAAACCCTTAAACCTTTCAACTAAAGACCTAAATGTATAAAACTATATCGATTGCTACAGTTTTTGAGATGAGAATAGAGTTCACAGCGGCCAAATTAGAATGCAAAGAAAACAGAAAACTCCACAGAAAACAGTCCCTCAGAGCATCAGAGCAGGGAACTCATACTCTCGTAACGGCTCACAAGGCTCGTCGTCTCAAGTTACGGATTATACGTTTCCAGAGTAGGATTTCAGCCTTGTATAAGAACACGGTCTAGTTCACAACAAAGTCACGTAATAACGTGTGCTTTTTATAAAAATTTCCAACAAGAAATTCCCGAAATGAAATTCACAAGAATCGTTTATCATCTTAGGAAAGGAAGTGGCGATTCAAGATTAATTATATAGCTTAGAATTTCCTAGTTATATTGTTTACATGATAATACAATCATAACTAGTACGTGGGTACTTTTTATCTAAAGAAATATACGCTAAAAATATTATAAAAACAAGAGTTACGTAGATAAATGATTTTCATTGGTAGTGTATATAGCAATAACGTAATGAAATATTACATTACATCCAAGAGATAGTTGAGAAAAATTATTTTTAAGAAATTTAATATATAGTAATACATATCTTACAGTAAATAATATAACATTTTATATTTTTAAATTATTATAGTGTGATTTTTACAGTACCACCATCAGGATTTTGTGAACGATCGTTCGACGGTACACTTTAAATGGTTGCCAATGAAATATTCCTTTTTTTAAAGAGGGTTGAAAATATGAAATTAAATCCTTGCTGACAGTCATCATTTTCTAATGTGATGATTTCCTAATATCCTTCTTACACACCCTATATTTTCTAGTGATTTTGGTTAGTAAACATCATTATTTTAAGACTATTTCATATTTGAGTAATTATAGCATATTTCGATAATACAATTACTTTTACCGTAGTCCTCATGGTGAGACCTAGACCAGTGCCTGATTTTTTTCGTTCTGGTGTCCCTAGACGGCTTAAACGCCATTCGAAAGAACTGTTTATACTCATATATATGTCCAAAGACATTATAACTGCCGTAAAATGGTTCGATGAAAATAAAATTTGATACGTACTTCTAAAGGATAATTTTGTGGAAAATCAGACAAATCGCTGAGGAGGGTTTTTTTCAAAAATTGTGTTTTGGCAGATAATATTTTTAAAAATGTGGGTTTTATTAGCACAATTTGAATCAGATCCACAAATAAACAATTTAGTAATCTAATTCTCTGATCTTAGTCAAACTGATACCGATGGGGATACCAAAGATATATCTGCAAAGATACGAAAACATACTTTTGGTGTGTATCACTATGTCCCACCTGTCTACAAAATAAATTTAAAATTATTGGTGTGACTCAAAATTGTAAGTGATACCTCATTTTCAAAGCCTACCTAGTTTTCCTTGGCAACATTGAAATCATATAAAAACAAAACATTTGGTAATGATAATAAATCTTTTCTCTATGTCAAGCGGTTACTCGGTTTCAATGTTATTAAAATGATAGTCCAACATATATAATTCAACATAACTATAACTACAGTCCAGTTTAGTTACTGCTTGGCTTTACAGTATCTAATGGATGAGACATTTCATCAGTCATTCTACCTAACGGTTTTATGATATTTGTTGTCAGATTTAAAAATCAAATATTTCTTCTTATTTCTTAAAAAAACTCAGGTACCCACCACCATTGTTAACCTGTGCAGTGAATTTACGACAGTGAGGTACCGTAGCGATGTGAGTCACATAGGCTAGCCATAAGAGACCGCTTAATATATGTCAGGAGTCGCCAGCTCCTAGTTTCAATCCAGCAAACTTTGACATCCTGGGACATCGTGTTGCCCCTGAGCTTCCGTGCCTGTTACATGATTAATGGCCGGGTTAATATACAAGTATATTATATATTTTGTGTATTATTAATTTTGTTTATCATCTATTTAATTATTTTGTTTCTTCTCTCTTTTCCAAAACACTACAGTTTTATTAGCTTCATAGTCTTTCTCCTGAAATTCTACACACGCGAAACACGACTTACTACCGTTTTCTTTACAAACGGGAGAATCTGATATACACAATGTTTCCCCATCACATGGCGTGTAGGATGCATATTATACGCAAGCAAGTCTAATAACGAAATATTTAATTAATACTTGATAATGAACTGTCATATTATTAACACTAGTAACGCTCTAGTACGCCTATTTAATGGGTGTATTAGGAAGAAGTGCATCCACCTCTAGTGCGTTTCATCCAGTGTATTCACTTTAGACAGAAACTATTTACGGATACATTTAGTCACCTCTTTAATCAATGTGTTCGTTAGTGAGGAAATTTTAGCTAGATCATTAGTAAAAAATAAAGCGGGAATTATACTATTTGGAGATACCCAATGATAAATTACCCAACTATTCGAAATAACTTACCCTGCTGTACAGGTTACTTCTAAGTATTTGTTTTCTGAGTTCATTCAGTTGAAAAAATAAATGAAATACAATTTTAGGAGTATTTTTTGTTTCTTATGGTTACTGAAATGAATCGAATACATTTTTATATTACAAATGTGTATAGTATTTATCCTGCTTGGGTTTGTAATGCAATATAAAATAAGAATGTATCGATCGGTAATATTTTGTCGACCGTTTGAACAAGATATGTATTTTAGGTGAATTAATGAATTTAGCGAAGTAACAACTTTTACTAGTCGATGAATCACACATTTACTAGTCAGTTACTCATTTACTCAATACGATTATATTGAATTGATAACGGGATTGGTAATGTGTGAGATGTAAGAAACTTCTTTTTTTGCGTCTAGTGCAACAGCCAAGAGTTTCAGTAAATGTAGAAAGCATAAGCAGACGAAATGAGAGTATAACTTCAACTATCCAAAACTTATTAAAAATATTATAGTTTTTGTTGATGCACCTAAACTAAAATGATAATTTGTTCCACATATTTATTCCGATTGAGCGGAAGAAAAACTTCAAAAGGGGATAACTAGTTAAAAATTTGAAATCCATTGACTAAATTGGGGTTTTTAAAGGTTATAAAACAGTATTTTAAATAATAATAGTTAATCTTGAGGTAAATATAGTGCAGCCTAGGGAATATTCTATTGGCATCAATTTTCATAGAGTTCCCTTTAAGGAGTAGTAAAATTTGTTAATTAAATTGGGTTTTAAGCTGCAAAAGCACGCTCTGAGGACCATCTTTCAATATCCATGAATATCTTGCAAAAATCGTCTCACAAACTGACATATCGACTTTTACTCCAATTTATATCCTTAAAACACTTTCTAGAAGAAGTTTTGATAATTTGCCAAATAACCTTCCACTTCTACATTTTACTTAAGGAGTGAACTGAGGAAAGAAAACGAGTTTTCAAAACGAGTTCTGTGTGTGCCTCCCCAATAAACCTTATTCTATTAACGACATATGAAATACTCAGCAATGGTAATTGTTCAATATCCTGCCATTTTAGTGGAAGAATAAGCATGATTGCCGAAAATTTTGGTTGCGAAACAGAAACCTCTTGAAAATGGGACATTTTACAGTGTCAGAAATGTTTTAGTTAGGAGTTTATTTTTAATTTTCGTTACCTCTCTCACCATAAATAGTAAATATTCTAACTGTACAGCCGTTCATTGATTGCAATCTTATCTATGTATATTTTATCAAATCTTTTGTTTATCGTTTTTAAATTATATTGTTATTTACGCATTGTACAAATTATTTCTTTGTGCTTATCATAGAACTTGAACTTAGATATCGGTTTGAACTTAAAATAATTTGGAAGTTTAAAACTAATAGATTTAATTTTTATGCTACAAATAAATAGTATGTTAAATTCGATTTATTTGTGAAAAAATAAAAGCAATCTCTCTTGAGACGGTATTTTAATAATAAATAAAAAATCAGATCTGGAGGGATTATTGGTTTTGTACGAACGACTAGATCACCACGTCTCTCACCACGCACCAGCGAGAGTGGTCTGAGGCCTGACCTTGCCAGTAGGGTGTGGCCCCGTCCTTCACCCGGCTACGACAGTGAACCGGTGTCCCAATAATCCTAGTTCAACAATATATCCAGGATCGGGCATGGCTTACGTAAACTAACAGTTGAATTTATTTATTTAAGCTGGTGATACATTTTCAGATTTGCACCTTCATTCATCAATGAAGGGCCAATAGCAACAGAAACGGATATAAATAAGGAATGTAATGATTTTTATTTCACTTAGCCTAACATTCACCTTAACTTACTTCGTTCATTTTGATTATTCGTACTAAAAATAGCTTACAGTAAGTTATTCCTGTTTTGGGACATCCTTTACACGTTTAAAATGTCCGTTTTTTTGTAAAATATGAAATATACATATCACAAATATAAAAACTCATATACAACTGAGATATTAGTGAATGGTTTTAATGGTGAATTGAGGGACTGGGTAGCTGGTGATGGTAAAGGGGTATCTGGTAAAAGTAGGATTCGGGGTAGGGGTAAAACATACACATATATTTACATATCTTTATTTAATCGAAACTAAATGAGACATACTTGGGTAATTACACTTATACTAACATTAGAACGTGATATTCAGTGGATAAAATAGCCTGAAAAGAGAAATAAGATTATGAATACAAGTAAATTTAGACGAAAAGTTTTGGCTATTTAATACATTCTAGTGGGTGCCATTTATTGGGTAGTAAAACTTTTTTAGCGGTGAGTGTTCTAGTGTTTTTATGTTTCAATGGCGTGAGACGAATTAAATTAACAACAAAGCCTGTAAGAGCCTGTTCCGCGGATGAACTCTGTCATTTACTGTGAATGATTGTGTAACTCCAACAAACAGGACACGCAAATGTGATACATACCTACAACTCGCGGGCACTCAGCAAAAGATTGCAATCGAGTAGAGAGACATGATAGTTGATACATCTACTACTCTGACCAGCCTAAGCGGTTCTCTGACTAGTTTTTTCTAGCTCAGGGATTAAAATCGAGCACACTATCCAGTGCAACAGGCCTCGCTGTCACTTCGGGTTCTTCTTGTCTCTTTTGGGGCTTGACTCCCGGCTGAACCTGAATACCTAGTCTGACCCGAATTTCTGACCAAATCTTTGGGGAGATCCATATTTAATTACTATCTACTCGGGATGGCTGCCCTGGAGGGTGTTTGGCGTTCGCTCCAGGTGTGCTACGAGAAAGGTGTACTCCAAAATGAAAGCACTGCTAGAGTGAAGGCAGTGTTTTTTAAGCCCTTCTATAAAGTACGTTCACATGACACGTACTTTTTTGTGCTCTGTTTCTGTGTGCGTGACCTATGATGTTTGGTATTTTTGGTAAGTTTTTTGCCTGCTTTCAACATCCTTTTCAGCTTTATACCGGCTTATTCCCGACTATGTACCAACCTTGGCTTGTGCTGGTCCAGCGCATCTGAGGACGAGGTGAGATTCCAGCTTCCAAAACGTAGTGGAACTATTTAAATAACATAAACCCACCATCCCCAAGATAAAAAAGTAACAAAATGAAAAGATCCTTTGGGTAGACCTTTCCTGTCCGGTTGACTGGGGTTGTTGATTTGAAGCTTAAATATCCGTATATAGGATGTCATGGGGCCTAAGCTCAGATGTGGATTGTTTTTTTACTTCCCCAAAATGTAGGTATACCTCCCTCGTCTTACCTTCCCAATTTTTTTTTCAGTTGCTACACAATATTCCCCTATCAAGTATCAGGAAGGATCACCTAATCTTGCCATTGTTATGCTAAAATCTTTGTTACTAGAATTACTTACAGGCCCTGACTAACCAATAAAATGTTTATATCTATGTTTAAATACGGTAACTACAACGACCGTTTGTCCAACGGGTGAGATGAATGAAAGAGTTCAAATCTTAAATTTAAGGAGTCGATTTTTAGTTAGATTAACTTGAGTTGATCTGAACAAGGATTTGCTACATGTAAAATACAATATTTAATTAATTTTATGACGGGTTTACTTCAAACTCTTTAACACGTTTGCGACAGAAGCTAAAATGCCGAATGTTTTACGTTGTTATCATGGTTTTTGTCCAAAAGTATTATTATATTTTATACATTTTATTAAGTGCACCCAATATTTGTGTTTTTTTCTTTTTTATGTCTCAAATATATGCGAACGTGTACCCAATCGGGTACACACATACTAAAGGTATTCTGCTAGGGGTGGAAACACATTTCAGCTATATTTAGTGCGACCGTGTTGGTCATCAACGCCACTGGAATACAAAGCAAGTGTATTCCAAGTGTTGAGTGTATTAAGTGTACCCGTTTGGGCGCACCACGCGCTTTAGTAATGCACTAAGTGTACCCCATCGGGTACACTGCCGCCATTTAAAGAAGAACCCGTGTACCTGATCGGGCGCACTACGTCGCGAACATGTTAAACCTACTACATAATACATAATTATAAAAATAATTATAAAACCCCTCCTTATAAATTTATTTATTTTACATATACTATTTTTATTTAATTTACTCAATTAAAATGCTGCTAATTTGAACCACATATTCTTTTAGTTCCTAGAGTAGAAACACTGACCTTCACAGCTGACCTGCTCGTTGTTAACGAACAGCTGACTTTAAATCAGCTGAGGTAACAGGAAATTCGGTTCACAACAGCTGAAACTTCACTTCCGACGCGACCAACACGTGGAACGTGCACAGCTGTTGCCGTTTACTGATTGTTGTAGCTGATACAATCTTATGAATGGTCCTCAAGTCTATTTTCATAACGGACTATAATCTCTATAGCCTCGGGATCATAAATTGCAAATTGTTTATGCCTTTACCCGTATTTAAATTAACTTTTTCGGAGGAATGTGATGAACTAAAGAAGAGAGAGTGATAAATCAACCATTTAATACTATTATAACTATATAGGTTGTTTCTAAACTAACTGGATTTTATTTCATATCTTTAAAAAATATCTTACATAACAACATAAAAACATTTTTTTATTGAAAATGTAATGATTTCTTAGTTCAGACAATCAGATGATAAATAACCAAATTATTGCACTTTTTACAGATCACTGTAATTACAAAAGTACCATATTACGTGAATATATATGAAATATATGAATTTATCATTTATTTTCCGACTGCCTTATTTAAGTATCTTTAGATTCGAATTAAAAAGATTCAGATTTTGTGATACATTAATTTTTACTTAATGTTAGCTATTTTCCAGATATGTTAAGTTTATAACTTTAAAGAGCAGTCATTTTGAAAAAGATCGACTAAAATACTTTAATACAGTACATTCATTTGAGGAGTTAGTTTGCAGGTATATACAGAATTTCAAGTTTCTAAGTCAGAGGGATTACGATCTACTACGAAATTCGTACGTAAATTAAGATTGGTCAAAAAAATATTTCCATGACCAGGTGTTTAGAAAGCTTTAATTAATAGTGACCGAAACCCTACTCTACAAGTCAGCTTTTAGAAAACCAGTTTCAACACCTTGAAGCCCACCTCTGGCTGGGTTGGACCTTGACTCAAAGTATTTCGGTACAGCTGATCAGGGCACTGCGAGCATTATAGTACAAAGGCGATTGGTGTTAGATATTAGATTCTGAAATATTAGGTGACCTCAGCAAAGTCGGCTGGAAACGTCATCCTGTGGAATATTTTACAGCCTCTAGAAAGAAAGGGTTCATGAGCATTGGAAAGGTAGGATATGGTCAGTCTTTCTTATTCTCATAGAAGTAAAGAGATCCCCCAAACCAATCTATATTCGGACTCGGGCATAAAAACCCAACTCCAAATGTTCCAACATCATCCTCCAAATAAACAACTCCCAAGGTCCTAGGACAAGGACATGGTCCAACCCAGGGAGCCCTCAACTTTTCGTTTAAGAATACACTGCCTAGGACAGTAAGCCTACATAGTGCCCAATAATAAATTATGAGGACATGCCAAGTTAGCGTTCTTCCTCCAGGCCCCTTCCTAGGTGGATAGGACACTAAACTGATACATATAAATATCCGAGAATCTTGGTCATCTCCAATCCATACGTATGAGCGTATTCAACGCTTGGAAGCTCACTGTAGAGACCAGTATAGTGGCCAGCCATGCTAGGAATACTGGACCAGTACGTACGCCTGACCTACCGTCTCGGTAGATGTTAGATTCTGGAGGGTTAGGAATGAACATGACATTTTGAGGGTACACTCTCTAGGACAGTACATACGCCGCCCGTTAAACCCCCAGAGTATGCCAAGTAAGCATCTTTCCTTCTGGATAAACGTCCTAGATGGACGGTAAGGAGATAATACTCGAGAATTGTGCTCAGAATGAGTGTTTAAATTCTGCTGAAAGTCACTCAAGCCTGTAGGAAAGACAAGAAGGAACAGAAGTGATAGGGAAGCCCATCACACTGAATGGCCAAGGAACTTGCAGTACCCCTAAAAGTACCTAAAATTTTGACAGTTTATTTTTAATATATCCATTTCGAACTCTGAAAAAATGGTATCAGTGGACTGACACATTCTTTCTCAATGAAGTAAATTGAGAAGCTACAACTTTTAACTAAACTATTGTATTCTTTAAAGTTTATCTAAATACAATTTAAAAATTAATTGTTTTAATAATATCCAACCCAAACTTTTTAACAGTAAATTTAACTTTCCTCCAAGAACCGTTAGTCGTAGACAAATAATTCAAGATATAAATTTGTTTAGTAATTTAAAGTGGTTTTAATGATGGTAGTCAAATTATACATACTTTATTGTTTTCACGAAAAGGTTAGAAAAATGATTTTTTGACATTTAAAAGCCCATTTGACATTAAAGCCCATTGACACTTAAAACTTTTGAACCATCATTTTTACAGATATGCTAGTGGTGCCATACTATTTAGTATTCTATGCTATAAGCTAAAAAAATTCAATCAAAATGTTTTTTGAGAAATTTGGTTTCGTCACTTTTTTAAAGGTTTTTACGGGTGAACTACCAACCCTTAAAAATAAAAATATTTAATGGGGTCAAGTATAAGTAAGAGTTTATCCAAGTTAAAAGTGTTGAGTATAAAGGGCCAGTATACATGCAGCAATAGTGTGAAAAATGCCTGATAAAACAAAATTTTATAATGGATAATGTATTAACAAAAGTTTTTGTTTTAAATAATTACTTTCATTGCTTTTTACCAAGTTTTACGAGATGGAAAATGTAATGGAATTTACAAAATCTGAGTAAAAGAATGTTAATATTATTTCTTACTACTACAGAAGTGGAGCAACCACGTCACAGTATCAACTACAGGCAATATAGATAAGGCGATGATTTACAACTAGGGACTGGTGCTGGTGATTTTGGTGCTGGCAACATTTATTTCGTTTCAATAACCGATACTATAAGTTCTTTGTTTGAAATTCATTGTTGGCGATGGAGGGTTTATGTTATTATGATTGTTATTGCATACAATGTCAATCACGGTTAATTAATCGAAGTTGCATGACGTTTTGGGACCTGGGGTCTGATCCCGTTCTCAGGTGAGCTGGAATCTATAACAAGTCTGTGTAAAGCTGAAAAACTTTTTAAAGCAGTCTAAAACTGCTGAATACCCAGCTAAAAATGTAATGCTTGAGTTTGGCATTGATTTGATTAAATCTATTGTTGTTTAAAGGGTTACTTGAAATATCTATTAATAATTTTCTAAACCAAATACTAAATTGAAATTTCATAATCTGCTTGGAGGTCCAGAAGTATATATTTATTTCGTCTTTATATTTTAACTTTATACAAATCGAGATACCGTGGTACTCACTCACCAACAGCCATATGGCTCCTTTTTATATATAGAATCAAATCTAAATCAATATAAAACCACGCAGCTGTTCCCGGAATAATAAGTACCTTACGCCGTTCCGCGGGTATATTACAACGGCTTGTTATAACGTAATGTTTTGTTTTCACACCTTGAGGCACAATGGGCCATCCACAATCTGTTCATTACCATATCATTTCATGTTTGCTCGCCTAATTTGAAATAACATCGTCACTAAGAATACTAAAGGTGTACACCTTTATTCGGGTTGTATGATTCGGTACAAAAATTTCGGTAGAAAATAGTTATCATTATGACAATATTAACCTAGAATCGATATTTATTAATGATTTGCCTCCTAGATTGATTCAAGCTAAATTATAAAAGTTTAAATACCTCGGTCCGTCATAAATTCAAGACTTTTAAAATTCTTTTCAAGAAACAAAGCTCAGTGCTTCTTGACCCTGGAGTAGTGAGCCAGCTTTAGTTCCATCATTAGCAACCATGGTTTGTAACCAAAATATGGTCTCATTTTGATTTAAACATGTATGTATATAGTTGTAAATATATAGTACTGTCCAGGAGACCGTGAAAAATTATAACTTCAAAATGAGTGGGAGTTGAGGTTTTGTCACTTCAGCAGACGATTGAGAACTGCATCAATGGAAGTGTGGGTCGAAGAACGCCAACCTTTAATGGTTATATTTTTAACTAAAAACAATTCGATGTGGTATGTGAGACCAGGCGTTACTTCTCCAGGGTTGAGCATTGAGCTGTCATGTTCTAGGTTCCAGTTCAACTGATAACGGGATCAGAATTCATATTCCGAAACGTTGTGAAACTTTATTTTATAAATCGTGACGGAAAATATTTTTAATTACAATCTAAATAGCGGTTCGATAAAGTTACAACGTTGTATGATAAGTCCATCGATAATTTGTAAAGGTATATTGTTATACTAATAGTCACTGAAAGAACTCGGCTTGAACTAAATATATTTTTTTAAATCAACGTACATTGAAAAAAAATAAACTAAAATTATTGACAATAAGTGTGAATAAACATAAGAGTTTAATAAAAATATTTACGAGGTAATAGACTTAAAGATGAGGAGCATTGTTTAAACACGGCTTCGTGGTGTACCCTAGAAACAAAAATATGCTAACAATAAGTGGAAAGAGGAGGGTTTTAAAATTTAATGTAATAAAGATTAATGATACAGATGGTGGCATGTTCGAAAGTAATTTATTAAGAGATGTTCTGAATGTTCGATTTAATTGGAAGGTACAACATCTAAAGGGACATACCGAGGGAGCCCCCCGGAGCTGACAATGGGATCGAGAAGGGGGACAGACAAAAGCGTACTGTAGCTTGGGTGTGGACGGAGGGAGAAGTGATATAAACTAAAATGTCTTTTGGAAAGCCTGGTCAAAACTGATAACAAAACTTAGCAATAATGCCAAACTTGCATATGGAGACTATAACTCTGGCATATAACCGACTGTAAACTGAATCTTACAACCAAGCATATAATCTGTATAATATAGGCTCTAAAATACTTCTGATAACAAGGCACAAAACAGACTAAAACCAGCATTTTTAAACTTGGCTTATAACAGCCTGTAAACAGATTTTTTTTCACAACTAGGAATATAACATATACTATGTTTCTAACAATGTGGTACGTAACAGACTAATTATAGTATTTTACAATCAGGCGTATAACGTACTCTAAAATACTCTAAATATAAGGCACTGTTTTGTGCCTAATGACCAGGCACAAAACAGAATACAACCCACATTTTACGTTTTGGCTCATAACGGTCTGCTTCTAACATCCTGTTACATAGCAGACTACAACCAGGCGAATGATAGAATATAAACCCTTCTATCAACCTTGGACATAACAGAATACAACCGGTATTTTACATTTTAGCTCATAACGGTCTGTAAAATGATATTAACATCCTGTTACATAACAGAAAACAACTAGGCGAATGAAAGACTATAAACCCTTCTAACATACTGTTACATAACAGAATACAACCAGACGAATGATAGACTATAAACCCTTCTAACAACCTGTTACATAACAGAATACAACCAGGCAAATGATAGACTATAAACCCTTCTAACAACCTGTTACATAACAGAATACAACCAGGCAAATGATAGACTATAAACCCTTCTAACATCCTGTTACATAACAGAATACAACCAGGCGAATGATAGACTATAAACCCTTCTAACAACCTGTTACATAACAGAATACAACCCGTATTTTACATTTTGGCTCATAACGGTCTGTAAAATGATATTAACATCTTGTAGCATAACAGACTACATCTAGCATTTTACAACCAGGCGAATAACAGACTCTAAAATACTTCTAATAACCAGGCACAAAATAAACTAAAACTAGCATTTTACATCATGGCTCATAATAGTCTGTAAAACGTTTCTAACAGCCAAGAACATAACAGACTGGCTACAACCAGGGATAAGAGACAGTAAAATGCTTCTATCAACCTGGACATAACAGACTACCAACATTTTACAACCTGCCACATAACAGGCAGTAAAAAGATTTTACAGCCAGGCATATAACGGACTGTAAAACTCAGTTAAACAGCTCACACTATCTGTTTGTAATTAAAACCTGCCACATAACAGGCAGTAAAAGATTTTACAGCCAGGCATATAACAGACTGTAAAACTCAGTTAAACAGCTCGCACTATTTTTTGTAATTAAAACCTGCCACATAACAGGCAGTAAAAAGATTTTACAGCCAGGCATATAACAGACTGTAAAACTCAGTTAAACAGCTCGCACTATCTGTTTGTAATTAAAACCTGCTACATAACAGGCAGTAAAAGAATTTTACAACCAGGCATATGGATTGTAAAACTCAGTTAAACAGCTCGCACTATCTGTTTGTAATTAAAACCTGCTACATAACAGGCAGAAAAAGAATTTTGCAACCAGGCATATGGACTGTAAAACTCAGTTAAACAGCTCGCACTATCTATTTGTAATTGCAACATTCCACCTAACAGGCAGTAAAAGAATTTTACAACCAGGCATATAACGGACTGTAAAACTCAGTTAATCATCTCGCACAATCTATTTGTAATTGCAACCTGCCACAACTATATCTGTACATCAGTTGTGTGGTTGAAGAATATATAAATATTAAAAAAAATAAACTCTAATAAGGCATGTGTACTCAACGAATTTCCAATACTTTGATCATTATTTGTCATTACACAAACCAAACTCCATCATACGTTTTCATTTTATAGCTGGTAAATCTATTTGTCTCTCGTTTTATGAAAATAGGAATAAATCAAGCATTTTAGGAATGAGAAATAAGGCTTCCTTGTAACAGAGGGTACACTATGAAAAGTTTGATACTACGAGAACTATTATGTAATTTCGTTTGGACTTTGAGCGGAAAATTTCTATGATGATTAGTCAATTTAATAAGTAATAAAAAAGTAAATGAAACTTTGCTATTACTAATCGTGTTGGAAGATGTCCACAGTAAAATCTAAATAACCAAAACTCCCCATCACCAACAATAAATCTAAAATATAGAATATTATGTAATAATTCTAAACTGTTTATACAGGTTGATCAACTCAAGGAGGCCACCATTGGGATATCGGAAACTGTAAGATTTAGAGAAAACAATAAACGGAGAACATACCTTAATTTTTATTAATTTCGTTTTCGAAAATAAAGTATGGCCGCTATTTTGGAAAATGGCCGTCAACTTCAAAATTTCTAAAGGGAACTCCTGTTCTTTATTATGGATTTGGATATAACATGGAATTTTAAGACATTTTTCTCTTGGTCTTCTTTTGATAAGCTTGACCGTTTAGCAACTAGGAGCGGTGAAAGTTTCGGAAATTCGTGTGACTCAAGGAAGCCACGATTGGGATATTGGAAACTGTAAGATGTAGAGAAAACTATTGAGGCGATTAAAATACTGTATTAATTTCGTTTTTCAACATATCACTTTCAAAAATTAAACCTAGAAATTTCTTATGGAAACCCCTATATTTAATATGAATTTTCATTTTTCATAAAGTTTAAAGACTTTTTTAATAAACATCACAATTTGGCCAGCTGTAGCGCTAATAATTTAGGAAAGTCTCATTTCAATACACTAAAATAATAAATTATTATTAAAGATGTGTGTTTCAACATTTACAGGCAATTAAATAAAAGTAGGGCCTACTATTATAAAGAAAAATACAATCTTTACGATTTCTAAAATACCTCATCACACGAAAAAATCTTAAACTATTTCAAAACTACATTATTATTATCATTATCATTAAATATTATTAGTGGCCTCCTTGAGTTGATCTTGTATAAAATATTAAAAGATTTGTTTTCTTTTATTTCAAATTAGACATGTATTAAAGCCGCTTCATTCACGTGAATCACTGATTAAGTAATACTTATAAAATATCGTTAGATAATATAGATTATATAATTGGCAACCAACATATGAACAAAAACAAAAATATATACAACGAAATAAAAACAAATATCTTATAAGTAAATACGTTTTAAGTTCTACGAAACCAATTTCCTATAAGGCAAAGGTAAATCTACACAATCACTTTCCTTGACCTTTTCAGTGACCAGGCCTTGTCACTATCGGACATGTAGCGAAGGCCAAAGATTAACAAGTTAAAGATAACAACTGTTTAGGCTCAGGTATAGTGAAGTTTGAAATAGTGATTAAAAAAAGTAAAACTATTTTCAGAATCTTAAAAGTATATAAATTGTTACAAAACAATTACACCGTAGACATGTATGGCTACGCAATACATGCCGTTTTATAATGTATTTAATATCCAGCTGTGTAAATATAAATAAATACATACATCTAAATAACATAAATCCAACATCACCATTAATGAATTTCAAACAAAGAATCCAGTTTTTTTTTTAGAAAAATGTGTTAACAGTTAGTTTTAAATATAATTACTTATGTACGGACTTTATTTTTGTTTAATTTTTAAGGAGGAAGGTATGTTTCATAATACTGTTATCATTTATTTTAAATATTTTTGAAGCGATCCAACGCTTGTTTGGAATAACCACCACGGAAACCGGAAGGGCTGCCAGCTCTCGCCACATTGGCAGCAGCTGTTGATTTTGGGGTTGGTGCTGATTGGTGGAATTGCTGCAGCCCCATCAATGGCAAACACTAATTTAAATCAGTTAAGATTTTTATGGCTAAACGATTATACAGAGATTACATAAATTATCATTAGTTTTACAAAACCTTGCTAAGAAAAAAACTGTTTTGCGGCTACGTTTATAAATAAAATGATATTACTTTTTTTAAGAGGAAGGAATCCTCTCTTGCTTATTTCGATTCGTAAATTCCAAAACTACTTTACTTGACGCCATCAAAAATGAACATAGATCACAATACTAATTATAACACAACTTCAAATATTAAGCGTTAAAATTTTGAGATTAAGAGTTTAAGATATAAAATAAAATGGGATAAGAAATAATGGAAAAAAACTTAATACTTGAATTGATAAAAAATCCTCCAGGTTGTATAGGCGCTTAATTTTCAAATATTTTTCTAAATTTATATTTATATTGTTCCCATCTATCACGGTTATAACGCTTTTAGAATTGGATTACGAAAATCATTTAAAACAGTATTTAAATAAGTTTCTTTTCTAGGTTAATGTCTACATATAAGGAACATACAATAATTTGTTTGTTCCTTGCTAATAAATTATTTAATCTAATTTAAGGAGAAAGTATAAGCCAGTCAGCTGGTACGTACTTATGAATAGGAGTGTTTAACAATCAATACCTAATTGATCATTAAATCGGTTAAAGTTACATAGATGGTCAGTGCTCCCATCCATTTTTTTCATATTTTCTAAGACGTTTTTAATCCAGAGACTATAAAACGATGTTACTAATACGTCAATTTCAAATTTTTTGACAAAAACCTTCCTCCTATCTTCGTATGGATAGGAGAAATAAAAATTTACGATCTTTATAAATAAATCAATAAACATGTTAAGGTGTGTAAAAATATTATATGTTTTAAAATAAAACTTTAGTCACAACTGTATATCTTCACACAAATAAGCTCTATTGAAATAAATGTTTGCATGAAAAGAGAGAGGTAAATTGAAAGCGATATCTTATGAAATCATCGATGAAATGCTCTAAGTCTTTCAAAGGAGAATTTTCTTTGCTAAGCATACAAACATTACAGTTTTTTTAACAACCCTTTGATTTCAGTACATTCAAATATACTCGAGTTGTGAAATACTAACTAAAGTAAAATTTTGGTATTAAGTCGGTTCATTAAATATCAAATGATAGTGATCCCTTGTGGATCATTGGAAACTTTTTTTACCTTTAAAAAACTATGACGTATTATTTAACTATAAATCAACCTGAATAAAATTATTTAATAAATAAATAAATTATTTATCGCGGAATAAACAATAGAACATTATGTCGCTCTACTTGGAATAAAATTTAAAACTGTAGCCACGTACGAAGTCGAATAAAATTCACCTTAAGTAAAAGTGAAAAAAATAAATTGGGCCAGGTATCAAACAAAGCCACGTTTCAGTGCAGAGGCGAACTCATCTGTAAAAGAGGAATGACACTTATCTATAAGTTTTGCTCATTTTACACTTTTATTCCGTTTTAAATGAATCTATAAATGTTAAGTTTAATTCAGTTTTGTAAAGCTTACGATTCAATTCCTTCTTGGTGGATGAATTTTATTGTATGCGTAAAATAAATGGATAATATAAATTGGTTATACATTTTACATAATTTAAATAGCCTTCTGAAAGTGGAACGCTCAGCGCACAGCAGACCTGCGCCGTTTGGCATGCTTCGATTGTAAGGCGCAGCTCTGATCCTTTCAAGAACATATAAGTAATATTTAGCATATTTAGTAAATTGTTTGATATAAGGAACGGCAAAAATAACTCACAATTTTCAATATGCAATAACTTGAACGTTAGTTAACGTTTTTATACTGCTTTTACTAATTATAGACTACGTCACAAAAGACGGCAGTTAATTGAAATCATATTATAAAGCACATCTTCATCGAAAAAACACGCATAGAACGCATAAAGGTAACCGATTAGTACCGATAACCTAACCTCAGATTACAAGTAATGTATAGACATAAAGTGAATATAGAAAATAATCCATAATACCGTAGTTCAGGAAATAGTAGTTAACAGGAATAGTTAACTACTGGCTAAACACTCTTCCTGTCTCTCACTAAAACCATCCAACAATTACAAAGACTGCCCAACATTACGTGCTAATTGAAGAAATCACATGAGTTACAACCACTTTTAGTTCTGTAGTGTGCGGGGCTTATTCATGTTAACCTTTTGTTTTAGTAATCCCCGAAGGAAAATCACATTGAGGTCAGGAGAACGGGTGAATTACGAATTGTCACCTAACCTCAAAAATACACAACCACAAAATTTCTGTTAAAAAAACATCACCTCATTTCATTTTATTACATTTGACAAGACGGAGCAACAGCTCCGTGCAATGTCCAAATGTCCATATGAAAAAATGAACAGGGTATTTGGAATTCACATTAGAAATATCAGTATACAAGAAGTAGCGTTCAGAACACCAGCAAACAGAGAAGTATGACCCAGCACTCCTGTCCCTACAGGAAGAAAAGGAAGGGTTTTAACGTCTAACGTAGGTGTCAAACATTAAATATAATAATTTTATTTGTATTCCAGACTAAAAGGCTTGTAAAAAATAAGTCTATTAAACATTGGAGTTAACGAGCTGGACTTCAAACATTGATAGTCGTTATTCAGTATAGTTTCAGTATTATGTTAAAAATAACATTTATCATTATTATTAAATTCATGTTTTAGTTTATTTTAAAATTTCAAAAATAAACATATCAAAACTAGTTTTAGGTTTTATTTTACACCCAAAAGTATAAAAATAAAAGAAAATAATGATCAGGGTCCATGACTATAAATTTTAATTTATTTATATTTTAAGTATAAAATAGTTGAGCATATTTTCGTTTAAGGTGGTACACAATATTTACGTACGTTTTGTTGAGTGTTTTAGCAGGCCATCAAAACAGGTAAGCAGAAATGAGAGCCTTCAATGTTAGGTGGGGCATAATGAATGTGGGACAAATTTTGGTAAGACATAGTTGTCGTTAGTTGCTTTTAAAGAGGATATAATTGCTGCTAAGTGGAACATAATGATTGTCAGGCAGGACAAATCACCGATAAGCATTAATTTAAACGCTTTTTAAATTATTAATGGTTAAGGTCCAAACTAATTCCAAATGATCTATAACTTTTTAATAGCATACGAAATTGTTTTGATTAATTGAACACACGACAATGTTGTTCAAATATGGAATTAAGAGTCAATATAATTCCTTGTAAAAAATTCTCAAAATCTACATAACTGAAAGGTTTGTGTGATGTCCAGCAGAATTTTTATAAATAATTTGTTGGAATGGTCGCTAAAATAACAGGGAAAGTGTTATACAATCATAGAGTCGAGTTTATCCTTTCAAAACAACGTAACATTCATTGTGATCATTACACCATACGCCATTGTTGCCGTAAATATATAAAACTTTATTGACATTTGGCTTACAACAAGCAATACAGTAGGTAATGACAATGTAACAAACACGTATACAATATTTACATGAATTTCATTGCTACTACAAATATTTTTTAATTTAAAAATAAAATACAATAGACAATAGCTTTCTTAGCGACTCTTATCGCCGCACACAGTTGAGCTGGCCCAGCTAAAGTTGAACCAGGTCATGCGCGTGGTGAATACCTGGATGGCCGATCACGGTCTTTCGCTTGCTCTGAGCAAGACGGAGATCGTGATACTCACAAAGAAGAGGATAAACCGTCGTCCCGCTGCGAGTAGGGAGGGAAGTGGTCCAGACAATGCGTGCCACCAAGTACCTCGGCAGTCATGTCGGACAACAAGCTAATCTGGAGATAACAGATCTTCCGTACGGCGGACAAGGCTTTTAAGGTGGTCTCTTGCCTTAGTAAGCTGATGGCCGATGTCGGGGGTCCTCGGTCGAGCAGAAGACGGCTCTTGATGTCCGCAGTCCAGTCTGTGCTCCGATGCGAGGCAGAGGTGTGGGCAGACGCTCTCACCAAGGACATCGACTCGCCCGGGTTCAGCGTCAAGCAGTATCCGAGCCTGCCGTCCTGGTCATTCGGCATTGTCCTGGCTGGAGTTATTCTTGTGAAACTTTTAGCATGGCAGAGGAAGGAGATTTATTAGAGACAAGGCGATATCGGCAAGGATACATCAAGATCTGAAGAGCTCCCGAACCTTCCAGCAGTGGTAACTCAGCTGGAAGCACGACGCCCGAGGACGATGGACTACGTGACCATCGACCAGGTCCAACCGTGGGTGCCCAGGTTCCACTTACTGCCCGGGCGATCCCGACGATGTGGAGCACACTTTCTTCCGCTGTCCCCAATGGGAAAGGCTCCACCTGGAGGCTGCACGAAAACTTGGTGTTCCTCGGTGGACACGGTCTGCCACGAGATCATAGAGGACGAGGGAAATTGGGATTGTTTGTCACAGTTCGTCCGGGTTGTTCTACTATAGAAGAAAAGCTATCTAGACCGCGAAGTGGCCCGAGCAGGTGGCGAACTGGCCACCTATGAAATATGCATAAAGCATTTCTTCTGCCTCTCCATAAAAACGTATTTGTAAGTTTTTGACTGCTTCAAAATATGTTTCAGCTTTGTACTAGCTTCGTCCCAATTATGTACTAATCTTGTCAGGTTTTAGGTTCTAGATTACCTAGATTTACCTAGATAAATAACAAACTATCAATAAGTTTTAAATAAACATTGTAATCAAACACATGAATTTTGAAAATACGGGTAATTTTAACAGAGAGACGTGCAGTTGGGTTGGCAAGAGCTCAAAGAGTCTCATTATATATAATGATGACATTATGTAACCAGTCCATTTGTGACGATAATTGTCTGTTTGGTCTCCAAAACATGCAGCACTCGTTCACGCTAACGGACTTCCTGTGGGACGAACAAAAACTATAATAGAAACATTGACTATTTAAACACTATAGTTATCTATAGAGGTGACCTTCGAAAATTGTGAATTATCCTGGGAAAATTTACCCAAATAAAAAATATTCATTACATCTGCTTAACCCTTAATAAATGTATTTAAAAGATAATTATGTCAACGATGGTTCTGTACTCACAACTTTTACTATCATATAGCGTTTCCTGGGTACGTCTTTCGACATAACTTAACACCCAAATTTCCATCTATCCTCCTATTGATAAATTAAATTGTTTTAACAACAGACAACACCAAATAATATGTGAATTACATTAACTCAGGAGTAATACAGTATATCGGTTATTTATTTTCTTATGTAACCCTGGTCTATGATACTTTTAAAAACAGCATTTAATTTTTCACGGTTAAAATATTAGTACCATATATTATACACGCCCGCCAGCACTGGATACAAAAGGTTTATGAAATAACATAAATATTAATCATTTGATTGAAAGATTCATTGAGAAATACACGAATTCAACGACAATACCAACATAAATTATTTTAATTTGAGATAATTAATTTAGAAAAGAATTTGCTGATTAAAGTAATTAGTGTAATTAATCAGGGGGATGTTTTATGGGGGAGGGTGGATATGCGGGGTGTATGTGGTCAATGGGGGGACCGGCAGTGTCGTGATTGTGGTAGGGTTTGAGATACGACAGAATATCACGTTAATGTGTACAGCTGAAACGTTCATTTGAACCAATTGGGCCAATACAGTAGAACTCCAACTATCCAAATTAATGGGGACCGGGACCCATTCGGATAATCAAATATTCGGATAATCGGAGTTTTTTTTAAAATTGCCATTAGAGAGAAAAAAGCTACGTTTTGATATTGCACAATTTTTTTTATTGAATTAAATGTAAGAAACATGATATTTTCACATGTCTTAAATATAAATAAAATGTACGTACAAGTTTAGAAATAAAAATCATTGTTTTTTAAACATCTCCGTCAATGTAAGCTGTTTTGCAGTCTTCATCCGTTTTCGGGCAGCCAGGTCACGCATTCGCTTGACGGTGAGCAGTTGCAGGTGGTCACACTCGGGCTTCGCGGGGGGAAGAATAATAGCGCATTTAGACTTTTTTGGACAAATCTTTTTCTGAAAGTGATTCGGATAATCGGCGATTCGGATAGTCGGAGTTCGGATAATTGGAGTTCTACTGTAGTAGTATACGGGGTGTTCTATTTAGGAATTATGAACCCTTTCAATATATTCCATACTCTCAAATGTTGGTAATCTGATGACTTAGTAAATAGTGAATTTCCTATGGAAAAGTGAGCTTTTCACGTGACCCGCACGGTGACAGTTAAGCCCGGGACCATGATAGAAGTTCAAAACTAAAACAAAAGTTCAAAAGGTTTCGGGTGGTCGTTAAAGGTTTTATACAGTGTGTGTGTGAAACGGGTAGTTTGTGGAGGATTTGTATCCCAAATCGTTTTGCGTTTTATGTGTAATTTTTAAATATTTTACATTTTTTACCATTAACACTCCGGTGCTCGCGTGGAGTGCAATGGCACTCCAGTGATATTGTTTTGTTCATAAAACACAGTTGACAGCATGCGTGACCTTGAGCAGTCATCTACCTTCCCTCTGATACCCCTGGAACCTGCCAGTATGATGACAGCTACCAATTCGGGCTAAACTAATTTTCTATTCATTTTTTTCCCGTGGTGTCGCACGATTGGAGTGCAGGTGCACTCCACGCGAGTATCCGTGTTCCAAATTTTTCCACGGAGTGACATATGTTGTGGATTTTATTTCACGTAGTTGACATTATTTTTATATGAAAAATGTATAGTGTGTGCATGTATTAACTAATGAATGAACAATGGACAACCAAGAACAGTTATGGTGTTGGTTAGCTGGAACGGAAGATGATGAGAGTGTCATAAGTGACGAACACCCTGATGAACTTGAAATAGATAATATTGCGTTATTTAAATAATTATTCTTAACCATTTTAAAATAACTCTTTTATGCAGTAATATTTATTAATGTTTTTGTAAAATTTGCTAAATTTTCAAGTGTAACAAATGAGTATACGTTGATCATTTAAAAAGTATGTGTGCAGAACGTGCTAATTAGGTGCATTTGTCAAAGTATGTTGTCATACTTGGTTTTGGGGTTCGATTGCGTTGTTTGAAAAACTATTCCTAACGATTTTTTAAAATAGTTTTTCCATTCACCAATATTTATTTATTGTATTGTACAATTTGCAAAATGATTTTTTTTGGTCTAAACTATGTGGTTTTTAACATCACTAATCACATCAATTTTGTGTTATATGTGTCTATTCAACATAAAATACCAATACATCGTCAAAACAATTCATACTAATTAAGAAAAACAACAAAAACAAGTGGAGTGCAGGTGCACTCCACGCGACCGCTCGCGTTCCAGTAAACCACGCGAGCACCGGAGTGTTAAAATCAGCCCAACAATATACATAATTTAGTAATTTATAGTTTTTTCTATCTGCAAACTAAACACAATATGTTGTATTCTGGGGCTCCTATTTTAATCTTAAAAGGATAATAAAATAATAATTCCCTTATTAACCTATATTTTTAGATGGAACCTGGTCTTTAGCTTCATGTAGTTGAGATCCATCCATTTATCATTAAAAATCATAGTTGATGTGTTTATCATTGCAGCTAACCTACTTGCTCTTTTCCCATGTTAATCATATAGAGAATAGGCAACCACCTTAATTTATGGACAGGTGTTTAAAAACTTTGCATATGGTCAAAAATAAAACTTGTTTGTACAAAAAATGCCTACTTTTAATGAAGCACAGTATCAAACCCTTTTTCCCCATGTTAATCTCGCGGAGAATAGGCGACCTCTCTTATCTATTGAAATATATTGATCCAACTTGTCATATATTAATCTTGTCATGTTATTGATTTGTATAATCACTTAGTACGTAGGTCTGCTGTGACGGGTTGTTATTTTTTCATATGATATATAAGTATAATCGTCAGCACAATCATATTAGAAAAATATGCGCATTCGTGAGTATATAAAACCGAATACTTACAATAGGCATGATGAAAGAGAAATCCATAGATATCTGTCAACTTTCCGACACTGCACACTTGGTATTCGTACGTTACAAGAGAATATACTTCTCCTGAAAAGTAGTCCTTTTAGAGATTCGAAAGTGCTCCGTTACGTGTAAAATATTGTAGGAATCATAATGCAGGATGATATAATGCTGTTTTGATGCATTACCCAACTTACGCCACTGATATTCCAGTTTTCACCATCCCGTATTTTAATAATATATTATATTAAATCAAGTACAGTGTAAGATTTTTTGGGAATAAATAAGCTTCTGTTTTATTACAAAACTTATACTATATTTATGTACGGTATGTAATAATCACCTCACCATTTTGCATTTCATTACCCCAAACTTACAGCACTGATCAGTTAGTTTTCTCCATTCCTTATTTTAAATAATTAATTGTAGTATCGTAATGTATAAATAATAACAAGCACACAACTACAGTTCATCAATTACATTACCCGTACCGAGCATGTAATTGTGGAAAAATTAGCTTTTGTTTTCTTACTTATACTGAATTTAAATTATGTTTTTAATTAACATTAAACATTTTTAGGTATATTTAGACTCTACCTTTAACAAAATTTAGGATTAATCCAGGTATAACAAATATTTTTTATAATACTGTATAAATGTAATATGTTATAAATGTATACTGTAAAATGTACAAAACGCTGGTCACAGTATAGTTAATGCCTGTATTATTTATTATTATTTATTTTTATATATTTATTGTTGTTGGTTATTTCAGAGACCTATTTACATATTAATTTGTCTGTTATACTTTTTGGTTTATTTTTTTAATACGTTTTATGGTTCCATATTTGTTATTTATTTTTTATTTCTACTTTTATAAACTGTATGGTAAATTTGGTTTTTTAAAATTTTTGGTAGTGTTGTTGTGGTAGCTATTATTACTTCTATATGTAGTATATGACTATGACCTATTTACTGTAACTATTTTGGTGACCTCTCCTGTACATCGATGAAAAAATTTTATGTAATGATGATTTTTTATATGTTCCCACGCAAATCTTACATGATGCATGAGACTTGTTTGTAGGTATGTTTATTTCGTGAATAAATATTTTCCGACTTCAGACTGACACTTACGTCGAGGAGAAATAGGAATATTTTCAGGAACTAGTTTATGCTTGATTTTTCTTATAAAACTTAGGGTAGTTTTTTTGGCATCTTTGAATAATTTATACGTCGAATTCGTTTAATTAACTTCTATTTTGCGTACTTTTCGTAAATAGCAAAAAATTGTAAATTTTGTTTCTTTCCCATTGGTGTATACAGAATTTTCTGGCGCAAACAGACAAATTCAGGAACCATACTACGTAATATGAGTTTTTAGACAATAATACCCTAATAATTTGTTAACTTTTACAGAATTTGACCATTGTAGCCTCCGGATCACTGATTTTACTAAAATTAAAGGTTAAAATACCTGTAGTGCTGTCTGTGATCCTAAGTTAAGGTGCTGACGACCAAGGTTTCGGTCTTAAAAGTCCATTATCAATTTACAGAATGTACACGAGGAAAGTATTTTAAGTTATCTTAGTAGTAGACATTACTTATAACAGATACTGTGTTATGTTTAACTAACAAACAAATCAAATGAAATGAAAAAATTTAAGATTTTCCAACAACATTAGGAGACATACAATTGTTGGGCCTACATAACTGATTTCTCCAAAGTCCAGATTTAGTTTTGTTCCACTAACAATAATGTTAAAAGGTTGAGGTTTAAAGTGAATGGAAGATAATCGGCTTTTATTCTACAAAAAAAACTTGAAAATAAGGTTTTAGGCATCAGTATTTTGAAAATTTCCGGGCGATGGCCCTCAGAACTCTCTCCCTCCGTCTGGTCTAGAGGAAAGGACCAGGGCATCACCCCAGACATCAACATCCTTCCAATGTCGCCCATTAAAACTTTTAATACTCTGGTTCAGGCACTGAACGGTAGTCATTTCACCTGTATCAAGAAGTAAAGGTAAACTCACCTTTACGTGTCAAACATATAACGTTAATCTAGATTTTATTCAGGAAGCATTATAATGTTAAGGTGGGCCGAATGTTTGTTCGATTGTCCTTTGTTAATTATAGAGCTGCCATTTTGTATTTTATTTAAAACAATTTCGTCCTTCTAAAAAACCATTACACTAATACTTTTATTTGCTGTTAAATTTTACAGTTCAACGTTTATAGACAATATCGAGACATGACAAATTTAATAATTGAAAAATTTATATATGTATAACCAATATTAGCTACAGGAGCCTCAATAACAGACATGACCCATTAAAAAGGATTATAGCTTGCTTATTCAAAATGGCGGCTCTGTCGGGCAGGTGAGGACATTTAAACTGGATATTTAGATCCCTAAAGCTGTATTACATACATGACACATGATTATTCCATCCGTAGTCCCCTGAGACGGTAATTATGACAGGTCAGTTAATACAATACTAGCAAAGAATAAAATAAAATTGAACCACCTGTTTAGGTAGGTGTCAAGATCATAGAAGATGGACTCTACTAGATACCTTTTTAACTCTAATTTAAACTTTCCCTGGTTTTGAATATTTTGTAATCTTCCTGGAAGGACCTAAAAAAATTTATCCCTATATAGCTGGGTTTATATTAAAAGGCTATTAACCAGTACTGAATTGCATTAACACCTTTTTTAAGGTTGTTGTATCCATGGTGTAAACATTGGTTGGATGTTTTGTGATTTAATATAACAGACAGATTTAAAAATAAAAAGTGAGGAAACTGTTAATAGACCACGCTGTTTGAAGGCATTTTGCAACTAGTCTGAGGTGAAATACCTAATATAGTTCTTATACTGCCTTTTTTCTGCCAGATAAAAATCTGAGAGAGATAGCCCCTTAACAAAACACCATAAAATTATTGAATTAGTAATGTGTTGCTCGATGAGGCAAAAATATACAAGTTTGGACAGGAGAAGGCTGCCTTAGGTCCTTATCCTTCTGAGGATGAAGAGACCTCAAGCAATCGATCCCTCCAGCATTATTATATTATTAAAAATTATAATAGGGGTATATTTAGACGGATACTCTTCTCTCAATATTGCATATATTTTGTACAGAAATTAAACCCCCGAAATAATTAAAGATAAGGAGGACAGCGTATCGTTATTTTATTCATAGTTATGAAAGATTCATTCTAGTCTATTTCTAAATTACTCACATTGTACCCTGTTGTGCTGTAAATATATCAGTAATACCTGATGAATTCATACATTTCCATATAGGTTAGTTGTTATGCATTATTTTGTGATAGTTAATTAGTATATACGATTGTCTAATGTATTCATAAGTTGTAATAATTGGCCTTATCTATTGCTGTATATATGGCCAAATGACAGTAAACATTTATTTATTTTTTTGTCCTTTGTATAACCTATTTAAAATAACACATAACTCTTATAAATTATAATAAATGAACTCTTATAATAAATGAAGGGTTTATTTATTAGGGTTTGTCTTAACATGTAGTCAATACTTAAATTACCACCACTGACTCCGCTTTCTTTACTTTTATCCTTATTTCACTGGACAACTCTAAACCAACATTTGGAGTGTAATTTTAATTTTAAGTAAAGTTTTTTGATAGTGACTGAGATGACATATCGAGTACAGCCAAAAATAGTCTTTTATCTGAAATTAACACTGTGAAAAACAGAAAAATCTCTCGGCCGAAAGTATTTCTGAAACTCTGAAAAAGTATTATTAATTCGGTTTATCCATTTTAGGGAGTGCTAAATCCTAGAGAACATTTATATTAGTTTTTGATCCGTAGCAATTTAACAAGATTTAAAATTGAAAAGTTTTTAATATAAAATGTAATTTTTTGGCAACGTTAGTAACAATAACAAGAGAATAAACATAAAAATAAATATCAAGATAATAAATGACATAAAAATGATTTTTATTTTTTAATCTCATTTATTTTACTCAATCCCACCAGACCTATTTGCTCAACGGTGCGGTCTACATCAGGGTAAAAATGTCATCGGAGCAACGAAATAACATTGGGAGTATATAAGAACCAATGTTGCAGAGGTTCCAAAGACCCCTCTTAGTGTTTGCATAAAATTAGTTAGCACTTCGAGGTAAACGGTATTAGATAGAGTAAGGAGTGTTGGAGTGGTTTATGCCCTAATTGTAGGCTACATTTTTACAATAAACACCCTGCCATCTCGTAAGAAAATAGATACCTCACATGCAGTCTGATAAATATTATTTAAGCAGTGAAGTACCAACGGTATTATTTCTTCAGCTTAGTCCTATATAAACAATTATGCGATCCAATAAAGCTGTCGTTTCCTTTATCCGTAGTTCTGTTAATTAATTTATTGTTGTATCACCTACCAATGAGCATACATAGATATTTAATGCCAATTGTTTTTTCACCTTAGACAAATTTAAAATGTCAAATTCATCTTAAACAATGAGAGATTTATTTAACTTTAAAAAATAAAAATACAGACATGCAAATAAAAGAAATAAAACGATCAGAACTATACGCGTTGGAAACAATTATTTCCATTAAATTACATTAAAAAGTAAATCAACCTTTGCATAAGGTATAGTATAATTTAATACAATTTAATTAGATGGAGAAGCACAAAACAAGTACTGTACTATGAATTCACTCCATTTGCTTGTCTTCTCGCGTGTACGGAGCTTTAATGCCAACGATCGGCAGGCGGCTATCCCCTCAACATCTTTTGAATTGATGATACCTTGTAGATATGAAACTTTATAGTTGTTATGATGCATTCGTTATTATTTAATTTTAGAAACATTTTATTTCTGAAACCTTGCAGCTATGGTTTGATTATAATTTTTTACATAGACCGTGTAGAAGTGACATGCAGTAGTGAGGTTGTTAATATCTATTAATTTTTAGTGACCTTGTAGAAGTGGAACCTTGTAGTAATGAATCCCACCCATAGCCAACACACTGGACACTAGGCACCGAAAATCTGAATTTGACTACCTGCCTATACCAAAGTGCATTATGGACGCACACTAAAAGTGTATCAAAAATATCTCCTACGACAGAGCATCGGCACTTTTAAATATTTAATAGTTTTACTTAGTTGAATTATGAATTGAAAATAATATAATACAGCGTGTTTATGAACCACCTAGTCCCCTTTTATGGAATTTCTCCTCAGGAATAAGATACTGCCGTAGGTCTTATAGCAAGACTTAAGCCTAGGACTAGCCCAACGCATGAGTGCGCGCGCGCGCGCGCGTGTGTGTGTCGCACGCGTGTATGTATATAAGCATATATGTGTCGATACGTTAACAGCAGTAATTAATTATTGTCTGATTATTATAAAATTTGGTGGAGGGAAATAACATTTTTTATCTCATTAACGACTGTCAACTAATTTATTTCTAATTTATGATGAGGGACGTCCCACGAGGCATAAGTACAAAATCTTAAATAGAAGTGTAGGTTAATATGTACATAAAATTAAATTAACTTTTTAGAAGAGTATAAGGCCACAAACCCGAATTCAAAAGGACAACAGAGTTGGAAACGACAGCTATTTAAAGATGCCTTGAGTTTGAAGATTTTTCAACGTTAAAAACAACATATTAAGAACAGTTTGTTAACACACCATTAAAATAGTTTTTGGGACCAAACACTTAGCTTTTTCATAGCTTTTTTCTAGTTTCTAATTTTGTGGACTTACAAAGGCTAAGTAAAATATGTACTTAATGTGCAATTCAGAACGAAACAACGTAGTAATTAATTAATTCAGCATGCCTTGGACCCTTTCACTAAGAATCCTGGTTTAAATATTAAAACTGAGATGATATATTTCACGGTGTTTATTAACATCACTTACACATTTCACTTGAGTAAATTGTAGTCCATTAATTTTAGAGCCATTTGCACATTTACTACTGGTATAACCTTTTACAAGTTTTCCATGGTATATTATTTGTGGACAGGCGATTCCGTCAATAAAATTCTAGTGAATTGTTTTATATATGCAAAAAATACTGAAACTTTCTTATCAACATTGATTTTCTCTAATCCAGCTGATCTATACTGCAAGAACTTTTATTTTCTACGTATCCACTGATTAAAACAAATAAAATTGTAAGAAATTAGTTATGCATATTTTACATTATAAATGTGATGATTTCGTAAATGTAAGTATATTCTGATAATTCATAGATATTAATATTTCATTAAGTATGAAAGCCTAAAGCAAATTACTCAATTATTTAAAAATTTGTTTTAAAAATGTATCCCATGTTAAATTGCCACAAGAAAACGTTCAATCTCTTCTTTGAAGTAGTCAGTAGAAACGCAGGGAATATTGAAGTGAAATGGCTCACTTATTCTTTATCCACTCATTTTCCGGAAGTTTTGAAATGTAATAAGATTTTAATACATGGACATACAAGGTCCCGGGTCTTGCCACGAAACCTACGGTTATAGCTTATATTCCCTATGGGAAATTCACTACAAGATAAAAAATGAAATTTTAAAACACTAATTTCTACTAGTTCGACCCCCTTATTAAAATCTTAACACTAGTTCCACATAGGTCGGATTGTGTTACCAAGGATACAGATGCAATTATGGCTCTGATAGCTCACAAAGAGAGTACATTACTCCTCACATCACATGTACATAATTAACACATCACATGACATTAACATCTATAGTGTGTTAATGTCAGGCATTCCTTGAGAGTGCGTTGGGAGTGAATGTGTTGTCTCTGCTAGTATGACTTGATCAGTGTGTGAATGGGTTGTGTTGTGAGTGAGTTTGTTTAACGGAGTGGGCGTGTGTTTGTGCGTGTGTGCGCATGGTGGTCTCTAATAAAATGGAAATACAGGAATCTCTTTGCTCAGTGCATACATGAATATTATTAAAAGACAACTGTAGTGTTTATTAATTATTATTTTTAATAGTATTACCCTATTTACAGTTTAGTAATTTTTAATTAGTTATTTTAGTAAGTTAAATTCAGTTAGTGTTTTTACAATAGTTGTGTATTAGAATACTATTTTATTATATCATTTAGATTGTTTACATTTGAAACACACACAGATCGTAAACACACGGGCCCATATGGGGGTGTTTCATATTTATTCATATTTATTCCAAAAGAGTTTAAGGTACATATAACATTTTCACATATAAAGTATACAGGAATTAATTCCTACAACGACTACTGTCTGCGAGTAGGAATAAGTCCTTTTAAGTAAAAATCTGGTTCTATAGATATTAAATAAAAATAATAAACTAAAATAGAATGTTGTCTCAACCTAAACAGTTATTCTTATAAAGGAAACAAAAAGGAAAATAATATATATTATGATACTGTAATAGAAAACCCTATATGGAACTATATGGAACGAGTGGTACTACACTTAATGGTACAGAACAAAACAAACTAAAAAGAAACAAAAATAGTAAAGCTAACATCGTCATAGCTTGTTTACTCTCTATACAGTTTAGTATTTTTTAATTACTTATTTTAGTAAATTGAAGCTAAAATCTTTAGTAGTTATGTACTATAAGAATGTTTTATTCCATCATTTAGATGTGTTTTATTACGGACTGATGGACTGGTTCTCTTCACGTAGGGTTTAGCCCATGTAAAGGGTGTATATATAATACGTGTAATTTATGTTGTATTTTTATCGAAATAAACGGATTTCAATGAAGTAAAATCCCTGAAACATAAAGTTAAAAATAAACTACCAATATTTGCTTTAACTCATAAGTTAGTTTTGACCATTAGATAAGTTTTTGGAAAATCTAACATAATTCCTAAACAAGGATCAAAATTCTTTGAATTTTCGTAGTCACAAATCTTCCTGCGTACAGAATACGGTACGCTCGAAAATACCTCTCTCTCTCTCACTCTCTATATTCCCCTACGGTATGCCCGTTAAATATTTCTTTTATTAAAGATACATTTCATCCCCCGGCTCGTTAAAAGGGGGTTCCCTGGGGGATGGCCAGTTTAAATCTCCATCTTTATTGAATCGGAACCCGCTTTACTGCTGGGCCTCGAATGCAAACGATATTAATACAGCAGAGGTGGACTTTCAAAGATCTCTCCTATTAAAAAATATCTTTCGCCTTTCGTCTCACGCTCTTAAAAATAGATTTCCACAACGTTCTATGGTTATTATAATTATATTTTACAATTTTGATAAGCGTTTAGATGATGTTTGTAAACTGAGATTTATTGTGCAGGTCGCTCTGTTGTATTTTTGTTTGAAATTCGTTATTGGTAATAGTGGGTTTCTTTTATTTAGATGGTTATCGTGGACATTTAGTATCATAAATTAGTAAAACAAAGTTTCACGACGTTTCAGGATATGGATTCTGATCCGTCCCCAGGCGAGCTAGAACACGAAAAGATTAGTACATAATCCGAACTAAGCTGGTATAAAATTAGAACAATAATATAACACAGTCAAAATACTTCTACCAGCGTAATAGAATATGTTCGCAATAACAATAAAAATAACAGTTACTGACTTGATTGTTTTTTAATTGAGGTTAATGTTTACTTCTTTAAATATTCACAAACTCTTGCAAGCTGCGATATGAGCTAAAATCATTAGTGTTTAGTTTTAAGTAGGGTGGCAACTGGGTCTGTTACCGAAGTAACAGATTATAAAACAACTGTACTGACATGTGAAAATTCCCAGTATATCGTACTCTGAGAAGTAAAGTTAACTTTTTTACTGACACATCTATACACTTAATAATATAGAACTTTATTGATAACCATTTAGAAACATAACAATATTATAAGAATGGCGCCTCCAACACTATAACAGTTCCTTGGAATCTATCTTTCAAAGAGAGAGTTATTACTGGAAAAGTACTCCAGTAAAAAGCTATGGTATTGAAAATGATACTTTAAACCAATTTTTGGCTGTAGGTGGTTACTAACAGATATTTTCAGGCTTTAATTAAATAAAATATATTTGTATAATCTGTTTTACTTCCTCCTTCACACATAGTATATGGAGAGAGTATTGTTTTCGTCAAAATATTCGAATTTGAGTCGAGAATGAATAAAATTGAGTTGTTTTCGGTGATGTTCATCCACGTGGCCCTAAACTACACTCATGGTATGATTTTTATGAAATTTGGTACACGAGTGTATATTGGCTATATCACCAGAGTATTTTTTATTTGTTTAAATTGTTGCTTTTGAAGGCTAAACCCTTAAAAACTGTGAAAAATACAAATTTCTCATAATCTACTCAAATTATTTTGATTAAAATTTCTCGGTTTATAGTTATTAAGACCCAAATAAAAATTACACCACCCGTATATCTGTATTACTAATGGTATAAAAGTTGTGAGTTTTTATTTTTTTTCTGGCAAAACAATAATTTTATAAAACATAAATAATTACTAACACTAAAACTATTAATAATCAACCCATTAGAACCAGCTTAAAAACTGAGCAAATAAGTATTTTGAACCGTTAGTCTACAACCAACGATTCCAGAAAAAAGGTAAATCTACATGTGAAAGACGCACTACGCTTTTTAAGAGTAGGCTACCCAGTGTTATTTTTATGGAAAACTAAAAAAAATCAATTCCCTCCTTATTTATCAACTATTTTCCATGAAACTTGCTATGCAGTGTATGGTCTCGTCACCCTACAAACCCCACTCAAAACCTTTATATTAACTGGGGGCATGTCCCCAAAATATTCTAACAACTGTTTAATTTTTTTTGTTAGATGCAAAATTTGATGATTATTTTGAAACAATTTATTTACAAACAATATTTAAATAAATACCAAAGAATAAGTAATTTTATCAAATGATGTTTTTTGGGAGAGAGTAAGTGTATAGGTTCTCTGATTTTTTTTAAATTTTGGTTCTCAAGATATTTGAAATAGATACCTCATTTTCTCCAGGAGGTTTCAACATTATAATGAAAACTGAATGTGCAGGCGTCCAGGTTTTTCACTATAGCCCTAAATCTTATCAAACACGGATGTAATGTGCCCGGGACTCCACCTCTGCGACCTGTCCTCACCCTTTGCCTCGGACCCTCCCTTGTAATTAATGATCCCCTACTTCCCCATGTACTTACGTCTTTCCTGTCCAATGCTCACCTCATTCCAGATAAATACTTGGATTTTTACTATTAGTGAATATCCCATAGGGAAGAAGCTAAACGTAGGGCACAGAGCAAAACATAATCCATCCATTTATATTTAAAAATCGTAGTTTATGACAGCTACCGGTAACCTACAGTCTCTTTTCCTATGTTAATCATATAGAGAATATCCGAAAACCCTGATTTATGGACACATGTTGTTAAAAACTATACGATCAAAATAAAAACTGTTTATGGTAAAAATGCTTACTTTCAATATTCTTCACAGCAGCAACCCTGCATACTCTTTCCCATGTTAATCCTATGGAGGGTAGGCGAACTCTCTTTCATCGACAGATATTGATAAATTTGGTCATAAAGCTTCAACTAATCAAAGTCTAGCTATTTATATTAAAAATACAAAATTATAGTTTTACTTATGACAGTAGCACTGAAACTTCTTTTCTATATCAATTCGTAAGGGAACATTTCTCCAGAACGTTGTGAGTTTTTGGCTTGACGTAAAATTATGGAGTAGGACACAAATTAACGGTCTTAACTATGTACATTCAGGAAAAATACTTTGATTATCTCAAAGCATTTACACAGTGTACAGGACATCAATGGCAGCTAAACTGCATACTCTTTTTCCATGTTAATCATACAGTATAGAGAAAAGGCACCTTTATTTATGGACAGGTTGGTGAGTGAAACTTGGTAGACATGGTAAAAATAAAAATTGTTTACGATGGAAACGCCTAATTTCACTGTTCCTCACAGCAGCAACCCTGCATATTCTCTTGCAAGATAATTTTATGAAGAATAGGCAAATAACTCTCATATTTATCGACAGATATTTATAAAACTTGTCATATATTATTATTATATTATTGATTTGGAAATTTGCTGAGTACGCAGGTCTGCAGGGGGTATTTTAATTCCTTGGTATATTTTAGCTATCCCATCACTTAAAAGCATTCAAATACAAAATCAACAAAAATAACACATAAATAAGTAAGTGATACTAAAATATTATCAGTATTTATGGAAAAATCCGTAAAGTTTACTAAAAAATACCACACAGAAAAACTATTTTGATGTTAGTGCTTGGGCATGAATAAAACAGGGATTTGGGAAGTAAGTTTTTATCCACCACAATAAATTACTAAAAGTCATTGTATCATGAAATTGTGTTTTTATAAACGAGTTAACGTTGGTAAACAGTTTGCTTTAGAGCGAATGCCCAAATAAACAGCCATGCATATTGGAAACCGCTGCAGCAACACGTTCTAACACAACCACTCATTGCAATAAAACATCAGCTTTCACAGTACCTAATAATCTTTATAGCTTATTGTCCTTTATAACATTCCCCCCGTTACAATTCCAAATCCTGATTTAGTTGAAGATTACATACAATTGATGTTAAGCGCTAAAAGGGGTTGGAGCTTAAAGAATAATGGGCGTATTTTATACCTGTTTAGTGTTCAGTATACGGATAAATTGTAACAAATCTACAACAGCTTGAGCCAAATTTATAGTTAAATATTTTATTGTTTTTGATAGTTTCACAATCCTGCACCTATTCAAGTCAACGGTTTTTATCCATCGGTTAGTTTTCAATCTGCCTTTATGTATGTTATTGTTCTTCTATATTTCGTTGTTTGTAACACTTGTCTTTTTTATTGCTGTTGAGTTTCAAAAATCTAAATAAATAATTGTATCGAAAAAATGGGATAAAAATATGTGTTTTGTGTTATCAATTAAAGTGACATCTTTTGATGTATTGATAAAAATTGTCAAAACTCTTGTCTTGTTACTTCCTGACGTCAACTTTTTGTTACATAGGTAATTAATTAATAATCCAATTAAAAATGGCAACTGTGTCTGAAATAGGACTAGCGTTCGTCCATAACGATTAGATATCTCGTCACTCAGTTAATCAGCTATTATATGTGTTTCAATGATTACTAAAATAAAACTATGAACTAAAGAAAACATGGAAAGGATCATAATACACTCTTTTAATGTTATTGGGAATTCAAAAAAATATAAAGTCATAATTATGTATTTATTTTTCCATATACTGTGTGACATAAGTCTTAAGACGACTTTATAACTGTAAAACGAAAATAAATATTAAAGCCAAATGTGACAATCATTGTCGGTAAGAGTAAGCTACCTTTTTACATACATTGTGATTGTATGTCACCTATGGGGGACGGCCCATGGGGAATAAGTTGAAAACCTTAAAGTTAAGCATAGGTTGATATGTGTACGTACATAAAAATAAAGGTCATGTTGAACCAAAAACAGCACGTCTTAAAAGGTGGGTGCATTAAAAAATTGCAGTGGTTTGAAAATGGAAAGTTATGAACTTAAAACAGCCACCATTTTGTTTCGGCTCGACCTTTTTAAGATCCGGTTTAAGCCGTTGCATTTATATAAAAATTACCAAAAATTTTATACCAAATTTTACTTATGCTGCTATTCAAGCATATTTCTGAAACTCTTTATTGGTCAGTCTACTAGGAGTAAGAGGAATTACTTTTCAGTAGGTTGCACTATGGATAAAATATTGTATAAACTTTCAGGTATTTTCAATAATTGACACATAAAAGCGCATCTGAAAAGGTTGATCCAAAACAAAATAGCGGTGATTCGAAGTTCATAACTTCCCATTTTCAAACCACTGCCATTTTATTTCGCAGAATTCGCAGTCTTTTCAGAATAATTTTACGGCATTATTTTTAGTTAAAAACTTTACTTTGATGTACCTATGCATAGGTATACTTAAAATGTTAAAGGTTTAAGATTTTCAACTTACTCCCTACGGCCCATCCCCAATAGGTGATATCCGATCACCATGTTCGAATCATCATACAAAAAGGTAGGTAATACCAGTAATGATGTGCCGAATTAGGTCGTGAAATCCTTCGATTGAAAGTCGTCCTAAGACTTTATTATCACCATATTTTTGTAAATCGTGAAGAGTTTTTTATTAAATAGATTACGATTTATACACAATGACCCAATTCAATTCTGCAGTCCATTTTTTATTTATTGTCAGAGCATCTGTAAAGCATTTTTTGTGTCTCCCATTCTTTTGAAACAACCTTATCTCATAATTATATACACTTTGGAGCAGGTTGTATAGTTTAAACTGTTCCACACTCATTGAAAATAAAGAAAGGACTCTGAAAACTCAGGGCTTTTTACGTTTAATTGAACATGTTATGTATTTGATTGATTTAAGAAATATTTAGCAGTCATAGCGAATTCCATTGAAAAGTCAACAAGTAATTAGTTTACATGACAACTGATTTTAACGCCATTTTTTAATCGCTGTTTTTTACGCTTGTCACAGAAGACCTGCGTGCGTACTCAGAAAATTTCCAAATAATATCCAATAATATAATAATAATATATGACAAGTGTTCAAGTGTCAATATCAGTAGATATGAGAGTTTGTCTATTGTCAATAAGATTAGCGTGGGAACGAGTACAGAGGTTTGCTGCTGTTAGGAACACTGAAAGTAGGCATTTCTATCATAAACAACTATAAGTTTGACCATTTATACCAAGTTTTATCACATCCGTCCATAGATAAAGAGGTTTGCCTATTCTCTATGATGAATGAATGATGAACACGGAAAAAGATTATGCAGGTTAGCTACCATGATTAACATATATACCATGGTTTTTAGGCATAAATGGATGGATCTCAACCACATGAAGATAACTAACAAATTTAATCCAAAAATATGGGCTTTAAATAATCAATATTAATCTAAATAAGTATAATATAAATTTTTCCTTATCATTAAATACAATATACTGTGTTCAGACTTTTAATATCTCGGTAACCGTTGGAAATGGAGCAAAACTTTAAAGTACTAAATTGTGTAGTTATCTGAGCGGATTGTAATGGTAAAAGGTAACATGTAAATGTTTAAAAACTACATATGAAAAACACAATAAACCTATTTTTGGAGTACAATCCCCCCTAAATACCCGTTCGAATTGACCGACACGCCTGGATTATAATTTCGTCCGAGTAAATGAAAGCATACACATCTGCTGAATTTACAAAATTCGCCACTTTTAATGACGTTTATTTTTCTCCTCTAGGCACCTCAAAACAGAAAAGTAACTTGGTTCCGGGCCCTTGTCAGGTCTTGTCATGAGAACTACGGTAATAGTTTCTTCCTTATGGGAAATTTGCTAAAACTTATACATCCAAATAAAACAAAAAAGTTATAGTTTTTTATTTTTTTAGTATTAATGACTGCATAATATTAAGCTATAAGTTTTAACTCCAAACTAACACTTTTGTATTGACGACATACCGAGGTAAGTAATCTTTACCATTTAGTTTGACTAAATCCAGAAGGCAAGAATAGATTTCGATTTATAATTTTGTCGTAATAACTATTTTCAATTCGCTGAATCATACAACCCTAATAAAAGAGTACGGCTAGGATTGTCAGTGACAATGTTATGGCAAATTAGTTGTAACAAACATGACATGATAAGGCAGAGAACGGTTGTGGATGGTGTCACAACACATTGTGTCTCACGAGTGTTTCAACAAAACATTATACACAGCCGTTGGAATACTCGTATACGGTACCTATTATTCCGGGAATAGCTGTGTATCCGTGTGGTTTTATGATGTTTTAGATTTGATGTTTTACCTAAAAGGGAGCCGGGTGGCTGTGGAAGTGAGAACCATAGTATCTCGACTTGTTCGAAGTGAGTGTATTGCTTTTTTAATGTCAAGATGTATTAATATGAAATGACCACAAAGAGGTCACTATTTTTAATTCATCCACCAGACGTATAGACTACTCTATAAACTTTAAACTCAACAGAAAGAGTATAATAAATGCATCAGTTAATAAAATATACCCAAGTTTAATTTTATTCTAATTAATCAAAACAAAATAGTGGAGCAACAAAATTACCAAATAAAATCTTCGGGGAAGGTTTAGACTTATATTTCACAATGGGAACAGCATAACTGATCACAGCAGCTGGTTTTGTCATTCCAATTTTTTTGCTATTAAGCTGTGTTTTATCATGTTGGGTAGTGTTTTAGGAAATGTTGTTCCTGGGCTATTAGCTTTAAAAATGAATTTGAATCGTTTAAGGAAAGTTATTAGGAGATACCTAAAATAAGCCTTTACATAGCAATACATTTAATGAAACAATGAATTGTTCACGGAATCTTAGTTTTCCTTTGACACTTCCGTGATGGAGGTCACGCCAACAAAGGTCAACCTCGAAGGTTTCGACTGGTCTTTCACCTCTTTAGGTTATTTATAATTTAACTTCAGTTTGGGTAGCTAAGAATAATAAATAGTTTACGAGCTATAGAACTACAGACCTCAGCCACCCATCACATGGGTGGTGAATAAAATATATCGAGATGTTCGGAGTGAGGATGAGGTGATGTTCTTGGAGCTTCAACTAAACGCACATTGAAAGTTTTTTACCCACATTGACCATCTTGCTAGTCGTCTTTCCTCAGGTGTTTATTGTAATTGTTTTATTCTACAGAAGAGGGGAGTAACAGTAGCCTAGTTGGGAAAATTGACCGAACAGTATCCTGTGCTACCCATTTTAAATGTTTTCAACTACTTACACTCCCTTCAATCTATATCTTGTAGGGTTTAATGGTTTTAGGAAGAACCAAGATATTTGTAATAAATTTTCACCCTTATAGATATAGCAAGAGACAAATTCAATTACAAAATACACAACAAAACTCACTTTATTAAAATTTACAATGGCCTTTCATTTACCATCAAATAGGGGTTTCTAATGGAAAACACTTTTATACAATGAAAGATTTAATAGTTTTAAGGAAATAATTTAAATAATTATTTTGTACTTCTTTATTTATTTTTATAGACATTTGCCGATGCGATTAATATTTGGTATATAAAGATATTGATTTATTTTTAAAAAATTGTAGAGGTGTTAGCCACAAATCCTAGCTGTAAGAGATCGCTCATGATGTCACAGGAGTTGGACATCTTATGACATAAACAGCGCGAACCCCTTAGATGCAGCGTTGTCAATAAATAGCGTGTCAGCTGAGCTGGAGGGGATGACAGTTCAGCTTTGCTTGGGGGAAGGGATGAGGATTGATTAATTATTGTGTTTCCCTTACCCAGTGGTGAGTTGTGAACTGATGTTACCCAAGCGTACTCTCCAAGATACCTGGCTCTAGATTTCCACCAAACAATTGAAAAATACTAAAAATATTTACAATTATGTTTAAATAATGAACTATTTAGGGCGTTTTATCTATTAATATACCTTTATTAAAAACGTAACTTAAGTCAGGTTATACCCTTTAGGTTAAACCCCTATAGGGTTAAAACCTGTAGGGAAGGGAGACCAATCGACGCCTCAAGCATTGGTGATCTCCAATAACACGTGTTATTGGAAAAGTAATCTAAATATATGCGTTGTAGAGATTAAGATAATTTTTATAGTGGTTTTGTAAATAGCCTGTTATGGATCAAGATCCGGAAATTTTTATACTATGTTTTAAAACCAACACGACTATTTAACAGTATACATTGGCTACAAATGCAGCCGAAATCAGAAAACAATAAGAAATATAGATGATTGGTGCTTACCCACAGCACTAAAAAACATTTTTTAGCACGTAAAGTCTGTCAAACCATGAGTTAATTTGAACAGGCTGTGATCAGATGCTACTTTTGTTTTTTTGGGGGGAAAATGCTATTATGCACCATCAGGGAGAAAAAACTCATCAGTGTGTGAGACTAACACCCACCATAACCCTCCCCCGCCACAAGCTAATTCCCACCTTGGAAAAACGTATTAAGGTATAACTTGAAGGTGGAGCCTCGTATGTGAAGCCAAAATGACATGATCTTCTATTTTATTTCTCTTGAGAACGTTATTGGAAAAAATTTGATGAAGATGAACTTGACTTGAATGAGCTTTTATGTTATAGTAGATAAGAATTAAATTTATATTACCATTTCCACCTAAAATATATAATTATTGCAATTTTTCTGTCAGCATTTAACTTCCCATTATCAACATATCCTACGTTCATTCTCTTGATTTCTGTAACATTAATAAAATATTTTATGGCCAATTATTATGTAATTTTTATCACCATATTTTTGTCAAACATATATTTTGATGTTTCCTTGGGTAAAAAAGGTTACCTCTTCAAGTCAAAATCGGGATCCATGAAATCGCGCGTCACTAAAATCGTGCGACAGCATTTTTCTCGTTATTCCTCCATGTTTTCTTTCTGAAAATACATTGTTGCTCACCTATAGAAATCAAGAAGGTTGAGAAAATAAATAAAATTTATTTAGGATTATTTTTATTGTCGGCTAAAACATGGAGGAATGATGTGAAAAATGCGGTCGCACGATTTTAGTGACGCGTACATCCTCCCTAAGTCCTCCCGTCAGAATCAATATTTAAAAAACAAATTGAAAATGTGTGAAAGTGTCCTTAAAATCAAGAAATCATATGGTTACAGGGTAAATGAGCTGCTTCTGAATATTATAAATGGAACAAGATGAAAATAGTAATCTTAGATAAGAGCAGGCGGTTGACCTAGTTGTTAAGTGGGAAAGTTAGTGCCAAGGAAGCCTGTACCACAACATGCAGTGATACCACGACAATACCGTCTCGCTCAATTATGTGATAACGTTTCTGTTTGCGACTAGTTCATGATGTTGCTAAATAGCTTGTTTTGATACCAAAATTCATGATTTGAAATGATTAGGCAATATGAGTGTGTACGAGTCATTAATTGTGGATTTTAAGGTGTTTATTTTTATTAATAATCTATGCTTTTTAAAGAACGTCATGTTAAAGTGAAAATATCGAGTAAATCAGGTAGTGTGGCGGTCTTCGGAAGTTCTCTAATTCTGAATAATTAGTGTTGTTAATCAGTTTTTCAAAACTACCCATCTTGTATTCAGATCCAGGCTTGTTTTCTCTCGGTATAACTATTTTACAAAGCAGTCTCATTTATAACATTAAACTATTTAAACAAATGCATATATTTTTCAAAACTTTAACTGACGTTCAATTGCTCTCCCGATCGATCTACAATTTAACAGATGTCCATACAAATTAATGGACCAAGATAGTTTGTCAGCCATAACGTATCACATTAAATCACATGGACCCCTTGAATGGGCAGTTAAATCCGGACCTCAAAGCCATTGAGCAGCCTCCTGCCACCAAACACAATCAATCCGGCCAACCAATACTGGATCGACCGGACCACTTGTCTAGTTGAGTAATAGCTCGATTCATCCTGTGTAGCTTGGAAGTCTTCCTCTGCAAACCATTCAGTTACCAGCAGTTCATAAAATGAAGCTAATCCAATTATTCATTTGTTAATTTTTCTGTTAGGATAAACGTATATACGTAAAACAGGTTATTTTAACTTGGATGATGGTCTCTCTTTCTTTGAATTTAAGAGTTAAGAAGTAAGGAAAAAACATTAAAATATAGCTCAGAAAATTGTCTAAAATCGAAAAAGTTATGAATATACACCGTCAATTGTTTCCTCAGCAATACTTTTGTCTAGGTGTATACTGCTGGTATGAGTGGTGGGACCGGAATGATGGATTCTTGGTATGAATAATGATGGGATCAAAGGGTAGTAGGATTTCCGGTATGAGAAAGCGTGGATTGAATGGAGATGGGATTCCTGGTATAAGAAAGGGTGGGATCGAGGGTGGTAGGATGTGTGGTATGAGAAAGCGTGGATTCAATGGAGATGAGATTCCTGGCATGGGAAAGGGTGGGATAGAGGGTGATGGATTTTTTTATATGAGAAAGGGTGGAATCTAGGGTGGTAGGATTTGTGGTATGAGAAAAGGTGGGATCGAGGGTGATAGGATTTGTGGTATGAGAAAGGTTGCGATTTGAGGGTGATAGGATTTGTGGAATGAGAAAGGGTGGGATCGAGTGTGATAGGATTTGTGGTATAAGAAAGGTTGGGATTTGAGGGTGATAGGATTTGTGGTATGAGAAAGGGTGGGATCGAGGGTGATAGGATTTGTGGTATGAGAAAGGGTGGGATCGAGGGTGATAGGATTTGTGGTATGAGAAAGGGTGGGATCGAGGGTGATAGGATTTGTGGTATGAGAAAGGGTGGGATCGAGGGTGATAGGATTTGTGGTATGAGAAAGGGTGGGATCGAGGGTGATAGGATTTGTGGTATGAGAAAGGGTGGGATCGAGGGTGATAGGATTTGTGGTATGAGAAAGGGTGGGATCGAGGGTGATAGGATTTGTGGTATGAGAAAGGTTGGGATTTGAGGGTGATAGGATTTGTGGTATGAGAAAGGGTGAGATCGATGGTGATAGGATTTGTGGTATGAGAAAGGTTGGGATTTGAGAGGTGAGACTGGGGAGATTAGGTTTCTGGAAAGACAAATACAGTATTTTGATTTGGAGGGGAAGGCGTTAATAGAAGAAGAAAGGGTGGGAACGAAAGTTAAAGAAATGGAAATAATGATTTCTTGGGTAGAATTTCTGAAAAAGAAATAATGGACCGAAAGGAATAAAGTTCCTAGAATGAAAATTATGGCACTGGGAGGTTAGAATCTCTGGAATGAAAAGGGAAAGATAACTGATTGGATAGAATACCTGTAACGAGGAAGAAAAAACTGGAGGGATAGCATATCCGGGATGAGAATGACGAGAATACAGTGTCGGTTAATTTACATTTAATGGAACCTACGTGCAACGTGATGTCAGGATCACGACCTGAGGCGATAGGTCCTTTCTGAGTTGCACGTTATCATCCATCTGTATTTTAGAAGATGCAGATATCCAAGTAATCACTAACTTCGTACTGTATATTTTACTACCCTCTATTAGTTTCTGCTTCACATATTACTATGAATTAATTTTCAATATGTCATTAAGATATGCCTTTTATATTTGTATCCTTAATTTTCATTGTCACTTAATAAATTAAAAATAACTAGTATTGGTAGTTAAGTTTAGTTTAGTTAAGACATTGTAGTCCTCTGAATGATTGAGCTCTCTAGAGCTTCAAGATTGGTGTAGCAATAGAAAGATATATTTAATACGCCTTAAAACAATAGGTTTGAGTTTTGACGTAGAGGCACTCGAGGTTAAGAGGATTTCCAGTTCCACATTGTTGATATCAGCACTCCCTCTCCAAGTGGAAGGTAATGATTATGAACAAAGATTCAAATCCTGGCTTTCAACTTCTCTCTAATGAGGTTTCTCCTGAATGCTACTTAAAGGAATTTGAAATCACTTATAGCATCTCGACTTGTACGTTAGAGTCAGTCCTTTTGAGCTTGTTGATTCTGTATCAATCGATAGTGTGTTGGTGGAATTGATGTTTACAGATATCTATAAAATGTCTTAAATGCAGTTTTTGGTTGGATCGAATTTAAATTTTGTGTTATTCAAATCTCTTTATTCCTCAGACATGTTTGTTATAAAACATAGATACTCATATAGGATGCGTCAGGGTATAGCTAATCTAATTAAAATTTCATTGAAAATAAGTCAATCAGGTTAAGCTTGAAGACATTCTTTCAAAATTAGTGTAATCATTGTGTATAGGCTGTGCCGTGATAATCTAATTGATGCCAAATGATGGACCTGAATAATCAAGTGAAATTCAAGGACATTATTTTTTAGGTTGATCTCAAACCGAAACTTATGATTCCGGATCGTTACCAGAATCTTCATTAGGAATAGTGAAAATCAAACTGTGATGAAATTTTGATTTAATTTGATATCTGATTATAACAACGTAATACGACGATTGGGTTTAGAGGTTGCACGAAGGACGAAGGTTAAGTTTGTGAGGGCAAGTGTATTATTCACGTGCTTAGGAATAAGTATTAATTTAAATTAATTTTAATGAACAGTAAAGTGTAAAAAGGATAGCTAAAGAATACTTAATTAATTCTTACTCCTTAATCCTTTTGCCAAAGACGTATGAGTGTCTTTGGCATAAATGTTAGCTTGTAGCGTGACAGAATCAGAATCTTGAGAGGATTTGCTACTCATAAATAGATAAAATTATTTTTTCTTCAAATATAAAATAGAATAAAATATATACTTTACTCTATTCTGAATAAGTAAATATTTACTTCAAATATGATGATTAAATCTTTGGTGGCATAATTTCAGTTTTCCCAAACTCTATTACATATACATCCAAAGAGCAATGTGTCGATTATCCGAAAGTTGATTTTTCTGAACGTTTTCAAATTGACATTCCAAGAGAACCGTTGAGTTTGGGAGGATGAAACTTTTGGTGCTCATTATCAGTGATATATTAAAAGATTCCTGGTATTTTTAATGTCATTGGACTATTGGTTTTCCGTAAATTAAATATAAGAAAGCGGTTTCGAAGAAGAAAAAGAAAATTACTTTTTTTATTTAATTTTATGATTATTTTTTACTTCATTCAAAATGAAAAATTTTGAGTAGTTCCTACAAAATTTAAATTGTTTAATTTACTGTTTTTTAAATACATTAGTTATAAAAAATACTTAATGTTATAAGAAGATCAAATAGAAAGATAATCAGAAAATGAAGTAAATATAATTATTGTTTTTACTACCAATCCTGACTCAAGAGGAATGTTGATTGGATAAATAGACAAATTTTTATCAAATTTATTGTAATGATTTATTATCTTTCTTCTAAATCATAAAATGTATTTATTTACAAATATAAAATATAACCCTACTTATTATAAAAAAAGAAGAACAAATAAAGATTTATTCATAGTAAATTTCTATTTTTTCATATTTGTTGGATTTTATGTTATATCCAAACTATTTCGTGGAAAAATGTTATGAATGGGGAAAATTGATTTTATAATTTCTCCATAAATACGAAAACATTTGTTTTTTTTATTTAAAACTGTTTGGTAATGTACTAAATATTTTAAATTTTGTAAGCTGGTTTCAATAGTTAAAGACAAACTATACTTTAAAGATGAAGTATAATGTGTATGCAAAAAACTAAAAATTGTTTTTTTACATTTAAAAGCCCATAAATTTTAAACCGCCATTTTTCAGACATGCGGGTGGTGCCATAAATCTAGTACTTTATTCACTACTACTAAACTTGGATCATAAATTTAAATTAATTTGAGCCGTTTTGAGAAATTAGGATTTTTCACGTTTTAAGGGCTTTTGGGGGTGAACTACCATTAAAAATTAAAAAAATCAAAAATTACCTAGAGATACGGTGAATAAATTCATTCATGCAAAATTTCCTAGAAACCTAAATCGGACCAATGAGGTAGGCTTTGCCTCTGTACACATCCAGACACACACACACGAACAGACAAATATCACGTCAAAACCCACTTTTTGGATTCAGGGGATCCCAAAACGGTTATAAGCATCGGGATGAAATTTTGACGAAAACAATACTTTCTTCATACTGTCGTATTAGTGGGAGAGAGTAACAAAGAAAAATAAACTTTAAACGAAGCTACTACAGTTGTAGGAGACAACGAGTCTTTTGGAGCTGTGGGGTAAGGAAGTCGAACCCTGACAACAATGAGGACCCAGTTTTAATTAAAACGTCAGATACAAAGCTGACAGAGGGTGGTGGTTTGGCATGCTTCTATCGGCCAGTTATAAAAAAATATTTTGGCAGTATTTTCTTTAACCAATTCCATATTTGTGGATTAAATTCCTCTGAGGTGTTTGAGATCGTATAAACACTGAAAAATATTAAGTTATTAATTAATATAATTTCAAAGGGTTTTATAGAAATAATATTGCAGTATTTATTTTACTATGGTCGGTTATCAAAAGTTTGCATGGTATACATCGTATATCAATATGTGATCTATAAAGAATGAAGTGAAACTAAATTATTAAATAAGGTCCAGTTGAAAATATTTTTATTTTATTCATAGTATTGTATCCTCGATTGAAATGTACTGGATACATGTTAAATATAAGTGAAGTCATAAATAGTTTAGCGTCATTAGTCATTTATCAGGCTTAAGGATACATTCCCTCATTATTAATGTTTAGGAAAAATGTCAAAACCTATCCATCTAAGTTGTCTTCTTCATCAATTTAAAAAAGTCTACACTACATAAGATACATACCATTTAAGTAAAAACTTATTAGCGAATTTCCTATGGAAAAGTGAGCCATTCACATGATCCGCATGGTGACAGTTAAGCCTGGGACCATGATAGAAGTTCATAACTCAACCCCCTGAACACGTTTTTAGGGGTCATTTAAATTATTATTGTCTAATTATTATAAAATTTGGTGGAATTGTTCCTTTCCGTAATATATTCGATGAGTTCGTTAGGCAACGCAATCGGACAACATTAAATACACTTTTGGGAAGATTTCGTACTCCAAAAATGGGGTTTTAAATTTATTTATGTATAATATTGGAAAACTCTATTTTTCCATTGGATTTAGCTAAAAAACAGACACACAATTTAGTATTTTGAATCATGACTCTAGGTCAGTTGGTTACTGAGATATTAAAAATGGTAAACACAGTACGTTGTCTAATTTTAATCTTATAGAGAATAGTCGAAAATCAATAACTCACTTATTAACTTAAATATTGTTCCAAAATTTTATATGCAAGTCCATCTAGTTAAGTTTTATGATTAAATCCATAAAACCTGAATAGTGTTTGTGTTTGAGGAGATAAACCTTAGTGTAGAAACTAGCGAAATGGATAGTATTGGACAATTTAATTTGAGGAATGTCGCGATAAGGACCACGTCACTTTGAGAAAGAGAAAGAGAGAGAGACGTGGACACGCACTGATGTGAACACTTAAAGTTGTGATTCACCATTGTTCCAGAGGGTGTAGGGGTTGAATGAGAAGATCCCAGCGTAGACCAAGGATCTGGATGGATGTGGGCTGCCAGCAACGGAGGTCTCAGGACGTCTATGGGTTGACGGCTGGACTGGATGTCGGCGGTGATGAGGGACGCTGGGGCAGGTGGGCGCACACCAGGGACAAAGGGTCACCAGGGGGGTTGGTAGAGATGATGCAGCACTGATGAGGACTCGTCGACACGCACGAGGAACGCGCTGTTAGTGACGACACAGTTATAAGCAAATAAGGGTAATTAAAACACTGTTAATTAGTTAGTGAAGCTCTTTAAAACGAATAACTTGAGACAGGGTTCTTAAAGTAACCGATAAGTGAGAGAGATTAAGAGTTTAAAAAGCGCAAATTACGAGTAACGGCCGATTCGCACGTCACACGGAGAACGTCTAAAGGCTACTGACTTGAGCTCGGAGGGGGGTTAGCGTCGGTAAGTTTATCAAATAGGGGTGGATCAAATTTAAGACAGAAATAACCATGCCATATGTTATCAGGTCGAAGCTCCACTTGCTATGTGTGAGTCTGCGTGTGTGAACGATTTTTAAGAATATCTGAATTGATTTGAATTTTAGATTATTCTATTTTGACTCTGTACATACAGAGAGTATTTGATATTGAATTATTTCTTTAAAAAATACATAGTAAATGTGGAATGTCTCTCATTGTTAAAAATGATTACTAAACTAGAATTATGCTTAAATACTAAACAAAACCCCAAAATATAATATTTCTTACGACAGCAAACCTACGCACTATTTTCCTATGTAATTACTAAGGAGAATAAATTGGTATAACCCGCTTAATTATTGACATAATTTCTAAAAATTTGGTATGTGTTTTCTTTAGTTAACAGCCTTTATACAGACCACATAAAACAACCCTTATTGCAGCAAACCTACAAACATACTCAGTACTATTCTGTTACTATGATGGGAATAATATATATACTATGCGATTCACCAGCGTACTGTGCACGATCTAGTTTATTTTTAAAATTAAGTCAATGTAAAAGCTTTAATAAGTTAATGAAACGTTAGTTAAAACAAAAAAGTAGTTGAAGAGAAACAACGTAAAACGTAAATATAAACATTAAATCAAAAACTAATTAACATTATACAAAAACAAGCTGGTAAAGTTCTAAGCTATGATTATATCACTTATTTCATAAAGTTTAACTAACTGTTCTAGGAAAATACTCAAGAGGACAATAATACTATGCGATTAGGGTTTGATTCACTACTGTAGTTTCACAAGACAAGCATGTCATTTGTCTTTTTAACTTCCAATAGCTGCACCATTGTTCTCTAGAAACACGTAAGCGTACTTGGATATTTTTACAATGTATATCCAATAGACACATTTAGTTGTAACCGTTAGAAGTTCCTGGTATTACAGGGAAGCTATGGCCTTAAAAATGTCTAACAATTAATTGAACTTTGTTACTCTTGTTCTTTTATTATTATTCTTAGAAATTAGACGTTTATTTCTCGCTAAAGAATATCATAGTTTTATCAAAGATTATTGTTTTTAAATTTACCTAAGGAATAAAGTACTCGTAAGTGTCACTCCACTTATACTGTTTATTTCATACATCTACTACTCTTTTCAGTATCTACTGAACACGTAAAATTATGTTAGGAAAATGTACAGATTTACTACAATACAAGTTGTTTGTTCCTACTAAGGTAGGTTAGAGAGTGAGTACATAATTCGAGTGGGTTTAAAAAATCGAGCAAAACTGGATACAGTTTTATTGCATCCTGTTTTGTCCGACCTTTTTGTGTGATACTTTGAATTGTCTAGGATCACTTAAGAAAATAGTTAAACTAAAGAAATTCGGCGAGGTTGATTCAGTGTTCTAGGTTTCAATGTTGGGAACACGTATTTTTCGCAAAGGCTGAAGAATATGATGATTTTTTTTGATAATTTTCCGACTTGGAAATAGAAAAACATAGCTCAACCTTTAATTATAATAAGACATGTAATCTATCACAATGTCTTCATTTGTAGTTCAACATTGTAATTGTTTTGTCAGTCTATTCTATGATTAAAACGAGTTAGTTATACCCCTTTTATTTTAATCCTTTTAAAAAGTTCAATGCTCAAGGTTCTATTCCATTTTACCCAACTATAAAAACTGTATGTGTCAGGGTCTAGTAAATGTTGATATATTTGTATAACTTGGCGTAAATAAAAAATGGTGTTATCATAAGAAATATATTGAGTGTACTTTTAATATTTTAAGACTTTAAAAAAATTCAAAATAATAAGTGAATCCTCTTCTGCCGAACTTTAGCCATACAATACCTTAAAAACTATTGGAATGTACAGATAAGCTCTTGAAATATGAACTCAGAAATATGCTCGTAATGACGGCTCAAGAGAGGTTTATTTCTTTTCCTCCTCTGAGAAGAGACGAAGACGTGGATTGTCAACCAAACAAGAACTCATTTTATATATGTGAAAAGATAACAAAATTTAGGCTAACATAAGTAAACGGTAAGTTATAACAATAAGATGAAAAATAAACATAGAACATATAATAAAATATTCTAGTTTTTACGGCAAAATGTTTTGCCAAGAAATTGATGTTGTAATTAGCAATATGATGATTTATAAACAGATATTTAACATAATATTACCAACGACAACAATTTAATTTGTACATACAATTTTACTGTGGAAATTAAACATTAAAGTGGTTTAAAGAACAAACGTTCTGGGCTGAATTATAAAATAATGACTAAATAATGACATTCAGGACTCTTTTGGTATTTGGATAGTTCACCAAAACTAAAATAAATCCGTTACCGTTACCTTACCGGTGTAACGTTATAGTAAAGGTAAAACGTTAGTTCTCCTTATACATAGTATATAGAGAAACTATTTTTTTCGTCAAAATTTTTGAAATTGAGCTAAGTCAAAACGGATTTATCCGTTTTGAGGCTCCCTGAATCCAAAAGTGGTTTTTCGGACTGATGTCTGCCTGTCTGTGTGTGTGTGTGTGTGTGTGTGTGTGTGTGTGTGTGTGTACAGACCCAGGGACCACACTGGTCGTTCAATTTTTTGCGAAACTAGGTACAGGGATACACTTTGCCTATATCTCCTGCACCATTGTATTTTTTATTTTCTATTAAAATGAAAAATACAAACTTCTTCATGTCTTCACTTTCTTCTTCTTCTTCACTTCAACTTTCTTCAAGTCCGTTCATGCAACTTCTTTTAATTTCAAGTTTTATAGCTAATAAGCCTCCAAATACACTGACCACTCCATCTGACACTACCAAAGTTTTGGTCAAAAGGTACGAGCATATAAATTTCAATATATATTTTTTTATTTTCTAGCGAAACAATAGATCCGTGAAAGAGAGTGTCTATCTCCATTAAAACCAGCTCAAAAGCTAACAAACTAATGATTTAAATCATTAGTCTACGACTAACGTTTTCAAAGAAAAATTAAATTATTCACTAACCACAGTACGTTGTCTGTAAGGGACCAATGCTATTGTAATGGAATGAAAAATAATAAAAATAAATTTCTTCCTTATTTCTCAATCGATTTCCATGAAACTTGGTACACAGAGTAGGGTCCCGTCACCCAGTAAAATCCACTAAAATGTTTTGTAGTATCTGTGAAGGGGGGTGGGTTATGCTCCAAAAGTTCTAACAGTTTTTTTAGTTTTATCTTGTTGATACTTTAGAAAATGAAGACATAACAACTACGAAAAAAATTTTTTAAAATGATATTTAATTGAATATAAAGAAAATGATAGTTTTATTAAAGGTTGAAGATTTTATTTACTTAAGAGGAGTTTTCATTACAGACTTTAAATTTGTACAACATATTTAGTACACGTTTTAAGTAATATGAACTAATATTTTACTAATATTTAGAAATATAACTCATAAAACATATGACCATAATGTGCTTAAAATGGTCATGTTCTTTTCATTTGGGATTTTTTTGTTTCATATAGCTAAGCAATACTTGAAAAAATTGATATATTTATTACATACCATTACAAAGCCATGCATACCAAGTATTAAGTTGCTATTTCGATTTAATCCTGATATATGAGTGAATACCTAAAATTGTTTTGTCAGTCTATTCTATGATTAAAACGAGTTAGTTGTACCCCTTTTATTTTAATCCTTTTAAAATGTTCAATGCTCAAGGTTCTATTCCATTTTACCCAACCATAAAAACTGTATGTGTCAGGGTCTAGTAAATGTTGATATATTTGTATAACTTGGCGTAAATAAAAAATGGTGTTATCATAAGAAATATATTGAGTGTACTTTTAACATTTTAAGACTTTAAAAAAATTCAAAATAATAAGTGAATCCTCTTCTGCCGAACTTTCCCATACAATACCTTAAAAACTATTGGAATGTACAGATAAGCTCTTGAAATATGAACTCAGAAATATGCTCGTAATGACGGCTCAAGAGAGGTTTATTTCTTTTCCTCCTCTGAGAAGAGACGAAGACGTGGATTGTCAACCAAACAAGAACTCATTTTATATGTGAAAAGATAACAAAATTTAGGCTAACATAAGTAAACGGTAAGTTATAACAATAAGATGAAAAATAAACATAGAACATATAATAAAATATTCTAGTTTTTACGGCAAAATGTTTTGCCAAGAAATTGATGTTGTAATTAGCAATATGATGATTTATAAACAGATATTTAACATAATATTACCAACGACAACAATTTAATTTGTACATACAATTTTACTGTGGAAATTAAACATTAAAGTGGTTTATAGAACAAACGTTCTGGGCTGAATTATAAAATAATGACTAAATAACGACATTCAGGACTCTTTTGGTATTTGGATAGTTCACCAAAACTAAAATAAATCCGTTACCGTTACCTTACCGGTGTAACGTTATAGTAAAGGTAAAACGTTAGTTCTCCTTATACATAGTATATAGAGAAACTATTTTTTTCGTCAAAATTTTTGAAATTGAGCTAAGTCAAAACGGATTTATCCGTTTTGAGGCTCCCTGAATCCAAAAGTGGTTTTTCGGACTGATGTCTGCCTGTCTGTGTGTGTGTGTGTGTGTGTGTGTGTGTACAGACCCAGGGACCACACTGATCGTTCAATTTTTTTGCGAAACTAGGTACAGGGATACACTTTGCCTATATCTCCTGCACCATTGTATTTTTTATTTTCTATTAAAATGAAAAATACAAACTTCTTCATGTCTTCACTTTCTTCTTCTTCTTCACTTCAACTTTCTTCAAGTCCGTTCATGCAACTTCTTTTAATTTCAAGTTTTATAGCTAATAAGCCTCCAAATACACTGACCACTCCATCTGACACTACCAAAGTTTTGGTCAAAAGGTACGAGCATATAAATTTCAATATATATTTTTTTATTTTCTAGCGAAACAATAGATCCGTGAAAGAGAGTGTCTATCTCCATCAAAACCAGCTCAAAAGCTAACAAACTAATGATTTGAATCATTCGTCTACGACTAACGTTTTCAAAGAAAAATTAAATTATTCACTAACCACAGTACGTTGTCTGTAAGGGACCAATGCTATTGTAATGGAATGAAAAATAATAAAAATAAATTACTTCCTTATTTCTCAATCGATTTCCATGAAACTTGGTATACAGCCGTCACCCAGTAAAATCCACTAAAATGTTTTGTAGTAACTGTGAAGGGGGGTGGGTTATGCCTCCAAAAGTTCTAACAGTTTTTTTAGTTTTATCTTGTTGATACTTTAGAAAATGAAGACATTAACTACGAAAAAAATTATTTTTAAATGATATTGAATTGAATATAAAGAAAATGATAGTTTTATTAAAGGTTTAAAGGTACCAAAAGAGTCCTGAATGTCGTTTTATTAAAGGTTATTAAAGGTATTAAAAGTTTTTCATTTACTTAAGAGGAGTTTTCATTACAGACTTTAAATTTGTACAACATAATTAGTCCACGTTTTAAGTAATATGAACTAATATTTTACTAATATTTAGAAATATAACTCATAAAACATATGACCATAATGTGCTTAAAATGGTCATGTTCTTTTTATTTTGGGATTTTTTTGTTTCATATAGCTAAGCAATACTTGAAAAAATTGATATATTTATTACATACCATTACAAAGCCATGCATACCAAGTATTAAGTTGCTATTTCGATTTGATCCTGATATATGAGTGAATACCTAACTGGAAAAATATTTAAATTTCGGGAAATTGCATTTAAATTTAGCCTGTCAGCCTACTGATGTCGTTTATTTGTTAATAAAGCATCAGTCTACCAAGCTCGCAACAGACAGTTGTAGCTTGTATCACTGTCCAAGCTCGCAACACACAGTTGTAGCTTGTATCACTGCCCAAGCTCGCAACAGACAGTTGTAGCTTGTATCACTGTCCAAGCTCGCAACACACAGTTGTAGCTTGTATCACTGTCCAAGCTCGCAACACACAGTTGTAGCTTGTATCACTGCCCAAGCTCGCAACACACAGTTGTAGCTTGTATCACTGTCCAAGCTCGCAACACACAGTTGTAGCTTGTATCACTGTCCAAGCTCGCAACACACAGTTGTAGCTTGTATCACTGTCCAAGCTCGCAACACACAGTTGTAGCTTGTATCACTGTCCAAGCTCGCAACACACAGTTGTAGCTTGTATCACTGCCCAAGCTCGCAACACACAGTTGTAGCTTGTATCACTGTCCAAGCTCGCAACACACAGTTGTAGCTTGTATCACTGTCCAAGCTCGCAACACACAGTTGTAGCTTGTATCACTGTCCAAGCTCGCAACACACAGTTGTAGCTTGTATCACTGTCCAAGCTCGCAACACACAGTTGTAGCTTGTATCACTGCAAGCTCGCAACACACAGTTGTAGCTTGTATCACTGTCCAAGCTCGCAACACACAGTTGTAGCTTGTATCACTGTCCAAGCTCGCAACACACAGTTGTAGCTTGTATCACTGTCCAAGCTCGCAACACACAGTTGTAGCTTGTATCACTGCCCAAGCTCGCAACACACAGTTGTAGCTTGTATCACTGCCGCTATTTCTCTGCAGGTTCTGTCAGCCGAACTGAGAGCCACATCAACCACTACTCCTTGTTTAGCTTGTATCAACGCAACCCCTTCAGTTGTAGCTTGTAATGATGGTGCAATATTTCTACACTGTCTCACACTAAGTTGTAGCTTGTTTCCTGGTGAATGCTTTTGTGAGAAAGAGGGGTTTTATTAGCTTTAATATGTTAAGATTATCTTTAATAGTTTAGAACAAGTAGTTTCAAATATTTCTATACGAATAAAACATGGTTTAGCAGATTTTATTTTATCTTATAAGCTAATTGAAACATTTTGTATGGAATCCATTATTAGTAATAGTGGGTTTATGTTTTTTAAATAGTTATTGCGGACATTTTCCATCAAAATTAGTCAACCAAAGTTTCACAGCGTATTGGGATCTGGAATCTGATTCCGTCTTAAGATGAGCATAGAGGAACATAGAATATGACGAGATTAATAAATAATTGTATAGAAAAATTAATTTACCTTTACATACCTGTGGATCTAAATATTGTTATTTAGATCTACAGGCAAGTAAAGGTAAATAAATTTTATTATTCGGTACATATAAATGTCAAAAAAACTGGAAATCATAAAATTTTAATAAATAATTTTTGCCTAGCTTTTTTTAAAAAATTTAATGCTTTAACATATTTCATTTCAGCTTCACACCGGCTATTATGTACTAATCTTGTCATGTTCTAGGTCTCAACTCACCTAAGGACGGGGTCAGATTTCAGGTCTCGAAACGTAGTGACACTTTGTTTTAATAGTCGTGACGGAAAATGTCCACAACTATCTAAATAACGTAATAGCAGTTGTTAAGAAACGTTTTGAAATAAATTAACCATTAAAACTATTTTAGGATGTTTTAGTGTTTAAATTGGATAACTGAAATTTGTTGTGTTGGTAGAAAATGTATTTAATATATAAATTAACATATTTTATACTTGGTATAAATATATATTTTTGGTACCTGTCCTTCGCTAGAGTCGCATGTCTCAGAGCTGATAGGCAAAATACTTTGATACGTTTGTGGATAAACAGCTATTGTCTATGTGAAGCAATAGTTCAAGGGCGTCACGGTTAAGGGGTTAGGTACGGATCGTCAGTAACTCGGGCGTCGAGGTTAAGGGGTTAGGTACGGATCGTCAGTAACTCGGGCGTTGGGGTTAAGGGGTTGGGTACGGATCGTCAGTAACTCGGGCGTTGGAGTTAAGGGGTTAGGTACGGATCGTCAGTAACTCGGGCGTCGCGTTTAAGGGGTTAGGTACGGATCGTCAGTAACTCGGGTGTCGCGTTTAAGGGGTTAGGTACGGATCGTCAGTAACTCGGGCGTCGTTGTTAAGGGGTTAGGTACGGATCGTCAGTAACTCGGGTCGTTAAGGGGTTAGGTACGGATCGTCAGTAACTCGGGCGTCGCGGTTAAGGGGTTAGGTACGGATCGTCAGTAACTCGGGCGTCGCGGTTAAGGGGTTAGGTACGGATCGTCAGTAACTCGGGCGTCGCGGTTAAGGGGTTAGGTACGGATCGTCAGTAACTCGGGCGTCGCGGTTAAGGGGTTAGGTACGGATCGTCAGTAACTCGGGCGTCGCTTTAAGGGATTAGGTACGGATCGTCAGTAACTCGGGTGTCGCGTTTAAGGGGTTAGGTACGGATCGTCAGTAACTCGGGCGTCGCTTTAAGGGGTTAGGTACGGATCGTCAGTAACTCGGGCGTCGCTTTAAGGGATTAGGTACGGATCGTCAGTAACTCGGGCGTCGCGGTTAAGGGGTTAGGTACGGATCGTCAGTGGCATTGTTTTCCGTGTTTCCTTGGAGCAATAATAATATAAATATCAATGGTTACAGCTAATGTGTTGTAAACAGTTCAATTTTTGGTGCGCAATCGTACTCATGCCAGGTTTCTCAAGAGTGGCATTTTTAGAATGAGTTCAAAGATGTACAATTTGATTTATATTCTTACTAATTTCTAAAATTCAAAATTCTGATTCGAACCTCTACAGTTCTTATTTTAACTACCGTACGCAAACCTCTGTAACTCAAACTCATGTTGATTCAAATCTCCTTGAACTTGAAGTAAATTGGCTTTCCGTTGAATATAAAATTAGTGAGGACTGTACTATTGGAGGATAAATAAAGTTAAAAAAAATCGTAACTATTATAAAACTGTCACAATAGTTAATTTTTGATTGAATACAATTACAAATTTAAGTATTTCACATTTAATCTTTCTCACGACACCTTCAGACAACGTACTGTAAATTGAACTTTTCTCTGGAACCGTTAGTCGTAGGCTAATGATTTTAAATACAAATTTGTTTAGCGTATTTAGCTAGTTTTAATATTTATTTTACAAATTTATCATAATAACTATAAACCATGAAGGTTTAATCAAAATCGTTCAAACGGATTTTGAGAAATTTGTATTTTCACACATTAGGGTTTTTAGGAGTAACCCAACCATAAAAAAATAATTAAAAAAAGTTTACTAACAACCGTGGTTCGTCAGGAACTCTGTAATTATAGGGACGTTGGTGGTTTCAACTCTTGATCTATTTAACAGAACAAAAGCCCATGGATTGTTCCAGAAAGCAGCCAAGTCCATCCTAGAACACATCAGGGAGTTCTGTAGACGGCACGACGTCGAAGGTCGAGGGCCACCATCATTATCTAACTTTGTTTCATGACTTAACGTTTTGGGTTCCGATTGAGTTAGCATCCTCCGATTGTGCGTGTGTTACCATTTTATAATTCAGCTAATTCTGAAAATGCCACGAATTTGCCATATAGGTCTTTATGCCCCTTAGTCGGAAAACCTTCGAAGGGGTTTAAAATACCTCACAATCTTAAAGAAATACAGAAAAAAAATTATATATTCAAGATAAAAAAAAACCATAAGAAAAAAGACGTAAATTGTAGAAAAAATACACAACTGCAAACAACCCCAACACCTTAGAACGAAACACCCATTTTAAAAAAACCATAAACAAGTTCCCATATAATTTGTAAATTTTAAACATCAAAAAATCAAATATCTGTCGTTGTTTCGGAGAAAATGCATATAGGTAGTTTTAGAAAAACAACGTTACGCTAAATCAGATCGCAACCCCAGGCTCTGTAATTAATAGGTACGGTGGTTTCAACATTGAAGATTTAACATCAAAGCCCATGGATTTGTTGAAAGCAGCCAATACATCCAACATCAGGGAGTTCTGTAGACGGCACGACGTCGCAGAGGTCTAGGCCTAGGCCCATCGCCATCCTGGATGATCCGTCGTAGGTGAACTGCATTACCTACTAGCCAAAGCCTGACACAGCAATGCATTAACACTTCTTAACTTAAGTTTATTTTTAATATATTTTGATTACCATCTGTTATTTCACTTGCTCCGGCTCTGTTCCGATTTGATTGTTGTAGCCATTCCAAGACGTAATCCAGCAGCTACAGCTGAAAAGCAAATGCTGTGATTCACCCAAATGACGTCCTTTCGCCCGTATGTAAGATGATCATACACGTTTGGACGGATGGGGGAAGGTGGGTTTAGTTTGGGTAAACACCGCTTAACGGTGGAGTCACCACATAACCCTCACAGAAGTGGGGGTACTCATAAAGAGTTACCACCTGCCAAAAAAATGATCTGAAGATAAAAAAAATGTGCGCCTGTGAACAAAAAAACGGACATACAGTGCGAGTATGGTCTCAGGAACTGTACACAGGCAGACTGACGGACAGACAGACATATATACAGACAACAGACACCCGACAGACAACCTCTTATGGATTAAAGGAACCTCAAAACGTATATATACACTCTCAATTCAAATTCGAAAACTTTGACGAAAAAAGTACTGTCTTCATATACCATTTGTAAGGGGATAAAGTAAAAATAAAAAAATAAATCAAATATTTTATATTGAGCGCTTTATCGGGAGAAATGTGCACGGGCAGGCGGGGTCGCCTCTGACGCTAAATCATGCCTTTGTCCGCACCCCAAGCCCCATTGTACACCAGGGGCTCTGGTGGGCTTTTAATTCCAACTGTTATCAAGTGCTCGTACGGTTTTAATTTGATATTTGAATGTACACGTTTAAAACCCCACACGAGACTGTAAAAGCGTTGATTATGCTTACTTTATATATCGCATTTCAGGATAGAGTATAATATTTGTTATGCTCAGTATTTTTGACGTAAAATATTCTATTACATGTGATTTTAGATTTTAGAGATCTTGTTCGTTTATATACGATTTATTATCTCCGATGGATTTGATATGAAACTAACCAATAGCATGCGCAAAGCGCTCAGTCAGCTGATAGACGGTCGCCGTTATGACAACACTAACTTCCGGTTTTGCGAACTGAAACTAAGGTTACCGGATACCTAAAAGTTATGTTTACATTTATCCCAATGAAAAATCAAACATAACCTCAATGACTTTATTATTGTAGAAAAATCTAGTGTGTAATACGAGCACAAACTGTCATGGCCGTCCTCGAAGTTCTCGACATGGAGACATGGACCTCTCGTGCGATATGGCATACTTTGAGATCTAGTTACTAGCTGTACCAAGTATTTTATCATTTTTAAAGTGGGTTAGTATAGGATTAATTATTGTGTATATTTATGAGCGATGTTCGGTAGATGAGATATCATCTACGCAATATTGATTATCTTAGAGGGTTACTGATCAAGTGACCCTCTAAGGCCGGTTTTATGCACGGGTGATAGCGACATGCGTTATTCTAATGTCGCCGGGCGACATAATATTAATAAATGAATGGTTTGAATACCTCAACTGTCAATGTGATCCTTAAGCGGTGGTTTTTTCAACTCACTACTGCAGTTTTGACACCACGTGGGGTCTTCATCTGGTGAACTTGAGGGCGTCAATTTTGTCCAGAGGACGTCTTCATTAAGAATAAAATAAAAACTCTGAGAGCACAGACACAAAACGACACGAAAAGTACATTAAAACAACACATATTAGAGATTTTGACCGGTACCGGGATTATCACGCGACACGTAACGGAAGAGAAGCTAGCCCGGACCAGAATATTGTGACCGCTCGGTCAAGCGTTTTTCCACCCAAGTATCCCTGAGGAACGCTGTATGTTTTGATGTCTTGATTCCAGTTTTGAGGTGGAGTTTATTGAAGTTGCCATCTGCAATATGGATCCTATTGCGTTGTACACTTTGTACAAATTACTGTTTAAAAACATGAAAAAAGGCGCTGAAAACATTTTTGAGCTTTCACATAATCGATTAATAGTTCAATGTCCAACGATCTAATCACAGGAATATCCGATTCCATAGTAAGACTGGCTTACATTTTGTTCCGTCCACAGGTTGAAAGGAAACTAAAATTCCTTCGGTTATGAACAACAGCAAAAAACAACCCCCTCCTACATCCAAGGATCCTAGAGGAACTTCACCTGTCAAAAAGCGAGCTGTCGCTGTCCTCTAGGGAATTTAAATATTGGGTCTTTGATGAGTATTGATACCACCTATTAAATAACTTAGAAAGCATACCTGAAATATCGACAGTTGAACAAGCTTTTGAAGTATTCTTTGAAACTTTTTGTCATTAGTAAAGATGCGTATGGTATCACTAGTAAAGTTGTATTGTATGATATTGATTGTATTTTAGTGCCACTCAGATTTTATTATAATTTATGTACTTTTGAAGGGAATTTTCCTAAATGTTTGAAATTCTCAAGAGTAGTTCAAATTTAAAAAAGGGGACCCTAACCTAGAATACAGTTACCAGTTACCGCCAAGTGTGAATCGCCTCAATTTGGGCGACTCCGCAGGCTCTACTTTACTGCTTATTTCAAGGTTTAAAATTAATTAACTATTAAAGCTAATAACGTTTAAAACTAATTAAAGGTAATGTTATAATGTACACCACCTTGTTTATAAATTTCTAAGCTTTGTGTTAATAATGAATTGTTCCGGTTCAAACCTATTTTAAAGGTATGTGAGTATTTATTCACGCACGCAGCTTGTTGTTTTATTGTTGCAAATGTTTATATTGTGTTTGTTTACATCCGTAAAATGCCCAACTATTGGCGTTCTAGCGATATAAGTGAACTATTAGATGGTAAGTTAAGTGACGTGGATGATTGGAGACCTCTAAAAGTAAAAAATAAAAAATAAAATAAAGAAGTGGCATAAAACTTGTATCCGTTGCAAGAGGGTGCCATTTTACATGTACGTACTCTGGAAGTTTTTGTTGTAATTAATGGTTTTAAGTGATATAAACCATATATTATATTTAAAAAAGTTTTATTTCGGACTAAATGTGTATTTTATAATTTTGATATTGTGTAATGATAGAGCTAGCCTGACTCGTTAGGGAGTAGAAACTGTTTTTTTTAAGAATATATGGATTTGAGCCTATGATACATAATTAGAAACTAAAATTAACAAATACTACATTTTTGAAAAGCATATTTCATCTTTTTTTATGCAATATAAAACAATACATAACTTTTTGGTGTGCTTTGCTTTTTATGTGCGTCAAAACCAAACTCCGAATATTGTTTTACATTATTGTAACGTTGTGTGTTGTTGGATTATTGTAATGGACATTTAAAGTGGTAAAGACCATCCTAATTTTTAAACAATTCATAATTCAGGGAAAATTGTGGTTTGCATCCCTGTTCCAACTGTAGGTTCCTCAGATACCATAATCTGTTGGGTTATTAGTTAATAGTCCTAACTCAGGAACACATTAGTAACACGTAGTAAGAAAGATGCACGATCGTTTAACACTGATTTCTCAATCACAATTGGCTAAAATACCTACCTGAATGGGTCACCATTTCAGAAAGATAACAATAAATCTTGATTAGATGTTATACTATAAGACCGTTGTTGAGTTTCACTGTTATAAGTTTTGTAATTGATCTTTAGTTGTTCTTTTTCAATTTTTTTTCTAATTTATTTATTGTAAAATAATTTTACCGTATTGCAAGTTACACTGGTAAAGGACCAATTTGAGATGAATAGGCCTATTAATTTAATTTAATTTTTTCGGAGCTGCATTATTTAACAGTAAACTACCATCAAGCGAACCTTCTTAGAAACCATTTTCATAGAATCTTTGATTTTTAAAAGTAGTTTAAATGCACCCTTTAAAAATACAAATTTATCCAAATTCGCTGAAACAATTTTGATTAAAATTTTGTTTATTAAGGTCCTAAATATTATGAAATCACTCGTACGTGTGTAAAACGGATGTTTCACAAGTTAAGGCTTTAAATTGTCAAAACATATTTTTTAAATGTTTTGAGGAATTAATATTTCTATAAAATTATTTTACCATCACCATTAAAACAAGGTTAAAAAGCTATTTGTAATTCAATTATTATTAGTCCACGACTAATAGTTCAAGAGGAAATTCAAAATAATGTTTGTGGTAAGTACAGTAAGTTGTCTAAAAGCACTGAATGTTATTCTTATGGAGAGTATTAAAAAATAAATTTAACCCTTATTTATCAATTGATAACCATGAAACTTAGTATGCAGTGTAAGGTTACCCAACGAAAATGCAACATAGTCCACTTAAAAAGTTAGCTGTTACCTGTGGGGGGGTTATGTCCTCAAAATATTACAACAATTATTTTAACTCGTTTTTTCTTGTTGTTAATTTAAAAAAAAACTGGATGATTAATTTTGTAGTAGTAAATTCTGTAATTATATTTATGTCAATTTTAAAGAAGATTATAGTTCTAGTAAGAGTTGTTGTAGCTTTTTATTTACTTAAGGACTAAAGCAAGTGTCAGTCAGTCCACTGTCGCTGTGTTGATAAAATATTACCTTGCAGCACACAATTGTAGCAAGTATCACTACCTAAAACTTTGTATATATTTTAAGGTCAACATCATCCCATAAAATCTATACACAAATTTTGTTGTTACCTCAAAAGGGAGGATACCCAATCCCTGTAAAAGTTTTCATTTGTTACGTTTAAAGGGGTCAAAGTATGTGTAAGTCCACTGATAATTTTTATTCTTAATGGTGCCAAAGTAGTAAAATTTCAAATTTAGTATGTCTCTAAAAGGAATTCAGATTTTAGCTAAACCGCAACCGAATGCAGACCTCAGCCACCCCTCGGACCCTCCCTTGTAATTGATGACCCCTACTGCCCTGTGTACTTACGTCTTTCCTGTCCCTTGTTCACCTGTCGTTAAACTTGGGTTTGAACATTACAAACATTCATTCTCTCTTGAGATAAATATGCGTATGCTTTTATTTATTTAATTAACAGTCAACGCCATTTACAATCTAGTGAAACTGAAATACAAGATATTTATCATAATATGAAAACGAAAGATAACATAATTAAATAGATGCTAAAACTTTGTATTACTTAAAATAGTAATGGAAAAATATAAATAATATTTCGTTACTGCTTTTAGTATTATGATCATTAAAATATTGTCTCATACATTGATAAGTTATGTTACTTTTCGTGTGAGTTAAAATACTACAAATTTATAAATTCATTCAAATTCAAGACATTTTAATGAAAACAGGTTTACAATGTTCCAATTTGTGTGAATCTGTAATTATTTTAATAATTGTCTGTTGTATAATTAGAATAGGTGGATATGGCATAAAGATTTTCAAACTTACTTATTAAATAAATAGCTCTTGAACGCTATCTGGTCATATACTTTACGTGTAATTCCCAAGTCAACTTGTTATCTATATACAGGATGATTATAAAAGATAATTATTTAGATAATAAATAGTAATGGATTAAAATGTTATACGACTATTTAACTTGGTGAAATTGAAAAGAAAAACTCATAATTTTTTAACATTGTTTTGAGTGTGTATCAACTGTTAATAAAGTCATTTTTGCCCTTTGTTTTCAGTGCTGTGTAATGGCTGAATTTGACAGGAACGTATTTTTTCTGTAGGCTTATCACATGAACCGATCAGTTATTAGTGTGCAACAAGATTTAACATCACCCTTACACGGAGCACTTCCACATTATATCTTGGATGTGCAGGACGAACTTCGCAATCAGCTGGTTGAGAAATTGTTCGGGCACGCTGGTCCAAATGATGGTACAATCTTGAACTGTCCTTCAATATCTTCGGATATTATACCTTGTGATTTTCTCATGGGTACATTAAAGTCAATCCAACCATTACCAGTAAACATACCTGAGATCCAGCAACGGATTACCAATGTCATCATAAATAATCAATGAAGACAGTCTTATCTAAGTATGGCAATAGCTTGACTACAGGATTGACATCGGTCGTGCTACCAGGTGTTCTCATGTCGCACATTTATAATTCAGTGTACCTGTGATGACAATCTCACTTTGAGTTTTTTCTGAAATTTATCCATGCTTAATTTGTATATGATAAATAAGACCAGGTTTATGTACACTTGAAATTGGGATCGTAATTTGTGATAATCCTTTTTAAAAGTTTGTAGGTTTATTACGTTTTTTTATGTTAGGTAGAACATATTCGGTAGAAATCCAGTAGATATACAAATCTACTTACCTAATTTTTTTAATTTTAATGGGGGTTTTTAGGTGGGTTCTATGTAATCATTTGAAAAATCTATAAATCATAATTTATAAGTATAAGAAAGGCTTATGGTAATGCGTCTGTCGTAGCTTTTCACTTTCAGAGAATACAAAACAAAGCTTAGTCTAGAGGCAGTAAACCCACTTGAAATTCAGCATCGTTCGTCTCAGCATTTTTTACTAGAATTGGGAAAACAACCGGATTTCAGAATAACAAACTACGTCTCGTACGTTTTACGAGACATCTTTTTCAAAGGAAATGTTATAAAAGGAGGGTCAGGTATAACAAAATAAAAAAAACTATTTTGAGATTTTGTGTAAATATTTGAAGTTGTAAAAACAGTTTAAAATAACAAATAAAGATCAATTGTATTTTGGATGGTATCGCATCCCGTTACGATAAATAGTCTAAAGGTTTTTTTCATATTTTTTGATTACATGCACTAGAATTATTTATTTTACATCCAATTTTCCACTTTGATAATGTTGGATGAAATCTGACTGCTTAGTAACACAATTGTATTTAATATTGTTCTTTGTTTTTGTTTATAGTGTGCTGTGTCTAACCTATTTTGCACGATTGATCAAGGTGAAAACATCGATAATTGAAGTACTCCGAGAATCTAAATTTTAGCCATAAAAGGTAAATTTTCTCGAATACCTTAAAAAATATTTTCATTCTGTTTTTTAATTCTTATTTACATAGTTTAAACAGAGTAAACATGCATAGTTATTTTAATTTGGTATACATCATACATGGTTCAAAAATAAAATTGACCGTGCTGATCTCTTTCCGCTTTTGGATTTCCGTTTCCTAGAAACGCCAGATTTTTTAAACTGTTTGGTAGTACATCTTTGTTCTGTTATGATGTCTCTAGTCTATCTAGTCAATTTAGCCTGTTTATATTAGTTTTGATTTTAATTCTTTGGTGAAATTCCTTTTGTCTTGAATGGTTTAGCATACGTAACTATTGTACCATGACCTGTCCTCAAGCAATGTAACATTGTCAACAGGAATAAATGATTTTGAAATGATTAAGCCTCTACTTGATAGCCTGTATGGTTACAACAGTGTGGTTCTTCGGTTCATGAGATATTGAAATGCTGTCTCTCCACGGGTGGTCTTCTTTGGCTCGTCCCTCGCGGCTTTCAGAAGCCTTATCGCTAATAGTCTTATCGCTAGGTGATATTGGAACCCTTGTGAGTTTTAAGGGTTATTTCTTTAGGGGGTAAGGGTGTTCCTTTTTCATTTTTATAGGGTCAAATTTATTTTTAATATATATACAAATTACCAAATCAACTATTGCATATCTTAATTATAACGTCAAAGCAAGGTAAATTGTTGTGTTTTGATTTGGAAATAATGAAATAAATTGATTGTTAAATTTTTATTATCACTTTTTACTATGTTAACAAAATCTTTTATTCCATCAGTGTCCAAATGTTGTAGGTCAGGTGAATACAAAGGGTTGCGATTCGAAGCAGGTTTGCCCCTCCCCTAAATTGTCAACCTTTACCCAAACGTGCTTGCAATAACTGTACATCTTGACTTGTATCTTTTGACCATCTACATTCATCTTCATGACAGGTTGAAGACTTCAGCTGGAGCATTTGGCTTTGTTTTTCGAATATATTTTGTTGTGTAGGTCTGTAACATGCCAAATCTAAAGAAACTAGGAAAATACAAATGAAGTAAATATATATGCAAATATATAAATAGTAAATATATATAATAAGTAAATATGCAAATGAATGAAGAATTACTAATTATCCAAGAAACATGTTTTGGAATTCTGTTTACTTTTGGAATTGTTTACTATTCACTAAAATGTTTATTGTACGGTAAAATGCTCTTTGGAAAATGGTTTAACAAACAGAAGCCATAATAATCTTACACTCATATTTCCTTCAGATTTAGACGTAAAATACCCACCTGCGCAGGCCGCCATTCCACAAAGGTAGTAGTAATAATAACCTACACATAACACCTACAAAATTTGTTGACGGTTTAAAGAACAGTAAATTAGTTTTTTCTGCACAAAATTAGGAAATCACGTTATTTATTGCGTTTACGTTAGTACTATTGAGGGGAGTCGTAAGGTAAAAGTAATGTAAAGTTAAAAAAGCCTTTAAGGATTGCAAAAAAACATTTTTGTATAAGTCTGCTCATCTGGTCGTATGTATTCTCAAAGCAGAGTTTGATAAATGCAACATGGTTTAGCCATATTTACGTTTCAAAAGCTAATTATCTTTCGCAAATGAGTTCTCAACTCATTAAAATCGTAATTTCGTCATAATTTACAACGAGACTGTTTAAGTTTAATAAACCAATCGATTGGTAATTATGTATTTGATGATTTTTATTACATTTCATGTTCACTTAAAAATGGTGTTTTCTTTTGTTGGTTTCAAGTGATTTTCAAATTTGGAAGGTTATTGGTGTGAAACTAAATTATATTATTTTTTGTGACGGTGTAACCAACCAAAACGTGTAGATTTATTTAATTTTGGTCTACATACTCCTTAGAAAATTTACTGTGATAATGCTTACACCTTTAAAAAGTACTTAACAAATTATAATTGGATATGTGAAATAAATGTAAGAATTTTCTACTTACTTACTGTGATATAAAGTTATTAAAACCTGTGTACTTTGCTCTAATTAATTCTAAACTTGAGCATGACTTGGTAATTTGTGGAGGTTCCTAAGAAGCTAAATTAAAATCAATTACGCTTTACTACCACAAAAATAATTTATACATTTAAAAAAGAGGTCGGAGCAGACAGCACCACTATTCCAACAATCAGAGATTCCGCCATTAAGAAGTTTGTATGTGTTAAAGGTTCTAAAGACATTTTTTGATATGAATAATGATAGAAATGAAACCAGGAATTTGAAGAAATCAACTCTAAGATGTAAATTAAAAAATAATGTGCAATGTACCATCTTACAAAAGCTTATACATATTTCGTCCCTAAATGTTTTTACATTCTACCAGAAGATATTAAATTAAACAAGAATCATTGTAAGTATAATAGCCCATTGTGCAGTATACATTTTAGAACAATTGATAAATGAAATGTGGGGGTACTTTAATAATCTATGTGTAAAGTATTACATCTATAGAGTTTCAGGTTGGTGATATAGTCGATACGTCTGGTATAGTAATTCCAAAATAGCGGCCTCTGCGGCGGATACACGTCGGTGCCTACACAAGGAAAATAACAAGGACTATTGTATCTCTATGCCAGCTTGCAGTCTTCTTCAAGGAACTCTAACATCTGCCAGGAGGGACAAGCATCACGTCATGTCTGACCTCGTCAGCTCCGGCAACGAGCTATCTCGGATCTGTAAACAACATTACGTACATTACCAACATATAATGTTGGGGACATGACCTTGAGTCTGAGACCTGTGGCTTTTCTCACTTACTGCGCATCAGTACAATGTTAAATTGAAACAATCGCTTTAAAGTTTTGTTGTACTTGAAAACCTTGTACTTGCGTATTAGTACTTGAAGATATGCATTTTAACGATTACAGAAAAAGGAGACGCTTGAGTTTAAGAAGTACAGGAAAGAAACGGAGTTGCCATGCCCTGGATTATTAAGACGGAGCTGTTCTTCGCATATTTGGTGGACAATATTTTATAACAAAGAGTTGAATGTATATTTATAAGAACGTTATTGTCATTACATCATTACAGTAATAGAAAAGGTCAGAAACTATATTCTAAACATAACCCAAGGAATACACATTATATTACAACATTACATCCACTAACTACATGTATACATCCCATATATATTGCAACCATTCTACAACCATTATATTGTCTTTTCGTATTAAAATAATTACAATAAGTTATAACAATAATTTTTGGTAGTTAAAAACTCGAAATAAATGATACGGGGTAAAATGGGTTATTTATCAGGAAAGTGAACAATTTGCTTTTAAGTGTAATGCAAGTTAGGTAATTGATTGAACATTTTAAAAACTATCACTTCGTAACTGGTCAAAGACTCGGATAATATTTAAATTCGGACTTTCATTCTGTTATATTGTCTAGTGTCCTACACTAGTTAAAACAAAACTGTAAACAGGCTGCACGGGTTGAGTCGACAGATTTCGTGCAACCGTGACTTCCATTTCCGGTGTCTGAAATAATACATCAACAAGGAACTTCCGTTCTCAAAAAGTACAGTATATGTTTTATATTTTCAGTAAATATGTAACTGAATGAACATAAATATTCTATGCAGTTCTTATTGGTGTATTATTTAATGTTGACAATCTAAGAATAATTTAAATTTAAATTTTAAAGCTGTTTTAATTTCACAAATTATTGACAACATGACAAATGACAATAGATTGAAACGCCAATTGTTTTTGTTCATAGACGTGTCGACTAAATAGTTAAAAAGAATATTCAAACATATGTGAAAATAGATTATTTTAAACTTGTAAATAATTTCAACAGATCTGTATATAAAATGGTTTTACAATGATACTAATGATACCGTGTAGCCCTTTGAAACAATTATTTCTTCTTGATGATCTGCTAGTTTTTTACGGGACAGTGCAAATCCTTCTTTAAGATCGTGTATAAAACTCCAAAACCCAAGGCAAAATCCAACAATTTATAATGACTATTAGAAAACTGCCATAAATTTTAATTCCTTTTAGGTTTGATATTATTTTTGAAATTTAAAAAATAGCAGGGTAAAACGAGGCTATTTAAAATGAATATGTTATGACGGATTCAAGGTGTCAAAGAGTGTTAATTTAATAATAATGAGGCGGTAATAATGAACACAACAGTAATCTACTAACAATGAACACCTTTGTGTGTTTTAAACTTAGTTAGGTAAAGGGAGAAAAATTACTAACCAATTGAAGTTTTAACATTTATTAGTAGGCCTAATACTCTCCGCCATACTGGATTTCCAGTACCTCCAAAGTTGTTAAGGTGCCAAACACACTTAACAAAACAGGGGCTGCAAGCCTGTGAGCTACATAGATAGCATTGTAGATAAATTCAGTTCAAATGCCTTTTAACATAAGGTTTTGATATCTCACAAGCCTGACTACCTTTGCGGGAGGCTGCCTTTCCGTGACGAGGTGTCTCAGCGCATGACTCGCTATGGTGGAAGGCTTCACTTTCCAAAGGTAAACCTTGAGCTTGGGAAAAAAGGTTTTTTGTACTTTTGCTATCGGTTATACAATGGGGTCATTGATAGCCTAACACACTAAGTATGATTAACAAGAAACTTAAAAGTATGGTTAAGCTCGATAGTTATGGTGTTAAAATGGTTTTATGTTGTTAAATTGTATTAATCGTTATTGTTAATTTGTTAATTAAAGTGTAAGTTGTAACATTAATTTAATATAAATTATGCTAAATAGATTGTAAGTAAATTGTAATTTGAAGATTAGTTGTTCTGAAGAGCTGGTGTGCCAGAAAATCGCTAAAAATAAAGAGAAATTTTAAATTACTCATTTATTTATATTTACATTTTAAGGTGATGGCTTTTAGTAAACGTTTCTCCACCAAACATATCACCATACTATTACTAATAATATTACCACATTACTATTAACTTTGGAAATGGGGACGAATCCACGTAGGTATTTTCACCCCAGATTAATGAGAATAATTATTGACAAATACACCACACACAACATTTATAGTTATAGTTATTCTTTAAAACAGGCCTGTGGGCCTGTGTATATTCCATAAAAGATACATTGCATTTATAAGCGTCATATTAATGAAAAGAATTCAAAATAGAAATCAAATTAAGGGAGAAAATTAAAAATAATGACAGTAGAGACTTTAACCTTATTGTCTTCGCCATTTTAAATGGTGACTTATTTAGGTATTTGAAGTCAAGCTGTGAATAAGAAATTAGTGTAAGATGATTGTGGGGTGATCTTGTAGGCTTGTTACTGATCAAGGCTAAAACGTTCCTTGGACAACACTGTTATAGCCAACATCCAATAGAATCTAAGAGACCTACAGTTTACCGTGGGATCCAAACTATAATTTTCCTCTGAATTTCTAGCTGAGCTAGTATACGGATCATCTTTTATAATAAATTATAACAAATAAAAGCTTTTAATAAAAGCTGTTTGGTAATCAAGGGAGAAGAGACTCTAGAAATCAATGAACTAACACAAAAATTTCATGACTAGTTTAACACACATGTTCAGTGAGATCAGAAAAATAATTACTATCAATACGTGTTTTGTGCGAAATATAAAAAGTGTTTGAGTAAAGAAACTGAACGTCTAAGATGACATCAGAAACAACCACTTGACATTTTATTTTCTTCATCATCACTTTCGCCTTGAGTGCAAGATAGTATGATCAATATACTGACAATGGCATTACCCTCATCTTGTTCAGCAAAGTTCAACTCTATAACCCCTGTATAAATGTGTCTAATATTTTATAGAAATATTTTCTATTTTCTTATAATAGCTAATAATAGTGAAGGAGAACTATTATCAATGAAATCAGTAAAATAACTAATATCAATACGTGTTTTGTACAAATAACAAACAAAAAATTGTGGAGTAGAGGGTTTACGCCTTTTATACAGTATTTATGTAAAAACTGTTTATGTAAAAAGTACGCAGTGGCGTAAAAGATGAAAGATTTTTATAATATATATATCGCGTTATTTAGATTTTCACCATGGACATTTTCCATCACAATTTAGTAAAACAAAGCTTCACGACGTTTCGGGATCTGGAAACTGATCCTTCCTTAGACGAGCTAGTGCCTAAAATATAACACGATTAGTATATAATCCAAACTGTACCACATGAAAAGTTTAAAGCAGTCAAAAAAAGTACAAAAATACCTATCAACTAATATTATTTTAAATTTTTTAGTTATATTTTTATAGCTGCTGTTTAAAATATTTTTTCTTCCGGGCTATACTGTTCCTTCAGTTCTATTTCGGTTATGTTATTTATTTGATTTTCTTAAACAAAAAATACTATACCTCTACATAGGGAGTATTTCTGCAAAAACTGGAAATTAGTATATATCCTTGGATATTTTTATCTTGTAATTGCTTCATGTCTGGGCCCATGCTCTGATATGATAGGAATTTCAGGAGAATGAGTGTCTAGTTCTATTAAGAGTCTGTAAGTTTTGATTTGTACACCTCTCTGAATGTTTAAATGAAAGAATGTTAATGTTTTATTTTTATCTAAGCTAGGCTTGTATATTTTCTTTTCAAAGATTGTTGTATTTCTTATATCTGCCTCTGTTTAGCGTTTTGACCTATATGTGAAGTTTTATTGTGTTTTTTTGTTATCTATTGTGGTTTTGGGGGGGGGTGCTCTGACCTGTCATTTTAGTCGCACCTCTCCTCATCGTGGCCCAGAAGGTCCATGCCCAGAATCTTTTCTATGCGTTCCGCCAGTATCCTAGACCCCTCCTTATTTATGTAGATGCTATCGCAGTGCAAGTGGCTTTTGTTTAGGATTTTTTTGTTTTCGTGTGCTAAGATGTTTGCATTATTTTTAGGTTGAAGAGAAAAAATAATATCTAAAATTTTACATCTAAATTATTATTACAAAGACTCAATTACTAATAAAGTTTTAGTATCGGTTTTTTAAAACTAATTGTACTTTTGTAGCCCGTGGGTCAGTTAAAAAGTCAATAAAAACCTTCTCTAAATCGTATAGAATATAATCAATATAAGTTTCATAACTGTGGCCTATAAAACATAAATACTGCTGTATAACAAAAATATCATACTGTATAATGTAATAAGCAATTTATAGAGAAACTGTATTTTATTTTGTATAGATTACACAGCATCCGTGGCACTTTATTCTCATCATATTTTTCAGAAGGATAAAGAAGTTAATTAGCCTCTAAAAATGAAATATGAGTAAAATTAATTCAAAATATGCTTGCATAATTGAAGTTAAAACAAGCGAAGTCGAACCCGGAGTCGAGTTGAAACCCCACAACCCACGTAATGCGAAGTCCAGAGGTAATTTTTCACTTGAGCTCCCTATTTGTTAAATGCACAGAGCCAAACCAACATATTATGTGAATATTTGAGAGGCATTTATTTGCATAAATTACTTCAACTTGAAGTACTGCTCCCGTTACCGAGTACTTAAAACAGGGCTCCCGTAAATAATTGCTATGACTGTGAATATAATTCATATTTAAATCTGCTCTTTTAATTTACATTCTAAGCTTTGATTGATTTATTAAGATAAATTAATGGGAGTTACCTAAGTTATATGACACTAATCTCTATTTTACTACTATCATCCTGTTTGACCAACATGTTTGTTTTCGATTCTGGAGCTGAAAGATTGCTTTCATTTTCAAGTGATTGGGCAATTTTAGTGATTGAAATCGCGATTTAAAAACGTCTTTATTTGTAGTATTTTTTCCCTTAAACCTACCGGGATTCATTCAATCGTACGTGATAACAATCGTGTGACAGCATTTTTCTCGTTATTCATCCATGTTTTCCCTCCGAAAATACATTGTTGCTAACCTATAGAAATCAAGAAGGTGGAGAATATAAATAAAATATTTATGATTATTTTTATTGGTTAAAGCCGCAAATACATGTTAACTTTAAGACTGGCAATGTTCTGAATTCTAATAGCAATACGACTTCGTTGTGAAAGATTATATATTCTGGGCCGCGGCATGATTAATAACAATACTGAAACGATAAGATATTCAAAAATTATTTTTTCTCAGATGTAGAATTGAATTAGGTTTAATTGCTATGACAACAGAAATGGGATATTCTACGCTATAAATCTAAGCTAAAACATTTGTATTTACTTCCCTGTGGAAAATAGGTTGGTTAGATCATGGATATGACTAAAGGGAATATTTTTAGTTCATCTAAACAGCTGTTCTTATTCTTTTATATTAAAAACTAGCTAACCCGTTGAACTTCGTAACGCCCAATAGTAAATACATGAAAGGAGGGGGCTCACGCACGATTGTAATGTCGTGTACATGAAGTCCTTCCAAACCTACCCTAACAGACTCTAGAGCATTTTAAAAATTAGATTTCTTAGTACCTTCAAGAACCATACTGTCGAAAGTAACTATTTTTATTTTAAGTCTGACAAAAACGTCTTATGGGGTTTCCCATTTATTTTTTATGCTAATTTTAGGCACGCATTTCAGTTTTCTGAATTGATTTTTCTTAAAGAGCACTCTGAATTTTATTATGCTTTTAGATATAAAAATGTGACTAAAAAGGTTTTCATCCTTGGTATTTTTCCTCTCAATCTCAACAATCAGGCTCCAGATTTAAGCTTCAGTTTCCCTGTAACAAGTGGCCAATGTGTGATTTTCATTTTTGCACAGCTGTGACCTTCGGCCACTTGATTATTCAAGTTACAGGGTAATTACATTTCAAAAATACTGTAGAGACTGATAGGTTTGATTTAGGACAAAATACCAAAAGTAAAAACGTTTTCTATCTCGTTGTTTATCGAAAATCTTAATACAATAAAATATGTTAAATTAAGAAAAAATAAAGCTGTCCGCCATATTGGGAAAATGGCGGGAAATATTTAGAATTGAAATACTTATCTGAAAGCAACATAGAAATAGAAATGGTGTTCCCCAGAAGAAAGAAGTTTACTCTGACATTAAAAAATACATATTAAAACACACACATATTGGACACCTGGTACGTAAATCCCAAGCAATTTTGAAATTACCTTCGTTTGAAGAGAGAAGTAATTTACTTGGAGAATAATTAGAGCAAGTCTTTACAAGAATGACAGGCTCTTCTCGCAGACCAGTTTAATTCTGAGTAATTTTTCCACCGAAGGGAGGTCATTATGATAGGAACTTAATAAAGCCTCCAAACTATTTTGATCCTAATATAGCTTTCATGAGCATTTCTCCTTATTAAATTATAGCTGTAATAAATTTAATATCATTTAGACTTAATATTATTATTTTAACAAGAAGTGTAATAGAAAAGTTATTACATTTGCAAAATCTTTTACTAAAATGTAAAAAATAATTTAAATTTTTATATATTAGTGAAATAATTCGATTTTCTGATTGAAACCTCAATTGCTCATCATTTTTCTTCTACGTAATGAAATTAAAAATCAGGTACTGCAGCGGCGTTGGTCACCTGGGCTAGCCAGAGGTGACCGCTCATGATCTGGCAGGAGTCGTCCACCTTTGAATCCAAATGTATGCTGAAATGATCATCTCTGAATACAAATGCATCAAGAAATGATCAATTCCAGTCCAAAACGAATAATTTTTTTTGTGGCAGGTGGTAACTCTTATGAGTACCCCGACTCCTGCGAGGGTTATGTGGTAAGAAATGATACATTCTGTACACAAATGTTTTGTGAAACAAAACCTGCTTGTAAACGTGTTCATTCCGCTTCATGATACACAGAGTTGTAAGTTTATATAAATATCAATCAGTAACTGACTGTGTTGTTATAACTTCCCAGCTATCACCAATACTTGTTTTAATATAGTATATTTATGTAATTTAGATTTTTACTGAGCTAGATTAGTAAAACAAAGTTTCACGACGTTTCGAGATCTGGAATCAGAATGCATCCTTAGTTAGCTGGAACCTATAACGTAAAAATATTGGTTGACTAAATTGGTCTAGAGCTGGAAACAAAAATGTTTAGTGCAGTAAAAAAATGCTCAGCAAAAAAAGCCGAGTGCTGGTGGCAAGCCTTTAATATACATCCTCTGTGTGTCGAGAGCTTCTTGAACCCTTTGACTTGTGGTTTCTAATTGGTATTTAATTCGTTGATTTTTACTGATTTAAACAATTATGTTTTTACCTTTATACCAGCTTAGTCCGGATTTTGTACTAATCCTCATGTCCCAGGTTTCAGCTCACCTGAAGACGGGATCAAATTCCAGATCCCGAAACGTGATGAAACTGTTCTATTAATCGTGATGTAAAATATCCACAAAAATCGAAATATCATAAACCTACCATCACCAACGTTTATTTTATCATAACATCGTATTTATGAGTGTAGGCTATAGTAACTGTTGTAAATTGTTGGCGGTTATCGGCCATCCAAATCTGAAATAGTTTAATCTCACATCTTACAACAGTCAAGCTCTGGACGGGGTAGGGGGAAATGCGGCAGAGCTTCCCACTTCCAACTAAGGAGCTGACGTTTTAATTAAAACTAAGCCCATATTGTTACAAGGATCGAAATTAACCTTCGGATCCTCCTGTCTTCCCTAACCTTGGAGTTCGATCATTATATTTAATATAAAAACTGCTACAGATATAGTGATATTTATTAACTGTTAAGTACAAATATAACACTTTAGTAATTGTAATAGCGTAAAACAAAGATAAAATATTTATTAAAAATGTATAGCCTAATATATTTAAATATTATATACTAAAATATTAGTACTTTTAGATTACTAAGGAGCTCATTTTTGTTTTCAATTTTGTACCAACTTAGTCCTAACTATGTATGTCTAGGCATATTCCAGGTTCTAGCTCACCTGGGTACGGTATCAGAAAGATCGGAAAATAGTGGTTAAGTTTGTGTAAGTAATCGTGAAGGAAGATGTCTGAAATAACTATCTAAATAACGTAGACAATAATCTTTTTTTACTTTTTTTTACTGAAAGGGGCGGATTACTCCCAAGGCACTTCAACCGTAGTGGCCTTTTGCGCACCCCTGTGTGGGTTGCGGCATTATCACATAGCGAAAAGCCATTGGTGATTGGCGGGATTTGAACCCGGGACCTTGGGCACCAAAGCCCTGCACTCTACTCCTAGACCTGCGCGCTCCCCACAATAATTTTATAATGTAATATTTTTTGAAGATACAAAAAGGATAGTTGTTGTCATCTTTGAAAGCTTTCCCCACAATGGAAAAAAATTTTGCTTTGTATTTTTATTTGTTCAGGAAAATGCATTAGCAATATCATTCCTCACTTATTAACACACATTTAGAACTGATCGTGACCGGAATCAAAATGTGCCATTTGCTTCAATTTTGAATTATTCTTTCACGCGAATTTTAAATCTCCATGAAAACGAACCTCCCATTTTTTTATAAACTGAAAAAAAGGAAACAAACCAATTTCATTTTTGTTCTGAACATTAAAATTTTTACACTTGATGTGAGATGAGAAGGCTATATATCATGACTGTGCTCAATCCATAACAGCGCTATATTTTATGTACATGTCAGCATCATACCTTCATCACCGTTCGCAGGTGCAGCATTGTTTCTGTTTGATAAATTTTATATGTCTAATAACTATTACATTATTACAATACAGCCGTCACTGCAGACCTGTATCCTCAGCGAAATTCTTTATCTTTCATACCTGTTCAGTATCTCGTGACCGACTGTTGTTTTGTAAAGTATATTAAAGAGGATTAAAGAAGCTCCAACTGCAGAGTACTTTTAGTTATTTGACCAGTTTAATTAGTTTGATTTAGAATTGAAAAATAATAATATATTATATATTTAATAGCAATTTGTTTTTGTCTAAACATGTTGTAACAGCGTCCCCTCTGAGAATTAAACACCGACCTTTCAAAGTCAAAGTCAAAGTCATTTTTGTCTTAAGATATGAAAACATACATCAACAAAGTCAGTACATGCATATATAAATAACATGTAAGAAAAACAAAAAACACGCATCTCATAGCTAAACTATTGTTTTCTCTTAAAAACAATCATTTATGAGTAATATTCTTTATGAATTAGAAATTCTCTTACCCTGCTCCTAAATGTTTTAGATCTGAACTATCTTGATATTGACAAGGGAGACGGTTTAGCAGGAGAAGATACAAAACCTTATGGGGATACTCACAACAATGTAAGGTACTACACAGATACAGCCCATACAGCCCAATATGTCACCGTGAAGCATAGCTAGGCGTCTAACCAGTGGACAATCCATCATCCCCGGGCACCACAACGTCGTCTCCTACACTAACCTTCCTAATATTGCCATTAATGATCAACAGTTTTAGTTAAGTTGATTTTCGGTTCATTATTGTTATAGATATGGATTATATATATATATATATATATAATCTATACATTATATAGATTAATTATAACTTTTTGTGGACATATATCACGCAAAAAAATAAAATTTTGCAACTGTATACATCCCCCTTTTTTAATTTATTTACGTAGACTCATCGTAAGACCTAAATTTTCACTAACCTCTTTCTCTTCTGTACAAATAGCATTCAAGAAGCACATATTACTATGGTAAACCATTTTTCTATTTATTGTAACATACATTTTAATATTAAAATAGTGTGTTTTGTCTTATAGCTTAGTGTCAACATACGTTTACAGAAAAAACGCCAAATACTTACCAATTCTATCTATCATACTTAAAAGGTAGATTAGATTTATACGTGAGTAACTCAAAGCTCTGTTATGCACAGTAAGCAGTAATGCTATCAGTTTACCTTTCAGGTTTACATTACAAAGATCGTTTGCATAGATAAGGAAAATTATGGGCCCCAATACGTATCATTGAGGAGTTACACAGTTTACAATACCTTCACTACTCAGAAACGTAGAACCTTAGTGTTCTGGGTTTCTGAGTGTTCTGTTTTTAAGATAACTTGAAAACCATCTAAGTGCACATCCCCTTATTCCTCCATCCCACATCTTATCTAAAAGTATTTTATGTTCAGCGGTGTCAACCGCTTTAGTTATATAAACAAATAAGAAATGCAAATGTACTGTAAATACTATCCACCATTTATACCCTCATATACGAGTATATTCTCTAGGAAGCTTTGTAAGGCACCCTGCGTAGATAGGTTATCTGAAAACCACTGATTTGTTGTTAAAAAGATATTTCTTTAAAAAAAGTTCTACTAATCTTTTTTTGCTATTTTTTCAATGATTTCTGCAAACACAGATAAGATAGATATGGGTCGATAGTTTGAATGACAGGGTAGATCTTCTTTTTTAAAAGGTGGTTTAACTATTTTTTGCTGATTTGAGACACATTGGAAATTCATCGTTATGAAAACTTAAACCTATGAATTGAGTCAATATTTCAACAATATTATCTGTAATTGACTTAACAATAAAAGAATAAACATTTTCAAACCCTGGAGCTATATTATTTTTAAGACTCTTAACTATATCACGAATTTAATGTGTAATATTAATGTTAATATTAAGGTAATTTGTTAATGTTAAGGTAATATTAAGGAAGAGTTCTTTGAATGCAAAGATTTCACTTTTCCAATTTAAATTTTTTGGTAGGAACGAGAGAGTGGGGGAGAACTTCGGTTTTAGGGCGCACTTTCAAAATCCCTACTGGGTGGGAAGTCCGTTTATGAATGGTAATACATTAAAAAATACAGGTAGTTTGTGCAAATGAAAAGGTACGTCGCTAGTAGAAAACGTGTTGTTCAGGTCCAAAAGTCCGAAATTCTGGGTAGAATTTAACTATGTAACAACTAATGTCAGCGGTGTGACTCATGGGGCGCAAATAGAATATTTTTTGCTTACTAAAAATCTCTTCATTATACCTAGTTCACTTTATTCCTTTAAAAGTTGAATTTACTTTTGAATAACCCTGTATATATGGCTCACTATCTTTACGCGATAACCCAGTAACTCAAAGCCTGCTGGATTGAAACCGATGACCGGTGAGGCGACATTGGGTGTTGAATGACCCTGAAGAAAGGATTCGTCACTAAAATACGTAGCTTACGAATAGACTACAAGATCCACGTAGACTGAAGCTAATTAACCATTAATATTCATCTAGTTTATATCGGTGAGGAACGAGATCCATGACAAAGCTGTGATAATTGATGGATGGTGGCCTAACATGGCTGGCCTCCACTATGAACCGAGTCACGTCAATCCCCCGACCTGAGCTAAATGATTGATGACGAACTCACCACTCACCAAAATAGAACAGAGGGACAGCCATGCATGGAAAAGGATATTTTAGTCTCTGAGACACAAATTATTAACAATATATTCAAAGGGCTCGGTATCTCCTGTATTAGTATTTTAACATTAGATTAGATTAGATTAGATTATTGAAATGGCGAACATACCACACGGTAGGTATTTTAAGCCAAATATGAATGAGAGTTGATTGTATGAGTTGAGTTGATTGTTGATTGATTGTATTGAGTTGATTGTTGTTGATTGTGGCGCGATCTTGTAGTCTTGTTACTGACTAAGGCTGACATGTTCCTTAGACAAGACTGTTAATTAATAGCCCAACAGCCGATGGCAACTAAGGGACCTACAGTTTAACGTGGAATCCGAACCACGACCTCTGAATTACGAATTGGTCTAATTATGAGGATGGTCTTTCCGGATTAACGTAGCTTTCAATAGTGCGAACGTTAATCCACACAAAAGAACACTACACCTACCGACATCGCTCACAACTATCCACAATTCGTGACCTCCAAGTAGCTGGATTACAGGATGACGCCACCATCCCAGTCTATGGTGACATAATGTAACAAAGGTAACATAATGTACCTTTTCAACTTTAGCTAGGAAACTTGAAGAAATAAAGGTTATAAGCACATTCTGCTATTACATAAGCTATTCTGAACCTAATAGAATATAAAATGTGGTACTTGGAGATTAAACAAAATGTGATAACAAAGCAATGATTATAAAAATTGTCTTTAAAGCATAAATTAGTTTTCTTAAAGCGTTTCTCATTAATATAGACTCAGTCGAATAAAGACGCTCGTTAAAAGGGGATTTAATAAAGAGTACTCAAATGAAATCGGCCGATTGCAACCAACAACATATTGCGAAAACTACATCAATAATCTGTGTTCAATTTTCATTGAGTAATGTTTATTTAATATTAATTAAAACTCAGGTTGGTAATTAAAATGTAATCTATCTTAACCTCATTCATCATGTGAAATAAAAAAGGAGAATGATACATGTTAATGTAGTTTGTCTTTTTTTGTTTTATAAACCTTTTAACACACAGTTACTTCAAAACAATTAATGAGCTTTTTGTACCTTTACAATACATGATATTTTGCATCACGATTGGTAAAACTAAACTTCACGATGTTTCTAGATGTGAAATCTGATCTCCAGGTGCGCTAAAAACCATGGAACAACTAAGTTTTTGACAAGCAATTTTTATGTAAGTTGGATATTAGTATTGTATTTAAAGTGGACCCTCCCCTATAATATCCAGTATAAGCGTAAATAGTTGTTAGTATCGAAGAAAGTTCATTACTTATGTCCAGTTACTTTAAAAACACGAATATTCTAATCAATAGTAATTCAAAAACATAAGCAACACACCGTAAGTACATTGAAAGGTGAATTTGGATAAAAAGTGTCAGGGTTTCACAAATTGTCTACGCTAATAATTTTACATATTAGAAATAATAACAATTTTACCACCTAGACATAAAGATTTTCACATTATAGATGTGAAGGAAAAAAAGGACAGTAAGCACCTTATAATTAGTTATCCATAATTTGTCCATTACACTGAAGGAAGGGTTATCAAACTTATACAAAACCAGAGAAGGTGTAGTTAGTCATGAACTCTAGCACAAAAGATCATTTGGTTTTAGGGCGGAACACCGGGGGATAAGGGTAAGAGAGGTTAGGGAGGTGGGGACAACCAAAAACGCTCCGGGGAAAAAATTTAAAAAAAATTGTACGAGAAAATAGTTCTTTGGCTCGAATAAAAATAAAATATTCTACTGTATTTCATTTTGAAGTTTGGGGAGAAGTTGCCTTTTGGGGATCCATTGTAGGAAACCTCTGACTCATCTTGAGATGATATGATTGGTGAAGATTTATTTCCACTGCCAAAATCGTTTACAGCACATACTCACAAAGCTAAAATTGTATTATAATTATTTGTGGTGAAATAAATTACATTTGAAAGTTCCTGTGATTGGAGCTTGTGTTATACTATGTAAACCCCTTTAATTGATGTACAGAGTGTTCATTAAAGTTGGGGACAAACTTCGAGGAGTGATAGTACTCATCAAAATAAAGAAAATGCCCCATAAACATATGTCAAAAAATCCTTCGTTTAGCCGCTAGCTACCATTTTGTATTTTTACAAAAATATTTATAACAGCTATAAGCTACAGAAACCAAACTTTGCACATATCTTTATTGGCTGAAGATATTTTCAATGTATCATTTACATTGCTTTTATATTTACAAAATGGCGGTGGTTGAAAATCTTTTAACTTATATAACAACAAAATAATTAACTTTATAAAATTTTTACGAAAAAATTAAAAAGATCGTGATTTTAATTCCAAATCTAATGATCCTATGGTTAACGAAATCCGTTCTCGGAAAAGCAAGAAAATCCAATACTATAATACGAGTAAGGTTTGTATATATATATATTTGCACACGGATCTCGAAAACGGCACCAAGGAATTTCTTTAAATTTTGGAAATAACTGATTTCCGAGTAGAAAATATGTTCTAGATAGGTCTAATGTCCAGGAAAATTCGTGTTTTACTGTAATATTAAGTTTAAAATCTAAAAATTTAACATTACGCTTATGGAGAATAAAATGTAAACAATACAAACCAAAACAGCTGTTTATAACCGTTTGACAGTTCTTGATTGAAGACTGCGGGGAACAATATAGAGGTCATGCATTAATATTTATTTTATGAATTAAATAAATGCAAAATTATCAGGTTACTAAACAATTTGTAAAAACTTAAGGATAACATAGCTGTGCGAAATAAAAGCAGAAAAAAGTATTTCCAAAATCTTCCGTGTTTTGATAGAAAACGTATTCGTTGTATTGCTTGAAGCTACTGTAACAAACCAATTAATTGATGTAAATTAAATTTCTCTTTTGCTTTTCAATCCTCATTCCGTTTATAACAAAATCAGTTGATCACAGGCTAATAATAACGGTATGGATAATTAAACAGTAAATGATCGGCTTTGGCTAAAAGACGTTAAACGGCATCGCTCAATTGACTGACGTCGTAGCCGAGTTGTAGCGTGTCGGCCTCAAGAACTATAGGCCGCGAGTTCCATACCCACCATGGGCGATAGTTTTTGTTCAGTGCTATATTAATTATGGTATATTAAATTGGTTTTATTTCAACCACATAAATGTTTTCATTGGGCAGTAAATTTGTTTTAATTTTGCTAATTAACTTGCAAAAACATGTCTTATTCTAACCGAGCAAAGCTCGGTCACCAGGTACTGAACTTTTAATGTTAGCTTACAGAGACCATGCGCCACCGCCGCGCGGCCGTGGCGAAGAATACATTGTTGTGCCAGCCTATTCTTGAACGGATTTCGTTCACCAAAGTATCTTTGAAATTAAAATCATAATCTTTTTATTTTTCATAAAAGTTTTATAAAGTTAATGGTTTTGTTGATATTTAAATAAATATATGTTTAACCACCGCCGTTTTGAAAATATAAAAGCAATGTAAATGATACTTTAATATTTATTTTGCGCTTTATCCATAAAGATATGTGCAAAGTTTGGTTTCTGTAGCTTAAATAGTTCTTGAGATATAAAGATTTTTGTAAAAAATATAAAATGGCGGCTACCGGCTAAACGAAGGATTTTTTGACATATGTTTATGGGACATTTTCTTTATTTTGATGAGTACTATCATCCCTCGAGGTTTGTACCTAACGTAAATGAACACCCTGTATATTGTTAATTGCGTTGAGAATAATGTTAAGTAAAGTCCACGGGTCACAGGTGAGTAGCCTAACAATATTGTGCAAGAGACTGGCCGAAAACTGTCTATTTGATAAGAATGATATTCTTTTCACATAGAAGGTACCAAACTTTACGTTAAGTGATTTGACTACATCATTGCCTAGCCTGGTTAGTTTTGTAAATCAATAAAACATTGGATACTGATTACATGTATTCTAACCCATTTATCTAATGGTTCAGAGGTTATTATACCTGCTTCATAATCTGCCGGTTCCCAGTTCAATCCTAAGCAAAGTCTTGAGATAATTTTGTGATGGTTCGATACTGGATTCTGCAGCCTTTGTTTTTGGACTGTTAATTAATGAATCAGTTGGTCTTTGTCAGTGACCAAGCTATACGTCATCATACCGGCACGATAGCTCAGTGTCGTGTAGGCCCAGTACGTTGTCTGTGAGATCATGAGCGGTCACCTCAGGCTATCCGTTGTTATTCACGATGTTGCGGTACCACGTCAGCTGTAAGATCATGAGCTAATCATGTGGTCACCTCTGGCTAGCCTTTGGTACTCACGCCACTACGATACCTCATCATCTTTCAGATCATGAGCGGTCACCTGTGGCTAGGAGTTGTTACTCACGACACGACGGTACCTAAAAATCAGTCAGATCGTAAGCGGTCACCTCTGGCTAGCTTTTGTTACTCACGCGCTACGGTATCTCGTCATCTGTCAGATCATTAGCGGTCATCTCTGGCCAGCTGTATTACTCACGCCGCTACGGTACCTCGTGATCTGTCAGATCATGAGCTGTCACCTCTGGCCAGCTGTATTACTCACGCCGCTACGGTACTTTGTGATCTGTCAGATCATGAGCTGTCACCTCTGGCCAGCTTTATTACTCACGCCACTACGGTACCTCGTGATCTGTCAGATCATGAGCTGTCACCTCTGGCCAGCTGTATTACTCACGCCGCTACGGTACCTCGTGATCTGTCAGATCATGAGCTGTCACCTCTGGCCAGCTTTATTACTCACGCCGCTAAGGTAGCTCATTAAAAATCTCATCACTCTTACCAAAATCATATTTACCTTAAACCACCCACCTAGTTCGGTCAGCGTAATGCAAACATATCAATTTTATTTAAAGATCTAAATGTTGTCAAAAATGATTCTGCTTTTAATGTTTCATATGATACATTTTTGACAGTTGTTTTTTAAATTAGACAGACTCAAATTGAGTGAAGTCATAAAACAGACCTATTGGCCAGATGTAGTCTTTGTCATGGAGCTGTTACGACCGAGGTGATCAGAATGCCGTTCAGGTTCGTCCCTCCCCTAAATTGTCGACCTTCGTCGAGAACGTGCCTGCAATAACTGGACACCTTTCCATCGCGGACTTAATTGTTCCAATCAGAACTTAACTTGAGGTGATTAACTAAGATTCGATAGGAATTATAGAAATGATTTCGTCTGTAAATGGGTGCAATTAATTATACTCTTGGAACTGCGCTGGATTAATATTAGGAAAATGACAAAGCAACTATTAAAGCCTTATACAAATTAAGACTTTATTATGGTATACTGACGGATAAAGACTGTCACGAAATCAGATCTCTCAATGAGATCAATAAATGTTACTCTTATTCAGGATAGTCGGTGGTATAGTGGTAGTGCAGTGTGGTCCACCTTGTGAATAGTATCCAAGAACATATTCTGGGTTCGGGATTGGAAGAGGCTCGGTGAAAAGCATGGCGTTGCAGTTCATTATAATTTCATCAGTTTTGAGATATTTGCGTCAAGAGCTAATGAATATTGTAGCGGTGGTAAGAATGGCTTGGCAGTCATTTTGCTTGGGACGTGCACGGACATTCGTTTATCATAGTCAGTATGCAGCTTTGGATATTGATCCGGACCGTGTCCTTGCGGGTGACAGATATCGGCGTTGTCATGTGGAAAATTGATGAATTTAAAGTGCAAACCTTGGTCATTGGAAAGGGAGGGTTTATGTTCTTTGTGCAACTTTAGAGAGAGGGAGACAAAATACCATTTTGTTGCAATGTGTTCCATTTTAGTATATGTTTAAAAACTTGGTTAAACAAAGACTCATTGGAAAGGGAAGAATTTGAAAATATGTTAATTTCAAGGGATTGGCGGGGTTTAGCTAGTTATATGAAGAGGATTTTAGATGATCTTTGATCAAAGAATTTAATATATTCGCACAAAATTAGTAAATAAATTTTAGTCATTGCCTGATCCATAATGTTTTCTATTTGATTTATAATCGTTGTATTGTATATTATCTATGTGTATTGTTTCCTTTTATCTGTTTATTCACTTCTTGTTTTACTAGGGTACAACTAATTTGCTATTGACTAAATTTATTCAGATAGATTATTCACTGAAAGAGATGCAAAACCAGCGGACGGCCATCCTGTAAAAGTGACATTTGTTTTGTTCCTTGCGAGGAACATCTATCTGTGGAAAGATTATTATCGCAATTAAGTCCTCTTTTTATTTAAAAAAATCAGTACGGTCTACCTTGTCCTGTGTCGGGTCGTTCATATCTTCTTTCCTTGATACCTCACATACATAGATTTGAAGTCCATGTAAGTTACCACCTTATCAATACGTTGTACGTAGAGGTAAACGTAGTTTATGTGACGGATTGAATATAAAATTAGATATAATTTTATTCAAGCTAAGGTTTAGATGTATTGTAAGTATTGTTATATGCTGATTTATTATTTGCATCTACCGATAGAACAAATTAGGGGATTGCTCATAACAGTTTGACTAACAGATAAACTGATTGGATAAACTTTATTCACCAACAGTGAGAGGCCCAACGCACCCACAGTACAAGATATAATACGCATTATAGTACAAATAATGATTCGTAATATTAATTATATCATCAAATCTTGGTTTTTAAACCTATTTTTTTCTTTCAACTATATAGCTTGATTTCTAATTAAATATAAAAAGTTAATAAGCTACACAAAACATGATTAATAACAACAAAGTGATAGGAAGTGGCAAAATATCAGAAACCAATGCCCACTATTGTTCTGTCAGGCGGACAGAACAGACAGTATCCCTTGCTTGGTGGTTAGCCGTATCCTTCCACCCTCTCCAGACTGACGTTTTAATTAAATTTAGGCCCTTTTGTTACCACCGATAGCCTAATCCTCACACTTTATATTTATAAAGTGTCCTCACTCCGTTTTTATTAATGATTTTGTTAACTCACTTTGAAAAAATAAATAAAATTAGGCCAAATCGAATATACCTTCAAAATTTGTAATTTTAATCAAATGTTATTTTAAAGTTAATATTGGTCAGTACATTTTGTATATTCAATGTGATTTTGAGTTCTATCATACTATAAATATACCCATTGCAGCAGACCTGCGTACTCCAAATTTCCAAATCCATAATATGACAGTATAACCTCCCATATCCGACCTCCCGATCCCGGACTCCCCCGACAACAGACCGCGCTCCGTCCGTCCGTTTATCTAAGTTTCCCAAGCTCAAGTTTTTGCCGAGCGTAAATAAACATGGACGACTTATTCTTCAATTACATATAAATATTATTATTTATCAGTTATTATACGTGTCTTCATGTTTTAATTGTTATAATATAGGTACGTTCAAGTTTACTACAATAATCAATAGATATTTTTCTTTCTAGGGAATGTGTTTAATTTGTTCCTCCCAATATCCCATCTTTTGGCCTTACTGAACATGGCCCGGTCCCGTCATGTGGAAGGTTCTACTGTAGTGATATGAACAGTTTGATCAATACCTGTCAGTAAATAAACCTATTCTCCATTAGATCACAGAAAGGGTTTTCTGTGAGTAATTAAGAATTTTTCCCATAAACAAATTTCATGATACAAGTTGTATCAACATTGATAAATAAATTTTTCTTTTTCTATTCAGAATGTGATTCTGTATTAAAGCAGTAATTATCTAATATATGTGAGCACTGACAGCTGCGTTGGTATTCATGCCTGAAGTTAGATGCTGACAACACAGAATGTGATTCTGTATTGACGCAGCAGTACGTAACGTCTAAATGGACTATGTGAGCACTGACAGCTGCGTTGGTATTCATGCCTGAAGTTAGATGCTGACAACACAGGTGAGTCTGTATTGACGCAGCAGCACGTAACGTCTACATTGACTATGTCAGCACTGACAGCTGCGTTGGTATTCATGCCTGAAGTTAGATGCTGACAACACAGAATGTGATTCTGTATTGACGCAGCAGTACGTAACGTCTAAATGGACTATGTGAGCACTGACAGCTGCGTTGGTATTCATGCCTGAAGTTAGATGCTGACAACACAGAATGTGAGTCTGTATTGACGCAGCAGTACGTAACGTCTACATTGACTACGTGAGCACTGACCACTGCGTTGGTATTCATGCCTGAAGTTAGATGCTGACAACACAGAATGTGAGTCTGTATTGACGCAGCAGTACGTAACGTCTACATTGACTACGTGAGCACTGACCACTGCGTTGGTATTCATGCCTGAAATTAGATGCTGACAACACAGAATGTGAGTCTGTATTGACGCAGCAGTACGTAACGTCTACATTGACTACGTGAGCACTGACCACTGCGTTGGTATTCATGCCTGAAATTAGATGCTGACAACACAGAATGTGAGTCTGTATTGACGCAGCAGTACGTAACGTCTACATTGACTACGTGAGCACTGACCGTTGCGTTGGTATTCATGCCTGAAGTTAGATGCTGACAACACAGAATGTGAGTCTGTATTGACGCAGCAGTACGTAACGTCTACATTGACTACGTGAGCACTGACCACTGCGTTGGTATTCATGCCTGAAGTTAGATGCTGACAACACAGAATGTGAGTCTGTATTGACGCAGCAGTACGTAACGTCTACATTGACTACGTGAGCACTGACCACTGCGTTGGTATTCATGCCTGAAATTAGATGCTGACAACACAGAATGTGAGTCTGTATTGACGCAGCAGTACGTAACGTCTACATTGACTACGTGAGCACTGACCACTGCGTTGGTATTCATGCCTGAAATTAGATGCTGACAACACAGAATGTGAGTCTGTATTGACGCAGCAGTACGTAACGTCTACATTGACTACGTGAGCACTGACCACTGCGTTGGTATTCATGCCTGAAGTTAGATGCTGACAACACAGAATGTGAGTCTGTATTGACGCAGCAGTACGTAACGTCTACATTGACTACGTGAGCACTAACCGTTGCGTTGGTATTCATGCCTGAAGTTAGATGCTGACAACACAGAATGTGAGTCTGTATTGACGCAGCAGCACGTAACGTCTACATTGACTATGTCAGCACTGACCGTTGCGTTGGTATTCATGCCTGAAGTTATATGCTGACAACAGAGAATGTGAGTCTGTATTGACGCAGCACTTCGGAACGCCTACATGGACTATGTGAGCACTGACCGTTTTGTTTCACTATAATTGAACACTCTCATATTATGCTATCAAGGAAAAGTAAAAATTCTCGTTCGACATGATTTTAATTCCAATTAGAAAATATATATTTAATAACATTCAATTATGTGAAATCATATTTAATGAACTGACACACGTTTTCCTGTCTTAAACAGTACACACATTTATCAACACCAGTTTATAATATATCCATTAAAACTTTTCAATCATTGGTGTTTGCATTTTTTTAATTGCTTTCATACTTCTTTTTCTCCGAGGTGAGAACTGAGCTTTATTCCAGTGGGGTTTCAAGATAACTATAGCTGTTAACCTATTTTAACGCAAAGCAATATAGAAATAAGAAATCAATAAATTGTTTTCATACATGAGAAAAGATAATGGACCCTTAAATAATATACTGTGTTTACAATGGAAATATAATAATTTTTCTCAACTGTTCGTCGTAAACTAAAAATATAAGATTAGTTGAGCTGACAGTGACTAAGTCAAACATTTTTTTAATTTAAGGTTTTGCCAGAAATCTTAATCGTTTACATATAGACTCATATGTGAGAAAATTTACAATTACGTTTCTATAGGGTTTTGTAGTATAATAAAAACTGCTTATTTTTAAATATACAGTTTATGATAGCTTTATTGGAGTCCAGTACCAATTTGATGTAGATTATTGACACTCGAATATAAGTTTAATCAATAATCTTACTTCAATTTGAAATCAAGTAACTAGTTTGTAATATGAGTGTAGACTGATCCCTCATAGTGCATATTCGTACAAAAAGTCTTAACTGCCATAGTATAACAATTGTTCATAGCATCGGGAAAATAATTAAAATAAATAGGCTGCAAAGTTTAAAATATAGGTTTTACGCATAAATTATTTCCTTAAAACTATGAAATCTTTTAATGTATGGAAACAATTTCATAGCAGGAAATGTTTTCCCTATTCTGAATCAAACAATATTTATTTGCATTTTATGGTAGATGGAAATCTGTTGTAAATTTTAATACAGTTTAATAAAGTGTGATTTTTGAAAAACGATGATTAATGTGATGGTATGTTGTAATTTCATTTGTTTTTTGTAATATTACTTGAGGGCAAAAATGTGTAAAATATATCTTAGTTCTTTCTGAAAATCATTAAACACTCCAAGAGTATATGCACGTTAATGTAAGTAGTTCAAAATGTATAAAATAGAGAGCACAATATATCGTTCTGTCGAATACCGTAATAACTCTGTCTGCTCTCTTCTGTATAGTGATGATTTTTTTGTATGTCCTTTCAGACACCAAGTTATCACAGCATATGAAAGAAATAGATATTTTAGGGCACAGTACGCTGAGAGAAGTACTTTGGAACACGAAATTTTTTCACGCGTCTTAACACAAAGACACCTTAGGAAAGTCGGCCAGCAACCATGTTCATAAAGTCTGTCGATGTCAGGGGGAAAATAAATTTTCGTGCAGATTATACCCCAAGACCTACCTCATCCTTAGTCTGAACAACACAATTATTTATAGAATACTTTTATGAGACATATCAAAAATTCAAAACTCCCCCCGTTTGCTTAATTGAAAGATCCATCAATTTCGTTTAGTCATAATTTACCCTCCGTTCTGTGTTTTTTTCTTTTGTGTTTGGCTTTTATGTTAGGAATTTTTGTTTGTTTGTATTTCATTTTTCAGATTTGTGCCAGTTTAGTCCATATTATACACTAATCTCGTTATGTTCTAGATTTCAGCTCACCTGAGGACGATCATGTTTCAGTTCCCGAAACGTCGTGAAACTTTGTTTTACTAATCCGGATGGAAAATGTCCACAACATCAGATTAGATCAAGTAAATTTACAATCTCCAAAAAAAAGACGTTCAGAGCAGCAAAGGCGTTGATCTAATGGCAGGTTTAAATGCTTAATTATTCCCTGTCATTGTCAAACACATGGGGTGAATGGCGTCAGGCTGTTCAACCAATGTGGGCAGCGGCGTGAGTCAATGTAATAAAACGTGGCGAACGCGGGACTTTGGTACCAAAAATCCCAGGTTCTAATCCCGCCAATCTCCAATGCCTTTTAGCCAATTGATAATTTCGCAACCCATGTCTGACACAAGTAATGTGTAAAAAAATCAATTTTTCAATTTTTATCTATTTATCCTCTTAAACAGGCAAATTCAATTAGATCCAGTTCATCAACCGTTGCATCAGCCCTAGTAGAGACTCTCTGCATCCAGTGCTCCAGTAAATTATTTCAATTTCATAAACTACGAAATATGGTATTGTGTTGAGGAATCGTGATATTAGTTTTACTTTTTAAAGAAATTAGAAAACCGTTTAAACAAATTCGTAGGCTTTAAAATTATTTTATAGAAATTATTCAGATCATGTGACGAAACATATACATGATATTTTATCCACAATGATCTTTCAACAATGAAATAAATACTCTCGATCATATGTTTTCTGATTGCAAATACCATCAACGTGTATACTTGACGTAAGGTCTCCGTATTTTGCTGGTTTTACTTGACCTGACTAAAAATATCAAAACTTTTTTCAACCTAAACTGAAATGAAAAAAGCAAATCCAATTCAGCCCAGACGGTGGTGCATTGTAGAAAATAGAGAAAAAGATGGGATACCTTGAATTTAGATGGGAATAATTTTACAGTGCAGTAAAAGCGGATTGAATACACAATTTAATTTAGTTTACTGTAGAGACGGTAGAAGTCATTTCAGCCGACGCCTCTCGTTCCATCCAAAACAAATATATAATTCAAAAAGGATTAAAAATGTAATGAATGTTTAGGTTTAATTCGTTAAGTCTATATTTCCTCATATATCTAAATAAATTATATATAGATATATGAGGTATATATATATATATATATAACTGGCTCTGTAGTTTGGTTTTAAAGGCCATAAAACCCACAACTACATAACTTCTTTCTAAAGTCAATGGAATGTACCTTATGCAAAAGATGAAAATGCTTAGAACTAATTAATGCTTAATTAACATACACTTAACATACACTTTTGAAAGGAAATTTGGTACGGAAAAATACAATTTGTTTAAATAAATGCTTTATCTTCTTCATGATCACAAATTTGGAATATTTACACACTTACAATAACAATAAAAAAAATCTTAGTCTAGTCTCACAGTATTAACCTATTTTTATACAATCTTTATATGTTGTTAGTACACTCTCAGTTACTATCCATTTTCATACTTACCAGTTGCCTGGTTTATGTTTCAATTCAGACATGCTGTTGTTTACAAGATTTGAGGATTTAGACAGTATAATTGGAACAAAATAAATTACTCGTTTAATTTTCTTTCCTCTTGGCACTTACTCATAAAATTTTCACTCGACCTGTTCGAAACATAGAGAAACGCATTCATTTAAGGTATATACATAAGTGAACCGACTTGTATAGAACTTGTTATATGGTGTTAAATTGAGAAACCGAAAAGAGAACCGTAGTTCGTACTGCCACAAATTAAAATCAAACTTTATAAAACCTACCTCTAGATTTCTCTCTATACGATCTCTTTAACTATGATACAAATATTAGTAAAACTACTGTATCTCAATACAAATTTGAAAAAATATAATATTTTATAAGTTATAAACTTACAATTTAATTTACACACCAAAATACCTCACGCTGAACTCTTTACAAAATAATGGTTTTTAAACTTTATGTATTACTAACATTTAAAGCAGGAAAAACGTTATAAATGCTTCCTCAAGCTTAGTAGTCAAAGAACAGAACCAAAGTAAATCGCTAAACTTAAATAACACGTTTTATAATATTGTTTAAAAGAAGATTTTAAGTACTGACTTGAAGCTGACATAGAAATATAAAACCATATAAAAATATATCTAACAGCATGAAGTGTATTTTATTATTCTTAAAATATTATCGTGAAAATTGACTTTTGACAAAACCCCTAACTTTCTTATAACAGTACAAGTAAAATTAGTTTTAAATTAAGCAATTGTGATTGCAAAAATGAAGTATAAAATTACTTGGAACTTCCAAAGTTGTTCGAATTGGGTATTTAGACTATCACTGGTTTGAGCCTCAAAGGGTTCATTATAAAGTCAAACCATTTAAAATATATATAAATAACATTTAATAATTAATTTTACTAATACGTGGAATCAAGGTAAGAAGAAATAGAGTAAGGCAAGGGTTACGTAAACAATACTCATGACGTAACTGGTTCAATAACGTTTTTGTTTAAAGTTTAGCGACCAAAAATCTGCAGAATCTTTCAATTATTATTATTTATGTTTCTACTATTTCTATAAATATTTCTATTATGATATTTAATTCTAACCTATTTGTTATTTAGCTTTTTACTACGAATTTCTTCCATCACAATTCACATAAAAAACCAGTTTCACGACGATTCGGGATCTGGAATCTGATCCCGCCCTCAGGCGAGCTAGTATCTCAAACATAACATGATTAGAACATAATCCAGGCTCCGGTATAAAGATGAAACCAAAAAGGTTTAAGGTAGTCAAAAATCGTACAAACAATACCATTCACTAGCTATTACTCACATAAGGAACAAAACACGTCCATTCGTCACAAAGACAACTAGCTCAGAAAACTCAATCAACTCAGTTATATTTGTAGTCTTTATGACGAGTGGACGTGTTTTGTTTCTTGTATGTGTATTTGCTGGTGAATGGTATTGTTTACAAGATTTTTGGCTGATTTAGACTTTTTTGTTTTCAGCTATATAACGACTTAGTCCGGATTATGTACTAAACTTGTTATGTTTTAGGTGCTAGCTCGCATGAGGACGAGATCCAGATTCTAGATTCCGAAATGTGTTCTCGACACATTTGAATCACTATGATTTTCATAGTGGAAAATGTCCGTAGTAAAAATCTAAATAACAGAAATCCACGTTCACCAATAATGAATCTCAAACAAATGGTTGGTTTTAACCTTTTCAAACTGAGTATGGTGCTGAAAATCGTTCATTTTTGAACAGGTTTTAATCTTAATTAAATTTTTAGCACTTTACATCCAAACCAGAATTTGTACTGATTTATTTAAAATTTCACGATAGGCAGGTTAATTTCAGAATTTATTTTTAAACACGCTACTAATTTTTGCTACGTTTGCTAATACCATTTCGAGAATGTTTAAACGTATTACTACAAAATATTATATCGGTCTTAGAACGTGTTGAACACTGGCTAAAAACTGGTTCTTATTCCTAATAAACAGTAATACACTGTTTGGTTGAAGTAAATGACATTTCAGGCAAAAGTTACTCCGAATCTACTGATCGTGCAAGTAGATATATGACACCTCTGCTGAAAATAACTCAAGAAAATATAGAACTCAGTATTTTATTTTACAACCTAACACATACCGAGGTATTTTACGACAATTCATCGCGATAACTTTTAAATAATACATTTTAACAGCATTTTAGAAGTTAATCAAATTTAAGAATAAACATTCTTTAATTATTTACGTAAATAAACAACATTTCTTTCAAATTATCTTGCGTTGAATGACGCAGACGTGCGGCTATCGGAAGACGATATATTACTTATAAATATTAGCCTGTACGTGTCCGTATGTTTTAAATAGGATGATTTCTGTACACAGCAGAACGAAATAAGCTTGATTTTGGAATTAATTACTTGAACCTTTGTAGTTTGAAACCATGGTTCTCGTCTAAGCTTTACTTGGATCACTTTGGAAGTAACAAGTAAATTTATACCCTTTTTATAGTGATTAAGACCATAAAACCATAAAATAAGACCATAGAGATTTTACCATAAAATAAGAATACTATTCAAATGTAAACATATCATGTACATACATGATACATGTACATGTAAGAGTGTGTCTATACGATATTAGTTTCAGAAAGTTTACACAAGTATACAGAATCTTTTGCGATGAAATGCGTTATTAATGTGAATACGAGACGATGTGCACTTCTGTAATCAAATTCTGTACAGTACCCACTTTATCATAACCTAATAACAAAACAAAAGGCAATACCTCAAAGGTCCCAATCATCTAAAACTATCGGTGAAGTCCGTCAGTAGAGGTCACCAGAGGTCGTTCGCGCCAAAATTGGCGACCTCTATGTCTTGGTGGACCGACCTTCTGGTCTGGTCACAGTGTGAGTAGACCATGGCGGAAGATGCCACCACTATCACTCCGACGATGAACAGGAAGACCATCATCCCTGGATGGGAGCCTGCAGGAGGTTCATGGGAAAGAAATGCTCCAGAACTAATAGAGTCATTCACTTGATTGTCAATTATCTTAACATTGAGTTCAGTATTATTAAGCAGCACTATGATTGGATCTGATGTAAAATTATGGGTTTTACTTTCATTTTTTGAATATTCCCATAGCTTGTGTAACTTGGCTGATACGTTTAAAGATTTTTTTGATTTCAATTTGTTCAACGTTGTGTTTGAGTCCCTGACAGGAATTACGGAGAGTTTTTTAACGAGATTATTCAAATACCCTTTTTTCGTAGCTATAGTTGAACGTGTTGAGGTAGGGGGTGACTGAGTTATAAACTCAGTCATCTTTGTTAAGTTTTCGTTAGGTCGGTTACTAGTGCTATCTACACTATCTTGTATTGTTGTATCAAATGTTGATAATGTTGTGAACGGTTCAAAGGTTGTTTGGGGGACATATTGAATTTTTACATCGGTTATATTGTCTTCTCTAAGAGTTATTAGCGCTTTACCAGACATTGTGTCTGGGGATGCACAACATGCATTTTCATAATTCAGTGTTTTATTTACATTGCTTTGGTATAGCTTCTCATACAGATTAATTCTGATTTTGTTTGAGTCTTGGGCTGAAACGTTTAAGGTCTGTAGCCATTTCACTAACCACATTATATCAGAACAGTTGAGAGGATTGTTTGTAATTTCTAGCTTTTGCAACCGCGGGAGATACCTCGGTAAGTCACTTGGAAGCACCTGAAGTTTACAATCTCGAAGGCTTAACTCGTAGAGCTCGTGAAACATCGTTAGCGCTGCCACGTCATCCATGAGTCTTGTGGCAAGCTCTGGGCTGTAGTTCAAATTCAAAATTTCTAAGTGGGATGATTCCGGAGCAGGGAATGACAACGGTTCTCTGAGCGAGATCAAATCCGTCAGACCTACTAAATACAGCTCTTTCAGTCTTCTCGGGCCGGTAAAAGAAGACCTGTACAGTGTTTGTATAGGGTTGTATGATATATCGAGAACATCTAAATTGATCAACTGCCCAAATGCACCGTCCTCTATAGTGGAAATGTTATTTGTTGATAGTAATAACACACGAAGTTTTTGTAATCCCAAAAAGTCGATATTGTGAAGTTTATTTATCTTATTATTTCTCAAATCAAGTACTTGCAATTGATTGGGAAGACTCTTTGGAACGTTTGTTAGCACATTACCTGCTAAAATTAGATCCGATAGAAACTCGAGTCTCCCAAGGGCATCTTCTTCTATTTCAGCGATCATGTTGTTCGATACATCTATCAACTGTAGCAAAGGAAAACTGTCAACCTCACCACACTGAATGGTGCTTATCGAGTTGTTGGATAACAGGAGTCTTCTGACAGACCTTGTGACTGTAGATGGGATTTTAGAAAGATTAGTGCCAGAAGCTTCGATCTCTTGAAGCCGTTGTCCTGTTCCAAACAACAGAGATGCATCCTCAAAATCTTGAAGATTCCCTAGATTCATGTTTTTTGAAAGAAGCAATGTTACAAGGTTACTTAGGTATTGGAACGTTGCTGGTGCTAAAGAGATTAGATCGTTCTCCGACAAGTCTAACCACTGAAGCCTGTTCAGACCTTGGAACGCCTTTTCCTCTATGTCACTTAAACGATTATTCCTTAAATTCAGTAACGTTAGGTTTAACAACCCTTGAAACGTTTTCTCCCTTAGCGTAGTTATTTCGTTATTAGAAAGATAAAGCTCCTCTAAACTTTTCATTTCGATTGCAGGAACACGAGGTAATTTATTTCCGCTAATGTCTAAAACTATCACATTTCCTTTTAGAATAAACAGTTCAGTATTATATACATTATTGTAAGAGATATTCAGCCTACGTAAGTTCTTTGGAAGGTTGTAGGTTTTACTTAACGTTATACTACTAAACGACAAATCAATTGAGGATATCAAACGAGGGAGATCTGAGTCAGGGAAATCCTTAATGCTATTACAAGACAGGTTCAAAAACCTTAGGTTGCTAAAAAACTTAAGAAAACTTAAATCTCCACTAGAAGAAGTGACAGTTACATTTAAAATGTTGTTAGCGCCGCACACTTTACCGATTTTAAACCCGCGAGTGTTTAAAATCACAGATTTGGTAAATAAGAAGGAAGTCAAGTCCAAAACTGTGATATTACCGAGCAAGTTCACTTGAACAAATAATGATCTCGTAAGATTATCATTGGATTTATTTCCACTTATGGCAACGCTATTTGATATAATTTGATGTAGAGTCCGATGTAATGTAGCATTGGAATCTTCGTATCCTTGATTTTCATCAACCTCAACCTCACTTACACTTGAGGTATTGTTAACTTCTAAGTCGTAGGATGAGTTGTGCACAGCTTCTTCCACTTCAGCACAGTTCAAAACCGTTAGTCCATCTGACATACTCGCCATGCGACACTCCGTCCAACCCACCTCCGTCCCCAGGACGGTCTGCAGTAGCACCAGCGCCAGGACCACGCATCTGTTCAATGACTCCATCGGAGTCTGTGGCTCTCACATACCGGGCTCTACCCGAAGTCGTTGGGTTGGCAACAAGCTCTGCTGTCCATCTGTAGTCTCATCGCCACAATCCGCAACAGTCTGAAACAACATACGGCTCGTTAAGGACCATTCAATTTAAAATCACAAAATAAACCATAAATCTAATTTTAGTTGATGAATCAGAAATATTTTTAAAATATTTATTTAATATTTTATAGATCCTTTTATAAATTAGTGTTTATTTTGTATTTCAGTCTCATCACAAAATAAAAACAATTTATTAAATAATAAAATTTATTAAATAATAAAATTTATCAAATAACAAATAATAGGAGAATGTCTATCACCAAGGCATAAGGCTACACGCGATTGTTAGAATTAAAAGTGGTCCAACAAAAATTGGGACAAAACTTTGGGATTTTATATTACAAAAGGAGAACGAAGTCCGCTGCTGAGGTGTAGGGTAAACTCCGGAGAGGAGTCTATTATGTTGGTCTTACACACTATATTATGTAGATAATATTACGCATGTTTGTACGGGATGGAGGGGGCCCCTCTCACGACACCTAGCAGCATCGGTCCTCCCACCAGGCCTTCGCAACGCTATTGTATATGTACAGCGACTCCGTTACAATTTTCCTGCGAGAACCAATCTCTTATTGTCCGTTTTTCACACTTTCCTCGGTCGAAACCACGCCCAAATTGGTGATTTATTTGTTATGGACTGTAAGTCGTATATATTGGTGAAATCACCTACTTTCTATCATGTACGATAATAATTTATTGTATGTGTGTACAACTTTTTTCTCTTACTAAAGATAAATTTGCCCTTTTAAAATTATTGTTTTCATGTTAGTAACTTGAACTTCCTACCAAAATCACTCTCAGCATATTATTTTTATATTTACAACGACTTTTACATATCGTTTTATGTGATTATTCATATGTTAGGGATAAAATAATCCTAAGTTGCACTAATATATAGTATTAGTCATTAAATTATATAGTATATTATGCACTTTTCAACTACTTTCTACAATTTATACAATAATAAAATTTGTTATGCAAATGCCTGTCTGGAAGGTTACTAACGCTACCTATCGGACTTGAGGGAAAGTAACAGGTAGCAAGTATACGTTCTATATTGCCGACTTGTCTTGTTTTTATAACTGTTGTATAGCTTTATTGCATGGTAAATGGTAATAATAAGTATTAATATTGTGTACGAGATGAACAAAAATGAGATATATTATTCTGTATTGAATACCAAATGAATATCAGATGTACAGAGTGATAATACTCGTTCCTGGCACAAATAAAAACTTATTATGACGTTTAGATTATTAAAACACACAAAATTTTGTTTTTTTTTAGTCGAGGTTAAATTTTTGGATTTATATAGCCTCTAACAATATTTCAGTGAGAATAAATATACAGGGTGTTTATCAATGTTTGTGACAAACGTCATGTGGTAGTAATACTAAAAAAAGAAATATAAAAGTCCTGTAAGATACGTCGTAAAATCTTTTTCATTACATTGTACAGAAGCCAGCTTTATTCAACGTTAGTTGCTAGTACATAAAGTAATGTTTTCTCGTCCTAGGCTGGGAAAATCAGCTGGAAATCTTACCCACACTAGTATTTAGTTACGATTTCTGACACTAGTAGCGTTTAGCGCTAGTAGCTTTAGCAAAGCTGCTAGTGAATGTCGTAAAAATTTAAAACAGCTGTAATAACAATATAAGGGGTGAGTAGGGGAATGGCGAATAAGTACGTTCCAATTAAAGTACGTTATTGTACTACAAAATAAACATTATTTTTATATTTACCGAGACCTATAAATTCACATAAATTCAAATTACGAAACTCTTGCTTTGTTCGGTAATGCCCGCCATGGTGGGTAATGATAAACACATCTGTTGCCATAACAACTAACAAAGGAAATCAATTGTTTGCACAACAACTCAAAATAAATCTATTTTATATTTGTTATTCCATATGAATGTATAGTACAGTCATTGAACTTAAGTAGTGGACATAAGTAAATCTAAGTTCTTAAGGAAATCGATGGCTTTTCTTAGCGATTACTGATCCGTACGAAGAGTAACGGATAGTGCTCTAATGTTTCTTTTGACCACTACTTGCTATAAAATGTATGAACTATAACAAGTGGAGGGTCATACCAAACTGTGTACGCCATTACCCTAAACTGGTCTGCCATTAAAAAAACACCTCGTGAACAAACAGTTCCCCATGTGCTTAAACTCTAAATATATGTGTTAAGTATGTATATTTTACAACCTATTAGACTATTTCTAAGACTTCTAATGTGAATAATATTGTATACAAAATTAAATTATGAAGTGATGCTTTTATATCAGAAGTGACAAAAACGCACTTTTGACACTTAACATCTGTAGTTTAACATCTGTTGGACATCTTTTGACATCTGTAGTTTCACATTATTCCCGCTATGGTGTAGCATCTCATAAGACTAATAAATTAGTATTTGTAGTGAGAAAGGAATGTATTCCTCATTGGCCGCTGTTCGTCATTACCCTGTTATCCCCTAGACCTTCTGTTGCTATTGTACTGGTAGTGAGTACTGAGGGAATCAAATGGGCAACTAAAGGTTAGTTTGAAAAATTATACTTCTTAATTAGTTCTCTTAATTCATTCTTCATTACAGTGTAGTGAAAAAATCGTTCATAACTCGGATTAAAATTGTTATTCCGTGCCTTGATCGAATTCCATGTAAACTTGATCGTGGCCCGAAAACAACCACGTTCCATCCTTGTAATAAAATATACTATTTTTAGCTACTCGATGCCACGGTGTAGAAAAAATAAATCTCAAGAACTATTTTACCCACAGAAACGACATTTCTTAGGAAGTTAAATAATAAGCAGAAATCCCGTACTTTAATATTTTCACTTTTCAAAATGGCGGTCGTTTAAAATCTTTAGTCAAATAACGGAATCCATTCATACAATGAAAACAGTTCATACAATGAAACACTAACTTACTTAACACTCGAAGTGAGAGCTGTGAAATTTTGAATGTCTGTTTGAACATTGAACGATTGTATATCCGCAACCGATGTACGGTTGGATTTGCAATTCCAATTTTCGTCATATACTTTATTATAACAAACAGACCATAGATACATACAATGCATCGGGAATATAAAGACATTGCTCCCTTCGTCTGTTGCCAGTTACAACGTGTTAAATACATGCTACAGTCTAACATTTCGGCATGTTTATTGAATCATATATAAAATAAATTTTCCATGGGATGTACCTTTTAGGTGTTAAACATATTAGGAAAGGGGATGTAATAAGCTATCTTTTACATTTGAGGATAGAGTGTATATAAATAAACACATAAGCTAAAAATAATGAAAGATTATAAACAATTTTTATACTTTTTAATTTTTGTGGCTGATTTTTTGTGTGTTCCCAACTGATTTTTTTTATTTCTAGATACAAATATTCTACTTTGTGGTGATTAAAAGACATATGTGTATACCAGCTATGCCTATGAATTTTTATAAATTTAAAAATCAGTAGACAAAATGGACAAAAACAGCTGCCTCTGAGTAAAAATTGACTGCCTCTTGGAGGGTTAGCCATCTTATGTTTCTTTGATGTTCGATCTTTTGGTGGAAATGTGATGATTAGTTACAATAACTGCCTCAACTCTAATATCTTTCGCACTTCTGTTAATAATTATTTCGGTCCTTAGTATGAATAAACAAGTATCATTAAAGCCCGCTCGTCCTTTTTGAGGAGGAAATAGACGTCAATGATAAGGTAATGGTAAGAGTTCAAAGTGTTACCGGGGCGAGATCCCTGCTAGTGTGTAATCACCTGTGCGGGTGATTTTTCCCCGGCCCAGAACCCGCCGATCCCCTTGCTAAACGGGATTACGATGTTACTCAACGTGCACTGTTGCCGACAACCAGCGCTCTGTGGAATTAAGCGGAGTTGAACCGGCTGTAAGGCCTCATGTTGAATTTGCAAACTTCCCTGAAAATTTTAACCCTTATTTAGTTGTATGTGATAGACCAGCTGATCTACTTTTATGTCTTTATCGCAAAAATAAAAATATTATGATTTTTTTACTAAACCTACTATAGTTAAAAATAAATTTTATTTAATTTATTTATTGTTGTAATTTAGTAAAACTCCAACAAAAATGCTTCATTCTAGATCTTTGGCGTATACTGTGTAAAATTTCAGCATGATATTTTGAGTACTTTTTGAGAAAACTCCTAACTTACTGATATGAAAAATCCAATTTCAATTAAATATTGATTTCAATGCTACTTAATTATTCGTCTTGATTGCCTTATAGTGTACCATTTTAAATATCGAAAATCTAAAACCAAAGATATGTTCCCAACATTGCAAAGTTATGAGAGTGTAACGATACTTAAAAATACAAAATGGCGTCAACAAATAATTTTTGAAAGTGTGTTTTCAAGGCAGATTTTTTTGTTTCAGTGAGTATTATCAGCAAGTTTGTTACCATTTTTAATAGACACAATTTATAGTTCAATCAATCAATCAATCTTAATTCATGAATCCATACAAGGGTGAACAAAAATGGTGTCAAAATATTATTAAAAGTACCAAAAAACCTAAAACTAAGAGTAAAACAAAAGATAAAAGGGTACTTTAGTCCTGCACAACGCTAAACTAAACAATAACATATAACTAAATGTAAATTAAACATATAACATGACAAAACCATAATCTAGCAAACAGCAAATATAATAATAGTAACAGTGACTGCAACAAAAAAGTTTCAGTTCCTTTTGAAATGTTACATTTTCGTAAACCTCTAGTATGCTAAGTGGTAGATTATAATAAAATCTAGCTCCGCCGTATGACGAGTTTTTCCAGAAATTTATGTTGTGTGTCGGGTAAGCTACTCTGTTTTTATTCCCGATTGGGTATGCATGAAAGTAGCTAATGTTGGCAGACTTGACATACGCTTCCTTACCAGCATGCATACTGTAACAGTACATATTGAGAGAACATTTTTAAATGCTTAGTTTTCCAAAATATTATTTTACTGAAACTGTTTCCTGAATTTTGGGTATAGTTTGTATTACTTATTCGACGTGGAATACGCATTTCACTCTTTAAAAAATTAAAATAAATAACTAGATTTAGTAATTGTAATTAATATTCAAAATCAGAGCGCGAAAGCAAAACAAAGTATGGCCCTAAAAGTGGGAACTACAACGTAAAGTGTGGTTTAGGCGTTTGTAGTGTATTTCAACCTCAACTCAAAAATAGCAAGAAATGTATTAATTAACTATCAAAAGGAGAACAAAGTCCCAAGCTGAGGCGTTGGAGTACGCTACACAATGTGTAGGGTGAGCTGTTGCTTTTGTAAGGTATATCAACCAAAAATAATTAAAACTATGTTTAACTTAATTTTCAAAAGGAAATCTATATGTCACTGATGCCTAAAACTCAAAGGCAGTTTACCTTATTGGGTGGATCCCAATTTATTATTACAAACATGATTATCCTTTTGGGGACATAGACAGGTTATCTTATTGGGATCTAGATAGTTTTTTTCATAACTTCTGTTAGTAAAATAAAAGTGAGTAATTAAGTTACAAAAGGAGAACCGACGCTGCTGTGGTGTGAATATTACGTAGAGTGTGTATTATGCTTGAATATTATGTAGAGTAAGTATTATGCTTGAATATTACGTAGAGTGTGTATTATGCGAGAAGGGCCCTTCTCTCGACACCTAGCAGCATCGGTCCCCCCGTCAGACATCTGCAACGCAACTCTATATGTACGACGTGCCAGTTACAATTCTCCCGCGAGAAACAACCACTTTTCGTTCGTTTTTCACCTCTTCCGTGGCTGAAACCACACCCAAATTGGTGATTTACGTGTTTCTAACTCTTAGTTCTATAGATTAATGAGATTACAGACGTGTTATCTTTCATAGTAATAATTTTTGTAGGTATATAGAAATATTTTTGTCTCACAAAAGGCTAATCAAGGCTTAATAATGACAATAATAATGTAATGAACACAATTTTATCGAATTTTTACATTAGTTTTTCACCTTCTAAATTTTAGAGTTTAATTATAAGAAATATATTGGCTTTTATTCTTAAGTGTACCATAAACGTAGTACAAGTCAATAAACTATATTGTAAACCCTAATCAAGATAAAATGTATTAATCTGTATGTCATGTGCTATTTATTTTATAAATTAGCAGCAATTTATATAATTGCCTGTCTGAAAAGTGCATTCAAACGCAACCTGGTGGGCTTGTTTGAAACTAACTGATAGTGAGCTGCAACCTCCATTGCCGGGAGTTCTCGTTGATTATTGTGATTTAAACTTCTCTTAAGAACAATTATTCAAAACTAAAGACGAACAAATATTAAATATATTTGTGTTTAAACCACGCATAACCTTCAAATACCCTAAAAATTATACTCCTAATAAAATACGATATTAAAACATTTGTACAATGTTTTGTTATATTATACCTTCGATTAAAACAAGCATAATGATCTTTCTTCAACTGTATTGAGATAATTTTTTTAATAATCTCTAGTAACACTCCAGTAATAATCTGTCTATTTGTTGATAAATACAGCAAAACTGGGTATTTATCGAATATATTTTAGATTTAAGATGGATATACAGAGTTTCCTAAAAACCCCTAACCAAATCTTACAGGTAATAATCGAAACTATTGTTAAACATTTTTAGTTTTGGCTTCGTTTAGCAGATATCCCTACCTACATTATTTGATTTGGGACCAAATTTGTAGAGACGTGTATTACTATATTTGCTCGAACGAGTTAGTAATACAGACGTATCGGTCAATCGTAACGGGTAGTTTAGGGGGGTTTTGTACCAAAAATGTTGTTTTATGAAATTAAAATCATTTTTGGTTTTATCTTTCACCATTAGAATCAGCTTAAAAACTACACATTTTAGCTGTTTAAGGTTTTGCTCTATATCCAATGGTTAGTGAGATACAAAAAAATCTAAAAACAGTACGTTGTATTTTGGGGCTCCAATGTTAATCTTATGTAGGATAAGGAACAATTCATATTTCACTTATCAATGCATATTTTATTTTATTTATTTTATTTAACCTTGATATTTAGCCTTATGTAGTTGAGATTGATCCCTATATGCTTAAAAATCATAGTATGTGTTTATCATGGCAGTTAACCTGCATTATCTTTTTCGATTTTAATCATATAGAGAAATGGCAAACGTATTTAGCTATGGACAGATGTAAATGAAACTTGGTATAAATGGTCAAAATATTTTTTTACGCTAGAATTACTTACTTTCATTGTTTCTCACAGCAGCAAAAATGCTCACTCTTTCTTATGTTACTCTTAAGGAGAATAGCCAAATTCGAGAATAGGAAAATCGTAACTCTTATATTTATCGACAGATAATGATAAAAATTGCCATATATTAATATGATTATATTATTAATTTGGAAATTCGCTAAGTACGCAGGTCCGCTGCGACGGGGGTATTATCACTCATTCTAATATCACTAAAATTAAAATAATAATGAATAACGCATCTTACTCTTAATATTAATGTTTCATGGTATCGTTCTCAGACATAGCTGGTTCCAAAAGAGTCCATCATGCTGTAAATTGTAATACTGTAGGCCTAGGTGAAAAGTCGTCGAATAGGGTTGAAAGGGAAACGACAATGATAATAAGAATATAGGATGTTCATTAAAGTCGGGGATAAACTTCAAGCGTTGATAGTACTCATCAAAATAAACAAAAAGTATACTATAAACATATGTCAATAAATCCTTCGTTTAGCTGCTAGCCGCCATTTTGTATTTGATACAAAGATCGTTTTATCTGAAGAACTATTTAAACTACAGATACCAAATTTTGCACACATCTTTATTGGCTAAAGAGAAAAATATCCTAAAAGTAGCATTAGGTTTTCTTTAATATTTTCAAAATGGTGGTGGTTAAAATTATTTAAAATTAAATAACAAATAATTAAAAAAGATTTTAATTTTAATTATGAATCTAATGATACTTTTTTGAATGAAATCCGTCCACGGATAAGTGATGAAATGCAATTTTAATGCACTTTTAATACGCACCGCTGCGCGGCCGTGGCGTGTGGGTTTTGTAAGCTAACATTAAAAATGCATTTTTAAAAGTATATAAAGAATGGTAACTACTGACTGAAAAACAAAAATGCAATCAAACAGTTCCTTATTGAAGAAGGGTCCAGCTGATTTCACGATGATTAAAGACCCATAATTTTTTTAAAGGTTATTTTCAAAGAGCCAAGTCCTGAGATAAAAATACATAATTGTTTGAGCCTTGCTCCAGAGGACAACTGGAATTGCGTTAAGCACCATGTCACTATTTCAAGTGTATGTCCATTCCATACTTCAGGGAACTTCAAGTTACCCGATTACTTCAAGAGGTCGATCTAGATCGGCCTTAGCATTATGATCACCCTAATGAGGAAAGCCCCTTATACCCTTACGCCCTTAATGGCGTACTAATCAAAGGTCTAGCCCGGAGTAATGTGCAAAACAGTTCCATTTTAGTCCTAGGAGAGTTTAATGGGTGTCAGTTCTACACTACCGGGTCTCTCTGGTGTGAATTAGCATAAACATCTCCTGCCCACAAAAAAAGCTACTGGAACAACGTCTATGAACGGCTCTTTGACGGCTAGAATTAAAATCTGGTTCGTTCATAACGTTTTAACTGTATATGTGCATAAAAAAATTGTAGCCTATCCATTTTTTTATTCATTCAGTTCCTGGTTAGAGGGTAATTAGAATCTATCTACTTCCGTGACGAAGCCATGGTCTGCTGTTTGTAGCTTTACAGTACATATTGAGAGAAATTTTTAAAATGCTTATTTTTTCAAAATATTATTTTACTAAAACTGTTTCCTGTATTTTGGGTATAATTTGTATTACTTTTTTTGTAAAACTAATATTTTGTTTAAGTTTACAGTTTTAAGTTTTTATTTAAGTTGTACTGTACCTTAGCAAAATCTGTTTCCCACTAGGGTAGATTTTTGCGGAATAAAGTTTGATTAATTTATACTCGAGGCCTAAGTATAGACACCTTATGCGTCAGAAAATCCTTACAGAAAAAATATTCTTTCGACGTGGGATACGCATTTCACTCTTAAAAAAATAAACTAAATAACTAGATTTAGCAGTTGGAATTAATTTTCAAAATCTCAGCGAAAGCGACACAAAGTATGACCCTAAAAGTGGGAACTACAACGTAATGGGTGGTTTAGGCGTTTGTAGTGTATTTCAACCTTAACCAAAAAATAGAAAGAAATGTATTAATTAATTATCAAAGGGAGAACAAAGTCACCAGCTGAGGCGTTGGGGTGCGCTACACAATGTGTAGGGTGAGGTATGGCCTTACTTTTGTAAGGCATTTCAACTAAAAATAATTAAAATTGTGTTTAACTAAATTTTTAATAGAAAGTCCATATGTCACTAATGCCTAAAACTCAAAGACAGTTTATCTTAAGGGGATCTAGATAGTTTTTTTTATTCTGTTAATAAAATCAAAATTAAGTAAATAGGTTACAAAAGGGGAACAAAGTCCGCTGCTGAGGTGTAGGGTCAGATTTAAAGCTTTTTTTTACATCTATATTATGCTTGAATATTATGTAGAGTGTGTATTATGTTTGAATATTACGTAGAGTGTGTATTATGTGAGATATAGAGGAGCTCCTCTTACGACACCTAGCAGCATCGGTCCCCCCGTCAGAGATCTGCAACACAACTCTATATGTATGACGTGCCAGTTACAATTCTCCCGCGAGAAACAACCACTTTTCATCCGTTTTTCACCCCTTCCGCGTCCGAAACCACACCCAAATTGGTGATTTACGTGTTTCTAACTCTTAGTTCTATAGATTAATGAGATTACACACGTGTTATCTTTCATAGTAGTATTTTTTGTAGGTGGAAAGAAAAGTTTTTTGTCCCACAAAAGGCTAGTCAAGGCTTAAATAATGGCCAAAATAATGTAACAAACACAATGTTATCGAATTTTTACATTGGTTTTCCTCCTTCTAAATTTTAGAGTTTAATTATAAGAAATATATTGGCTTTCACATTATTTTTGTACCATAAACATAGTACTAGTCAATAAACTATATTATATACCTAGTCAAGTTAAAATCTATTTATCTGTATGTAATATGCTATTTATTTTATTAACTAGCAGCAATTTATGTAATCGCCTGTCTGAAAAGTGCATTCAAACGCAACCTGGTGGGCTTGTTTGAAACTAACTGATAGTGAGCTGCAACCTCCATTGCCGGGAGTTCTCGTTGTTTATTGTGATTTAAACTTCTCTTAAGAAATATCAAAATGAACAATTATTCAAAACTAAATACGAACAAATAGTGAAGTGACAAAAACAGACTTTTGGCACCAACATCTGTAGTTTAACATCTGTTGGGCATCTTTTGACATCTGTAGTTTCACATTATTCCCGCCATGGTGTAGCATCTCATAAGACTTATAAATTACGTAATTGTAGTGAGAAAGGAATTTATGTAAGGAAGGAAAACAACCATGTTCCATCCTTGTAATGAAATATACTATTTTTAGCTTCTAGATGCCATGGTGTAAAAGAATCTTAGGAACTATCTTACTTACAGAAACGACGACTTCTTAGGAAGTTAAATAATAAGCAAATGTGATAAAAATATTGTTTAACGTACTTTAATATTTTCACTTTTCAAAATGTTTAGTCAAATAACAATCCATTCATACAATGAAAAAGGTTCATACAATGAAACACTAACTTACTTAACCCTCGATACCGGGGCGAGATTCCTGCTAGTGTCTACCTGTGCGAGTGATTTTTCCCCAGCCCAGAACCCGCCGATCTCTTTGCTAAACGGGATTACGGTGTTACTTAACGTGCACTGGTTGCCGACAACCAGCGCTCTGTGGAATTAAGGGGAGTTGAACCGGCCGTAAGGCCTCATGTTGAATTAGCAAACTTTGAGTATCTTTATATTTGTAACCCCTTGAGATACCAAGATGAAATTTTTAACCCTTATTTAGTTGTATTTGATAGACTAGCTGATCTACTTTTATGTCTATCGCAAAAAGAAAAATGTTATGATTTTTTGACTAAACCCTTGGTAAAAATAACAATTATTTTATTTATTTATTATTGTAATGTAGAAAAATTTCAATAAAAAAGCTTCAATTTAGATTTTTCGCGTCTACTATATATATTTACTACAAAATAAAGATTTCAGCACGATATCTTGAATACGTTTTAAAAAACCGGGTCTTTACATGAAAAATCCAATTTTACGGCAAACCACAAGTTATATGAAGTTGTAATGAACAAAGGATGAAAATGAGAGTGCGGAGGTAACTTTTAAAAATATTAAAGTAGGTTGCAGTAAGCTTTTTATATTTAATTTTACATTTTATTGTAAAAAAATATAAAAATAATAAACAAAAAATATCGAAAAAGATTTTTTGCGTTAAAGTTACCTTAAGTTAAGTTGGTAATTTATTGTATAAAAATACCAATAACCAACCAAACTTAACTCTGCAAAATGCTGTTAATATTGCTTTTTTATTTATATTTAGGTCCCAAGTAGCTAGTAACAGAAGTTAGGAAGATATTGACGTTGAGGCGGTTATTGTAAACAAATACCACATGTGTTACGTACTTTTCCGAGTAGAAGTGACTGTGTGGCATTTGTTTCTGTGGCATTAGTTGTCGATGCAATGACTCAGCATACTTTCAGCGTGACAGTGTCAGTAACAATATTGCTTCTGTTTTCTACTGTGCTATACGAGGCGCGCGGGAAAGATCACAGATCTCAGCTAGGGGGCATGTTAATAACACCCCCGTTGTAGCAGACCTGCGTACTCAGTGAATTTGCAAATCGATAATATAAATAAAGGAGTTAGCCTATTCTCTATATGATCAACATGGGAAAAGAGTATGCAGGTTAGCTGCCATGAAACACAGAAACAATGATTTTTAAGCATAAATGGATAGATTTCAACTACGCAAAGCTAAATAAAGTTTAATCCAAAAATATTAATTGATAAGTGAAATATTAGTTTTTCTTTATCCTCCATATGATTAACATTGGAGCCCCAAAATACAACGTAGTTTTTTAAGCTCATTTTTATGATGCAAATATCTGCACCTAAACACAAAAAATAACATGGTCCCGGGCTTAAGTCTTGCCATGAGACCTACGGTAATAGCTTCTTCCCTCAGTGAAATTCGCTAAAAAAGAAAGAAAAGGTATGAGTAAACCGCCATACTTCCTCCCTTAGGTAAATAAAAAATACTACAATCCTTAGTAAAACTATCACAAAATTCCTTAACGTTTATTAAAATGTAATTTAAAAATTTATTATTACAAACATGATTATCCTTTTGGGGACATAGACAGTTTATCTTATTGTGATCTAGATAGTTTTTTTATAACTCCTGTTAATATAAGTAAAATTGAGTAATTAAGATACAAAAGGAGAACCGACGCTGCTGTGGTGTGAATATTACGTAGAGTGTGTATTATGCTTGAATATTATGTAGAGTAAGTATTATGCTTGAATATTACGTAGAGTGTGTATTATGCGAGAAGGGCCCTTCTCTCGACACCTAGCAGCATCGGTCCCCCCGTCAGACATCTGCAACGCAACTCTATATGTATGACGTGCCAGTTACAATTCTCCCGCGAGAAACAACCACTTTTCGTCCGTTTTTCACCCCTTCTGCGGCTGAAACCACATCCAAATTGGTGATTTACGTGTTTCTAACTCTTAGTTCTATAGATTAATGAGATTTCGCACGTGTTATCTTTCATAGTAATAATTTTAGTAGGTATATAGAAATACTTTTCTTCTCACAAAAGGCTAATCAAGGCTTCATAATGGCAATAACAATGTAACAAACACAATGTTGTTGAATTTTTACATTGGTTTTCCACCTTCTAAATTTTAGAATTTAATTATAACAAATATATTGGTTTTTATTCGTTAAGTGTACCATACACGGAGTACTACTCAATAAACTATATTGTAAACCCTAATTTAAGACAAAATACATTAATCTGTATGTCATATGCTATTTATTTTATAAATTAGCAGCAATTTATATAATTGCCTGTCTGAAAAGTGCATTCAAACGCAACCTGGTGGGTTTGTTGGAAACTAACTGATAGTGAGCTGCAACCTCTATTGCCGGGAGTTCTCGTTGATTATTGTGATTTAAACTTCTCTTAAGAACAATTATTCAAAACTAAACACGAACAAATATTCAATAAATCTGATTTTCCACTGATAAACCAAAATAATACAAAAGAATTAGTTTTGTTAAATCCTTATGGGATTTTAATTTTCTAATTTCAAAAAAATTAAATATTTCTAAACCTTAGTTTTGGTAGTTTAACACATCAATATGTTTATAAAGACCTATAAAATAATTTGTATTTGGTATTTTGTTTAAAAAAATCCTTTTCGAGCAAATAAAAGATAATTAAACCAAAAGAATTGGTCGTCCAGTGCTCTTTGGACATTTACTGTCGTCCAGTGCTCTTTGGACATTTCCTGTCGTCCAGTGCTCTTTGGACATTTCCTGTCGTCCAGTGCTCTTTGGACATTTCCTGTCGTCCAGTGCTCTTTGGACATTTCCTGTCGTCCAGTGCTCTATGGACATTTCCTGTCGTCCAGTGCTCTATGGACATTTCCTCTCCACGATTGTTATTTTTATTGCATAAAATTGCATAAAAAATAAACCCAATGCGTCATAATACTATTACCGTTAGAAAAAGGAGACTCTTAGCTTTCATTTCCGTCCTTAAACTAATGGCTTAGCTATGGCTAAACTATAATTGAAAAATCAATAAAATGTCTATGGGAAATTGAGTACAAACTTGCGCACCAACATTTTACAGTTTAAAGTCATTTGATTAAATTGCCAAATTCACAATTTTACTCAAATGATTAAACAGAGGGCAGGATTTAAATAAGATGACGAGTTTACTTTATAGTCGTGTAATGAAACATGCCATATAATTCCATTGCCATGTATACAGGTTAGAAAATAGTTTTTAAATCTTTTAGATTTCAGATGTTTGTTTGCCGACCCTGTAGACAACAAACGTTAACACGTGTAAAAAGTAATACGTGATAACGGTTTACTGAAGCTTGCCATTTCAAAGATTAAATAAGCTAATATAACAATTTTAGAGCTTTTTTATAACTATATGAATATCACTTGGCTCATTGTTAAATTTCCGGAATCTATTTTATAACACAATAAAAACAATTGTATGAAGTAATACATATTTACACTTAAGATAATAAATTTTATAGAACTTTTGTATACCTTGGCTTTTACCTTGTTTTATACTGTCTCATACTACATATCTTTGTAAACAAAATAAGTATGCATATGACTAGGTTATACTTATACTCAGTATAAGGTTCTGTGAATAGAAAAAATTTCAAAATTATAGCAATTAAATATAACAATTTCGATTAATTGTTTTATTGAAATTATTTACGAACAAAATTTCTGTTAAATCTATAGTGAGTCAATTATTTTCTCACACTATATATGTATACATAACATTTTTAAATAAAAAATGGAAATTATTTTACAAAAAGAACAAAGTATTGTAAGTGTCTCCTAAGTAGTCAATTATTTTCTCTTTAAACTATAATATGTATACATTGGAATATTCCTTGTAAAAACATAAAAATTGGAATATATTTTACAAAAGGAGAACAAAGCTGCTGAGTTGTAAGTGTCACTCCTAAGAGTAGAGTCAATTATGTTTCTCTTGCACACTATAATATGTATACATTGGAATATGCCTTGGGTTAAACGTCGTAAAAATTGGAATATTATTTTACAAAAGGAGAACAAAGACCGCTGCTGAGTTGTAAGTGTCACTCCTAAGAGTGGAGTCAATTATGTTTCTCTTGCACACTATAATATGTATACATTGGAATATGCCTTGGGTTAAACGTCGTAAAAATTGGAATATTATTTTACAAAAGGAGAACAAAGACCGCTGCTGAGTTGTAAGTGTCACTCCTAAGAGTGGAGTCAATTATTTTGCTCTTGCACACTATATTATGTATACATCGGGACAGTCCTTGCGTTAAACATCGCCAAAAAATTTGGAATATTATTTTACAAAAAGGAGAACAAAGATCGCCGTTGAGTTGTAAGTGTCACCCCTAGGAGTGGAGTCAATTATGTTTCTCTTGCACACTATAATATGTATACATTGGAATATTCCTTGGGTAAAACGTAGTAAAAAATTGGAATATTATTTTACAAAAGGAGAACAAAGACCGCTGCTGAGTTGTAAGTGTCACTCCTAAGAGTGGAGTCAATTATGTTTCTCTTGCACACTATAATATGTATACATTGGAATATGCCTTGGGTTAAACGTCGTAAAAATTGGAATATTATTTTACAAAAGGAGAACAAAGTCCGCTGCTGAGGTGTAAGTGTTACTCCTAAGAGTTGAGTCACATGTCTTACAAGCTATATTATGTAGGGGATATTACGCATGTTTGTACGGGATGGAGGGGGCCCCTCTCACGACACCTAGCAGCATCGGTCCTCCCGTCAGGCATTTGCAACGCTATTGTATATGTACAGCGACTCAGATACAACTTTCCTGCGAGAACCAATCACTTCTCGTCAGTTTTTCACCCCTTACTCGTCTGAAACCATCCCCAAACTGGTGATTTTCATGTTTGTAGTTTTAAGTTGAATAGATTGACGAAAATCCACACGTAGGATTATGTAAAATAATGGATTTTTATTGGTGAGCATAAACATTTTTTTATCCACAAAAGGCTAATCCGCGCTTTTAAATTAATGTTTACATGGTATATAACGTGATTTTCCAAAGTTCATAATTTTAAGGTTAATAAAAATTGTTTTTAGTAGTTTTATTATATTGTTGATAAGTTTGAAATTAAATATGAGGTACGAATGAACCTCATCTATGTCGTGATTTATATTTTAAAGTAAAAAAATCAATGTGATCAACACTATTTTATTCCAGTATTACCTTCTGAATTATAGAACTAAATAATTTAACATGTATTGTTTTTTTTATTTGTCGAGTATAACGTAAGTCAATAACATCTATTAGATGCCTCTTCAAGTCAAAATGTAATATTATTTGTCTTTTGCAATTTATATTATTAATTAGCTTCATTTATATAAATTCTTGTCTGAAAGATGCATGCAAACGCAACCTATCGGACGTGTTAGCAATTAACAGGTAGAAATCTAAAAACTGCTTTACGGGCAGTGATGTCGGACGCTCCTAATAGTGGAGTCAATTATTTTTTCCTTACACACTATATTATGTTTACATCGGGATACTCCTTGGGTTAAATGTATTAAATAATTATTGCAATATCGTTTTGCAAAAGGAGAACAAAGATCGCTTTTTAGGTGTAAGAGTCACTCCTAAGAGTGGACTCACTTTTTTGATGTTATACTCTATATTATATATACATCGGGGCAATCCTTGGGTTATATGTTACAAAAAAATCTGGAATATTGTTTTATAAAAGTAGAAACATGATCGCTGCTGAGGAGTAAGAATAACTCCTAAGAGTGGACTCACTTTTGTTGGTCTTATACTCTACATTATGTATACATCGGGAAAATCGGGAGTGGAGTCAATTATGTTTCTCTTGCACACTATAATATGTATACATTGGAATATTCCTTGGGTTAAACGTTGTTAAAAATATTGGAATATTATTTTACAAAAGGAGAACAAAGATTACTTTTGAGCTGTAGGGTTAGCAGAGAGTGTAGAGTCTACTCATAGGAGTGGACTCTTTGTTGGTCTTATACTCTATATTATGTAGGGGATATTACACATGTTTGTACAGGATGGAGATGCCCTCTCTTGACAACTACCAGCATCAGTCCTCCGGAGACCATCGCAACGCTATTGTAGATATACATCAATCTGATTACAACTCTCTTGCGAGAGTTGTGTATGATGATAACTATCATCACTTCTCGTCTGTTTTATGCCTTCTTCGGCTGGAACAACCTAGGGAACTACAATTTTAATTTTACAATTTTAATTTGTGATTTTCTTGTTTGTAGCTTTAAGTAAACGTAGCTTTAAGTAAGCTTTAAGTGCTGAAAGTAAACACGTAATATTATGTAAAATAATTAAAACAAATCAATTTAATAATTAAAGAAAAAACCTTTTCCAAATTGTTTAGGGGTTCGTGGGGCGAGGATCATACACACTCTGATGACTGTGAATCAAATGGTAAAGGATTTCTGAGCCCTCAAAAACTTTATCAAATGAATTAATTAGTTTTCTCAAAATTAAGATAACCGAACACTGGTCAACTCAGTGTCCCTGAGGCTATCCGTGGCAAATATCATTGTAACTGGACTCTAGCAGTAGTAGCATTTATCCGTTAAAACCTTTTGGTTCATAACAAATAATTGTTTTCCATCATTTTATTACATTGTTTATAAGTTTGAAGTTATATACACCTAAATTTGAGTTACGGATGAATCTCTTCCATTTCGTGATTTATATTTTTAAGAAAAAAAAGATTATCAATGTGATACACAAAATTATTTCCCAGTATTACCTTACTTACACTTTCTAAATTATCGAGCTTAATAATTAAACATATATTGTTTTTGTTTATTTCGTACAATGTAAGCGTTATATAGGCACAATAAGTTTTATTATATGCCTCTTGAAGTCAACATGTATTAATTAATGTAATTAATGTATTATTAATGTATTGTCCTGTTCGATTAATTTAATTTATTAGCTGAATTTATATAAATTCTTGCCTGAAGGATGCATACAAACGCAACCTATCGGACGTGTTATCGATTATTAGGTAGCAAGCTCTAACGTGTAAGCAATTACTGTAATAGGCCTAAGTAGCGAGCTCCAAACTGCGTTACCGGCAAATGTTATTTATGTGATAGGTATTATGACAAGAATTATAGTATATATGTATTTATATTCTGCACTAAATGTGAAGAAACATTCAGTATATTTATGCTTTAAAACATATTAAGTTCAGATACCGAAATGAAATTCACGTATTAGATGAAAGTTAAAGAATATGCATGACATTTTTATGATATAACCCTTGAGTAAAACATATATGGTAAAAAACTTATCAAAACTCAAATGTTTGAATCGAAAGCAATTTCCAAAAATCCCCTAGCAAGCATTTTGTGAGTATAGAATAACGCAAACATTTAGGTGCAGCGTTTAAAATGAACTAAAAGCACATTCAAAAAAGATTTTGAGTTGACATAAGCTCCTTTTTAAATATTTTTGTTTTTTGTTATTTTTGTCAGTTAAGTTTTACTATTTATTATTAGTGTATTTATTATTTATTTATTGATTGTGACTCTGAAAAACAGTTTGTACTGAGAGTCGCTTAGTAATATTGTTTCGCATCAATAATATAGTCACAATAAAATACTGTTTTGTAGATTCAAGTGACTACTCCAATTGACCATTAGGCTATATGTTCCCTGCCAAGGTAGGTTATTACAGGAGAAAAACGTTTTTTTAACCTAGCTGGAGAACCATGACTCCCCCAAAGTCAAGAGAAGGGCCTACTTCATGACCTTTTATGGGCAACCAACTGAGTGCGTCCTTATCCGTCTAACATTTTCATAATTTTATTTCTATCTCACTTGAGCCTATTCTATCTCTGACAGTCCTAAGATCCCTGCCTGAAAATACCTCACTAAACAACATTAATCCTAACTAAAAAGTCTACGAAAAGGTTTAAAATACAACTTTCCTCGAGAAAGAAATAAACCTAACAAATACCAGCTTACTTTCATCGGGAAAGTTGTATTTCTTATAATTTAGTACCGGACTTTAAGCCAAAATAAATTACTTGGTCGAACGGAACATCCTCGATAATCTCGACCTGTGAACAATGGAGGGTTGAGCACTGCGGCGCTCCACTACAAAGAGGGAATTATTGTTTTGCGCTGTTGGTAACACTACATGCCCTTCCTGTTCCATAATCTCTTATTGTTGTAATTGTAATCGGACGCCTGGTGGTGCAAGGTGTTTTTGAGCATAAATTGTTTAATTTATTTTCTACATGATCAACAGAAATTATATTTGTTAAACAGGTGACATAAAGTACTGTTAACGTTTTTATTACCTGGAACATTAATGAATAAGAAAGTTTTAAATTAAATATGCCAATGCATACGCTGTCAAGCCTAGCTTTAGACAAGAATCTGCAGGACTTGGTGGAATTATATTTATTCTTAAGCGATGATCATAATCTTAATAAACTATCATCACTCTCTAATAACCGTGTTGTTTTGATATGTTTCCCTGTTAACCCCAAAACGTAAATTCATGACAAATTGTATGATAATTTATCACTATTTAATGCTTTCTTTAGCTTTTTTTAGAAACTGTGATCAGTCACTCAGGCTTTGTGTTGAAGGTCTGTGTAAAAGGCCTTTGTGTATGAAGTATATATAGATTTCATATCGGTACTCTCAGTTTAACGATTACATATCGATTACAGTATAAGTCTAGTTGTGCAATATTGTTACTGTATATAACGGTAGTTTAAGATAATAATTGTTTTAAATTTAACTTACTTAACTAGAATCAGCAAAACAGTTATATGCTATATAGTAAATGCTACTAATGAATCATTTATTTGTGAATGATATATACAGTCAATATTGTTCTTAAAAGTTTCAGCTTTAAAAAAGGAACGAGTTTTTTAACGGATTTATATGGTGATGGTCAAATTATTAGTTAAATTATCGCTTTGCCACAAAATTAAATGAAATCTTTTTGACATGTAAAAGCCCCTAACTTTTGAACAGTTTGTGTTACAGATTTGTGGGCGATGTCTTAATATTTGGGACTTCTATAACCTATAAACCATGTAAATCATGAAATTTTTATTTAAATCGTTGGAGGGGATTTTGACAAATTCGTATTTTTCACATTTTTTAATATTTTCAGGTGCACTCTACCCTTAAAAATATCAGTTTAGTAGAAACAATAATGATGGCATATGGCCAAAATGCATCCGTTGTCCAAAATTCATTAAAATGGGATGACCAGTGTGGTCTCGGGGTCTGTACACGGATAGACAGACAACAAAAACAACACTTACTCAATAAGATATGTATATGGGAAGAAAGTAAAAATAAATTAACAGAAAAGCCAAAAAATTACTCTCATATAAATTTCTCTCTGTCTCTTCTTCCATAACGCTAAACAAGGTCTTTGTAACGTTTCTCTATAAAACAAGAGAAATTAACCAACAGAAATAACTAGCAGTAAAATTTAAGTCAATATTAGTTTGTTTACAGTGATCATTGATTTTAAACCTAAACGATGTTTTATTAATGATATAACTAATGTATCTATTAAATTATCTATTATTAATTAATTTATTTATTTTGTACTCTTGTCTGATTTAGTTGGGTCAAAAATCTATTTTCCCTTATTGTTTTTCTTTTACTTATTTGATATCAGGTGAACATCAATTCATTACTAATAAGTTTTTATTACGTCACACAACATGTATAATGGACAGACTAACATTACATAAAGTGATTTGGGAGACAACTACAAAAAACCAATGAAACCTGAAATTGTAGCAAAAAACATGCTGCTTGGTGCTTATAACCACTGAACTACCAAACCAAATTAATATGCATTATTGTTTTTAATACTCATTGTTTATATACATTAATTTACTAAAACCTTTCGAAAGAAAAATGAACGCGATTCATTTTACCGTAATGAAAGAGATATTTCCTTTCAAATGTGAAATGTTTGGCAAAGGCCAGCAACGAAACCCTAGGGAGGATCAGGGCAAGAAACCAAGAAATCAAAGTCCAATCAAAGTTGGATCACTCCGCCCCAACCAACAACCCCTCGTCCAGGGGGAGGTTTTTATTTTGTCTGCAAATACAAACATAATTTTTTATAAAACTCTTTGATATGTTCAGAGAAATACAGTATATGGTTTTAATATCTAGTAGTGGGATGGAATGTTTTGTAAACAAACCTTTCGTAGGGTAATTGAATAATTGATATTTTGAATCATAAAAATATCAATTATCTAAGTCTATCTTATAAGTCTTTGTAGAAAAATTATAATTGATTATAAACCCACAATTTTGAATATTAACCTAATGAAAAGTGAAACTATATTATTTGATAGCCAAACAATGGTTTACTATTAATATCAAACAATGTTAATGTTAGCAAGTTAAAAAAATGATGGTAACCCTTAACTGCTATTGTCGGGTCAAATTTGACTCAAAAGATTTTGTTTTTACTGTAGTGGCAGTACTGCTGCTCGTAGAAACCCGTGATACCGCACGTTCCCAATCTTCAACGGGTGGACTGCGCGTCAGTTGACCTTGAAAGGTTGCCACTGAGAATTATATTTTGGAAACTATTTACAGCCCGGTACTTTTTTATCCTGACGATAGTGTTAGTGTCACCTTTTTCTGTTGTAGGAAATATATCGTGATTGTTTTTATCATTTTTTCGCCATGGATAACCATCAAACGGAGGCATAATGATACAAATACATCAACAGTGATTTAAGTGAAGAGGAAACTATCGATATTGAGCATGAAAGTGAAAATGCAATGAAGTTTGGTGAAGGTGAAGAACCTAAGGGGGTTCAGGTCTATTGTGATGAATGCATTAATGACTGAAAATCATGTCTTTAAGAACTAGTTTACGAGTTCATCAAATAGTTTTTATAAGTGTAAGTTAAGTTTTTTTGTTTCCAGATCTAAAATTTGGGGATATACAATTTTGTTCATACAACTAACATAGTTAATAATTCTTTCTGTTAATACCCTTTTAGACACATTTTATATTAATAATTAATCTTTGTAAAATTATAATCATTTTTGTAAAATGTTTTTAAAAACCTCCATTTCCTTGCACTCCTGTATTTCCCACTGTTTGAATTATATTATAAATACTATTTTTTGTTATATAAAATATTTTTATCTAATGATTCAATTACATGTTTTCAGAAAGTTGTTTTAGAAAATTGATAGAAGTTCATTTACAGATATAAGAAATTACTTGAAAATATTTGATTAAAATTACCCAAAAATAGTGTAAACGTGACCTAAACTCAGCAGGATAGCTGACTAAACAGGATAGCAGTTTAGAGTTAATGTACCTGCCCATAACTTCCGCATGCTATATTGCTTTCCTCAGTACATGTTATTCAATGCAGTAGACTATAAGAATTCATTTTGAATATTGTATAAGTTTATGAATCTAGACACCACCGACAAGTTACGAACTTGTAGGGGCCATGTCATATCATACTTTATGTATACAAATAGATAAATTGATGTAAATAAAAGATATAAAATCCTTTTGATATTGGCTAAACAAATTTGTACACATTTAATTATATAGACATAAGTTGAAATAGAATATGAAGTCATTTAGAATAATTTAAACTTCCTACTTTTCTAATACAAAGTATAAGTATGTTAAATTAAATATGTGTATATAAATTTTTAGTTATTTGAATTTTAAGGCTATGAAGCTAATGCTAGGAAGATATTTTTTATAAAAATATGTAACATAATATTCACTGTTCATTGTGAATAACCGAATCAATTAGATTTGTTCGATGCGTTCCAGATATGCCTAGATATGTTAGATGTGTCTAATTATTCATATTTTTAACTCTGTAATTTATCAGTATTAAAGTTTAATCAATTTAAAAAAACCAAACAAAAGTTTTATCTATATTTTTAGTAACTGTTAGGATATTATATTTTGCAATTCTAGTAAGATTTTATTTGAAACCATCCCGTGTGTGTCTTTAACAAAAAAATAAGAAGTGTGCCTTTTAAAAATAATCTCATGAATTTTTATTTGTACGAGCTACATGTACTTTCATTGTACTTAATTTAGTTATTCCTTGTATCTTTAATATCAACTTACATCTTAAGCTACTTGAAACACTTTGAAAATAAACTTTATATTTTTGGTAAATCTAAAATACAACATATACTATATACCAATGAACTGAACATTAATTATCAACACAAACCATAATTTCGATACGTTGAGATATTAGGTATACAAGCACTCTTAATGTATTCAAATTGGTCACCACAAATGCATAAATAAGGTAATACAGACGATAATTAATTGTTGATTAACTACATTTTTATACGTTTATACATAGTTTGCTGGTGATAAACAATTTTTATTTGTCAAATAGGTTCAAAAACGTAAATTTTTGAATAAATATTTTTTTTAAATCTCCATCGTATCAAATCTGCATTTAAAAAATATTTCTTCTCATCCCAGAACTGTTTAAGTTCATATTTTCGAACTGCGCGGGCGCGGCACCGGAGACAATGCTTCATTCCCAGCTTTTGTGAGGGCGCATGCATGCGCTAGCCGCACACTACCCTTTATCTGGACCTCGCAGCACCCTCTTTGTTGATTCAACTATTGTGTTTCTCTATCAAATTTTTTGTTTCCACTTTCGATCCTCAATGGGGGAAATCAAAATATATTCACATTCTATGGGAGAAACGTCAGCAATACAAAGCCGATATTTTTACACAAAAAAATTATGGAGGAGTAAAATCATTTGTTTTGATTTGCTACAACTAAACTTGTTTTTATAATTTTGCTAGTCTAGTGATTAGCGACTTTGAATCTTCTGCAAGAGGTCACAAGCTCAAATCCTCCAATGCCCATTTTGGTTTGGGCCACTTTTCCGAAAAGCTATCATATTAATCGTATGCAGAAATGGCGAAATATTTCGTTTTAGCCCTATAAAACAATATTAATGTTTTGACACCATTATCAATCACTTGATTGTCAAAAAAAGATAGTCAAGTTGTCAAATTAAATATAAAATAATTATCTCGGGAGTTACATTAATATTTTTTCGAGAAATTATAACTACCACGTAGTTATATATCTGACGGTTAACAAGTATTGATTTTTATGAAATATAAATGAAAAATATAATTCTTTAGATTACCACTTTACCCTAAATTCGACACCTCAACCATATTTCTATGACATCGAGTGATCATTAACGCTGTCGCATAATCATCATTTTTCTTGTGGAACTAAAATCAAAGATGGCGGATGTACTGCAGACACTTAAATCTGCTTTCATTTCAATTTGCTTTGCTTGAATAAAATAGCATGCTACTGGTGTGGATAAAAGCTTCAAAGTTAATAACGTAATTTTATGGTCCTAAAATATACGGTGCTATTGTAAAATATAGCAAAGTGTCTGTCTGCAAGATACTGGCAATTTGACGAGGGAAACTCAACAACATCATGGTCAAAGGTTACTTAAACAATAATTATGTGAGATGATGTCTGATGAATCATCTAATCTTTTCTCTTTTGTTTTCTAGTCTTGAAAGGAAAAATGTCATATGGGAAATCGCTTTACTTTAATCACTGGACAAGGCCATTTCACGAACAATTTAAATACTCAATAGATCATTCGTGATGATCAGGCTTTGGAACTGTTCCTTGGAGACTGCAAACATATTCTTCTACTGTAATTGCAAAAGACTTAGGGGTAAAGAGAAGGACCATTCTTATAGTCTTGAAAGGGAACATTTAGACGCCTCGTTGCTCTGATCACCAGACGATGGCACCACAGGAAAATGGATCAATCGTGATGATCAGGATTGCTGGCTTTAGAATTGTTCCTTGGAGACATCCAAGCATATCCTCGTAATAGCGAACGACTATGGGTAAGGAGAAGGGCCATTCTTGGTCTTGTACAACTGGTGAAGTATTCGATGAATGGCGATGAGATTTTCGAAGGTGAGGTATCGGGAAAAGATGGGCCTAGTCAAGAACAAAGACATCGGCTTCCTCACCTCGCTCATTAAGGGAGCCCTGTAAGCTCCTTAATACCTACTTGCTGTTGTTGATTGGGGGGATTTGGAGGCCGAGGCCTTAGCCCAACAGCTCTCCTTCCAACAACATAACCTTCCAGCAGGTGCGTCTCAACCGAAGCATATTGCACTAGACACGAGACAATTAAAATTTTCTGTTCGTTATGTACGTTTTACAAAAACACCTTTTCAAGAATCATACATTTATTACCATTTATTAGACAAAGCATTTATTGTATAAAGAATAATTGCCATGTTGAAATCAACAGTTGTCATTAATAATCATTAAACAAAAGAGTAATTAAAAACCTAGAACTAGAAAACCCTAGAACATAATAAATGAATATTTGGACAGTAATCAACAAGTGATAGCAGGAACAATAAATTAAAACTATATACTAAAAACACAAGTTGAAAGACTTAAGAATTACTCCATATTATAAGAATGGTCGAGAACCTGCCAATGCTATTTTTTAAAGCTTTATAATCTAATATGAGGACAGCTTTGAGTAATTTGTTTTTGATAAATTTCAAGCCAAATATTTTATAGCTGTCTTTGGTTTTACTCAGCATAAAAAAACATACATCAATGCTATCTCTATGTCTAATACTCGTGGTATGATAGGCCCTAGTGACTTGGGCTTCAATATTCTTAAAATAAATAGCAAAATAATATGGTATTTAAATAAACAACGGATAAGATATCAAAATCAATAAAAATTGGTCGACAGTGGTAATATAGATTTACTTATGTCATAAGACGCATTTTTCGTATAACGACTTTACCCAATATTACCCCAAAAAATGAGCATTGCTATATGTGGAGAGCAATACAAAAATAAATTTCTTTTTTATCTCGGATTTGCATGAATTTTCGAATACAGCATACGGTTACATTACCCAATAACACCCCATAAAAAGGGGGGTTTGGCTGGCAAGAAGGAGGGTTGTTTTTGATAAATTTCCTAAAATGTTTGAACTTTAAGTAAAAAATTGTGTGAAAGCAAATTTGATAAAGTTTAAACGCTGTAATTTTAATAAGCATTAAATAATGTGATAGTTTTAATAAATTTACATATCATTTAGTCTGCGTTAAAAGAAAAGAGTATGTATAAGTTCCCATATATCAAATATTTATTAAATATCCCCTCAATTAATTTACCTCTAATCTATTCACTTTTTGTTTTAATCTAAAATATTGAAACATCTTTGTAATTCACAAGTAAAACTTGAATTACTTATTATTGTTGATGTATTATTTTATCTCTGCAAATGTGCCATTATTAAAGTAGTAGAATTTTCTTTAAAGTAAAATATGATTGTTTTAATTTTCCGAAAGTAAAACAATTAATTGAAATTTTGTAGCGTACATAAATATAGACTTACCAGATAAAGTTATAAACCAGATTTTGTCACAGTATTTCATCATGCTACGCATCTATGCTTAATTTAAAATATAAGGCTCGATTTTTCACCCATACTCCATCAGATGAGTATTGTGGCTCCAAAGTGTTTAATCATTTGAATATATAAGTGCCCAATTAGAGGCAGTTATAGAAATTACTAAACATTTCTTTATTTATTTGGTTTTAATCCTCATAACAAATGTATAAGTTTACATAATTTACGAAATACAAAGAGGCCGAAATCCAGAATGAAAAGCAATTCTCAGTCCGGTTTCCTGGTTTTACCTAACTCACCGTAATAGTGTTTCAGTGGGTTGGTTGGTTTGATTCGTCTGGTAAAGTAAATCCAATATTACACAGCCTTATCGAATAGGAAATTGATATGTGTTTACATTTTAACAGGTGTTATTTGTACTTGTGAATTTGTTATCAAAATCCGCAGTGACGATGTTGATAACAATTTCATTAATTAAGATCTAAAATAATATAGCACTATTCGTGTCATTATTATTTTTTGGCAAAAAAATTATTTTATTAAATGATTTTACTATCGTCATTAAAAGCAGCTTGAAAAATTAACAAATTAAATTTTCAAATCTCTACGACCAATGCTTCCAGGAAGTAATTAAATTTACAAATCCGTGGTAAACGTAGAACGTTGTCTGAGAGCGCCCAATGTTGTTCCTATGGAATATATTTAAGAAAATCAACTTCTTCCTTATTTCTCAACCGTTTTCCATGAAAATTGGTATGCAGTGTAAGGTTACATAACCCAACAAAACTCACTAAAATAGGTTTGTTATTACCGAGTGGGAAGGGGGACGTTAGGTCCCAAAAGAATTATAACAATATTTTAAACTTGTTTTTCTGGTTTTTGGTTTAAGAAATTGGATGACCATTTTGAAAACAATGAATATTTAAATGGTATTTAAAATTCCAGTTATATCCTATTCGTATAAACTGCCCTGTTGATGTTTTGGTTACAAACAATTTTAGAATCTTAAACCTGTTAAATTAATTCATACATTATATCAAATATTGACTGTGAGTTTTCTAAGGCAAATATTATCCTGTGTTTTTACTGAAGTATATTTTATACTTCAATATATTTAATTAAATTTGATACATACAGCTTTAGATAGATTAAAGAATAGTAATTTATATTTCAAAAATTATTTTTTACTGAATAAACACGTTTACTGTATCGATTACTTAATTTTATTCTTCAAAGATACTTTACTAGCCTTTATTAAGAAAACTCATCATCATAAATTTACTTCTTAGATTTGCTTATTGTTTATCTTTGTAATTTTAACAATATTATGCAAAAGATATATATTATTTTACAAAATTTCTTATTGAACTATAAGTTTGTGATGAAAGTTTACTTTACATAAGCTAATTAAAAGTTGCGTTTGCATGCGTTTAGTTTTTTATCAATATAAACAGTATTTCGTAAAGTATTCTCCAGAAGGTTATTTTCTGTTGTGTTTCCATGCTATCGGATATCTGAAGTAAAGTAATTTGAAATTTAAAGCTATTGTCTCATATAAACAAATAAAGGATTATATTTACTTAAATCATGAGAAATTTTATTGTTTTAGAACTGATGAATTTGTTTATGGAAAATGGTGTTAGTGATTTTAAGAATCGTTTTATTGAATACCTTTTGTGCAGCAACAACTATGAGTGTAAGTTTATTTTCCTTAACTATAATTAATAGATTCAAAAAATATCTCTTGTGAATTTTCCTTAAGACTCATAAGTATGCTCCTTTAGCTCCTTTTATTCCTCCCTTCCTTCCTCCCTCCTAAGGAAGCTCCTTTTATCTTATTAGGAAAGGCTTAGTTTTCAAATCAGTAGTATGAATATGTATTGTACGTCTTATTCTTTTATATAGTTATTCTACGTTAGTTTAAAGTGAGAGGAGAGAAGGGTTTTATGGAATAGTCGAGTAATTTGGAATACAGCGTTTTGTATCTATTTGGTGCTGCTATTGCGCGGGAATGACATAAACTACTAATTAACAATCCCATGATGCATTTTAGTAGAATTTGACCGCTTGGTGTTGTTCTACGTCTCACTACAGAAAAGAGTTCATTTTATGATCTTCAAACGTTTTTGAAGGTAATTTTTCAAACATTTAAGTATAATATTATTTATTTGGCTTTAACATCGTTTAAAGCGTAATCTACACTAAGAAACGGTTTGATGACGTGAGAGCGGTTTAAATTACTTTGCTTAGTTGGTCAATGTAAAGGTTAATTTTCCAAGATGGCGTGTCGGGTATTATGGAATGCTAGGTAGGTATCCTATCTACCCTACCTCATATTACTCAACGTAAATGTATGGTAGTTCATATAACCCAACAAGGTTTATTTAGTTAAAAATAAATATGAAAAAAGAAATAAACCCGAAAAAACCCGTAGTCTAGAAATTAAAATTAGTTCACCTTAATTTGACCGTAGCAGAGAAAGATGATAGTAGTTGTGTCTTTTGTAAAACCTAAATTTGAACGAAAAAGTCTTAACATTTTTTTCAGGCATTTCATATGAAATTAATATGATTTTTCTAATCATAAATAAATGGTTAATGTCTAGTGTATTTAGTTGTATTTTCCTATTCCATACCACCCGAATATACCATATTGACCTCCTTTTTTATGAAACGTATTTGAACTTTGATGTTAATAAAACTACTACAAATATTTTTACTATATAAAGCTCCTTACACGGTATGTCCTTATGTAGTTATAGTATATACTCATGGTAATATTGGAGTTTTTTACGATACATCTTTGAAGTTAATTACAAAAATGTAAATGGTATTCCAAAATACCCTCCTCTCATCTATATTCTAATCGCAGTAAATATATAACTGTTTCGATATGTTCTCTCGGACATTTTCTAAAACACTTAACATTTTGTATTTTAAATTGTTTCGGTAAAAACACTCACAAAATCCTTAAAATACCTTACCATCACCTTTCCTAAAAAGTGATATTCTTCATCCAATTCACCCCATTTAATAAATATTTGGCTAAACTCAAAAGCTCATTTGTTAGTTGAATCAATTCACACAACAGAAAATAAGATTTCATCGATGGCTAAAGTAAATACAGGTCTGTACAGTGTATATGCACCCAAATGAATAATTTTCATGTTTAATCTCCTTCCCTCATTCGGTATAAACTTTAATCAAAATTACCAATTATAAATTACAGAATCAGTGGTCCATCTCAACTTTCCACATTTCTCTGTAATTAGTTACTCCGCAGCTTGATAAAATTTCGTTTAAGCAAACATAAATTACACAGACGTTTTATTTTCAAGACTGGCAAAAGGTTTTTATTATTCGCGTATTTAGGATAGTTACACTGCGCACATTTTAAGTCGAAATTAGTTATGTTGTCCATGAAACTTAGACTAGTTTTTCCTTTATTGTAAATTTTCAATCATATTTTTATGTTATAGTAAAATTTTACTTTGAAATATTAACCAAGTTAAAAAATAAGGGGTTGGTTTACATTTAAAATTGAGGTAATGAACTAGCACTTTTATCGGTTTTGAGGCTTTAAGGTCGTTGATAAATCACACTCTAGAAATAATGTTATTATTTATACATCAATGCACCTCATCGGCTTTAAACTACAGTTAAAACAAAACATTAATTTTAACGCATCTTTTTTTAAACTCATAGAACGTGTTCCCATAAAAATTGAACATTAATTTATAACTGCATACGAAATTTGTAATAATGATAAAACATGCTCAACTAAAACTGAAAAGTGTTTTGGTAACTAATCAAAAAATGATATTTGACACCACGATTTGAATAGTTTTAAACAAAAACCTATGCAAAATATTTGTGACGTAACAGTTTTACAAACCATATTCTCAAACTTTCGTTAGTTCGATAAGTATTTAAATCTAATTAGAATTTTGAATACATTTTTTCATACTTTACCAAATCAACAAAATTTATTCGATTGCATATGCAAACCTGTTTAAAAACACATTTAAACACACATTTTAATATAAAATAATTACTACTACTTAGAAACAACGTCATCATTGAATGCAAACATTTCATGAACCTGAAAGAATTAAATATTTTAAGCACAGAAGGTGTATGGAATATTGTATGGATTGTGATTAGGAAGTTAATGAATTGAATATTAAAAATATATACTGTACTTAATTGGAAATAATGGATTAAAAAGGTTGACGTGATAAATGTAAAAAAATTGGTATTACATTTTTTACTTAAATTTTGTACTCAACGTATTTTTCAGATACAAATTCTGGATGTGGAATATTCTGGACCCAAACAATTTAATCGATAAACGGGTTTACTACTATCGTGGTGTAAAATATCGATACAAATTGGTTAATAGTTGTCCTCGCTAGTAGGTCAAAATGATATGCATGTTAGTGGCTTACGTGTGAGGTAATCCTTCAAGCGACTGAGTAGTCGAGACACAACACTGATGTCCTGATGTCCTGATGTCCTGTCTCCTACGTGCGAGGACCAACACTGTGCCGGCTGCCGGGACCTGATCCTGCTGTCCTGGGTTCTGCTGGCGCATGCGCAACCCACCCCCAGCTTGCAATCCTTTGCAGATTCACCCACCTACCCACCTACCCACCTACCCACCTATCCACCGACCCACCGACCCACCGGGAATTTCCTCCCGGATAATATAAACGATTATTACGACTTCAAGGTTACCGAAGCTTTATCCAATTCTTATGTCCGCGTATTATATCTGTATTTATCTCCGCATTGTTTAAGGTCTGGTCATCCGGAGATCTGACACAGAGAAACACAAGCAGGGGTTTCGTTGTCAAAAGAAATCTCTCCGTTGGTTAAGCTCAGATTTCATTATCGCAAATAGTTCATAAAGCTTTGGACACTTTATACAGCTCCATCCGGTTCCAGAACTAGACTTAGACCGACCTTCACCCTATTCTCCTAAATAAATCCGGCCTATTATTACTATCAGATATACGTTATTTTGAAAATTATGAATTTACTGGATGAGGTTTAATAAAGCAATCCAATAGCTAAATGTTTAACTACACGACTTATCCCCACACTTTAAATATGGAATTTGCTTAAATTTAAATTTCACTCAGGAGTATAATTTCAGATTTTTCAGTATGGCCGCCATTTCTAAAATGGCGGCTAGCTAAAAAAATCTCTTATAGAACACTCTGTATTTTATTATGGGGTTGGATTTTACTCTCTAAAATAAAATGTTTTTGTTATTGGGCGTTTTAAAAAAATTAGAAAATTAAAAAAATTATTTTATAAATGACTTTAAAAATAATGTTGTGCTTAATGTAAGCTATCCCAGACTTGCTGTCATTGCTATTGCATTTAGTTGTTTGGTGAAAAAGAGTTTTGATTTTTAATTTACGTAAAATTATATATTAGTTGGATCTTAACTATTTAATATAAAAATTCAAGAAGGAAAATTAATTTTACATTGAGTCAAATATTTGAATTTTAATATACCGAAACATAGTTTAGCTTTATTAAAAAAATCTTTATTTTTGATTATCATTCCTTAACCCCTTGCCCTTGTCCCCTTTTTATTGTTATAGTTAGGTTTTCCTCCTAAAATTATATGAACAGTCTGCTACACTGTCAATTTTGTTGTTTTCTACAAATAAACTACTATTTTCATCAAAAACTAATAGAGACATTTTTAGTGATCATTTTATGACATATCTATAGCACAAAAATATTACTGCATAGCTTCAGAAAAAAACTTATGGTAAAATTATTATTTGACATTTCAGTTTTATATTTAAACATTTATTTTGTATTGTAAATTTACATTACATTATTATTGGACTGCGATGGTGGTGTCGTCTGTAATCCAGCTACTTGTAGGTCACGTAGTGTGGACTGTTGTGAGCGATATTCGGTGGGTGTAGTGTTCTCTTGTGTGGAATAACGTCCGCACTATTGAGTACTGCGTTAATCCGCAAAGACCATCCTCATAATTAGATCAATTCGTAATTCAGAGGCCGTGGTTCGGATTCCAAGTTAAACTGTAGGTCCATTAGTTGCTATCGGCTGTTGGGCTATTAATTAACAGCCCTATCTAAGGAACATGTCAGCCTTAGACAGTAACAAGACTACAAGATCGCGCCATAATCATCTTACACTCAATCCTCATTCATACTTGGCTTAAAATACCTACATTGTGTATGGTAGCCATTTAAATAATCTAATCTAATATAAAATTAGTAATATAATGTAGCTAATTAGTTATAGAAAATACCTGATATGAGTTTAGATGTTGACAATATTATTTTTTGAGAAAAGTGTACCTAATTTTCGTTAAGTTTAACATTACAAGTATAGGCCCTCCCTATGCCTATTAATACAGTGAATAAATTAATGAATTTATTCTAATAAAATAATTAATTTAATAATTTTATTCTAATAATATTAGAATTCATTGTAATAAAATACAATTAAAAAAATTAATTAATTAATTAACTAAGAACTAAAATGAAAGTAACTGTAACATCAAAAAACGAATGAAGGTATTTTTGTACATTTAATTTTAAGTTATTTCACGTAAACCATAATTTAAATTTTGAAAGTTGACTATTGACATCAGAGATTACTAGTTTTTTACTTTATTCATTATTCATACCTTGATGTGTATTGTATACTTTGTTTGTAGTAGGATCAGAATTTTTTTGTAGAAACAGTTTTTTAATACTACCACATTAGTTTTAGCAATTTCTGAAAAATATTTTTAATTAATTTTATTTTTATTCCTATGACTTATTCTGTGTTCCCCTATAGAATTCAGAAGAGGTAAAAGATAATGTTATAGTTTTAAATAGGTAGTACACAAACATGTTTTAAGCCAGAATGGTGGTTTATAGTGCGCTCACCAATGGAAGCTGAACTAACATATTTTGTGGCTAAGTTGTGACTATTTTCACGATAAAAAATTACATAATTTATAAAAGGCATATTTTTTACGATGACTGGAAACTTTCAGGTTTACTGGTTAAGTTCAAGACAATCTTAAAAGCTTAAATTAGTTGATGTTTCGTAAAATGTACAATGGAAGATTATTCAATCAAAAATGCAGTTTAAGCTTACTAAAACATGTAATGTAATGAAGTTTAAAAAAGCGAAATAAGAAGGTTCACAAAATAATTAAAAAATATGATTTCAACTAAATGTTTGACGTGGAAGCGCAAAACTATTTTTCAATAAGTAAATGTTGATTATTTTTGTAGATTTTATTTTAAAAGCATTTCCAAGTCGTTTTAAATAAACAAAAACAATAAAGTACACAGTTACATTATTCTACGACCCGGACATGAAATATTTCCATGTTGTAAGCCCAAGGGACAACCTCATATGCTCGTACAGACGTGGAAATTCAGCGACCAAATATCTCTAATGTGCAATTGAGTGTAATATACACAATAAAAAACAAAATATACAAAACAACCTATTTATTTTCTATTTTGTATATTTAAGTTTATTTTTTATTGTGTATATTTTGTTTATAATTTATGATAAGTTTATGTTTATGATCATATTTATATTTAGAGGCAGGTTAAGTGAAAGAAAGGGCCATGTGGCCCTAACTTTTCCTGTTTAAAGAAGGAGTTTTTTCATTACATTTCATAGAGATAAGGTTTACCCGCTTCGTAGACCATAGTCACCGGTTTGATCCTGGCAAATGTTAGAGTGGTTACTTAATGGAACTAGCTGCCTATTCATTAATGACGCCGGCAAATAAATCATTTAGTATTTGTCAGTAAAGGTTCTGCATATGGCGTCAAATCCACTTAACATATCTACTACACTTAACCTTAATTCATTTTTATATAATTAAATATCCACCCACCCACTATGGTTGGTACCTTACGAATCAACGTGAGTATGAATACGGTTGCCGTTTTTTGAAAACTACAAATTTTAAAACTATTTGATGAACCGATACGAGACAATGTTAAAGTTAAATAACAGTGAAAACATTTTTAAATAATTCCTTGGTACTCCCTAAAGTCCATCAAGCTGTACATGAATGGTTTTTAGCTCCACGTTTTGAAAGGTACCTATAATTTAAAAACAAGTATTATTCATAAACTGACATCATTTCTTTTTTAAGTGTCTTGAAAAAGATATTACTGTTTTAACAGTACACTTATTATTTTAAAACACTATTTATTTTATGTCCTTAACAAATATTTTAAAAATACACACTAAATATTTTTCACTCTATTTTTACAAGTTTAAAGTTTTGACGTTTTAAGTTTTTAAAAACTTTATTTTGAGGGCTGTCCAGATTTCCCACTCCATGGTCGAATTATTAGGCAAAGACTGTTATTTATCTTTGTAACGGTTAAAATATAATTGTATACATTTTGTTTTTTGATTTAGTATCTTAGAGTTCTATTATCTCGTATACTGAATTTTTTCTTGGTCTATTTTGTAGTTTAATGACCTAATTTCACCTAGGATAGTGTAAACAATTAATTTAATTTTTTTTCAATCCACTTACTGATTATGTTGCCATTTTATAAATTTTTTAAATCACCTTTAATGTTTACGTTTTAAGTGGCAGTTTAGAGATTTACATTTTTTACTCAATATTTAAACACTCCGAAAGTCATGAACTGTTTTCAACTTAAGTTCAGGGTCAGATGTGATCTCTCAGAAAGGTTACTATAAAATAGGCAAATAGGTACCTCAGTATAAGTTACTAAAACTATGTAAGCCACTAAACCAAAAACAAAATGTATAAAGGTATAGTTTAATCCCTAAAAAGAAATAACCGTCTTTAGTAAAATAATTTGGCCAGCACGGTAAAACTAATATTTTCAAAGACATTTGAAAGCCAATAACTAGAACCTGCACATTTATACATATTTTCATAGAGAAGTTGAACACAAATGCCTTCTTTAGTATAAAAAACATACAGAAATAGAAATAAGAGCCAATTCGTCTTTCCTTGGATGTGAAAGGTAAAAAACTTAGTATTTCATAATTAAAATAACTGTATATTCATATATAAATATAATTCATTTATATGGAATATATAATCTAGAAAGCGTTGGAACTTTGATCCATAAAATATATTCACTGATGTTTTGGTGTTCGAACTTCATGTAATTATGCTACGTTCAACAATTCCACAACTTGTACTCTTCTTCCATCATAATCAACTACGTTGTTGCTTGGATTTGTTTAAATAATTCACATCCAAGAGCACGTTGTGTCTTTTGCATCTAGCTCTTCTTCAGATGTGCTTCTTCATTAAATCAAAAGAACAAAGGGCTAACTCTCTGTCGCCCTATCCGGGTGAATTAATTCTCCCTTATCTCCCCTCCCAGACTTCCACCCTACTGTGAATCAACCGACTGTAATTAATTTTTAATTTGCCGTTTTTATCACAGCAAAAAGTTAGTTTCACTGATGAGAGAACAGTGACATCAGAAATTATAAGATAATTATTAATATAGTAGATTCCTCTTTCATGGGTATTATGTAATGGTATACAATTCTATTTCAGTGAGGGTTAAATGCTAGAGATTTGTTTAACCACTTACGTCAAAAATGGGGAGTTTTAAAGACAGATATAATAAAAACGGTAACAAATCACTACATCGTGAGATATGTCTAGATACGAAAAGAAGTTCAACTCTTGGTTTTGAAAAGGATACGATATTGCGATCAGCTAAGATAATTTTTATTTCAAAATCAGATTTTTTGTCTTTTATTTGTAAACACGATCCATGATAAGAATTGGAGAGTGATATTTTTAAGGTTTACCTTTACCATTTTTTAAGTAGACTTGTGAAAAAGAAACATTCCGTCACTTAGCAACAATTCGTTAATGTTCAAAAAAGTTGTTACCACGATATTTTAATAATATAATTTTCGAATCATTCATCATGACTTTACCATTTTACAGGGTGTATATAAAGTCCCGCCTGAGTTTAGAATTTCGTAATGAGATAAATAAATAAGAGGTAGATCAACACTACACCTTAAAATCTTCTTTTTGAAGGAACTGTCAGTTTTCTGTCTTATCGTAGGGACGCCCTGATATGAGTGAGAAAGAAATCTTAAATATGAGTATAAGTATCACTATATATATAGGTATCAATATACTTATCACTTTAAAGGGTTTATGTAGCAGAGCTTCATGCTGGTAAAAAATGGCGGCGTTTTGTTTAGGATTAACATTTTGAGATCTTGTTTCAGGCGGTGTATTACAAGTAAAAGTTACGACTCCCCAAAAAATGTTGGCCATTCAAACTTGACGTGACCTAATATTTGATGAATTGAATTTGAATTTCCCGTAACTCTTTATATATATAAGGATCTATCTGTGTCCCAGCAAACTCGCGTGGAACTAGTACAGACAAATTGTAATTTAAGGCGGACGATCTTTGAGTGTGAGTGGTTAATATGAAGAAAGGATGAAATTTAAATTATCAATAAGTAAATAATTCCTATTATATCCTAGAAAACGACTGAATCTTTGGAACATAATGATTTTATTGCTAACCTAGTGGTTAGCGTCTTGGACTTTAGTACTACAAGAGGTCTCGAGCTCTGAACCCGGAACGTCCATTTGGGTTTGGACTGATTTTCTAAAAAGGAACCAATTTAAGAAATCTCTAGTGTAGTTACAAGAAAAAAACAAAAATATATGTTTGAGTCTATGTTGAACGTAACGTAGCTTACCATAAATCTAAGGACTATGAGATAAACCCAAGTTGTAGGAGTTTGTTATATTTATTTACTATTTGTATGGTACACTGGTCGCTCAGAACATCTTAATCCTTAATGACAATGCCTACACGACAAGCATTGTAAATAATACTATTCCATAAAATAATACAATAACGAAAAGTATATCATACTCTCGGCGAGACTTTGGCGCCCGTAGCCTTTAATGATTGAATTTGTGTCCAAAATGGAATATCGTTACCACGATAATCTCTGGATACATTACAGGGGTTGCGAGGGATCAAGGCAAGGCTTGTATGCAATATTGGACGTATATGTGATGGGAAGGGACAGGTGACGAGATGGGGGTGAATATGTAATTGCAGAATACGCCGAGACCCGCGACGGGATCGAGAAACATATGTTCTTGCTCGACACCACGTGACGACAACCGCTTCATCCTCAGTGGTGAATAAATATTTTTGACCGTAGCTTTTTGGAATCTAGTGATCGAACAGAATGGTCTACGATAAAATTTAAATGACCATTGGAACAAGAAACAAGAAGTTTAACTTAAAACTAATTATTTGACCATATTTCCTATCTTCCCGCCACCCTTTTATTTCGTATAACTTTAAAAAAAATTTTGTTACAAAACTTAATTTTAGCTCTAGAGGCCGAATAGAAGATCCTAGATGAAAGGAAATAGGGACTATTTTTTTAAACTTTTTTAAGATCTAAAACTTTAGTCGTGTAATATTTTCTAGGATCTCTTCAACTTCCTTGGCTCAAATTCAAAGTCAAAATGATATTTATTGAAGAAAAAAATGTTACGAAATAAGTTATACACATTTTCAGATATTTGATAATAGAAAACAACAGAAATAGTTGATAATAGAAATGGCAGGTTGATAGCAGGAAATAGAAATATGAATAGTAGGTGGTTGATAGCACTTATCTTTTCAAAAATTGATCTTTATGTGGATTTAGTTGCCATATTACGTTAGGGCTATGGTCAGTGATTCGACTCTTGACTTGTTAGGTACAACAGCAACGTAATGTACACCTACTAATAGACGCTATTGGTATTAAGGACAAGAATACTTGTGTGATACTAAATATCGTTCCACCAAAAAAAGCCTTACAAAAGGTGCATCAGAATTCGTAACACAAGGACATATAGGGCACTAGAACTTAACCAACATCAGGACTTCTACCCCACCAATATTGAACCGACACAACTATGGAGGCCTGGGGTCAATTACTTGTACTACTCGTATATTTATAACCATCTTATTCTTCTTTTTATTTAATATAGCTTGTAAAATTTAAAACAGGGTTTTACAAAATTATCAATGTAAATATTTTCCTTATATGATATTTATATGGGATAGGGTGTTTCCGTTGAGATTTGTGATAACGACGCCAGGATTTATACAACACCAAGGAGAAATATTACAAATTAAATAAATTAAATCCGTACTTCTGCCACACCAACAATGAGCCGACACCTAATGAGTGATCAAAGTCCTGCTCCTGACATATTCATACTCGAGGAGGATAACCATCCTGCTCTTATGGTACTTATTGCAGTCGTTACCTCCATTCATCCTAGAATAAAATATGTCCCAATCTCAGACGTTGTGATCTGACATCAGTAATTTTGGGGTAATGAAATGCCAAAATGGTTAGGAGCTTATTACATACATAAATAAAGTATACGTTTTTTAATAAAACAAAAGCTTATTTCTACCACAGCATCTTTCACTGCACTTGATAATATACTATTAAAATACGAAATGGTGAAAACTGGCAGTGGCGTAAGTTGGGTAATGCATCAAAACAGCATTATATCATCCTGCATTATGATTCCTACAATATTTTACACGTAACGGAGCACTTTCGAATCTCTAAAAGGACTACTTTTCAGGAGAAGTATATTCTCTTGTTACTTACGAATACCAAGTGTGCAGCGTCGGTAAGTTGACAGATATCTATGGATTTCTCTTTCATCACGCCTATTGTAAATATTTAGTTTTATATACTCATGAATGTGAATAGTTTTCTGGTACGGTTGTGCTGACGATAATAATAATAAATAATAATAATAATAATAATAATAATAATAATAATAATAATAATAATAATAATAATAATAATAATAATAATAATATGACGATAATCATACGAAAAAATAATAACCCGTTACAGAAGATCAACATACTAATTGATCATACAAATCAATAGATCATATAAGATTAATATATCACAAGTTTGATCAATATATTTCAATAAATTTTCCTTGTGCACTTTCTGTAAAACTGACAAATTATTTGGGATTATTGTCTGCTCCTATTACGTATGGTTCCTGAATTTGTATTTTTGCTCTAGATAATTCTGTATACACCAATGTGAAACAAAAAACAATTTACAATTTTGTGCTGTCTTTTGTGCACGCAAAATAGAAGTGAATTAGATGAATTTGACGTATACATTATTCAAATATGCCAATAAAAATTACTTAATTTTTAAAATAAAAATCAATCATAAATTAGTTCCTTAAAATATTCCTGTTTCTCCTCGACGTGTCAGTATGAATTCAAAAAATCTTTATTCATGAAATAAACATATCCACAAACAAGTCTCATGCTTCATGTAAGGTTTGCGTGGGAACATATACCTTTAAAAAATATCTATTACAATCATACACATGCAGCATCTTGTTCAGTCCATTCTCAGTTTAAGATTTTTCACCAATATTCAGGGGAGGTCACCAAAACATAGTAATATACTACAGTATAGAAGGTATAATAGTTACAACAACAACACCACCAAAAATTTAAAAACAAATTAATTTACTATGCATTTCACAAAAAATAAATAACAAATATGAAACCATAAAACTTATTCAACAAATAAGCCAACAAGGGATAGACTAATAAATATGTAAATAAATCTCTGAAATAATCAACAACAATAAATATATATAAAATTATATATTAGTAACATTGCTGTAGGATACTAAATACAACGCAGCATTTTTATAACTCTTAAACATCAGTTATCAATGCCTTGACACTCAATGTTCAGTTAGTTACACAGTATATTAAAGTAATGGTTTTATTTTGTTGCCCTATCAGGGAGTTTTTCATGAACACAAAAATAAATTTAATTCAATCACAGTTCAAAATAAAAAAAACACATGTTCATTTAATGGGAATTACCAACACGACCACTTTCATTGGCTGTGCACACTATGTTACTTGTAGTGCTCCTCAATGCTAGTAATCCAATTTATAGAACTCCTGTATACGTACTAATAATTTAGTTTGTACATTGCTTGGAATTATAATATTTTTGGCAATTTCTATACGTTTACGACCCCGTAACGCCGAAATAGGTCTTATATCAAATATTGTCCGTCTCTGTAACGCAAAACCATGCAACGAGACCACGTACAGTTTATGAAACTTATTTTCCTTATTCTATACCTTTTTGAGAAGGTGCTGTTAACATTAAACCGACCCAAGCATTATGGGAATAAAATAATACGCTATCAAAAATCCAGTTTAGAGCTGTATTAGACATAAAGGATGTCTGCTAAGTCCGTCATCAAACTTGATGATGTGGTTCATTGGGTAAAAATAAGCAAAGGTCCTATGGGGGTATTTCCTAAAACTCATACTTAGCCAGATATCCATCATTTTCCAGTTTTATAGAATATTTTACATCTCATTAATTTTTAAATCTATTATCTTGAAACTTGGCATGTGTCTTTAAATAGTAAAAACCTAATTTAGACAAATATATCAATGCAATTAAATTTTTTATTACAAAATGACTGTCATTTAAATTATTTAAATAAAATAACTTTAAAAGTATATTATTAAGAAAATGTTATGTCAAATCTACTTGCGTACCTAGTGAAATCAAAAATATGAAAATTAACGAAGGTTAAGTACCTACCAGTATTATGTGTGTTCGTGAATCTTTTTCCTTACACAGAATCCCTCAACCCGTACAAAGGACTATCATACTGTTCGTGTTAAATATTGATAACACCCAAAACATTCTTTAAACTAAAAATTACTCATTTTAAGAGAAGAGGCAAATACAATAATCTTTGATAAACTATAGTGTGATAAACCTTCTGGGAGGTGAGATGTAACTCAAATTTGATTTTAACAACTGACCCATTCCAAACAGAAATTGTATCAATAAAACCAACATTTCAGGCTTCTCATGTTTTACACGATATGAGACAGAATTAATAATTTTATATTAGGAAAAAATTTCACTGCAGAATTTTTTAAACTATTAAAAAAGTTTATATTATTAAGAAGCTATAAACATTAGATATACAGAATAGTAAATAGTGATCAAACAGCCTAATAGGTAGCTTGTATTACAGTAAAATAGGGTAAACAAAACTAAAACCGCCTTGAGCTTGAAAGGAGAGGGAGCCAATAAAAAAATTCTGAAAAGCCTAAACCTGCACATGAGAGCGTAAGGAATATTTTATGTAAGTTGGGAGCTTTAACACAACTGTAAAACTTGGCTTTACCTCATACTCTAATTTTAATTCAGTTGGCAAGACTTGAGTTGGGCCTTATAAAACATTTCCAAATGTAAAAGATAAAGGTCTTACTGTGTTTTTTACTCAATACACAATTCATTATTGACTGTTTTTATTACACCTCGCTGTGAAATCCAACAAGATTTGTGTCAAGTTTGAATAAATGTTTCTTCGCCATGCTTACTAAATATAATATTTAGACCTGACTTTATTGAAATAACAATTTACTGTTTATCTAAAGATGAGAAATATGGTAACAATATCAAATGTAGGCGGAAACATTGACACTCCTTCTTTTTTGTAAGGGGACGGAACGCTACTGTTGGGAAATCAGTGGAAGAATAAAATTTGTAGATAGCCTTTTATTTGGACCCCTCGTGCATTTGTGATATACTTCAACCCCCATGTAATATGTCGTACCCTCTGAGGCCTTTATTCCATTTAGTTTGTAATTCGATGGTGAAAACTATAAGGAATGGTTATTTTGATTGTTCCAAAATAACCGGATTTTTAATTATGTCATAGAATAACTATAGTATACGTAGAAGTCTTGCTGTTGCAAGGAAAGAACGCGGCTTTACTACTTCCATTTGGACGGCGTTGTCGCAAAACTTATACCTACTACTTACTATCTGTTACATTCTAAAATGAATTATTGTAGAATGTGATAGTTCATGGTATTAAATTCATACCGGCTTATTAGCATTACGAAAACCCCGTTCTCCTTACGAGTGTGATGGTCCGTCTATTTGTACATTAACACTTTATGATTATTTACACTGTTTTTCAGTTTTACAGTAAAATTCTAAGCTATAAGTTAAGCCATTTAAAATAGTCAGTATTATAAATATTTACCTAAGTTTACGTGTAGCCTTCAAAGAAGGAAAACGGTTCCAAATTTTGTAATGAATTCATTTTAGTTTAATTCAACAAAAGTTAAAGAAATACTTATAAAACTAGAAATACATTTCTACTTTTTCCCTTTATTCATAGTATATGGAGAAAGTGTTACTTTTGCCAAAACTTTAGAATTTGAGTGAGTGTTGATACATCCGTTTTGTATTTGAGAGTAGGGTAAGAATTAAATGAAAAATTAACGAACTTTTAGTTTGAACAGAAGATGACCAGTATCAGTGCTGCCATTTGGAAAAACAAAACAAAACTAAATAACGTAGCTTAGATATATGCATCTGTATAAACACGTTTATACAATCAAAATATAAACTCAGTATAACGAGGACAGAAAGATATTTTTAAGATTGAGGACGGAACATATCTGGGGAATCAGAAGACAGAAGAAAAAATGTGGGAGAAACTGATTGCGGAAGAGGAAGGTGACCCTTGGGAAAAGGTATACAGGATTATTACGGAGAGAACAAAGACAAGACAAGACAAAGACAAGTATGCTAAGAGAACAAATATGCTAATTTGGAAAGCTTAGAAAAAGATGATGTGACCCTGACAGAAACTTTTCAAGAGACGCTGCACAGGATGATTGAAGGACTGTTGCCCGACGACTGGGGAGATGAGGAGGCAGAAGAATAGAGGGAAATAAGAAGAAGGATGACGGAGGAGAGTAGAGGTGTTCATCGAATATCCTCCAGTTCACTTTCCTCAGGCAGTATGTTCCTTGTCTCTGTTCATTTTGAGTTAATCGGTTTCCTTGTTCATCTTCGTCTTGATTAGCCTGTGATTGATTAGCCTAGCCTTGATTAGCCTAGGACTTACTGTCTGGCGTGAAATCTTAAGAATTCATTCCATGGAGGTGTCCAAATAACCTATATAAGCCAATAAGGGGATTCTTCAGAGGCCGAAACGTCACGTGAAATCTGGAAAAGAAGAAGTAAGCAAAAATATCACGAATTTGTAGTTTTTAATCCGGTTTTAATAATGGTAGTCAAATTATATTATAATTTTTTTATTTTAGCAGAAATATATAAAAAAACTTAAAACCAAAAATCGAAAAATACTACGAGAATTTAATTGAAAATTTAATCAATAGTCTCGTCTCTCGGCTTTTGCACATCCTCACGCGCACATACGTACATACACACACACACACACACACACACACACACACACACACACACACACACACACACACACACACGCACGCACACAAGCACGCACACGGCAGAGATCACTTTGCACTTTTTTCGATTCAGGGGATATAATTAATCCAAAAAAAACTCAAATTCAAAAATTCTTTCGAAAACAATGCTTTCTCCTTGTAATAGTGTATAGGATTCAACTTTGAGTAATTATACTTGTGTAGTTTAAACCTAATTTCAAATACATTAAGCTACATGTTATCACGACTATTACAGATTCAGTTTCAAGCTGGAAAAGACTACAACGACATAAGCACCCACCTGGGATTTCCGTCTCAACTATATCACTTAGGATAATTGTCCACGAAAGACCATTTTAGCTAATTAAACTCTTGGAGTAAACTTTAAATATTTTTATTGAACTGGTTGTTAGATGATAAAACTATTTTACTGAAACGTTTGTAAAATTTATGTATTAACACAGAATACATTTAAGGATCTTAACTGCCTAAAAAGTTTTGGATCAAATTGATGTATGTTTCATCTCGGTAACATACCTAAAAGATAATATTATTTCAAAGAAAAATTCAGCAAAGAGGAAACCATTTGGAACCCCGTGCGACAGTCACATGAAATATTGGCACATTGCGATCCCTGCGGGGCCATCCCTACAGGAGGGTGAGTCATATAAACACGGAAACTACGGCGCTGCGCCGCCTCCTATTGTGTCTGGGGAGACAGAGGCTACTGAGCGCACCCTCGTAGAAATAGAGGTAAAACTATACTGTACTCGTATATACAGCGATGGCTCAACGTATCTGTTAAAACGACAACTCTAGTGTAAAACTTACATTTCGACGAATCATTGCACTGACATGTAAATGTGCAATTGTTCCAAGAACAATTTTATTAATTACACAGTGACAAGAACTTTAAGGAGGTTTGGCCGTATCTTCCCAATTTTAAATTTGTTTTTAAAGACCCATTAAAAAACTACCAAACTTTCAAAACAATAAATGTTTTTTATTGATAAGATAAAATTCTTAAATATCTTATAATGACCTATTATAAGATATTTAAGAATCTAACACGGGGATTTTTGAGACCTAATTATTTTGCAAAATGTAAAAAACGTTTTTGTAAACTCTTATCACAAAAACAATAAAAGTATATATTTTTCAATATGACTTACAAAAACTAACACTAAAAATATAAAAGTTTGTGTTAAAGATTGAATCATCACAGAAGAGAACGTTAAAAAAAGTCCAATCTGTATCACATAGGCCAATACTTTCTGAGATAGTGGGTATTTTATTAAATAAATTCATTTTTTGGAGAAAACAACAAATAAGATTGTTTATACATATATATCTGACCTTACTAAAAGTATTACTGAAAGGTAAAGAACTTATTTCTACAGTACATAAATTATTGATAGAGGGTTTTTTAATTAACTCTTAAATATACGTGCATGTAAACTGACCCTTAGAACCCCCTTGGATATAAACTTATATCGTTACCTTTCATAGTCTTGTAGAATTGAAGTTTTGATTTGCAATGTACTTCACCTCGACCCTTCATCTTAAGGGAAGAATGAAATTAAATGTTTTTCAATATAACATTATTTATACTTAACACACATGCATAGAAATAAAGAATTCTCTCAAAAACTCAGTTTTGAGCAATATTATACATATTTCCCCAATATTTACAGAACATGTGATCCATATAACTGATTTCATAGAAAATAAACATTTAATTTATCTGATTGTAAGCTAATGCTCAATGTTTTTCTTTTGTATTTATCTGTCTAAGATTTAAGGTTTTGTATATTGCCATTATAATACAGCACTATCTTTCTTCTATTCTGTGCTCTATAATGAGAATTGAAACTCACCTGTAACCTTAGTTTATTTTTCTAATCCGTATACAATAAATATATAGATTTAATTAAGTTTTGATAACTTACAATACAAATTCTTCTTGGTGGATTATTGTAGCCCAGTACGTCTAAGGACCAATCAAACATTTATATTATAGGTGAAATAAGTTATTGATTATTAGCTTACACAATGATAACAAAATGAGACAAAATATATTTTTACAATAAGAATTTTCAAGAAAGGTATATATATTTCTAGATATGCAGAATGGACTATTTTCTTACGAACAATGTTTTATGAAGCTAATTATGAAGCAACGTTATAAAGCTAATTAAAGTAGGCCTATGTTCTTACAGTTTTCAAGTATATTATTTCAGTTCTTAGTACTTACAATATCTACGTGGTTCTAAGAGTAATCCATCAAACCAACTACCTACAAATTATGACGCACAATTTTAAATCAAAGTAAAACCCTAACTTCACAGTCTAGCCACATAAACAATATCAAAGTTCTCTCAAAATAAAATTTACCTAAACTTAAACCGTCCCTCCATATAATGTAACTGAATATTTTAATGTAATTAGCATAATTATTACAGTCATAATATAGGGGTGTAGTTCACAGATATTTGTTCCTAAGAAGGAGTAAGAGAATCACGAAGCAGACAATACGGTCTTTAACCATTATACCGCAAGATGTTAAGGGAAGGACTAGTCAAGTCTCGTGGACCCCCTCAGGCCCTCATACCACCAAATCTTAATTAATTCCCCTTATCTCCCCTACTAGATTCCTCCTATACTAAATCAGGGCGTTTCAAATTTCTAGTATTTGCTACCCATTGGTTAATTCCATCAATTAAGTCTAGGGAAAGTTATAGAGGGGCGGAGTTAGGTAAAGTTACTAACTGATAAAATTACCAACCTTTCACTTTTAATATTAAGACAATACACACTTTGAGTCGTGCTAGTTTGTGTACTTAAAATGTGAAAGCATAAAATAGGATTACTGTGATTATGCTTATTAATGCCTATAAATGATATATAATTCAAAACCGAATTTTATCTATGACAATTAAAGGCAACTACGGAAATATTCTAAATGTATGTTAAATTTTGTCGTTTCTAATAATAATTAGTAAACGTATATATTTTAGTTTAGTCAATAAAATCTACATTCAAATTTACATGTGTAATTTAAAGATATTATACATTATCATCTATTCTTATCCAATTTTAACAGTAATTTATATCATTTTTACAAATAAAGCAAACTAAAGATGATCTTAAGTCTATATGTTTAAATAGAATTATTTTTAAATAGACAGTACTTAAAGTCAGTTCATTGTTATGAGAAGGAAATATAATTTATATTTTAGGTGAAAATATCTCTAAAGATGAGGGGAAATTACTCCCTCCCCAAGCCTTTTGGTAAATATGTATATGTTTATCGTTTATAGTTATCAAACATTAAGCTTTACCCAGTATACAAACTAATTACAAATTATATTGAGAGTTAAAATACAAAAAAATGTTTTAGTGCGATACTAGTACAGAATACGACCGCTGCCGTATCCATATCAACGTTGCAACTGTTACAGAACCCCAAATCGAAATACTCTACATCATAAATATTCTTCTTTACCTTTTGAAGAAAAATGAGCGTACAATAGCACACAAACACTTTTTTCTTGTATTTCTCAAACCCCCTTCAACAAGGGGATATTTCCCCCCTCGGAAGTCATGACCCCCCAACAAATGACCTCTGCCCATGAAAGCCATCTTCTACTTTCATCTAATTTACTCAGTAGTTTTACTTCATTTCTATAAGGAATTCAAGCTAAATATGACCTTTAAGTTTATATTAGTCTGTTTGCAGTGATTTTTTAACCTCGTAATGTTAGCCCTCCGAATCACACAGGTAAATTTAAATTCATAATTGGTTTGAATACCTTGTAGTCAACGTCCTCCTATAGTGCTATGTTTTCTCCACAGCTACGAGGATCCAAGGTTCCTACAACTAAATATTCAAAAACGTTAAACCAAATAATTTGCCTACTCTCAGCATCCGAAATTAAATCAAGCAGTCACCAACCCCCAGCCACCCATCTTGAGAGGAATGACCAAGATTAACAAACCCAAACACCCCGATCAGACCACTGGTAAATTTCATCCATCGCCGGCATATAAAATTGATAAAACATTTGATACAATTATTAGACTGGAGGTTGTTCTTGGGAACAGTCATAGTGTCAGAAATACATTGTATACAGTAAACCAACAACGACAGCCAAACCATATGTTCTAATCTTTCTTTATTAATTTGAGTAATTTGATAAATTATACCAAAAAATCCCGTTTCAAATGGTTACAGATACACAGTACAAAAATTCATACAGCTTTAAAAACAACACAAACCATATTATATATTTCACATCCTATAAATACAATATAGTTCATAAATAATTTACCAGACTACAATTTCCTCTCAGCCAATCATAATCGCCGATTTCAATTGATTACAACAATTCCGATATTAATTCTTCAAACATGCAATATTTAAAAGAAATTTTAATATACAGGGCCGTCAAAAAAGAACTACAAAACGTACTGAATGAACAAAAAGGCTTCAGATCTAACATAGTATAGGAGTCGAAAATATAATCAACAGAGTGGTCAGTCTAACAAACATCAACAAATGGTAGGGGATGGTGAGAACAAAGGACCATACACAGCCCTGATAACAGTGTTAACGCCAATCTAGACTAACTCCTCGTACGCGTTGCGCGTCAATACTGATACCAGTAGTAATGCTTTTCTAATTGTGTATGTATTCGTGTTTGTGTTCTTTCACTTTTTTTGTATTTGTAAATTATTATCTAAGTATTGACTAAGTCCGTTAGACGAACTTGACGCCCTGTAGTACACACCTGATGAAGAACCCCTTCGGATTGAAACTGCAGTTGGAGGAAAAAACACAGCATAATAAGAATCACATTAACAGTAAGGTGTTTAAACCATTTATAAATATTTTAACCAGCAAGTAGTAGAGATAGGTATCATTCTTTGTTTGAAATTCATTATTGGTGATGGTGGCTTTATGTTATTTATATTTTTATTACGGAAATTGTCCATCACGATTTAAGTAAAACGAAGTTTCACGACATTTCGCGATCTGGATTTCGATCCCGTCCTCAGGCGAGATAGTACCTAAAACATAACAAGATTAGTACCTAATCCGGACTATGGTGGTATTAAGCAGAAAACAACAACGTTTTTAAGCAGTCAAAAAACTTACAAACACTACCATTCCTAACAACTACGCACACAAGAAACAAAACACGTCAATTTGTTAAAAGACTTAAACACAGCTGAATAAGAGTGATAATTCATATTCAGTTCTTATTCAGCGTCTCCTATTCAGTTGTCTTTAAGTCTTTGTTACGAGTGACAAGTTATGAGTGACGTTTTTCAGCTTTACACAGGCTAATTGTGTTATGTTTTAGGTACTAGCTCACTTGAGGACCGAATCAGACTCAAGAATTCGAAACGTCGTGAAACATTGTTTTACTTAAAATAGTGATGGAAATGTCATTAGTAAAAATCTAAATACCATAGGTATTATAAAATAGGTACTATACATAATTATGTAGTATTATATTGGATATACACTTGTTATTTGAGGCAAAAATCTACTACTGTACCTAAAATACTACATCTATTGAAAAATAAACCCTAATAGAAAGTTAGAATAGATGTTAGGAATAAAGTCTTGGTAAGTAGCAATGACAGCCCTCATGATTTCGAATAAAAGAAATGAGAATAAATCAAGTTCCCCTGGCCTTTTCTGCACCACTTTGAGAACGCTACTTCAGGGAAATCAGTGAAAGGATGATAACCTGCAGATAGCGTTCCTTACCACCTTTTTGTTGACATGTAATGGAAAACAACCCCTTTCAAACAAGATTGCATTGGAATATATAAATAAATTCCTTTATACAAATTCTTAAGGTATTACACTTATTTTTAATAACTATGAATTTCAATAAAATGTTTCTTATCATCCTAATTTTTCCCTCTTTTAAGTGTTATAAATTAATTTTCTTTAACTAAAAGCTACAACTTATTGATTTTAAACATTCAGAATTATTCGATACTTAAGTATAAGCAACAATAATACAAATGATATACATTTTAATAAAATTTATGATTTTATTTAAAACTTATTAGGAAAATAAATACGCCATGTCCACTTGGTCCAGTGTTGCTTAACGATATTTTTCCATAGATTTATTGGAAAAATATCACAATTGAATTTTATCTCCAATAGAATTGTTCTATCACCTATATAAGTTAAGACAATTGTATAGGAAACGGAATTATAGGGATACGGAATAGTACTATGGGGCTCTGCTTCCCAGTCCTCATCAATTCGAGTTTTTAGATTACAAAAAAGAGCTATCCGCATCATGTCCGGTGTAAACAGACGGACATCCTGCCGGACATTATTTAAAAACATGAATATTCTTACATTACCGTCCATTTACATATTTGAAATGTTGTGTTTTTATAAATTTAAATGTAACAATCATGTAACTGGTGCTGAAGTTCATGGTTATAATACTCGTCACCGTCAAAATCATAGGCAGGCCACCCACAGATTGGAGCTTGCGGGATCCCTTCCGGAAATCATCGGGCCAAAACTGTATAATCATTTGCCAGATAATATTAAGACCGCACAGTCATCTGGACTATTCAAGTCTAAATTGAAAAAAACTTTTAATTGAGGGAGTTTTTTACTCAGTTGGTGAGTTTTTGAATACTTAATCTTTACAACTGTACCACCTTTTTTGTAGTTTTTTGTAGTTTGTCTTTTGAATAGTTTATATATATATATATATATGTACAAATTTTATAATAATTAGGATATTGTAATAGGTTTGCACTGCTTTTGTATGTTGACGTTTGTAATACAATTTGTTGAATTGTCGCTTACATTAAAGGAATTTGAATTTGAATTTGAATTATTATACCAATAATTAACAGAATATCGAACAATATATCTTCTTTTAGTGGTTACAAATCTATGTCAATGAAAATAGAGTTTAGTTTGTACGTTGCTTGGAATTGTTACATTTTTAGTTTTTCCGTTTAATGTTCTCAAAAAACTGAAATAAGTTTGATCTCATAATTCATTTGTTTATTAAGTGCCGCGCCGGCACTTGGGCCTGGCGCGGCACCATTGGCGGGAGGGGGTGGTCAGAAAAAGGAATGTTTCTGCGAACATTACGTCTGTTGTCTTGTTGGAGTTTGCGTCTCCAAATGAAGACTAATAAGAACCGGATCTGTTAAGACAAAACTCAGGAATTCCCAAGTTTGTCCTGAAATTTTCATGTATATTTTTATGTATCAGAACTGAAGCCAATTAACCGTTATTTGTGATTTTTAAGTTAAATCTTTTATTAGATTATACGCATATTGTTTTATTTTGGTTCGTTTTAGCACAAATTAAAAAACCAAAACATTGTGTATTCACACTAACTTTTACTAATGCCGGCATCAGCATATCGTATTTTTTAATGTGTGCCAGCGCCTTCACGCGGACCGCGCTGTCAGGTAATGCAACCCGCATGACTAAAGGTAATGTCTTTGGCATAGGTTAGTAGAGAATTTCCAACGATTAGTCAAGTGCCAGATTAAGCTGTGACTACCTGTGCAATGGTGGGAGGACCCACATAAAGTAAACGGTGATCGGCTTGGATGGAATTTGACGGCATTTGTAGGCTTGGTTGGGATTGCAGTGGGCAGTGGGCACCTCTTTTGCTTTTTTACGATTGGTTGAAGGGAAAAGGCACGTTTAAAACCTTCAGTTTCTTTGGTGTTTATTAATTGTTTGAAAACATAAACAATATTTTAAATCCAAAACATTGAAAAGTCAAAAGACTAAACAATTTAGTATTTTGAATTATTTGTAGTATTATTATTATTACTATTAATTATTATTAGTTTACACCTATTGATTCCAGGGAAAAGCTAAAAATGTATTTTCCTCAGTAGACAAAGAATTGTCTAAAAGCCCGCAATGCTTAAGAAAATTTTTAAACACTAAAAAACCCAATTTATTTCTAATGTGTCAACCCTTTTTATGAAACTGTCTGGTTTTTCACTGATACCATCCACCCATTCACAATATTTTACTTAAAAAACTACATTTTTAAATTTGGAAACAATAATTAACTTAAGGGTTCGCTATTCTTTCAAACGTCGAACAGAAAACTTCTAGCTGTCGTAGGTACGTCTTGACCTATAGAGTTTAATTAGGTTAATTTTTGACAAAAGTAAAAAATAATATAAATTAAAATAAAATAGCAAAAATAAGACTTAAATCCTGTGTAAAAATTTACGGGTGTCAGACCATTACTAAGCTTCCCAAAGTCGAAATGAAATAGCTGTATGATAAAAAATTCAAAATTTTGGGCTGAGAGTCACCCGACGACACTTCGTAAGTGCCGCACCTGAAGATCAACTCCGGTGCGGTCCCGCCCCCCCAGGCGCCACAGGAGGTTCACCCACGGAAGGACCGTAGCGATCCAAACAGCCGGCCTCCAAGTAGCTGGATTACAAGAGTACGCCACGACTCCCGGCCAAGAGTCTGAGGACAAGGCGCCTGCTTGGGTTGTTAGTACTAGCGTTCGCTGCCAGGTGGTGTTGTCTACCCCAATCAAAACGCGTCTTGGTGCTTATTTATACGTTATATGACCTGTTGTTTACGCGATATAACGTGCGTACGACACTGATTATTGTAGAGGTTTAGAAGACTCTACTTAAAACCCAGTTATAATCAAGTTAATAATGTATAGTGAACGGAATTTGGTAGAGGATAAAAGTTATATTCAGTTTTTACATCCTATTTTAATAAACACTTTTGTGGTTCCTTCAATCTATATAAGTTAAATTCTATTAGAGTTTTTCCCTGAATTGCTTGTAATTAATGTATTATTGGTTATACTGTACTGACGTTTTACATCCTAAAAAGCCGAAATGGGTCTTATCTCAATTTCTCTCCGTCCATTTGTATCGCTATAGAAGACATTTAGTTTGCGTTCGTCTCCTATTGAATATGAGTACCATTTTGATGAAACATTTTCTTCATTAAAAACCTTTTAGAGCAGGGTTTATGTGCTTTAAAACTAACCCATGTGGTCCCAAAATAAAGTAATAAGATCTTAAAAACAGAACTTTGGACAAGATTGAATACATTTATTATACTTTTGACTGAACATTTGATGTATTAAAGTGATTTAACAGGAATAAATAATCAGCTCTCAAATTAAAACATATATCACTAACTATATATCATGGCAGATCATGACTTTATCAGGAGTGATACTATGCATAATAAAAACTTTAAATATTAGAAATCACTAATAATCTCAACGTAACAAATATTACAAGTTTAATCTAATTTAGAATTAGTACTTATATTTGAGACGAGAGTTTACAAGTATGCCTTATTTTTATTGATTTTTTTTAGATTTTATCGTAATAATGAGTATCTTGCTTCTGAACACTGTCATATAGAAAATACGGGATTTTTGCGAGTATTTTTGTGTAAAAAATATTTTGGAAAGAGTTTTTCTAGCATTTCATAATTTGTTTATATGTTTGGGATTTTAATATGAGGTAAGGAAGATCCGCTTTGATGTGGTCACCAGTGCAGTATTTCGTGCGTATTCCGCAATGGGCATGTGCATACTCTGGAAACAACCATGCTCATTTCAGCTCTGTACCTATCCCGTACGTACGGTTCTGTAATTTGCTTTCAAAGAGTTTTAGGATATCAACTCTCTTTTTTGACAGTCCATTTTGTGGTAGTTTTGGAAACCAACACAGGTTCCTTTACTTTATGTGATCAAAAACCATTTTTTAAGCACTGATCTTGACTCTTCAGCAAATTCGTTCGAGAGATCTGTTATCGAGAAGCGTTTGTTCGTCTGTAATCAGAGAAGGGCTACCGGAGCGGTCGTTATCATGGATGTTGTCGGCCACCTTTGTTTGTACCCACTTAGGCACTTTGCTGTCAGTATCAACAGTATAAACCGTACTCTTCCCAAATATGTGATGAATTTCTACAGCAGCCATGCTCCGTACCATTCAACGCCGCGTTTGAGGTGTGAGGTGTGAGGTGCCACTCGCGACGGACGAGTTGGTAATCTAAAATATTTTGAAAGCACATGACAGAACCGTACAGGTTAGTTACAGAGCTGAATGTAAGCACAGTTGTGCAAAGCATGCCGTTGCACGAAACACATACTCATTGCAGTATACACACGAACTACTGGTGTCTACATCAAAACGAAATACTTTTTGAACTTACCTCATATTACTATCATAGAACTTACAGGTCATAAAATTAAAAATTTTATTGAATTTTTCTTTTTTTTAACCTAAACTGTATTTATTCCTAGGTCCTGTGCACTGTGTGGTTGAGGAGAAGCGACTTAGCTGGAGGCGGCTCCGCTGCTGCTGATGGTGACCGATAGGGAAGGAGTAGGGGAGAGGCCTGCGCGCGCACCGGAACGTGTCATGTGTAGCGGGGTGCCTATTCGTCGCATTCAGGCGCTTGTCATATTACTATATTTCAAACGAGGTTCCTGAGTACCCTGCTAAAGATAGCAATTATATTTTTTTACATTACTAAAGATTTGTAGACCTTCAAAATGTCATCCATATAAATAAGGCTAGAGTTTTGTCTGTACATTGATTGGAGTTATGATATTTTTATTATTTCTATGTTTTATAATCCCGAAAATCCATAATAAGTCTCGTCTCAATATTCCTGTTTTTCTGTCTTCCTGTTCGTCTTCTCCGTGAAAACAAGAGCGTCATAGTAATGAAACTCATTTACCTTATTCTATACTTTTTATGAAGGTTTTTATTAACTGTAAACCAACCAAAATTAATGCTGCAATGTAATTGGACTTATGTCTGTATTGTTGCATTTGAAAATAAATAAATAAAACCCACGCACTGTGGAAATAAAATATTAAGTTCAGAAGCCCCAGTTTTGAACAATATTATATATATTTATATTATAAGTTTTTCAGAACATGTGATCCATACAAGTTTTGTATAGGTGATTTCATAGAAAGAAATAAAAAAGTGCTGTCAAAATAAAATCAACGTTTCTTTGTTTACACTGATAATTGATTTTAAACCTATTTCGAATATACAACAATGTTGTTATAACAAATTTTAATAATGACACAAATTTCCTAATAAATGTACTACTGTAGGTCTGTAAACTTACAATTAGATGAAAATTTAATTGACATATTTAGGTAGCCAAATTCAGCTCAAAATCAATAGTAGTTATCCTACAAATGATACAATTACATTAATTTTAAATAGTTGAAATTTGAATCACCTAAATGCCGTACAGACAGCCAGGAAGATAACTGTATAGATAGGCTGTGACAGATTGTTCTTATATTTTGAGCATTGATATACCAGTTTTGAAAACAGCCATTATTATTTTATATTTTAATCATGAACAATGGTAGACTATAACAATATCAGAAGTAATAATGGTAAATTATACGTAAATGTGAACTAACAACGCAAAGTGTTTTTTTTTATTTTGAGAACAGATTTGTTGTACGGTATGATGGATAGATTTAATGGAAAGGTGCAGTATAAAAGGTTGTTATAAATATTCTCTGTAAATAAATGATCTGCCATGAACGACATTCTCACTGCGAGTGTTTGCAAAAGCGGCGAAGTAAGATCAACATCGACCCCAAAACCCTGAAGGGAGATTTTTCAATTTCCTGACTTCAAGTATGTTTTCATTAGTACACTCAGCATCTGAAGAATATTTAAAAAAAGTGATATACCAATAATATTATAATAATATACTATAATAGGTACTCTAAAAGTTACAAGAATTCTTTTTTTAATATATCGTTTTATGAAGTGACATTCTCTAGCTACGTTTTAAAATAAACTTAAAGAAAACGTCTTCGACATACTATCCAACACATATTACAGTTTTAACTCATTAGTCTATTTTTAGGGACCAAAAGTCAGAGGTGATACATTGACTTAATACGCCAAATCAAGATTTTAAAATATTAAAACACAAAATATTCGTACTTATCATACACAACAATTTATTTCCTCTTGTATTATTTCATAATTGTTTTAAATTTAATCATACTGTTGGTCCTAAATGACCAAAGAGTGTAGTTAAAATCATAAACATGACATGCCATTTTTTATCTTCAATAGTACAATACTATATTTTCACGTAATATTTATGAATATAGCAAACGAGGCGTATCACGGTTATGAACAAGTAAAACTAATATAATCTAAGTTCAATAGACCTAGGCATTTTAATGACAGTCAGAAATTGTCCGCCTACTGTCTCCGTGTGAGGGAATAGTGACCAGTAGCTAGTGGCCGCCCGTAAAGGGACAGTACTAACAGCCACTGCATTGTCATGACAGTAGCCCTGCATACGAGGATAGTACTGGCGGCCACTGCATTGTCATGACAGTAGCCCTGCATACGAGGATAGTACTGGCGGCCAGTACTGGCGGCCACTGCATTGTCATGACAGTAGCCCTGCATACGAGGATAGTACTGGCGGCCAGTACTGGCGGCCACTGCATTGTCATGACAGTAGCCCTGCATACGAGGATAGTACTGGCGGCCAGTACTGGCGGCCAGTACTGGCGGCCACTGCATTGTCATGACAGTAGCCCTGCATACGAGGATAGTACTGGCGGCCACTGCATTGTCATGACAGTAGCCCTGCATACGAGGATAGTACTGGCGGCCAGTACTGGCGGCCACTGCATTGTCATGACAGTAGCCCTGCATACGAGGATAGTACTGGCGGCCACTGCATTGTCATGACAGTAGCCCTGCATACGAGGATAGTACTGGCGGCCAGTACTGGCGGCCACTGCATTGTCATGACAGTAGCCCTGCATACGAGGATAGTACTGGCGGCCACTGCATTGTCATGACAGTAGCCCTGCATACGAGGATAGTACTGGCGGCCACTGCATTGTCATGACAGTAGCCCTGCATACGAGGATAGTACTGGCGGCCACTGCATTGTCATGACAGTAGCCCTGCATACGAGGATAGTACTGGCGGCCAGTACTGGCGGCCACTGCATTGTCATGACAGTAGCCCTGCATACGAGGATAGTACTGGCGGCCACTGCATTGTCATGACAGTAGCCCTGCATACGAGGATAGTACTGGCGGCCAGTACTGGCGGCCACTGCATTGTCATGACAGTAGCCCTGCATACGAGGATAGTACTGGCGGCCAGTACTGGCGGCCAATGCATTGTCATGACAATAGCCCTGCATACGAGGATAGTACTGGCGGCCACTGCATTGTCATGACAATAGCCCTGCATACGAGGATAGTACTGGCGGCCACTGCATTGTCATGACAATAGCCCTGCATACGAGGATAGTACTGGCGGCCAGTACTGGCGGCCACTGCATTGTCATGACAATAGCCCTCCAGACATTTTACATGTTCAGTATTTTCAAAATAATAGTGATTTGCTAACTATAGAAAATATTTTTGAACAAACCTTTATTAAATCAATTCATAATGCCTATGACAGATTTCTATAGGTGAACTCATTTTCAATGAATAAATAAAAACAATAATTACCTTAAAATATTATTAAATTTTAATGTTAAAAAATAACCCAACCGTGGATTGACAACAGCCTCCCACAGCGTCCAGGGCTTTACTGGCAGCCAAAAACTTTTAACACGCGGACAAAAATTGCCACCAGTAGGTCACGTGACCATGCTAATATCCTCTGAGCGACCACTATACTCAAACTATTTTGACTTTACTGGCGTCACTAGCTACTGTCAGTTGAAGTGTCCAGTACCCCATCACACGAAGACAGTAGGCGGACATTTACTGGCCGCCGTTAGGCTAGGTCTACCGGACGCCACTACTGTCCCCGTCTGCAGTAGCCTTTAGTGGCTGCTCAGAGGACAGTAGCGTGGTCACGTGAGCTATTGACGGCCATTATTGTCCATGTCTTAAAAGTCTCTGGCTGATAGTAAAGCAAGGGACGCTGTATGAGGCTGTTGTCGATCCGCGGTTGAGTGATTAATACTGCAATGAGTTCATTGAATTGATCCACACTCGCCCTCCGAATCATTCTATAATAAGTTCTCTTAAAATTATTGTCGATGAAACTGATATGACTTTTTAGTAGCTCTTGCAATTATTTACTCAAACAGTGAGCTACTTCAACAACTTCGTCAATAGCTTCATCCATTACATTTTCGTATTCCTCGTGAATCCATTTTAAGGCAGAATACAACTCACCTTGATTTCACACTGGGCACCACTGGAGCAATTAATTACAATGACAGCCAGTACTGTCCCCGTCTACTAGCCCTATGCTACAGTCGTGACAATACAGTGGCCGCCACTTGTAGACATCAGTACTGTTGTACTGGCTGCTACTATTGCCCCCGTCTGCAGGGGCCTTTAATAGCAAAAATTAAATAATTTTAATATTATTTAGCTATGAAGCTATGAAGGGTTATTATTCCGTTGTTTATATTTATAATGTACTGGTGTATATCGAAAATAATGTTTAAAATTTACCATTTAGAAGAAATGTACACGATTATAATACCACATGTAGAACTTATGTAGACGTACCTTATAAAAGGCTGTCCAGTGTCCAGGTTACAAAACTTATTTAGTTCTTCTTTAAAGATATGTACAGTAAAATTAGTGTAGTTTTAAAGGAATTATCTTTAAATATGTATATACATATATACATATATGTATATATATATATATATATATTATACTTTATATATTATATGACTCTACACACCCTTGCACTCATTTACACTTTTGATGAATGTTTTTATGGAACTGCACTTTAACATGTATTTTATCTCTAGGTTTGAACCAATATATTGAACCAATATTACACATAATAGTTAAGTGATGTGCATGTATTTTAACATTTGTTTATATGTATTATTCTGTAGTGATTTATCCGTATTCTGTATTTTAACATTATTCTTTTCTCTGTTTTTTATTCTTCTCCTTTCTCGAATAACCAAAACCGTACATGATAGTTAAATAATGAATGGCGTTGACTATTGCTGTATATGTTAAATGACAGTAAAATCTTTTATTATTATTATTATGCCAGCTATCGCTTTCGATACTATTGACAACTTACCATTCACATGCGCGTATTTTCATATATTCTACGTTGTAATTACGAACAGCTGATAACATTGATATCAGGTGACCCTTTCCCTCCCCGGGTAGTAAGGGGTTACTTTTGAACATCAAAGAATATACCAAAAGCTACCGATTTCACAGGAATGTGACAAAAGTGTATTTTTCAATAACAACAAATACCTTGGCTCAGGTGTTAAAACCGTTTACTCTTTTCCTTCAATTATTTTTTGTTTTCTATAGAGTCTAATAGAAACTACTTTCTAATAGAAATTACATTATTTATATATTTGTTTTGTACTTTTTTTGCCCCAAAGTTAAAATTGCAATATCTAACCATAAGTATAGTTTACAATTTTTATTGTAATTCTCGTCACACATTATGTTTCTCCATAAGTAAAACTTATTTACTGTATATAAATTATTTCAAGAGCTATAGTATATTTAGTTTAGGCTTGTACCAAAGATGACTATCTATACAAAACCTCTTTTAAAAGATAATGGAATTCGTACAATATTTTAATATTCTAAGCTCGTAAACGTTAAAAAAACTTTACATATGCATAAAACAATTGAACAGATAATGAAAACTGTGACAGTGATAGGTTAAAACCTCAAACTGTTTTCATTTTATTTAGGATTTAGCTAAATGTATAAGCTTCACAACACTGAATAAAAAACTTTGTTGCCTACCGATTCTTCATTCCAAATGTAATTCGTGGAGGATCGACTGCAGCAAAACTTTTCACTACAGCTTTATTGCAGTTTCTTGGCTTTTCACCACCCGTTATTTCCGTTATTAGTTAAGTTTTGTAATATTTTACAATTCACTAGCAAACGTTGTATTGGTATTGTCGACGTAAATGTAGATTTCAGTAATTTATCTTGCGTCATTACCTTTAGAAAACCACATATAAAATGGCAGTGATTTGTTGCCATATTGCGAACTATATTTTACTTCAAATGTTCTTAAACTGTATATGTGCTGAATTTTCGCGAATGCGTTTTTTGAATCCTCGCTATGGGCCCCTCCCTATATTTATTTAGGTTGAATTGTTGCCCTATGTTGTCTGGCATAAGTTATCAGAACATAAAAGAAATAAAAACATTTTACGAGTAGCGAATCCTCTATGAATGAATGATAAAATGCTTTATTCATACAAAATAAAATTATAATAACTGTCGTAAAACAAAAAGATTTTTTTCTTCTAGCACATACAGCAATGGCTAATAATAGAGTCGTCTGCCGGGTTGGCATAAAACTATTATGAAACGAGCACTAAAAATACCTTAGAGCAAACGTGTGGTGTTAATTTGTCTTGCATAAAATATTTTTTATATATGTTGCACCGACTAATTAAAAAAAATTCCTGAATTAAGGACCATCTGTCCAAGCTTCCCTCAAGAACCTAGATAACCTACGCCAATCCCTCCCAATTAAAATTTGTTCGTATTCCTACTTATTCAAATTAGGTTTTCCAAACCAAGCCCCACGAAAGCTAGCACGGGAAAATCCCCGATGATTACGATTATAAGGGTAATTGTGATGTATGAAAATCATCGGAATCACTTGTCAGGTCAGTAATGAAATGCTCAATCAAGAATAGCAGATTGGTCCCAGTGTCGCACTATCAAAAATGTTTTCAAAGATTTTGTTCAGGATCAAACCGACGACATTAAGATTATGAATGGGTGCTAAAACCACTAATCCATAAGGCCTAGAGCATACGAGCTATTTTTCTAACGGCCGATTAAAGTATCGTAGTAAACAGGAGAGTAAAAATCACCTTTTGTTTATGTCTAGGCGCACAGTAGAGGGATCTTTTAGTTGAGAAATGGATTTTTTCGACTGTTCGGTTTCTGAACTGCGAAATGTAAAATACAATGAACTTTATTGAATTAACTTGTGTTTGTGTTTTACTACTTCGAGCAAGAAAGAAAAGAAGACAACGGAGGTATCGGGTCTAATTGTAAGTCAGACACTTTTAATTGGACAGTTTTATAAACTGTACACTTGTTAACGTGATCACAGAAAAAGGTTCTTGAAATACGAGTACAGAATGTCTGTTGAAAGTTTAGATAATTTGTTATTGATGGTTAGTCAACGGTTAAATTACAACAGAATATCAATGCGATTATCTTTAAAATGTTTGTCATAAAACTGTGGGCTTTTCTATATTTCACCTATAAATAATTCTGCGTCGAAGTCGCACATATTTTTATACAAACAAAGACAATAATTATAAAAACACTACAAATCTCAAAACAGACAACTGATAGCAGAGGAGAAGAACTAGTAACTGGTCGGTTGTTTAGACGACTGTGTGCGCGGACAGGTAACAATCTATATATTACAGACGATCGGCTGACTATCGCCTCGACTACAAAACTGTGACATGCCCGGATTTTTAAATCTGTGTGATTCTCGATCGCCTGTGTGCGCTAAGCCTGGCCTAGGTAATTTTGAGGTGACCACTCATGGTCTCAGAGGAATCGCACCACTGGTTACAAACAATCTTTTTTGACTAACTGGACCTGCTTGGACGAAATTGGACGAAATAATTGAAATAACGGTTGTTTCGATTCCATAAAATAGTTATATGAGCAACAAGGGCTTAAAGTGAAACTTTTAGTTTACTAAGGAAACTGTTGTCACCCGAGGCGTAGACGAGCGTAGAAATGGAAGGACAAAAAGTGCTTTAATACCATGATGCACTCAACATTTTTCCTACACCTACACACAAAAGTAACATAAGCTACAAGTAACTGACTATTCAACAGCTGACCATTCAAGAATCAATTACTGCTGTCAACTGTTATTGTTGCTGATAGTTCATTGCAGAATGTGCCAGATTTCTCCCATGTTTTTTATGTAATTACTTTTGTTTCTTCAGGATAAAAATTGCATACTTTTCCTCCCTTGGGACTAAAAGTATGACTATAGTACTCAATTCCAGAGAGTAAAATATGGTTTTACATTGTAGGTAGAGAAAAAATGTATCTATTTTTCCTGTTTATCTGATCAATAAAACTTATTATTCATATTTGCATTTATTGTGTTACACCTCAAGAAGTTTGAAGCATTTGTTACTCAAGAGGTGTAAATAAAAATCTTTTCTACAACAGTTTCATATTCTTTTTGTTTTAACAAGCGACTTTAAAACCTAAAAGGCCTAAATTTGTAATTTTGCTTCTTAACACTAAACTTTAACAGACGTTTTAACAGTCTAGTATTCACGAGACGGGTTGTAAGATAACTGATTTATGTGTTTAAAAACATAATATAATTATGAATATATGTAAAAAAATTAAACAATGCAAAACAAACAGTTTTTAACAAACAGAAACAAAACGCATTATTTCAGTTTTAGCCAGTAGTATTTTATATTATTTTACCTGTTGAGTTTTGTATGCAGACAGCCTTGCTGGACTAAAATGATTTATTTTATTTTTATAAGATAAAAATTCGTTGCGACTAAAAATTACATTAATATACTCACGTAGAAAATATAGACATTTCAATCACGGAATACATTATTTATGATATAATTCCGCTCCCAATGCTTTCTCTCTTCAGACCTTGGGATCATTGCATAATTTATAAAGGTAGATGTTTATTCGTGGAGGGGCTTCCCCGGGCCACGGGGAGACTGGGAGGTTGGCGGTTGCTAAAACCAACACAGGGGTTACAGAGACGCGAGCCTAACGCATGCATAAACAGCCTCTGAATCCATGGAAACATTGCTGATAATTCCTGTGATAAATCTATAAATCTATTAGATCTTCTACTGTAATATAACAAAAATATTCCTAAAAACAATATAGCATGCGGAAGTTATGGGTAGACACCTTACCATTAAGTTGATTTTTTCCAGTTTCACACACACAAACAAACAATAACCATAATAAAAGTGGTTTTAGGAATTTATGATCATTCATAATATCTCTACATTTTTACATGAAAATCTATAAAACATCAAAATATATAAAGAAATTACTATTTGTTCGTAACCAATTAACAATCTTAAATCAAATAATAAATTATGATATAAAACAGAAACGAACCAGGCTAAATTATATAAATATACAGAGTGTCCCAGAATCTTTACGGGCTTTTCCAGATATTATTCTTGGACCATAGACAAGCCGAAGTGTCCTATTCAAAATTCGAAAACTCAAAATTTACCCACATAGCCACCACCATTTTGTTTTTACATAGCAATTTTGAATTCGAGAACGGCTTTTTAGAATAAAATCAAATTTGCTATGGAATTTTATCACATGAAGACTTAACTACAACAAATTATTTTTTCAATAACGATTTTTTCAATTCGCTCTGTGATGAGGGGTTCATGTCAATTAGATTGTGAATGTGGTCATATAAAACAATTTATGACTACCTCATCACAGTAACTTCAAGATTTATAATTGCTATTTGAATTATTATTGTGGACGTCTTCTAACAAGATTAGTAAAACAAAGTATGAAGAAATGTTCAGGATTTGGAATCTGAGCCCGAGAACAGACACACAAAAATCGAGATTTTCCCAACAATAATTGTTTGTGCTATTGTACAATAACATGATTGACAATAATCATGATTTGCATTACATTATCAACGGCCTTAATGAGTTACATTACTGTCAAAAAAGAAACAGAATAGATGAATATAAAGAATTTGAAATATATAACTCCCAAAAGAACCAAGATTTTAACACGTTAATTTTAAATGGCAAACTTAAAGTCAAATCAAATAATATTTTCAAGTTCCTTCTCCGTGCTGAAAACCTATTTACATCAGCAGATCATCTGACCGTTGATAACACAGATAATAGGACTTGTTTTGAACTTTCCTGACAGCTTGTTGCTTGCTGCTTGTTGCTGTTGGCGAAGTAGTGTCAGTAGTCGCGTGTCTCATTTGAATTAATGTTAGTTATTGTGTCAATGTGTTATATAAGTTATGGTTTTAATTATAAAGAAGGTACACCAACATATAGTCCAATGGGAATCGTTTGAAAATTCTGAAGTGGAAACATGTAACGAAAATAAAACATTGAACTAGATTATATTAAATTTTTAGTGTAAGTTTTTGATTGCTTTAAACATTTTTCGTCTTATCCTAAACCGTCTTAGTTGTCTTGTTACGTTCTAGGTTTCACCTCAACTAGTGGCGGGATCAGGTTTCACATCCACAATAGACGTGAAATTTGGGTTTTTAATCGCTTTAGGGTAGTTCAAAATTTAATTATTTTTTGTGTTTACAGCAGAGTCGATTATTCCAGTGGTTCGGTCAACTCACAAAATGTTAACTGTTAAAACCCCCAAATCAATTATTTCCAGAAAGCTAATTGGTGAAGGAGTATGGATATTCTGCAAGCCTACCTAAAAGTAAACTATAATTAACAGGATATAATTGAAAAAACTTTTAATTTTAAAACTAATGAAATGGAAAGTATAATTAATTTTTACAAAGCCAATAAAAAATATTGTATTATAACTATAAAATAACAAAGTGAAATGTAGCATAAATTACATTTTGCAAAGTTCTCTTTGTGCAAAAAGTTAATTACAAATTTCCAGGAGATAATATAAGGGTTAGGATAATCAAACTTCCAGATCAATTGTAATTCGGATAATCTACTATCTACTGTGGTTAGATTTTGAAAATATTTCATGAAAATGTTATTAAGTAGTTTAATCTTAACTGCTCAGTTCTGTATACTGTTGATTTTGATAGCGGTTCTGTGTATTTAATAGTCTTACGACAATAATCGATTTGATTTTCTCTGATTAATCTGTACCATCTTTGATTCCATCAGTACCGGGTCAGTTTTCGTAAGCTAGGACGCCGAGTTTTCCCACATAGGGTTGGTGGCGATCCCCGCTAACCCCCTAAGCTTACCCTTGGGGCAGTGGAATTGCATTAAGATCCTGCTTTGTAGAGGAAAACCAATTTTATTTCCCTGTTGGTTTTGTTTTGATCCCTGATTGGATAAACTAACCGGTTTTGACTTTAGTGACTTTACCACTTATGGAATAAAGTAGGGTCCCGTAACCTAACAGGAAATTGGAATTTACTTTTTATTTTTCATACTTTTTTCAAATGGTTTCAAATAAATTGTGTCAGCGGACAGTAGCTTTCTCATTCTAAAATATATTTGATAAAATTTCGTAATTTATTAGACCGTCAGTTACACAAATTTTAATAAATTAGTAGAATTCAAAATATTGATCGAATATCTTTCTCGAACTCTTTTTCTACGATTTCATATTGTTGGTTTAGGCTCCAGATTGCTGGGACATCTTAAAAAGTAGTTTATAATACCTTCAAAATAATCAAACAACAACAAACTCAACAGTGAATTTGGACGAACAACAAACAAATCTATATACAAGGGATATGCAACTAGCTTCCGCTAGTTAGTATTATGTTAAGTAAATGTCGATCGTCGTTCATGTATGTGTTCGTGATGCTTTACGTTATTTGCGCAGTGTAAATGGGTTTTCAATATTTTTCCGATCTTTAAATGAAAAGAATTGAATCCTTGTTCAGCCTGAAGATTATTCAATGAATGAATCGGAACTATTGGCCGCCAGCAACAAAATTTTACTACTGTAAAAGCAGGTATACACAAGATCAAATAGGTATTGGAGATATTCAACTTCCCCATCCCGAAAAATAAATCTTCCGAAAATAAAATAAATATTAATCCCCCGAATCCCGAAGAATACATCTTTCAGTTTATTGTATTAGCAGATATGATTTTAAGATATCTACTGAGTCCCAAGGAAAGCGGTTGAGAAATAAGAAAGATTTTGTTTTTATCATTCCCCATTGGGCGCCCTAAGACAACGTAGGTACAGTGTTCGTTCTGGGCGGTAAAAGAAACTTCCGCAGCCGCATCTTGCAGGCTAACAATAATAAATAGATAATATTTATAGAAGGTTTTACTAGTGGTGGTCAAATCATATTTTTGTCAATAAATTTATTGTTTTGCTAGAAAATATTTTTTTAAACTTAAAACGATACATTGGGAATTTAAATTTTTCACGTATTTTTGTTTTAGATGGGGAAATCGTATGTAAAACAATACTTGCTCCATTATGTATACAGGAAATAATTAAAATATTAAATTAGCTCTAGATAATTTTTATTTTTCACAAAAGTGCCAAAAACATGTTGCACAATACCGTTTTACAATTTGTAATCAGGCGTTGCAATGAATACTTGTCAAGTACTGTTAACAAATTAAATCTGTCTATCTAAAAGAAACATGGAATTCTTTAGATTAAAAGCTGTGTTGCGAATGATAATATCATAAAATATTCGTGCCTTGTGAAATATGAACCTCAATTTCACCCGAGCGTTTCCCTACGGCTATAGAACGGCAATTTTCACTCTCCAATCAAGTGTCCAGCGTGTTTGAAGTAGGGGCTCTTCACAAATGGAAGGGTGGGTATGGATGTGTACACGTAACAGCATGAATGTTCGATAACATTTGTTTTGTTTCGCCGTAGCGCCTACCGTCCAGAAAAATTGCTGCATTTTCCCTCATAAATAAAATATTGAAAAAGTATTGTTTTCGTAAAATTGTTTGAATTGAAATATGATTATAAATGCATGCAATTTTAAGCTCCCAGAAACCAAAGGGTAATTTTTTAACTGGTGTTTGTTCATATTTTAACTAACGAAAGACCATATCAATGATCCAAGTTTTAGATAAATTTGTTACAACATTGAACTTTGTTTACTATCTCTTGACCTATTTACATTTTGAGTTGTAGTTTTAAAGGTAGTTCCCCCCCGAAACCCCTTAAAAACTGAGAAATAGAAATTTCTCAAAATCAACCCTAGTGATCCTATAGTTTTTCATTTAATTTATATTTTCACCATGGATCATTGAATGACGGTTTACTGTACTTGTTTTTGTCAGATGATCCTTTTTACAGTTGAATGACTACAGCTTTTTCATACTTGAGTACATCTTCAAATCAAATCATCATTTATTTTTTCCAATAGACATACTATAAATTGCATTCGTTCAACATAATATTGGAAAACCCCACAAAGGAATATCTGCGTGAGGGGCCGAGTCGTACAAGCCGCATTTGGGCAAACTAAATAACAATTATTTAGAAATATTACAACGAATTAAATGGAGTTAGGAACTTAATAAAAAACAATTTGTCAACAGAAATTAAACAAATAATTTTGGATGAAAATAAAGAAAAAGGATTTAAAATCATTACGCTCAGGTTGAAAACATATAAAAATCTTACTAAAATTTAGAATCCTCAGATACTTAAAGACTTCAATTGTTTACATTACACTAAACTAGATTGATATTTACAATGTACATTGACCCTAGGGTTATTTACTCAATCGACACGCGATGCACGGCGAGGGGGGTTGACTGGTAGTGCCTGTACTGTAACAACCGCATTCCAGGGGTGTCGTTACCGCATTCCAGGCGTGTCGTTACCGCATTCCAGGGGTGTCGCTGCCGCATTCCAGGGTTATCGCTGCCGCATTCCAGGGTATCGCTGCCGCATTCCAGGGCTGTCGCTGCCGCATTCCAGGGTGTCGCTGCCGCATTCCAGGGGTATCGCTGCCGCATTCCAGGGTGTCGCTGCCGCATTCCAGGCGTGTCGCTGCCGCATTCCAGGGGTATCGCTGCCGCATTCCAGGATGTCGCTGCCGCATTCCAGGGGTGTCGCTGCCGCATTCCGGGCGTGTCGCTACCGCATTCCAGGGGTATCGCTGCCGCATTCCAGGGTGTCGCTGCCGCATTCCAGCGTGTCGCTGCCGCATTCCAGGGTGTCGCTGCCGCATTCCAGGCGTGTCGCTGCCGCATTCCAGGGGTATCGCTGCCGCATTCCAGGGTGTCGCTGCCGCATTCCAGGGGTGTCGCTGCCGCATTCCAGGGGTGTCGGCAATTGCGATTCCCTGAATGTTAAAATTTGGGTCGCTTATGTACCTTTTTCTCAAGAACCACCAGATATATCTTCGCAGTTTTTTAAGAAAAAGTAAAGCTACACACTTTTCCCAGGCGTTTGGAAAATTTCTGATGGTAAAAATTTTGATTCTATTTCTTATAAATAAAAATTGAGATGGATGAATAATTTTAAAATATACCAATTTAAAGGAAAAATTTAAGAATGTCTTTACATTCTCATGGAAAGCTTTACCCGGGGTTTTTAATTTTTTCTTTAGATTGGTATATTTTAAAATTATTCACCCATGTCAATTTTTTATTTGTAAGAATTATGTTTACCATGAAAGAAAATCACAACAAGTTTACTATGATATCCCTTAATTTGTGTGGAAAATAACAAAAAGCTAGCAAATTTAACATGGGTAGGATAGGAATCATTAGACAATATCTAATGATTCTGTAGTTATCTTAAATAATTTTTTAGTAACAATTAATTTTGAATTACTTTTAACATGCCACACTTATAGGTAACGTTTAATAGAGAAGACAAAATATTGAACGTCCTTGTTTTGCAAAAAAGATTAAATTAAGCCACGATTTAAACAGAGCAATTGTTTTAACGGTTAAAACAAAAGAGGTTTGCATTTAAATGTCCTTATATTGAAGTTAGAGATAAAACAACTTAAAAGTAAAATTGAATCTTCCCCACAAAGTTGGGCCCGATTTAATTCACTGTGGTTAGGATGGCTTTGGGCAATATCGATCCTGTTCTTTATCAAGATCTGCAATGCGCTCCGGAAGTAGGGTTTAAATAAGCGTTTTTATCGATCTTTAACAAAATAATTAGCCTATGTTAATATAATATAGCTTTAATGGAATATGAGATTCTTTAAAAAATTAAATCACTCTACTTCAAAAAAGAAGTGAAGTTGATACTCACCGAATCCTTCTTAACTTCCTAACTAAAATTCAGTTTGGATTTTACTTCGCATTACTATTTTTGGATTTCATTATTAATCGAGGTTAACTCCCAATATCTAACAGTTAACCATTCACTAAGTTTGGTTAACTCTTGCCTCCTCCTCATACAAAATACGGTTAACACGTGTGTCAAGTGAAATGACGGAATAAGAAGTAGTGGAGCACATTTTACCCAATGTTTAACAGCTAATTTGGTTATTATTGTGGTGGTAAAAATATGAAACAGACAATATATTAATCAAAGTATGGAACGTAAGTCGAGCTTTATGCCATAATAATGAAGGAATTTCACTCTTTGTGTTTTTTATACCTTTATATTATGATAAAATTGCTAGATGAAAAATGCACACGTGCATACTGAGAGAATGAAAAAACGAACTATCTGTGGCAAAAGTTTAAATCATGGCTAGTCTAAGGGGCTGCTTTATGTGCCTTAGCTGTGACCTGTCCAGCAATAAAGATTATAATAATCATTATGAATATTATTACATTATTTATCTACCAGCGACAAAGTAATGGCAGATTATCCAAAGGTTTCAATGTTAATAATATTTATTTTCTCTCCCCGCGTCGACGTTCACGATACCGTTTCACACGTTCATTGGACGACATCTTAAACGGTCAGACCAGTTTCTAAAATATCATTTGAAATTTACACTATTTAAAAAAACAAAACTTTAAATAAGATGTTTTCATTAAGCTTAGCAGTGTCAAGTAACATCACTACTTAAGGAGAATAACGTATAATTTTACTATTTTAAGGCTGTTTTACGAAATATTACCAAAAATGACTACCATAAAGCAAAAATATTCGGTCACGTTATTTACACTTTCCCGTCACTTCCGTTACACTTTTTACATCTCACAAACTAATTACTCCCATTCCCACCCAGAGCTCAGATATAGCTGTATCAAATCAAATCAAATACATTTTATTTCCAAAAACTATACGTAAAATTTTTTCCGTGCGAATTTCCGTTTCATTTAGTATTGCACTTAGTTGGTGAAACTCGTATATAATTTTTCTAAGTTTTGATTTTAAGTAATTGATTTGGTATTCCCATCGCAATTTAGAATCCAATACAACCCCAAGATACTTGTAATGATCAACCCTCTCTACCTCTGAACATTGACAGGCGGCAGCGGGTGCAGCGCCACAAGTATGGAGCACCAGCCTGAGGTCCGCGGGCGGCTCACTAGCAGGGCGCAACGCTATTGGCATGCACTTGGTTTTCGAAACATTCATTGTTAAAATGTTTTCATCAAACCATTGTTTGATAATGGTAACTATGTCAGTTGCTTTTATAAGATTGTTGTTTTTAAAATATGGCTAAAGTTTTTAGACTTTTAGACTCTTAAAAGAGTCTGCCTTACTGGCGAAATATTAAATTTTAGTTCTATCAGAAGAATGTTAATTTTATGCCAGCATCAATTTTTACACTTTAGTCGTAAAATGGTGTCAAATTAGGTAAATTGATTATTATGAATTACATATTTATTTTTTTCTGGAAAAATATAATTATCACGCAATTATGACCGATAAATAACAAGAAATCAACCATATTTTTTACTAAAGAAAATATTTAAAAATGGATGATATAACCACTCAACCTCTAATTTTACACCTCAACATGTTTTTTCACCATCAAGCTATCAATAATGCTGCCATACTCGTATCGACTAAAATCCAAGAAGGCAGAAGTTTTCGAGACGATTTTTTACGAAGATTTTACGATTTTTTTTACGAAGATTGACGTAAAAGCTATAAATTTAAATTGTAGTACAATGAATCCTCTTTAGACAAAACACGCTTTTTTAAATCCTCTTAAAAAGTTCGTTGCTTTCAATGCTAAGAACATTTCTATAAGACGTATAAATTCAGTCAATACCCTTAATAACAAGTATTTTTGTGGTCTGTGACTATTAAGCCTATTAAACCTCTATAACTTTCATTTGGAGATTTTATACCACCACTATTCGTCTTCTAGAAGATTCTCGTAGCTCTAGTATGGCCTAAGAAAACGTAGTATTTAGTGACTACTCTCTGTAATATGAACTATTTTTTATTGAGGTTAAATTAGCAATGGGTAAATAAGATATCACTATTGGTTTTCAAATGTGTGTATTAATTAGGTAAATACTGTATGCAATTTTTCAAAACAAATACTCCTCTTCTTTTAAACGTTACACCAATCAGTAACTGGCTGATGACGGCAGAGGAGTGGGAAGTGGGTGAAGATTCAATACACTTGTTTCATGTCTGAACACGCGTCCGAGTCACTGTTTTTTAACTAATTGATATGGAGGTCGACCAAGTGGGAACTACGTCTTATAGAGGATAAGTATGTCTTTTTGAGGGTTTAAGAAAAGGATATTCGTGGTATAGAGGCTGTATCACCCTAGTCACAGACCACAAAAAATACTATCAAGGGTTTTGCTGGAATTTATACCTCTTATAGAAATGTTTTTAGTAACGAATGTTATAAGAGAAGTTTGATAAATACAGAGGGTTTTGTCTAAAGAGTTTTCACTTTACTACATTTTAAATTTGTGATTTTTCCATCAATCTTCTATAGCTGTAATGGTTTAGATACCGTTAAGAGATTATGAGTATGCAGTACCTTCCTAATACTTCTTATGAGGCTAAAACGAAATATTTTACCAGTAAGGTAGACTCTTAAGAGTCTAAAAAACGTCTGCCTGAATTTCTGTCTAAGAGATCAATTTTTTAAAATTTGTGGCAGCATTACTCGTGACATATTAATGATCCAAATACATGTTTAAGTGTAAGTTAAAAGTAAATTTGTTGTATAGGGGATTCATTTTTTTATATTTTCCATCAGAAAACAAATTGATTTCTTGTCTTGATTGCCTTTGTCGGACATAATTGTTTTTAAGTTAGATAAAATTTACGAAGTTTCTGGATCTAGAATCTGATCCCGTCCTCAACCATCGCAGACGAACTAGTATCCAAAACATAACACAATACACAACCCTGCTGGGGTTTATACCGGCTTATTACGGATTATGTACATATTGATACTGTACATGTAAATGTACTAATTGTGTTAAATTACTTAGGTGTCTAAGGCAGAGCTTTTTCATGGTTCGGGTCATATCTTTAAAATAGAAAGTCATTCGTTGATATAAATTACAAAAATCAATTTAATCACGAAATTCACGTGAAATTCAATTTTAACTGTTAGTCATAGTATCTCACAAGGTTCAATTTTAGGACCTTTGTTATTTAATTGTTAGGGGAAAGGAGTCCCTGGCTTGGTAAGTACTGGTAAGATATGGCTCTATGCATATGTCATAAATTTAAAGTTTTCAATAAATCAAGCAGAAGGTTTGAATAATTGACCTTCTTCAGTAGCACAGTATTTAGGTAATTTAAATATTTTAGTAAAACCAATTAAAACAAAATTCATGTGTTTCTGTACAGTGCAGAACAGGCCCTCCTTCCATCTGAAGATTTGTATTTCCAACAATCTTTTAGACGAAGTAAACGTTACAAAATTTTTAGAATTGAAAATAGATCAAAATTCGAATTGGAATAGGCACATTGAAGATCTCTGTAAATTTCTTCTGGTTGATATGCTTTAAGAAAATTTCATAAAAGAATGCTTTAAGATCTGCACACGAATTATGATTTTTTTTGAATTAATATTTATTTATTGCAAATGCCAGAGCTGTAAAAGAGTTTTTCAGGTCGTAACGTAGAATAACAATTTGTATGTTTTAGTTTTTAATTGATCATGTAGTTGCCGTCGTTCTTGTACATGCCTTTATTATAATGAATAAAGATACTTTGACTATTGACTATTGCTTTATGTTTTAGATACTAGTTACCGTAAGGATGGGGTCAGATTCCAGATCCCGAAACGTTGTGAAACTTTGTTTTACTTAAAATCGTGATTGAAAGTGTCCGCAATAAAAATCTAAACAACATATGAAACATATTTTAGTCAAATATTAATCCTGGAGGCAAGCATGTTAAAATTCTTCTTTTCGAGGTTTGATTGTAGTTTGGATCGATCAGTAACCATACGCATCAGACATAGGACTCGGCTCGACTTTTGAACAACGCCGTAGAGCTTTCACCCGGAGTGGAGCACAAAGACTTCCATTACTGGTGGACAGATGAATGGCTGGGGTAATGACTGCTCCCCGCTACTGTTCACTCCGTATAATAAAACCCCTAAAATGACTTTCACGGCGACAAACACTTTCCTCTGTTTAACAATCTCAACATCAAATGTAAGAAAAATCAGATAAAAATAATTTATTTATATTCAGGGCAAAACAACCCCACGTATCCATAAATTGTGAGTACTGAGCAAGTTACTGAACTGTAAATGAATAAATAGTTTAGAGTTCGAAGGTAAAAAAATAAATACAGTACTAGCACTAGCACAGTAGCACTAGACGTGTATGCTCTTTCACGAAATAATACAAAGTAAGCTTGAGAAGTTATATCGATTTACGTATTTTCTATGAGAATAATATAGGGAATGAGTAAGTAGGCCTGCTGTCATAGGAAATATTAAAACAAAGACCATTTTTTAGCATCTTTATTCCCAGCTTTAATGATCACTTAATATAATGGGTCTGTATACAGGGTACAATTAATTAGGACGTCTTACGACGACTTTATAGCTTTAAGACAAAAAGAGATATCACAACAAAATTAGGCATATCATTACTGGTAATAGTAAGCTACTTTTTGTTTCATGTTGATTGGATGGTACCGTTGGTGTACTAAGACCTAAAATCAATACCACTAACCCAACAAGGTGGATAAAAACAAACTGGTTTTGAAAATGGAAAGTTATGAACTTCAAACCGTCGCTATTTTGATTTAGATTCAATGTTTTGAGATACGGTTCAAGATTTTCGTTTCAGGTGTTGTATAGTTTAAAATATCTACAATGTTATGCTAAATTTGATGTATGCTGCTTTTCAAAGATTTCCTGTAATTCCTTGAGGGTGGATCTAATATAAAAATGGAGGATTAATTAGCAGTGTGAGTGAAATTTTATATTAAAATGTAAGTCTTGGAATTGGAAAACAATGCCTGGAACCGGATATTAAAAGGTTGATCCAAAACAAAATGGCAGGGGTTTAAAATGCATAACCATCAATGTTCAAACCACGACCAATTCTTTTAGTATTAAGCTTATGAAATGAGGTTTGCAGCATTATTTTCTACTAATAAATACCTTTAATTTAACGTGCATATCAACCTGTGCTTACCTTTAAGCTTCCCAACTTACACCCCATGGGCCGTCCCCAAAGGTGCCAATTGACCAAAATGTACACATAAAAGTAGTGTACTGTAACCAGTAATGATATGCCAAATTTATTTGTTATATCCCTTTTTTATAAAGTTTTTAAGTCATACTAATACTTAACTAATTGGAACCCTATAAATGGATCATTACTGTTTTAAAAAAGAGTTAGTAAAAAGGTTAAAAATATTTAAAATTAAAAGCTGGTCATTTACTGAATTTTTATATTTAATAATTTAATTAACGAATGTTAAGTATCAGAACAGTGATTAATGTGCTGTTGGTAGACGGAAAGTCTTATTTTACTCTAAATTAAATCTTAAACTGGTTATCCTTCAAATTGTTTAGTGTAAAGGAAAAAAACTCGTTTTATAATTCAATTCAATCTTCAAGTTTTTATAAATCCTTAACTTGAATGAGTTCTTCCTACCTTTCGCTTCTGCCCATTTCTATTTATCATCGCACTTATGTTTTTAAAGAGATCTTCCAGTTTTTAATTAAAACCTCAAAACTAATATAATTAACTAATGAGCAGAAATACAAATCTTTCTATTTTATTAGTTTATAATGGTAACTTTTGTATAAGTAAGAAAAATAAAGACAAGCTTATAATCTGAATAAATTTTAAACCTAATGTAAAACCTTTATGAGGGTTTATTTATAATTCTCTTCTTAGATAAAACCCACGAAACCATTGTATTAAATAAATTGTGTGTATTTATATTGTATTATTCATTGTATTTGATCAATATTGTAGGTGTATGGAATGTATATTTTTTCATTTTTTCAATATTACTTTTACAGTTTAAAATCATAGACAGCACTGACACCATAATATTAAAGTATTTTCCCCTGTTATCTAAAAAGTCGAACTTAATAATATAGCGTACTTTATTCTCGTATTCAAAGGTCCGAACATTCAAATACTCTAATGAAAAATAAAAATTATAATTGTTAATTAAATGATCGAATTTTACTAGAATAAAAGTTACATATGAGCCATATACAGTACACATAACCACGTAATCTACTTCAGTTTTAATCTCTTTGGTAAATATGAATATAAATGATAAAAGTTTATTATTCACACATTGATGGTTTAGCTTTAAATATACGTAATTACTCAATTCGTTTGAGTATGTATATTTTATGTGGCTGATTAGTTCAGTGGTTATAATATCTTTTGTAATTTAATGGTATCTGGTTTGACTCTAAGAACCAGTGGAATATCTAGTGGTATATTCAGTAGAACAATGTTTTTCGACGTTTCGGGATCTCTGATCTGATCCCGTTGTCAGGTAAGCTTATTGGATACTTTATTTAGCCTCACAAGCAGATGGCTCAGTGAGTTCGTCCACGCAGTAGAAGGTCTCCTTTTGCAAGTACTAATTCAAGCGTGCTTTAAATTTCATAAAATTTTCTTTTACAATCAGATCTGGTAAATTGTTTTTAAAATGAATATATTAAACCCTTTAATTATGTAGCGGTTCAATTTAGCGACTGCTTGTTTAAAACATATAAAGGAAGTAATACCCAATATTTAAATCTATGTAGGCTGAAAAATTAAATAATTCAAAAAATTTGAGTTTCGAAATTTATTCCTTCAGGTCAGTCACAATGTTTTGATCTGCTTTTAGCATTTCGTGAGCATTTTTGTGAAGTGTGGACATCATTTTGTTTGTGCTCAAATATTGTTGTTTGGTATTTTTGTAACATTTTTCCCTATTTATACATGGTTAGTCCCTTTTTATATACTAATATTAATATGTTAACAGCTAATATTAACATGACGCCATTGTATTTCTTAATGCAAGTGCTAATAAAGAGAGTTGTCTATTGTCAATGTTCTAGGTTCTAGCTCACTTGAGAATAGTTCAGATTCCATATCCCGAAACGTCACGAAACTTTGTTTCTTTAACTGGGATGTAAAATGTCCACAATAAAAATCAAAATAACATACACCCACCACCACCAACAATGAATTTCAAAAAAAGCTCTTTACTCATTTCACACATCGTGAAGACAAAAACACAACAGTTCAATACATACGTAATCTTTACTATGAATTTTATCTTGTGGAAGGTTAACAAAAATTGGATGCTGGAATGAAGAAGACAATCATACGAGTGATAACGAAACATGGAGAATAATCTGTGTATGAATTGATAAGTTTATGGCTGTATTTATTACGAGAAATATTATTAGGCTCCTATGTGTTTTGAGAATTTAGAGGGTGTAAATATTATTTTACAAATCAACATATTGATATTTATTACGATGAAGCAATGGGTGTTGGAATGATTATTAAATTTTTGACTGATTTTAAAATGTTTGTTTTCACCTTATGTATATGTACTAGACTAATCTTGTAATGTCCTAGGTTCCACCTCACCTGAGGACGGGATCAGATTTCAGACCCCGAAACGTCATGAAACCTTTTTTACTAATCGTGATGGAAAATATCCACAAAAATCTAAATAACACAAACTACTGTAACTAAACTACATAATAACATCACTAGCAATGAATTTCAAACAAAGTTTTGTGATGATTTATATATGATAGTTAGGTGAGCATAGGAAGCTTTGCTCGCTTAACTAAACGGACTTTACTGCCCCTTCTCGACCTTGTTAAAATTTCAACGGTTGCTGCAATAATGGATTTACGGTGCACTTACCTGGAGAAGTTCCCCTAACCTGTGGGGAATTACGGCAATAAACCTTCCGTGTTACCTACCTAAGAAAATACTCCCTAAAATAAAGGCATCCAGTCTAGTTATCCGTTTATATCTTTTAGTACTGTATGTGTTTATTTATTTATTTATTTTAACCTAAACTTCCTATCATTATATTTCTAGAGCGTCCGCGGTCCGGGCTGTCCGTGGCCACAGCCACCCTCGGCCGGAAGTGCGCTGCGGAAGCATCTGCTTGGTCAGTGCCACGGCAAAAGTAATAATATATATTTTTTTAATAATCTAGGATTAGTTGTAGCGAAAACACAGATGCATGTATAATGCCAAATTTAAGATTTAGAATAACAACAACTAATTTTTTTAAGCATATGTGTAACTGAACCTTGAATTTTATATTGCATTGCATGTATTTATCGAAAAAGTGTTTGGCACCTATCAATTTATATATTTTGAAAGTTTATGTCAACTTAAAGACTATCACAAAATTGAATAGGCTCTGTACCTACGAGTCCCCGCAATTTTCTATATATATTTTGGGCGATGGTCGGCTTTGGGACTCTGATGAGGACGACACGCAACTTCGTTCAACGGCCCAATTGTTGGCGGGATTGATAGGGGCGTCAGACAACGACACGTCCGTCACGGGTGTCAAAAAATATGCTAAGACCCTGTTCTGCTGTGGTGAATATAAGGCAGTGAGGCACCGCAGTGTTGTAGTGGTGCGAGTCACATGCTAACTGAACAGGAGTCGCAAGTCAATGATTTCAGTCCAGCAACCTTTGACTTACTCTGACCGAGTGCATGAGCATGAGCAGCAACGGTGAGCTACCGTTGTGTAGTGTTTGTAAACTATTGTAACTTTATTATATTATAAGAATTCTTAACTTCTAAATCGCTGGTATGTTGCTGACACACAACACACAAAGAACAGTTGACATTTGAAGCACTTTTACTAAATATTAAGCTTTTTTTGGATTCTGTGATACATAATCTCTCTTAAATAACATTATTCAGTTATCAATCTTATATGAATGGCACAAGCCTAGTTGTTTCTATTCAATATCAATAAAACAGGATGTGTGTTATAAAATTCACAAAATCCACCAAAAATTTCATAATTGATATAAAATAGCATTCAAATGGTATTTCAAGATTCGTCTTGACGTCAACACTCGATTTGATGAGATTTGAACCCAGTCATGAAATAAAAAATGACAGAAATTAATAGACACAAAAAACCTATAATAAAACGTATTAACCAAAAAAGGTAAAACATATATGTTAACAAATAAACTGGCATCTACTGGACTATAAATCAAATATAAATTATTTAAAAAACAATCATACAACAAATTTATAAAATTAAAAAGAATATATTTTTTATTGTTAATAGTAACAATAAAAACACAATACACAATACACAAACAATGACCTACTTCGTATTTTTATTGCTAAATGGGTTGTACAGCATAGCCTATCTAAATTGCATACAGACGGCCTAACCTCACAGTATGAAATGATTACGGGTTATTTTACCCCTTAACTTATTGAAAATATATAATTTTAAAATTTGTATTTTAGTTTATTTTGAGGATATCTTAGTTTTTAATAAATTAATTAGTAGGTAACTAAGTCTAGAGAAATAATAATTAAATAAAGTATTCAAATTCGTAGATGGCAAAACTATTTCGTAATAGAATTTAGTAACCATAAATTCTAACATCTTAATCTACATGTTAAAAGCACAATACATAATCATAATATTTTTATCTAGATCTATAAAATACAGTATCTACGATTAGAGACCCAACTTTAGATATTCTGTAATTTTTAATCAACCAATTAATTAATTGATGTATCCGTAAAGGTTCATCCTCAGGGAAGTATATCTTCTGAAATAAACGCAAATGCCTGGAAAGGAATGATTGCAAGGACTAAAGTACTTTCTTATGTATCGTGGCAATATGTTGAGGCAAGACTGACATCAATTAATTAATCGTTCCTTACTTGAAAAGCTCAATATAAGTAAATGAAGCATTTTAGTCTATCCAACATAATTTAACTAAACAGTATCTGAAAACCAAAACCAAACTTGTCTTGTAATTTGTCATCAAATTTATTTTAGAAATATAGGTTTCTATTGATTTTCATACTTGACGTTTATCTCTATTATTCATATAAACAAATTTCGCGCCAGAAGTACAAATTTTGTACTAGTGTACAATACTAGTGTATAATCCGGATTGATCTTGTCATGTTCTAAGATCCAGCTCGCCTGAGGATGGAATCATATTCCAGACCCCGAAATGGCGTGAAACGTTATTTTACTAATCGCGGTAGAAAAGTATAAAAAAAGGAAATTTTGAAATGCAACAACAATATAAATAATCCCACAATCCCCAACAGAATATCATCATCAATGAAAATATATTACATATTTTAACGTAATAATGTATATACTTCCAATGTATATACCTCCCTATGTATGCACGAATAAAATATTATCTTCATTAAAAACTTTTAAATTTGAGTCATCCGTGGATATATCCATTTTGAGGTAAGGTAAGCCCAAAAAATTGGTTTTCATTTTATACGACCTTAATAAAAATAAGTTTCAAGTAATATTTTCGACAACACCATTGTCACAGCAAAATTATACAACATTGTGGAATTTTTATAGTTGGTACCGTAAAACTAATATATTAATTGGTTTTATTACAACAAGTTATTGTGAAGAAAGTGTAAACTTTAATTGTGGAACAATATATATTACAATTATGCATTTATTTAGACTCATAAATGTGAAATTTTCCAGAAGAAGACGATTTTGATATAATTTAGTGAGGCCGAATCTGCTAAAGAACACAGAGCGATAAAAATTAAGAACCAACTTGTTGATTGAGCTTTTGAGTCATTGCAGAGAAAGGTTGGTAATATTAATTCAATGGAATAATTAGGGAAACGGTTAAGTAAAGGATGCTCTGGCAATAAACCGTCAGGAACTCGACATTTTGGAGTAGGTTTTGGTAATAATACTTTAAAAATTTTAATTACTAGTTGAATTGTCGGGTACCTACTTGTATCAACAATGTATACCATTAAACGTGTGTAAAGTTTATATTTTCAATTTTTAATAGTAATATAGTATATTGTTATCATTTTGAAAATGTAAGACATAAACGGTCTTCCTAATTCCTAGACCTCCAAACCAATCTAGACCCGTGCTAGGGTCATGGAACACCTTAGCATACTTCAAAAGGATTTAAAAGGTAGGACATGGACAGTCTTCCTAATTCCTAGAACCTCCAAACCAATCTAGACCCGTGCTAGGGCCATGGAACACCTTAGGAGGGTACAAAAGGATTTAAATTGTAGGACATGGACAGTCTTCCTAATTCCTAGAACCTCCAAACCAATCAAGACCCGTGCAAGGGCCATGAAAAACCTTAGCATGGTTCAAAAGGATTGAAAATGTAGGACATGGAGAGTCTTCCTAATTCCTAGAACCTCCAAAATTCAGATTGCTTGGGCCATAGCACATTCTGCAAAGGCCTGTTTCTCCAACTAAAACCCCCTTCCGCCCGTAACCTAAAGAGACCTAACCCTAGAGGCCCGCCCGTAAGTAAGGGACGGTAGGCTCTGTTATAAGATCTGAAAGTGTTTTTTCGTTAAAGCTCAGAAGCCAGCCTCTATGAAAATTTGATTTAAAGTTTTAACATATTATATAGAAACAAAAGTCATACGTACAGTATTTTTGTTTACCAATAAAACTTTCTAAAAATGCTTTAACATAAAATTTATTTACCTTGAGTGTGTTATGAGTTATTTGAGCTTATTGAATATGACAAAACCAGCAATCCATCTTTATAAAAAGTTAACTCCTTTGTAAATTATACGTTTTGAACCAAGAATCGTAATTCCAAAGTTAAATTTCGCTGAAGGTTTACGAAGGGGGTTTAACGTTTATGCAGTATGTCTTAAAGTTCTTCAAGGAGAAAATTAGCTTAGATTATTCACGAATTTAAACTACTTGAAACTGTTTTGTGTATTTTAATTAAACTTACTCGTTCTGACTTCACTGAATCCTCTCTCAATCGTTGAACACTCTAAATTGAGCGTTGTCATCTTTTTAACACCAGTAGTTTATTTTTTTCCGAGTTATAGACATAATTTATTACTCCTGTATATTTAAACAAAATTATTCCTATACTTTGAACTATTTCATTACCTTTATTTTAGTTATGAACAAGGACCAACTGGGCCCAGTATAACACCATCCCAAAGTTTCTCAACACTTTGCTCATGATCGAACCAGTGACTTTCAGATTTTTTTGGAATATAACCACTGAGCGACCAGCCATTATATTTCTTGATCTAAGATCTTGAACAAACCCCTACAGCATTCCTTAAATTTTTAAGTTTGAATTATTAAAAATAACTAAATTCACTAAGAAATAAAATCAAGGCATACATTAATTTTTGTTCAATTATAAACTTGATAAACAATTAAGTATAAATGTGCTCTAAATATCTATCCATCCTCTTATCTTTATAAATGATAATTTTATAACTGTTTACTCTTTATTTATTATGATTAACGCTTAAAAGCATCTCTTAAACTTATATTGGTTAAGGTTAGCTATTTCAAAATTAAGGTTTTCATGTTATTTTTACATGTGAAGAAAGCCACCCGTCTTGAGTGGATCGAGTGACATAATAATACCAAATATGTGACCCTAGGCCGTGAAACCAATATATTACAAGATCAGCCTTTATATTAATGTTGTGGTGCCGTACTGTGCAAAAGTGATTCGACGATGGAAGAATTTTTTTCGGGTCATCAGACGTAGATGACATGAGAGTGAAACCACTTGCGCCAAGGGGGGGGGTTAATATTATACCAAATATGTGACGCTAGGCCGTGAAACCAATATATTACAAGATCAGCCTTTATATTGATGTTGTGGTGCCGTACTGTGCAGAAATGATTCAACGATGGAAGAATTTCTTTTGGGTCATCAGACGTAGATGAGATGAGAGTGAAACTACTTGCGCCAAGGGGGGGGTTAATATTCTACCACATACGTGATCAGAGACGGTGAAACTATGAGTTATAAGCTTAGCTTATACATATTGTAGCATTAGTCATTGATGGCCACAGTTCTGTAATTGGTAGCATCGCTACATAAGATGAAAGGGAAATTCCATCAACCCTGAGGAATTATCCAACCTATCAGCATTGTTATCAGGAGTGGCGAATCTGCATTTTAGCTGGGGTTAGAACCTTTGAAGGTCGAGGTTTCCAATCCTTTAAACGTCTACTAAGTTAAATTTAAAACAGCTTATCTCATATACATATTACTATATTGCACGCCATATTCTACTTATTTAATGTGGATCCACAGGGTTTGATAATAGATATAATTGGACCAACATAATGAAAATTTACAATCACCCTATTTAATTTTACATAATTTACAATAACTAGTATGAATAAAAATATGTAAAATCTTATACATAATAGTTTTCTATAACAGTTGCATAAAATAAACATTGTATTTTACTACAGGAAACATGTTTCACTAACTAAAAACTCACAGCATTATTAGCCTACGAAAAATCGTACCCTTTAAAACTGCCGAAAACCAAACTAGGAATTTCCACTCAACTGACAAACACACACCAGTGTTCTTGTCCTCGATAATACTAACAACATCTTTACGAATAAGAATTGCAAGATGATTTATCCTGTATCACTGTGGACCGCAGCCACGTCTTCAAGAATCAGAGGCAGGAGAACGTTCTTTCTTAGCTAGTTGCTACAGAAGCAGGCAAGGCTAACAGCAACTTGACAATCATTGCAATAGACAATATCCAATATTTATAAGTTCATGGAGAACTGTATTAGCGTCAATAATTAGAATCATTTACAACAATTGTATTTACAGATACTATAATGATTTTGCTAAATTGAAAGTCAGTAGGTGCTAAGTTTATTGTAAGTGTTTAAATTCTACTTCGTTGTAGTGGGGCCTCTCTAATAGCCAGTACGTTAATGTAATCTTGAAGGAGTGGAAGTAGTGATCTCTGATAAAATATTTTGTTCTATTGAGTTTGACTCGTATTTAACTGCATTCCTGTAATCCAGCTTCTAGGGTGTCACGGATTGTGGATGGTTGTGTTCTCTTGTGCAGATTGAAATCCGCACTATTGAAAACTACGTTAATACACACAAGACCATCCTCATAATTAGACCAGTTCGTAATTCAGAGGCAGTGGTTCGGATTCCACGTTAAACTGTAGGTTTCCGTCAGCTGTTGGGCTATTAATTAACAGTCGTGTCTAAGGAACATGTCAGCCTTAGTTAATATAAAGACTACAAGATCGTGGCACTATCATCCTACTCGTTTCTCATTCATACATGTCTTAAAATACCATAACTTCCATAACTTGTGGTACGGTCGCTATTTCAATAATGTAATCATTTAATTCACGAACGTTTTTAACTTCATTTATTTTTTGGGGGATCTTATTGTAAATCGAATCAGTATTATTTTTCAGAACGATGTTTGAAATTTTTACATCAACGTTTCTTTAACCCCCTAAACCTTTCCTGCAAATATAAGGGGGCCCCAATGATTGTTATTGAAATACACCTTTACTATATATATCAAATAACTTGATTCACTCAGCGATCTTGTTAAATTGTTACAGGTTGTCTTAGGGCAAGTATGATTCATGTAAAAAACATTAATGTTTTTAAATGGATCCCCGTTTTTCAATATTTTAAAGTATGCTTTATTATTTTGTTATTCGAACATAATTCACAATAGTTTCCATCATAATTTGGGACCCTAAGGTATGATTTTTTTAAATTTAGAACAAAAATATATTTCTTAACTTTAACTTTCGTCATTTTCACGTTGCAGATTAGATTATTCTGGTATTTACAGGCCAATAAGTAATTGAAGGGGGTGTACACATACACAACCCTATAGTGATAGGGTTGTGGCGACCTTCCTATCTTCTATAACGCTCTCCCCTTTCCCCAACGTACACGCCCTTGTAAGAACTCCATAATAGTATTGAGAAGTTAGCTTGGAACAAAGGGCAATCTCGGCCCCCACCTCTGAGTCTCCGAGGTTCTGAAGCTCTGAAGCTCTGACCCTTTCATCAGTTCTGTCATTAATCCGTCGAGGAAAGTGTCAGGTGACGGAGTCAATAATGCTAAGCCCTTTGTGCCAGGTCTATCGCCCCCTTACTCATTTCTTCCTCGGTGGAATCGAGGATTAATTTGTAACTAACTTGCAGTCAAATGTCATTTTGCATTCTATTTATTTTATTATAACATTACTAGCAGTTAGCTCGTCCGTTGTATGGGTTGGAGGATTCAGTGTAGAGAGGAAGGATTATCATGAAAAAATATAAACCTGATATCCTAAACAAATAAAAACAGAGAAAAATAAATTCTCAGATTAATTATTAGCATAAATTAATATGGGTGTAAATTAATCATTAATTAATTTACACTTAGATAAACTAGGAAATTCTAATAAATATTTAAATTTATTACACGTTAAGTTTATATTTAAATATAGTAATGTTTTGAAATAGTCAAAAATACCTGAAACTGGATCGAAACCAGCGGCCGGCGACTCCTGTAGATCATGGCTTGCTTAAGTGACTAATACCGATCATCATGAATGAATCATATCATAGTGAATTTCTTTATAAAAAACATTTTTCAAAGGTAAAAAAATACTCTATAGATAGTGGCGGATTCCCTTAAATGAGCATAAACCAAATAGATCTATTTTAGCGTTACGAAATTACAGACAAACAGAAATTGAAAAAATATCAATTTGGCTTTTCTGAGGTATAAAACATAAATTTAACTAAAATATCATAATTCCAAGCAATGTAAGGACAAAGGACATATTATTTCATTACATGATGTGGAATTCGATCAATGCACGGAATAACACTTTTAATCCGAGTTATGAGAACTCTACTTTTTATTAAACTGTAATCATATTAAGATAACTAATTAAGTAATATAATTTTGAAACTTCCCTTTATTTGCTCATTTGATTCACTTTTTACAGCCTTCACTGGCAGTACAGTATGTCAAAGCTACTAGCGCTGAGCGCTGATTTACCCAGCCTAGGCCGGGCAAACATTACTTTCTGCAGTCGTAACTACCGTTGAAAGTAGCTGGTTTCCGTGCAATGTAATGAATAAATCTGTTCATTATATTACTTAATTAGTTCTCTTAATATGATTACAGAGAAATGAAAAATATCGTTAAAAACTTGGAACCTCGGAAGTGTTATTCCGTGCCTTGACCGAATCCCATCGATCGTGGCCCAGAAACAAACACGCTTCATCCTGGTAATGAAATATGCAATCGTTCATTTTATAGATATTGTGTTGTGATAATTACATTTAATTTTTGAGGTCAAAGATGTATAGTTTTTTGTTTGAAGTTCGTAATTATTTTCGAAATATATTTAAAACATTTACAGACATAGACAGACACGTAGACGAGAAAGCACAAAGTACAAAAATTTGCGGGAACTTTTTGTGAAATACTATGTTCTATCCCTATCCGTCCGTGTATCTTATGTTCATGTTCACCTTAACTGGCTTCATGATGGTTCCATAAGAATCAAAACTATTTTTCATTAGCAACAAATTTGGAATACGTTAAAAAGATATATAACCATTTATATTTAATATACATAGGGTAAATATGGTATGTATCCTCTATTTTCACTAATAATAGGTCTCTGTTATGAGAACTTTTATTTTAACTTTTTTTTATTGGAGGATTAAATTTGTTATTATTATTATATTACAATTTATATTTAATTTAAAGAGTTAAATTGTTGAATTTAATTGTTGTGTGTGTCATTTGGCACAAATCCAGATCAAAATTAATTTGAGGTTTTTTCAACATCTCTGAGATTCAGTTAAAATCTAACTGACCTACATATCTCATCCTTATGAATCTCTTATATCCGGTGTCTGTTCTATATTCCACCGAGTTCACTGTTGGACTGCTAAATCCATTAATAACTAACGTATACTCTCTTGGCTATCATACAATATTCAATCACGTGAAAATTACTACATTTTTAATATATGAAACAGTAAATTATGAACGAAATTAAAGTGAGTATTTGATTACTCTTACGAACGAAAGTTTGACGTTAAAGACATAACACCAACTTAAATCATGATAGGAATAAAAAGATTACAAACAGTAATAAAACTTTCTTTCTAAAGTTTAGTGGCCTTTGATGTAATTTATTTCAGTGGAAGGTTTTCATAACTAAATAACTAAATGATTTTATTCAATTTTAATTTTTCATACGACAAAATCACTAGTGTAACCATGAAGCATTACATAATTTTGTAAATATTTAGGGTTTTACTGAGCAAGAATATTTTTCGAATAATTTAATGATGTTGAACAGAATAAGTCAACACAGTGTAACAAATTACTACGATTTGCCTGAATTTGATAAGATTTATAATGAATTCACTTGCACGTCCCACTTTGTTGGTTTGTCGCAATAAAAGTGAATGTTTTGTTAAGCAACAATACAACCCGGCCGTTTTCCTGCATAATTAAGTTTGAAGTCCAAACAAAATCTAATACAGCTAAACAACTCTTAGTTAACAGACCATTCCTCCAAGAGTGACTAAAAGTATAGAGTATATTTATCTATAAAACATTTCAATCATAGATTATTTAAAAAAAATACTCATGGAATTTATTTCAACCGTTTTTCCACGTGGTTCAAGATTGTTTAAAGGGGGACCCCATTCTCCCTCCCATTCTGAGGCACAAGCCAAATCTCTTAGTAACATTTATTGGGTGATGCAACAATAAGTTGTGTACCCAGTTTCACGTAAAACTATTGAGAAATAAAGAACAATATGATTTGGTCTGATTGCAATAAGAAAAAAGCATTTGATCACTTGTTTTATTTGAATCTACATTGGTCTAATGTTTATTTTTTTATTTTCAATAATTTAATCTGAAAACGTTCAAGTACACCAAGTAAACCAACCTTACAAAATATAGAATTATGCTATTAGTCACACTAAAATGAAATTTCCTCCATGACATCAAATCCTGTTCACTGGTGGAAAACATTTAATGTTTAAAGTTTACAATAGGAAGACATAAATTGTATTCATAACCATCTTCTATATTTGTGTTGCTCCTTTCCGTTATTTTCTTGCATAATGTATGAACCCCTGACACGTGGTTTTGGTGTCTTACTAGCTCGCCTAGTGGTTAAGTGTCTTGGACTTCGGTGCAAGAGGTCACGGGTTGAACTCCCGTGGATGCCCATTTTGGTTTGGACCGCCTCCCCAAAAATGCGTTTGAGTACAATCACTATTTGACTATTAAAATTCCTCTGGCATAGAAAGAACAAATAACACCCTTTCCCATTGTGGATTTTACCAACCTAAATGATGATTTTTAACCTGATAATTTTTAACATCATCAGGCCCAAATAGAGACTCAATTTGACCAGTCTCCATTTGGACCTGACGATGTTCGGTGTAACTGGACGAAATCGATCGCCAATTTAACAACTTTTGTATATATTTACCGTAGTGTAAAATTACAATATAAGTGTAAATATATTAAATAGTGTTGGAAGACGTGAGTTTTTACTTTATCCTATAGTAAAACCAGATCCTATACTAGAATATCTGATCATGATGCATAGATTTTGGATCTCTGCAACATTAAAAGTAAGCACAAAAATAAAATCAAAAGAGAAACTAGAATGTTTCGTAATGCAAATGTAAAAGGTTTTGAAGATTATATTTCAAAAGAAAGCTGGTTGGAGTTTTACCAAGCACCTTTGGAGAGTAAGTATGACAAATTTGACTCAATATTTAAATACTATTTTGACATAAGTTTCCCCAAAAATTAAAGTTTTAAAAGCCTTACGTTGAACCGAAATGGATAACAAGTGAGCTAAAAAACTTAAAATTGGATATTATTCAGCTAGAAAAAGAGTACAGGATAGCAAAAAACCAAACATCGAAAAACTATATAATGCCAAAAAATATATTTCTTAACAAGACTCTTTAAAAAACTCAAAGAAAACAAAGAATTAAATGCTGACTCTCATCATTCCATGAATAAAATTAAAAATGAGGAAAACGAAAACATTTTTCATTTAACTCAAAATAAATGATTTTACTCTAACATTCTTATCTTATAGTTATAATATTCTTTTATCTTATAGTTACATGGTACAAAACACAATTTAAATAAATGTATTTAAAAATTAAAGGAAAATAGAAATTTTCCATAATGCAACTGCTATTACCCTAGTCTCCCCCAACACGTCACATATCATACAACTGGTGATTATTGTCACCCGGTGCCTATATCAAAGCTTTAATGAGTAGTTCACGAGCAGACACCCGGCAATGATCCGTCCGGTGACATTAATGTCTAGTTGCTGAGTTGAATACACCAACTACTGATCATCGCCAATGTGTTTCCTCGTGTATGAGTCTAAACAACACTTGGTATCTCAGGGTCTCAGGTCTGTGAAGTACAGTTCAAGATATGTACAGCAATGATCTGTCCTTGCTGAACAAAATACACCAACCACTGATCATCGCAATGAGTTACCTCTTGTATGAGTCTAAACAACACTTGGTATCTCCCAAGAGGGTCTGAGGTCTATGAGGTACAGCTCAAGTACTTTACAGTTCTATACAGCAATGATCTGCCCTTGCTGGACGAAATACACCAACCACTGGTCATCGCAATGAGTTACCTCTTGTATGGGTCTAAACAACACTTGGTATCTCTCAAGAGGGTCTGAGGTCTATGAGGTACAGTTAAAGAGTTTAAGTACTGTACAGTTCTGTACAGCAGTGTTCTGTCCTTGCTCAACGAAATACACCAACCACTGATCATCGCAATGAGTTTCCTCGTGTATGGGTCTTAAAAATACTTGGTATTCCTCAACACCACCAGTTTCCGAGGTCTTTGGGGTACAGTCAAAGACAGGAAAACACCTGATATGACCAGCATCTGTTCTTGCTGAACTAAGTACATCAACTACGGATCACCACAACATATCACTGTCTTGATGAGTCTAAACAACCTATTTTATATCTCGACTCCACTCAATAATCTTCTTTTGTACATTTCGATCGAGTTTTTCAATGCTGAATATAATATACTGATACACACAGCAATAAACATTTACGGTACTTCCATTAGTTAACATGTACATTTTTGAATCTGTATTTTCTTCAACTACAATTTAAGAGGAATTCGTTTATATTAGGCTACATAATATTTGAACATCATAGACGGTATAGATTAAATTTTTTTCGAGATTATAAAAACTGTTTATTGTTTAAGTTTATTCAGATTGCATTAAAATCAATTTTGATATTGGTACGTAGTAATATTGGTCCTATAAATAGATTTCTCTTCGATAAACTTTAACTTAATAGAAGAGAGCATCTTTATAAGTGAAATTCCTTTTCCATGTGATCAAACATGTTGAGAAACTTATATTTGTTTCTAGAGATGCGCTTAGAAAGAAACACGAGAGGATATTTGTAAAGCCATCAACGCAAGCTGTTTTCATGTGAGGTGGTGGAGAACATCAATATCTTGCAGAGTATGAGGGGGATTTTTAATATCCTGTGCGCTGATAAGCTTGCATTACCGCTCCGGATGACGTGTCGGATATTTCTTTAAGGTACTAACTCAATCTGGAACAAGTTTAGTATTGATTATCTAATTAGATCAAGCCCTAACTCACACTTATTCTGAACTGTATAAGAAATAAAGAAGTATTCATTAATTACAACAGGTGTTCCATATATTTCCATTTTAATAAAATACTAGAAGTGTCCATTCGCACGTCCATACTGATACTCTATAAGGTTAGGTTAGAATAGTTTATTTGTATATGTATAAAATATATAATCAACCATTTTTGCCTACGATGAACCTCTATTGTCCCTGGTTGGATACTAATTTTTCTAAAAAAAAGCCTGTTATTTTCTCATAAATATTGACTATATAATATATATCTAATTATATTGAAATATTTTGTTATTTCATTGCATGCACATTTTGTGTTTTTATAGTAATGCCATATTTTTACCTCTCTAGAAAAGCTAATTGAAAGGAAAAGTAATATATTTTATTGGTCTGATATATAGTCAACAAAGCATATTAATTCACCTATTTGAAACAAAATAAATATTGATAAAAATAAGATGAGTTCAAAACAAAATAGTCGATAGGATGGGAGAGAAAACCATTTTAAATAAATACAAAATTAAATCAATATAAATGATTCCTTACAATATTCATACATAATTAGCAAAATACAAATGTTAACTAGAGCACAACGATTCACAATACGACAAAACAGACAACAGGGTGGTATAACTCAATAACAGTTACCCCTATACTGTACCGTATAACACTACATGTTGATATCCAATTAAGGGTATGAGTCTAGTGGCTTTCCTCTGACCAATTGCACTTTTTATGATCCAATATATCTGTTTGAGTAGACTCAACCATTACCTCTCTCTTAATTCATTAAATTATAAAAATCAGCTCTTTTTCTTTGAATACAAAACCTAAACATTGACATATTTCGTGGATAAGTTACAAAAACCATTTATTTCCTCAAGTTCCAAACCATTCATCAACATGCTTTGTACTTGGATTTCAGATTGAAGGCGTTTCATGTTTACAGGAATAAACTTATGACAAATCGTCTTCATACTTCGGATTGAGTTTTGCAATATTTTCTAAGTGACATATGATAGTTGGGGGAAAATACAATATATTTACAGCGTCAGGACACACAGCTGGAGAATATCTAGAAGATTTAACTCCTTTTATCGTTGAAAATAGTATTATAATAACTCTTAATACAAATTAACCCGTCAAAAAATAAAACTTTTCCTCATATATGCGTATTTAAAAATACAATACTACCTAACGTATAATACAATAGAGTGAATTATCCGTACTAATTGCGACCGGAAACAGTTCAGAAAATGAAACTAATTTGTTTACTAATTATCTCCCCTAATTAATTATCCATAGAAAAATGAATTGATGTAGGGTATAAAATCTATAGTATAAAATCTGTTTAGTTTTATATTTTAGACGTTTTCCAACACGATTAGTGAAACCAAACTTGCAGACCAACCATTAGTCAATCGTATATTTAAATCAGGCTTTACTGGCTACAAATTCTTTGGAACAAAGAACTAAGGGATAGGGAAAACTATCTGTAAATAGAAATTATATACTTGTAATTAATTCTGAAAGAAAATACTCGTAGTGTGTTAAGCCGTAGAAAGGCTCGTGAAAGGTATTAAGTAATCAAGGAGTCATGGACGTACTTCATCTGTGCTTCAGGTTTTGGCCGCGGCCATTTTGTTTCCAGCGCTAGTGTCTCCGAGCTCCAGGGACACGCCCACTGACAATTTCCAATCCAGTTCTTCTTTAACCTTTGTGACGTGTTTCGTTCCTTGTGTGCGTGACTATTATTGCTTAGCATTTTTTTCAAACGTTGTGAAACTTTGTTTTTAATAATTTTGAAGGCAAATGTCCGCAACAAAAATCCAAAAAACATAATCCCACTGTGACCAACAATGAATTTTAAATATGTGTATCGTAAACTTTGCTTGAAATCAAACCAATAATGCAATAAGAATTATGACGAAATCACTAACTATAACCCTATTTCGGCTTTATCTTTAAATTGTTATTATCATTTTTTAAGCCACAGGGGTGACAGGCCACTTGGTTCGATCCAGCAACCTTGGACTAAATAAGCCAGAGTGATACTGCTTAGCTAACTTACCGGTAAAATAATTTTTTTACATTATTAAACAAATAAATACAAAATATAAGAATACAGTCAAAATTGAGTACACTTGATAACACTATTATCAATTAATTCACTATATTTAACATGACCAAAGAACGAATCTTTTTTACGACTTCAAGAAAAACAAGGTAGAGTAATATGACGTGCTGATATTGTCTCTATAACAAGTGGGCGACCAATAACAGCGCTTGTTATACCTCCTCAGCCAATGCCGTTCGGTCTTAGATACTATTTGTGTTCGTATTGCCGCAAGGCTGGCTCTAGCGATTGTTATTAGGTGTGATCTTCAGCATCGTAAATGTTTTATTTTTCTATACAGACAAATTCTCGATATTGCCAGTTGTAACCACTGCTCATGTTTAATGTTCATATTATTTTATGATAAAAACTAGGTGATACTTAAAAAAAGTTGTTTTATGATTGAATATTTATAGAAAATATATGTTCTATTGGACAGTTTATAATAGAATGTATAAATCAAAATTATAAAACTTACAGAAACCGATATATTTCTTATGAATATTAAATGTAAAAAACTTTAAACTAAAATCCATTACTACTATGTAAAAAATCCAGGGGCATATTTCCAACTGGGTACTCAAGGTCCTGGCCTGGGAACGCCTCAGGAGCGGCACGGCCTGAGGTATGCCGCCGCTCTCCGAACTGTTGAGGGCCGTGGATGCGGGTACTGAAAATTGCAGTGAAAAGGGCACTCTCTTTACAATCTTGCTAGTTAGATAGCTTAATGCACAATTAAATAATAAAACTAATTTTCTGGCTCTCCATTTTTAATCGTAGATGTTTCTAATCTTATATTTTACGTAATAAACTATTTGCAATCAATTTGTCGCCATCTGAGCTGAATGTAATTCTCTGTCCAGAACTTGCCTTGTCTTGAATGTGATTCTACACGAATCACATTCAAGACTCTCTTTCCTCAAACCCAAAAATATTTAGGTGTTTCGCTTAATCTATAAATAGATCCAACACCATGCCATCCACTATGTTCCTCGATGAAGAATCCTCCGCTGATGATAACCATATATTTGATTTATTTGCCAAATATTTTCATCTATTCTCATCAACGAAGCCAACAATACTCAATCCAAAAAGCTGCTGGTTTAATTTTCTCATGTTCAGAAAGATGTAGCAACAGCTAGTTCTGCTCTTGATACCAGAACGGGCATCTGGCCTGATTCTATTACCCCAGCTATCGTCAGTCGCTGTGCTGGCCTTTAGTTCCGCCTCTCACTTTCTTATTCAATTTAAGTCTTTATCCAAAGGCGTATTCCCTGATGTATTAAAAACTAGCCATATTAACCCAATTTATAAGAAAAGATATACGTGTGACATTTGTAGTTACAGAACTATTCCTATTTTATCTGTTATCAACAAAATATTATAAAAAGTGGTTCTAAATAAGATTGATGCCATGATCTCTAGCCTCATCTGTGAAAACCAACTGGGGTTCATGATGTAGGGATCGTTCTCTACTAACTTCACCTTCCTCCAGAAGCACATTATGGATGCAGTCGAGGACAGAGCGCAACTTGATAATTTGAAACTCGACTTTTCCAAGGCTTTAGATATGGTGCACCATGTTCTCCTTGTCCAAAAGCTCGAGGCTTATGGTTACTGACACTGATAATACCTGGGGGAAAGATTTCACTGCGACCTATGATCTATTGTGCCCCCAAACTAGTCTTTAGTTGTGTCTAGAGAACCCTTTCTAGTCTTAACATTTTTAACTTTGGGAAATCTCCAACTGCCACCTGGTGTTTTCCTAAACTCCTGACTCTCTTATGACCTACTGCCTCACACTCAGCCAGTAGGTGTCTAGGTGTTTCCTCCCCTAATTGACAGAAGTGGCAGTCACCCTCTTGAACAATGTTCATCTTTCTCAGATAATCCCTGAGCTTACAGTGTCCGGTTAGAAAGCCCGTCAACATCTAAAAATGGTTTTTCGTAAGCCTTTGTTTTCAAATTTTAACACACATAGTTTGTATGACGTACTAATGTTATGTTTTAGGTTCCAAATCATTTTAGTACGGATCAGATCCCATATCCCGAAAAGTCGTCAAACTTCTTCACTGATCCAGTAAAACTGTTTCACTAATCATGATGGCAACTGTCGGCAGTAAAAATGTAAATAGTTTAAGCACGCGAGGGTTTTTATATAAAATTAACAGCATCGTAAGAAAATAAATTATTTTAACAGTTCTACGTAATAAAAAACTTTGTGAAAAGTGTGTCCCATTTATTATAGGATCTCTTGATTCAGTTTCAAATTGCCCTGAATCGTCGAAAATGTAAGAGTAATTTTCTCCCTGAAGGACGCTTAAATTTATTACACCAACCAGGGAACCCTCAGTTGAAAACTTTTAGTCTCATGGCCAGATTCATCACTACTTCTTTTGTCAAGTTCGTTGACAGGACTTGAATAAGGGCCAAATAACGTATGTATTACAATATTTCATCTGACTGTGTAGTTCAGTGGTGAGAGTAACCAATTCATAATCTAAAGGTCATTGGTTCGATTCTGAGAAAACCCATTGTAAAAATTTAAAAGGGTTTGATACTGGACTCAGCTGTCTTTGATCATTGGACAGTATCATTAATTAATTAACAATACTGTCCAATGAATCGGCCTTTTTCCCCTATCAAAGCCATACGGGATGCCAATTAATTAAGTCTTAGGACCATTTCATAACTTAAAAATAAAAAGAGATACAACAGAAAGATTTGGCATATCGTTACTGGTAATAGTTTCTTTTTTGTATACATGGTGATCAGATGGTACCTATTATGGGGGACGACCCATGGGGAGTGGGTTAAAAAACCTTAAAATTAGTTGATATAGACATTAAATTAAAGGTCATAATTAGTAGAAAACAATGCTACAAACCTGATCTAAAAAGTCTGATTAAAAATGATAGTGGTATTAAAACTGATGATTATGAGTATAAACCGCTGTCATTTGTTTTGAATCTTTTTTTGAGATTCAGTTCCAGACATTGTATTCCTATTCAAAATACCTTCAATTTAATATAAAATATCACCCATACTGATCATCAACAATTCTCTCCAATGTTTCATTAGATCGAGCTTGTGGCTCGCTCAAATAAAAAAATAAAATAAAAAAGGAACGGCTGGAAATTTTAAAGCAACCAAACTTGGTAAAAAATTATAGATTTTTGAGCTATACAACGGCTGAAACCGGATCTCAAAAGGTTGATCAAAAACTACATGGTGGCTGTTTGAAGTTAATATCTTTCATTTTCAAAACAACGCCGTTTCGTTTTACACCAACCTTTTAAGGTCGGGTTTGTGGTATTGATTTTAATTTGAATTGACCATCAATTTGATTTACATATCAACCTATGTTTACCTTATGAAATCTTCATCCTACACCCCATGGACCGTGCCCCATCGGTGACACCCGATACATAAAAAATAGCTTACTATTACCAGTAATGATGTGCAAAATTTTCTTGTAATGTCTCTTTTAGTTTTTAGGTTATAAAGTCGTCCTAAGACTTAATTGTCACCCTTTATGAGACAGAATGTATTACACTTACCTCACTAACCCTTCTTACTTTCACTATAAATTACCCACTTAGTAGTTGGCTCAATTGTTTTATGTATGTGATTATAAATATTAATATACTAAGTTATGTTGGTTATGTGAAAATTTAGCCAGTTATAGATTATTGAAAGATAATATTCGCCCAGATAAGAATTTACTGATTTTGGAGGTAATAATTATTGATAGTCAAGTTGAGGCGATTGCATAGACTGAAGTATATACTATAGATTGAAGCAAAATTTAAGATTGTCAACTCAGTGATTTTCCGTCTATTTATTACTCAATTTCTTCCTTTGCTGGCTGCCTCACCTAGGAGAATCAAAAAATATTCATGAGATTCAAAACAGTGCAGGTTCGTTTATAACCTAAATAGTTTGACCACATCGGTGAGTTTAGGTTGAGAGCAAATGTGCTGAGCATAAAACAGGTCAGTGATCTTCAGATATCACTTATAGTCCATAAGACCTTTTTAACAAAAAACCTCAATATCTGTTAAAAAGGCTGGTGTACAGGTCGGAGGTTTGTGAGCGTCGCACTCGACAGGAAGGACACCTGCAACTGCCGTGGGTTAAAACAGAGCTGGGGAAAATGGCCTTCTCCTTTAGACTTCAAATTTATAATGGATTGCCTCTTGAAAGAGGACAAAAGGTTTTGAAGACTTTAAAACTGTGATAAAGCCTCTTTTAAATTAAAACCTGTGTAAATATTCAGTTTTAGTTATTTTTAGTGTCTTTGTATATTTGACTTAAGGGTAATTTTATCATTTGTATTTTGTGAAGACGACAGTTGTCATGTAAAGCAGAAAGTTGATCTCATGAACGGTGGCAAATAAGACGTTATTTATTTATTTAATCACCCACATTAAAAATTAACAAAAACTAAAAAATATTAAAATTAATGAATAAAGTAAAAAATAATTATGTCGATACTTTCTGAGATATATGTGCTGAAACCAGAAAACCCTTAATTTTTGGGAAACGGCATAAGAAAATATGGTATTTTAACTGAAACATTAAAGTGTATACTAAGTTATGTTGGTTATGTGAAAATTTAGCCAGTTATAGATTATGTAAAGATAATATTCGCCCAGATAAGAATTTACTGATTTTGGAGGTAATACTGTAATTATTGGTTATAGTCAAGTTGAGGCGATTGCATAGACTGAAGCATATACTATAGATTGAAGCAAAATTTAAGATTGTCAACTCAGTGATTTTCCGTCTATTTATTACTCAATTTCTTCCTTTGCTGGCTGCCTCACCTAGGAGAATCAAAAAATATTCATGAGATTCAAAACAGTGCAGGTTCGTTTATAACCTAAATAGTTTGACCACATCGGTGAGTTTAGGTTGAGAGCAAATGTGCTGAGCATAAAACAGGTCAGTGATCTTCAGATATCACTTATAGTCCATAAGACCTTTTTAACAAAAAACCTCAATATCTGTTAAAAAGGCTGGTGTACAGGTCGGAGGTTTGTGAGCGTCGCACTCGACAGGAAGGACACCTGCAACTGCCGTGGGTTAAAACAGCTGGGGAAAATGGCCTTCTCCTTTAGACTTCAAATTTATAATGGATTGCCTCTTGAAAGAGGACAAAAGGTTTTGAAGACTTTAAAACTGTGATAAAGCCTCTTTTAAATTAAAACCTGTGTAAATATTCAGTTTTAGTTATTTTTAGTGTCTTTGTATATTTGACTTAAGGGTAATTTTATCATTTGTATTTTGTGAAGACGACAGTTGTCATGTAAAGCAGAAAGTTGATCTCATGAACGGTGGCAAATAAGACGTTATTTATTTATTTAATCACCCACATTAAAAATTAACAAAAACTAAAAAATATTAAAATTAATGAATAAAGTAAAAAATAATTATGTAGATACTTTCTGAGATATGTGTGCTGAAACCAGAAAACCCTTAATTTTTGGGAAACGGCATAAGAAAATATGGTATTTTAACTGAAACATTAAAGTGACAGTGATTGCAGTTAAAATACCATATTTTCTTATGCCGTTTCCCAAAAATTAAGGGTTTTCTGGTTTCAGCACACATATCTCAGAAAGTATCTACATAATTATTTTTTACTTTATTCATTAGTTTTAATATTTTTTAGTTTTTGTTAATTTTTTAGTTTTTAATATGCTAAATTAACTATTGTATACTAAAATTCTAAACAAAATTTTAAACATATGAAAAACTTATATTCAGAAAAGTTGTTATTTTCAAGAAACCCCGTGCTTAGAGAAATTGCAGCGAGCAGGGTATTATAAAAACGTTAATAACTAAATAACTATCCATCCAAATAGGAAAAACTATATATAAAATTAAAGATATTGAATTATACATTTTTAAAAGTGTATAAAAAATATATTTTTACTGTATAAACCATCCCCCTTAAGGTTGGTACGGTCAAAATAGTTACACAACCAATAGTTTGAGAAACCGAACGAAAATAGTACAAATTAATCGAAAATAAAGGAACCAGTATGAATGGTGGAAAGAGAACTTCACCTTTAAAAAGTTTGCTTGGAGCTCATTCGCTCAAAGGGAAATTTTCCCTTAACAGTGCAATTTCATTTCAGTCCATTAACTCATACAAACTCGTTTTTAAATTTAAAACTTGGCAACAAACAGTTTTTCATTTCGTGCGTGTTTTGGAGATGTCTCCCTCAGAGCAGGGGTGTTATCAGCCTCCCCCTCAAATACGGCAACTGTGTTGTGCCGATACGCTCCCCTAGCTCACTCACATAATATTTCTTGGTCACATGCACATTTTGGAACGTTAATCACAAAGTAACACGATATTTTCTAAAATTAAAATGCTTCTTTTAAATGGTGTTTATGTTTTGGTAAGAATGAAATATAATACTTCTTCAGTGTATTTTTTGGCAGTATTCCATTTTAAATTAGTTTGTAGGGAGGAGGGATGTTGTATAAAACAATAAATAAGATATTAGATTCTTCATGCCATTGAAAAACAAAAAAATACACTCAATCCTAAAAAATTACATAATTTATAAAATGTTTTGCCAAAATTGAGCTCAAACTTCAGAAACGAGAGAGTATTAAAGCTTCGTAAAATTCTTTGATCTTGCGAAGGCATTTCTATACAACAATTGAATTAATATATTTTTAAACTGTTCTGGTAGTTCATATTTAATTTCTTCTGACAGTGAATAAAAATTTTCTAATAGCCGAGCCAATACCTTTGTCATCTACTCAATAGGAAAAATTGTGTGATAAGGCCAATGTTATCTTTTGTATCATAATTCGTTGAAATCCTTGCAAATTGGAAAATACGAATAGCATTAGAGATTAAATGTAGATATAACTTTCATTATGTATAGATGAATTAACATTATACGAGTATTACAGCGTGTTTTAGTACATTGTACATTAACATTAACTGACTACTTTTTGGTAGTTCAAATTCCAAATGTATTTTCCTTGCTGCCTCACACTGTACCTACATAATGTATCACATATCCTTCAAGTATCACGTGTCACGAGCCAAATAATTGATAACGCCCGAGTTGTCAAGTTGAATTGTTTGCCAAGACGATAAGGTCGGTCACGAACAAAGTGAAAACGTCAAAATTGGTTCGTTCATCAGGAAGTATTAGTTTTAGTAATATTCGTAATGTAATCCAGGCTATGAAGATTCTATTGATTGTAAAACACCAGGTACACTGAAGGTAAAACACATTGCATAAAAATAGATAAGTAAGCAAAGGCTGTAGCAATACCATTCAACGTAGTGAATAATAACTTTAGCTTGACTAATGGATTTAAATATTTAAGTATAAAGCTATTCAGCAGCAAATTAATAAGCAAACAAACTAAAATAAGTTTTTACAAAACTATACTATAACAAATAACTCTATCTAGCAGTGAAGTTTAGGCATCAACAGAAATATTAGGAAAAACACTCATAACCTTTGAAAACAATGTCTGGAGAAGAATATTTGTACCTATTTATGAAGAACATAATTTATGAGTATATGGCAACTACGAGGCTAAATTCTACATCCACTGTCTGGGGTAACCAGAACCACCCTCGTAAGACTCTTCAACAACATCCTGTCTCACGGTGTTGATTCGTTTGCCAACTCTGCACCTCTCATCAAAGCGGCACAGGAGAGAATCTGCAACGTTAACATCTTTGGACGCACGCCCATCAAGTCCATGTGGATTACCTTCGCCAAACAGAGCAAAGGGAATTGTACAGCACCATCTGATTGGCTGTCTCCTTTGGATGCAGGGTTGGACGTCATCATCGGCGGCTGAAAGACATGGGAGTCTCCAGGAGGTCGCCCTGCGGTCACTGTCGCCAGTCGGAAGTTTTCGATTCGTCCGATAAAAGTAATAATATGAAGAAAATTGGAAGTAATATTTGTCTTTTCCTATGCACATACACTTTTTCCAAGGCCTATTGCCTCTTAGAAGGCACGATTAAATCTGTGTAGTGTCCAGTGCAAGAAATATAATATGTAAGTAGAACTATTGATTTATATCCATGTGATTAAATATTAGTCTGCTTGCTCCTTCAAGGGCAATGGCTTCGTAAGTTAATAACATAAAAATTTACTTTATCTAACACTTAAGTTTCGTTCAAATTAAGTTTAGTATTTTCCTAAGTCGTGTGTTTTAAATAAACCCTTTTCCATTGCCTTTACTCTCATTTTTTAATTGAAGTTGTTTCTTTATCCCATTCCTTTATATTTCATATTTTAAAGTCAATTGTCCTGGGTTTCTCTTCATTTGTTGAATGTCAGATAATTGATCTCGTGTAATCGTAGTTTCTTCATCATTGTTCAGTTTTAATAGTAATTCCTTATTTTAATTCAAATATATCTGTATCTTAGACATGAGTGTTTCATCTGAAGGTCCCGTTTGCCTCTCGCAGGCACCCAGTATAATGTAGCTAACAAAAACCCCAGAAAGGTAATGACTGACAATAGCAATCACTGAAAGTGTAATTTATAAATGAGTAATTAAAAAAACGTCAACATTAGCGAGAGACTCCAAACGCTTTGAACTCCGTTATTAAAATAATTATAGGCGTCTTAGCTCCTTACATAAAGGAAGCAGTTGATACATCCAAAAACAAAGGTAAGATTATCTAATATCTTGCTGATGATGAAAAGTTTTAAGAGCCAAGCAAAAGCTTAAGTTCTTTTGTAAATTAACTATTTCCACGATATTAAAAATTTATTGACACGATAGTTTAGCTATTGTAATCTCACTCTTTAATGAAGTTTTTCAAATGAAATGATTTCACCGAAGTAATTTATTTCTATTCAGAGTTCAGTCTATTTATCATGGTATATGAAAACTCGTAATTATGGCTAAAATGGCATATTTTGGCCTAGTGCATCCTCACTTGTCATATGACATCGCAACGTGGGGTGGCTGCTCTAAAGCGGACTTCCGAAGGTTGTTCCGTCTTCAAAAAACTATTAAAATAATAGAAAAGGTGCTATTAAGAGAGTCCTGTAGGAATTTGTTCAGGGAGATGGGGTAGCTTACTCTGCCTAGTCTGTATATATTAGAAACAATTTCATTCTGAAAATTTAAGTGCATGCCCATTCAAGGTGCATATGCCCACGAGAGGTAGAGAGCTGTACAGATTATCCCAGAACAGATCCAGAGCTGCCTTGAACCTGCCGTCTCAAGCAGGGGTCAAGCTCCCTGAAGATGTCAGGCTAGAGGGAAATTCGGGGAGATTCAGGAGTCGCCTTAAGCGCTTCTTGGTTCAGGGAGAGTTTTACCATATGGGCGAGTTCATAGACCACACATGGTATACCATATAGGTTATGTACCTATGTATCATTATTTTAAAGCTGGGTACCTAATGGCGTTTGTCACGCAACTGTATCATATTGTGTTGTGGCAATTAATTAATTATTATTATTATATAGTTTTACAAAGGTATTCTTACAAAGGTTTTATTGTGGTTCGACGTAAACTTATATTGCTTTAACAAAATATTTATTCGGTTTTTTTAACTTTTGTCGCGAATATTTCCCTCAGAGATGTAGTCTGTGACGTCATAAAATAGTACAAAAGTTATCTATAGATTATACGATTAAACCCCCCCGTCGCGGTTCACCTGCATACTCAGCGGCCTTTCCAAATCAATAATATAATAATAATGATACATGACAAGTTTTATCAATATCTGTCAATAAATATGAGAGTTAGTTGTCTTTTCTCCTTAAGATTCCTATGGGAAAGAGTATGCAGATTTGCTGCTGTGAGGAACAATGAAAGTAGGCATTTCTAGCATAAACAATTTTTTACCATTTATACCAAGTTTCATAAACATCTGTCAATAAATAAAAGAGTTTGACCATTCCCTATAGTATGGTTAACATGGGAAAAGAGTATGCAGATTAGCTGCTATGATAAACACATTAACTATGATTTTTTAAGCATAAATGGATAGATCTCAACCACATGAAGGTAAATACCAAGTTTAATCCAAAAATATTGATTGATAAGTGAAATATTAATTTTTCCTCATCTTCCCTAAGATTAACATTGACGTCCCAAAATACAACCTACTGTGTTTATATTTTTCAATATCTGGGTAACCGTTGTAGATAGAGAAAAACATCAAGGAACTAAATTGTGTAGTTTTAAAGCTTTTAAATGGTGAAAGATAAAATTTTAATTACACATAAAAAAACTCCCCCCCTCAAACCGTTCCGATTGACCGATGTGTCTGGTTTACGAACTCGTCCGAGCAAATGTGGGAATACACGTCTCCACCAAATTTGGTACCGATCTCCCCATTTTTTACGAGAATTATCATGTGCACAAACACACACACACACACACACACACACACACACACACGCATATATATATTTTTTTTTGTTTTTAACTACTATTGTTTTTGGCCTCCGGGCACCTAATGACGAAAAATAACATGGTCCCGACCTAAGTCTTGCCATGAGAACTACGGTAATAGCTTCTTCCCTATGGGAAATTCGCTAAAACATATAAACTATTCCTTTAATGGAAATATAAAACGTATCATAACAACATGTTGTCTGGCAAAATAATGGCATCAGAGGAACTTGTATGGTATCAAGTGAGCACACCGGGGTCGTCTGTGTTTTTTAAACTCTCTCTATATTCTAGAGATCAAAATATTTTAGCCAGTGATTTAAGAAAGCATGAATATGGTTAATAATATGATAAATATAAATATTCAGGCACCCACAAAATTGCAATTTGTTGAAAAACACCCTCGTTGCTACTATCTGTGTAGTCTAAAATTACCTAAGTAGATAGATTCGAAATTTGTCTAATTATTAAAATTGTAAAACATAAAAATGACATTTTAATATACTCGTAGGGTAAGAATCAATTTTAACAAACTTATATTTACATCCATCGATTGTTTTTTTCTATTAAACCACTTGTACACATCATATGTTCTGTAAATCATAGAAACGTAGGCATATGTCTAATATTACTCAAAACTGGAGTTTGCATCTTAAACCCTAAACCCACCTTAATCTGTAGGCTCCTTAAATACAATTGGCTCCTGCACTATAGTTAACAGGCCTATACAAGGAACATGTCAACCTTAGTCAGTAACAAGACTACAAGACCTTGCCACAATCATCTTACACTCCTTTCTCATTTATACTTGGCTTAAAATATCTACCTGGGAAGGTCGATTGTTGAGCTAAAAGTATTAAAGTATTTATTTATATAGACACGTTTCCTGATGGACCGTTACCTTCAATGTTGCGGTGGTAAATTAGTGGAGAATTAAGACGTGAGAGGATGGAGAGGGTTGCCATGGCAACGCGGCCAAGACAAACGGTAAATTAACGTCTGGTGTCGCGCCGTGGCGGGAAGGCGACACCTGAACAGTGAACATTGACCCGTGTAATATTATAGGATTGATTGTGACCTGCCCTGGTGATATAATAACTATAATAATAATCTTTATTTCTGTAAGATAAATACAATACTTGCATAGAAACATAAAATTAAGTATAAAACCATAACAAGAATCAGTAAAATTATTTATGGTACAGTCAGCTCAAGGAACCCGCCAGATCACACAAAAAAGTCAAAAAGTTGAGCTATAACAGCTCTGACCTCAAGCCGATATTTCCCTCCCTGTGTGGTCCATGAATTTTTCCACTGACTAGAACATTTAAGGCTAAATAATCTTGATGTATATTTAAATTTTGGTCCGGAATTGTCTATTCTGATGCTCTCCAGTGTTCTGTCCAATATGGAAACATCCGCCAATGAGGGAAGGCGTTCCGTGGCCATCAGTCTGTGCTGTGTCGTCCTGAATACGTTTCTAGACCTTGTATTATAATTTATTATGTCGGCCTATGTCTCGTCCCTGATTGAGATTGGTTTTGAGTTTATAGAGACGAGCAAGCTCTAGCATGTACATAATAATGTCGTGACAACATTGAATAAACAAACCGATACCGCATAAATAAACAAACAAAATTTTCACAGAACTACGAGTAAAATGTATACATAATTACACAGATACTGACAGAAATAATTGTTTTTCATACAGAGTAATTCATGAAGAAACGGAAAAATTTAAGGACGTGTTATACAAGAGAAAATGATAAAAAAGTTGAATGTAAACATAGGTTTGGAAATGCTTCATTAGCGAGTTACGGCTAGCGAAATATGTCGCCCGGGTTTCAGTAACCCGTTAAAATGAGGCCATACTGTTTTTGGGCGTTAATTAAAAGTATCAAATGACTGTATTTATATCAAAAGGATATCATATAATTAACTGAAAAAATGAAATAGCCCTGGGACTAAAGACTGTAAAATTGATTGAACTGTAAATTTTATTTGTTTATTTCTAACATAATAGCTATTGTAGATCATATGCAAAAAGTGTGTTATTTCTAGTTCAGTTTTCTACAAACAACTTGACTTACAGTTTCAGGGCCAGCTTTGTTTAACTTTTCGGTTCATTTTACATAAAGTACACTACGTGACACGCCAATTAGTAACGCAAAAAACAGTATGGCCTCATTTTAACCGGAGTGTTAATATCCGGGTGAAATCTTTTGCTAGCTGTAAACCTGGCTAACAAGGTGGTCAGGTCTACCTTGATAGGCAGGTAGATCTGACCAACACAAACGAGGCGGTAGATACGTATGTTGGGGTGTTTATATGACTAAATTTGGTTGTTGAATTCAGAGCTTTAAAACTCTAAATTTAGGTTTTAACTATATATAATGTGCATCATATTAACGCTAACGCGCGTGCTAACGAAGTATTTCAGAACCTGTGGTTACACTGTATACACTTTTTTCATAATGTTTCTAGTAGAACACGTCCTTCAATTCTTTCCGTTTTTTGTAATTATGGAGTTTTGCAATCTCCGAAAAACTACTCAACCCTTTACATGGAATATTCTCTGGATCGTCTTTGTACTCAGATTGGTTTAGAATACAAAACAAATTCAAACACCCTTAAACTTAACATGCTTAACCTAGGATTTTATTTTGTACAATAGGGACTATAATATGTTATTTTGATCCCTTTCTTTCTGATGTATTAGTAGTTTATTTATGTGTTAGTCATTGTTACTCTAATTGTTATCTGTCGCTTGAATAGTTAAAAATATTTTTAAACTGTTATTGTTTAGCTATACAGTTAAAATCCGCGTTTGAAGTAGTTGCAATTGCAAAAAATGCGTGAATTATTTTGATAAAGTTCTGTCCTAGCGACCAGCCACATAATATTTTATTTGTAAATATTAAAGTAAAAAATGAAAAATTGTATTGTTAACAATGACATTTTATCTATAGTGGTAGGGATATACATAATGGATAAGTTATGCTTATCTTGGTGGGAAAAGTTCATGTTAAACTATATTTGATCAAATAAATGCCAAAATTAATAAAATGAACATATAGATAAAATCCATGTTTTAGCCCCTGAGCTGCTGACATAATGTAATTAATATATTACTCTAACAGACAGCTCAAATTAGTTAAAATCGAGTTCAATAAGTAGAACTTGCCTCTGTGTTAAAACGCCATCTGTCTTGTGCTACCAGTGCTGTCGGTTCCTTTTTTTAACATGCATGTTGAAAATTTTTATTGTTCTAACGTTTACGTATATTTTAAATATTATTTAAGACAATGTCTCGAACTACACAACTTCACAGGTAGTTGGAGTTGACAATGGTGTTTTGACACCAAAACTTATAACATAAATATTGAAGTCTTTTTGAGCTGCCTGACGTCACGAGCTTATTTTACGTAGGTAATATAGTCTCACATTATTTCACCTCACGAACTAAAACATGAATTTTATAATAAAAAATCTACCATCAATCTAGCTTAACACCGAAATCGGAATTCCAGAATTCCAGAAGTCACAATGGAAATAATAGAATTGGACTGTAGTCGGCCGTCAGCAATAAACAGGAAGGCCTATTGTGGTGGACAGGTCAACAAAGGTGAGTGGTAACAAATGTGCCCGAGGAGAAATATACCTAATACCTCTGTTGTGGAACCTTTATGCAAACTCAACAAAAATAGGAATTTATTCCACCGTTTACAGTAAATGAAATTACATGAAATATGTCATACTCTATCAAATCAGAATCACATTTTCCAAACAATAAAACTGAATGTTTACATAGAATACAAAAATGTAAATTAGAATCCACATGGCCTTGGTTTTTCCACATGGTTTTTAAAAATTGTAGACGGGGTCCAATCATACTTTAAACATTTAATTCATAATTTACAATTAATTTTATTTCCTAGTTTTCTAAGGGGTCTCAAGGTAGGCACTTACTAAACTTAAAGCTAGTCAGCTGACCATATTTTACTATATTTGTATTTACTTTTTTAAATAAGCATTTTCCCTTTCTTTATTAATAATATACATTTAGTTTTTACTAGAAATACCATACTCATCAACTATTGGATGAGAACAAATATCTATATAACAGTAACAACAATTGGTTTATGAGACAATATCAACGAAATAACTAAATATATACATATAAATTTACTCTAATATGCCGAGGAATATTTGTTGGTGTGTTAGCAGTCTAAAGCTAGCTGCCAGCTGAACATAAGCTGGTAGAAACGGAATCAACACATGAAATAACCTTAACTGTACAAAATGGCTACACGAGTTATGATAAGTTTAGCTTGAGCTAAAACTAAATAATTAATTATCACTGAAATAAACATATTTATGATTTTTATTGAAACTCCCGAAAGATTCCCCTATGCTTGAGGATGTTTAGGATATTCGTCGCATAGAACCTTGTTGATTGTAAAAATAAAAGTTATGTGGATAAAACCTTTGCCAAAAACTGGACACTGAAACATGTTGTAAGTTTTGAACTCACCTCTTCTTCAACCGTTTGACTGAATTTATGTTAGCTACAGTCTTGTATAATGTCCAGTAGCTCAGAGGCTAAAACATGGGTTTATATATAGAGGAAAATCTACCATCAATCCAACTTAACATCAGAATCGGAATTTAAAAATCTCTAGAAGTCACAACGGAAATAATAGAATTGGACTGTAGTCAGGCGTCAGCAACAAACAGGAAGGACTATTGTGGTGGACAGGTCAACAAAGGTGACCTGTCCACCAACCAATGGCCTGTGCTGCCAATGCCTGTGGTGTGTGACCTGGCTGTTTATTGCTCAGTGGTAACAAATGTGTCCGAGGAGAAATAGACGTAATACCATCCACCGGGGAGGTATTAGGTACATTGCACGTTGTCTGAAAACATAATAAATTAATTAACAAACAAAAACAAAGTGATTCAAAGAAAACAATTAATAGCGAGAAGGTATAAAATATAACTACAGGATACTTGGGTAGTCAAATAAAAACTTAAAATAAATACAATTTTCAAAATATTTAACTATAATTGAGCTGTCTGGTGGAGTTTACGTAAGTATTAGAGTCTTACAGAATATTCAGTGCTGTATATTCATTAATGAACGTGTACTTGATTCAATGTGTGACACTAGTTACCTTAGTTACGTCGTTGATTCTAGACTTGACTTTTCTGAACATGATTTTTATGCCAAATCCCACACCTGAATAGATTTTTCCAAGTGAACATAATTGTTTCCTCACTAGGGGAGTTAAAATTCAAGTGGTTTGGCTATATATAGGCTTAGCTGGAGACCCCAGATTCCCCTAAAGTCAACGATCAGGCAGGTGGAGAGCCTGCAACGCGGCTCATTTGACAGGACCCATCCTCAGCCACCTTTTATCCATTGCTTCCTATCTCACACTTATTATTGTACACGCAATGTAAGTATGGCAATAATGGGAGTACATAATCTCCCTCCAGATGGTCCCTCCAGACACTACGTAAGTATCAGGTTGTTACACACTCGCAGAGCGTTTGGGACAGAATCCCAACCTTCAAACAACAACATGCTCTGCAGACAAATTAAATTATACAAGTGTATTTTTTATAAATATAATCTCTTTACTTTTAATCATCTATAAATTTTGGAATACCTTTAATATTTCATTAAAAACTAAAACTTCACCACCTCAGGTCGTTATAATCTTAGACAAACTTCCTGACAATTGGAACTTATATGATTCCACAATGTAATATGCAACGCACCTCGACTGCACTACGATTTACGAAAGCATCATACAGCACTGTCTGTTCTGTCCCAGCTCCCGTGCTGTGGTTTATGCTCATTTACTGTATGTATGACTTTTTACACTAGTATTTTTGTAGGTTTTATTGCCTTAGACATTTTTTTCACCTTTGTACCGGGTCAGAGTGATTATAATCTTGCTATGTGATAGGACCCAAATCAAGGGCGGAATCGGCTTTTAGATCCAGAAACGTCATAAAATCTTTGTTTACTAATCGTGAGGAAAATCATCAGCAATATTGATTTAAATAACAACTGTTACATCTTGACTACAATGAGGTAGTCTAAAATTATGTTTTCAACCTTTAAATCTTAAGTAACTATGATGATGTAGTCGTAAATTATGTCTTTTACATTTACATCTTAAAGCATAATTGATAAGGTGGTAGTAAATTATGTTTCCACCTTTATATCTTAAAGCAACAATGATAAGTTGGTCGTAAATTATGTTTTCATGTTTACATCTTAAAGCAACAGTAATAAAGTGGGCGAAATTATGTTTTCGTTTTTATATATTGAAGCAAAAATGTTGAGGTTGTCGTAAATTATGTTTTTAACCTTTACATCTTAAAGTGACAATGATGAGGTAGTCGTAAATTGTTGTTTTCATCTTAAAGGTTTCCGGAATCAAATTATTTTCTCCCAAGTCAGGAGTTCTCATTAAGATTTCAGTGAAACGCTCTAGCAAGTTATGCCGTTTATCTTGCACGGAGTAAAAGTCGCGTCGTTCTTGGATATACCTCAATTACAGTTTCACTTATAAACAGAGAGTGTATCGAAACACACAAATCACCACTAAGTTCCGAAGTCGGTTAAGGGAAACTAAATCTGTAACTACTTGTAATATACAATCCAACCTCCACACAATTAAGGGTGTTCATGCAGATTATTCAGTATGACATATTTAATTTTAATCTATTTAAACAATCCATGAAACAGATCCTATGTTCCGTTTTAATGTACACTTAGAAATCCCTTTCATTTAAAATTTTATTAAAGTGCCTTCAATTTTTACTTAATTAACAATAGACATATTTTAAATAATTTTTAACTTCAACAGCTGGGACAACTATAAACCAACATAATTTCAACATAGCACGTCATAAAGCTATTCTTTTCAAAAATCCCACCATTTATAATTGCACGAAAATGTTTAATACCCCTCCTAACACCCTGGGGAATGAATATACTGGAACGCGAAAATTCTCTCTAGTAATGCTATAAATAGTTTGTTAAATTATAGTTTTTATAATGTTAAGGATTTTTTAATAAGTATGATTAGTTATAAATGCTAATGCAATGCAACTTTATTTTCTGGCAAGATATATGAATTTGAAAACCATTAGGTTAAATTTCTTTAAATAAGTTGGTCCTATACACCAACGAGTTTCCAATATTAAACACGGACTTTACTTTTGGTGAGGAACTACCAATTAAGTCATTTTGGACTAATGATAGGTTTATAAGATACTTAAAAGCACCTATATAATTAATTAAAGAAAATCGCTTTTGTTAATTCGACAACAGAAAGAACAAACAGAAAGAATCTTTTTAATTTCTCATAACAATAAATGTTGTTTGTTTGAACTTCATTATTGGTGATGGTGGATTCATTTTTTTAATTTTTATTACGGACATTTTCCATCACGATTTTAAGTAAAACTAAGATTCACAACATTTCGAGATCTGGAATCTGATACCGTCCTCAGGCGAGCTATTACTTAAAAATAACTATATTAGTACATAATCCGGAATAAGCCAGTTTAAAGTTGAAAACTAAAATGTTTTAAACAGTCTAAAAATTTACAAACAATACTATTAACAAACAGCTACACACATAAAACAAAACACGTCCACTAGTCACAAAGGAGAGGACTTCGTGTACGCGATATTACAATCGTTCGACCGGATTTTCTCGTCATTCCTCCATGTTTTAGCCCACAGTAAAAATAATCCTAAATATATTTCATTTGTTTTCTCCACCTTGATTTCTATAGGTGATCAACAATGTATTTTCAGAAAGAAATGGAGGAGTAACGAGAAAAATGCTGTCGCACGATTGTTATGTTGCGCGAATGCATGGATCCCGTCACAAAGAACTGGAACTAAACTCCTGATGGAAAATGTACGTAAAAAAATCTAAATAAAATGAATGTTGGTTTCCTCCATGTTAAATATTAGCCTATAGTTATTAAACTACTTTATTTACGTTAAGAGTTTAAGTTTATTGTATCCCAAGCATTTAAGTTCTTCCCATAAAAGGTAAACAGATTTTTTTGCTTATAAGTAAGATTTTGTAAAATTACGTTTGAAAATGTTTCAATAAATCTGGTGTTGTAATTTTGAGTTCATGTACAGGATTATTATATCTGGTAACATGGCATGGGGAATATGAGATACACCAGTAAGGGAGGCGGAAGTGTGTACATAAGGCACACAAAGAAGTCAATCCACCGGAAACGCATCTCGAAGCTTCTCATCCTTCACCAGCTGGTCCTATACCTGGAGCCTGGAGCAGCACTGAATCTGATAATATCTTGAAAGTCTACTGTATCCATCTTGCCATCTGTCATCTTGTATTTTAGTCACATCTGAGTATGTTAATTTTTAGACAGCAATACTGACCATTCGATGGTCTCAAAAGATGGTTGAGGTGTCAAATTAAATATAAAAGAGCTAACGAGGGAATTAGGTTTTCCAATTTTTCTACCATAAAAATGAAAATATTATTGAAATTTTATTGAATATATTATTTTACCCCAGTAATGGTGCGGTAATTATGATTTTTCTAAAAAATGGAATAATAAATATAATAATGACATTCCAAGATATCCACTATTACTTTAATTTGGCACCTCAACCATCGTATGTAATGCTGTCAAAAAATTAACACTGTTCTTATCGGACTAAAACCAAAAATTTCTCCAGTAAGGCAGACTTTTAAAATTCAATTAATTTGAAACAACAATAAGCTAACATATGTTTTATCGTGTAGATATAAGAGTAGCTTTCTCCCTTTAAAATAAAAAAAACCTATAATATTCTTAAATTATTTTTTAAATAACATTCTACTAATTTATCGGTTTAAAATAGTCATCAAATTTCTTTCATACACTCTGTTACAATTTTAAATATTTCTTAGATTGATTTTTCCGGGTTTTAAGGGTTAACTGGAATAAATACAACATACTGGCTATAAATCGCCAATTAAAAATACAGATGAATTTATCAACAACTGTTTCAGTAACAGGAACTTAACGACTTTGGAAGTATATTTATTTTAAGTATATAAACCAAAGTAAAGTCATCTGATTTTTGTTCGGGGAAATTTATATATTTATCCAGAAGTTCTACAATACTCAAGTATTAACAAGTAACAACGGTAAAGTGAAAAAGAGGAATATTTCTAATATTTCATATGTCCTGAGGAACTTCCTTTGTTCATTTTAAAATATTTCATTCTCAACAGTTTACTTGGCCAAATTGCATGGCCTATGAATAAATTATTTAAGGAAATCTTAAACTGTGAGAAGTAAAAGCTGTGATAGAAGAGAATACTTAAAGAACGAATACTAAAGTGAAATATGAGTGTGATTACAAAACTTAAATATAAATGAGGTTGAAAAAATATATTAAGAACATGTCAGTTCAAAATTAAGTTTACAGCACAAAAAATATAAATGATAAATATTAGTGTCTCTATAACTAATTAACATAAAAGGTTTTGTATGGAGAATGTTTTATGAATAAATTAATTCCTTGTGGAAGTAAGAGAAGATTGGTATGGTTGTTTTGAAATAATTTGATTTAAATTTTTTGTTTTAAATTTGATTTTTTGTGTGTTTCTAAATCTGATAGCAGTAAGAGTTTTTTTAATCACAATCCATTAATTAGAGCAGATATAAAAAACTCGTAACTACAGTTCAAATAAGAAAAACGCCATTTTGAATCGATCCTCACTCAGACACGATATTGAGTAGCCTCCGGTTTACTGCTAAAAAGTACTAAAATACTTTATGCTTTAGCATACAACCACAAGAACCACTAGTACATGTAATTTAAGCATTTAAGAATTTAAGTCTGTATTTTAAACCAATAATAAATATATGTAATCGTGTGGTGAATGGTAACATAGATTTTGATTGGCCAGAGGCGGAGGGTTGGGATTAGGGGTATTTATCAACTTCTTAATTTAGCCTTTTGAGGTAAAATAGCTAAAAAGATTATGATGAATATTTTTACCGTGTTTTAAAGTTTAAAAATGTGATTTTCCAAAAACTTCGATCAGCCAATACTACAGTCAATCAGTCAATATTACGCTAATTGAACTTTATAAATATAGAAGAAAAATATAGGAAAGTAATAACGTCCTCACAGCCAACTAAAGTTCATAGATCACACTTCTATCGTTTTCTTTCTCCTAATTTTCTGCCACAGAATGGAGAATGTTAAAGGTTAATGGAGAGCTCCAACTCGGCGTCGAAATCGACAAACGAGGTTAAATACTGCCGTCACTTTCGTCACGCCATTTCCTTTTTGAACCTTAAAAGAGTACTTTTAAGACATCCAGGTCACACTAGCGTAACAAAGGTTTGAAATAAAACTGTTTCAGAACCCATAATTAGTTTTAAAAACACAAGAGGCAGAACATTCTACTCGTAATTGAGTATTTTATCAACCAAACGTTTAAAAATACTTGTATTAAAATCATTTATGAGTCCTAATTAATCTATTAATTTTTCGTGAGGTGCTCTATAATACAATGCCAAACATCTGCACCTATAATATATGTGTATAAAATGGTACAATCATGATTGTTATAGGTAGATATCACATTATCAAATCCAATAAATCATTTAGATTAATTTTACCATCCGAAGAAATATCCAGAAAACAGGATTTCGAAACAGCAGGGGATGTAAATCTGTACTCAAACGTGCATGTTACATTCTAATATTGTATTCTAAACATTTTTATTAACACTGTTATTATTGGCGGAAAAAGTTATTTATTACATTTATTTACAAAACTCAAATTTTTATTAATGCATAAACATAAGGAATCTCCTTTTCCCTATCAAATCCTGTTTATGAAGTTAGGACCAACAAGTCATCTATACGACTTAAAGCCCTAAAAACAAAACTAATATTAACAAAGATGTAAAAACCTAGAGAGAATAATGGCATAAGTTAAAATAAAACAAACAAAATTTGGTTGTTTGGAATATTTAATGTTCTATTCAAAACAAAAAAGCCCTAAGTGAGTGAGATAAACACGCTCCATTCACTCGATCGCTGTCGCCCCAGTTCCTGCCCCGACAATGACACACATCACCCGTCACTACCCGCCCTAAAATGTGACGCTTCACCGTGTATTGCACATGGCTAGTATAATAAATGCATTCAAAGTCAGGATTCTTCGAAACCTCTGCAGCGCTCGTTTTCCTTATCTTATCAATATTGCTTCGTGAGGTAATATACCACCTAATTGCTATAAAACACCTTATTCGTATGTGTATCAAATATACGCATTTAAAAAAACATATAATATGGATTTTGATGCCTACAAATAAAAAAATGTAAAAACAATCTTGGAACTACGAAATATAACATTGCTCACATAGGTGAAATGTTATATTCCTCCGCATTTATGTACTTAAGAAAGGATAAAAGAGGACAGAATATTTTATTACTTGTATGTCTGATACAAAACCGGTTCAGTGGTTGCCATATTGGTAGCTCAGGGATAACGTGCTGGCCCAGTAAGTCAAACGTTTTTGAACCGGTGACTACTATCAGAGCATGAATGGTCATCTCCAGCTAGCCTATGTGACTCATGCCGCTAAATACCTCATTGATAACGTGCTGGCCCAGTAAGTCAAACGTTTTTGAACCGGTGACTACTATCAGAGCATGAATGGTCATCTCCAGCTAGCCTATGTGACTCATGCTGCTGAATACCTCATTGATAACGTGCTGGCCCAGTAAGTCAAACGTTTTTGAACCGGTGACTACTATCAGAGCATGAATGGTCATCTCCAGCTAGCCTATGTGACTCATGCCGCTAAATACCTCATTGATAACGTGCTGGCCCAGTAAGTCAAACGTTTTTGAACCGGTGACTACTATCAGAGCATGAATGGTCATCTCCAGCTAGCCTATGTGACTCATGCCGCTAAATACCTCATTGATAACGTGCTGGCCCAGTAAGTCAAACGTTTTTGAACCGGTGACTACTATCAGAGCATGAATGGTCATCTCCAGCTAGCCTATGTGACTCATGCCGCTAAATACCTCATTGATAACGTGCTGGCCCAGTAAGTCAAACGTTTTTGAACCGGTGACTACTATCAGAGCATGAATGGTCATCAGCTAGCTATGTGACTCATGCCGCTAAATACCTCATTGATAACGTGCTGGCCCAGTAAGTCAAACGTTTTTGAACCGGTGACTACTATCAGAGCATGAATGGTCATCTCCAGCTAGCCTATGTGACTCATGCCGCTAAATACCTCATTGATAACGTGCTGGCCCAGTAAGTCAAACGTTTTAGAACCGGTGACTACTATCAGAGCATGAATGGTCATCTCCAGCTAGCCTATGTGACTCATGCCGCTAAATACCTCATTGATAACGTGCTGGCCCAGTAAGTCAAACGTTTTTGAACCGGTGACTACTATCAGAGCATGAATGGTCATCTCCAGCTAGCCTATGTGACTCATGCCGCTAAATACCTCATTGATAACGTGCTAACCCAGTAAGTCAAACGTTTTTGAACCGGTGACTACTGTCAGATCATGAATGGTCATCTCCAGCTAGCCTATGTGACTCATGCCGCTGAATACCTTATTGATAACGTGCTGGCCCAGTAAGTCAAAGGTTGATGAACCGGAACCAGTGATCGGTGACTACTGTCAGAGCATGAATGGTCATCTCCAGCTAGCCTATGTGACTCATGCCGCTGAATACCTTATTGATAACGTGCTGGCCCAGTAAGTCAAAGGTTGATGAACCGGAACCAGTGATCGGTGACTACTGTCAGATCATCAACGCTCACCTCTAGCTAGCCTGTGTATCTCTGGGACTAAATAACTGAAGGCAGAATGTATGTGTCAGTCCACTGATACCGTTTATTAATTGGACTATCGATTAACTATTAAACAAGTAAAAGGCCAATGTTAGGTGTTAAAAACTAGGGATTGCACAGTTTTGTACTAAAATGTAAAAAAATACGAATGGCGTTGATAGTACCAAGCCACTAGCAATGCTGGGTAAACCCCCTCATGAGAGACGAACGTAGACTTATCCAATGTAAAATTAAATTAAAATCCATTATTTATTCAAGCAAAGTTAGCGCCACACAGCCCTTTCTTACAATCAACCGAATCAAATAAAATTATTTGGAAATTACAAAATAAAATTAATTTATATATCAGAAATGAAACCAATAAAATTTTTAGGTACAAAACAGGAATCATATTTTCTTTAATAATTAATCGCTAAAATAATCTTTTTTAATCCTACTTAAATAAATAGAATTTTTTTAAAATACAAAAAATCCATAAATATATATTTTGACCAACCAGGCGCACCTCCAAAATATCAGCAGTTTTATAAATGTAATTACACCCTGGTGGGCCAAACGTCGTGGACCACCGCGCTAGATGCGCCAAAAACTACGCGGGACATTCCGGAAAATCAAGTAAGTGTTGTGTAAGTGTGCAGATCAGATCCGCGGAATCCTACGTCACAATTGACTATGACCAAAAACAGTTAAAAATGTAAATTAATCCTATTTTAACCATTGGCTAGGCAGGTGTCTAATGTCACAAGGGTGGAGGAGGAAGGTTCTGGGACTGACCAGGCGAAGTCCAAGATACAGAACCGTTTTTGAGGATTACTGGTCGACCCTCGGATTTCACTAACCACGAGGCGCAGTCAGTATACGCCCTACTATTCAACAATTAAAATTGAAAATAGCATATTTTAGGGAGGTGAAGTAGAATCCAGCAGCACTGTGTTCTGGTTTAGTAGAGATGATCCGACGATTGAAGCGGGCTTCGAGAACATTTGGCACAGTAAATGATGGATTGCTTCTATCTTGGCAGGAAAATAAACAGTTTTGTTGACTTTACTCAAACAAGTTCTTCTACGATAAATCTTGTTTGTTCAAGCCTTTCAACGTGGAAATCATTTCGTGTCTTATTCGAAAAAGTATTAAACATTTAAAAAAATTGTCAACAGTATATGGGGAAATTCAGAGTAGAATAGAATAGAGTAGAATAACTTTATTTTCTCACATTTTCGTCCAACCTTTTTTCATTAGTACATCATTAAAATTATTGCACACACTCACAGAATAATATAATCATCATGAGTTAAATACACGAAATGAAATGAGAGAAAGCTGTTTAAGCTAAGCCTTGGAATTTCCAGTATAACAGTAAATTTAACATATGGGGTTTTATCTAGTTGGGTTTTAATTTATTTTATGAATAATTTCATATATTATAATAATAATAAGTTTATAATAATAGGTTTCATTTTCATAGTCTATGGTTATTGGAAAAAAATTAATATTAACATTACTAATACAGGAGGGACCGAATATCCTTAAAAATAAAAAATAATACTTATTTTTTGTCTATAATTCTAGTATTGCTATAGGTAGTTTTAGAGAATTCTGTTTCTTTAAAGAGAGAATTCTTGGTTGATCCAAGGACCCCCCGTCCTGGTGGCTTCTCTGCGTCAATAAACATCCATCTTTATAAGTTATTCAATCCTGAGGAAGGACGGAAAACATTGTTGTAGTTGAAAAGCAAATCCCTTCCAGTTATTTTCTTCCAATGTAAACGTATGTTAAGATGTGTTTGTCGTAACATATGTATGTTATGAACACATGTATGAAATTCATTGTTGGTGTTGGTGGATTTTTAAATTTTTATTACGGGCATTTCCTCTAAGATTAAAAGTTCCACAACGTTCAAAGGGATCTAGGATCTAATCCCGTCCTCAGGTGAGCTGGGGTCTAAAACCACCGACTAACTTCGATTCGTGTACTAATCTTGTCATGCGTTAGGCCACAGTTCACTTGAGGATGGAATAACACGTTCGAGATCCCGAAACGTCGCGAAACTTTGTTTTACTAATCGTCATGAAAAATATCCGCAATAAAAAACTATATAGCATGTGCACAGTTACTGAACTGCTGTAAACCACAATGAATATACAACATTCATATTATTTTATATTGATATATTAAATACTCGATGAAGGCTTCGTTAATTGCAATGTGGGTTTAATAACTTTTCTACACACTTGAACATATTTTTGTCCCATATTTTCAAACTTAATTGTATGCCAGAGATCAATTACTTGGTGAATGGAAGAAAACAAAAATAGTAATTTATTAAAATATATCACGTAATGTGGTATAATACGGAAAAAGCAAAAATAATATTTAGGTACCATACAAGGAAAATAAAAATAGTTAAATAATAAAATCATCAACAATGGTCAGTCTCGCTTGGGAGTGATTCAAATTAAATGTCAATGTTATCTGGAAAAATCCCAGTTTTGTTCCCTAATCTAGCTGTGATGAAATACACATTTATTTAACATAGAAAAGACGCACCCCTCCCCCCCCCAAAATAAGCTCCCCCAATACTGAACAGTAAAAAGTATTTTTTTAGTAAATCATTTAAAAATGTAACGACGTCAAACAAGTATAATTGACAAGGCAAAGTATTTGCTAACCCATTGTAAACATGCTTTGGTTCGGCTGCTTCATTACCTTTGACGTCGGTTAGTAGCCAAATGAAGGCAAGCCTGACAAGGCTGTTGTCCTAGTGACAACAATGAATCACCAGGAGCCTGCTTGAATGGTTATTTACAGAGAAAAACAATAACTTTGAGTGATTTAAGATATCTTTAAAGAAGTGTTTTTATCCCTAAAGCTGCGTAAAACTAAATATAAAATGTTTTATCTTCGTGAAACAGCATGTTTTTAAATCATGTTGTTACAGATGTTTCGGAATTCAAAATGCCAACTTTAGACTAGTTAGTCGAAACGTGTAGTTATTCTTAAAAACTTTAAAACAAAATCAAACTCTTAACTACTCAATCATAAATTTATTACGGCCATTTTCCATCACAATTAGTGAAACACAGTTTCTCGACGTTTCGGGATCCGGAAACTGATCCCATCATCGGGTAAGCTGGAACCTAAAACATGTCAAGATTAGTACATAATCTGAACAAAGCCTGTAAAAATCTGAAAACATACGTTTATTGTTAATGTATGTTAATGTTTAATGCAGTCAAAATCCTATCTGATCATATTCTTTGTTCCAAATCACGTGAGAAAGGTTCGATTCCGAGATTTCGAAACGTCCTGAAACTGTTTTTTACGAACCTCGATGGAAAATGTAAAAAGTAAAAAAAACAACATAAAACCACCATCACCAAATATGAATTCCAATTAATGTTCTGGTTTATTTTTTATTTTGTTTCTCACCCCTAAAGCCACTTAACAATTAAGTTACAGATGAAAACAAAAAATATAAGTAAATAGAAAATGTGACAGTAATTAACTATATAATCACAGGCTATAAATGATCGAACATCGATCACAGTTGATATACAAGAAAATTCAATAACCTCTGAAAACTCAGCCCAGGTATATTTTGTTCTTAAAAATGTTTTTCTACTGATGATCTCATTACAGCTTACTATGGAATTATTCACCCCAACCTTTCTTATGGGGAAGTCAAAGCTGCAAAACCAAAACAGTTTTTAAGCTGCAAAATAAAGCTCTAAGAACCATATTCTGATTACCATAGTTGATTTCTCGTAAAAATCTTCTGAGAAACCATAGTATATAAACTTTTCCAATATATATCCTTGTAATACTGTCTTGCCTGGATAAAAACTTTCATAATTTTCAAACTTTCCTTCGTTCTCGTTGATATATAATTGATTGATTGGGTTATGAGGGGTAGAACTCCAGGTCACAAACGTCAACCTTCTCGCTTATTGTGTTTCCTGCGTGCGCTAGATGGGTAAGCCGATTTCTGTGTCTTCCACGAGGCTCAGAAGCTTTTCCCCTGTACTAGCGTCGAAGACCTCACCCAGTTTCTCAAGACTGAAAATGGCCCTTCTCGTTTCCGCAAGAATGTCACGGGATGATAGGTTTGGCAGTCTCCAAGAAGATTTTGCACAATCCGCACTATGGTTCATCACGAATGATCCTCAGAATGAGTAGATGATTTCTGAAATTGTCGAGTCCAGTAATTAGGGCCCACCTAACCTGTTGCCTTTGATATATTTCGAGGAGTAAACCAAAACGTGTTCTTGGTGTACCTTAGTATCCACAAAGTGGGCATTTTGAGCTGGCTCTAACCCACAAAAAGATGCGCATTGGTACTACGAAATAACGTGCGAAAGGTTTGATAACGTTTATTTCAAAACCCATTAATTAAGGTTATTAATTAAGCTATACGAAGTAAACGGTGTTAAACATAAGGCAGGAGATTTTACTCATACGGATACAGTATGTTCAGTTTCAATAAAAAATTAGTTGTGCCTATATGTTAAAATGAACAACCACTTTTTCGTCAATTACAGACAAGTATGTTAACATTTTCAAAACACTTTACTGTCTAAAATTGTTTGTTACACTTTACTGTCTGTTTTACTGTCTTAAATGTCAGTTTTTAAAACGTGAATATTTACCAGGACGTCACATTTCAGTGAGAGCACATTTTCAAATCCTCTACTGAATCCTGTTTACTGCGCATTGCTAATACAATTAATGTAGTGTAAAACAGGCTTATTCTAAACCTTGTTTTACGCTTGCGTGGCCAAGGTTGGCCCTTTAGAGAGAGGGATGAGTGTTATAAGTGTAATGGGTTCAATGACATGAAGCTTTACTAACAAAAACCAGCTGATTCATTTTCCAGAACCGTAAATCAATATCCCAATGAACAAGGGCAGCTGGGTTCGATAACGAACTTTTACAAAATCGTGTATTTTTGCATGAAGTTAGTGCTGAAAACACGAAACCTTTTCATTGATTATTATTCCAGCCATTTTGTATCGGATGTTACATTTAGACGGTAAAACATTGTATGTCTATAAAATTAAATAGTGAAATCTGAAGAGGGAAGATTATTGGTCTAGTATATTAAATTGTATCACCAATTTTAATTATTTAAGCAATTGATTACAATGTCTGCATCGGATTTGATCAATAATCTCCCGTGTGATCAAAAAGAAAAATTTAAAAAATCCTGTTATTTATTTAAAGAAAAAGTATGAATATTTGCTTATAGGTTTTATGAATTCAATAACCTGAGGTTAATTACTATATTAAAATTAAATTTATAACGTATTAAATGTTAAGAAATTCCTTGTAACGCGACGTGAAAACGCCATTATTCTTATGCCTAGTAAATAATGAGGCAAAATTTATTTTCAAGACTTTTTTATGATCATTAATTTTTATTGAAATTTTAATACAATCACACACTTAATGAACTAAATATTTTAAATGAATAAAATAATGTATAATAATGTTTGACTTAACAATAATTAGCTTATACTAAGATAGATAATTTGAAAATGATTTTAAAATATTTGTGTTTCTAAATAATAAATCCTAATAACCCTAACCTGAAACCTAACAACATTTTAAACAAATTTTAAGGCCTCGGCCAGTTGAAAAAGAATAGCGGATTGGCACATTTATATGTTAAGTGTATTATTTTTATGTGTGCTAAGTAATACATTAAATGTGTTGATTGTATTGTATTACGGTGTCATATTGAAAAAATACGAAATGTTTGAAGATAGCGTTGAAATATCAAAACGGAGATAGCTTGTACCAAAATTCAGCTGATTGATTAGGTAATCCATCACTCTTATTAGAAAGAAGGAAAAAATATATTTCTCAGCTTTTAAAATACGTATAAATGTAATAAACCCCTTCCCCAAACACATAGGCTACATCCAAACACATGAATAATTACATTATGCTTTTTGTGTTTGTATTGTCAAGGTATTGGTATAGCTCAAGGGCTACACCTCATGGATTTAAAATAGTAGCTATATTTCTTAAAGCAAATTCTCTAAAATAAAAAATTATCTCATCATAATACCGGTAAAGTTAGATTTTGACCCAGAGCTAGCGAGCATTGATTCCTATCCTGGTAAGGGGAGTTTTTTTAATTTCCTGTCCTCAAGTAGAGTGTGAAAGGGTGACTCATTTTAAGATAACCAAGCCGAAGACCCTCTCAATCTTTTGATGTATTTTTAAAAATGGCTGTCGTACTAAAAATATGTCCACATTAAGAGATCGCCCAGTATCTTGTGGAACTTAAAAATAATAATTAATTACTAAACTATCTGTTTTAAAACTTATTTATAAATAAATTTTTACTTACTCCGACCTAAATGATAGATGTATATAAATAATGTGATGGTATTGTTTAAGTCAACATTTCCGAACTCAGATTTTAGGAGATACATCTTTAAACAGTGAAAAACCCTAATTTGTAAAAGCTTCTCTCATGGTTTTGATCCAAATTTCATGGCTTATAGAGCTTAGAATGTCAATTACTGTAATACGAATCTCCCGGATTTATGTAAAGTTATAGTTTAAGAGTTATGGCCTTTGATATCTTAAATGTCAAGAAAAAGTGTTTCTTAAATTCTTTTTTATTCATCCCATAAAAAATAAATAAGTATTTTGAAAATACTAATTTTCTGATATTAGTATTTTGAAAATACTAATTTTCTGATATTAGTATTTTGAAAATTCTAATTTTCTGATATTAGTATTTTGAAAAGACTAATTTTCTGAATTAGTATTTTAAATACCAATTTATCCCTAAGGAGATTGTTCCATTTTTCCAAAAAGTTCATTTTCTTTTTATTTCTCAACCGTTCTTATTAAAATTTGGTATCAAGTAGCGTAGAGTCACATTATCCAATAACTCCGCTCGAATAGTTTGTTATTGTATCAGGAAGGGATTAGTCAGGTATCACCAGCAAAATAACCTTGTGTTTGAAAATCATTTGATTACTATGTACTTTGAAACAACAAATTTCAATATGTCAAATTAAAATTTTTTAATAATTTTTTTTTAATTTCAACATGCATTTAAAAATGCGACAGTTTTATTGAATACATGTATTTTTTAGTTTTACAAATAGCTAATTTTCTGTTTATACCACCCTTATATTCATTTCGTATGGGGTTTTATAACTACTGTACATAATTTTACTTAAACTTACAAATAATAATTTTTAATTATCTCTATCAAATTTCAGTATCGGTATTTTTCTGAGTTATTGTGTTTACAAACATATGAGTACTTTTTAATAGGGATTGTTTTTAATATACAAACCAAGGAAAATATGGAACTTTTTGACACCTAATATAACTTTTTAAAGCTATATTATTTATTATATATTTATTTTATTAGTACTTTAAACTATTCTAAACACATTTTCCTATGAACGAACTAACGCATTGTTGAGTTCCTGGTTTCGTTGCATGAATCTGCTTATCGAGATTTAGATTGGATTTGAACCCCTCGGCCATGAAATTGAAAAATAAAATCCCTCAATATGCAGTTCCCCAGGGAATTGTTTTCAGCGGGGAAATCCCAAGTGAGTTAGTCGCTTTGTAGAGGGATATTCAATAAGCAGTTCATCTGAACTCATTGTTGCACTTCAAGCCGTCTATCAAACAAATAAAAACCGTAACTAAACAAATAATTTCAAAAACAAACAAATATAAGAAAAACAGTTTTGTAAACAATTTTAAGAATATTCAAAATTGAATTTTCGACAATTCTTCTTCTTTGTTTTAAAATTCATCGTTGATGATAATTGGCTTATATTTCAGAGATTATTGTTGGCATTTACGAAACTTATTAATGAAACCCAAGCTACCCAACGTTATCAACCCAATGGGATTCGTGTTGCCATTTAGCAGTTCACAGGTACCAATAATGGATACATTTAGAATTTTGTTACTACTGGAGACAGTTATGTAGGTAAATTTCAAACGGACACAAGGTTTGTTCCCCGCTAGGGGATGTTAGTGTTTGGGCACTAGAACTAGATGGAGGTCCAAGACGCTGTAAAGTCAAGGACCTCGCAGACCAGGGGTACATATTTATTACATATTACTTAATGGGTCAGAACATGTATCCCTAGGGTTGTCAGCCATTCGACTATTTTTGCACACCACGTGGTTGAAGTCTCAAGGTCCGTCAAGTCTTGGGAACCTGGCGAACTGCTGGAACCTCTCAATGAAATCTTCCTGAGGAAGGTGGTCTGCCCCTCTCCATCGTACCAAGAGTTATCAAAGATATCGCAAGTAATAATGTAAAGTTTATGGGAACTAAGACACAGGATTGAGATTGTACGAGTATGCTAAACAACATATGTAGGGGGATTGATTAATTGGCTCTCTACAAAACAACTTATGGTAATCACATTGCACTTTATTCAACAAGATACCGATTTTTGTAGTATTTATGTCAGAGTAACATAAAAAGGTACATTTTAATATTAAGTTGTATAGTTATTTATTAACACCTGTAACCTATTCACTCTGTATATTCAAGAATGTGTCATTTTCTTTAATAATTTTCAAGCAAGATTATTTAAAAAGTTAAATTTTGTGAACTAAGATAACAAAATAAAATAATGATGTTAGATAGTTACATAGTGATATTGGTTTTGTAATTGGTGTCGTGAAGATTGAAAATTGTAGCCTTATAATCCATAGCCAAATCAAATATTACAATTAATTTTAAAAAATAGTAATTTTAAGACTATCAGTTTATAAAATGTTGCATTTCATTAATACAGTGATTGTTAGCTAGTGAGCTTTTTTGTCATTTTTGTTACACAAACTTGATGTAGGAAACATGAAGTTTGCTAAATGAACCATTTTTAAAATAGAAAAAAATTCTTTCTGTCTTCATTGAGTACCATTCATGTGAATAAGCAGCAAGTTGAATGACGTAAAAATTAATAATGGTATTAATTTCTAATTTTACAATTTTACGGGAGCTGAACCACTTATAATTTTAAATTCCATTTTTTTAAATTGATCTATAAAATATAAAAACGCTATATAATAGATCGAAAGAATAAAAAGTAATCAGCGAGAATATAGTTTGAGATAGCACAATAAGATCAATTACGTTGACAAACTCAATTTTATTGGTGATTAACATAGAAGCCTAAAAACTTGACACTGTCAGCAGTATTCGTAGTATACTTCGCCTCTCAAATAAAAAGATTTTACAACCAATTTCGGCATATTATATTACTTTGAATAGTAAGATACTTTTTGTGTGCAGGTGATTGGATGTCACCAACGGGGGAAGGCCCATAGCAAATAGGTTTAAAATCCTAAAGGTAGCATAGGTACCTGGAACTGAAGATTTTGTTGAGCTAAAAACAATGCTGATAACAAAATGGCGGTGGTTATAAAATGGAGAGCTATGAACTTTAAATTGCCGTCAATTTTTTATCGACTTTTAAAATCCGGTTTCAGGCGTTGTATGGTTAAAAGTATTTGGAATTTTATACAAAATATGACCTATGCTGTTTATCAAGAATTTTCTGTAATTAATTGTGGGTCAATCTATTAAAAGTTGGAAAAAATTCCTAATTTGCAATATGGGTTAAATTTGGCATTAAATTGTAGACCTTTTTAATTAGTTTAAAAGGTCCATCACTAAAAATGGTTTGAAATTCATAACCTTCGATTTCCAAATCACTTCCATTTTGTTTTAGAAAAAGGTTTTGAGATCAGGTTGGTGTCATTGTTTTATACTAATTAAGACCATTGAGCTAACCTTTAAGATTTTCAGCTTCCTCTCTTTTTGCTGTCCTACATAGATGACATCTGATCACCGTGTAAATAAAAGATAGCTTACTATTTATTACCATTAATGATATGCAAAGCATGGTTTTAATATTTCTCTTCATTTGAAAATTATAAATTAGTCCTAAGACTTAATTTTTACCCTGTATACCGTTATGTTACTTTACGATAAAATTTGTTTATACAGGGTGTTTCAGAATTCCCTACCAATACTTTAGGGCATTGTTTCTGGGTAAGAAACATATCTAAATATCATATTTAAATTGTTCGGAAGTCCTTAGTAACTCACACAGCCTCCATTTTGTTTTTTCACATATAATATTTTTTCTGAATAATGGTTAAACGTACAGAATTGAAACTTTGCACAAACATTTATGGCAAATAAACAAAGCTACAAAAACATTATGACAATTTCTCAAATTCAAAAAACAAAATGGCGGCTATTTAAAATTTTGTTTCTCAAATAACTCGTGAGCCGTTGATTTAAAAGAAAATTTACAAGAATAACCTTTTTTAGGTAATGTAATTACAAATCGATTGACACCAAATTCTTTTAAATTAGACAAATATTAACTGAGATATGGTAGCTTTAGTGATAGGTGACCGCTAGAGCTGATTTGCAGTGCATGTAAAGGCATGCGACTTGAGTCTGCCACAACAATGCAACAGTCTCCGCCTGCTTACTGTCATTAAAATTCTAGCGGTCACCTATCACTAAAGCTACCATATCTCAGTTAATATTTGTCTAATTTAATATTTGTCAATCGATTTGTAATTACATTACCTAAAGAAAGTTATTCTTGTAAATTTTCTTTTAAATCAACGGTTCACGAGTTATTTGAGAAACAAAATTTTTAATGGCCGCCATTTTGTTTTAGGAATTTGAGAAATTGTCATAATTTTTTTGTAGCTTTGACTATTTGCCATAAATGTTTGTGCAAAGTTTCAATTCTGTACGTTTAACCATTATTCAGAAAAAATATTATAAGTGAAAAAAACAAAATGGAGGCTGTGTGAGTAACTAAGGACTTCCGGACAATTTAAATATGATATTTAGATATGTTTCTTACCCAGTAACAATATCTTAGAGTATTGGTAGGGAATTCTGAAACACCCTGTATATTTGCTTTATGAATAGCTTAAGAGTTGGTGATACCCAAAAATCTACACCATTTAACAGTATTAGATACGACATTAACTTAATCATTCACGAAAGTGATTGGAAATTAGTTTTACAAAGTTTACTCTGTGCATTTTTTTATTATTTTGTGCATTTTAACCCCATATGTATTATTTATATTGTAAGTTTTTTTAATAATAATACAAATATAAATTTAGTTGTGAGTTAAAAGTTAAAGTAACTTAAAATACCTTAAAATTGGTTTATAGTATTAGAATTTTTCCTACATTAATAGATAAGTGTAAAAATTCCACAGCATTCAAAATACAATACGTTACGGTAATCGGGTTTACAAAGAGATAGGTAAACTTTAGAACTCTAAACCATACAAGCAAAAGAGACTTTGAGCTGCTTAAATTTCCATGTATTATGCTTCTAATAGACCTCGATGTGAAAAGTTCGCGCGATTCCCAACCCCGAGTTAAAATTTATCCAGAGATCTCTTTACATTCAATATCATTCAGTAGTTTGGAGCACTTTGAGTTATTATTCAGTATTAAAAGTAGATGTGAATGTGTACTATAAACTAACTAGTCCCGTTAATGCAAACTAATGGGACCGAACCCTGTTTGTATTAATAAGTTGTTTGGATTATTCGGAAATATAGTGTTAAAGTTGCATTAAAAGTAATAATAAAATCAATTATTTTTTACCCGACTGTGTATTTAGACCAATTAACTTACGTCTTATCACAGTTTACATTTAGGTTTGTCCACTATATGTTTTGCCTGAACGGCATCAAGTGTTCCTGCAAAGACGTTTTATGCGTTATGAACTCGTCATTGGAAATAATAGTAAACACAACACACTGACACATAAAAATTCAAAAAACTGATAGAGCTAACAAACTTTTTCATTGAATGGGGGACGAGATAAGGTTTTTTGGAAGAAAAAGACAGGACAGTGTGGAAGAAACAGGGCAGGGAGAATTTGAGAGGGGAGTATACCAGTTTGTGGTTTCACTGTAAAAGCCATAGTTAGAAGAGGTGAGAAAGTGCCTGGACGAAAATGGGTGAACTGAAGACCTTACCTGAATCCATCTGAATCATTTTCGGCCTAAAGACACTCCTGGAGGACAGCCTATTCCTCAACTACCATTCTCGTCAACCTCACGGATTTACACGGGCAACGAATCCTCCTAGACAGACTCAGGACAGTATATGTTTGAGTATAAATTATAAAGCATACACAGATCCCCTCATATAGCTGAGAATAGCAGCTATATGAGGAGCAACGGTGACAGCAATGGTGGGAAACTCAGAGGCGTTCCAGCGAGGCATGGAAAGAAGACTTTGGACAGGAAGAAAGTGCTAGAAAGAAAAAAATTAGAGAGAAGGAACTCAACAGGAGGAAAGAAGAAACGCCGACATAACAAACACCAGATAAAACACATACCAATCAAAACAAAACAAGAATACCGAATAAGACGAGAAAATACAGGATATTATGTTTCGTAATGGATCGTGTATTCCCAATGCAAAGATGGTAGTAAATAACCGAGATAAGAGTAGATACTTAGGTAGATGAATAAATGTGATACAAAATAGAAGGTACTTAAAAATTCAATTTGAAATTATTAAAATTAAATTTCATTGTTCAATCTGGCAAAGAATCCCACCCTCAGAGACTTAAAATATATCAAAACGAACCAATTATGTTATATGATTACTTATATAACTATTTTAATTTTCACAATTAAAAATAAAGTGATAAGCAAGTGCCAGAAAATCACTTCCAGTAACATTTTATGCACGATACTTTTCATGGCCACTCAAAAATACGCTTATGCAGAATAGCAAACCTCAGTAATTTTTTTCTAGTTGAAAGTATTTTAACATAAAAATTAGAAAATCACACCAAACCTACATAGCAGACAAAAAATTAGACATTCAAGGTTGATTATACAATTTTGGATGTGACATTCACCTATTCGTATCTAAATCGTTAAAACGTTTGTTATCTTTTTACCACCCATAGTACATCAGTGTGTGCCTATGTTTGTTCCCGTTTAGACTGTTGAAAATTAAAACCGCTGATTCAAATTATGAGAATAAATATTAGATAAACATTAGAACGCATAATGGGTGGATACAGAATTGTACTTGAGAGCAATGGAAAGTAATCATCTGTTTTCCCCTCGCTCCAAATTAGAGCTTGGGAAACTATTATTTTCGTAAATATCAGCAGACATCTAAAATAGCTACTTTTGACAAGGAGTAATAAAAAGTGTGCATTTATTACGATATATGGTTATGCGGTTTCCGGGACTTTTTGTGTAGGGGATCGTTATGTAGTGTGTTTATCAATTTATAAATACATTTATTTTTATTTTTTAAGAAAATTGTGACAAGTGATATGCAAACTCATGTTTTCCCTTGACAAAAACCTCGGTGGACAGGCTGTCGTGGGTGAGGCAAACTTTGCTTATCAGAACTTTGGCAATACCAGGCCAATACCTATAGACGTTTCTATCAGAAGAGCTCATTTAATAGCTTCGCATCTGAGATTAGAGGAACCCCAACTCAAAACTCGGAGGGACCATCCTTTATTACTAACATTCTATACACGTTCGACCTTTATAGACATAATTTACTATTATACAGTAAGGTTTTATTTTCCTTTTAGATTATATATTATGATTTATAAATTAAAATACGACTATAAAATTCACATTATACTTTATGGAATAAAGCTACAAAAAGATTAACTGTAACTGTTACCAGCTTAGTAACTGTAAATATTTTATATGAGGAAAATAGTAAAATATATGCTCAAAATAATTTTACTTTTTCACAGCAAAGTTCAAACTTGACCAAAAACTCGTACATTTTAGTACACATTTAAAAAATATCTAAATGTAATTTGTATCATCTTCTCCCTTCAGTATTAAAAAATTAAAAAACATGATCAGCACTCACTCCAACCAGCGAACATCTTTACAATAAACAATACGAAAACAACCAATACGGCCACGGTTTCATATTATGTTCATAATTGTTTTTTCATGTTTTACCTTGAGGAGAAATATAAAACACAGGCAGGGAAAATGGGGTAATATCGTACACGCATACGTATATTATATATTATTTTACTAGAAGCTGATACAAATAGAAAGAACATCTCATTGCGAGGGCATTTAATTTACCATCAATTATTCGCTTTATGTTTGGAATTTGCAATTTAATTCTAGTACCAAGTAAGTTTACCGAAACCCTGACGATGTACACCATGTTAAATTTTAAATTATTGAAAGATTTAATTTGAAATTAGTTTTAATGTAATAAGAATTTGCTTTTAAGGTCATCCTAAATCGGCCAAAATTATTTTTTGTGTTTTTAACTTTTACTATATTTTGACATGGATATGTCTTAGCTCTGGGGGGGAGGGTGTTGGCAATTTGCGAGTGACCAAAATTTGAAACAGTGACATCATTTGGTTAGTGAAGTCATATGGCTATATGGACAGCTGTTTAGAGGAATTGAAACCATTTCCTATAGATATATCCATGATCTAACCTATTTCCGTCAGGGAAGTCAATACAAACTTTGTTCTTTAGAATTTCCTCTTAATTATATGTAACAAATAATACTAAAATGGTACAATGTCACTGAAAAACAATTATGTAACATCTGGGACCCTATTTCAGATTATCTTTGGGAGATTTAAAACCGTCGCCATTTCGTTTTGATCTCTTGAGATCCAGTTGCGGTATTTTTGTTCCGGTTAAATAGACCTACAATTTTAGATCAAATATGACTTATTCTGCAACTTAAAAGCTCCTCAAACTCTCAATATTTACAAATACCTAAAAATCTTAAATCATGAAGTTTTTTTTATTTTCTGTAATTTTAGTTTTTCAAAATTAGAAATTAAAAACTTTTAACGTGTGTTTTTTAAAACATAAAATTCTTAAAAATTAGTAATATTTAATGAAAATATACGATTATTTCTACCGATATTATTAAACCAATATTTAAAAACACAAATTTCAAATATTTATGTAGTCTCATTCCAGAGATTTATGTAATTAAGTTAACATTCCCGTTAAATGGGATTCGGGGTGCCCTAACGTAATAATGAAACTAAAATATAACATTGTATTCGTAAAAAAATTAGCTAACGCACTTCAAAAACCAGACAATAGTTATTTTTACTCCTAATGTAAACAGGCTTTCTCCCTACGCCAAATTTAGTACAATTGCCAGTTTTAAGCCTGCGTCACAGAGTAAAATGATCAGATGAGACAAATTACTCAACATGGGCAATACAGTGTACGTTACACCTTGAACGGTATTGTTCTAAAACAACATGGCGCAGCATCCTCAATAGTGATATAAAATAAGAAAACTTGAGATCTTGCGTTTTATGTTAAAAATAGCCTACAGTATGGGGGCTATTCTTTGCCACTGGGTTGAACCAACAAACTAAATTTTCTTTTATATCAAGCATTTTTCAGTTACAAAGACTGCTCTACACAATACTATCATCATATTAAAGATTCTATATTCTTAATAAAAATACAATAATAAAAAAATAATAATACTTAAAGGAAAAGGTTGTAACAAATAAAAACGGTAACAGGTAAAACAGTTATGCAGGCCTTAATAGTTCTATAATCTTTTTAATGCTGACTGAATAACATTTAAGTTCAGAGAGCAGGTCATTATACAGCTTCGGGCCGAAATAGGAGAAATCTATCACCATATCTAGTCTCACTTTTGGCAAGAGAAGGAGCCTTCCATTGCGGGAACTACGCTGTGAGACCTCCTCCCGGAAATAGATCCACTGACGAAGGAACTGAGGTTCTTGTTGAAGCAGAACCTCATGCACCACGAAGCACGTCTTTACCCTATAAAAAGTGTCCACCACCAACATATCAGCAGCATCTGATTGGAGAGACAATATCAGAGTCTTTCAAGCAGATAATGAAACGAATAGAACAGTTTTGCTGATATTGAGTTCTGCCCACGTCTTCTTTGGAAATGCTGTTTCCATAGGCAAAAAAAAAGAAAAATGGTTCTACTTTCCTCCAGAGCCTTCTTGTAAGGACTGTTTATCATGATTTGTACTTTCTGCGGTCCTCGGGATTTGCGTCCTCGACATTTTCCGCGCCCTGTAAGGAGGGCGAACGATTAGTGATTTGGGTTTCTTAGGTTGGACTAGTCCAATTTAGGCAACCTCAAGTGGTCCAATCACGGCAACTGGCGATTGATTTAAACGAATGATTGAGCAATATACTTCACATAAGTAATAAGAATACCTAATATATCACTAGAAAGCCAGATAAATGTTCTACATAAAGGTATAAATGATCATCATAAAAACTTACCATGTAAGGCATAATCATCCACTCAAATCAAGACACATAACCTATACAAACAATGCGTTTTCAATCCTCCCAACATAAGAGCGAGACAGGAGAAGGCGACAGCGTGGGTCACCCCTCCATCCTAGAGAGCAAGAGCTTTAAACCCATGAACTGAAATTTTGCTTGGAATGGGATATACTGGATGGTCTAACATAGGCAACGGTTGAGATGTATGTAAAGCCAAAAAGGCTACAGTTTCTTCTTATTTACTCATTCACAAAACCTTTACTATGAACGAGAACGCATATATTATAACACAAAATCACTTATATAGAATGGATTTAGTTACAACGAATACTTCACAATAATAATAAAGTGGCATAGATTTTCACGACGAAAATTTATCTTCACCTTTCAAAAGTCTCGGCGAAAAATATTTGTAACGATCATATTAGGTGATAAGCCGGCGACAGGTGATAAGCTCGAGTCACAAAACTCGGTGACTTGCGTGCTTATCTCCTACGTCATTTAACTTGATAAGAAGCGTCATAAACAGAGTCGCGACGCTGAGATGTGTTATGTTTTATGTTGTGTCAAGATGGCATGTTCCGCCTCCACAGATGCACGTCACAACTACCTCGTCGATAGTTGAAAAGATCACGAGGAACAATCTAAGAAGACTTTCAAATATTTGTATTTGAAATGAAGTCGAATCTCACTAATTGAAGGAATGTCTAGTCAAGTCAAGTAAAAAAAAATCTATTCCAAAAAATTATTAGTAACAAGTTAATAAATATAGTGTATAAAAGTATATAAAAGTGTATAAAAATATAGATAAACTTCAACAAAAAATATGTAAACGTAATAAGTATTAAAAAAGAACGAAAATAGGAAACGGTCTACATGGACTTGGAGTGCGTAGGCCCGAGTTGTGTTTTATTGAAATAAAAATAAATTTTGAAAATACAGTAGTTTGGAACGTAAATTTATTTATAGTACTCTATTTGTATATGTATGTATGTGTATTTGTGTATGTATGTATTTGTATTTGTCTGTATATGTATTTAAAAAATATTTTGAGTGAAAAATATCCTTCCACAGCGAAAGATATATTATATTGAAAAAAGAAAAAAAAATTGAGTTCAAGGATTGTGTCCTTCTGAAAATACTAAAATAAATAGTTATACGTAATTACTTACACCATGAAAGATTGTGAACACTTACTTTTATATCCAAGGGTTTATTAGGATAACTTGACTTTTATTAATAGTGTTGTTGTGAACTAAAAAATATTAACTCGTCTATGTGATTACATTTATATAATGTTTTGAGAACAACATTTGTCTCCAACCGTTCTGTATTCGTTACAATTTGAATTGGCGCATGCGCAGGAGCACTAACACTCCAGAATCTAGCTTTGCACGTTGAAAATACAGGACAGGACAGGATGTGAGGTTTCAGAAGGCTGAGGGCCCACTGCGGCTGTTATAGGACTATGTTCTCTTTAGCCAATACGTTGAAATTAGAGCTCTCAACTCGACTGAACAGCTGACTAAACGCCCACGCATTCTGGTGGTGACAGCGCCAGTTACTGGTTACAGCTAGCCGAGTGCCGAGTGCTGACATTGTCGTCTGTCGTCCAGGAGCTCGGGGCTCGGGGCTCGCGAGACGACGTTTTATGTTTCCGTTGCGCCTTCAACCAACCCTGCAGTGCATTAACGTTAATTCATTAGGCTATCGCTGCCACTGAAGGCGTTTGTCTGAAACGATGCGCACTTGAGCAACCACAATTGTTCAGTTTTAACGGTGGCCGTGATTTAGAAATTAATAAAAGAAGACTTAATCAGCAAAGAGGTTATTGAAACTGAAATTTATTTGCATGGTATCTTAAATAATATTGCTAATGAATTCTCTAATAATACATTAATTGATTTAATTCCAAAAATCTTTTTTTCGTTAAAGTACGATGCTACATTAAAAGTTGATAGTGATCTACAAGAAATTGTTAATGACGGTCATGAAGAAAATAAATCTCTGAACAAATTTCTAATGTTAGAGAAGGAATGTTTTTGAGACGTCTATTTCTAATGAAGAACAAGCTGAAAAGGAAATTGATAATCTTAAATCTAAGCTTTTAACTATTGAAGAATTATCGCATGCATTAAGAGCTGAAATAAGTAATAAATATGCAATTATAAACCTACTTGGAACAATAGAATAACAATTACATTCTCTATAGTCGTAACAAAGATTGTAATAATATATACCCACAACTCAATAATTAAGTGTAAAGATGTTTCTTACAATTTATACGTGGTTTTAACAACTCGAATAAAATTTATTTTATTCGAGTTGTTATGAAAAAAAACTTAAGCCACGAGTTCTATCTTACATCTTACTTGTAGCTTTAAGGCATTCATAATACAATCGTTACAATATAAACTACTATAACAATTCATATTTTACGTTGAAACTTTTTAAAGGTAAATTCTTCAAAATGGTCAAAAATAAATTCTTAAAAACGTTTAGCCTGAATCAAACCTGCATACTCAGTACTATTTGATTACTATGATGGGAATAAAGGTTCTGTGAAATGCGCTCAACTCATGCCAGAGTGCTGCATGCTATTTTGTTTACTATAAGCTGACCCACGTATTATGATAATAAAATGATAAGCTCTCAAAAACCCAGTTTTGAGCTATAGTAGACATATTTTTCAGTTCACATAACAGCAAACCACGCACACTGTCGGTAACACAGTACACAGTTCTCTTGTTCACCGACAGGCAGCGTTAGTCAATGTGTAGAATACTTAGTATTGTAAACGTTAATATATAATCAACTTAAATGGGATAATTCAGATTTTTATGATTTTTATTTTTTATAAAACTAAATTATAACAAAATGGAACCCACACTTTTCTTTAAAAATTTTTAAAAACTTCTTGAACTTGATTTTCTGATATTGACTCTCGGCCTAAATAATATTTATTCATTTGATCAGGTTGCAAGTCAAATTTCCTATTATTATCCTCTCTTTCAAAACTTGTCTAAGAATATTTGGAGGCCCGCGACTCGAAACTGTCACCACAGTACGATAGCGGGTCCAATCATCATTATGCTTTTATTATTATTAAGTTTTTTTCATTCATTCATTCTTTATCTTCAAATAATTACATTAAATTTCTTGACTGTTTATTGTCATGCTTAACCCTTTACAGGTCAGTGGTTAATAAAATAACCACCTCAAAAGTGCTCTGAGTGGGCAAGGTAAAAAATCATAATCTTCCTTAAACACACGGTGATCAGTTAATTAACCACCCCAAAAGTGCTCTGGGTGGGCAAGCAACTTTTTAGAAGAAAATTACTTTTTTTGGACTAAAACAACTCTTGTATATAGGCTAATGACAAATTATTACATAAATATTTTTTATCTCACCCTGATAAGCTGATAAGGGGTGGTCGATAAACTAACCACTGACTGTTAAGGTCGACCTATGATGGTGGTCCGGCAGTGGTTAGTTTACCACCTTTTTGCAGGATGAAATTATAACACATTTTATTGATGGAAAATCTTGAAATTTAATAAGTATAATAACTGAATAAAACTAGCCTAAATAAAACAATAATTTGACTACAATAACTCATTGGAGTAAACAAGTAAAATATACATAGATACAGGGAAAACTTATACCTAGTGGATTACCTGCCTATATTTTGTAAACTGGGGTCTCCAATGAATAAATAAAGTAAAGTTCAAAACACTTTTAAATACTTATTAAAATAATATTTTGAATACATTTAACAAAAAGTCAAATTCCTAAAAACAAGGCAATTGTATACCAAACAAAACCTATATTCTATCAAATGAATTTTTTCATTAATAAAGTAAAGTATAATTCTCTTTGGCATATAGGCTATGACACTGAACACAAATCCTTTGTTCATTTAAATATAAATCAGTCAACAATATTATTTATTTTCCATGGAAAGGAGCAAAACAATCTTTGCAGAGTGCCACTTTGCATTTCTGACATGCAGTTGTTGATCGTTTTACCTTTGACTTAGTGCTGCAACGTGCACATCGTCTTATTGTACACCTAATTGGTAAGTGCTCTCCTACGTTTGAAATAGATAAATTAGTGCTAACAAGTCTGCCTGAGGCCTTTTTGGCTACCAAAGGAATATTCCTGTCAGGTTTTGGCCTATTTTTCCACTGTGAAACTAATTCTTCTGCCAATAATCTTCGAAACATGAGGTGGGAAAGTGGCTTTCCATTCCTGGTAGAATTCTTACAAACATAACAATACAAAATATAAGAATTTACAATCGTTGCATCTAATAAGTAATAAAATATTTTGAGCCACCAACGCCTAGATTTGTGAGCTATTGAATAAGCAGCCATGAGACTATCAAAGTGATCAACGCCCCCCATGTACGTATTATAATCAGCAATAGATTTAGGACATTTCACAACAATCTTATCTCCATTTTTATTTCTACGCTTTACTTCTGCATCTTCAGATGATTTATGCATCCCCGACACTACTATCACTGCTCCCATTTTGTTATGGATTTATCTTGCAATCACATGATTTTTATCACGATTTGAACATTACTTTCTATTTTCCATTGTATGAGATTTATCCCCAAAAGCTATGAGGTAGAGTACTACTATCTCTATCATTTATCTTTTCATAGTTGAAGTACATAACCAATGTGTCTATTTCTCTAATTAGTTTACTTTCATCAAAATTTAGATGATAAAAGCCTTTTAAAAGCTAATAGGTAGTAGTACTGAAATCTATCAAACTAATTAAAAAAATCTTTAAATAGTATTTAATATCAATTAGTTATTTTAAAATGTAATGTCTTTATATGTTTGGTTTACACATCAAAAAAACCTAAAACATATAACTTTACAACTATATCTTTTCAAAGGTAGGTTCCTTGTATATGCTCCTTTGAAGCCTTGCTCTCATCAACAAATGCTTCATTAAATTTGGATTTCAAGTGATCAATTAGTGGCCTTATTTAAGAGGAGTTGTCAGAATTGTGCAATGCACTGTTTTTTAGTTGGTTTATATGCTCAATGTTTTATGGGTATCCATAGTTTTTGCTGACAAATAGTGTGAAACATTGGAATTACAAAGCTCATCATTAGTAAGGTTGAGATCAACATGGCTTTGTCTAGCAAACAAATTTGATTGTTGTACAATTTCGGTCAAAAAAGACCCAATGAAAAATAACAAAATACTTAAAGGCGAGTTTACATCAATATTAATTTTAGGACCAGTTGGTTGGTTGAATTCAAAACTGTCAATTATTTTTGGATTTGACGGACATTTATCAAAAATAAAACTTTGTTCATCGGAATCACTTCCATCTTCCTCATTTGTCTCTAAAGACAATCGGTTGCCTTGTGAGGCCAGACAGCCAGCCAGAGACCAATAAATTTAGGGAATCAACCAGACACAATCCATCTGGAAATCCCAGTGAGCGATGAAGACATCAAGTATCCAGTAGGAAATTAAGTACTGCAACGACAACCTACCTATATACTTCAGGAACAACTAAGTTAGGTTTTTTTAGCTTTATAACTAACTTTAACAGTTCTTTTTTTTGCTTTCAGTCGGATTAAAGACCAATTGTTTTCAGTCTGTTATAAGACTGACTGTTTTCATTCATTCAACCGATTGGAAAAGCTCTAACCAACTGAATTAGTTGTTTCTTAACAACTGATTAAACCTTTTTTTCAATCTGTTGTTCCCATCACTACAACAAAAGTACTTTATTTAAATAACATGCCTTTAAAACACATTTTTTGTAAATCTACAAGGAGCTAAATTAAATGCCAGTAGCTTATCAATAACACAATAGTAAAAAATGGTATTTATTTTACATATCACAAATTTACTATAAACTAAAACAAATAAAATATCACTTTTCTGGACGGAATTTTTTTTTAAAGGGGAGGAATCATGTCAAACTGCCCCTTTGGTATTCGGCAGTGGAGCTGCCGTAGTCCTTGTCACTAAAAAATTTGGCTGCATTCTTTTCCATGAACCTAGAATTAAAATAACAAGATAGTTTCAAAACTAAAAATGTATTAATATTTTGTATTTTTGTAAGTTTGACACTCAATACTTCCTACATGCCATATACTCAAACAGGGGCCGAGCTGAAAAGTCACAAATACCGTCGCAGCAAACCTGCGTACTCAGCGAATTTCCCACACAGTAATATAATAATGATAATGATATGTATGATAATGATTTATGACAAGTTTTTATCAATATCTGTTGATAAATATGAGAGTTATTTGCCTATTCTTCTTAAGATTAACAAAGGAAAGAGCATATAGGTTTGCTGCTGTGAGGAACATTGAAAGTAGGCATTTCTAGCATAAAAAATGTTATATTGACCATTTGCATCTGTCCATAAATAAAGGAGTTTGCCTATTCTCTATATGATCAACATGGGAAAAGAGTATGCAGGTTAGCTGCCATGATAAACACACAAACTATGATTTTTAAGCATTTGAAGCATAAGATCTCAACCACATGAAGGTAAATACCAAGTTTAATCCAAAAATATTGATTGATAAATGAAATATTAATTTTTCTTTATCCTCCATAAGATTAACATTGGAGCCCCAAAATACAACGTACTGTGTTTAGATTTTTTAATATCTCGGTAACCGTTCAAGATAGAAAAAAACTTTAAAGAACTAAATTGTGAAGTTTTTTAAGCTGATTCTAATGGACAAAGATAAAATTTAATTTTTTTTAATTATATATGAAAAACACAAAAAACCCACTTTTTAAGTACAAAACCCCCCAAACTACCCGTTTTGATTGACCGATATGTCTGGTTTACGAACTCGTCCGAGCAAATGTCGGATACACATCTCTACCAAATTTGATCTTGATCGGACCATTTTTACGAGAGTTATCTTGTTCACAGAAACATATATGTATATAAACATTTTAACGACTATTTTTTTTTTGCCTCTGGGCACCTAAACACGAAAAAATAACATGGTATCAGGCTTAAGTCTTACCATGAGACCTACGGTAATAGCTTCTCCCCTATGGGAAATTCGCTAAAAGCAGCGTACAATTTTCATGAAAATATGTCAGTGACCGTTTTATAGCCCTTCAGGTACTATACATTTTTCATGTTATTTATGTTTTCAAACAATTGCAAAACACCTAAAGTATATGTACTAAACACCAAACAAACACTAAAACTTTTCTTAACATGCCCCTCCTTAACCATAACAAATCGTAAAAATAGCAAAACAGGTGAGAACTGCAATCCCAATTAAGCTTAAATATGCCGTCACCTTCCATCCAAGCTGGTGGATTTATTATAGGTGGGCCCCACCACTGTACCACATATTTACATGCCGAATAGGGGATTGCTCATGATCGGGATTTGTGGTACTCAAGTATTTCCGAATGGCTTCTAATATTTCACTCGTCAGCGATGCTGTAACCACCTGTACAACCAATCATTTTTACTCAGACAGAGCGCTGAATTGGCTATAAAACATACTCTAGTGGCAAAATAGCAAACTCAATGAATTAGTTCCAATATCAGCTCCTAGGGGCAGCTTGGTAGGTGAGGGCAGATGACGACAACTAACAGATACACTGAATCATTGACATATGCCACTACTTGCATACTTGACTTTTCAGAATGAAAACTAATGACGATATATATTGGTCTATAACACTGAAAGGGTGAACACAGCTTTAGTGTTCCCTGTTTAAGTAGGGTCTTTTCCATTCCGAGTTGGTAAAACTTGTTGACTAGTGGCTCAGTCTGCTTGAATAGTTAGTTATCGTGTTCGTAGGATACACTAGGAGCTGAGAGACCTGTGTACTTTAAAGACACTAGCTTAAAATCATGTATAATTTATTAATATCGGATTGTCAAGATAGTTATTAGATTGTTATTAACCTTTATGGAACCAAGCAAGCAATCTATCCCCCGCACGTAATATCGGTAAAGACTGAACAGGTGATTTATCGTCCATTGAGTATGTGTAAATAAAAAAGTTGTGCACCATGAGATTTTGTTTGTGTTTGAATTTCTCTGTTTAGGTTAAACTGCATTGTGAATATGTAATGATGTTGTCTATTGTAATATTTGTTACTTATTGACAGTAAAGATTTATTTATTTTTATTGTTTTATTTAAACATCTATGATCGAACAAAATTTTTGAAGCAGATGAAATTCATATCTTATTGGAATGTAGAAACGTCATTGGCCGGTCCGAGCATACAGTATCTTTATTCAATTCTTCAACTAAACATTTAATTAATTGATTAGTTCAACACGATATTGCATTTTTAAATACGAAGCATAGCGTTATCGATAGATGCACCGAGTATCAGATTGCGGTTTGATATTATTCCGCATAAAATATGATTTCGTCTACAAACAACCTTGAATTGTTGATCTAATATTTTGTAACAAAGCTTAATCGTCATCAGAGCTCATCCCGCTAAAATAATAAACTATTTCATTTTTATCATCTACGTGGATTATCAAATTAAACTGGAAATATTTACATTGGAGATACAATAGACTATTTTTTGTTATCACATTCTCAAGTTCTTTGGTTTTGAGCGTTGCCAAATTTAAATTTGGCCTATTTCGTTGTTCAATGTTGAAATAACCAACAAATTTTTCATTACACAAAAAAATTTAACTATCCGCACACCTCTAGTGATAACGTTAATTATAATTACAAATTATAGGGATTACTTACTCCAAAAAGCTGTTTACGTGTGTAGCTAACAAGTTTTCACTTTCTTCGTCCAAACCGGCTGCTCTGTACATTCCTTCAAGTTGGACTGGAACAAAAAGGAAAAAGCCAACACTCAATATTGAATTGTGCCAAAAATGTTGAAGATCTTGGCCTCTCTTTTATATAAATATGAACAGATAACATGACAGCTTGAATGTCATGAAACAAGAGAATATGCAGGATAAAATATCTGTCTTCATTACGTAAAACAAACAAAATCACAAAATACCATATGGTAAATTACAAGTTAACTACTGAATAAGGGGTTTGCTTCACAATCGCTTTGGAGTTTACATAAATAATCCTTATTGACTTTACTAAATTTGGAACAGTTACTTTTGTTAGAGTAGATGCAAAATTTCAATATTTGGGTATGGTAGCGATAAAAAATAATTATGTATGAAGATGAATTTCATGAGCATTAATTAAACACGCGGAATGTTCTGTGGGAAGTATGAAGGGACATCAACACATGAGAATGATCCGTGGTGCGTATTAAGGGATGGCTAAACACGAAAATGACAAGGTGTTTAAACAATTATTAATCCATTAAAACATGAACAGATAATTGGAAAAACTATAGGAGAGGCTTAAAATAACTAAAGAACTATCTACATGGCCTTGGGATAATTATAAACTCAAATCTTAACTATAAGCTTTTAGGCTATTATGCTGAACTGGTAAACATCAGTACAGCTTTCAGTGATGAGGAAACTTTTCAAAATTGTACAAAAGGATTTGGTTTTCATGTTCCTAAAACATATAACAGACTAAACGACAAAAATATTTATCCAATTTAATTACATATCCGCCACATTACATTAAAAGCTGTATAACATCTGCAGACTAGAAAAACAACCAAAGAAAAGATATGACGGCCTTATTATTGAGATTTTTCCTAGCCTTAACAACTGCTCTTATCGATTTCTCATGGCTAAATGCCCCGTATTCAAAAAATTATTAATCTTTGAACATAAATAATTGCACGGACTTTGCTTGTTTTACCGCATAAGATTTGCTTGAATGGAAATAAAGTGTTTCTTTCTTTTTTATTGTGATACTAATGCAATAGTTGCATTCTTAACCAAGCGTTTGGGCATGGCATCCTAATTTCACAACACGAGAACCAATGGTAGTTGAATCTGTTACAATTTTTCGATCAAACTAATGAAATTGGAGACCCCTTGTGAATTCAAATGTTCAAAACAGATTTTCACATTAGAAAATATAAACATTGAAACTTTGGATGTTCATGGGTGGTAGCCCAAGGGGACTTTAGGGAAATGAATACACCTATGAGTTGTATGAATTTATCCCTTTTAGGACTGCTAAATTTTTTCAATAATTTTGGTGCACACATTTTTTGCTATTGCTTACATCACATAGGTGCAGTTAAAAAAAACAGTACCAAAAAAGGACTTTTTGTAAAGTTCTATTAATTCACCAATAAAATCATTAATTACAAAGATATAAGCATAATTTTTATATCATTTTATTTGTAATTAAGTGTACTTTAAGGAAAATATAAGTTTTTTTAAAGAAGCACGAGTAAAAATAATAATAACTACTTTTTAAAATGCATATTATTTTTATTATTTGAACATATTTTGAAATCAAAATACTCAAAAACTAAGAAAGATTTTTAGCATAGAAAACTTTCTCAATCTATTTGTTAGATATTTTTCTTATATGGTACAAAATTTCAGTGAAATTCATAAAAGATATAAAACATTGTGTAGTGTAACCTACGGTACACATTTTTATTTTTGGCCAATAAACAAACTTTAAAAAATAACTTAAAAATAATAAATAAATAAATTAAAAATAACCACAACACAACGATAAGTTTAAAATTAGAATGCAACATAACAGAACATCGCACAGACGACAGAGCAAGCGTTTTACTCTCACTTTTCAATCCATATGATGTTAGTGTAGCCAACATCAGATAATGAAGTATACTCTTAAAATCGATAAGAATATATGAAAGACAATGTAACGAAACTTCCAGCTATATGAAACATATAAGTGTTGAAAACAAAATCATATGTTGCGGGTGATAGATCGCCCGCTCGGTCCTAAAAGGGTTAAGATCTACCTTTGTGTAAAAATTCAAACCAGTCGGTTAAGTATTTTTTGCGTTTATTAGCCACAAAAAACCCACAAACATACAGAGACCACCTCTTCTTTATAATATTATAGATTATTTACATTTGGAAAATGTTTGTATGATCATGAATAAAAAGTTTAAGATATACAGAGTGTTCATTAAAGTCAGGGACAAACTACGAGGCGTGATAGTACTCATCAAAATAAACAAAAAATTTCCTATAAACATATCTCGAAAAATCCTTCGTTTAGCCGTTAGCCGCCATTTTGTATTTTATACAAAAAATTCTATATATCAGTAATTATTTAAGATACAGAAACCAAACTTTGCACACATATTTAATGGTTAAAGAGATAAATATTCTCAAAGTATCATTTAGTTTTATTCTATATTTTCAAAATGGCGGTGGTTAACAATCTTTTAATTTAAATTACAAAAAAATCATTAACTTGATAAAATTTTTACAACAAATAAAAAAGATTCCAATTTTAATTTTATTCATTCATTTCATTTTAATCGAATGGTACTTTGGTGAATAAAATCTGTGCACGTATAAGCGAGAAAATGCACTTTTAATGTTAGATTACAAGGCTCACACGCCACCGTGGCGCGGCCGTGGCGAAGAATTAATTGTTGTGCCAGCCGCTTTTTCGCCATGCACGCGCCGCCGCGGTGGCGCATGGGCTCTGTAAGCTAACTTTAAAAGTGCATTTTCTCACTTATCCGTGCACAGATTTCGTTTATCAAAGCACCGTTCGATTTGAAATTAAAATTGCAATCTTTTTTATATCTTGTAAAAATTTCTTAAAGTTAATGGTTTTTTTGTTATTTAAATAAAAATATTTTTAACCGCCGCCATTTTAAAAATATAATAGCAAACTTAATGATACTCTGAGAATATTTTCCTCTTTGACCAATATAAATGTGTGCAAAGTTTGGTTACTGTATCTTAAAAAGTTCTTTATATATAACGTTTTTTGTATAAAATACAAAATGGCGGCTAGCGGCTAAACAAAGGATTTTTCAAGATATGTTTATAGGAAATTGTTTGTTTATTTTGATGAGTTCTATTACCCCTTGAAGTTTGTCCCCGACTTTAATGAACACACTGTATAATTGACTGGACCATCTATGTATCTCTGATGCTTTTGGAATAAAAAAAAAACACAAGAAGCAATAGTGAAAGTTATATCTGTTTATTTATTCTCAACAATACCTGTTCTATATAAACATGTTTGAAAAACTTCACTGTTCTTATTGTGTGAGTGTGATATTTTTGGACACTGAGGGAATGGAATGATCTAGGTGTATATGATCCATGACCACTCACCACCAAGCATACGCAACAAGTGGATACTTCCGTAGATCTTGCGCGTTGGTGCTGGGAATTTGTAGGTGTCAAGGATCTGCAACAGAAGTATGATACAACTGAAATGACTTAAACTTACTTTTTTCTTATTCTTGCCTCCAGAACTAAATGATGAGATTAGATTAGATTATTGAAATGGCGACCATACTACAAGGTAGGTATTTTAAGTCAAGTATGAATGAGGTTTGAGTGTAAGATGATTGTGGCGTGATCTTGTAGTCTTGTTACTGACTAAGGCTGACATGTTCCTTAGACAGGACTGTTCAGCCTTACCGAGCGGCTGACGACATTTCTCGCAGCACAGTAGGGTCGCACGGCGCGACCAAGTTTTTTTGTGATCAATCATTTTGCTACATTTACTGCACTGTAGTTCGCGAAACAACCGAGAGAGTGAGTGGTTTTGTGGCTTTAGCCTATATGCACACACAAAACCAATATGGCGGCTTTGTTGAAATACTTATTGACTAAAATCAGTTGCTAGGTGACTTTGGCCTGTATATTCATGCAATCCCGTACTGCTTTTGACGAGAAAACTCAAGAGTCATTACGGCCAGCTGATTTTACTTTCGCTAACCTTGTTTGTTGACATTTTTGCTGTAAGTATTTATTTTCATTGTTTTTTAACAGAATAGTGTATATTGTGTGAATGTTTTTATTGAATAGGATTTATTAACTAATTATTATTAACTGAATTGGCCATCCAGACGAAAAAAAAAAGATTTTTTTAATGCCTAAAAATAGTCTTAAAATCTTCAATAATTTAAAAGTGAAGCAAATTTATGTTTTATACTTTATTCAAGCTACCTAAATCCAAAAAAAGTTGGGAAAATAATATTTTGATTTTTTTACACTAAATGAGCAGGGACTGTGATTTTCAGCAGCGCTTTAAGGGATAATTAATAGCCGATGGCAATTAATGGACCTACAGTTTAATGTGGAACCTGAAGCACGGCCTCTGAATTACAAATTGGTCTAATTATGAGAATGGTTTTTGTGGATTAACATAGTATTCAACTGTGCGGATGTTAATCCATACAAGAGAACACTACACCCACTGACCATCGTTCACAACTATCCACAATTCGTGACCTTCAAGTAGCTGAATTACAGGATGTCGCCACTGTTACAGTCGTTCAATTCATTCATTCAATGGATAGTTGAATGAATGAAGTGCTTTATTGTATAAAAGGAAGAACACTTTTGAATCTTTCAACCCATTGGCCTAGCCATTTTTAAGCAATGTGCCAGACTCTGCTCTAGCAATTAAAATTGATGAATTTGTAGACTTTAAGAAAACCTAGCAAGATTAGTTTAGTAATTTACAACCGATTTCGATATAGATTTCACTTATATTTTTAGGAATAAATTTTGCAAAATAAATTGCCCTATTTAGAGACATAATAGACATAAAACAGTAGCTCTGTTTTACTTTTCAAAATAGTTTTAAATAATTAATGACTTATAGTGATAAAACTGGAAATGGTATAATATATATAACCAAATTAAGAATTTTAAACACAACAAGCACTACACGTAATAAAAACACCGATAAACCAATTGTTTATAACCTCTTACTAAACCAAAACAGACCTCAAATCCCCATTGGCTGTTGGGCTATTGAAAGATTCAAAAGTTTTTTCCTTGACTGACTGGGATGGTGGCGATGTCCTATAATCCAGCTACTTGGAGGTCACGAATTGTGGATAGTTGTGGGAGATGGTGCGTGGATGCTTCAGCCCCAATTAGTTTGGATTTGGGGGGTTTCACTGTGTACATACACAAACATACATATAGTATTGAAATATGTACTATATATTTGAGTACATATTTGAACACATATGAGTACATTTGAGTATATTTGAGTACATATTATATTGGTAACTGTCTACCTAACCAAATATTTACCCTGCGGTACTGAAGTCTTTCAAATTTATACAGGAGCTGTGTTCCTATCATGAAGTCAAAGCACGTTCTAAACCCCTCAATAACCTCGGAAATTTCTTCTTTCCTGGAAAAAATCAGAAAATCAACTGTATATATTGTCTCATAATATATTGGAACAACTCATGCAGTCTCTAAACTCTTCTTCCTCACGGGGAAAACTAGAAGAAATATTACTTTTCAGTCTTTTCACAATAATTTTACTAATCTTATTTAATTTTCTAAAAGGTCTACAGACATGTTATAGTCACAGAACTTTTACTGACAGTGTAATCTTTATTTATCTTGTGGTAATCTACGAAGGACACTATTATTGAGATGAAGTTTCTTAACTAGTTGGTGCGGGAGTTTACGAGCTTTTAGTTTAAGATAACCTGGGTTTTTGGATTGAATGAACACTAGAGAACACAGCTGAATAAAACGCAGCTTAAAATTACGTACGATTGATAATTTTAAAATTTTTATAAGTAAATTGAAAATGTATTTGATTAGAAAGGCTCTTTATAATTTCACTGAACTGCAATAAAAAAGGTTGTTTTCATTTAAAGTAAAAAATTTAAATTATTATTGTAGATTTAGTTTTAACACTTAGATAGTATTAAGGACACCATTCGATGTATACAATGTATATTTTATGAATAAAGAGGTTTTCAATTCATTTCAATAATTTTAATTAAAATATTTTAATATCTTACAGTGTATGATACCCTTCAGCAACACTCCTTTATTTGTTTATATTTATAAGATATAAAAATTCAAGTTACCTATATTTGTTAACATCTATAAAGGCTTGTTTTGTAAGTTGCATTTGGTTGTAGACAGTAGTAGTTTGTTCATAACGCAATGAGCATGCGCGTCGTGTACCGGTGATTCAGTCACAACTGTTCTATTGTGCTTTCAAAATATTTCAGATTATCAACATGCCCACCGCAGGTAAGATTCGCTCAGTTATACGATTTGTCAGCAAGGAACCTGAAGTGTCTCAAATGAATTCCCGGATGTGTCAAGATCAGTGCCTTACTTAAGTGTTTCTGAACACCCAAATTAAACAAAACTTTCCTCCCGTTGGATTGCAATACTCTAACGAAAACCAAAGATTTGTGTCTGGCGCAATAGACGATTTGATAGTCTTAAAAATTTTTAGAGTCTGCACGGAACTGTACAAGTTAGCTACAGAACTGAAATTGAGCACAGTTTTTCTGTAGCATGCAGTTACACAACTCACTCGTTCATTCGGCTATACATGCAAACTGCTAGTGGCTTCAAGAAAACAGAACTTACTAAAAACATGCCTTGTTATAAATATATATTATATATATATATTCTACCTGAACAAAGCCGAAAAAGAAACCAACTTATTTCTATAAATTCAGAATCGGCACACCAGATGGTTTTAAAATCAAAATTTCCTGCAGTGTTAAACCTTTAATAGTTAATTATTATTCCATAGAAATTATTCAACTCAACTGCCTTAAATCATATGTTTTAATTTTAAAAATTTATCTTCAGATCTTTAGCTGAGAAGTTTATTCAGGAATGAAAATAGTAGGTTTGGAACTAAATGAAGAGAAAACAAAAATAATTAACAATGTCAAGTTCTTTTTTTGGCATCAACTGCGTCTTCATATAGTTTGTATTGCCAAACGTTTCTTCACACAATCATCCCCACCTCTTCCAAGGGAGTTGACCCTTCTCCCTACCTACACTTGGAAAAATAACCCTTCAGTCTCTGCCTAGCCACTGAGGATGCCACTTCACAGCAAAGGCCAAACGTTTGGCAATACAAACTACATAACGACGCAGTTGATGCCGAAAAATCAACTTGACATTGTTGACACCGGCCTCGAAAGCCTACGTTTGAAGAAAATAATTAACTTTGAATGGCACCCGAACAATAGAGGTAAAAAATTCAATATAGCAAACTATTTAATTGAACCTGTGGGAAGCTTTAAGTACTTAGGTGTAACTGTAAATAGTTTAAATGTAGAAGATAATCAATACTAAGTAAGTTAGCAAATGCCAACAAATGTTTAGCCTGTAATGTTATGCTTGTACAAAGCCCCTTTCACCAAGACTCCTATTAACCTGTACAAAATTAGGAATATATAAGACCATTCTTCAGCCAGTATTGTTACATGGTAGCGAGATGTGGGTTTCTCTCCAAGAAAAATGAAGTACGCTGTAATCAAAAGTAAAGTTCTATACAAAATGTTCGGCCCAGTAAATTATGAACAATTCAAATTCATTATGATATATAATTTTACTTACTCTGCTTTAGATATCTTCCTGGAAAACAAATCCTTTAGGAAATCATCTAATATGTCATCAACAGTGATTTTTGCAGGCAGAATTAAGAGCTGAAAAAATACAATCAACTATTGAAATGACTGTCTCCAAGGAACCTTTACAAATTTCACATGGAAAACCTAGTGATAATGAAAACCAGTTATCTATACTGAAATAAGATATTTTATTAACGTTCTTAAAATGAGTAAATTTTAAATAATCTTTTCAGTCTAAGCAGCAGCAGCAGACTTTACAATAGTAATATTTATTCTTCGTTTTAAAGTCTTGTTGGAAATGATCAGCTTATATTGCAGTCTATCTTGTAAAACTCAAACTTTAATACAAAATCTTCTGTATTCCATCTGCATTTTAAAAGAAACAAACAAAAGCATTATTTTTTAGCATTATTCCAATAATGCTAAGAAAATCCTGGATCCTAAAATAATGGATCATTCAAACTTGTTTAGGATAATGTGAATTAATTTAAAAATTAATCTGTCACAAAATAATTCAAACTTTATAAAAATATGTTTTCCTGAGAAGGCTTGGGAGATGAAATCGCTGGATCACCTTCAGAGGAAGAATAAATACCGGTGCTGAATACATCCAACATTTTGGCTCAAGTGTAAAAACTAAGAACATTTTTTTGAATTAATTTTTTAATGTAAGTGATTCAGCATTTAAATCGATGAATGTTTTATAATCTTTAATGATGGCCGAGAGACTTAGTTTGTAGAAACAGGAAGAAATCTCCACCTCATTTGAAAAATTGACTTATTTTTATGGTTGCAGTTTCACAATTTGTCTATGGACTTATTCTAGCTAATAATCACGTAAGTTCCTAGAAAAAGGTTTATAGCAATATTCTGCAGTTATTATAGCAGTTATTTATTATCTTTTTAAATATCCAACAAGTTAAAGTGTGAATAAATTACATTAACTCTGCTTTCATAGTTTTTGTACTTCAGTCAAAATGTTGGCTGTTCTGATTGGAATTTTCTTCTTCTGTACGTGATCCAGCTATGTAGTCCCCTGAACATTCTCAGTGAAGGTATGAGTCATCTAAACGCTGATGCTGGCAAGCATTTGGTCTAACGCAAAAGTTTTGCCAAATTTCGTTTGAAAATATATTATTTATAATTATTTTGAGTCGGAGATAAGTTTTAAATATTAATTTACTAAGCTGAAAATTCAAACTATCAAGAATAAACTTGAAATAATTTATGATTTTTAGCATTGTTGGGATACAAAATGCTGGGGACTACGAAAAAATTATAGAATTAAAGAAGTTCAAGATATCCAAATTCCATTATACATAAAAAAAACACAAATAAACTATAGAAAAGCCAACATAGGAAAAACTACCTGAATATAGGGCCAGATGTAAACATAGAAAATAGGAATAACTTAATAGAGCTACTCAGTCTAGCTGCTTTTTGCTACTTTGCAAATTTGACAAACACCAAATTGTCACACCATCTTTTCTAAGAACAAAGTCCACATCGTCACCATGTTCAAAATAATTTAACCAATTTCAAATAATTGCCAAAAACACCACATTCTAATTCATTTCTGTTCCAAGTCATTATATTCATTATCTCCTCAATGTGAAATGAAATGAAATTGTTTTACTGTCGTAAGATTGTATAAATCATTGAAATGTCATATTCACCAGCACAAACACTGGCAAGTTCTTAAATGCCCAAGACAAAAAAAACAACATTATTATATCCAAGAAGACAATGATCATAAAGGAAAATTTAGGTATTTAGGTGTACTAGTATGGTACAAGATACAAGAGCCTCAAGAGATACAAAAGACAACACAGGCAAGGATGGATCCAATATAGATGAGGCTGAGGGCGGCCAAGGAAAATATGGCAGTAATGAAGATGGCATAGGAGAAGATATATTTGACACCAATAGCTCAGAAGAAGGTAGAGGAGGTAATTCTCTAGGTGAAAGTAAGATTTGCTCTGTTTTACATATCTTCTTCATATTGACATCATTCGGCTAGCTCGGTGTTGAGTGTGGTTGGTAGGGATGTCTTTGTATGACTGGTGAGGATGGAGGAGTTGTCTTCTTGTTAGTGCTCCTTATAATCCACTCACGTCTAAGGACTTCTGGTTGTTGGTTTTTGGGAATTTCAACTTGCAGCAAACAAAATCAATCATTGAAACATACTTTTTTCCAGATCCGTTGAGATACAAACCGTGTCTGGTGTAGTGTCTTCTTTTTAGATGGTTGTTTACTTCTAAGAACTTCAAGTTGGACTTTCCACGGTAGGATTGGATTTTCTCCTCCAAGTCCTTGATGGCAAAAAATATTTTGTTGTTTAGGTAGGGTTGGTCATGGCGGTAAGGGATACTAAAAGGATACACCATAACGTTAGTCTCCGCGTTCCAGGACAGCAACTCAGAGACTCCCTGGTGCATTATTAGCTGACTAGGTTCCTCAGGTTCTAAGTCATTTGTGCCCCCAATGATAATACAGCAGTCTTCAGTAGACAGCTCATCAACCATTGGCTAACCCTAATATCAGGCGGAGAAAAGTCCCCTTTAGCGTGGAAGATGGCGCTGACTGTCCTTGTTATTGATGGTTCACAACTTAGGTATTTTTCAGATAAAACTTGGAAAACATTAGAATATACATTTCAATATTATGGTTTACTGAGCCAACAGAATATGGTTTGATGGTTGAGTTGGGTGATGTAAAGAAATAATTTTTTGGAGTAATACCATTCTTATCTCGATTTTCAATTCTCTGTTTCAATTCCGCACAATCACGGTTTAAAATGTCAATAATACTATCTTTAGATATAAGTTAATTCTTCATCTGTTTCAATGAACTTTGTAGTACATTAATGTTTTCTGAGGGTGGCAAGACTTGAGATTGAGCCTCCTCTTCTTAAACAAGAGAATCCTCATAGCTGGTTTTCCTGTCACGTTTTTCTACCTCGAGGCATTTCTTTAATGACAAAATTTCTTCCTGTGAAATAATTAAGTTGTCTGATAAGTTGATGATATCAATCAGAGCTGTATCCAGCCTATTGAGAACTGCTGCCAAAATTGGGATAAGATGCACAACCGCTTCAGATGAATAGTTTCTTGAAATCATATTTAAAATACCATAGATATCAGCAGCATAGTCAAGGACTTCTCGGTGTTGAATCTCATCTTTAATCGTGTTCAGTTTAGCATCAACAGTTTTGATTAAGTTACCTCAAGTCTGCCGGGTCATCATTTTTTTTTATTAAACAAGTAATAAAACGCCTTCAATGTAAAAGTAGCAACAATAGAGATGTATCTATTTTGAAGGGCAGAAAGAACCGCTCAGCAGATGCCTTTAGTTACGCCAGCAGCAGTAGTTGGAAAATGTTTAACTTCTATGGTAATACGACAAGTAGATTAAAATAAAAAAGTCAATGTTATTTTTTTCAATGAATCACTGGCTTATAAGAGAAAACAATGACAGCCAATAAAACTAATTATTACTTTTTGTGTGACAAAAAGTATAGTAGCAGTGTGTGGGAATCGATCTCAGGCCACTGAGATCAGCTTATCAGCCGCAGTTGACCTTCGTCATCAGGCGCCTTATCCATTGAGCCATGGCGGCGCTGGAGACTTGGGCAGATAATGTTGATTTTGTAGCTATGCTTGGTACAATGTTCAATCGTGGATGTGCGTGAATTCAGTTTTAACTTGATTCACAGCGAGGTTATGTCATGTTCAATTCACATTAAGGTACTTACAGTGTTTATCTCAAATTAACTGCACCTCTCTATGATAACACTCACTCACTAAACTTACGGTTACTTAAAAATGTCACAGTTTAATGTATCAAGAACATATAAACCATATACAGTTAAAATCCAGTGTTCAGCAAAGTGGTTTTAGATAGATTCATCATTTTTCAAGCGTAACATAATTCTTAAAGCTTTTTATGTAGAGTTAAGAAATTTTTTATTTTTGTCAATTGTGACAATGCATGCTATTGTAAAGAAAAACATTATCCAAGCATTTTTATCCTCTGGTAGGTTTATTATTTAAATAAAAAAAAATTGAATTGCCTTGAAGTTTTACTGTTTTTGGTCACTTCAAAATTAATATTATATAGATCTCCGCCAATCATCATCAAGCATGTTGTTAGAGCCACATTTGAATTCTCGTACTTATTTATACACCTTGCTGTCTATTAAAAGTATCACCGTACTCTTCCTAAATATGTCGATGAATTTTTGCGGCAGACAGGTTCCTTGCTAACAAAAACCGTCTCACTGAGTGAACCTCACGCACGCAGTTGATAATATTAATCAATTTGAAAGCACATCACAGAACAACACAGGTAAGCTACAGAACTGAAATTGAGTTGTTCCAAGTATGCCAGTTCACGATGCACACACTCATTGCGGTATACACAGAAACTTATAATGTCTACAACAAAATGGAATATATGAACGTATCTCGTGTAGTAGTTTTAGATGTTAGGAAATGTGCAGTTTCATATAATAACTACAACATTATTTTTGAACTAAAAGCAGTATACAGAATATACAAAATGAGTGCAAGCTTACCAATGGTTACAAATTCATATAAATGATTACCTTACGATGACAGATTATTCGATCTTGATCATCTTGTAGAATTTTTCTCAATCTTTCAGGTATTCGCACTATCGTTCCTGCTCCCCTCTGGATCTCCGAAACCAGTGCAATACTTGCCGATTCTTCTCTCCTCTTATTTCTATTAACTGAACTGTTTGTATTCATATTTTCATCTAAAAAGTGTAACAAAACATCCTTAAAACCTATTTCAGAATCTATGGTAGTGACACTATTGTCTTACATGACAATAGTGTCAAAACTCAAAGGCATTTAAATAATTTAACTAGTGGGAAAAATAAATAGCGCAATTCTCAATACAACAGAAGGTTTATGAGCAAAAATCTTTACTCTATGTTCTGTATGTATCAATCTTCTTACATCATTTACATCATGTACATGTATGTACATCATGTTCTTGTAATACATCAATAATTTTCAAAGCTCCAACTTGACCGGATGTTTTTCAGATTGCCTCAATAGAAATGACCATTATTAAACAATGGTTTGATGAAAACATTTTAACAATGAATATTTCCAAAACCAAGTGCATGCCAATAGCGTTGCGCCCTGCTAGTGAGCCGCCCGCGGACCTCAGGCTGGTGCTCCATACTTGTGGCGCTACACCCGCTGCCGCCTGTCAATGTTCAGAGGTAGAGAGGGTTGTTCATTACAAGTATCTTGGGGTTGTATTGGATTCTAAATTGCGATGGGAATACCAAATCAATTACTTAAAATCAAAACTTAGAAAAATGATATACGTGTTTCACCGACTGAGTGTAATACTAAATGAAACGGAAATTCATACGGTTTATTTTGCATATGTTCAATCCTTTCTCCAGTATGGAATTATAGTTTGGGGAGGTGTTGGAACAACACTCCTAAATCCATTATTTGTTGTCCAAAAATCAATCATCAAAGCTGCTTTTAGAAAGTGCGAGCGATTCCCGACTATTCAGTTATTTTCCCAGACAAAATTACTTTCAATCAGACAATTATATATTAAAACATTATCGATTTATACTTATACTCATAAAGAAATTTTGATCACCCCCATTTCTCATAATTATAGAACCAGAAACTCAGTTAATGTAGGTGTGCAAGTGCCCAGGGCAGTAAAATCAATTTGTCATTCAAATTCATTCTTTATAGCGAATTTCATTTATAGAAACATTCCTTTGGAGATTAGAAACCTTCAGGTTTCTACAAAATTGTTTAAATTGTCTATCTCTGACTGGTTGTTGGAGATCGGTCTCGAACAGGCTGAGACACTCATCCGCTCTGAGTACAGCAACTAACCCACTCAAACTGTTCTAACTATTCCCACTTCATTCACAAACAACATATGCCGTCGCGCCGAACATTCTGCCTCATGCAGGCCACAATAGATTAAATCATTTCACTCAATCTATAATATATTTACATTGAAATAGCAAAAATGTGTCTTGTACGGTTACGTTTGTTTGTAGATCCAAAATAAAAATATATGTACTTTTTATTTCTACTGTTAAGTGTAATTTTTTTTTCTTTAATTTTTATTTCTCTTGAAGGTACACATTAATTTAATTTATTGAAGAACGCGTTCCCGCGCACAGGCCAATATCGGCCCATGCGGGAACTTTTTTTTTCCGTTACCTGTTATGTATTTAAAAAATTGTATGTTTATATTTTTTTGGAAATAAAATGTATTTGATTTGATTTGATTTGTATGAATATAAATATGTAAATAAAAAAACTTTAAGTGAACCAACACACACTTTATCTGTTAGGTAAATTTAAAAATTACATCCTGCAATAAATGCTAATAACTGTTTTGGTGAATTGTCAAATGATAGTAAAAAATGTTCAAATAATCATCAAATTTCTTTCACTCACTCCCTTACTACAAGATTTAAATATTTTTTTGAGGATGCCCAATTCAACCCCCACCCCACACCCGAAGTAATAACAAACATTTTAAGTGTATTTTATAAGGTGATGTGACAAGCTCCATACTAAGTTTCATGACAAATAGTTGAGAAATAAGAATGAAATTGATTTTTAATTAATCCGCATAAAAATAAACTTGGGTGCTCTTAGACAACATACTGTATTTAAGGATTGAAAATTTAACTTTTCTTTGAAAATGTTTGTAATTGACAAATAATTAAAATACTAATTTATTTAGGATTTGGGCTGATTTCAGTGTTGATTGAGAAGTTGTAAATTTATTATTTAGCTGAAAATTAGAAAAAATAATGTTTCTACATTTAAAAGCTTTTAGCTTTTGAACCGCCATTTTTACAGACATATAGGTGGGGTCAAAGCTTGAAGTCTCAAGCTAAATTCCAACTGCAAGTTCCAAGGTTGAATTCAGCTGTAGATACAGCTGGATTCATTTCTTTCATACATGTATCTTTCATATATCTTTCATATATATAAAAGCTAGATATATTCAAATATGAAGCTTAAATCCAGCTGCTATTTTACAGTTGGGTGTTTAAAATAGTTCAGATAAATAACACATTATAAGGTAATTTCAAACAAAATTCTTTACTGATATACTAAATATGAATTTACAAAAATAAATTTTAAAATTAATTGGAGACGTTCCCATAATGCTGCCCAACAACAGTTGCCTGGATCTCCAAACAGCTATTCCTGAAACCAAGAATCACTATTATATATTTTTCTTGAAATTTTATGAGGTAATAAATTCATAATAAACTATTAAAATATTATATAAAAATATAATAAAAAAGTGTTTTTTTTAGTTGAGTGAAAATACTGGGACAAAACAGCAATGTTATACTAAACTTCTTCTTTTCCAAATATTATCTAAAGACAGCGACCATTAAAAGAATTATTATAAATAGACGAGTAATAGGAAATTTTGATTTAACATTGTTTTCTTGTCATCTATTATCCTAATCATCATGAAACTTCATCCCCTTGTAAAAAGCATAACTCATCAGTCAGTTCCAACTCTCTACCTATCCAGATTGAAAAAAATACTATTAACAGTTTCTTATAAACAATTTGTATTGCGCCTACAACAATTAAAAACAACAATATTCTATATTCTTTATGTCTTTTGGTTTTTTAGCCTGTCCTCTAACATTACAATGCCTATCAAACTAGCTAGCCTTACGAGGCTTTTTTTCAAGAATTGCTTATTATAGTTTATGTCATATTCATCTAGGGAACACTAATCTACCCTGATAGGTATTTGAAGCAGAAAATTTGTGAAGGGTGAGAGATATAGAGCAATGATTTTTACGAGATATGTAGCCTTGTTACTGACTAAAACCAGCTGTTCTTTGGACTATTATTAATTTACAATAATGTCGGAAAGTGACGTACTTGCTTGCTCTCAAAGAATACAGATATAAAAATACCCCTGTCCACAGCAAAACTGTGAATTTCCATTTCCTTAATAATTTTTTGTCGCTCCATAGCAAGGTTACATACTGTAATTAAAAACTAATATCAAATAAACTAAGAGTATTCTCATTTTAAAAACGAAAAACTAAGAATGGGTGTAGGTATTCTGAAGCGAGTAGTAGTGTTTTTATAAATTATGAAATATAAATATCTAAAAATATCATTGAACAAATTTGTTGTTTATTAAAAAATTCATCAAATTGCTTTCATTCATACCCTCTGACTAAATGTTTTAAGATTTTTTAAGAGTTATATTGATTAGCCCTTAGTAGTTTATGTAAAATAAATTGATTTTTTTTATCTTTCATCAGAACATCGTTTTTTTAAGCAAGTTTTTGGATACATTACCTCAATCATGAAAAATTACAAAATTGTGTTCGGAGAGTAGTATAGTCATATAGCAAAATACCTATTTGACTGAAGGCGATTTTTGGATTGTTGGAGCCAGCGTCCAGTGTGAATTTTTAACACATTGTCTGTTGTGGAATTGTTCTACACTCTCTCCTCTCCTGACAGCACCTTAAAAATTTAAGATACAATGTAATATAGCAAAACTATAGGCCTACCGCATATAATAATGTATTTACATTGATTCTTATAATGGGATTTCCAAGAATGAACATGAATGCATTCTATTTTGACACTAACATATTAATTTCAATCCAGATAAATTTTAATTTTTATGAAAATCTGAACCTTTCTTTAGTATTCTTTTTAATACTCACTATGTATAGCAGAACATAGATTTGTGGTGGCGAATGCTCTTTTTGAATTTATGTTTGATCCTTTTGTAGCTTTTCCTGAAAGTGAAAATTGTATTCTCAGTTCGGAAAGCATGCATCTTTTCATCGTGCTATAAATCATTGTCTTAGGACATTTTCCTCCGACCGACACGAGAAACTTGATCTGAAACATATTTTCCACTGGAAATGAATCACAAGAAATACCTATGTATGATCACTTTTTACTACTTCATGTATTTTTTTAATCAAATTTAATACAATTTAATTAGTCATTATGTAATTTAATGGACCAAACAATCATTGATGCTATATCAGGGTGACATTATAAAAAGGGTTATATATCTAACTTAATTGGCAATACCACAAAATAATAAAAAGTTGTGACTTTCACAAAATATACATCCAAGAATATGATTAATGGTATAAATATAAATCAATTACGAGCAATACTCGTGTGTTAAATTTTAAAACACTATTACAAGTTTTTTAATGAATACAGTATGATAATTTGAGTACATTGTCGACACATGTTCACGAAGTGTTAAGTTTTGCTACGAATCAAGATAACATGGACAACAATATTGTCACTGTATTCACCCAGCAGGTTGTTTAATGTTTAACTTGCAACGTGAACACAAGACGATATCAGTATAGGGAAGGGGAAGGGGTGAAGTGGTGGGGGAGGCTCGGGGGAAGGCTGTACCCAAATACCCAAAAATTGGTTTATGCTTCACTGACACTGATGATTACACCTGAGCTGTACTATGTTGCGTTTGTCACCTATTTTACTAAGTTTCCTTTATTGGTTGTGTCCAGATTAGTTGATGTTAAGAGGTTTTGGAATTTATTGTGGTTAAATCCGAGGTGTTATCAATGCTTACTCAGGTTTATTATGTTACTCTGTTACCTGTTACTGTTACTATGTTACTCTAGTCTTACTATGTTATCAATGTTTACAATGCTTACTTACAGGTTTGGTGGGTATTAGAAGCGAATGACGTTATATTTTTTTGTTGTCATTACAACTGAGGCCGTAATAACCAAGTTGCTCTGTATTTATAGTGAATTCCAATAAATATCTATAAAATTATTGTATTTTTATATTTGAAACTGTGTGTAACCCACAAACCCCTTGAATTGTGATAACTTTGCTAGGCTAAAACATATCCCTAAGATTGGTATTACCATATCTTTGCTGATTAGCTGGGTTTCTCATTTATTTAATAATTACAGAAATAAAATTACAATGAATGTAATAAATTTAGTGTTAACATGCTAATGGTATGCAGCATAAGGTTATATCACCCAATTAAACCTGCTCAAAAAGGTTTAGTATTACATTCTAGGGTAATGAATCCCCCAAAATTATTGTAGTAATACGGTATTGTATCTGAAAGAATTTTGATGACTTTAAAAAAAATATTAATTAGTCAAGTATCATTTTAATAATCCTTAAATAATTTGATAGATTCATTAAATGTACAAATTATTTGCATTTTTTAGGTTTTCAAACTGTTTATTATACGATACAAATAATTTGTTCATTAATTTACTTTGCAATAACACAAAGCTAAAGTAAATTATTTTTATTCAAGTGAAAAAAATCAAAATTTAAGAAAAATTTGTAAAAATAAGGAAATGTGTTGAATTTACCGAGGGTTTCCTGATATTAAGATCCTTCAAAAGTATCAAATTCTTCTAGACTTCCCAATGGTAGGTTTCTGATTATGTTATACTCGTCCTCCTTGGTTACCTCTGAGGAAGAGGTGCTTATCCCTTGGGAAAGAATAGAGTCCAATTTCTTGGAATTCTCAGATTTGGTGATTCTCAATTTGGTGATGAAGTGGTTATTTGATAAGTTCCAAATTGTCCTTTTTTAAACTGTTGATTATAGTCAAATCCATTGAAGATAGGCCCAGAAGAATGAGGTAATTCAAAAAGTGGAAACAACTCATCTGTACTCCTACCATTTAATGAGCTGAAGGAGGTATTCAGAATATCAGAATCAGAATCAATCATCTTTATTCACATTGTACATACCGGTACATACATGAATAGTGTTACAAATAGAACAGTAGTCGTTTCTATTTCTCTGTTCTGTGATATCTCTTTAAGCCGTTTAATTACTTGTTCTAATGGCTTATCTCCTTTCCTCACATATTTTTTAATTGTAGAGAGAAAGTTTTCAAATTTGAAAGCACTACAATTATCTAAGGGACCGAACTCAGAAACATCATCTGCAATATGGATTAGGCCATGAAAACTGTGTGTTATGTACTTTTGACCGTATAAGGATTGAAAGTTTTGAACAAAGTTTAAAAGTAAGATTTTAGCATATTGTTTATGTTTTGAACTCAATTCCTTGCTGAGTAGTATTGTCATACTTATGTGCAGAGTTAAAAAGTTGTTAAATATTTCTTTGTGGTCAGGAAGCAAAACATCACTCAAGACAAGAGGACCAGTATATAGTAAAAATTGCCGGAACTCTGTAGCTTTCCACCTCTTCACCTCTTCTAATCTTCGTGGTTTCCTACAGAATTCTACAGGAATGTATGGCCTAAGAGAGACTAATTTTCGGAAATAGTGTTGATGAGTCTGCTTGGTAGTTTTGATGGGACCGGGCCAAACATCCATATATAGAGCATTGTCCTCATCACACCTAAACATACCAAATACATGTAATCCAATGGAAATGAATTTACCAAATGGATACCTGGGATAGTTGCAATCGGGGTTTCAGCAATATTAAATTCTGTGTCCTCACGGTTCAAAAATCCCTCATGGGTTCAAGGTTGACAGTTATATAAAGGAAATGTCATTCTATTTTCAAAAAATGAACCCTCTTGCTTGCATCAAGTATATGATGAGTAGCCAGTATGTCCTTTAATGCCTAGGACAAAAGATTTGGCCGGAGCATCACAGCAAATACCTTTTATTTTAACAACTAACACCATTCCATTATAGCTAAACCCATTTTTAATGATATCTACCACTTCTTTGATAAATTCATGAAGAAATTCAAAACAACTAATTGGTTTTCTTAATCCATAATATATTCCAATAGGAAAAACATATGATGATAAGGAAAAAATATTTGAAATGGAACCTAAAATGGGCCAAAGTTCACACCACTACTGTGAAATAATGGTAATCCATCGATACCTATCATCAATTCAAGGGATTTCAGAGTTTTCAAACTACAACTAGGAAGAATAGACAATATATTTTTCAAATGATTGAGGATGCCAACATGATAATAACCACAAGGCTTCACATCTTTCACTTCAACAGACCTTGGTAAGAAACAAGAGACCTTCTTAAGAAGAGACCTTCTTAAGAATAGTTCTTGCATCAGATGGTAGAGTCTGAAAGCAACTGTGAGACTGAAGAATGGACAGTAAAGCAGTCAATGCAACATTTGTTATTCCGAATTGGACTGACCAATTGATCAATTTAAATTTGATTTCTTCAATCTGATTTTCTGAGTCAAAATTACTACTTTCTGAGGTATCAGAAAAAGCACATTCGTCTTCAAAAAAGAAAACCTCATTTGAAGTTGAGGATTCAGAACAATTTTTAGTTCAGGTGAAGCACCATTAAACGCATCAATAGCAGGTGTATCACATTCAATGATGTTTTTATTTGACAAATCTCGAACCCCACTACATGAAGCAATACACTCATTATTTACTTCAGAAATCTTCAATAATAGTAAACGTATCCACTTTCTTTGACAGGATAATTTCTTGAACAATTTTTTGTGAGACATGTCTGAAATACAAAAACTGCAGTAAATAAGACAGTCAGATAATCATTTAATGAAAAAGTCTTGAAAATGCTATAAGTTATATATATATACACACACACACATATATATTCAACCAATAAACTTAGAGCGACAAATCGCAACACCAAATCGTTAATAATTTTAAATCTTAATTTTAAAATAAAATAAAGAATTTAAAGTGCCTCTTTGGATAAAGCAGTCCGACTAGATTTCAAAAGTCATTTTAAACAAACCCTTTTTATTCCAGTTATTGCACTTTCAGACATAATATAAGTACATAGGATAAAATTATTAAAAAATTACAATTTAAAGCTACTGATTTTAATATAGCCTAAAATACAATTAGTAATATAATTACAAAATGAATAATGCCAGGGTACCCTTTTATAAAATTAACTAAAACTATTATATAAAATCTATATTATTTACAGCTGCATCATAAAATATACTCCAACATCCCAACTCCACTAATCTGAAGGAAACATAATACGTAAAATCATAGATGAACGGATAAAAATGCCCTTATAAACAAACCTTAGGACATAACCTTAGGTTATTCTTGCCATAGATTGCTATTATTTATTTTCATTTGAATTTTCTGCCTGTAAATCACTATAAGGATAAATAAACATATTTCATTTCCTTTAACCCTAGAACACAAAGGCGTCATCTGAGAGACAACGCACAAGGTGTCATTTCTACCCCTTACCCCCTTCCACTCCACTAAAATTCGCATAACTCCGTGTAGCTGTTGGTCTTGGCCTGCTATTGAAAGGGTCTGGTTGGTGTTCGCTTGCGTCCTATGTTTAACGAGTTTTTAAAGTTTTGAAGTTCCCGTCGTCAGGTCGACTTGGCCGTTGTAACAACGCACAGTTGGCGGCAGACTGGCAACATGTATGGATCGTGGTGTCTTATTGCAGAGTATAGTATACCTTCGCTTTTTCGTATGTTATGGTCTTAGTTAAATATTATATTGTAAATATATGTTGTATATAGTGTAAATATTCATTTGCATTGGACCACATGTACAGTAACACTTCCTGTAGTCATAAAACAAGGAGGTGGCCCCTATGCATGTTTTATAACATGATAAAACATCACTTTAAACAATACATATGTATTATACGTAGAAAATTGTGTCTGAGCCAATTGTAAGCCCCTATGTCGGCAAACATTTCTCAGAGAAATGCACAGAGAGCTCCTGGATACATAATCTCCACAAACTCTTGTCCGACAATCTATTGCATATATTTTACATTTAAGTGTGCCAAATTAAGTTCCACAACAAGTCCATCAAGGAAGGAAAGTGTGTGCCTTCTGCCCTCCAAGATTAAGGCGCATGACGAAACATTTTTGTTGACGTTGTGCAAATGCATTAAGATGCAAATGCAACAATTAAGATTTGGACATTAAACTCTTTTAAAATATTAATTCAATGTTCATTTTAAGTATTTTATGATTATAATTTTTTCCCCATCATTGAAAGTATTTTTTATTTATTTTCAAAAAATAGTCTGAGACTACACCTTTGTAACAACGCTTGGCTCAAGGTGGTTAAAATATGGCGTGAAAATATGTAGGACCAGGAAGTGGTTTATAAATATCATTCATGTACGTCTAATATACTATTCAATAAAATTTAAAGAACTGATAATAAATACTTACCTATTATAAATAGAAAAAGTTGACTAGAAGTATTCTTGAACAACTTTCACAACAATGGCTGGTACAATTATTTCTGGTGACTGTAATGGCGGTATAATGCCAGGATTCCAGGAAAAATAACCGCTAGCGCTCGCACTGCTGTTTTCGGAAGCTCGTAGGACTTTCAAACCAAATTACAGTTTGTTTCCAGGTTGATGATCCCACCTTGAAAGATTACAGTTTATTTCAAGCTGGATTACAGTTGGAAATATCAAGCTTGAATTCTCAACTCAAAATACAGTCAAGCTACAGCTGGATTTAAGCTTACGTGCTATCTGGGAGGGGGCAGCAAGGAATGTAGTTTATGAAGTCCTTGATCACTTGTCACTGCCTGATGGGTTACGTTAGTTGTCGAACAGTGCTTTTCTCGAAACATCAGATAAAAGAGAAATTCGGACCTGAATGGGTTAAACCAATTACCAACTTACGTCTTATCACAGTTCATATATGTTTGTCCACTACATGTTGCCTGAACGGCATCAAGTGTTGCTGCCGGAAAGTTCTATCCATTATGGACTCGTAATTGTAAAAAATGAAATGTAACACGACACAAACGTTGACAAATAAAAAATAACAATGATAAAACAGTGCTGTCTGTAGGCCTACTTTTAATGCAATCGTAGTCATTGCTGGATATGAATTCAAATGTTTGAAAAGTAGTTCGCCGCAAAGCGATAATGAAGAGAATTGAGTCTATTGTGATATACTGTGAGTGTAGCTAGATATCGCCCTACGCTCTCTCGAACAACAGTGTAGTGCTAGATCTGCATACTTAATGTTCATTAGACGATGACGAAACTTTGCATTGGCTGACAAGATTTATTTGTTACGTCAAAAGACGATAACTAAATTATTGTGTTTCAGAAAATTATTGTACTTAATTAACAGTACCTGGTGACCGAGCTTTGCTCGATTAGAATAATACATGAACTATAAAAATTAATTAGAAAAATTAAAACACATTTATTACTGAATGAAAACATTTATGTGGTTTAAATAAAACCGATTTAATACACCACAGTTAATGTAGCACTGAACAAAAAGTATTGTCCCTGATGGGAATTGAACACACGACCTTCGATATACAAGGTCAACATGCTACCGCTGGACCACGGCGTTTGCCAAATGAGCGACACCGTTTAAGGTCTTTTAGCCTGTTAGTTATTATGAGCCTGTGATCAATTGATTTTGTTAGAAACGGAATGAGGATTGAAAAACAAAAGAGAAACTAAACTAACAAGTAGTTCGGATTAGCTAGACATTCGGATTATCGAGACTCTGGTGGACATGTCTATACGTGTCCACCAGAGTCTCGATAATCTTTCTATAAAGAGAAAGTAAAAAAATTTGATTTCAAACATGGCAATATGTAATAGATGAGAATTGAAGAAGCTTGCAAAACGTAAGGTAAGTGGAAGAAAGAGCAGGATTGAAGTATGTAACTTTGGAACAATGTAGGCTGTTACACAATTAGGCTAGTAAAAAATTATTACAACTACAGCCATGGTTTTTCATTTGACCAAAAACACAACATTTCTTTTTCAATAATTCCTGGTCCAATAATTAGGCTGATGGTAAAAGTGATATTGGTCCACAAAATGGAAAGGAACAATTAAAACACACATACATGATAAAATATTCCATTGTCAGTGAATCACTAATGAAATGTGGAATCAATATTCAGTAATTGGATCTTTGTTTAGTGATCAAAAAGGTTTGTCATTTACAATTTATTTGTCACTTATTTGTCACTTTTGTATGAAATAGTAAGATAAGACTGCTATTCATATCATTGTAATATATATCAAATTGGCTTTTAAGTCTTTCTGGAAAATATAATGAACCTACATTTTGCTTTATGTATTTTTCCTCATAAAATATTAAAAACAAAAACCTAAAATTTGTATTTAGTAACAACAAAAGCACTATCTTAAGCAAAATCTATTTTTTATGATGCTCAGTATTAAAAATAATTGAAAGAATGTAAGAAATCAAAATCAAAAGCAATCATTCTAATAAAAGTATAAGTCAGTCTAACATTGCTTAGCAAGACAGAATTTCCCCCTTTCAGCACAAATAATGAAAATGCTGACTCGATGAATTATCTGACGGGTGTAGGACTTTTGGCAACCTCGCCTATCCCATTCGTCATCGCAGAGGGCTATAAAAGTGTCACAACCCGTGGTGCGGATTTTTGGCAACCGCTGTTCTCCCTGGTGGGGATTTCAGGGATTTCGTTCGTGCCGGGCGGGGTTGAGGGTGAGGGAGAAAGCGCGCTAGAGAAGGGCGAGAGGGGAGGCGGCGGGCGAAGACAGACGAAGAATAACAAAGCACAACGCCTGATACCCAATTCCTTTCAAGTGTGTGATTACTAACCGTCTAAGTACTGTCTGTTGTTAAGTTTGAACTATGTTTAGAGGTACAATATTATGAATTGTCTTGGTCTTATTTTTAAACCCATACTTAACTTCTTGAGGAAAGAATTAACGATTTATATTTCTTTGAAATCAGATAAGACTTGTAACTTTCAATTTATAATCTATATAAATAAGTTTGAATATGAAGCTTATGAATGAAGTTGGATGAACATGAAGTTTATTAATATTTAGGACTTTGTATAAACAATTTCTATTGACGATATCGTAGCACTTCAACAGTTCACCATATTGACCTATATTTGTTGGTGTTGTCTTGTCTTTTGTATCATTGTCTTTCAAACATTCTACTTGGAAAATCCAATTCCATCTAGCCGTACATCCTGTAACGTCCATTGTGAAATAATGGTATTAGTTCAAAGGACTTGGCTTATTCATAGCCGGTTCCCCGTAGTCGTGAATAGCCTGCCATTCCGGGGCGAGGGAGGGACTTTAAAGAATAAGAGTGTTATATTGTGGGATTAAATAACGAGGCAGGGATTTTCAGAGAGAAAAGGGAGAATTTTTGGGATGAAACTGAGGTTGCCAAAAGGCCGCTGTTGAGGGCTAATTAGGGTTCCTACCCTCGGTGGGGGCTGGGCGGTTGCCAAAAATCTGTTTCCCTTATCTGACTCTGTTTCCCAGAAAAATTGTTTACAACTTGGACACAACCAATGTTACAAGTATTAAAACTTTTATGTAAGAGAAGATTCAGTAGTTTGTATTTAGTATTTTAATAGCTATTTTCCATCAGTAATTACATAACTATTGCTGTATTTCATATCCCTAACTATTGTTACTTACCGATAGGCACGGAACACCTCTTTTTCTTTTTTAAGGTTGGCATCGTTGTACTTCCAGATCCATTTTTTTTAAACACACTCATCCCATCTGGAAAATTGATTTGGCAATGTGGTTAAATGACGAAATTATTGTAATTTAAGCTGAGAATTTTAAAAACTGGAATGCTAAATACCGGTTAATGGAGAACACAAAACTTTTGTGGAAAAATTATTTGATTAAAAAACTGCATAAAGACAATTTTAAAGCATCTTAAATTTGGACATGCATGAACGAGCATAACTAGATTTGTCATAGCATTATTTAGTGCTCATGGCTTGTAATTGTACGCTTCTAATTGTGTTTTGAATAGTCGAGGTTCAACCATATATTAAATTAATAAGATTAAGTTTTTATGAAAACATTAAAGTTTATTAACACAACAAACGTGTTTGTTCATGAGTGATGATTTCTTGGCTTTTCCAGGTTTTCTCTACCAGTATTTAGAAAATTGAAGGTTCTCAAATAAAACGCTGGTTCTTGTGAATTTTTCATATGTCCCTAATGGAACTTGTAACAAAGGTTCTGTTTGAATTTAAAAATGACACAAAGCAATGAACTATGTGATTTTGATGACCAAAAGCAAAAAAACAATACATTTTTAAAGTTTTCACATAGTTTTTTTAGTTAAAGTTTTTTTCGCAAGCCCACACCCACCCAACCAAACATTTTTTTGAATGTCCATACAAATGAATTGTGTGAAGTATTTCCAAAAAATGCAATTACAAGGAATATTAAATGTTTATGTTTGTAGATCATTAACAAATCTTTGAAGTAAACATAATTCATGAAACAGAAAACTATTATTTCAATGAAAATTCAAACGTAAAAAAAATATGTATAATTTAGTTGGTGCCACTGGAAATCAAGTATAAAATTGTATAATTGTATTAAATAACATTGAATCCTTGCTTTATTTATTTAAAAAATATATAATTTTATTTATTAATGAGAAGAACTGTTAGCAAGTACAAAAAAAGTTGTTAAGGAAGGAAAGAAGACAATCTTTCTTTTGAAAGTTCCACGGCATTTTCAAGCTGACGCAGCATTTATTATATCTTAGGAAATTTCCTGGCTTTTCCCATACCTTTCCAGGTTGAGTGAAATTCCCTGGCTTTTCAAGGTTTTCCAGGTCGGTAGTTACTATAATATCAGGTGGCAAACATTATTATCACATCTAAAATCTAAGTAAATTTGGTGGTTGAACCACCAGATTACGATGCTCTGTTCCACTGATATTTTTTAGTCCCCGACCAGTTGCCGAAATTCATGTGTCTGTCACCCTCTTGAAAACATGTTGTGACTTCAGATTGTATATCTACAGTGACTCCAAGAGTCGATTAATTATAAACTTAATTATAAACCTAATTACTCTTGGCCCAGACTTACTTTTTAAAAGGTAAAAAAATTTCATCAGTCAAAGGATATTTTAAAGGGCAGTAAACACACTCAATTTACATTTTGGTTTTATTTATTAAACTGTCTAGTCTGCTAATCAGAGCTTCAATATTTCCAAAGTAAGCTTATTAAGAAAAACAAACACAAAAGTATGAAATTCATTCTTTATGTAAATTTGGTAGTTAATTTTTAAAGTTATACATGCCAATGGCATGGTAGAGGTTTAAAATTCCTGGCTTAACAAGTGGCATAAACGTTACAATCACTGTGAAAAGACTATTTCAGTCCCAGGAGACTTTCACAGCACCCCTATTTTCATCAAGTGGAGAATCAATTCCTCCTAACGAAGTGATCTGGAAAACACTCTGCCAAAAAACTCTACTGTAAAAGACTTACTTTGAGTTAGGATTAAGTAAATTTCAGCACATTGTTTGATGAATGCTTGTATTAAGTATACCAACAGTAGGTGAAATAAAACCACTGAACAATTGATTATAATCTAGAAAACTTGGATTGAAATTGCATAGAGATCGCCTAGTAGTTTTTAATAGGTAGTTGACATTGTTTATCTAAGGCCGTATTTGGAGTATATATATATATATATATATATATATATATATATATACACATACATATTTATCTTCTTATTAAAGGCAAGGAGGGCTACTATTATAATTATTATTAAGTTCAAAAACACAGTACCTTTTTTTAAGAATTTTTAATATATCCTACATAAATATATTTTAAATATATATTTTTTTGTATTTTTTGACCGGTTTCTTTTCTTCATAGAAATAACACTTTGTTTGTATAAATGTAAATATCGTTATTCACTTGAAAACGGGAGTAGTTTAATCAACTCTTGAAACGTTGTGTAGATTTTAAACACAAGACGTGTTGGGAAAGTCCAACGAAATGTTAATTTAATAATTAATAACCAACGCCATCATGAATTTCCAAAAGTTATATAACCCACAGATGATAAAAGTGTACAGGAAAAATTCTTTATATCGTTCAAATTTTTTGGTAGGCCTAAGCATCACAGTGCCAATCATCAAAGCTGTATCACTAATGAATTGATAAGTAATCATGAGTGTTGGAACTGCCCTTAACTATCCACAAACTATAGTAAAAAACCTGTTTGAGTTCTATGCCCAGACAACTTGCAGAAGCTCCCAAAGAAACACAGCTTAAAATCAGTCAACTGTTGGAAAATTTACGATCGACAGAAAGAGAAGTTTTTTCAAAACGATTGTTAAGTATGATGAAACATTGATCAGCCACTATGGGCTAGAGTCAAAACGACAGTCTTGACTGAAAAAAAGCATATGCCAAATCATTGTGAATTTCTTGAAGGCCAAAAAAACAATACTCAGCCATTACTGTAGAAACTTGGTGGAAAACAAGATAAGATATGCTATTCTAACGAAACCCTTTGGTCTTTTGACTGAAGGTGTGGTTTTGTTACATGACAATGCCCATCCAAATGCGGCACATCTGCATATACACAACACATACACAACATATACACTCGCGCACCCTAGTATATTTATGTATGATTTCAGGATAAATGTGAGTCAAAGTCTAGGTCATGCAAGAGTGTCATTGTGTTTTTCCTCTTTTGTCGTTTTCCAAATTTGAAAAGCTTGTATTCATAATAGGCTAAAAGAAGATTTTTTTTTAATTAATACGGGTATGTATTTCTGTTTCTAGATAATTGAATGGGTCCCCTGGAAAATGTTCCAGGGGACCCAGTGTAATGTTCCAAAAATATAGTTTCGAGTTATCAAGCGTAGAAAGTTGAATCGACCATCAAGTCTTACGAAGCGCACCAAAACTGACAGACCAAATCAGGGCTGCAAACTCAACTGCTTTTAAAACCAAATATACCATGATGTAGTTTGTAGCGTCTAGAACCTTTTCCACTAAATATCTCCGTTTTAGAAATATTGTCGCTTGGAACGTTTTCCGGGGTACCCATTCAATTATGGAGTTCATTGATACAGAACTCTAGCCTCAGTAGAACTCTTTCCCCACACACAAGGTTTCCTATATGGGGAATATTTCCAATATACTTTATGATTCTGTTATGTATTTCTATTATTGTTCTTTATAGAAATAAATTCTCTTCATTAATTCATTCATTCGACAGATGACAGAGACACTTGACAAACTGGAATGGGATACCGTCGTACATTAATGTAAAATAAATAGCTTCTTCATTCCGCCCATATTCTTAATAATATTAATGGAAGCACAGTCTCAAGACCTATGTTTAAGACTCAAATTTAATTTTAATTTAAGACTCAGCAGCTATTTTTAGGGGAGTCTCCTTTCCCCTCCTTCATGCCGATTAAATGGGAAACCATACATCACTTTAGGTACGCAACTGAGCAACCAGTTAACTAATTAGATTAAAAGTTTTACTAAATTACCCTTATAGCTTAGGTTACATGGGTTACTGGTCAGAAATGAAGTACACCAGATTTCAATTTTCAAATTGAGAATTGTTATTGCGATATTTTTTTTCTTTAACAAGCCAGCGGTATTGTTACCCTGAGTTCCATGAGAAGTGCCTATCATGTATAGGGGCTTCCAAACATCTGATCCCTCGGTAATTTTAGAGCTTATTTTAATTGTCAACACTTGTAATTGTATTTTTAAACACGATTTTAATATTCTGCTGTTTTCAGAGGTTCTTTTAACATGTATATATACTTATAATTCTATACAGTTAATTGTTCATTTGATTTTCAATCATTTAATCAAAACTATCAGTAGCTGACTCGTCCTCTTCATATTCCTCATTATTCATCTAATGAGAAATTAGTGTAAGATAACTGTGGCGCGATCTTGTTGTCTTGTTATTGCAAAGGCTAACATGTTCCTTATTAATAATAAATATTTAACTGTGCGATAGTAATTCTGTTGTAGTGTCAGAATGGTGTCTTACACACTCATTTGAGAATACATGGAGTGTAAAAGCTTTATTCCTAAAAACAAAAAATTCTTCAGAACGACATTTTAGTTAGGCACTGCCTGGTTAGGCGCTGCCTAACAACTACCGACTAACTAACTAACTAACTATATACAGTCTGGCTGGAGAGGACATAGTCCTATAACAGCCGCAGTCCTATAACTGAAACCTCACATCCTAATCCTGATCCTGACTGTACCGATAGTGGGTTAAAAAACGTTTGGTTACTTTCCATGTAAATAAAACTAAACCCATTGTTTAATTTAAAAAATATGCACTACTAGATAATGAGTCAACGTTTCATGCAGATATCTGTTTCAGTTTTAATTTTATGCGTACCTAAATTAACAAAAGCGGCTCTTTCGGAAACATCGCCTTAAGTTTTAGAAGTGCTTTGCTTACTATTGTGCAGCGCTTACTGTTCATATATTTTTTTCCATAAAAGCTTTTCTAATATATATATATATTATTTCAAAGAGCATGAATTGGATAATCCTCTCATGATAAAAACTAAATTAACTGTTTAAATAAACTAGTTTTTTACCTGAAAATGTGCAGACTCCCCTTAACTGAAAGTGTATTCACAATCATTACACACAAGGTTCAAATAGGTAAGGAAACGTTAAATTTAGTTCAAACTGAATAAAATAAATTCCTTTACTTATTCAGAAATAAACTTAATGTGCGATAGTTCATAGAATATTATTTGAAGACAAATTAAACTTATCAATTCACCGCCAAGGCGCCCAATCAGTAAACACACAACGTCCACCAATGACACTTGACATATAGTGAAAAAACGTTCGGTGCGATAACACACTGTGACCACCCTGTTAATGTAGTTATTCCCGACCATTGGTGAGATTGAGAAAATAGTTCAGCAAAGAAGTTATTATTAAGTTATTATCATGGTGATAATAACTTGAATTTTTTGGATAATTTTAGGTTTTATAAAGTGGTTTTATTTTTAAATGGATTTCCTTTAATCATAACATTAATTTTAATTTTTTTATTTAGTAGAGGAAAATTGTATAATTATAGTACATTTTAGTAAATATAGCCTTAATATATATAAGCTTCAAATTTTACAAAAAAAAACCTTTATATCAAGTAAATATTTGAGCCGTTTATGTCTTAATAACCAGGCATAGTAATTTTTTAATAATTTACCTTTTCAGTCTCTTATTTGAACTTTAAATATCACAAAATATTACCTGAACAGCTTTAGACATTTTCATAAGTTAATGTTGGGAAGAAGAAAGAAAATGAAAAAAATTAGCACCTGTATAATATTTAGACGTGACAAAAACTCTCCAATTTTGTGACTAAAGATAAAACTGGATGCGCTGGTCTTCTTTAGTTTAAAAGTCTCAATCTTTCTTAGTTCATCGTTCTACCCATCGCCTAACCTCTTTGGTTAGGAACAAACCTGAAGCAAAAAAAAACAGAGGAGACATTTCAAACCTAAATCGACCAATTTAAACGAAATGTAACATATACCCTTAACTAACTACAGTTAAGAACGTATACTTCCCATCCTATTGAATTTAATTACGACAGGTTTTTGTGCCTTCAATCGGTCGGCGTGGATGTAAAATGTACCTCATACTGCCTATCATGTGCACCGTTCCTACAAAAATGACATCAAGGTAACCATATATTAAGTAACTAGAAATATACAGAGGGGTAGGGGACACGTAAAGAAAACCGGTGACGTGACTGGTACAGAAATGTTTAAGTTTACACTCTAGCTGCCAGAAATGTCAAAATCTTTCAAATGGCATGATGATTGAAGCTTACCTGATTGGTAAACATTTTTTACCAATAGTTATTTTTTTTAACGACAGGGACCCTTTCATTTTATTACAAATCCTACCACTAACACTAAAACAATTAGGCATTTTACGACAGCTAAACACGTTAATTATAAGATAATATAATTTAACCATATTTTAGAAGGTAACAATTTAAAAAAGATAAATATTCTTCAGTTCTTTATATAAAAAAACAATCATGTTACTGGTCAAAAATTACCATATGTTTGGCGAGAAGTTTGCTCGTGACCCATACCTCTTTGTATATATTTTTTAGTTACCTCAGTGGTACCATTATTTATCTATGGTGGTACATATTAGCCGAGTGGAGGTATAGGACCCATTCCATTCCTTACAATAACTTAGGAATTCTACTTTCACTAGTTATACTATGATAAAACCATTCCAACAAAATAAAAATGTGACTAACGATATAAAAAGTATGTTATAAAACGTCAAAAACAAAGAGTAACAGCCTGATAATCATCAAAAATGTACATAAATGCGTGGCTCTTTTTGAGCCTGCCAAAAGCAAGCTAAAAAAATACTAAATACTCCACCATTACCTTTCCGGATTCAGTGATAGAATTAGCATTGGGGTATTGGGATTTGACCACTTTTGTACCATTTTGACACTGTTAAGAAAATTTGTGTGTAATCAACAAAACAATGAGGAAAAACATTAATGTATTACTAACAAAGCAACTAACCATGAAAATCCTGTATCTAATAAAGAGACAGATGAATACTAGAGATGAACGGACTATACGTTCCTCTCTGGCAATACTAACATTGGAAGCCACCAATTTATAGTACTTTGAGACTGCTTGGTAAAACCTTAGCCTGAAAATGACGAAAAAGGATTTTAAAAAATTGTACCCTGGTTGGTTTGACAAACGGAACTCACCCGGGATGACCACAAAATTTTAACGAGAATTAAAAAAACTGCGTCCTTTAAGGCTGCGTAGCTTTAGCTGAGCCTGCCGTTGGCAAAACAGAATTAAAACAAAGTTTTAGGTTAAATTTGAATTTAACACAAGCAATAGTGAGTTGAACCTACGTTTTGTGCTGCATTGTCCCAGTAATTTAATCTCTGACATTTTTTGTAACAACTGAAGGCACCTTCTAAAATGACAACAAGCGTGACTTCTAATCCCTCTACATTACTCCCCCTTGGTAAGGCTGTGTTGGTTAGTTACAGGTTTCTGTCAATTTTCAAATTCAACCAACAGATAAAGATAATTTCTGAACTTTCCCAATTCACTTATTTTCCAACATAAACCTTTGCTGCGTCTATTTGACAGTTACTTTCACATTAATTTATATTAATCTTTCAGTCACTTCATCTACATACTTCCAACAAGAACCTTTTCATACTGAAACCCATTCTGTTTTAAATTCTGACCATAGATAGGCCTATAAGCTTCAATTGTTAATTAGTAATTAGTTAACTCTTGACAAAAATCAGTCTGTAAAAGTACCATATGAGGCTGGTTTGTAGAAAAGATCCTTTAACTATATAGTTATATGATGAACTTATTTTGGTTGTGTTATGATCTAAAAAAATTTTCAGAAAGGTGTTTTTTTCAGAGATGTAATTACTTTTTCGGTTTTCAAAGTGCACTTGCGAGTTCATGTTCCTACTTCTGGATATTGATTATAACTAATTAAGTTAATAGGACTTTTTTTACCTTTTCAATAATCTTTTTATAGTAGGCCTAGCGGTTTTGACCACCAGTTTCGTGACAAGTGTCACATCATCAGGTCATCCCTGTCTATTAATTTGTCTTGCTTAAAATTGATATAGCCTAGAACACTTGAGACACTTAACCCTTAGCGTCCTGGGTGAACTTTTTGTTATACTCAGTCCTGGGCGCGGTCTCACAGAAAATAAAATTTTTTCAGCACTTTTTTTGGCGCCTTTTCAAAAAACATTTAAAATTACTTTTTACTGCTGGAAATCATTTTATCACTCTATTAAGTTATTTGAAATGTTTACTATGCGAATAATATTAAATTACGTTTATTAAGTAAAAAATATGTATAAAGTTTAAAAAACAAATCTGATGCAAAATGTAAACATTTTCTAAAACCAAAAAAAGTAATGATAAATATGACAAAGTGTTTATTATTGGTACTTTTCCATTCCATAGGATATGATGAATATAAAAAAAATAATAATACTTATAAAAAAATATATTATCATCAAAATTGAGACAGTCGCTTTACAGCTAGTTTCAGCTTATGACATAGATCTACAATCATTGCAATATTTTGTTGTAACCTACACTTGTGGCAAACATCTTTTTACATCAATAGCAAATGTAGGCAGTTTTTCTTATCTTCTTCGGATCACATTTGTAGTATGTGTCTTTCTTTTATTCAGCCTATCACCAAAAGTATCGGGTTTAGGTTTCTCTACTCCCAGTACTCGACGGATGCATGCTCGAAACTTGATACGTCAGCCTCGTGTTCTAAAAATTTTGCTAAAATTGTGGTTTCACCATCCAAATGAATTCAATCCACTTATAAAAGCATCCGCGTACCAGTTTTCAAACATCTCTTTGAAATACGAGTCAAAAACACACACACTAGGCAATGGGCCAGGTCGTGAATCTATCACGTATCGTCCTGGGTCCGGTCTCACAGACCGCTGACAACAAACAAATCTAAAAATATCTATAAATATTACGACCGGAAGTGACAATAGGGATCGGTTTCGGTGGTGGGGAGGGACAACTACCTGGCATGGCAGAGATCATCATCTTTTGAAACCCTTAAATTCAAATAAAAATTACTCAAGCGGTCTGTGAGACCGCACCCAGGATCTTAAGGGTTAAAACAACACTCATACAAAGGGTACAGTGGAACACCTCAAATCCGAACCCCAGAAATCCGACATCATGGCTAATCCGAACATGTTCTCAGGAATAAAACGAAATTAAATATTTTTACAGTATAGGCCTAAATAAACAAACGATTTAAACACACAAATTTATTTTTGATGGTTGAACACAAAAAATACAATACTAGATTAAACAAACACAAGTTTTCACTTAAAGTCTGTTATATTGAACTATCAAAGTGGAGAAAGTCTTTATCCCAGTAAAGGTGGAGTTAGGGGGAGAGTGATTTATATTTAGCAAACTCTCGCCTAGCACGATGTCACAGGACGTAGGATGACTCAGGAACACTGAGTCATGCAGCCTGTATAACCCCAATCACAGCAACTCCTGTCACTACCGCAAATAAAATGAGGAAATAAGTGGGTATCTTTTCCGGGAAATCTGAACACCCCTAAATCCGAACAGACTTCAGCCCCAATTAGTTTATGTTTGAGGGGTTCCACTGTATTACATTGCGAGGTCTAAACAAACATTCCGCCATTACAGCAACACAAAATTAGCTTTGATTAATACCTAAATTCATGTTCCTACTTCTGGATATTGATTATAACTCATTAATTAGACTTTTTTACCCTTTTCAATATCCTTTTTATAGTAGTGGCGTAGACAACCGGTTTCGAGGAAACTGTCACATTATCAGATCATCCTCGTCTTGCTTAAAATGGACACAGAACACTTGAGACACTTAAAATACTTAATATGTAATATGTGTAAGTGTTTTAAGTGTCTCAAGTATTGTATGTCAATTTTAAGCAAGACACTTATTCAAACAAATCGATATAGGATGATGACCTGATGATGTGATGGTTGTCACAAAACCAGTAGTCAACACCGCTGCTATAGAAAGGATATTGAAAAGGTAAAAATGTCTTATTACTTGAATAATAGTTTTAACATGACACATCAGGCTATTAAAAATGATTTATATACCAGTTAAAGGGTTTGGCAGGTATATTTTTTAAGGATTTAATGAGAAATACAGAACTCAGTTGTTTTAAACCTTGTGTTTACGTGATTACAACTAACCACAGAATGGTTGTTCGTCTTTAACCCTTTGAGTGCCAAGTGTCTCGATCCAAGATACGGTAATATTGCCAGCTCTAGGTACGGTGGATTTGCTGAAATTGCCGGCCCTTATTCCTGAAAAACGCAAGCGTTTATAAAACATCATACAAATTTTATTTATTAACATTTCTTTGTTTTGTATTTTTGTTTTACTTAGGATAAAATTGTGCATTAAACAACGTATATAAGTTAAATAATTTGAAGTAAAAAAATAAGAAAAAGAGTTAACTTTAAAAAATTAATTTATAATTTATTTAATGAATATAATTTATTCAACAAAAATTACAAGTTTGAAGTTATAAACCTTTTTTTAACTAACATTTGCTTCTTAGCTGCATTATAATCTTAAAGAGGAATACAAATTGAGTATAAATCATGTATAAAACATATTCTTATTCATTTTCAACTAAGAAAAATATTAGTAAGCAAGCAAAACCGAAAAAATGGTGTTTTTGGCAGTTTTTAGCATTTAATAGCAACCATGTCTATTGTGAACTATAGATAATAATTAGACTTTACAATAGGCACTATTTTATAAGGTGTTAGAAATGACAATAATTTAATAATCAAGATTAACCCTAACCGTGCTGCTAGCGCCTTTAGACGCAGCGCAGTAGGGTCACCCAGTGCGGCTAACGCCTTTGGTCATTCAATCATTTCAATCAATCATTTCGCCACATTTACTTCGCTGTAGTTTGCGAAACAACCGATAAGAGTGCATGGTGATGTTGCTTTAGCACACATCACAAAACCAATATGGTGGCTTTGTTGAAATATTTAGTGACTGAAATCCGTTGCTAGGCAACTTTGGCCAGTGTTCGTTTGCTCCCGTACTGCGGCTTAAGCCTACAGATTCATTATGACCAGCTGTTTTCAGTTTCCAAAACATTGTTTGACATCCATCGACTTGTGATAATTTGTTTTGTGTTTTAGGAGTAAACAGTTAGTATTTTGCGAATGTAAATGAAAGAAAATGGCTCATCCATTTTTGAAAAAATCACTTTTTTAGATAAGCTTACCTAAAAAAAAGTTAAAATGATAACTAAATAAAAATGAAGCATATTTATGTTTTCTACTTAATTCAAGTTACCAAAATCCAAAAAGATCATTGAGAAAATAATATTTTAATTTTTTAAACCTAATAAAGCAGAGAGTGTGATTTTCAGTAGCATGGTAAGGGTTAAAATTTTGTTTACAAATGAACCGTCTTTTGTTATTGGTCGTCGCCAGATTGTGTATGACTGATCACGATTTCAGAAAGCATTCCGCCTAGTGATGTGGGTCGGGTAAATACCCAGTGGGTAGGTAAATATAAATTGGGTATTTACCCCAGGCCCGGGTAAATACCCAAAAACTGGGTATTTATAATTTTTATTAAAGTTAGAGAAGATTGAGATGTTATTTTGCAATTATTACCCTCTAAGGATAGTATAATGATGATAAAATGTGTTAAACAAAATTTTATATGGTCACTACTAGCATTTTACTTCTGGGATTAATCGCCATAAATACCCACGTCCTGGGCATTTATGATTTTTATTAAAGTTAGAGAAGATTGATATGTTATTTTGCAATTACTAAACTGTAGGGACAGTATGGATAATTAAATCTTAATAAAATGTGTTAACTTAATTTCATATAGTCCCTTTTAGCATTTTTCTTCTGAGCATAAAGCATAGTCGGCATAAAAACCCTGGTCGCATGGTTGCACTGGTCCTGACTACTTATAATTTTTAATTTCTATGATAGATATATGAATTTATTTTATTGAAAGTGAAGAAAAATAATTTGTAAAGTAATTATTATTATTAAGAAAGACAGGAAAATTTAACCTAGTAATGGCCTATGTGTAAACAACTTAAGAAAATGATTAAAATTCAATCTGTGGGGGGGCAGGATTTAATCATTATTTTTGTTCTAGATCTTTTGTTGATATCAAAATAAAAAAATTAATTTCATAAACTTGTGATACAAAACATTTGAATCTATAGCACAATAAATCTTTCAAAATTATATTAAGTAAGACAAAAAAACAGGAGATACATTTTTTTAATAGATTTATCCAAATATATTATTGTTTTCAACTAAGCGGTAACACAGAAAAGTTCAATTACTTTTAGTAACTTACTCTGCCATTCTGCCTATGTCAATCAGGCCATTTATACAATAAAAATTTTAACTATCATAATTTAGTAACGGTAGATTTAAAACACAAAACCCCATGCTTATTTACAAACTTAACGTATTATTTTACAAAAAGTACTAAATCATTAAATGAAAGGTACTAGCAAAGCTTCAAGTTACTGTAAAAGGTGTTATAGACTATCCTAATTTACCATGTAAAGATAACAATAACATATTTAGGGATATATATAAATTAATTTCAATCAGTTTCATAAATACCCAAAATACCCAGGGTATTTACCCCGAGTTTTAAATACCCGGGTTTTTTACATCACTAATTCTGCCATAGAGTAAGATCATAAAAATAAAGCTCATTTCTTTCTGAAGTTTTTGGTGTAATTTAAGCCAAATACAATAACTGCTACATAATATATCGCTGTTATATCACTATAAACAGTGATTTTCTTTGATTCTCAGAGGGAGACGCTGGCATTTTTCGCACAGGCTTGACCGTCTTGATCCGAGACGCTCGGCACTCAAACTACAGTAACGGTGCATCTCGGATCGAGACGCTCGGCATTCAAAGGGCAAATGACAATCATCCTACTTCAGCTCCATACATTGGCACATTAGCGGTAGCATTGGCTGGCCAATGTTAATATCCTATTTTAACATTGAGGTGATGAAATCCTATTGGTACCAATAGGTTGCGCAACATCACATTACATACTGCTGACGCACATTGCTCTACAAAGTTAAATTAGGTTGGTTATTGCTAGAAAAAAATATTAATAGTTTTTAATTCTTTCAATAACCAACCTAACCTATCTACGAAGAGTGGTGCTTGTGGGTCATGCATATAAGGATGCTGCGTAACCTATTGCCCTACCCTAACTTAAGATCATTCTTTTTCCAGGGTAATGTGACTGTGTCAGAGATTCATTGTCATTCAGTTATACTTCACAATATGTAATATTTTTTGTAGGTGATATTAGTATAGAATATTCAAATTAATATGTATATTTTGAGTCCTCTTATCTAAAGACTTAAGCTCAAACCTATACATACTTTTAACTTATTAACACGTTGACTGTGTTGTTTCCATGGCACAGCCGGCTACTGCCAGCAGTGTCAGGGCATTGCTATGCTACTTACCATTTCTCAGTGTTAACCAAGCTCTTGACATTTGGTTTGTGTGAATACACCAGTTCGACCAACATAAATTGGCATAAAATTCGGACATTTTGGAAAATTGGACTTCTAATTGAGAGGCTTGGGTTCAATCTATAGACAAGACGCATATTTTCTGTTATTTATATTTTCTACTACTTGATAGGCATAGGTAGTAGATTGGTAATATGGTAACTAATTGAATGTTGCAGAGTTGGTAGACAAATGCATCGGGTCAAGAATCCACATTATCATGAAGAATGATAAGGAAATAGTTGGGACATTGCAAGGGTTTGACGATTTTGTCAACATGCTGTTGGAAGATGTCACACAAAGTTAAATTAGGTTGGTTATTGCTAGAAAAAAAATATTAATAGTTTTTAATTCTTTCAATAACCAACCTAACCTATCTACGAAGAGTGGTGCTTGTGGGTCATGCATATAAGGATGCTGCGTAACCTATTGCCCTACCCTAACTTAAGATCATTCTTTTTCCAGGGTAATGTGACTGTGTCAGAGATTCATTGTCATTCAGTTATACTTCACAATATGTAATATTTTTTGTAGGTGATATTAGTATAGAATATTCAAATTAATATGTATATTTTGAGTCCTCTTATCTAAAGACTTAAGCTCAAACCTATACATACTTTTAACTTATTAACACGTTGACTGTGTTGTTTCCATGGCACAGCCGGCTACTGCCAGCAGTGTCAGGGCATTGCTATGCTACTTACCATTTCTCAGTGTTAACCAAGCTCTTGACATTTGGTTTGTGTGAATACACCAGTTCGACCAACATAAATTGGCATAAAATTCGGACATTTTGGAAAATTGGACTTCTAATTGAGAGGCTTGGGTTCAATCTATAGACAAGACGCATATTTTCTGTTATTTATATTTTCTACTACTTGATAGGCATAGGTAGTAGATTGGTAATATGGTAACTAATTGAATGTTGCAGAGTTGGTAGACAAATGCATCGGGTCAAGAATCCACATTATCATGAAGAATGATAAGGAAATAGTTGGGACATTGCAAGGGTTTGACGATTTTGTCAACATGCTGTTGGAAGATGTCACAGAGTATGAATGCACCCCAGAGGGAAGGCGTATCACCAAGCTTGACCAAATCCTCCTTAATGGCAACAACATTACTATGGTGAGTTAAATACCGTATTTTGTTTGAGCGATTACTTTTATTCATTTGTTAACACAATGCATACGGACCACTCAGATCCGAGTGGTACTGGTACTAGCCCTTGAAGCGGACCTCTCGGATCCGAGTGGTGATATTTAGGTTAAAATCTAGATGGTGAATCTGGCGATGTAGATTGTGCTGCCACCTGTTGGGATCTGAGGGAACTACGATCAGCTTTGTTATAACGCAGTAAGTTGGCTAGTTTTACAAAGCTGTATAAAGTATGGAATTGTCATCTGGGGCAATATTTTTAACACATTCGCTGCCAAAAGGTTGTGACGTGTAGTCACTAGGACACTGAACAATACTTAATGTTTCAACAATTGTATTGTTTTTTAAAAGTTTATGGCAAAAAACTATTTGCACATAACCTTCATACTGCAAAAGTCAACTGATACCCTTGTACAACGTTGGTGGAGAGACGAGGACTTCTTAATTTCGTATATTTAATATTTCGGCACCCGAACAGCGCTCAGTCCGTCACCGATTGGTGTCAGCTGCAGTGAACGTGTTTGGATACAGTTTTCGCACAGCAATGCTCATCAAAAATATATAGTGTAACAAGGATACAAAATACTTCAAAGATTCCATCATGCAAACCCCCTCTTTAAAACTTAATATCCTTCCAAAATGAAATATTTTGGTGTTTAAAGTTTGTGTTTAAAACCAAATAATTTATATTACATAAGCACTTATAATATTGCAGCACCATGAATATTTAATCAACTACCTCATGTTTGAAGGATTCTTTCAAAAATATGGTTTTCGCTAAAAGTTTCAGGAAATGGCTGTTGCAATTAGACAGTTCAGATTTCCTTTTTGATGTTTAGCAGTAACTCAAGTTTTGGGTTGATTTAGTTTAATTTTTTTTTCATTTTTAACTACCAAGGGTGTATTCAGTCCTTTATCTATGAATACCGATTTCATTTAATTTATTTATGTAAGCTATGTTCTCTCTAATGTTGATATTTTTTATGTATTTATAATACAAATTGTGTAGGAATTTCAAAAAAGAGACTAAACCTAAGAGGCCCTAATTTTTTAAAATTAAACTTAAAGTTGCAGGTAAGGAAGGAAAGTAGTTCTTTAACCCGTGGGGGTTGCGTCAAAAAGTTACGTCAGGGGTCGCGCTCGGTGGATTCCACCGGTTTTTAAAAAAGCTTACAAAAGTTTTATAAACATATGTTTGTATTAAAGAAATGTTACAGATTAAGCATACTTAAATATTATAGCATCATAGTGTAGGCCCTAGTATGTCTAGTTGAAAATATATGAAATAAGTTTTTGAAAAAATGTATCTTGTTGAGAGCCTGCTATTTTTCAAAATCTAATTTTTTTCTAATTTTTACTTGAATAGTCAATTAGTATTTATACACACGTTTTGGTAAATAAAAATAAATAAATAACTATAATTAGTAATATTAATGAGAAAATACGAGCAGCAAAATCTCAAGTCATCAAAGTCTTTTGTCGTTGTCGTTCTCTGTAGTGGGAGGTTGGTCTTATGCAATGAAAATTGATTGCTCCCTGCATGTCACAAGTGTTGCACTTTTTCTTTCTCTTTCAATTTGTTTCCAACAAAAAAAGTCTGAGTGTAAACTCTCGTCAGTGGACAGCACAGGGGGTTCGTCAGCAAAACGTTCTCGTTTTCTTGTCCAAACGCTCCTGTATTTCATAGGTTTGCTTCCTGGAGGTTTACTTCTTCGTCAACACTATCTAATAAATTGTGAAGTGTTTCCCCATCTCTAAGATCTATATTGACATGTAAAAGTCCCTAAAGCAATTGAATATCACTGGATAAAACAACGAAATCACACTAACGTCATGAGCCGAGCACAGTGGAATCCACCGGTATATGCCATAAACAGACTCCAGACAAATACTGACACGCAGAAAAGAGGTGAGTTATAGTCAAGTGTTCAGTGAACAGGTCTATTTGAAGGTATACGAAGGGGTAAAACTCGAGACCTGGACGTTCTAGAGATATTAAACAAAAACAACGACCCGGTGGAAAATACAGTGAGGCGACCCCTCACGGGTTAAAGGCCAGATTTGTATTACTGTATTATTGTATTGTAATTAAGTTTGCTAATTGTGAAATGTAACTGCAACATTTCGTTTGCTATATGTAATATGCATCTAAGAATGGAAATAAAAATATTTCTATTGGTATCAAGCATGAAAAGCCCCTAAGAATAATACTTATAACGCTTTTGTGAAATAGTTAATATAATAATTATATTAACTAATATATTAACTAATACATAATAATGATTATTGTGAAAGGATTCTCCTGATTTAAAAAAAATCAATAATAAGTTTACCAGATGGAGTAACTTATACCTTAAATGGATGAAATCGTGTACCCCGGGTACAGATCTTCTGCTAGGCAAGGAAAAACATTTAACCCTCCAAGGGCTCACTATTGGACCCCTTGAGGTTCACCCTTTTTGGCACTCTTGCGGACGTTTATTAAAAAATTCATATAAAATACTAAAAATACAGTAACTGTAACATATTATATACCATTTTAATCTACATTAAATTATCTGTAAGAAAATAATAATATGTGTTATCTTCATTTTGGTTTGATTGTTATATGCAAACATATGAATATATGTAATTGGAAAGAATAAAAATTTTCTATCAAGCATGAAAAGCCCCTAAGAATAATAAAAACTTGTGAAATAGTTAATATAATATTATATTAATTTTAAAAATAATATATTATAAATTCATTGTGTATTTTAAAAATCATTAATATTAAAAAAAGTTATAATATATATAAAAATAATTGTTTACCATTTGTTACCCTGAAGAACATTAACTCCAAGGAACACATTTACCTTGAGGTTCATTTTTGGCATTTGGGACTAAAAAAATTATTACATTTAACAAAAATAGTAAAAAAATATATACCATTTTAATCTACATTAAATTATCTGTAAGAAAATAATAATATGTGTTATCTTCATTTTGGTTTTGATGGGTTGGATACACCCATCAAAACCAAAATGAATATTGATATTGATAAAAAAAATGTTTCCAACAATTTCTCAAAGTTCGCCCCTCCCCACAAAGCACAGAAAATAAAAACCAGTCATAAATTGAATATAGCAAAGTTTTTCAAAATTTCGTAAGGAAAATAAAAATATATAGTTTTACGCACTTAAGCCACTGCTATCCATTTTGAAATAGTGAAATTAACATCAGAACACCATACAAACGCGATGAGAACGTGTAACGCAACCATTGTAAACAAAGCGACATAACCGCGCAACAGAAGACAGATAATTTAACTCACATAGAACTCTGAGGCAAAGAGTGACCATGCAAGACAGACATCGGTAGAAAGGGTATAACCTGTAGAGTACAACGATACTATATTCAATGTAGTTTTAACCGAAAATGTCTTCGCAAAATTGCTTTTTATAAAAGCTTACCTACCGTCTATTGATCGACAGTAAACCTACGACTACTGGGCGGTGGCTTGTTTAATCGACGGTAAACCTTTCAAGGGTTAGACAATATTAAATATAGCTGTATTGGTCATAAACGGCATTAGAAAAAACACAAAGCTCGTACCAGATCGGGTGCCCGACATATTGTAATAATATACTGCATGTACCCTGTTGGGTACACTCTCACAATGTAAAAAAACACTGGTGTACCCAATGGGGCACACGATATTGTGAACATGTTAATAGGAAAAAATACACAAAGAAAAATATTTATATTTGAGTAGCAGATGACTATTCGATACATGTCTACTAACATTGACCTTGGGGTGGGGGAAATATCTGATTGTAAATAACAGGCTGTCATTTAGCAATGTGTTCATTTTTGTCAAATAATATATTGGATCCAAAGTTTTTATCTCCCGATAATACCTAATATATATTATCAGGATATTTTTTCCCTTTATATATCTCAAATGATTCTAGGGGGGATGTTTATTAAATCGTTTTTTGATGGAATGCTCTGATTGTCCGTTGTATAATTTCGGACAGTCGCTGCATGTTAGTTGGTATACTCCTGAATCTTCTAGGCTATTTTTCCGGTTCATTTTTGTGAATTTAATTGATTTTCAAATCTATTTTGATGAACTGGTTGCTAGAGTGATGATATGCTTACTAAGTCCATTTTTTAAAGTGAAATATAATTTACTGTCAAATTGTATTGATATAAATTTCTTGTCTTCCTGTTCTTTTTAAATTTAAATGTGCTGTTGTTTGTTTACAATCTAGTCAATAACTCTTCTGGGGTAATCATTTGTGATAGCAATGTGTTCAGGTATATTTATTGTTATAATCTTCTGGTGACATAGGAACTTAGGAAAAAAATATTGACAAAGTCACTAAACTAAACACAGCTGTCATGATTTGTGTTTGAAGGAAGGTAGATTTGGCATAGATTGTGTGATCTGTTATTTCCTGTAGATTAGTCTTTATTTTTTTGGAGGCAAGAATGTTTAAACTGCTGAGGTTAGTTTAGGATTGAGAAACTCAGTATGATTTGTATCCGTATGTTGCAGCTGGTGCCCGGTGGAGATATGCCAGGAGAAAACTAACTTAAAAAATGTATAATGAATTAATTATGACAATGAATAATGAATTAATTATTCAACTTTTTATGTAAATATAACTTTGTACTATTCTGTAACATGCAGAGTTTATTTACCTGTGTTTAGTTTTTATATTATTAATAGAACTTGAGATACAGGCGTTTGATTAGGATTAAATAGCCAGTCTTATATATATGGCAGATAGTGAAACTGAATGAAGCTTCACATGTTGCCGGGTGGCAATTTTCTTTAGACTCTAAAATTAAAATAATAAATCTATGAACATCATGACTGCTCATCGAATTAGAAAAGAATGATTAGACTTTTTTCAATTGTAACATTAAAGTTAAGGTATGAATCTAAAGGTTTAGACAAAAGAAAAAAAATCAAGCAGCTGAATAATGGAAAATATAAATGACTAGATAAATAACATGTTTCTCATATACAGTTTTATACTAAGCATTTTGGGTTCGAAGGATCATATGAAAGTCTGATTTTGTTAATGGAAGTATTCACATAAAAAAATTATGTTTAACCTATTTAATGTTTCTTTAAAAAGTTGTACCACATTCATAAAACAATATAACTACTTCATTTTAAAATCCAGAACTTGCATTCTCAAATAAGCACATGTTATTTCATAAAAGTAGATAATTTTTATCATTTCTGTTAATGTTCACTGAGTAGGGTAAGGGAGGTTAAGGTTACGCGGTCGGGTAAGAGTACGCAGGGAATTTTTGATTGGTTGACAGCACTGCAGGGAATTAGTTTTGTGTAAGAACAGTGTGCCATCAATGAAGAAAGAAACTGCCATTATGTCGAACTTTGTTTGGATTTGACAAGGTAAAATGCGGTTTTTATACTTTGGTAAGTAATATTTTGAACACAGGACGTAAGATTTCGTGACCTGATTATAGCTTTTGAATTCTGGTATAAGAATGGTGTTATGGGAGAGGACGTATGCAGAGTTTTGTTCAGCAATGTTCAATAAAGTAATTGAACATTGATGCAAACCAAATATATTAAATGTCAGTTTTATAAATTAAATAAAAACAAAATTATATTTTGGTTCACTAACATGTTCATATGTATATTCCGTTTAGAAATATGGCATTTGACGTAATCTCCTCTCTTCTAATAAATCTGTGGTGGAATTAGTAAATATATAAAATGAAAACACAAAATACTTGTACACTTGAAAACAGTCACAACTATAATAGCAATTTATCTCTAACACAGAAGGGCACACGAGGAACTAAACTCTGCACTAGCCACTTACATGATAGGGCGCACACGGAAAAAGCCTCTGCAAACTGACATCACTTCATTGCATTGCAACTCATTAGGAAACAAAATGGGTGTGGGGGTTGTAAAAAGTTTCGGGGGATTCCTGGAATGAGGCGATAGGTATGGAGCTTGACACGGCTGTCGATACCCGATATGCCTGTTTATTTTAACAAAAACTACACGTGCGGAGGAAAACTCCGCAAGCTCCCTCTTGGAGGTTAGAAAATGTCAAACTGCTCTTGTTTAGTTTTGTATAGTCATTTTAAAGTAGTCTATTTCTATCCCAAGGCAGTCAAGTTTTTGACTGATAAAAGTATAAATTATTTATTTAATATTTATGTAACTGATATAAAAATCAGTTTTTTATAAAAACTTACCCTATATATTTTGTTATTTAGCAATAAATTAGTTGTATTTTTTTATATCCTCTGTTTTCTTTGAAATTTTCTTTCTCCGTACAAGAGAAAAACCGACAGAATGCTTTTAACAGCTGAGACCTTGGAAGAAGCATAACGAAAGCTAGAAGCTGGGATGAGCAAGAGGGAAGTGGCCCGAGAGTTGGGGATCTACGAGTGCACTTTACGAAAAAGGCTAAACAGTGTAATTTATTAGCTATTTTTTCTCAGCCTATGTCCTTGCCACTTTTAAATCTTAATTTTATGGAAATAATTGATTCTTGAATCTTGAATTATAAGCTACTCTGCTGTACTAGATGTTATATAAGTGCTACAATCTGAAAGGTTGTGAACATCGTATATACAGAGTGAGTTTTATGTCCTGGCACAGCTGGATATAATTTAAAAGGTCAGAGATATCAATTTGAGACATTAGACTTAACTTATACTTATTACTTTTTTAGGTCTTTAAATTTTTGCCTCCCTAAAAGTGTCAAAAACACATGTTAGAGGTTATAAACTAAAACAAATAACGTTAGTGAGTAGAATGTATGAAAGTGTCAAAAACACATGTTAGAGGTTATAAACTAAAACAAATGACGTTAGTGAATAGAATGTATGAAAGTGTGAAAAACACATGTTAGAGGTTATGCACTAAAACAAATGACGTTAGTGAATAGAATGTATGAAATTGTGAAAAACACATGTTAGAGGTTATGCACTAAAACAAATGACGTTAGTGAATAGAATGTATGAAAGTGTCAAAAACACATGGTAGAGGTCATAAACAAAAACAAATTACGTTAGTGAATAATATATATAGGAATGTCAAAAACCATATAACCTATTTTCAGCTGTACAGATGATTAAAAATTAAAAAGTCAATTTAACAATCTCCGTTATGGTTTAAATGAACTTAGAAAAGAGTTTATCTGGATTTTGCTTGTCCTAGTTAGCACCAATAAAATATTAGATATGAGAACACAATTTAGAATATTGTAATTAACAAATACAATTAATACGGTATTTAAAACGAAAATGTAGTTTACGCCAACGGTAAAATCATTGGTTTTTTGTCTTAAAAGCAAGGACGCGAATATTTTACCGCAGATTTGTAAACAAACGATGTACAACGTCGATTTGTATTTGACCTTTAATTGATGTCAGAATCATACGTTGTATGATGGATTATTTTCATTCGATTCACTGACGTCACTTTTTTATGACTCATACCGCGTGTCTTCTAGTAACCGTGGACGGACAGAGAGATGCGATGTGAGAGACATGTAAACATCACCGAGGTTATCATCGATAATCACCCATATTGGCATTTATGTCTCAATCAGCTTATGTGATAGCCCTAAGGGTACTTTTAATTGGTTATTGACAAATGCATCATCCGATTACGAACAAACGTGGCGTGTACGTGTCCAGTAATTAACCGGATTATGTTTGGATTCTGAGAGTTCTCTCATGTTTTAGGTCCCCTTCACACGAGCGGTATCTAACCGCGGCGGGATTTATTCGTTTAAAATTTGTCCTACGAAATACTTTAAATCAAACAACAAGATCGCACGCAACACGCTGGCGTGAGTAAAGCGAATTTTATGAAACTTATATTATTCCCATCATAGTAGCCTAACCGAATTATATACTGAGTATTTCTGTCTGCTGCACTAAGTGTTTTTTTGCATAGTAATGGGTCTATATTAAGGCTGTTCTCTTAGTCAAAACACATAAAACATTCTATAAAATTATTTCAATAATTTTAAGCGAGTTACAACATATTTATTCTCTGTAAGAGTTACATGAGCAATGAACACGTAGGTGTGCTACCATAAAAAAACATTACATTTGGTACTATTAATTATGTATTTATAAAACTTAACTAGATGGAATTGCAAACCAAATTTTGGAAGAATATTTATGTAAATAAGGGAGTTGATGAGTTTTAGCTATTCTCCATAATATTAACATTACACAATGCACTGAGTTTACTATTTTAATATCTCAGTAGCCAAATTACCTAGAGTAATGATTCGAAATACAAAGTTATGTGTTTTTTTATTCAATGGTAAAAAGGAAATTTAGATTTTTTTCAAAAATTATACATACATAAATTGTAAACCCCATTTTTACAAACCCTCTTTTTTAGTATTTAAGCACAATTTTAGTTTAATAATCATTTTTATCGATGAGAGACATTCTAAATTTATCATTTATTTTTTAAAGAAATAATTGAATATCTAATACTCTTTGTATGTATAGAGCCGAAATAGAATAATCTGAAATTCAAATAAATTCAGATATTCCTAACAAATCAACATATTTTTATATTCATTCTTATCTTACATTCATTCTTATATCCGTGTGATGTGCGACTTTGCCGTTTAACCGTAATTTACTCCTTTTAAACTCTTAACCTCTCTCACTTATCGGTTACATTAAGAACCCTATCTCGAGTTATTCCTGTAAAAGTAACTTCACTAATTAATTAACAGTATCTTAATTGCCCCCTACTCGCTTATAACTGTGTCGTCGCTAACAGCGCGTTCCTCATGCGTGTCGACGAGTCCTCATCAGTGCTGCATCATCTCTACCAACCCCCCTGGTGACCCTTTGTCCCATTGTGCTCAGTGATACCCCTGGTGTGCGGACACCACCTATAGACGTCCTGGGACCTCCGTTGCTGGCAGTCCACATCCATCCAGGTCCATGGATGCTCTACTTCAACGCCTACACCCGCTGGAACAATGGTGAGTCACAACGTCTCTAATTTGAGTGTTCACGTCAGTGCGTGTCCGTGTGTCCCTCTCTCTTATCCCTTATCTTACCATTTCTCAAATTAAATTGTCCAATACTATCCATTTTGCTAATTTCTCCACTAAGCTTTATCTCTTCAAACACAAAACACTATTCCCCCTCCCCCAAAAAGTGTAGTTAATGTAGTCCGATTAAATTGCCCAACGTACTCGACAAATATATTACAGAAAGGAACAACTCCACCGATTTTTTTAATATTCAGACAATGATTACGGCCGTTATCGTGTCGACACACACACATGAAAACGGGGGGGGGGCGTTGAAAATGTTAGAAAATTTATAAAATTTGATTCATGCTAACTACTTTAATGATTGCAGATCTTCATCACAAAGGAGAAATACTTTATTTATAAATTAATTGTTGAAGCAAAATGTTTAGTTTTAAACAAATTTAGACATTAGTTCAACTTAATCACATAATCATAGAATTGTTGTACTCACATTATGTCTAGAGTGCCGAGTCAAACAATAGTTGAGAATTTACTATTGAAAAAAATAATTTTCAAATTTGCCCATTATTTTTACAACAATTTTGAAAAGTTCAAATAAATTGATCGATTGTTTCTATACAGCTGAGGAACATTTCAATTTATTATTAGCTGAACTGTCTCTACTGACTGCACTTCTGTTCTGTGGTAACACAGTAACTGGTACCGGTACAACTTTGAAGTTGCTTGGGAAAACCCAACAGTTATTTGAGCTGCAATTCCAAAAACCTTGACCCACTCTCCCCCTTGCTAATATGCAACAATCCACAAGCACCCTGACTTGATCTGACATGACAGAAGGAACTAGCCCATTCCACAGCTTAGACGTGTTTTGAGTAGAGACACGCTTGAGAGTGAGTTGAATCTGTCTTTTGAAGTTAGCAAAACAACTGCAAAGTTGAAGAACATCTACTTTTTTTTCTCTTTACCTCCTTTCGGGATTTTTCCATAGGTCAGATTAACTTAAGAGTCTGCTTTACTAGTGAATTAATTCGTGTTAGTCCCAAAAGAACTATTTTAATTTTGTGATATCATTAACGGGAAAAGATGGTTGAAGTGTAAAATTAAAGGTGGTTTATCAAGGGAATTACATTATTAACTTTACTATATTATTTTGTTTTCTGCAAAAATATAATTACCACGCAATTAAATCCGATGACTGAAGTCACGTTTCAAGTTAAGTTTTTTGGATGAAAAAACATAAAATGGAAATTACAATTCCCTAGATAACCAATTTACCTTTATTTTGACACCTCAGCCATCTTTATACTGCTATTCATTGTGGGAGATGCTGTTATAAAATTAACATTGTTCTTATAGGGCTAAAATCAAAGATGACGGCACTGTAAGTAGACTCTTAATGTATCTACAACTTTTCACGTCTTGTGGGCTAATTTTTAAAAGAAAGCAATCTAGATTTTCTAGGAATAATAAAATCGTATTTGTGCCAAATTTATATGTGTGTGTCCAATGATAGTTGAACTGATATCGAAATTATGTTTTATAATTTAAAATGATTTAAATGCAAATGTGTGGGCCAATGCTTCCCCCCAAGAATGTTACAACAACCATTACAACAAGGATGTTTGAATTTTTTTTAATGTTCATTAATAATGGCTGGAGTAGATTTTGGAGTGCATTGCAAACAAGGTTTTTTTTGTTCCGGGATTTGATACTTTATTGTGTGTTTAAATTTAACAAAACATAACACGCATGAAAAGAAGTAATTAAATTTATACTATTGATAAACATAAACACAATAAAATAAGTATACATGGTGTACAGATCCTGTATACTAGATGTTTCACTCAAGGCATTGAAAAAACCACAAGTTATTGGAATAATTCCTCTATACTATACATTATCCCTTTGAATTAGAAACTTAATATAAATTTCGAGACTGTAAACCCGTTTTTGCTTAAGAATGCCTTTACACCTTTGATGTATACCTTGATAACACTTAGGCTGATAAAGATTTCATCTTATAATTTTAATGTTGTCTTAAGAATTTAAGATAACAGATGATGGATTGGAGATTGGTAGTACCACCACCAACTTGGATTCAGTCCCATAAGAATAATGAATAATTTGTCACCAGGTGGTCACGGGCTCAAATCTCGGTATGCACATCTGTGTTTGGATAACTTTCCCTTAAAGTGTTTGCTATTCTATAACCTGATTGATAAAATATATTTGTATTTTTAGTTGTGAGCCACTGTACAGGATAAGCTTATTACAAATACTTACTCTCAAAACAAATATTACGTATGATTTATAAATATAGTCCACATTATTTAATTTCCCAAATTTTCTTTCTTTTACATTTTTAATTTTGGTGTCTGGAAAACCCCAGAATCTACGAACCACCAAGAATCCGACCCATATCTTGAGTCAGTTTTCATTTGTTAATACAAACAAGGAGTGCATGTACATAAATCCTATATTATTCCTTGGTAACAAAACAATCATATCCCAGTCGTATGCGGACAAGAAGTCACCTGATTTATGTGTTTCCGTTTCCTTTCCAAATCGTAAACATGACTTTTCTTCCGGTGGTTTACCTGGCCCCGATGCTGTTCCCGGGACAACTTTTAAAACATGGTTTTGTTTTTATACTCCATCTAAGAATTTGTAACATTATTGTAGAATGCATAACACATTTTTCTGTACACTGTGTAACGTTACAATGGACTACGCTAACTGAATAAAATGTTTAACAGGTAGGTTTCGTTTAAAAATTCGTTGTTCGTGATGGTGAGTTTATGTAATTTAGATTATTATTAAATGTCCGCAATAATAATCTAAATAACAGATAGAAATAGTTTATTGGGATCCTATACTCCGTCTAAGATAACACTGGAACTAGCAATACATTGAAATAACACCGGAACGTTCTCCAATAGGAAATTAACTGCAAGGCCGTTCGATGAACTAAACAGCTACCCTGTGAGAGATAGTATGGTGAACAGAAATATTGCAAATTGTAAAAATTGCCAAACATGGCAACCCGGCAGCTTTTTATTGGGCAGTAAAACTTATAAATTTTAACATAGATTTTCGGCTTGTGCAGTAACTGATTTTATCAGTATTTCAATACTTCTAGCCTGCATATGGCAATAGTATCTCTAAGGAGAATATAGGGAGGTTTCAGATGGTTCAGAACAGTGCCATCAGGTTTGTGTTCTGCCTTAGCCGCAGTGACCGTGTGTCACATTCCAGGAAGGCCCTGCACCTGACCCCCAGGGATATCATATATGCGAAGTGCTGACATGCTGTTTGGTTTACAAAGCTCTTAGAGTTTAATATCACGTAGATTACATTTGTAATTTTTCTGAATACACCTAGGGCAAAACAATAGTTAACCTATAATTGAAATACTAACCTCTGACTGTTATTTAAAATAATTCAAAACGGAAATGTTCAACAATTTTTGGAAATGTATGTCTTATATATACAGTATATCTAATTAGTAAATACTACTATATAACTACTATATGATACTATATATACATTTATCTAAAACCTGAATTTTTTGTTTTTCGCATGGACTTAATAACTGTTATGCTGATTCGAGTTAAGTGATTTAAGTTTGAATACAAATATCAACTTAAACTAGATAAATATTTTGCACAACTAGACTCACTACTGTCTTGATTTAAAATCGTTAATTGAGAGTAGGCCTGTTGAAATGAAATCCATCTAATTATAGTCCTTCAACACAAAGCCTGAGTGACTGATCACTGATTCTAAAAAAAAGATGGATTTTGAATTACTCTCATCAAACTCTCTTGCAGCAGAGCCTGGGAGATTGTTTAAGACGAATATAACTTGACAAGGGTTTGGCTATTTGCTCAAGTTGAAGTACCAGAACTTGTCAAAAACGTTCTGGGATATATTGTTCCTCATTGTACAGGTGTTTTTTATGTAAAATAAAAAATCTTGAACTGTGAAACCTGAAGCCAGCAAAGAGAATACTTCAAAATATCGGTATTGAAACCGATTTACGTTTAAAACTTTCAAAATGAATCCCAACGTTTTAAAGATTGTTAAACCCAAAGAACAATGCCATTGTTCGCACTAAGTAGTAATATTTCAAGAAGTTATTTGAGTCATGTTATCCCAGTTGGTAGGCTTTACCTATTTCAATTTTTTTGTATGCCTATGTTAAAGTTAAGTTATCCTTACCAACAGATTATATTGTTTCATCCTATACCTTATTATAAAAGTCATCTTTTGAAATGATGAGTTTAAGATAAAATTTAAGGGGCCATTGAGGGAGGATAAGAGGTGGGGTTATTGTACGGGGTCCTCATTACATAAATAATAATCATGGGGGTTCTTGAGTAGATGAAGTTTGAGAAGCCCGGATCAGACAGCGAGGCGCATCCCCATCGTGATGGGCAGTTAAACTTTTTATAAAAAAATTTTTATGAAAAATATGAAGGTTGCGTATTGTTGTAGTCACCTGTGGTCTACCTCAGATACGCTAACGTAAAACAATATTTCAAGAAATCTTGTTTTGGAACGCAATAACTGCATTAGTTTGCGCAGCAAATATTTTTTAATGGATACAACATTGTACTCACACGTTATTATGTTACGTTCTGTGTTATAGACGAAACATATTAAACTACTTAGCTGTCAATACAGTATTGAGGTTAACGGCATCAATGGACCGACACATACTTTTTCCTTTAAGTTCAATTTAGAAAAGGAACATTCTTTTGTAAAACTATCATATTTTTATTTTTATTATAAATATTTTTAGTTATATAGCAATAGAATTGAAAAATTATAAAACATCATCTAATTTCATTAACTAGTAACACAAGAAAAAATTTTACAGATCATTATTTTTTAGAGTTTTTGGGGACATAACCCATTACCTAAGATAGTACCAAACCTTTTGAGTGAGTTTTATTTGTGATCTTACACAAACTGCGTCCACCACGGGTAGTAAATTTAACTTCTTCCTGAAACCGTTGTTTGTAACCTCAAAATACTAATTTGTTTATATTTTCGAGCTTGTTTCATTTGAGTTATTCAAACTATTTTAGAAATTTATCAAATTGCTATACAAATTAAAAATAGTTTTTTGTGACATTTGAAAGCCGGTAACTTTAAAACCATTAGTTTTACAGACATTCGGGTGGTATCATATTATTTTTGTCTTTAAATATTTGTATAAACCATGAAATTTTAGAGAGGATTTTGAGAAATTTGTATTTTTCACATAAAAATAGAAAATTCAAAAAAATGTTATGATAGTCTGGAGCTATAGCCAAAGTGTACCCGTGTACCTAATGCCCAATCCATACTTAGGGTGAAAAAGGTCGACCTCGGTCGTCTTTAGCACTGCGATCACCCCGATGACGAAAGCTCTAGTGGCTTAATAATCTAGCCCGCAGTAATGTGCAAAAAGGTTACAGGCTAGTCCTAGGTGATGAGGGGGGGGGGTTAGAGAGTGCAAGTCCCACACTCAAGGTCTCTGCGATGTGCATTAGCATTACCTCCTCCTCCCCACAAGGAAAAAAACTAGTTCAGGTCTACTAATATATCTTTAAAATACCAGTTGTAATATTTGTCATGGAAAACCCCTACTTATTCATTTCCAATTTTATTTTCATTGAACAATCGTAAATTGATATATTATGAACATACTGCGATATCATTTGGTACATGCTTTAACCTATGATCGAGCTTAGTTTGTATCATCTCAAGTAATTCATATGTGAATGGAACGCAGGTGTGCTGTTACGGGGGTATTTTATTTCATTACATTTGGTTTAGTTTTCGTGGGAATGTAACAAAGTAATTTGGAATTCATTGCATTATATACTTACATAGATTAGCACAGCCACTTAGCTCAATCCAAACAAATTACTGAAATAGAATCGACGATTGTTTAATTTCCAGTAACGTTTTTATCCAAACTGTACAAAGTAACGAGGCGAACGGGGTAAAAAACACAGTGAGGGAGGTTTTGGCCAAATGAAACAATAATGAAACTAATATTACAATCCTCAGACCTGGAAAACAAATATTACATCGCGTGCAATATTGCGGTTATGTCTTCTTTTCCTCTCAAAAGGTTTCTGGCTTTTCAGTATTTTCATCAAACTCGCTCATAGGAGTTTTCTTCGCAGCTTCCTATACCACAAGTATATGCAACCCGCTCCAACATTATTTGTTTACTCGTAAATTGTGAAAAAGGATTTTCTGGATGATTACTTTTGTTCCCTTATCGATTAAGACATTTTCACAGATTGTGTTATTTAATTGATCGATATAATTTAATCACATCATCATAAACTAGTGATAACATTGTTTAAAAGTATGATGATACTCTTCTCAGGTCAAATCTGAGTATCGCAAATGTATGACGGTATTGGTGACTCTTCTCTTCTTCTCTTCTCAGGCAACAACTGGATATCAGGAATGTGTAACAGTATAATGAGTCGTTCTCATTAAAGATATGATGACTCTTCTCAGGCCACAGTTTGGTATTGCAAGTGTGAAACGGTATGATGAGTCATTCTCGTTATTAATATGATAACTCTTCTCAGGCCACAGTTTGGTATTGCAAGTGTGAAACGGTATGATGAGTCATTCTCGTTATTAATATGATAACTCTTCTCAGGCCACAGTTTGGTATTGCAAGTGTGAAACGGTATGATGAGTCATTCTCGTTATTAATATGATAACTCTTCTCAGGCCACAGTTGGGTATTGCAAGTGTGAGACGGTATGATGAGTCATTCTCGTTATTAATATGATAACTCTTCTCAGGCCACAGTTGGGTATTGCAAGTGTGAGACGGTATGATGAGTCATTCTCGTTATTAATATGATAACTCTTCTCAGGCCACAGTTGGGTATTGCAAGTGTGAGACGGTATGATGAGTCATTCTCGTTATTAATATGATAACTCTTCTCAGGCCACAGTTGGAATCATAAGAGTGTGACGGTATGATGAGTCATTCTCGTTATTAATATGATAACTCTTCTCAGGCCACAGTTGGGTATTGCAAGTGTGAGACGGTATGATGAGTCATTCTCGTTATTAATATGATAACTCTTCTCAGGCCACAGTTGGGTATTTCAAGTGTGAGACGGTATGATGAGTCATTCTCGTTATTAATATGATAACTCTTCTCAGGCCACTTTTGGGTATTTCAAGTGTGAGACGGTATGATGAGTCATTCTCGTTATTAATATGATAACTCTTCTCAGGCCACAGTTGGGTATTGCAAGTGTGAGACGGTATGATGAGTCATTCTCGTTATTAACATGATAACTATTCTCAGGCCACTTTTGGGTATTTCAAGTGTGAGACGGTATGATGAGTCTTCTCGTTATTAATATGATAACTCTTCTCAGGCCACAGTTGGGTATTTCAAGTGTGAGACGGTATGATGAGTCATTCTCGTTATTAATGACATGATGACTCTTCTCAGGCCACAGTTGGAATCATAAGAGTGTGACGGTATGATGAGTCATTCTCGTTATTAATATGATAACTCTTCTCAGGCCACAGTTGGGTATTGCAAGTGTGAGACGGTATGATGAGTCATTCTCGTTATTAATATGATAACTCTTCTCAGGCCACAGTTGGGTATTGCAAGTGTGAGACGGTATGATGAGTCATTCTCGTTATTAATATGATAACTCTTCTCAGGCCACAGTTGGGTATTGCAAGTGTGAGACGGTATGATAAGTCATTCTCATTTAATGATATGATGACTCTTCTCAGGCCACAGTTGGAATCATAAGAGTGTGACGGTATGATGAATCATTCTCGTTATTAATATGATAACTCTTCTCAGGCCACAGTGTATCAAGTGTGAGACATGATGAGTCATCTCGTTAATATGATAACTCTTAGGCCACAGTTGGGTATTCAATGTGAGACGGTATGATGAGTCATTCTCGTTATTAATATGATAATCTTCTCAGGCCACAGTTGGGTATTAAGTGTGAGACGGTATGATGAGTCATTCTCGTTATTAATATGATAACTCTTCTCAGGCCACAGTTGGGTATTGCAAGTGTGAGACGGTATGATGAGTCATTCTCGTTATTAATATGATAACTCTTCTCAGGCCACAGTTGGGTATTGCAAGTGTGAGACGGTATGATGAGTCATTCTCGTTATTAACATGATAACTATTCTCAGGCCACTTTTGGGTATTAGGAATGTGTAACGGTATAATGAGTCTTTCTCATTTAATGATATGATGACTCTTCTCAGGCCACAGTTGGAATCATAAGAGTGTGACGGTATGATGAATCGTTCTCGTTAATAATATGTTGAGTCCTCGGTTTAGTCATCGGTCATATCATGAATCATGAGTCATATATTGCCAGTGTACTATCATATGATGACTATTCTCATAACTTAATGTCAGTGTTGTTCAACATACAGTACTCTTTTTACTTCAAAATATTTACATCTATTCCTGAATATTATGAACTAAATGTGCAGGTTTTAAGTAATTGTCCCAAAGTGAAGAAGGCCCTAAGCCCTAAGAGAAGGTCCTTGACCGTGTTAAAGACTTAATGTATTCCAAGGAGCGGCGTCACCGGTCGATACAAACCTCCACTAATGCAGCAAACCTTCCTCTAATGCAGTACCACTCCTCTGACCGATCCTGTGGCTCAAGGACACTTCAACCTGGTTGTTTACGGATGCCCTTGAGAATCTTATCTTCTATCACGGTTGTACTATACCGCCACACACCAATTATCGTACTTCTATTATGCCCATTGTTGAAGATGTTTTTTCGTACCCCAACTCGGATCAATTGTATGATGATGTGATGAGTCGTCCTCGATCAATATTACCAGTGTGTGATGATATGATGAGACTTATAAATCCACAACTGGATATCAGGAGTGTATGATAATGATATGACGAAACGTCCTTGATCAAACAAGTGCATAATGATTTGATGAGTTCTCTCAGACCACAACTGGATATGAAGAGTGTGTGACGATAAGAAGAATCGTCCTCGGCCTTTATCGCCAGTGTATGAGGATTCTTTTTCCCCTGTCTCCAATTGGGTATTACGAGTGTATAAGGATATGATGAATCGTCCTCAGACTATATTACCAGTGTATGCCTATATGATGTGTTGTCTCAGTCTACATTTTGAATATTACGAAAGTATGTCAATATAATGTATTCCCCTTAGTCTATATTATAAGTATATGATGATGTGATGAGTCTTCTAAGGCAGAACTGGGTATCACGTGTGTATACGGTTATGTGTATACGGATGAGCTTCACCCGTCTACAACACTGTTATCACGAGTTTATGATGAATTCCCCTTGGTCTAAATCACCAGTGTGTAGTGAAGTCGATTCTTACTCGGTCTACTTCACAAGTAAATGAAGATTTGACGAATCTTCATTATTCTACATCTTTTTGTATAATAATACGACTCGCTTCGCTCGCTGGTGCTCCCCAGGCCTCCTTATAGTTGTCGGCAGAATCGCTTGTCGTAATCACTAGTTGGCGCAAATTTTCGATTTTTGTAATTTTTTAATTTTTTATTAAAAATGATGCAATATTATTACTTTTTACTTTAAAGAGTGATAAAAGGAAGGTGTGTGTAAAATATTAAAGCTCTATATACCAAATTCATGTGCCAATGTGGTAATGTGCCAAACTGTAACTGCCAAAAACGAACTCTGGGGTATCCCTGCCATTGTAGGCTGAGCCGTCCGTGAAATAAATAGATTCTTATGCCGATATTTTTCTAGAGGGGGGAAACTACGTCATATAGCATTGGCCAAACAGGCACTTCTTACACTCTCTTGAAAATTGTTACTTGATCATAACCTCATATCACTGTATTTCTAAGATCGATATGTAAAAGACAATTTCGTTAATTCCTTTTAAAATATTAGTATATGTTTCAGGTAACTTAGTGAACGTTACATTTCACTAGTTTGAAATGCTGGAGTGTTGTTAATTATGTTCAAATATAAGTTTTTGGAAGTAGTTGTTGACGGAAAACGTAATTGGGGTTGTCTAATTGAGAACCATCAAGACTTTCTTGTGTTATTTTATAATTAGAAGACTTAGAAATTTTGGGGCCTCTGACTATCTGAGGCTAGTTTATTATGTTAAGGATTATCATAAGTCAATCTAAAATGAAATTTAATTTTCAAAATAGTCTAAATATTGAAGTTGTGTAAATCATGTTTAAAATTAACCAAAAATGACATCAAAATGCGAAATTATTTTAATATTACATTATGTTTTTAATTAATATTCTTTCCCTAAATTTAATTTTTATGATAGTTTTTGTAATTAGTAGGTTATAGTTGTAAATTATAAATTAAAATAACTAAGGTCTAGTTTATTTTATAATTGATTATTCTTTTTAGAACTATAGGTTCAAATGTGCAAATTTAGTTGATTATAAGAAATCATATGTTTTCTAACTATCTCAGGTTAGCTAGTTGTTTTAAGGATAGTAATAAGATGCTATTCTCTCAAAACTTGAAACTTTCAGAACGGATTTGACTACTCTTAATATAGTATATCAATATTTATTGTTATATTATTATTGTATTCATTGAGCATTATTATCAATATTCAGTAGTATTTATTATTATACTTGCCATTTTTTTAGTTAGATATTTAAATATACATATTTATTACAATTATTTCCAACGTATTAAAATGTTTATATTTTACCATATAAAACAAAATACAGTATTTACCTTCAAGTATTATAGAGGGTATTTAGCACTTACTAATGTTTTGTCCAGTATGAAATAGTATGGTTATAATTCACATTATAAAACGGAATAAAATATAGCAAAATTACATAGATTGCTGTGTTAAAAATCTATTGTTGAAGAGAAACGATTATTTTGGATATGCTTTAAAATTATAACCATGATTGGATACACTTAATCGTGTGGAAGCGAAACAACTAATTGAATCTAATCATCAATAGCACCCTAATTGGATGTTTATTGTCAGGGGATTTTCCCACATGTAGCCTGGAAGAAGTGTTAATCCCTTGTAGACCTTCTAAGTGTTGAGCATGAGTCAAGGCTTAAGCTTTCCATTAGCTCTAAGACTTCCATTAACCTATTTTGCCTTTATTTATAGTAATTATATGGGAAAACATAAAATATTCGTATAAAAATGCCATATTGTAGGTTTTTAAGATGAGTGGTCTGTAGCTTTCGTGAACACTTTCTCCAAAGGTTTTCGATTTTTAAGGGTAGTTTACCACTAAAACCCCTTAAAAATGTGAAAAATACAACTTTCTCAAAATCGGTCTAAATTATTTTGATTACATTTTTTTGTTTATGGTTATTAAGGCCCCAAATAATATGACACCACCAAAATGTTTGTATAACCGATAGTTCAAAATGTATGCGCTTTGAAACATCAAAAAATCTTTTTTTATCTTCTGGCAAAACAATAGTTTTTACGAAAAAAATGTAACCATAAAAACTGAAAAAAGTAGTGCAATTAAGTTTAATCATCAGTCTAGAAATAACGGTTCTAGAGAAGAGTTAAATTTACTGTCTGTGGAAGACGCAGTACATTCTCTGGGAGCGTCCAACGTTATTCTTAGGGAGAATATTAAAACATAAGATTCTTCCTTATTTCTCAACCGTTTACCTTGAAACATGGTATGCATTGTAGGTTCACATCACCCAAAAAAACCCATACAAAAAAGCTTGGTAGTATCAGGGGTGAGGTTGAGGGATATGTCGAAAAAAATTCTAACAAATAATTTAACTTGTTAGCGAATTTCCCATAGGGAAGAAGCTATTACCGTAGGTCTGTAAGAATGTGACATTCTAATGATACAGTTTATTTTAATTTTTGAGGTACCGAACCCACAAATTTGAATTTATGTGCGGTGTAAAGCGAGTGTGCTTGGGGAAGCACAATTATTTTCGCTGCTCGGAGCGGGACTGTGCGCGCTAATCCTACTCCACGGTTCACTGGATTGAAATTAACCTGATTTTATCTGGCTATAAAGATCGATCGCTACTCCATCATGCTAATTACGGATTTTTGTCTATAATCTAAAGCAACTTTAAATTTCTAAACGGATTTATGCCTTCATTTATTTGGCATAGATGTCATAAAATGTTGCACGGGTCACATTGGTCCTAAATATGTTCGGTAAAATATTGAGGGAATCGCTGTTGCAATTAGACAGTAAAACTTTCTTTTTTATTTTCAGTAGTGACTCTGCAGTCACTGTTAAGTTTTATTTTTAAGCTTTGATTAATGTATACGTTTTATGTATATTTCATTTTATAATTTTTAAACTACCCAGAACAGATTGAGGCCTTCATCTAAGAAAGCAGTAATTTTATTTATTCCAGCAATATTTCCATAGTGAGTGGTTCAGTTTAAAGTAAGTAAAAACCATCTTCAAAAGATATAGAGTAATAAAGATAAGTTTAATGACTGTGGGTGCTATCGTTGTCAGTGTTTTACGTTACAGAAATGCATATATTCAGATAGACACACATACACCGACAAAAATGACAGACAAAGAATGAGATTAGAGCCATTTCTGCTGTTTGTGCTCAACGCAGCAATATACAAAAAAATCATGATTTAAAGCAATCTACAGACAAAACTCTAATTTTATTTGTATGGATTTGTTATGTTTATTTGACTAACATCTTGATTATCATTATACGTGTTGGTTTTACTATAGGATGAAGTAAAGACTCACGTTTTCCAACACTACTTAATATATTTACACTTGTATTGTAATTATATACAACGGTAAATATATACAAAGTTGTTAAATTGGTGATCGATTTCGTCCAGTTACACCGAACATCATCAGGCCCAAATGGAGACTGAAAGAAACAAGATGGCGTCCCTGCTTAAATACTACTTATTATATAAATTCAAATTAAATTGAAGAAGAATGCAAAATAAACTTCCTGAACTTGACAATAAAAAGAAAAATCGATTATCTAGAGTTCGATATATACAGAAAAGCTACACAGACGGACATGACTATCAACAAAAAAATCAATTCATCCATCAAGCCACAAGAATGCATCTATCCGGGCGATGTTATATAGAGCATTTAAAATTCCCCTAAACGAGATAAACCATAAGAAGGAGATAACAACGATCAATAAGATAGCACAAGCCAACGGATATTAGCCCTCACTAATAGATGAATTAGGTAAAAAAGTATTAAGAAAAATAAAAAATCAAGACCGGATAAGAAGCCAGACAACACTACAAAACGAAGGTGAGGCATCCAATAAATTTGCAGTTTTTAATCATACAGGAGAAAAAACTCAAAGAATTGCTAATAAATTTAAGAAGTATGGAGTTTCAACAGCATTTAGGACGCAGAAGACAATGGATATAATACTACACACAAAAATTGAAAACACCGATAAATTCAATCAACCAGGAATATACAAAATTGGATGCCGAGACTGCGATATACATAGGCTAGACCGTCAATTTTATAAAAAGATATAAAAAGCATATATCACCATGGAAGAATGGGAAACCGGAGAGATCAAACATCTCAAAACACTTACTAGAAATAGGACATAACCTAACAACAATAGACGAAGACCTCAAGATTATTAAAACTTGTAAAAAAGGAAATGGAATGAATGCATGGGAAGAGTTATTTATTTATAAAGACAAATGTAAAGATAAAACAAAATTATTAATAAATGAACAAATACATTTTGATTCTGCAAGAACTATAAACATCTATTTCTGGAACTCAGCCAGCCAATAAATGCTACCTATGACGCCATGACAGGAACTTCCGGCAGTAGTATTTAAGCAGGGACGCCATCTTGATTCTTCAGTCTCCATTTGGGCCTGATGATGTTCGGTATAACTGGACAAAATCGATCGCCAATTTAACAACTTTGTATATACTTAACGTTGTATACAATTACAATATAAGTGTAAATATATTAAGTGGTGTTGGAAGACGTGAGCCTTTACTTCATGCTAATGTTTATTTGACTTGAATTGTGGTATTCTATTTAAACAACATAAAATTTGTTCAAGTTAAACCGGAAGGAAAGTAAGCCCAACTGTATAGCGGTGATTGGAATCACCGCTACACCAGTGCACGTACCATAATACGAGGGAGATAGGGGGAAATTGGTGGTTAGTTGGATGAGAACGGACTCGATTTGTTGACCATACTAAATCGAGAAGTACGTTTCCATCCTGTCCTTGACGTATAGGGAGTCTGGGGTCTCCTGATAGACTTATCTAGAGACTTATAAGTTATAGACTTCTTGAGAATTTAGAATTTCGAGGAGTTAGGATTGCTATTAGAATGACCAGTGGCGGACGACCTCCGTCAGATCATGAGCGGTCGCCTCTCGCTAGCCTCTGTGATTCACTCATTACGGTGCATCGCTCAGTTTAATTTACTGTACATTCCCTATACACATTGTGATTTGTAGCTGATACTTTAAAAACATTCCAAACCTCAATGGTGTAAAATAATTCAATATAGTTTAAATACTAAATATAATATTGACAATTTATAGTAATTTATTGTGTCTTAAGAAATTTGTATGACTTTAGAGTAAATCAATTAAATTCTAGTAATGTGCAGGAACTTCCTATTCCACAATATTTATCATTATCTACCAAAGTCTAATAAAGTCTTATCTAACTCACCCTCACACACACTTGTGCCACACACTCACTGCTGTGTCATGCGCACTTGTGCCTCACACTGAGTGCACTTGTGCTGAGTTTTACACACCAGCAATCCTTTTCTGAATCCACCGATTTTTCATATATATTTTTACGCATTTCTTTTTCTAATTTGCTAATCACAGTTTAACTTTTTTCCAAATTTCCAGTACTTAACCTCGTTGACCGTGATGACCAAGCATACGCACAGGCATTCTGCCCATGTAGGCTTATTTCCTTATAATTTTAATTTACTTAGTGTACTATTGTATTTTGATTTAAGAAATTAAATATGTTGCGATAAAATATTTTCTGGAAATAAATTAGTTTTTGACTTTGACACTCACTGCTGTGTCACACGCACTTGTGCCACACAATCACTGCTGTGTCACACACACTGCCACACACTCACTGCTGTGTCACACGCACTTGTGCCACACAATCACTGCTGTGTCACACGCACTTGTGCCACACACTCACTTGTGCCAATGTGTCTCAAGATACCTTACCGTGGATTACTTACCTCTACTCGATTTAACCAAAACGTTTAAAGTTTTCCTCCATTATGAGTGTTAACTCAATTTAAATTTATCGTTTTATGAGCCTCTATGACCGCTTGTTCATAATGTAACGGTTGTGGGGAATATCACGCCGCGTCGGACCTTTACAGGATGTCTTGTTTTCAATCATAACGAAGAAAATAATACAGTCTATTTCTCCACAAATAGTTAAATATTATGAATAATTGGATAAACACATTCATAATCCTGACTTAGACCTTATTTTTATTGCATTTGACACATATGGTGCCATTATCAAATCCTAATAGATTTGATAATAATAGTTGATAACTTGAAACTTAATTGATGGGCCATGATCAAAAATTCGACTTACAATTTTTAGTCTCAAAACAATAAACAAAAATCATATGTGCCTATAACACAACTGTTTGTGGGTTATTGTTATTTATTGTTTCGTGACCGAAAATTTTATGCATTGATTTGATCATAACATGACCCTTCGATCAAGTTTCAATGTAAAAGTTTGATAAAGACACCGTAGGCGTAGAAACACGCGTCATCCATTAAGAACTACTCCAGGATTCACAATACATCCAAAAAGGTGATACATACTATTTATTCTACCGACGTAAAAAGCAACACCATCAAGAAGCTGCAAAGTATCGAAAATATACGATACTTGGAAAGCACTTTGGATTATTACTATCGATCATATGGAAATCGAGCATATTAATACTGAACAAATATTAAATAAATTTGGAACAAACGTTTTTCTGTGAATTATTCCCGAAAGATGTTTGCGGACGATCGGCTAAAAATCAAAAACACTACTAACAATTGGGTAAAAAATACAGTACACAGATAATATTGTTAATTGGTGTATTTTTGAACCAGACGTCAACTGTACCTGTATATCGGTTAGGCTCCTGAGTCCTGAGAGAGCATTTACTGGATAGATTAACGCCCTAGATGAGTGGATCATTAACAATAATGACCGATCGTTATCCTATATTGCCCGGGTCACTAGAGTTTCCTCCCATGGGAATCTGATGATGCTGTGCGCTCACCATTACCGTTATTGGTTCTATAACCAACATATTTAGACATTTCACTTTAAACAGATAGTATTCCAAGCAAGCTGTAATAATTATAGTTATTATTGCACCTCGAGAGGGTGAAGGTAAGTTTAATTTTTGATTATCTTTAGTAGAGTATGAACTAAGTGCAGATAATTTTATTTTTATAATTATTCATTATTTCCAAATATTTTATACTCCGGATAACTGAATGACAGTAATAAATAGCTCAAATTTAATAGCACCTCTCTGGTTTGGTTGACGCTACTAGTTTTTAGCTCAGCGTTAAGCCATTATCACGGTTGTTATGTGATATTTTTTGTTTCTAATATATTTTAATATATTTGATGATCATTCTGCATGTTTATTGATTTGAAATGTTTTATACTAAATTATTTGTGTTAGATTACCTATGTTAAATTATTTTTTTTATTTGCTATGTTATTTGAGCATCTTGAATGATTAAGGAAAGGAATACATTTTGATTCTCCGGTATGTTATGATTAGACTATAACTTAAAAAACTAAAAAAATTACTACTTTAAATTATTTGTCTACGACTCCAGAAAAAAGTTAAATTTACTGTCCATAGTAAACATAGTACAGGGCCCGGCATATAAACCTGATGGTTTTCATCTGCGCACTGTTGGCGGCACTGTTGTCTGGGGGTATTGGGTAGTGTATCATATTGAAGTTCATTTTTGGCAGTTTCCGTCTCCGCACTTTCAGTTGTCATGGAACAGTGGACCAGCAAGCATCGTGCGTTCGTCGTTGAGGCGTATTTTAAAAGTGGCGATTCTGTCGTTGCAACTCAACGGCTGTTTCGCAATCATTTCCATGTTAGAAGACGGGGACGAATCCCTTCCCGAAACACAATAAAGTTGTGGGTTGAGAAGTTTAGATCAACGGGATCAACCTTAAAACAAAAGGCTACAGGACTTTCTTCTTACTTCTTTAGTCAATTGGTATAGAAGACCCTAGACCAAGGCATAGATTATTGCTAGTCCGTATGTTATTTAAGGTAGAAATATGGTTTCTTGTGCCTACTCTCAACTGTTATGATCATAATATACACACGGACTTGAATATCCAACAGATGTTTACATTACCCATTACCTTTTTTAGTCATTTTGTGTTTTTTAAACCCTAGTCCACCTATAGTAAACGTGGACAGCCCATACTATATATTTCATGGAAAGAATATGATATTCTGTACTCCACTCGGCAGGTGTGTCCGTAATTAGTAGCTAGGACTATTCTTCATTTTGTATTCTACCGATAAAAACACTGCTAAGCCTTTACGAACATATTACGAGAGATTAATTGTATTAAAAACTAATGGGTTATATTTTTACATCCTCGCCAATCGAGATCTTTGGCTGGTATATTGTTAAAAGTAGTAAAAAATCGTCAAAACAGCATTACATAATGAAATGGGTTTGATTTTATTTTAACAAACTTTATGGGGAAGTTTTAAAGTTTGATTTATTACGCGTAGAATCGAAGGACAGCCCGACGATTTCAGTAGAAATCTTTTCGCTGAAAAACAAGCTTGTTGTAAACAAGTCGGGGGTTTTAACTTAATTTATTTGTACCTTATATGAGTAAAGATAACATCAGCAGGTTGTGGTTGTCCCTGGACCAATGTCAATGAATACGTCAATTAGATCGTTATTACGGACATTTTACAACACGATTACCGAAACAAAATTTTACGATGTTTCGGGATTTGGAATTTGGAATGACATAATTGCTTGCACATTTATCTATAAAAGGTAAGCAAAAAATTGATCCAAAGCGGCTTTTAACCATAAGTAATTAATCATGAAGAGAAAAGACCTATTCTCCTTGGTTTTAAGGATTTTTATATGGCGCTAAGTAGAAAATTAACATTAAAAGCGACCAAACCTGACGTATTGGTGTGTTTAACATATTTCAGCCTCCTCTCACACCAAAGATTTTACTGCGTGATTAATAAATAAGTTCTTTCATATTTTTGCGAATTTTATGTACGAACTATTGGTGTTTTTGTAATAATATATAGAAACAAGGCCATTTTTTCGTTTTGATGTCCCCAGATTCAGATTAAAAAAAACATTCGTTTGATACTGTATATAAAATCTCCAGACAAATCGGTCCATCCGTAGACGGGCTTGTACCCCGAGATAGGGAGTTTTGGTCTTTTGACACAAAATTTATTAAATATGCTGGAAAATCTAAACCTTTTGTTCCTCAAGGCAGCAAATCTACATCATATATTCTCTTGGAGGATAGTACAGTTACAAATTCCTTATTATTTAAAATGTTTTGATAAAACTTGGTATTTAGCTTCATCTAGCTAAGGTTAACAGAGATTTAAGTGAAAATATTTCTCATGATAGCAAAACTATTTACTCATTTACCATATTATTTTTAAGGAATAAAATCATAATATGAACTATTCATAGCTTAATGGCCTATTTTACTCGTAGATTAATTCATCTCAAATAATTTATAAATGAATGAAAATTCGAATGAAAAAATCAGGTCTGATGCTAGGGGAGTAAATTTGAGAATACAACTTCAGAGTGTGCAATACTTCGGCTTCTTAGATTTTAGTCCCATAAAAACAATGCTAATTTTGTTGCTGAGTTACTAACCACTCAATCGTTGTAAAAAGATTATTGAGGTGTTAAATCAAAGTTAAAGTGCCGATGAAAAAATTAGATTTTTCATTTTTTTTGTTTCTCCACTATTACATTTTTTTTAACTATTGGGCTTAATTGTATGATAACCAGGTATTTCCTGAAAAATAATTCTAAATTAATTCTCTAAATAATCATTTCACCTTTTATTTGACACTTCCACCACCGTTTTACGACTATTATGCAACCGTATGACTATCGTGCAACCAGTAATGCTGTCACATAATTAACATTTTTCTTATGGAGTTAAAACAACATTTTCGCCCATGAGGCAGCCTCTTAATAAGTTATTAAAATAATTCGTTTCATATATAAAGGGCACAGGAAATAATCGGGATAATTTACCATGCCCTAGTAGGATCCAGACTGGGTTATGGGCTGACTTCTTGGGGAGGAACGTACTTATCAACAATCAAACCAATAGTTACATTACAGAAGTGTGTAGTAAGAACAATAATGAAGAAACGTAGATTCGATCATGCTTTACCTCTTTTTAAACAATTGAAAATTCTTCCATTTAGAAATTTGTATATTTACAAGGTTTTGCGTTTATTTTTTAGTAGGAGTGTGGCAAACCATACCGATCACTTAAGGCCTTACCAGTTACGTTCCGATCACTCTTTGGTGGTTCCTAAACCCAAATTAACACACTTTCAACATTTTTATTCGTTTAACGGGCCTAGGTTATTCAACATAACGTTTAATTCTATTTCTCAAATTACTGAGGGTACTAAATATTTGAGTAAACTTCGATACTGGATTCATAAGGTTGACGATGTTGAGGTTTTACTTAAGCCTCAAATTTATCTTATTTTGTTCTTTTTTTTATTTTACCGAATAACTTTTAGAATTACTTCCAAATTTACTCCTCCAATTCATATTTTACCTAGGTTTCATCTGCTGTAAGTTGATTTTTATCTGTTGCAGTTTTACTTTTAGCAGTCTTAAGTAAGCACACTATGCTTTTTGAAATTATTTTTTCATGTGAATGTTTAATTTTATTGCAAAAATAACAGCTTGGCACATCTGTTTTTTTCCTTTGAGTTCATGTATGTGTAGTGAAGGGACCCCAATCGGGCATAGCCTCGGGGAAACCCAGTTATTCATCATAAATGTTAAAGTCTAATTAATCGCTAGTAGTTTATTTTGTTGTTTAAGTATATTTAGTATAGTTTGTTTAATTCCAAAAATCCTTTTATCTAGCAAAATTTAATAGAATATAGAATTTAATGTGCTATTTGTTTTTGCAATGAAAGACAGTTTTAAAAGATAAGTTTAGAAAGATGGGGTTTGCAATGAAAAATAGTCCAGGCATTCAGTGTGATGGTTTATGTGAAAAAAACATTCCCTAATGTATGTACAGGGCTGGGAAGTTAAGATATCGAAGCCATTCTGGATTTAGACGGAAAGGTGCAGTATGCTCTTACTGTAACGTGAGGTTAGCTAAAGTGAAATCTATTTTTTTGGCTTCTTAATACGATGACGATGACTGCTGCAGTCTTTAAGAGAGTGTTGGAAATATTTATTCTATCCGCAATGAAATGGCCAAAGACAACCTCATCGGCAATCAAAAGCTATATCACGTAATCAGTGGGAGTTATAGGTTAAATAACATGTCAGCGAAGAAGCCAGATGATGATAGCAAGATGGCGTAACCTCATAGCAGACTATTCCTTTTTTAACTCGTAGGCCTATTTACTGAACTGTTTATTTTAGTTTAATCCTCTGTCATCCTTAATATGGAGCTATTTTATTGGCAAATTCAGGATATGCAAATTCATTGTTTGTATTGCAGTAAAGGGTATTAGGATTGCTTGCTGGTGTTCAACCTCGAACTCACTGTTCGGTTATATTTGTTAGGCTGTCAATAGTTCCTTTAGCCTGAATTTTTATTTTTGAATGTCTTGTATACATTGTGAGTAATTAACATTTAACAACAACTAACGGTGAATTTCACTGTTGCGAGACCAGAAACCGCTCCAAATTAAACAAAGATGATTTGTGTCACTTTAGCCTAACTCATGATAGTTTTAGGTGTACCGCAATTAGACTTTTTAATCATTTATCAATCAAAATTAAGATTTTAACATTACCTAAATTGAAATTAGTCTTAAGGAAGTTTCTGCTAAGTAATTGTTTTTTATAATTACTTCATTTTTCATGTCCATAATTTGTTATTATTTTTTACTTAGATTACCTTGACACAGCCCATATCTAATTTTTAAGATGATTTCTTTAAGCTTAACCTCGCCGTCTTTTTGACTTTTGGATTGTGATTTAGATTAATTCAGTTATATTCTGTCGCAGCCTGCACAATTTTGTATGTTTTGTAGTGAACATGTTATCGTGGAATAAAGAGAGGTTTAAATTTTTAATTTTGAAGACCTATGTCCAGGTTCAATTTGCCTGGGGAAAGCCCTGCACCGGTGAATAAAAGGGGCAAGTCCACGGGTAAGAATTCTGGGTAAGAAGGGTATCGGCTAGAAGTTTTCATTAACTGATATAAAGTTTTGCTGTTAGACTAATATTTGCCAGTTTGGAAATCTATTATTTGATAATTGTACTTCCAAGAAGTAAAAAAAGAAAAGAAAAGTACCCATTGATAGCTTATTTTACATACAAGAAATGAAAATATATGAGCCTTCAATTCATTGTAACTTTTAACCACTTTTATAATATAATCTTTTAAAAACAAACATAGTATTTCATTCAAGCATGTAGACATTATTTTGAGAATAAAAGACCCATGTCCAGAGTTTTTAACACGTATATCCTCTTTACTAAGGGTAGTTTGACATAAATTAATTTCATTTTAATTGTTTTTTAGCTTCTATATTAAATTATGTATTCTTTATAGCAATTTTAGAGAACATAACTATAATGAAAAAATTTGACTATTTAAGAAATTGTGACTCAGCCCCTTTGTTCCTTGTACTCTATAATACATGGATTGCTAGTTACCAGATTCGTACGTAGAAATGCAATGCGCGCCATAGAATCAGCTCTGAATTACGTGGAACGAGTTGTTTTTCCCTCGGCCCTATCAGAGAATAAGGCCCATGCATTTGCATACGTTTGTCATGTTGATTCTGTGCCTCGCAGAGGTAGGCTCTCTGTGAAAATAAAGTTTAATATTGCTCAAAATATACGATGGTGATTTTAAATAAATTTATTTATTAAATTGTCAAAGGGAAAACTGATCTTTATATGAGTTAAGAATTGTTTTAGGTACTATCTGAATAATTATTCATCTCAATTTTTCTGAAAGGAATGAAAATATAAATTCATATCTTTTATATCAAATTCTTAACATCAGTGCAAATAGTGCAAATACTTTCTACATTTAAAGTTATCTAAAATTAGGTAATATGTTAGTAATATATAGTTGTTTTAATTGCTAGGATTTTAGCTTCAATAAATACTGGTTTGAAATTGGAAATGAAAGGTTTTTTATGATTATATTTTGAAGGAGTATTAACTGAGCATTAGGACTATTAATCTTATACTTGATATTTGATACTACTTCTAGTAGTCCTACTGGAAGCGCTGTAGCGTAGTGGTCAGCAATTGATTCAGTTGAATAATTTTTGTTTAAGGTGGTAGACGTTTTTATTATCATAAGCTGTCCACTCACATAAACCACAGATTAAATCATTGGAATTATGAAGCAACGCCAACACAGTAAATGGTGGGCAGGACTAAAAATAAAAAAAACCATGGGCATCTTATGGGCCGGAACCAGATTCTCCACTGACTTATTTTTGGATTCCATCTTGCTACCAACTTAGTCACTGACTCCTACCCTACCTACTCTTGTTCCCACTTCGAGAAGATATATATACAGAAATAACATAAGGAATATAAAAGAAAAGCCAAGTTCTACAGTTCAGTAGGCCTACTATTTAGCAGAAATATTACATTAAATTGTACTAACCAAAAAAACAATCAAAAAATAATATTTTAAATTCTAAGGCAAATAAACTTTTTATCCTATCTATGTGAAAGAGTACCCTTGAACACAAGTCGGAGGAAAAGCTGAAAAAGTGTACGAATCGACAATTCGACATTTTTAATGATCGCGTGAAAAGTTTATTATAAAGTAAATGTATTCCTTGGATGTAAATAGTATTACTTATTTACTATTCAAATACTTTTCAAATAACCTTGTTCCTCCAATCGTCCATGCAGCATTTGTTCACTCCCAGTGTTTACTTTAAAATAATTTTCCTTTCATCTCATTAAATGTTAGAACACGTTACCTTGCAGTGTTATAAGAATTTTTCCTAAGAATTTAATTAAAAGTATAATGTAGTAAGAGACTCTGTAATGAAAAGCCGATCCAAACTGCTTAAATGTTTGTAGACATGTCCTGGATCGAACCCGCAACGTCTTTAAGTTCATGGCGCCACTGTCGCAGGCTAGCCAGATAAAACCATCTTGAAACTGATATCTTAACATTTACTCGAACTTCAAGCGTAAGATATTTTGAATGTAACAATTTTACTATAGCTTCAAACATTGAAGGGGCATCTGAAAAAAATAAAAGTTCTGTCCTAATGGTGAAATATTTCGTTTTGGTCCCATGAGAACAATTACAATTTTGCAACAACATTACTTGTTAAACGAGAAAAATGGAAAACTTATTTTGTACTATGTATTTACGTATTGTTCCTACGAACTAAAATCCAAGTTGGTGGTCTTTCGGCAGACTCTTACTGAAAGTTACAATTTGGAAGTACGTAGTCTTGAAATTCGGAAAATTATACCTCACGTATATGGTGATAAAAACCGTTATCATTTTTATGGCGAAGAGAAACAAATAATAGAGTCGCCTAAGTAAGCGAGACGTCGTCACGTATTGGGAATACAAAGGAATTCGTTAGCAGATCGTAAGTAACTTTTTAAATATTTAAACCTATCTTATTACATTTCTATTAATATTTAATGATTTGACACTTTTAATTTAAACTTTAAGATTACTCTATAGAACTAAGCTAAACAACTTTTTTTTCCATTTATCATACAAAAATATATTACCCTTTAGACATTTATCCATACAATTTTTCACAAAGCTATTACCTGTACTTGTACCAGCCTGTTACAATGTAAAAATACTGTAATTTATTAATACACATATACTTAAAATGTAAACTAAATAAACATTTTAAAATAATTATAACTAAGAAATCTTTTTGACAATTAAGCCACAGAGAAAAAAAGTCTAATGTCAAATAGTATAAATCAGCAAAGCTTTAGGGTTATTTATATGTTTTTTGTTATATCTGGCCTGTTTTATATCAAAGAACATTAAAAATATTCTTTACAATAAAATTCCAGCTGTAATAAGCATTCTGACTAGGATGAGCTATAAATTTATATTTTCTCTAAACAATTAGTAATTTAGTATGTAATTCCAGAATATGAGGTATTGCGTATAATAAGTGTGGAGTTATCCTTTTAGGAGGGGGGCGTTTTGGATCCCGACACTTATTAGAGGACTTTTTTGAAGAGCTGCATTGAGCATATGTCATCAAACAAACTTTGAACAACAATTAAAAACTACCCAAGTGGCTCCGCGTCTGACGGTTCTCCAAGTCTGTTCATTGTTAAGACATACGTGGAGAAGTTCCTTATTCTTCTAGTTTTTACCTAACAGCCATACTTTTGTATCCAGATCCAGCAAGTTCCTGAGGCAAATATATCATTCTTGAAAAAAAAACTCACTGCAACAATGAAATCACTTATATACACTGGTTTTACTCTCATATTTTATATTTGTTTGGTAATTTTTGATTTAATAAAAAATGAATGTATTTAAATTTACCTCACCAAGTAAAAAAATATATTTGACACTTATTTTAGGAACTAAATTACATATTAAACTACACCTGACATAACAAAGCTAGTATATTTTATGTATTTGATGTTTTTACTATAGGGTGTTATTTTTTACACAGGTAGTAAATAAATATGTAAAATTTAATATTAATGCTTGATCATAATAAAGACCAATATTACTTAAATATGTTCTTCTACACGTCTGGAAACAGATGCAATTCCAGCTGTAATAAGCATTCTGACTAGGATGAGCTATAAATTTATATTTTCTCTAAACAATTAGTAATTTAGTATGTAATTCCAGAATATGAGGTATTGCGTATAATAAGTGTGGAGTTATCCTTGTTAGGAGGGGGGCGTTTTGGATCCCGACACTTATTAGAGGACTTTTTTGAAGAGCTGCATTGAGCATATGTCATCAAACAAACTTTGAACAACAATTAAAAACTACCCAAGTGGCTCCGCGTCTGACGGTTCTCCAAGTCTGTTCATTGTTAAGACATACGTGGAGAAGTTCCTTATTCTTCTAGTTTTTACCTAACAGCCATACTTTTGTATCCAGATCCAGCAAGTTCCTGAGGCAAATATATCATTCTTGAAAAAAAACTCACTGCAACAATGAAATCACTTATATACACTGGTTTTACTCTCATATTTTGTTTTTTGGTAAGTAATTTGATTTAATAAAAAATGAATGTATTTAAATTTACCTCACCAAGTAAAAAAATATATTTGACACTTTGAGCCACCAAATTAAAGACTATTTGTATTTTAGGAACTAAATTACATATTAAACTACACCTGACATAACAAAGCTAGTATATTTTATGTATTTGATGTTTTTACTATAGGGTGTTAAGCTTTTTACACAGGTAGTAAATAAATATGTAAAATTTTCTTAATATTGGAATGTCTTGATCATAATAAAGACCAATATTACTTAAATATGTTCTTCTACACGTCTGGAAACAGATGCAAGTATATTTAGGAGAAAAGTATCAGCAAAAAAACTTTTATGAAGTTGAGTTTGTAAAGGAAATTCAATTAGGCATCTTCTTTTCCAGTAGACCCCATTTTGATTTTGTCGTCAAATTGTAAAAAATAAAAAAAACATTTTGAAATGTTTTTATAATTTTAGAAAATAAATAAAGGCCAGGGTGGTTTCTAACCAACCATGAGTAGATATTACCATTGGAATATTAATGATGTAAAATCACTTTAACTAGCATTGAGTCAGTGTTTTAAACCTCTGAAAAGCCTGCCTCGGTATTAAGATCAATAAAGTTGAAATATACTGTACAATTATTTAGCCAATAGAAATAGAATAGTTTTTAAATATGTTTGGCATATATCGGTGAGTCAATTGTTAGTGCAACATGCAGGAATGTCGTATTCTGAAATTCTTGTGCACATCGGTTTGTAAAATTTCAAGGTCTTCATGAATAGTAGGACTTAGTATAGATGTTTTAATTTCGAATCTTTCGTACTCGTCTGGGAAATATAGGTCTTAACACCGTACTACCCCAACCACCTAACCTAATATATTATTTAGACTGTTACCGGTATTGCAGAGATTTTTCAGTCAAACAAAGTTTCACGGCGTTTCGGGGTCTTAAGTCTGATCCCGTCTTCAGTGCTCCTGAGCTCTCGTGACGTTTAGACGTGATATGTTTTTTGTGTCTTGGTATTGTGCACGTACCTTTTTTTGCTTGGTAACTTTTGTACGTTTTTAATTGGTTTGAAATTTTCATTTTTATCCTTTTTACCGGCCTAGTCAGAATTGTGTACTAATCTGGTCGTGTTCTACGTTCCAGCTCACCTGAAGACCAGATCAGATTCCAAATCCTGAAACCTTATTGACGAAACGTGATGAAAAATGTCCGCAATAATAGTCTAAATAACAAAACCCCACTATCACCAACAATAGATCTTAACCAAACAAACAAAATAAAACAGACAATATCCGTATGTTCTCATTCTTTAAAATACTTTTTTCCTGACTTATAGAGCTATCTTAAATTTACTGAAAACTTTGTTTGTGGAAATTTGACTTACTTAAACCGTGGTGGATAATGTCCTTAAAATATAAACACCTTAAAGAGCTAGATGTTATATTTGTGTCTACACAATCAACCAATCACTACCATGATCAATTTCAAACAGTTAACGTCCCAGAAAAAATATTGCCAATCTGTTCTGGTAAACAAACTGTTTCCAAGACTAAATACAAGCATAGGAAGTTTATTAATAGAGCAGTTTTTACTCAGGGAATTACTCATGTAATACAATAAAATAGTAAATATTGATTTTAGAGCTTTAGTGAGGAAATTGTTACCGGAGGAAGCGCCGGCCTTCCTGAAAACGATCCAAAAGTTGTTGAAGCTAAACAGATTATTCTGGAAAACCTAAAAAAGAGGAATCCGTGTTGTGATCCTCTCACACTTACAAACGTTGACGCTGTAAAGGAATCAAACTTCCTGGTAAGTCAACAATCAATACTATAGATACAGTACGAGAACAGAAACAATAATTAAAAACACAAAACGTTGTTTCAATCGATGTCAATTTTGTAATTGAGATATAAGAGTAGTTTACAAGGTGCTAACACGTTCTATTCACAAAATGGTCATATTTTCATTAAACAGCACTGGAAAATATTTAGAGATCTAGAAATTATTTTAGTTCTGAAACATATTTTTATATTTTTACCATAATTTATAGCTATACAGAACCCAGACTATGCAACACAAATTCTAAAAAGACCACAAGGATAAGATTTTTTTTAAATTCAAGCATTGAATTTTTAGTTTGGAAAATATTGACATTTTGCAAAGTAAAGTTACTAAATTTGTACAATCGTATTTATAAATGCACTGCAGCTATTCAGTTTATTTTTGCTGTAGCGCCAATGACTTTTGTAAATTTAAATTTGTAACACTTTTTACTCTACTCTCCATAATCTGTTTTGAAATTATTTTATTAATTAAATTATTATGATAAATGGTAAATTTTCACTAGTTTTCCCTTAGAAGCCCTATTTATTTTCTTAGACTAAGTTTTATTTTAGCTTTCAAATACTTTGTGATTTTAACAATCTTAGCCAGGATATTTGTCTTTGATATGCTAGATTCTCCATATTTTTTAGTTGTCTTGGCTATTTTATTTTATAACATAGTCTAAACTTGGAAGATTTATTTTATTTTATATTTTTGTACAGTGTATTTGTGTTTGTATAATAATAAGTTTAAACATTTTTGAAAATTGTTTAGATTCTATCCCCTCTATATAAATTAGTAGTTATTACATTATTAGAATACGATCCAAGTTAATAAAATTACTGCTATATTTCAGTTTAGTATCTCATACATATTTTATTACAAAGGTAGGTTAGGTTGAATATTTAATTTAAATTGAAATATTTTTGACATCCACTTCTTGAACGTAAACACTAATTAAATGAAAACACTCTACAGTATTAACAGAATTTAGTACTTGATAAAAGATTGTATAAATGTTCCAGCAAGGAACTGAAAAATACCATTTAACGTTTGACGCAAACTGCGTGGAAAATGTAAGTATAATGGTAAATAATTGTTTAATATGGATAAACAGTGCCTAATATTTGCAAATTAAGGATATTTTGAAATCGCGTAGTGATATGCTTGTAACACTTGTTGCAAGCTGGTTAAGCTTGTTTTTGTAGTTGTAAGCGTGTTTAGAAGTTTGAATACCGTATGTTTAAAACAAATATAATTAGACTTTTAGCGAATTTCCCGTAGGGAAGAAACTATTACCGTAGGTCTCATGGCGAGACTTAAGCCCAGGACCATGTTATTTTTTCTTCTTTAGGTGCCCAGAGACCAAAAACAATAGTCGTTAAAATTTATATATATACATACATACATACATACATACATACATATATATATATATATATATATATATATGTGTGTGTGTGTGTGTGTGTGTGTGTGTGTGTGTGTGTGTGTGTGTGTGTGTGTCTGTGAACACGATAACTCTCGTAAAAATGGTCCGATCGAGACCAAATTTGGTAGAAACGTGTATTCCTACATTTGCTCGGACGAGTTCGTAATCCAGATATATCCGTCAATCGGAAGGGGTAGTTTGGGGGGGTTTCGTACCCCAGGTTAAAAAACTGCACAATTAAGTTTCTTAAAGTTTTTCTCTATCTCCAACGGTTACCGAGATATTAAAAAATCTAAACACAGTACGTTGTATTTTGGGGCTCCAATGTTAATCTTATGGAGGATAAGGAAAAATTAATATTTCCCATATCAATTAATATTTTTGGATTAAACTTGGTATTTTCCTTCATGTTGTTGATACCCACCCGTTTATGCTTAAAAATCATAGTTTATGTGTTTATCATGGCAGCCTGCATACTCTTTTCCCATGATAATCATATAGGGAATAGGCAAACTCCTTTATTTATGGACAGATGTTGATGAAAGTTGGTATAATTGTTAAAAATAAAAATTGTTTATGGTAGAAATGCCTACTCTCAGTGTTCCTATAGCAGCAAACCTGCACACTCTTTCCCATGTTAATCTTATGGAGAATAGGCAAATAATTCTCATGTTTATGGACAGATTTTATAAAACTTATCATATATATTATTATTATTATTATATTATTGATTTGGAAATTCGCTGAGTACGCAGGTCTGCTGCGACGGGGGTATTTTTATTGTAACATTCATTGCTAATACGAGGTAAGGGTGAACTCTTGAACCGGTAGCATATTGCCTATGCCTGTTCTGGCCCCAAGCCATAACATGTAGATGTCCCCTTTATATAAAACCTCAAAAAATACAATGTAAACCTTTTCTAGTTACTTAGTTTTTTCATAAGACTATAGTTTAAGAACACTCGCTAGGCTGTGGAGGTACCCAGGATCATGAATCAAATGTCATATAAAGTAAACAATTGAATACAAAGTAGGCGAGATATTTATAAACGGGTGAATTAAGCACCCTCTTAGTCAATTCCTACGAAATTATACACTAATCTTATTTTTAAATTTCCTATCAAATTAAATGAAGTCATATTTATTCCAAACACTACAGACTACACATAAAACTTTCACATGTGAAGAAAAGGAATTAATTTCTACAAAAACTAATCGTCTGCGAGTAGAAATGAGTCATTTTAACAAATAAACCTGTTCAAGGGCTACTTTGGAAATACAGTTAAGAACAAATTAAAATAGATCACTGTCTTATGATACGAGTTCACACCAAAAATATTACTCTGCTTAAATTATCCCTATTAAGTTTTAAGAAATTAATTTGGAAATTGATTAATTGTATTGATTTTTAAAATTAATCGGTTCTTTTTTATTAATTTTAATTTAAAATGAATCTCGCTCTCTCTCTCTCTCTCTCGTTTTACAATAAATTTATTTCACAAAAAATAAAACACATGATGAAGATAAACTGACAAAATATCAACAAGCAAAAAGCTTGTTGACAAAAAAAATCTTGTGTATTGATACAAAGCAGCAAAAATAAAACCAATATCATCTGACGTAGTTTACACAAACCTCTTTTCCATCCACTTTGCATTCACAAAAAATGTCAGTAACATGTGAGAAGTTAGTAATTTATTTTTCATTTTCGATTGGCACCTGACAACTTGCCATGGGGATTTAGTAATAAATTAACCTGCAGTTAGGAATGGTGAATTATGGTAGTTAGTATTCTATGTTGTTTCAATGCGAGAGTTCATGTAGTTGTGACTTTGGACATACTAGTAACTTAGATTTTCAATGGACCAAAAGTTGGAAGTTTTCTAGTACAAAAACTTATTTTCCTTTTGGGTCCCGGGGCGTTGACCCGGCTGCCCCATTGTAACTACGACACTGTCTTGGGCAGGACAATAACTGGAAAGTTTACAGTAATTATACTTAAAGCATAATAACTATAACAATTTGGCCTGCAGTATATTTTGTGTGCTTACACAGAGTTTTTGTATTAGGGTAGCAGATCTTCTTCCATATACTATGCCCGCTCACGAAGTCCACAGATATGTTCGTCACCAACGGCGAAAAAGGTAGGCAGGACTAAAAAAAATTATAGGCAACTTTGGGATTCGAAACAGAGCCATAGTTGATTCATTTCTGGAGTCCGTATAGCTAATAACTGTACAAACTTACCTGTAACATACTTACACTACCAAATCTATTGCCTAGTTCAAGAAGTCTTATTTACAAATAGTCTAAAATAATTTTTTCAACAAAAATAAGAAATATTTCGTCCAAAAATGGTATTTTAGGTGACATAAAATGCACAGTTAGAACATCCAAGACTAAATCTACGAGTACAGTTCCATATGCTCTCTAGTAATGCTTGTACATTCAAAAAATTTAATGTAAGCTAGGTTAAGGGTAACATATATCAATATTCACAGTAATGTATCTTATCCTCTAACCCTTTTATACGAGGAGGAGAAAATGCTATGCTCGAAGTGTAGGACTTTCGCCCCCTAAAATCTCCCTCAGCTTCGAGGGACTAGCCTGAAACTGTTTATATAGTATTTTACTACTCCGAAAAATCATCCATAACTGGAGCCAATTATCATCGGATTTCTGAATGAAACGTGCCACCCGATTCCAGGATTCGTCCAGACAAAGCATTATCCCCAATACAGTGTTCGGGTTGAAAGATCCAACCTCGAACATCAGTGATGCTCGCTGTGCCTGCCATCTGCCTCAGGAACAAATACTACGATATCATTGGCATCCGAACAGTATAAACAATTTAAAAAGGTTTAACCTTTTTCATGATATCCATAGGTCTAGGTTGTAAGAGTCAACATAAAAAGTTTCATGAGAAGTTTCTCATGAGACATATCAAATAACACTACCTTTCTCAAATTAAGACAATGGTGCAATCGAAATTCATAACATTTTAATTTTGTAAATTAATAATTTGTTTAATTTACATAAAATAAGACTACAAGTTTAAAAAATAAGACAAAATTTAGTTAAAAATTAATTAGAAGTAAATTGATCAATTGTTTTGTTTTACATAACAATAAAGGCAATGAGTTGTGAACAACAAACTTTTTTGTACACCATAAATGTGTGTTGTCCATATACTTCTTGGCAGTAATCCAATCTGTTTGTGAATTTAGTTAGAACATTACGTAGGACCTCCGGTGAAATACTGTGGAAAGGATTCGTTATTATTATTATATTATGTTGACTCCTATATCCTAGACCGATGGATATCCTTAAAACGGCGCAACCTTTTTGAAGTTAGATTGCGGAATTGTATTCAGGGGAGAAAGTCAGCGTTGTCTGATATGTCAGACGACAAGCTTCTGTTAAAGAATATTAAAGTTGACCCCTAAATCTTTGACCTCAGGGAACTCCTAATCTTGAAATAATTAAAACTAATGTTAAATATGAATTGTGGGAAAAAATAGGGGCTAAGAGACTTTAAAACCACCCTGTATACAGGTTTTCCTATCTTCCCACTCTTGTTCAGGATTTACTGGATGTACCTGTGAACACAACGAAACTCACGTTGTACCACATCTCCTAATACTTCTGTTCAGTCCGTGGGCGGGTATCATGAATTTACGGATTACCCTTACCCTAAACCATTTATATTCTAACAATATCAATATTCTTAAAGGTTTCATAGAAAATATTTTTAAATGAATATATCTTTAACTATTGTAACACCTAATTCAACAAAAATAGAACTTAATCAGTCTTTGGATTCAAACTAATATCATGTTTTTGAATAAAACAGCCACATATTTTATCTTTGCATGAACGTCATCAAATGGAAGTAATATATCGTACCACTAAATTGATGTCGTTACTTTTATCTTTTACCGACCTGGTAGCCACCGTGTCGGGGTAATGAGTTGGCCCAGGAAGTTAAAGGTTGCTTAATCGGAAACAGTGGAGGGCGACTTCGATCAGATCATACTTAAGATGTCACCTTTGGCTTGCTTACGGATATGTCACTCACGCTACTACTGCAGCTCACTGTTTTTAATATCCCGAACAAGTACTAGACCTATTGTGATGAACAAATAATTTAAAAAGCTGATTAAAAACTGCCTGAAAATAAGTTTGACCTAGGTAAGGATGCTGCCCGTAGATGTTTTATTCCAGATTTTATAAAGAGTGGATCTTCCAATATTTGAATTTTATCTTTAGCACTAATCCGCAGGTCAAATTTCAAATATTCTAACATAACTACATTCTAAAAAGGAACAAATGAAAAACTAAAGAATATAAATTCCAAGCCCCAATTTGCCAACTTCGTTTCACCTAAGTGAAACCAAGCTGAGTACGAAAAGTAAATTGCATCTAAATGCAATTTACTCTAAATACTCTAAGTACTTTACTAATTAAAATAAATTAAAAAAATCTGTTTTATTGAAAAGAGCCAACTATTTTTAACCAAAGTTTTTATTTAACATGTATAATTAAACTACTCAAAAAGTAATTAAGAATATGATTACCTGACATTTTCAGGGGAAGAAAGTTGTCCTTAAGTGTGATAGTACTCTTGTACCGTCAGGGGATAAGCTGGTCTTTGCAGAGAATGGAGAACCAAAGTGCACCATGTGAATACTTAATCATTAATTACATGTATTTTTGGATGTATACATTACCATTTAGTTTTTGAACTTTAATATCCTCCAATCCTCTAACCACCACTTTTTTCTTTTATTTTGTTCTTTCTAAGCTAGAGCGATTTTTATAGTTACAGAGCTGTTATATATACATGCATTTTTGGGAAAGTGGTCCAAACCCAAATGGGCACCCCTGTGTTTGAATCTTCGCCTTCTTACACTGAAAGTTAATACGTTAAGTACTAGATTTGCAAGACACCTAACTTTAAACACATTCAGTGCCACCATAAGGACAAGTGTAGATTATCGTTTTAATGAGTGCACATTTTATATATAGGCCAGAAATTGGCCATGTTCTGTTGGCTCAGGCCACTGCAATGTGTTTTAATGCTAAATCTATTTTATACACAAATACACAAATGACACATATGGTTATGTCGCAAATACGCTTGTGTATTATTTATAATATAAATGGTAGTCAGTGTGTTAAGAAAGATTTTCCTTTCATGTCATAAAATGTTAGAACACAGAGTGCAGTGTTTTAAAATACTAACTAAGCTTTTAATACAATTGAAATGTCTGTACGTTTGAATAGTTCACCAGCTAAATCCAATGTAATCGGACTCTTAATGAATTATTTTATATGCAGATTAGTTACCAATTTAAAATAAAAGTTATCACTTGGCTGACACATATTTTCTCCCTTGAATAAATTTAAAAACGACATCCTTCCAAAAACCTATCATATTCTTTAAAGTTTTTATAAATAACGTTTGAAAATTTACTGTTTGAAAAATGATCATTCAATTTCTGAAACTAACAACAAGAGAAAACAAGTTAAATTAACTTATTTATTTTTTTATTTATTTATTTATTTTTTTATTTTCATTTTTTATTCAATTTAATTTATTTTATTTTTTCATTTATTTTTTTATTTTTTTTCATTTATTTTTTTATTTTATTTATTTTATTTTTTTATTGTATTTATTTATTTTTATATATTTTTTTGTGGGGCATAACCCCCCCACCCCTAATGCCAGGAGCAGTTATGTTATACTTCCTTTATTGTTTTCTAGAAGTTTTTGACATTTAAAAACCCATAACCTTTAAACAGCCTTACAGACATGCGGGTGGTGTCATATTATTTAGTACTCTATTGACTATAAACAATTATTTTTAACCAAAATCCTTAGAGCAAAATTGCTCTAAGGAGTTTAGCTTGCTTTAAGGATTTCAGCTTAAAAATTTGAGAAATTGGTATTTTTCACATTTTAAGAGATTTTAAGTACCCGTAAAAATCATAAATTAAAAAAAAAATAAAAGAAATGCTTAGAAACAGAGAAATAATACATACATACCAAATTTAATCTAAATGGGACCAACGGGGAAGGCTATGGCTCTGTAAATATCAAGACACACACACGGATAGACAGACATCACGTCGAAACCCACTTTTTTGGATTCAGGGGACCCCAATAACCACTCTCAACTCAAATGCGAAGATTCTGACGAAAGCAGTACTTTCTCCATATACTATCATACCAGTGGGAGAAAGCAAAAGTTAAAGAATAGGAAAAATGCTAAATGTATGTACGAGGTTGCCAACCTCTTCCACCTATACCTTTTCCGCCCACATATACTTCAGATCCGTGCAAGTAACATCTGATTGGGCAGCAGTAGTAAATGAAAAACACCTTGGATACTTTTAGACTCAAATCACGGCCATCGCTGGTTCAACTTAGTTTGTATTTAGAACAATACATGTATTTATTAAGTGTTATTTTACTAAGTTCACGAGAATACAATACAATACTAATTTTATAAATACAATATTAATTTTACGAAATCATGTTTTAGGTTTACTTTTATTAGGAGAAAGTATTTTTATGGAAACTGATACAGTTTATCCTGTTTTATGCTCTAACTATTTGGGTAAAAAATAATAAATGTTTTTTTACATATTACATACTAATTTCCTTAATTTTTTTTAACGAATTCGCTTACGCCTGTTCTTGTAAAATATTAGATAATGGACTTAAAGGTTTGGACAAAACAAGTAAATGTTGGAAAATTGATTGTTATTTTAGTTATTGTATGATTTATTGATTTTTGCTGATAACACGAGAAGATTATCAGAGAGCCTAAACTCCCAATTATGCAGGACCTGATACCCCACCCCAACCACCTCAAGTCTAGGCACCCACCAATGCAGAAAGCTTCTCAGTTAATGGCTGAAGATTATACAGCTGATAAAGAGTGGAATGCATCTTGGGATAACTTAATTGGGCAGAACTCCTCTCTAATAAGAGACCCAACAGTACAGGTAAATGGTATGACCCTTTCTCGGAAACAATGGTCTCTTATCAATCGTTTCCGCAAAGGAGTAGGTAGAGGCAATTATTGGTTGTCAAAATGGGGCCTGACAGACGATCAAACATGTGATTGTGGAGCGGCAGTACAAACCATGAGGCATATTGCCGAAGAGTGCCCCTTGCGATTTTTCTCTGATGGGCTTGAAGGTGTACACGATGTCAGTGATGTGTCTGTGGACATGGCTCAAAGGGTTGGATCTAGCTCTGTAATAATTCAAAACATGATAGGCATTTTATTTCAATTTTTTTATTTTATTTATTCGTTCTTATTTATATATTTATTGACGTGAGTGAATAGTGCTCTATATCTTTGTGTGTATGTTTTGCTGACATAACAATACGATATATATATATTTTTTATTTTTGCTGATACAGTAATAATTATTCTAGACTAAGGGTTGAAACTTTAGATTATTCGGCTACTAAATAATAAATGTGTTAAGTATTATATAGTACTATTACTAACACATATCATGTATAGAAAATACGCTTTGCTTCAGTGAGTAATAAGGTAATCGTGTGTGTGTTTGTGTGTGTGTGTGTGTGTGTGTGTGTGTGTGTGTGTGTATAAAAATTACAATATGAAATAAGGTTAAAAAATAATAAAGGAGGAGGTAAAAGGAAGTAGTAAATGCAAGAAAACGGTCCTGTTGAGAGGAGAGTCTGATAAGATATTTAAGACGTTACCCCATAACACCACAGACATCATCAGCCCTCAGCCAAATGTTTACTACTCTATTATTCAACCTGCTTCAAAATTATGTCCTTCTACAATTATAATTGGGTAATAGGGTGATTAAAATGTTTAACTATTCATTATTTGCCCTGAGATTGCTTAAACGTATTGTCATATAAAAGGTATATTTTTATCTTAAATAAGATAGGTTTATTGTAAGATCGATTCCAAAATAAAATTTTACTTCCAGTGGGCTGTACAGGTACATGAACTCTACCAAAACCTCTAGATATTGAACCACTGACAAGCCGAAACATCATATTACAAAATTCGGAAAATTCAAAATTTACCCGCATAGCTGCAATTTTTGTATACATAGAAAATATTTGTTAAATAGCAAATGTTTGGGATTAAATGAAACCTGGTATGCAGCTTTAATACTTAACACTTAAAATCCTAAATAAATATGGGAAAAATTACTTGTTTAGCTATCATTTTCAAATGGTAACTAAACTGTAAAACTACAAAAACCGCTCAAGGTACTAACAACAGTGTATACCTTTTATTTAAAAAATTCTATTTAATATTTAATGACACCAAGAATAAGGAAATCTGTTAATAAATAACGTAGAATGGTCATTTAAAAAATGTGTTCTCATCAATATCAACTGTTATGTAAAATCGCTGCTAATAAACTTCGATCAGCTGTTTCAAGCTTATTACCAGTAAACAGCCGATTGATCATTAAATTGTCGAAATATGAAAAATTCCATAAAACTTTTAAGTAATACACTGACCTCCACACATACAAAATTTCTTTACTCTCTCCATTTTGATTTCAGAGGTTAATGTACGGTATCCTAAAAAAACACATGTTTCCTGCTAAACAAGATTTGCAATAACAGCCATGTGGAGCGTTGCCTATAGTTAATTAGTGGATATGTAATGTTTGGGAATTTTATTTGTTAAGCTTTGTAAATCTGGACAGAATAGCTTTAACCTAAAAAACACATTTCAAACTATAAAAAAGCAAAGAATAAAACTCTTCGGAAAAAATCATTGTCAAGTTCCCCGTAAAGGATTTGACTTGACTAGGAATTTGAATTTGACTGAATTATAGTTATCGATGTAAACACAATGGTGTATTATTTCATAATGTTTCAGCTATAAAAATTATCTATTCACATAATCCCTAAACGTCTTACATACTATTAAATGGATAGGTAATTAAAAATGAATCACGGTAACTTAAGCCTTGAAGACTTTTTCTGAGAGTTGTGTCTCAGTATAAGTCCTTTTTCCTTAAAATATGGTGATTTCAGTACTTAAATTGCCACTAAATCTTGGCATTATAAATAAAAGTGAACGAGCGATAACATTTTAGGGGCTTCCTCGACAAGAAATTGTGCCAAATGAACCGAAGGGTATTAGGTAGGATTCCAATAGCAGAAACGCTGATTCTAGCTAATATCAGGAATTTAGACGAAACATTAACAGATCTTATATGAGATTTCTTGGAGACTGGTGTCTGAGATTATTTTAGACTAAAATACATTTTTGTTTTCAAAGTTTAGTATTCTTTGAGGAACTCGATGTATTTAACTATAAAATGAAAAAAATCACTGAAGCTACCTAATTAAAATTGATTATATTTCTTGCTTTGGAAACACAATTAAAATTTTTATATAAATTAATATGTTCACATTATACCAAAGTACCGAATAGGAAGTAAATAATTGATATGATTTTTGGGGTTTAGTAACCATAATCATACTTACTATTAAATATGAAAGTAATAAAATATAGTATAAACTAAAAAAAACCTACTGAATTTCTAAGAGGAACAGAAAATCCAATCCAATTCATTCTGTGGCCACACTGAATTACGTTGACATTGGTCAGTATTTTAGACAGTGTTAAAACTTATAATTGCTGTTGTTAAAAATTAAATAACAACCAATATACGTTCAAATTTGCAACTATTTGCAACTATTTTAGCAATAGCTCACTTCCACATAATATAGAACCAAAGGAAGAAGAAAAAAATAATGTTAGTTTTAGATTTAGGTAAAATATTTAACAATATGCATAATATGTTCATATTCACCAAATTTGTCACATTTATACATTTTATCACGTTTATCAGTCACTATTATCAGTCATACACATCTGATTGATACAAAACAATTGTATTGTATATAGTTTTCAATTGTATCATGATTTTTATTTCATAGTTGTAATGATAAATTTAATATTTAAAAATCTATAACTTTAAAGATTTAAAATAGTTGGGTGTGCGGTAACAAGGGGGTGGTATTGATCCTGACCAGCTCAAAGGCACTCACTGCAACCCTACAGATAGAATATATTATATATTGTCCGTCAGCAGAAGAGTGGGTAACACCCTCATCCCTCATAGTTTAGGAACCAACATCATTCATAAACAACACTTGACTTCCCTCAAATCTAAGGTGTATAACAACTGCGTGTAAATCCACGCTAAGTATAATAATGAGTCAACAGTGTATGCAACTGTGGGTGAGTATTTGTAACCTTAACTAGTTACTTTAGTCATATAGGCTAGCCAAAGTTCATGAGTCCTCATGGTCTGACAGAAGTCGAACGTTTTGGTTTAGATCCAGCGACCATAGAATTACTACGCCAGAACATGAGCCCTTTGCTACCGTGTTGGTTTAAGCGGAACAAATTTATTTCCCACCAGGTACAATATTTGAGAGGGTTAGGCTCCTACCAGGTCTAAGTTGAGAACCAAAGACACCTTACAGGTCCTATGGCTTGGCAGGGCACCAACTAATCCCCTCGTCTTTGGGATGGTCGGACGATTGACAATTAAATAAATGCATGTTGAAGTATGGGAATAAACATTCATATGCTTTAACCTGTGTTGTATCGTGTCGTGTCTTCTCATGTAAAAATACCCTTTCTTCATTATATATATTGGAATATCATTTTGATTTTTCTCATTGACTCAGTTTCTAGTAGAATAGCCTTTTTTACATAGGAATAGATTTTTTCATTTTTTCATGTTGGCCCTACATCTGAGTACATTTTTTGTAAAAGCATTACTTCATTTTCATTTTAAAAGACGATGAACCCATGAACAACATTTCACTTTATTCTCAGTTGAAAAAAATGCATTTATACATAAGACACAACATAATACATCATACGACACGAACCGAATACTTAAGTGTATACTTATTTTTAAATAGCACTGTATTTATTTATTTACAAAACAAAACTGTCTCAAATACTAGCATGAGAGACAAAATTTCAGAATTTCAGAATTTCGGCTTTTTTATTCTTTCGGGTGATTTAAGGATTTGTTACAGATGTTATGTGCAAAATTTTGTAACCTCAATTCAAACTACGAAACTACGGTTCAACCGTGAGTTAACCACCTGTGAGTTGAGTAATTTTGTCACAAAAACAGCTGTTTGGAGGAATTGAAAATATTTCCTTCAGACATATCCATGATCTATTTCCCACAAGGAAGTAAATAAAATATTTCTAGGGTACGTTCCATAAAAGTAAAAATGTTATGAATAATTGGTTAGACACCTATTTAGCTCTCTTGTGAATCCTGGAGCAGATGATGTACGTTTCAATATATGTGGTGTCATTATCAAATCTTTTTTAACGTTAAAATATTTTTGGAGGGCTATTTAAGTTTTCAAATGAGTGTTTTAAAAAGTGCATTTGTTTGGAGAATATTTTTTAAAATTTAATAGATGTTGGGGTTGAAATTTGTGGCTTCGTAAATATCATAATTTTCTAATACTGTCCTCTTTTGTCCTTTAATACAGATGTGTAATAGAATGGAATTAGATTCAATGGTGGTGTAACTGTGATTTTTGTAGACTATGTGGGAAGCAGCATTTGTTTTTTTTATATTTGTGACTTTAGATAAATTTTCTTTAAAACTTTTCTAGAGTTGTTGTTCAGTTTGGCCTATATCAAATTTATCACTGTCTTTGCATTTTATTTTATAAACTCCAATCTTCTTTTTTTATATAATTAGTACCTTCTTTCATATTTATTCTGTTTTCTAATTTTTTGACGGTTTTAATGTGATTATACTACACGATTATGCAATTATTTATACGTTTTGACAACACAGATGTCGATACGCGCGTCATCCGTCAAGGACTACGCCAGGATTCACACATCAGCTAAGAAGGTATTTAACCTATTATTTATTCTACTGACGTGAATACCTTTGAATCCTACTCTTATTGTGATCTTTATGTCATGGCCACAGACAGACTCGTCCCTTGCTATCTGTCGTAGAGATAGCAACTTCAGCATTGCGCTACCCGGTTTCACGTTCAATTTTACAAATTATTTTCAACTAAACTCGTTTCATAATCTTTAATCTGTCTTATTATGTGAGGATATTTAATTGAATCAAAACTTCTAATAAGTGAATAGTGGGGAAAAATTGAGAAGCTATCACGCCCAACGCTGACAACTTCAATCAGGAATAAGGCAATAGTGCAGCGAGCACATAATACATAATACATTTTGTTATGTGTTCGCTGCAATAGTGGTTACCCCGATCGACAATCTACAAACCTGACAACCATCATCATTCAAGAGCGGGTCGGCGAAAACATTTTATTTCATATTCTCAATTTGAATCTTAACTTTTAAATTCACTCATAAAAAATACTTTGAACCATTTATAGTAACTCGAATTTTTAAAAACGAACTACATTATACCTGAAAATCTCACAAATATATTTTTTGTCCTAAGCTTTAGCATTCGTAAGGTGAAGTGTGATATCACATTCAATTAAACATTTTGGTTTTATTGACAGCCAAATTGTAGCTTTTAGAGAGAATAACTATTCAGGGTGTTTCAGAACTCTCCACTAAACCTTTAAGATATCGTTTCAGAACCAAGATAAAAACTAAATAGCTCCATTTAAATTAGGTGATTTTCCAGAACATATCCTTACTATCATAAAAATTATACTAAATATAAAACTGTATGAACGGTTTTTGAGAAAAAGTACAAAAAACAAAGAGACGGCTGTGAGAAAACTAGACTTTTTATGTTTAATAGTTTTGAGAAAAAACCCATTATGGTGGCTTTGTGATTAAATGAGTACTTTTGGACGGTTTAAATGTGATATTTAGTTTTCTGTTGACCAATAAAAAGGATCTAAAATTTTAGTAGAAAATTCCAAAACATCCTATATATAATACCACCTCCCCCGTCGCAGAAGACCTGCGTACTCAGCAGGATTGCTGCTATAGGAACACTAAGAGTAGGCATTTCTACCATAAACAATTTTTATTTTTAACATTTATACCAACTTTCATCAACATCTGTCCATAAATAAAGGAGTTTGCCTATTCCCTATATAATTAACATGGGAAAAGAGTATGCAGGTTTGCTGCCATGATAAACACATAAACTATGATTTTTAAGCATAAACGGGTGGGTATCAACAACATGAAGGTAAATACCAAGTTTAATCCAAAAATATTGATTGATATGGGAAATATTAATTTTTCCTTATCCTCCATAAGATTAACATTGGAGCCCCAAAATACAACGTACTGTGTTTAGATTTTTTAATATCTCGGTAACCGTTGGAGATAGAAAAAACTTTAAGAAACTTAATTGTGTAGTTTTTTAGGTTGATTCTAGTGGTGAAAGATAAAATTTAAAATTTTATTAAGTTACATGTGAAAATTTGCAAAAAACCCATTTTTGGGTTACAAAACCCCCCCAAACTACCCCATTGACCGATATGTCTGGTTTACGAACTCGTCCGAGCAAATGTGAGAATACATGTCTCTACTAACTTTGGTCTCGATCGGACCATTATTACGAGAGTTATCGTGTTCACAGACACACACACACACACACACACACACACACACACACACACATATATATACATAAATATATAAAAATTTTAATATTGTTCTTGGTCCTTAGGCACCTAAAGAAGAAAAAATAACATGGTCCCGGGCTTAAGTCTCGCCATGAGACCTACGGTAATAGCTTCTTCCTTATGGGAAATTCGCTAAAAAGCTAAATAGGCTTTCAGATAAACTAATCTGATCTTTGATGACTCTACGAATTTATTATGTTAATGAATTCCAGACCCTAATAAAAACTAACTAGCCAAATTTAACTCTACAATACAACTATGTTTAGCATATTTATTATAACCGTTAACTAATAATTTAAAAAGAACATTTACCATTATTGAAAGTAAGCATCGGAATATTAAAAACTCTCAAAAGAGTGACATTTTATATAGACGAGACACCCCATAAAAAACTTGAGTCAATTTCGGTGATCTAGAAATATGGTTTTATGACGCATACAGATTTTATTGGTGCTTCAATATATGGAAGCGGTGTAAAAGGACATAACAATATCCTGGCGGATTTGTGGATAGAATGACACTAAAGTCATATTGCTGAGCGAAGACAAAAGTTAGGCAGGAGAATGAAATTGTTTCCTTATTTATGACCTATTCCTAAACCCATGGCCCTAGTGTCACCTGCATATATTGAAATTTATGATTTATATTTTTGATCCTTTATTGTTTCTTCTCTTATTTTAATGCAAATGCCCACGTCGTAAATATATCACTAAACGAATGTAATTTACTAATGAATATTATATAAAAGTGTAATTAACCCTTTTAGAAGTCTGGATTTTTTGGAGTTTGGATTTCTCCAGTTTGGAAATTTTGAACAAGTGAATTAAATATTTTACAAAAGCCTATTTATTCAATATAAACAAGCAGTAACCATGATGACACCTGTAACTTTAGAATATTTGCACAGAATCTCTTATTAGGGTAGAAATCCAGGACTATACAGTCTTGGTGGAAATTACCGAAACTAGTACAGAATAGCAAATGACCAGCAAAATTCAAATTGAAATTTAAATCCAAAATCTTTATAGCACATATCGTTTACAGTATGTAAATAAAATAGGTCCTATTGTCAATAGTATATAGTACAATACTATACAATATATCATAAGATAAATATATGGCCAAAAATACATATAAGTAAAATTAAATACATACATACACATGTACATATCAAGGTGACAAAACATCAGGGTTATTACTACAGTAAATCGTCATTGAAGAACTCAATACTATGTATCGAGCTAGAGGTATCTAACCTGGTTCTTAAATAGGTTTAAAGAAAGAAGTCTAAAAGATGAAAATGACCTTCTTCTAATTTAGATCATCTATACGCTGGCTATCCATATAAACTTTTATTTAGTGTACTGTAGTTATTTTGTGTAAAAGTGTAATCATGAAAAAAGACACTGATCAATTTGTCAACTTGTAGAATGTAGAGGCACGTCAGTGGAAGAATGTTGAGTTTCGAAAAACTGTTTACAGCTGCTATTTTATATTACGTATGGGTATATTGCTAGATTTCTGTGCCCTAAAACACACATTGAATCTGATGAAATTCCCCAAATAATTATTTCAATTCATTAAAACTGAACGAGCCTAAGAAAATATGCAGTCAAACAAACTTCCAGGGAAACTATTTTTGCCAATATGTTGATTCTAATTTAGCCAAGCTAAATGACACTTGACTACCAACGAGGTATACAAACTGCTACATATCTGGCCGAATATCTTGTCAGTTGTCTTTTCTTGTATCGGTTGTTTACAGTTCAGACAATCAGAGTGGAGTGAAAGTCGCTATTTTAGCAAATGGAGTGTTTTACCCAGGCCTATTGCCTATTCCCCTCAAATACCATTTTTAACCCCGCGTTGAAGTTACAATACAAATGCACCTAAAAGTAGATGTTAAGCTATTTATCAAAATAATTTTTCGAATAAAACCATTTGTAAATATGTTCTACTCAATAAATAATAATTAAAAGGCTGCTTTAGTAAATAGTTGGCTAAAACTTCAAATGACGTCCATATTCGTTTCACACTAATTGACCTAAAACGTCACATGATGTACATAGTAAAAATTTGTATTTTTAACGCACTCGTGAAAAAAAACATTAGTAAAAGTGAACATAATAGAACAATTAGTGAATTAGTGAAGTAGCATAATAGGGAACATTTAAATCCGCCGCCAACAGTTTAAATAAAGTATATTAATGGATTAACGATAGAAAGTTCTGAGACTTTATTGATGGCAAAAGAAAAAATGTTTGAATTACAGGGATTGTTTAGGGAGTGAAATTTCAGTAGAAAATGACACTACTAATATTATTTTTAAATCGTCAAAGTGGCAAAAAGTTGCTTTCTTTTCCCCATCTCAAGAACTATAATTTACAATTTATTTACCTCCTACGTGTGCCTCTAGTTCTTGATGGTTAGCTTTTTTTATATTTCGCCAAGAGTGTGGCATCATCAAAAGACACTTTTAATCACCAATATAACCCAAATTACAGAACACTATTTACCATCATTTCCAAAACCATCACCAAAATAGAAACTATTTACAAACAACATTCATAATTATATTTAAATATTTGTACATAAATTTCTACAATTTAGATTTTATCAGTGATTCAATGTCTTCTGATAGTGCCCCACTCGTAGCAAAATATTAAGACAACAAAATAAACCAAGAAGATTGAAGACTAAATGTACAAATAGCAAGTAAAAAATCTGTGAAAATTGTATTAATTATTTATGTCTGGTGGTGTACAGCATTTAAAAAGAGAGATTTACGTTAGAAGGTTTGTTAATTTAAAATCGTGATTTAGGGCTACCTTCGACTAGTTAGTGGTCAAGTTTAAATCGTCGAAATCTATGTTTGAGTTCATTTAAGAATTATAAGGTAGATTTACCCTGTAGAATAGTGTAGCGCAAGGTTTGAACATGTAATATTCTCATCACATAGAACAAAAGTTATGTTGTACAACGTATCGAGGTTAACCAATATTGGGGAGGGTAGGATGGACGTTGAAGGGGTTAACCACTACTGCGTAACCATGATGTTGGTGTGTGTTTCCCCAGAGTAAGATTACAGATATCATTATGAATTTTATACAATATAAAGTAATACCCGAAAATTTATTTGTTGTTATACCTACTGTACACATAAACCTGTCTTCGTAGAGGTGCTCAGCAAATAGTGTCCATTTGAGTTATTCTCTAAATTTGTTGCCAAATATTGTTCTCTATGAAATATACAGGGTCGTCATTAAATTCGGGGACAAACTTCGAGGGAGATACTACTCATTAGAATAAACAAACAAATTCCCATAAACATATGTCGAAAAATCCTTCGTTTAGGCGCTAGCCGCCATTTTGTATTTTATACGAAAAACGTTGTTTATCAAGAACTATTTGAGATACAGAAACCAAACTTTGTGCACATATTTATCGGCCAAACAGAAGTATATTCTCAAAGTATCATTTAATTTGCTTTTATATTTTCAAAATGGCGGCAGTTAAAAATCTTTTAATTTAAATTTTTATTTTTATTTTTTTAAATAACAGGTATTTAGCACCGAATTTAAATAAACCTATTATGTAAATCCTGTACAAACAAGCAAACCCAGATTATCATATTTCAAACTACGCGTTCGACACAAAGTTTAACCTGCATTTTCATCCACCAGTAAGTGACAGCTGTAAAAAATGTAATGATTTCGAAGTTACAAGGAACTCCACCATCTGAACAAACTCCTATGCAAGAACTCCACTAACGGTAAGCAGAATCAGCTAGAGTGGGAATGAAACAAGACGCCAATAAAGGAAAGACCCATTAAATTATGTTATAGTACTAATACGTTTTGACCTAATGAAGACTTTGCCAACACCTATTTAAGCGGTACTGTATTCTACAAACGAATACTGTGGACCTATAATTTTGGAATACATAACCTGTCTTCCGATGCAGCATACGTTTATGTCTGGAATAAATCTGTCTCTTCAAGGTATCCTAAGGAGATAGGTTCTTGTATTCTAGATTTTCTAGAAAGATATGTTTAGAACCTCTAAACCTATCATGTATAGTAATGATCAATGTTGGGACCAAAATAAAAAAATCAAGATGGCTGCTCTGTGTGACTATTTCGTCATAAACCCCAAATACTTCTGCAAAGGAATTGAGCATAAATTCCTTATCTCAGGTCATACATACTTGGCGTATGACCAAGACTTTAGTCTAATTGAAAAACCACAAAAGTATCATCCAGTAGTCTTTTACCTGATGATTGGAATCTTGATACTGTTGTGGCTAGAAAACCTGAATTTGTGATGATGAAAATGGTCAAAGAAGATTATTTTCTTTAAATCTTTGGGGAAACAACAAAAACACGAAAACACAAAAAATAAAAACTACAATCAATAATAAATAGGTGGAAGTATTGGAGAAAGTTGAGTGGTTAAAAATCTAACGGCTCCATTTTGAAGAAAATAAACCGCTAAGGTTTTTTATAAATACTCTATCAACGAGCATGTTCCTTTTTACCCTCTTGATGTAATAAAGAGGATGACTACAAAGGTCAACAAATCGGACCTTCTGTACCATAAAAGGGTAAATAGTATTAATAATTAATAATAATATAATTAATAATATTAATAAATTATAGTAGTTTGTTCAGATGGCGGAGTTCCTTGTAGCTTTGCTTTAAAAGCGTCACAAACATAAATTATAAAAAAATTAAGCAGTAATTCTGTACCAGATTCCTGTAGATGAGAGTGACATTGAATCAGAAGGATATGATAATGTATAAAAGTAACTAGGATAATTCTTAATGGATTCCAAACTAAAATGTTGTATTAACACCTTGATTAAATAGAATGTTTTTAATAGGCCTAGTAAAAAATCTATTTACACTAACTTTCATTTGTTTGAAACTTAAATTTCAATTATTTAAGGGGTTTTTTATTGTAAGAATAAATATTTAAGTCTTTAAAAATAATGTATTCATTTAAAACCATGTGGCCCAACTCATTATGTTAAAATGTATCATTTAATTTGATTTTAGTATTATAATGGTCTAATCCACGGTTTTGTAGTAAATGAAAAAAACTTTAATAAAAATTAGTATTACATTTAAAGGGAATATGCTAAACTATGTATGAGAGGAAGATTTCTGAAATAAATAACCATAAATAAAAAATAGAAAAGATTGAATTAGAGCTCAAGGTTTGGGGTTAGTTACTGGAAAATAGCAATTTGGGGTTAGGCCACTACTATTCTTAGCGATATCAGGAAGATCTGTTAAAATTAAAAAAATAAGAGCACTACTTATGGAATTATTTAAGCTATTGTACACTTAATAACTTAAAAACAATAAAAAAATTGTACGACAGAGCAGTTTTTGCAATTTTATTCTTTCAGAAAATATAATATTTGAAAATGTGAAAAGTTAAAAAAATGGTCCAAAGAAAGTGCATCTCCTTAATATTAGGCTGTTCAGATGAGCAAATAAGTTTAACAATGGTATGTCTCTAAATGTTATACTAGGTCAACTGATACGAGTCTGTGAAATTGGAATCTTGCCAGTAGAGTGATGATATTTTGTTATGTTTTGAGATTCCAAGGAACATACACTCTCCCTCGCATGTCTCACAGTGTGGATCTGTTACCACTTTTATCAGACACCAGACTTATTGATTAGTACACAAATTAATCCAGCTTTAATAGTAGACCACAGACATTTAACATACTGATCCAAAGCTGATGGAAATATTTTAAAGTAAATCAAATGAATTAGTAATTCTTACAAACAGTAGAAGCTCTGCTAACCGACCCCTACGGGACCGAGCCATGGTCGGATAGCGTATAAGGTTGGTTAAACTGAATAATATATGAAACAGATGCAAACGATATCAAAATCAATAAACGAGATTGAAAATATACATACACATTGTTCCATAAACGTTAAAATGTAGTTATCACTCACCCAATGTTCCTTCCGATCAATCCTTTTTAAATAACACGTAGTATTATGTAATATAAACATACATTTCTATAAACTCTCACGAGCGTGAAATTCAGTAAGGAGAGCGAAAAAACAAAACTTATAGACACTGTAGTGTAAAAATCTTAGCTTGATTAGAGTAAATACATGTTGACCTCTTAAAGCCCGAGTATTTTGAGACCACTGTGAAAACCCCAGTCCGGGTATTTTTCAAACAAGTTTTATTTACATTCTGCTCTAGTGTAGGCCTGATTTCAACCACTTCTAACAAATTTTCGTCATCAATGGTATTCATAGGAACTCCATCCCTTAGAGAGCTATTGCCAGGGACAGGATGTCATAAATGTTTGTATTTTCACTAATCGGTACACTGAGTATATTTCCCCGGGCCCGGGAAGCACCAAAACATCATGAATTTGCAAATTTACTTCGCCCAAATCACGTTATCTATTTCACTGTCACATTCACTGTTCATATCATCGGGGATATTACTGAGGCCACCAACATCAAAATATTCACGTATTTCGCTATCAGTTAGTCGTCTCCGGTCCACTATGGAGCAATGTTTGCTAACACAGGCCAGACTGACTGAATCTGACTTGCAACATTTTTGTGTATTTATACTCCAGAGGCATTTTTAACGTTTTGATGGAGAACGGTCCGAACCTCGGTCTTTTCACTACCTAGCTTCGACCTGTTGTTAGGAAGAATTATTACTATTAATAGTCCAATGACGGCCAAACGGCAACTGGGCCCAGATTTGGCCCTTGCTGGATTCGATCCGGTGACTTTCAGTTTTGAAGGCGGGTATCATAAACATTACACCACCCAGTCAGTTACTTGCTACGGAATCGTGTGATTGACCTGTTTTAACATAAAAGTTTTTTTTGAACTTGAGTACTTTTTGGTACTGACTACAGTAATGAATATTTTGTTATCCTCCACAGCGGTGGGCACTGCTACATGGGAGGTGGAGTGTTTGTTGTAGTTATTTGTTGCGTTATAAATATAGTTTTTGTATTGCACATGATAAATAAGTATATCTTTTTGTAACATGATATAATTAATATCTGTAGCTTAAACTTTAAATTTTTAATTTAAATTATCAGGTTATCACTTAAAAACGAAAGAAGTTTCTCTACCTACGTCGTGTAGTTTAAAACATAGAGGCGTTGGGAAAGTCCAATAATATATTGAATGATAAATAACCAACGCCATTATGAATTTTCAAGGTTTTAGATACTGATTACCTCGTAATCACGACTATCTGGGAACTTCACCAAATCAAATACTGCTACACAGATAACAGATTACTTTTACATGTTAGTGTTGCAGCCCTAAACTACACCAAGTCTTGAATTCATTTTCACTTTCTGAAGTATCAAACATTAAGGATGAATAAAATGGAATGCTCTGTAGCATTAGTGTAATAAAAACACTATTAGTATACTTAAATTATTTTTGATCTCTAAATCAAATAAATCTCTAAATCACATTCCATGTAAACCTACGATACAATAAACACAAAACAACAAAACTATACAATAAACTAAAGCTGGAGCACTACTCAAAAGTAGACACAAAAGCTAACACATCTCCGAGTGCATACATGGTGGAAATTTTACGAAAATTATAATTGAGTAAATCCAATACTATAATACGAGCAAGGTTTGTATATATATGCACACGGAACTCGAAAATGGCACTAAGGAATTTCTTTAAATTTTGGAAATAACTAATTTCCGAGTAGAAAATAAGTTCTAGATAGGTCCAATGTCCAGGAAAATTCGTGTTTTCTTGTAATATTAAGTTTAAAATCTAAAAATTTAACATTACGCTTATGGAGAATAAAATGTAAACAATACAAACCAAAACAGCTGTTTATAACCGTTTGACAGTTACTAATTGAAGATGGTGGTGAACAATATGTGAATAGAGGTTTTGCATAAATATTTATTTTATGTATGTAATAAATGAAAAATTATCAAATTACTAAACTAATTGTAAAAAAACTAAAGGGTAACATAACTGTGCGAAATAAAAGCAGGAAAGAGTATTTCCAAAATCTTCCATGTTTTGATAGAAAACGTATTCATTGTATTGTTTGAAGCCACTGTAACAAACCAATTAATATGTGTAAATTAAATTTCTCTTTTGCTTTTCAATTCTCATTCCGTTTATATCAAAATAAGTTGGTCACAGGCTAATAATAACTGTATGGATAGTTAAATAGTAAATGATCGGCTAAAACAATTGAGATTGGCTAAAATACCTTAACCGGCGTTGCTCATTTGGCAAATGCCGTGGTCCAGCAGTAGGGTGTTGGCCTCGTAACACGAAGGTCGCGTGTTCAAACCCCATCAGGGGCAATACTTTTTGTTCAGTGCTATATTAATTATGGTGTATTAAATCAGTTTTATTTAAACCACATAAATGTTTTCATTGAGTAATACATGTGTTTTAATTTTTCTAATTAATTTTTATAATACATGTATTATTCTAAACGAGCAAAGCTCGGTCACCAGGTACTACTTGTTATAACAGGATTCAAATGATCGAAACCCGTGTAATAATCATCTGCCTCCGAATAAAGCGTTCCTATTGGCCGATGATGGTTCAGTTCCAGCCAGACGATTACTTGTGCCAAAAGCAATTTCAAACAAATATAAAATTAAATTGTCTTTGCTTGTACAGTGCTCAAGTAGCCGAGTAGTGTAGTATAGTGTCTTAGTACTGAGTAATCGCCAAGGTTTCATGATTACTTTGTACGCGATAATTTTCATTTCAAGTATTCGTTACTTTTGTCGGTGTCAAAAGATTACAAAATACTGATTAACAAAGTAACAACACATCACTAATCGACGGGGGTTCGATACGCTGCTCATTTAAGAGAGCTTCCACTGCATTTGGGATTAGTTATTTCCTTAAACCAAAAATGTTGAATAATAAAAAATTTTATTTTAAGATTAAACACTGTGCAAAATACTGTGAGATATTTTGAGATATACTATATCTCATAGATATACTATGAGATTCTGGATAAGAAAATAAAGGGGAAATTGTAGATTTTCAGGAGGCCCCGACGGTATTCCTCAGCACGTAATATTTGCTTGTTAGGTCCACAACTTGTAATATTATTTTTAATAACGTTTCCTTGGGTAAATATATATTTGTACTCTTTCCCCAGGGTTACAGATACAACTAATTAAAGTACTGTTAAATGAAAAGAAACTGTTTCCAACATGGATCATCATTATTCACTTAAATACATTTTTTTAGATTCATAACAGTGCTGGTTATTAATCATACATATTATCTTACTAGACTTTTTCGCCGTATTGTGTGTTTTAACCACACAACATTACTGGAGTTGGAGAAACTCTTCCCTTTTTCAAGCTTAGAATTAACATATATTTATATTTACCAATATTTTAGTCAGTCTAATTAAAAATTATTCAGTAAAAATTTCATTTGTAAGAATGATAAAAAATACAAAACCTTTGTCATGCATAAAATATTATGTACATAAAATACTATATTAATTTTAATTATTTCTCAACTACTTACACAATTGTAGAACCAGATGCCAGATCTTAAGTCAGTTAGTCATTACATTTATTAGTTACATTTTGAAAGATATTTTAAATAATAATCAATGAATAAATTGGACTAAGAATATTTTGCTCCTAATTAATTTATGGCGTACAATTAGAAGTAGGCCTACATTAAAGTAGTAACAGTCACTATGCTTGGTTCTGCCGATCCTTTCCTATACAAAGTTATCAAATAGCTAATCCATCTTCAGTAAATAGGTTTTTAGCGAATTTCCCATAGGGAAGTAGCTATTACCGTTGGTCTCATGGCAAGAGTTAAGCCCGGGACCATGTTATTTTTTCTTCTTTAGGTGCCCAGAGACCAAAAACAATAGTCGTTAAAATTTATATATATATATGTAAATGTGTGTGTGTGTGTGTGTGTGTCTGTGAACACGATAACTCTCGTAAAAATGGTCTGATCAAGACCAAATTTGAGACGTGTATTCCTACAAATGCTCCTTTTGTAAAATACTATTCAAATTTTTTGCAACATATAACCCAAGTATTGCCCCGATGTATACATAATATAGAGTATAAGATCAAAAAAGTGAGTCTACTCTTTGGAGTAACTCTTACACCTAAAAAGCGATCTTTGTTCTCCTTTTGTAAAACGATATTCCATTTGTTTAAGACTTTTAACCCAAGGAGTATCCCGATGTAAACATAATATAGTGTGCTAGAAAAAAATAATTGTCTCCACTATTAGGAGTATCCGACATCACTGCCGGTAAATCAGTTTGTAGCTTTCTACCTGTTAATCGCTAACACGTCCGATAGGTTGCGTTTGCATGCATCTTTCAGACAAGAATTTATATAAAAGCTAATTAATAATATAAATTGCAAAGACAAATAATATTACATTTTGACTTGAAGAGGCATCTAATAGATGTTATTGACTTACGTTATACTTTACAAATAAAAAACAATACATGTTCAAATATTTAGCTCTATAATTCAGAAGGTGATACTGGGATATAATAGTGTTGATCACATTGTTTTTTTACTTTAAAATATAAATCACGACATAGATGAGGTTCATTCGTACCTCAAATTTAGGTATATTTAATTTCAAACTTATTAACAATATAATAAAACTACGAAAAACAATTGTTATTAACCTTAAAATTATGAACATAGAGTAATTTAAGAAGCCCATTAGAAAATCTCGTTATATACCATCAAAACATTAATTTAAAAGCGCGGATAAGCCTTTTGTGGATAAAAAAATTTTTATGCTCACCAATAAAAATACATTATTTTACATAATTCTACTTGTGGATTTTCATCAATCTATTCAACTTAAAACTACAAACACGAAAATCACCAGTTTGGGGATGGTTACAGACGAAAAAGGGGTGAAAAAACTGATGACAAGTGATTGGTTCTCGCAGGAAAGTTGTATCTGAGTGGTTGTACATATACAATAGCGTTGCAAATGCCTGACGGGAGGACCGATGCTGCTAGGTGTCGTGAGAGGGGCCCCCTCCATCCCGTACAAACATGCGTAATATCCCCTACATAATATAGCTTGTAAGACATGTGACTCAACTCTTAGGAGTAACACTTACACCTCAGCAGCGGACTTTGTTCTCCTTTTGTAAAATAATATTCCAATTTTTTACGACGTTTAACCCAAGAAATATTCCAATGTATACATATTATAGTGTGCAAGAGAAACATAATTGACTCCACTCTTAGGAGTAACTCAGCAGTGATCTTAGTTCTCCTTTTGTAAAATAATATTCTAAATTATTTAGCAATGTTTAACGCAAGGACTGTCCCGATGTATACATAATATAGTGTGCAAGAGCAAAATAATTGACTCCACTCTTAGGAGTGACCCTTCTACATCAGAAGCGATTTTTGTTCTCCTTTCGTAAAATAATTTCTTAATATTCTTGAACGACGATTAATCGAAGGATTGTGCCAATCATTATTGCTTGGCGTCCTTGCTATTGTGGTAATTTTGCAATTTTTTCTATTCACAGTATATTGAGTATAAGTATATAAGTATATTTTGTTTACAAAGATATGTAGTATGAGACAGTATAAAACAAGGTAAAAGCCAAAGGTAAAAAAGTTCTATACAATTCATTTTCTTAAGTGTAAATATGTATTACTTCATACAATTGTTTTTATCGAGTTATAAAATAGATTCCGGAAATTTTATAATGAGCCAAGTGATATACATATAAATATTGAAAATTACATAGTTATAAAAATGTTCTAAAATTGTTGTATTAGCTTATTTACTCATTGAAATGGTGAGTTTCAGTAAAAAGTTATCACGTATTACTTTTTACACGTGTTAACGTTACTGTCTACAGGGTCGGCAAACTAACACCTCAAATCTAAAAGATTTAAAAACAATTTTCTAACCTGTCTACATGGCAATGTAATTATATGGCATGTTTCATTACACGAATATAAAGTAAACTCGTCATCTTATTTAAATCCTGCCCTCTGTTTATTGATTTGAGGAAAATTGTGAATTTGGCAATTTTATCGAATGACTTTAAACTGTAAAATGTTAACAACCCGGCCTTGTCTTTGAGTCTCCGTGACGAGCGGACGTGTTTGGTTTCTTTTGTGTGTAATGGTTGGTGAATGGTTTGTTTGTAAGTTTTTTGACTGCTTTAAATTTTCATGTTTTCAGCTTTATACCGGTTTGGTCCGGATTATATGTTAATTAATTGTGCTATGTTTTAGATATTAGTTCACCTGAGGACGGGATCAGATTCCAGATCCCGAAATGTCGTGAAACTTTGTTTTTACATAAAATCGTGATGGAAAATGTCCGCAATAAAAATCTAAACAATAAAATAAACTTTTTCCTCTTTCACTGACCTACCCTGGTGGGAAACATATTAGGTTAATAAAGTAAGTAAAACTATATAGGGGGTCTCGAAAATTCTTAACTTGTTATGTTTAATCATTTCTAACAAGTACAATACATACAGTAAATAATGTTCTGTTTTTACGATATCGACTTCATTTAGCAGATATCCGCCAATCTGCTTATATAGACTTGCTAGATGACCCAGTTTGACCGGGACAGTCTCGGTATTTGCACGAGATCCAGGTGTCCCGGTCGTTTGCTATCATTTCCCGCAAAAATAAAAATTTTATAACGCGACTAAAACAGATAAATAATTTGTAATAATCAAATTTTCCAAATTACAAAAACTACGACAAAGTACAAACACAAAGTTAATGCGTTGTATGATTTAAATGACATTTATACTAACGAATTAGATACTGCCATTTTGCATAAAATTTACAAAAAACATTGTATTATCAACTAGACGTAACAGAAGAATTTCAAGTTTCGTCCTGCATCGCCCCATTATAATATTCTACGAGAGTGAAAGTCTAATCCTAAGTATTTCCGCCCCCGTCAGAGGGCCTACTTTGACATGTCCAAGATACGCTAGTGACTAGTACAGTACCGTAGATTTTTAAAAATAAATAATTTTAAAATGTATAAGCTAGTATTATTTAAATGAATGTTAACTCTTAGCTTTACCCTGCAATGTTCCAAGTGAGGACTCACACACCCCCCTTGCACACTGGGGGAATTCCATACCCACCAGGCCTCTCGGTGTCCTGGATAGGCATTTGGTAATCTGGAAAGCCTGCAGCTAATTATAATAGATTTAAAAAAATTAACTGAATTCAATTCATTTTATTATATTTCATCAATTGTATATATACGAAGAGAGTAAAAAAATATATGGAATGATTTCTCCGCAAGACTCAAAGTGCGGAGAACATTGCAGAAGTTCAGGGAGCACGCTTACTCTTAACTAGGCTTAGGAAAATATAGTCTATATAGATATCACCAGATCATCTTCATAAGTTTAAGTCAGATTGCTGGTCAGAACAATAAAAGGATTTTGAAAAATTATCCAATTCAAGAATATAACAAGGCCCTAGGCTGAGCAGCCATCTCTCAAGCACCCGTTTGTAGCCGGTAACACTGCCACCCTCTTTTGATTGAATTTTAGTTGGTAAATTTCTATAGATTTGATGAGTAAAATGTGTCAGGTAAATCTGGTTTAAACTGAATTATGGGAATGGCAACACCAAAGTTCAATTTGTTTTAGTTTTAAAGTTATGGGTAGCTAGGTTGAAGATTGACGTATGACGTTTATGTAAATTATAAATATTGAATATAAAGTTGTCTTGGGTTTAATACAGAATTAATGAATGTAAAAGGTGCAGAGAGTATCCTAACTTTTACCAAATAATAGTTTTAATATTTGATCTCTGAGTGACAGCAAGGTGTTCTAAGTCTGAGAAGGAGGCACTTCCCCAAACCAAAAACTATAATTCCTTAGCGGAACAGACTGGACGTAGGTATAATAAACACTCCTGAAGTAATTAACAGTTAAGACCAATTAAGTTTCCGACAGATATAAATATTTTCCTCTGCTTTTTCTTGATTTAATGAACATGCGGTTCCCATATCGATTTATGTTCTATCCTCTTTCCTAGTCCAAGATATTTGAACTGAGCCACCAGTTCGATTACAATAAAGCTACAAACACCAGACCGTGCTTGGCCACAGGAGTAGATCCCTCTAACCAGGAACTGAGTCAATTCAAAAATAGATAGGCTACTGTACATAGATAAAAGAGTTTGCCTCTTCTCTATATGATTGACATCGGAAAAGATAATGCAGGTTAACTGTCATGATAAACACATACTATGATTTTTAAGCATAAATGGATGAATCTCGACTACATGAAGTTAAATATCAAGGTTCGTTCAAAAATATGCATTGTGAAATATAAATAGTTCCACTATTGGATATAGAGCAAAACTTTATGAACTAAAATGTGTAGTTTTTAATCTCAGTCTAATGGTGAAAGATAAAATTAAAACATTATTTTAATTACATATGAAAACACAAAAAACTATTTTTTGTACAAAATCCCCCTAAACTATCCGTTCCGATTGACCGATACGTCTGGATTATGAACTCGTTCGAGCAAATATAGTAATACACGTCTCTACCAAATTTGGCCCCAAATCAAATAATATAGGTAGGGATATCTGTTGAACGAAGCAACAACTAAAAATGTTTAACAATAGTTTCGATTATTACCTGTAAAATTTGGTTAGGGGTTTTTAGGAAACTCTGTATATCCGTCTTATATTTAAAATATATTCATTAATATACCCAGTTCTGGTGTCTTTATCAACAAATAGACAAATTATTACTGGAGTATTACTAGAGATTATTAAACAAATTTATCTCGATACAGTTGATACAGTTGAGATCATTATGCTTGTTTTAATCGAAGGTATAATATAACAAAACATTATACAAATGTTTTATTAGCGTGTTTTATTAGAAGTATAATTTTATAGGGTATTTGAAGGTTATGCGTGGTTAAAACAAACATATATTGAATATTTGTTCGCCTTCAGTTTTGTATAATTGTTCTTAAGAGAAGTTTAAATCAAAATAATCAACGAGATCTCCCGGCAATGGAGGTTGCAGCTCACTATCAGTTAATTTCCAACAATCCCACCAGGTTGCGTTTGAATGTACTTTTCAGACAGGCGATTGCATAAATTGCTGCTAATTAATGAAATAAATAGCGTATGACATACAGATTAATACATTTTATCTTGACTAGGTTTAAAATATAGTTTATTGACTAGTACTACGTTTATGGTACCGTACACTTAATGAATAAAAACCAATATATTTGTTATAATTAAACTCTAAAATTTATAAGGTGGAAAAGTAAGGTAGTAATTCGAGAACATTGTGTTGGTTACATTATTTTTTTGTAAATGCGAGTTGAATAGCATGTAGTGATTAATTTAAAAGCCTTTATTAGCCTTTTGTGGGACAAAATATATTTCTATATACCTACAAAAATTATTACTATGAAAGATAACACGTGTGTAATCTCATTAATCTATAGAACTAAGAGTTAGAAACACGTAAATCACCAATTTGGGTGTGGTTTCAGCCGCGGAAGGGGTGAAAAACGGGCGAAAAGTGGTTGTTTCTTGCGGGAGAATTGTGATTGGCACGTCATACATATAGAGTTGCGTTGCAGATGTCTGACGGGGGGACCGATGCTGCTAGGTGTCGAGAGAAGGGCCCTTCTCGCATAATACACACTCTACGTAATATTCAAGCATAATACTTACTCTACATAGTATTCAAGCATAATACACGCTCTACGTATTATTCACACCACAGCATTCTCCTTTTGTATTTTAATTACTCAATTTTACTTTTATTAACAGGAGTTATAAAAAACTATCTAGATCCCAATAAGATAACCTGTCTATGTCCCCAAAAGGATAATCATGTTTGTAATAATAAGTTTTTAAATTACATTTTAATAAACGTTATGGAATTTTGTGATAGTTTTACTAAGGATTACAGTTTTTTTATTTACCTAAGGGAGGAAGTATGGCGGTCTACTGATACCTTTTCTTTCTTTTTTAGCGAATTTCCCTGAGGGAAGAAGCTATTACCGTAGGTCTCATGGCAAGACTTAAGCCCGGCACCATGTTATTTTTTGTGTTTAGGTGCAGAAATTTGGTAGAGACGTGTATTCCTAGATTTGTTTGGACGAGTTCGTAAACCAGACATATCGGTCAATTGGAAAGGTTAGTCTAGGGGGGTTTTGTACTCAAAAATCGGGTTTTTTGCGTTCTTCATATGTAATTTTATCTTTCACCATTAAAATTAGCTTAAAAAACTACACAATTTAGTTCCTTAAAGTTTTTCTCTATCTCCAACGGTTACCGAGATAATAACAAATCTAAACACAGTACGTTGTATTTTGGGGTTCCAAAGTTAATCTTATGGAGGTTAAAGAAAAACTAATATTTCACTTATCAATCAATATTTTTAGATTAAACTTTATATTTAGCTTTGCATAGTTGAAATCTATCCATTTATGCTTAAAAATCATTGTTTATGTGTTTATCATGGCAGCTAACCTGCATACTCTTTTCCCATGTTGATCATATAGAGAATAGGCAAACTCCTTTATTTATGGACAGATGTTAATGAAATTTGGTATAAATGGTAAAAATAAAAATTTTTTATGATAGAAATGTCTATTTTCAATGTTCATCACAGCAGCAAGCCTGCATACTCTCTCCCATGTTAATCTTAAGGAGAATAGGCAAATAACTCATATTAATCGACAGATATTGATAAAACTTGTCATATATCATTATTATTATTATATTATTGATTTGGAAATTCGCTGAGTATGCAGGTCTGCTGCGACGGGGGTATTTCTCACGAGTGATAGACTGAGACTATCCCCACACCCAGATGGATAGTCTTTGTGGGGATATTTCCTAACTTTTTTCAAATGGCTTACATAATTAATAATTAATTATTGTAATACAATTAATTGTCATGGGAAATAAATAAATAAAAAATAAAACTTTTTGGTACAGTCCTTATAAAATATATGAGAAATGTGAATATTGAAAAAAATTATAACAAATGCTAAAACATTTTTACCTGGACTAGGTTAAAAAATTCATTAATTTTGTTTTAGTATCAATTTTATCTCTTATTTTGATTGTTAGCACAGATTTTTAAACCTTTTTTGTTTTATTTTCTTCTTGTTATTGTTACATTACAGTTGATTATTATTGATGTTCTATTTGTATGTATTTATACTACTGTATATCTATAGATATTGTTGTTAGATTTTCTGATCTCAGGCTTCAAATACAGATCAAATATTTAGAATTGATTAACGTTTTATTTGATTATCAAACAGTTAAAAAAGTAAAAGTCTGACAAAATAATGAAAGAAATGATTATGAATCAGCTATAAATTAACAAACGGGCACGGGACTTCCTTCCTCGCCTATGTGAAATATATAAATGTACGGTAAATCTATATCAGAAACAACAAAAGCTAAATCTAAACGTTTTTAATAGAAATATATAAAAATCCCCTACATTTGTTATACAAATATCTCAAAAAAATTCTTGTTAGATCAAGAAAAATAATGAAAATGAACTAAATTGTTATACAAATCATATATTTAAAAAATTAACTTTTAATAAGGTGAAATGGAAATGATACCACTTTTAATAAATACACTAACCTCCACACACATACAATTTCAGTACTCCACAGTTTTAAGTTTGTGATATAAATGTTTCTGATTAAAATTAAAAGAAACAAATTTTTTGGGGAACAAGATTTGTAATAGCAGCCCTGCCAATCCTAGTAACGTGCAATGTTTGTGAGTAAAATTTTGAAATAAATCTGAACAGAACAACCTATATATTTTGAAAATAAATTAGAGTGTATAGGCTACTAACCTGTCGTCAATCAACCCTTGAGTATTTTATTATAAATTACCATGGCCTCAGGGTTTGACAACAGGTTAGTAGCCTATATTGTATATTGTAGTAAATTAATCCATCCAGAAGTAAATATAAAGTATTATAAATAAACTGGTGAAAAAGGTAAAAATAAAAATACACATTTCAAACCATAAAATTGCTATACCAAATTTTTTGAAAAAAAAAATCGTTGCGCTCCCCTTAAGTAGTAATGAAATGAAATGAAAAATCGTTTTTTTATCCAGGCAAAGTTAGGGCCACTTGGCCCTTCTTACACTTAACCTGGTCATTGTAGTAATGGCATGTGTGGGAATTAGGTCTAGAAAATAAATAAATAAAAATTTTGACTGGAACGTAGATGAAAGTCAGACAGCAGATGGAATGGGTGTGGTGATGGCAGTGTTGCGAAGAGGGGTCCTAAATATATTATACACCGCCCTCAACAGCCTGTTCTCTAATTTAGCTGAGGTCATTCCTTACTCTTCACTTATTTCAGGGTTTATTACACTAACCGTTTTGACGTTAGTGTAGTTGAGAGTTTTTAAGTGAATACAACACGTACCCAATTTATACAAATATAAGAAAGACTAAGAATAATAATTATTTATTTTATCTTTTTTACATATATAGATAAAATGATAGTAACAAGAACACACATTTTGTGAATGATTATTTCATTTAAATTTACGTTTGTAATCTCACATAGGTGACTATATAGAAAAAACAAACAAAAAAAACACGCACGGTCTACATAATCAAAGGTAGACTCATAACCTGTTGGAGGCCCCCTCTATAAACTTCACAAGGCTACAAAATTGTTCAATGAGTTGCTTAAAGAGTGTTAGAAAATTTGGTATACTTCATTTTCATGTGTAAAATATTGTTGAACTCTATTGTGTTACTAGAAGATTTTAGTTGCTTTGTTGAATCTACAGAACGCCTAACCCCTAAAAAATGCTTTGTCGAATATAAAACTGTAATAATATAAAATTCGCTTATTTGAATGTTTTCTCGTCCTCTGTCTTTTCTCGTAGCAGGATTTGAATAAATTGTACAGTAATTTCATTCGTCCAAAACAATTAAATATGGTCTGACGATTCCTATGGCTGTTTCTGGATAGATGTATAACCCAATAATAATGGTTTACTTTTAATTTTAAAATCCGTCCTTAAAAAATCTGCAAGAAATACCTTTTATAAGTTAAAATTATATAAAATAATCATGGTTTATTTTGAAATAAAATCACCTGATGAATCAAAGTAAACTGTGAATTAAATATCAGTTAAAATATTCAATTATTGAAACAATAAGCTCAAAGTACATTGAATGATCACTCTTGTAGCATATATGAATGCAAATCTGACTGAGAAGTAGTATTAATATGTATATATTCAGTTATCTTAACGTCGCAGGAGCGTGAAATGAGTGGGACGAATATTTCATCAGCATTTCGCTGAGGAGCTACGAGGATAAAATCCACTAACAGAGCATACTATATTCGTTTTAATACATTTTTATTCTTATTAATTATTATTGTCATTAAATTTTAAATGGCAATCCAAAAACGTATTTTAAGCCAAGTATTAATTAGAAATAAGTGTAATAGGTATGGAGCAATGTGTTGGTGATACGTTCATTGGACACGAACGTTCATAGGCCAACGGCATTTAAGACAACTACAGTTACTTGGGATGCAAAATACTTTTGCCCCTAATTTGCAAACTGGTCTAGTTATAAAGATGGTATTAGTGAATAAACGTAGTATTTAACATTTTGGACGTTAATATCACACCCACTGACCATAGCTCATAATTATCCACACCTTCAAGTATCTGGTTTACATGACACGCCACCATCCCAGTCTACAATTGTTAAGTGTTCGGTATATTTCTTTAATAACAGTGGTTTGAATGTAAATAACAAAGTGATATGATTTAAAAATCAAAGTTTTATCTTGATTGGAACGATTCAAATTGACAGGTACATGATGTCACTGTGGAAAGTTCACTCCCTCCTAACCACTGATTCGGTGATCTGTCGAAACTCTCAGTTTGGTTTCATCCTGTCACTTGTGTCAGATTGTAAAGCCCATTACTTTTTATACGCATTTTCTTAATTTCTTAACATCTCCCTTTCTTGATTTACATAGTCTCAATTGCCAACATTATGTAATCTTCCAAGGTTTTTTAATATTAATACGTTAACGTGTAAAGTAGGAAAGTATGTGCAAGAAATACGTACTATTGTTTGAAGCAGTTATAAGAGGATTATTTTTAATCACATTAAAAATCTCAATGTAAAATTACAGTAGTTAAACACAATATTGAACTATCAATAGATCAGTATCAACCAGCAATAATAATTTTCAGGTTTCTATACATTTTGCCAGAGGCAGCCAAGTAATGACGAAATACTTTTAGCCAATGTCCAGCCCATTGATACACACCAACTAAAAGATTAAAAGCATTTTCTAGACTTAATAATTAATTAATAACCATGCATTTTACATCAACAAAGGTCTATTTACGTTAAATGATCTTTTATAATATCTTCATTTGATAAAGGAACACGGATAAACACAATTTTTTATATGGATGAATTATTCTCAAAACCCATAGGAACATTATATGGGTATTTTTCAACACTACTAAAACATTCAATCAATCCAATTTCTTTGTTTGAAATTCATTTTTGGTGGATTGATGTTGTTTAGATTTTTATTGCATACATTTTACATCACGAAATATCGTGATTTAAAAAAGCGATAACAAATGTTTTATAACATTTTGTTTTATTATATTTTGTAATTATATTTACATAATAATGTAAACCAAAATAATGTGTTTTTTGCCCTGTAAAGTTAACTTTGTACTGCAATTTTTCATGTATACTAGGAAGGATTTGTTATTGAATTATAAATAATAATAAATAAATCTGTTAAACATATTTCACCTGGAGTTAAGGTTTTAGCTGCGGCCATTTTGTTTCCGGTTCCGGTGGGACAGGGCCACTCCTTTCAGTTGTCTTTGAGTCTCCGTGACGAGCGGACGTGTTTGGTTGCTTATGTGTGTAATGTTTAGTGAATGGTTTGTTTGTAAGTTTTTTTACTGATTTTAAATTTTATGTTTTCAGCTTTATACCGGTTTGGTCCGGATTATATGTTAATTGTACTATGTTTTAGATATTAGTTCACCTGAGGACGGGATCAGATTCCAGATCCCGAAACGTCGTGAAACTTTGTTTTACACTGCACTCGGTAATAAAAGTAGAAAATCATGCTAAAACCGTGCCTCATACTCCAATTTCCTGAAGCCTCACAAGCAGCGAATCATGACCTCCCATGTCAAAGGCCTTACGCAAACCAAAGACACCCACCACAGACATTCAATTAATCTAGGTCATTGATAATGAAATTTATTGGAGAAAACATAGCATCAACGGTAGACTTCCCTCTCAGAAAACCAAGCTGACCAAAATACAGAATGCTATGATTATCTTTTAAATAAATCAGCTTGTTCAAAACTGCTTTCTTGATGGTTTGGAAAAGATTTTGCTATTGGTCTATAATTGTCAAACTTTTCCCTCTTCTCTAATGAATGGACTGGAGTTGTAACTGAGAGCTTAAAGCGCTCTGAAAATAGATCGGAATAAAAAAAACCTATTGATAATATTAGCAAGAGGACTTGCTAGATGGCAAGCACAGAACTTGAAGAGTTTTGAGGCTGCATTATCGAATTTGGATGCCACTTTTAGCTGGAGTGAATCAATCGAATCAATGACTTCCTTCACATCAACAGGCCTCAGAGAGAAGGTTTTCAGAATGGAGTAGCAATACCTTGTGGTTTCTCTCATATGGTTCAACAACCATATGTTTTTATTTTATATTTGTTTTATATCCGGAATAAAAGGAGTAGTTTTCTTGCTGGATGACGTGATTATAACAGTGACGGATGACGCAGAACATTAAACATCCCTAAAAGAGGTTTTAAAACGTATAAAAGAAAATGGATTTTGTTTAAATAAAACTTAATATCACTTTATGAAGGATAATGTTTATTATTTGGGTCCTACCATTTCCAAAGAGGGAGTTTCCACAAATCCAGACAAAATTAAATCCATCGTGGATATGCCTGAGCCTCAAAACATAAAGCCATTTCTATCAGACTTTTCTGATAGAACATTTCTGGGAAGTATGTGTTGCATAGAGAGCACAATCGTGCTACTCCCCAAAACAACCACAAAGGAAGTTTCTTGTACCTTGACCGCTCTACAAGGCACCTTGGATACGTTACATGTGGTTTTCACCGGTCCATTTCTCAGTAAAACCTTTCTGTTAGTGGTTGACGCTTTTTCAGATAGGGCTGTTAAGCAAATATTAAGCAGCTCAAACTCCTAACATGCCGCTATGAGTTACCCAAAACTATTGTTTTAGATAATGTTGTTTCACTGGTTAGGGTTTCTTATCTTTTTACAAACCGTTTTATACAGAACATGTGATTAGCTCCATAAGCCACCCATTACAAATGGCCAAGTTGAAAGATATGTAGGAACCATGAAGGGTGCCTTAAAAAGCTTCAATAAGAAGGTTCTCCAAAAGGAATAGAAGCTGGTTTTAACAACTTCCTATTCAAATATAGATTAACACGCCACATAGCCACAGGTGTATTACCAGCAGAAATTTTCCTGGGTATAAAGCTGAGAAATAAATTGGATTTAATAAAAACCAGAAATCGTCCAGATGGGAAGAGGAAACAAACCTGAAGGAAGAAGGTTGCCGGTTCAAATGCCAATATAGGGGTTGTCCTAACCCCTTTATTGGTCCGAGACGAGGAATGGAAAGGTTATTTAGAGGGATGGAAAAATAATGAAAGGTAAGGAATAAATACTGGCAAGTTGAGAATGGGGGCCCTGTAGTTAAAAAACAAGCAGACCAGTTAAGGAACAGAACTGTGAATTGCTAGCCAGTTCAGCGGAAAGGTGTAATATTGTTTAACAATCATATGTTTTTATTTTATATTTGTTTCATTGATTTTGTTCATTCATTTTTAGGTTATGTTTTATGCATTGTGATCTTAACTAAATTTTATATTAAAAGGTTTACAATTCACGTTGTTTTCAGTTTATTAAAGTTTAAATTTATTAATTATTTGGTTTATCTGACGCTCCTATTTTAGATTTGAATCAATGATAATTTGAGATGACCAATAGCTAATGATAACTATTGATGAAAACCACAAGTGTTGTTAATCTCTACCACGTTAAATTTTGCCAACTCAGCAAATGCTACTTCATGGCCCTGAGAAGAATGTTCCCGCACGGTAGATCATCACTTTTAATAACGATTACGAATTCACGAAACAAAATTGAGTCTAACCTAAACATCCATTCTCAAGCGCACTGAGCCAATGGTCAACAAATATTGCTTAATCAGAGGGTGGTAAGGGAGGGGGATTGGAAAGGCCAGGGTAAATCGGTTTGGTTATCAGAGTTGGGCCTGGTAAAATAAACGCGCATGTAATGATGGTTAATGTTTGGAATTTTTTCGTGAAAATCGGCTACAGCTTTATTTCTTACTTACAAGTTATTTTTTCATCTTTTTGCATTCTACAGCATTTTTGACAACATACTAATAGGAAAAAGTAATAATTATAAACCCCTTCATCAGATATTCATTCCTATAACACCAGGAACGAAAAAATATTCAAAACCATCACAGATTAAAATTTTATGAAATACTTTTCATACGTCGGATTTAAATATTTTAATTTAAGTACAAAGTAGAGAAACCTGTTCCAGGGAATATAAAGACCTTTATATTAAAAGTTTTTAAGTTTAATTTTGAATTTATTTCCTCCCTTATCATCTTTAGCATGAGTTACCAATTTTTTGTAACTCACGCTGGAAATAATAAGAATATAAGGTTTCTAAATTAAACTTAAAAAATTGTTATTAGAAGGGTCTTTATATTTCCTGGAAGAGTTTTTCTCTAATTTATCTTGATTATTGTATTAGGTGTAATAGGTGATGCTGTGATCAAATAGCAAATAGGTTATAGCAAGACACTATGGTTTCACTATGATAGATTAAGACAATACTTAAATGTATATGGTTGTATAACCTATGAGTATATATACTGATTAATTGATTGACTGGTTTACCAAGCCAAAATTAGCTGTATTGTTGATCGCCACCATCAATAACGAATTTAGATTAACCTTCAAACTTCAAGTACCTGGCCTAGAGAGTCATCTCTCTCTCAAAACACAAAACCATCACCAAAACCACAGTCTAGCTAAAAATTATATGCACATAACATTACATACATAAACACACTTTTTTGTACACATAAAAAGGTTTACACATACAAATTATTTGAAAACAATTTATTTCTGCACTTGGATCATATGGACCATTATAACGTATTTCACTGAGCATTGCAGTTCTAAAGCTTTAGTTATAACTTTCTCTCAAATATAAATTTTTATTAGTTTTTTAACACTTACGCTGTCTGAAGTATAATTTCTACGCGTATGAAAAGGTAACCTACGCACACACCATAGTAAATTTAATACCCAAAACACAACTAAATCTTTGTTAATGCACTATTTTGATTAAAATAATTCAATATTTATAAACAAAGATTACCTTTCAAATTATCAAAACTTTGCAACTCATGTGTGATTACAGGTAACATTAGTCAAACTTTGTAACACAAATGTAACATATACTAATATTTCTAAAAAACGTAATTGAATCTTTATATCTCAAATGTGATTACAGGTTATATTAATTAATCTTTGTATCACAAACGTGATTAAAGGAAACATAAAGCAATCTCTGTGACACAAATTTGATTATAGGTAACATGATTCAATCTGTTTAACAAACATGATTACCTGTAACAACAATCAATATTTGTAAGACAAATGTACTTAGAGGTGACATGAATCAATATTTTTAAACAAACATTATTACCTGTAATGTAAATCAGTTTTTATGCCACAAATACGATTACAGATTACATCATGATACACTCTATGTAACAAAAATGTGATTACAAGAAACATTAATCAATCTCTGTGACACAAATTTGATTATAGGTAACATGATTCAATCTGTTTAACAAACATGATTACCTGTAACAACAATCAATATTTGTAAGACAAATGTACTTAGAGGTGACATGAATCAATATTTTTAAACAAACATTATTACCTGTAATGTAAATCAGTTTTTATGCCACAAATACGATTATAGATTACATCATGATACACTCTATGTAACAAAAATGTGATTACAAGAAACATTAATCAATCTCTGTGACACAAATTTGATTATAGGTAACATGATTCAATCTGTTTAACAAACATGATTGCCTGTAGCAAAAATTAATATTTGTAATATAAATGTGATTACAGTTAATATGATTACAGGTACTTATTTAATCTTTGTAAACAAGTACGATTTCTCTTTGATGTTACAAGTAATATTATTTAAAGTAAGAACCAGTACTAAGTAAGAGTAAGTAAATGGTAAGTAAGAGAGAGGGGGCGGTTTTGTGCTACAGCATACGAGTTGCACAGCACAATGGGTACAATAGTTTCATTGTTAAAGAATAATTCATCTCTCATCATGATTTCGAGCATCATAGTGTTATTTACGACACAAAAAAGAGAAGAAATTTAAGTTCATTTCACGAATAAGCTCATATGGTTTTTTTTATTAAGATATATGCATAATGATGAACAAAACTGCACGTCAAATAAATCGTATGAATTATTTATTTTAACAAAACAATTAATTAATGAAACCTAATGATATCTCAAAGTTTGTCAAGATACTATGTCATATTTACCAGGAAAATATTTTTCTCCCAATATATCATGCTACAAACGAAATTTTATCGTAGTATTATTATAAATATAGAAAATAAATATATTTTTGTACTCCTTCAAAAAATTGTATATACAATCATAAAATTAACTAGAAAAAGCTGTGCAATAAGTTATTAGAATCAAAACATATAAATAATTAGTTAAAACAATTTATCATCTATTTATATATAAATTTCAATCTTTCCCCTATAAGATTGACATTGGAACTCCAAAACAAAAAAAACTGTGTTCACTAGTTTCTATATCACAGAAATCACTTAACATACAACGAAGATTGACAATGTTTGTAAAGAGACATGATTACCTATAACAAAAACCAATATTTGTAACACATACATATTTTACTGTTTACCTTACTGTCGACATACTTTACTGTTTATTTTTTGAGATGATTCCAATCATAAAAATAAAAATTACTACTAACATACCAGTTAAGTTTCTGCTATTTAAGTTACTGGTCTAACACGGAAAACACAAAAACAAATCGTGTTTTGTTGCTTTTATACGCTATACATTTATCCATTTGTACAAACCAGTTTTCTAAACATTTTTTACACCCTGGATTTCGTGACTTCAAAAAATTTCAAAGCTTCGACAGTTTGAAAAAACAGGTGTCAAAAATCCTTAACATCGTAATTTACTTTTGATAGTAGTTTGTGTAGGGTTTTCCGAATTGAATATTTCATTATTAATTCCAATAATCTCACTCCAATTCCTAAATTTCGTTACCTGTCTTTGTATTGAGTTATTGTATTAGAGGTCTTTCTGTTTGGTATAGGTTCTTATTAAAGTTTGTTAAACCAGTTGCTTAACAAACTGATGTTCCTGCTTGATGTTTCTTATGTGCGTAATTGCTAGTAATGATTGCTTGTGAGTCTTTTTGTGCTTTAATCTTTTTTCTTTTCAGCTTTATACTGAGTTAGTCCAGATAATGTATTAATTGTGTTTTGTTTTGGACACTAGTTTGCCTGACCTCGGGATAAGATTCCATGTCCCAAAACGTGAATTTTAAAGAAAATAAATGCAAAGAAACCACTTTGTTTGTTCTTGTGTTTGAACTTGTTAAATCCTTTTAGAGAGCTTGTTAGAACTAGAGTTCTGTTTGTCTTAAATTTTAATTTTGAAATATATTGTTTTTGTATTTAACTGTGTTTTAATTTGTTTTCTTATGTAGGGCCTATATTAGAAGATAATTGGTTAATATGGTTTATTGTTATTTATTTTTGTTTGGATTTATATACTAAACGTTATATATTTTACTTCAGTAGCTAATACTGTCACCTTAAAAATATAAATATTTAAATTTGACCAAAGCCTCCAAGAAGGATATGTCTTGGAGGAATAAAGCTCTCTGTCAAAGATCAGTCTTGGCATGATAATAATGTGATATACCCGTCGTCCCCTGTGTACATTAGCATTGTTATGCCCGAAGTCTTGAAACACTATGATAAGTGTGTTTATTTGTAAGTGTAATATAGAGAAATAAAATTATTCTTAATTTTCTTGCCAGAAGATAAAGTACCCGCTTATTAAATATTTATAGCTATTTTTAACACAATTTGTCTATGTAATTGTCCATCATCCACATTGGATATTGTGCATTTCTCAATTATTATAGGTTACTAAGACGTCGCAGATGCGTTGCTAATAAAATGCAAAATTAATGTTTATCTCGGGGAGGGTTGGTAGGGGGGGGGTGGGTGCCATTCAAGTCGCAGGTGTCGAGCCCAGGAGGGTGTGTCCCCGCGCATGTCCCGTGGACCCGGTAGGATCAGTACGTGTCTATCTCCCCACGAGTCGGGGTCTGTCCTTCGCGAGTGCGTGGCCGTCGGAGTACTGACTGGACATCCGTTGATTCAGGTCAGTATTATGAACAAATAATACTAACGCACTCTAATACCATTTAAAAATACTAACTTATAAATAAACAATTTGTTACATCGATTCGTGGAGTCTTAAAAAAACTACTATAAAGGGATGAGCTCTTAGAGTTGAGAGAAACAGAATCGGTAAGGTGAGTAGGGTACACGTCAAGGTATGAGTATTCAATGTTAGGGCTGAAATGGGTTTGAAATATTGACTTATTTTCTAGATAAATTAAACGTAATTTTTATACTCTTTTTGGTTATTTCCGGTAATAATGTTTAAGGTATATATCTAAATATGTATTATGAAATATTTTATGTGTCCCAACAGAAAAATATTAACCTTCCAAAAAGTGTAAAGAATTTTTTTACCTTTGGAAACCCTGTTCAACCATGTAGATTGACGATGATAAATTTAAACAGTAAAGTAAAAATGGCCCACAGTAGGAACAATTTTCATTGTAAACTCTATGATGTAATTCATTGAAATGCACATCTCTATAATGAATGGAAAGCAATTTCCTCGAAAATAGAAATGGCCCAATTTGAGATCCATAATTGTAATCTTTGCTATTCTTAATAATGCAAAATTTTCGTAAATACTGATCTGAAAAAGTTATTACTCTGTGTTTCATGTGAATAAACATACAAACAAGGATACATATAACCATATAATCAAATAATAGTTATTCAAACCCGTTTTCAGACAAATCAAGCAAAGGTTATCCCCAAATTTATACTATAAATAATAAAGTAAAAACCTTTTTGAGTTGTTTGCGGATTTAGAAATAATATCGTACCATCCACACTTTGTTTATTTCTCAAAGACATCCCAAAATCAACTTTAATGATTTATGGATTTCATTGTGGTGAAATATCACACATAAACAAATCTAGCTCAGTATCTAAAGACAGAATCGTAGATAATTTTGGCACTATCTCTTTAAAGATATCGACTATTTCATACAGTTTTGATGCGGTTACTTAAGTGTGTAGAACAAAGGATAGTAATTGTATCAATTATTAGTTTAAAAAAACGCACAAAGTAACCAACTGGAAGAAACCAATCGGCATTACTTCAAGATTGAACATTCGTCAATGGATAGTGGCAAATGGGTCCAGTAACTTTTGTGAAATGAAATAGAAAGATTAAAGCTCAAAGTTATTATATATTGGAGATTTTTATAACTTCAATAAAGGCGTTATGCGTTTCTCGTTCCGTGTGCGTGTTTTTCGTTTTGATGTAACAACTTGAAATGACGAAAGTTTTCTCAAGTTCTTAACAATCATGCAACTTACGTCTGATGTACAACAAAATGTTGGACAAAATATGAACCATATTTAAAACTTAATAAAACAATAGTATACGCTATGCGTCATAGTATTATAATTTTGTTCGAAAGAGTTTAGAAGAATGCAGAAAATTTATCTAGCCTGCATTCATCTAAATTACTTTTTGGCCATAGATATCACAAAAAAGATATACAAACACTCACTTTTGGCACAAAATAAGTCCAAATAATAGTCAAAATATTGAATAAATGTAGTTATTACTCTACAATGACAATTGATAAATGTACGTCAAAATTGCTACTAATATGGGTTCTACAAGATCACTTGAAAACGGAAGGAGTTTCTCTACCTCTGGAATCGTATAGTTAAAAATACAGACGTGTTGGAAAAGTCCGATAAGATAATATTAGTAATTAATAACCAAACGTTATAAAGTTAAACATACAAACGCGGTGAAAAACTCAAATAAGATAATATTAATAATTACTAACTAAAGCTATTAAGCTTTCTAAAAATTATATATCTAAAGTTGTATGAACTACTGGGGCTAACTATAGAGGTAAATATTCTTCGTTGCGTTCTATTTACGCGATTCTAAACTATAGAAGTATATTTGCGTATATGGTAAGAAATAATTTGTGTCTTATGTAAAAAAACAATATATTAAGAAAACACACATTTTGAGCAGTAGAAAGTATTATAAAAAATATAATTAGTTATATTAGTTAGTATTATAAACATAATTAGTTTAAAATAAAAATTAAACAAAAATTTAATCCAAAGCGATTTATTATACATAAACAAACATATATCTTTTTTGAAAAACTGTCCTGATAAAAAAATTGTAATTGTCATAATTTTTTAAAATCCATCATATGAGACAGATATTTTGAACCAGCGATATTTATAAAACAATATTAACTATTAAGATATTAAAAAAATATAACGATAATAATACTGACTTAAAAAAGCCATTCAACAAGATACCTAAATACGAAATAGTATAAGAACTGGTTCCAACTAAGAAAATACCTTCGAAATAATGAAACAAGGAATGCAGTCTATAAAGTTATAAAAAATTCAATAAATAAAGTAAACCAAAAATGTAGAGGTTTAAATATTTAAAAATAATGATAAACCTGGTTTTATTTAGGGCCACAAAAAAGGTTCTAAATGATTTAAAAAGTTTTAGACTAAAAGAAATCTATGGACACAAATAACTATAGACTATATACAATATAGTATAAATGGCTATGACATGTAGTGGACATACGTAATTAATAAACCAAATTATACAGAACAAACAAATACTTCACTCGCCCCTGGCCCGCGTTCTAGTTGACGGCAGAATCGCTCGTAGTAATATATAGTAACAAATACTTCACTCGCCCCTGGCCCGCGTTCTAGTTGACGGCAGAATCGCTCGTAGTAATATATAGTAACAAATACTTCACTCGCCCCTGGCCCGCGTTCTAGTTGACGGCAGAATCGCTCGTAGTAATATATAGTAACAAATACTTCACTCGCCCCTGGCCCGCGTTCTAGTTGACGGCAGAATCGCTCGTAGTAATATATAGTAACAAATACTTCACTCGCCCCTGGCCCGCGTTCTAGTTGACGGCAGAATCGCTCGTAGTAATATATAGTAACAAATACTTCACTCGCCCCTGGCCCGCGTTCTAGTTGACGGCAGAATCGCTCGTAGTAATATATAGTAACAAATACTTCACTCGCCCCTGGCCCGCGTTCTAGTTGACGGCAGAATCTCTCGTAGTAATATATAGTAACAAATACTTCACTCGCCCCTGGCCCGCGTTCTAGTTGACGGCAGAATCGCTCGTAGTAATATATAGTAACAAATACTTCACTCGCCCCTGGCCCGCGTTCTAGTTGACGGCAGAATCTCTCGTAGTAATATATAGTAACAAATACTTCACTCGCCCCTGGCCCGCGTTCTAGTTGACGGCAGAATCTCTCGTAGTAATATATAGTAACAAATACTTCACTCGCCCCTGGCCCGCGTTCTAGTTGACGGCAGAATCGCTCGTAGTAATAGTCATTTGGTATATAGAATTCGCATATAATGAATTATTACAGCATCATAGGGTTATTATATTTGTTTGTGAAAATTTGAAACATAAGAACAGATGTATAGATGAACTGGAAATATTACATTGATTTTTATTTATAAGCCTCCTGAATTGGTGGATATATTGAATAACAGGTTACTAACCTTATACTCCGTGAATCCAATTCTTTCCTGTCAACAACAACTTTGTGACCCGGGTTTCAAACAATATATATGAATATTTTCTTTAGACATATCTATGATCTATGCTATTTCCCAGGGGGAAGTAAATACAAACTTTCTTAGTTTGCAAATTATTTATTGGTAGGGTGGGGTATTAGCATGTGAAATTTCAAACATTTATATACTAAAATAATGTAGCACTGTAACCAAATGACCAATAAATACTCAATTTTCATAAAAGAAACGCTATTTTAGGTTAAGGGGGCAAAACATGAAAAAATTTTAAGACACCAAAGTTCGATAAATAATTCAAAATACTAATTTATTAATTTTTTTTTAAATTTGGTTTAATAGTAGTGGTCAAATTATACATAACCTTTATAATTTTCGCAGAAAATTTAAAACATATTTTTTACATTTAACTGCCCATAACTTTTGAACCATAATTTTTATATGCATGCAAGTGATATCATATTACTTTGCACTATAAACTACTAAATTGCAATCAAAGTTGTTGGATTGGTTTCTGAGAAAGTTGGATTTTTCAAGTTTTTAAGGGTTTTAGAGGTGAACTACCCTTAAAATAACAAATTCAAACAAATGAAAAAAACACTTAGAGATACGGTAAATATGTACATACGGACCAAACTCCATATAAATCGGATCAACGGGGTAGGATTTGGTTCTGTACATATCCGACATAAACACGGACGTTAAGGCAAAACCCACTTTTATGGATTCAAGGGATTCAAAACGGATATATTCACTCTTAATTCAAGTTCAAAAACTTTGATGAAAATAATACTTTCTCCATATACTTTATATGAGAGGGAATTAAAGTGAAAATACCATCTCCAAATAAGTATATGAGGGAGAAAGTAAAAAAACCATGAATAAATTGACTGTCCTGTAACAAGTATCTTTAAGAGTGCAAAGCTTATAATTTTAGTCAAACTCCTATTTCCTTTACTGTTACTTTTTCCATTCGTTGTTATTAACAACGAACTTTGTTAGGTTAAACAAGAGAAATAAAACCAACCTAACTTTTGCAAGGACGGAATTGCAAACGTTGTGATATGCAAAATCAGTGGTCTCATGTCTTTTGTGAGTTTTAAATTTGCCAAGCTCTTAAAGTTGTTTTTTTAAGAATGTCTGTTTGAAAAAAATTAAATGCCTGTAGCTTAGTCAATCTTTCCAATAACCTAGTGGAATTTCAAAAATTCTGCTATGATACCAATCTCTTATTTCTCATGTTAAACAGATAAGGCCCCTTTCTATTTCACAGGTCACAAAAGGTAAAATGGCTATTTTTAAACAATATGGTTCTATCCATACTTTATTCTAGGGATTGTTGGCCTTTTGAGAACGGAATATTCATGGCCACTCCAACCAAAGTATGAGCATATCTATAATTTTATAACCACAACTCAACTGAATTAAAACGTAAAAATTTTATTACGCATTTTAACCAAATAAAATTATGTATTTCAATTAAATTAAACTTATTTATACTATTAAAGTAAATTTTGCCATAAAACTGAAAAACTTTTTGAAAACCAAACATATGGATAGTTTGAAAGGGAGCGAGTTAGTTTCATGAAAATTGATTGAGTAAACAAAATTGTGTGATTACGGGGATTACAAAACTGATTACCAAAAGTAAAACAAATATTTTGGTTTTTTAAATTTTCATATTTATTTCTTAAATGACCCTGAAAATCACATTATTTAGGTATAATGGAAGTAATAGTAATTGTAAACAATCTGAAATGCGTTGGCCAATTTTAAAATATACTTATTTAGGTCAAAATTATTATAAGCACCATAGGTAGTAAATTAATCTATTTTCGAATAATCTATTAACGTGTTATTAAATAAGCAACTAAAACTTAATAACTGATTAAATTACTAGTCTCAACTTTAAAATTGTTTGATTTACAACTCCTAACAATACAATGTTACTTTAACATGTTACTTCAAGTACTATCAACAGGTATCAAGCTACTACCAGACACTTTTTAAAAGTAGCTGCTTTATATAGTTTTAAAATGGAAACTCCAGAAAAATACTTATTTAAAAAAAATGAAAAGATATTCTGATAGTATTCTAAATCAAACGAGTTCTAATTAATTGAATTGGCCCACAAATAAAGGGAAATTACTTATTTTACCGATACCAGGTATACTCAACTGTCAAAGTTAGTTGAAATAGCATTGCGTTTTTAGCATCGTTGAGATCCTAAATTCAACAATGTTTTTTTGTTTCTCTAAACATACTGGAATTTTAAAATGCTTTCAAGAGAAACCATTCTCCTTAAGATTTGCGGTAATCCTGGGAATCGTACTCGTGACCTCTTAAACCGAAGTTGAAGACGTTAATTGTAAATTAGCAGGATGCCCAAAGTAAAATTAAATTATTTATTCACTATGTTACTAAGTAAGCTGAACGATTCTTGGTCCAAATTTCAAAAATGTATAATATGGAAATAAATTGATATTCGTAGATTCTCTATGTTTAAAATGTGTATTTGAGTATGCTTTTTGGTAAAAAAGTTCATTGAGATATCTTTATGGTTGAGAAGAAACGTGTACTTGAAACCATACAACCTAACATAGGCATCCGACTAATTTAATATAATTTGTAATTGATCATTTAAAAAACACATACAGGCAGATAGAAACACTTTAGAAACTATGTTTACAGGAACATCTCTACTCATTTTGAACTAAATAAGCATATTTTAAAGTTTGGGAACGCACTTATCGCACACTCTATATATTTTGGTTGAAATAAAGTCACTAATGAAATCAATTCCAATGTTCATTTTGCAGGCTAGGGCCGTTCGCAAATACCCTGGATAATGCAAGGGAATATGTAAACTTAGCGCCAAATAATTAACTGCTCTTCCAATTATCCGATGTGTCGCGTTGGTTTCTATAACGGAATACTGTCTAATTGATCAATTCCATATAGAAATCCATAAGTGTTGATTATCCGAACTAATTGGGACCATGGGTTGTTTGGATAGTTTAATAGTTTGGATAATTCAATAATTTAGATATTTCAATATCTCAGATAGCTCAATAGTTCGGATATTTCAATAGTTAGGTTAGTTCAAGAATTTTAATATTTGAATAGCTCGGATAGTTAAATAGTTCGACAGTTCAATAGTTCGGATAGATTTACAGTTTGGATAATGCAACTGAAAAAAACCTTTAATATTGCAATTCTTTAATTATATATGTGAAAACTAATTGAACTTAGACTTTTAGTTAGGAATAAAAATAATCATTTTTTTGCCAATTTTAATCACATAGGTACATTACACAGAGTCACTAAATTTACTTCGTAACACAAATATACCACAGTATAATTTTCTAAATTATTGAATTGATGATTACATAGGTAGTAACAATAACATAAATATACGTACAATAAAGAAGGAGATATATAAAGGTCACTGGACCAGGCCACTCTGTACCTAACACTGTACTTTATGTCGTTGTAAGCTCGTACATTTTAGAAATGATATAACATACTGATAAATTGAATTGATGATTACATAGGTAGTAACAATAACATAAATATACGTACAATAAAGAAGGAGATATATAAAGGTCACTGGACCAGGCCACTCTGTACCTAAAACTGTACTTTATGTCGTTGTAAGCTCGTACATTTTAGAAATGATATAACATACTGATAAATTGAATTGATGATTACATAGGTAGTAACAATAACATAAATATACGTACAATAAAGAAGGAGATATATAAAGGTCACTGGACCAGGCCACTCTGTACCTAAAACTGTACTTTATGTCGTTGTAAGCTCGTAAATTTTAGAAATGATATAACATATTGATAAATTGAATTGATGATTACATAGGTAGTAACAATAACATAAATATACGTACAATAAAGAAGGAGATATATAAAGGTCACTGGACCAGGCCACTCTGTACCTAACACTGTACTTTATGTCGTTGTAAGCTCGTAAATTTTAGAAATGATATAACATATTGATAAATTGAATTGATGATTACATAGGTAGTAACAATAACATAAATATACGTACAATAAAGAAGGAGATATATAAAGGTCACTGGACCAGGCCACGCTGTACCTAAAACTGTACTTTATGTCGTTGTAAGCTTGTACATTTTAGAAATGATATAACATACTGATGAATTGAATTGATGATTACATAGGTAGTAACAATAACATAAATATACGTACAATAAAGAAGGAGATATATAAAGGTCACTGGACCAGGCCACTCTGTACCTAAAACTGTACTTTATGTCGTTGTAAGCTCGTACATTTTAGAAATGATATAACATACTGATAAATTGAATTGATGATTAAATACGTAATACAATAATAATACGATGTTTAAGTAAGGTGGTAAAGTTTGAAAACTATATTTAATTGTATACTTAAAATTAACATACTAAAAATTACGGTAAATTTCATGAAGAATTTCTAAGCTCCCCTTATAGGTAAAAGTAATCACAGATTTTGCACCAAAATTTTAATTCCAGTTAAGGGTTCAGATGGTTATAGTTCGGTTAGTTAAGTTCGGGTAATTGAATCTTCTATAATAAATTATTTGGTGTTATCTTTTCAAGTCGTACAACAAACTTATCATAGCTCGTAAATACCTTAAATACTACAAAACTATTTACTATTACTTCGTGCTACTATAAAAATTACAATTCCTACTATCGGGCTACCAATATACGGAGCCATTGTTCGTACCTTAATCACTTAGTAAAAAAAATAAAAAACGTTGTTATGTTATACACTAGCATGAGATAACAGCGTTCATTAGCATTCATTTTACGTGTTTGGGGGGGTGGTTTACAGATAAATAGCCTTTAAACGAAAAATAAAAAACTGTCCGAGATATCAAATTTTATAAAAATTAGCCAAATAGTCTTGTCTCTAGGCTTCTCTACATCACCACACAGAAATCACTCTAAAGCCACTTTTTCGATTCGGTTTCGATGGGGGGACTAAAATGGATATATCAACCAGAAACACATAAATAGATTTATGCAATCTAAATATCACAACCAAAAACTCAAAATTTGAAGGAATGATGTTAAATGTAAAATTAAAATATGCGTTCTTAGTACTGTAATACTAGTGAATTCTATACAAACCCCTTTGATAATATGAGTGTTCCCATAAAATTCTCATCAAAGTCCTCATTATCAGAAAGCCTAAAAGCTACTACTGTTAATTCGAAATAATTAATTCAATAAAAGACTTGAAACTATAATTTATTAATGGAAATATCAACTCAAACCCTATCCTACCCATGTTAGTTTTGTTAACTTTATGCTACTTTTTCTCATAAACTGTAAGAGATATCATTATAACTTTTTTCTCTTTTTAAATACACTCTCCTAAAAACCTTGACCCAGGGGTTTGGTTTTTTTATACTAGTATTTTTTCCATTTTTTCCTAAATTGTCCTTAAAAAGTTTATTTTTTAGTTTTTAACAAAAGATAAAAAAAATCTTCATAACCTGGCCAAACGCCCGGGTTAAAGTGTGCAGAGGGGTCATTCGACTACCCTCGAAGACATATTCAAATCATTACATAAAGTATGATAATATTTTGTCCATACTATATTTTCCTATTACGCGATTAAACACTATCGCCGGCTCTTGTATGATATTGCACTGGTTATGTGTACAGAATCTTCAACTTCCCATTTATCGTGCTAGTAGGTTTACAAGTATAATGATTTGAAAGCATTACAATTAAGATTTTTACAACAAAGTCGTTAAAAAGTGTATTCTGTAAGAAAAAATACGTTACAAAGAAGGAAAAACTACAATACTTAAAATTTACTCTGAAGTGAGAATAAAATAGCTAATCGTCCATATTAAAATGGTCACTAAAAATCCCTGGAGGTTAAAATATCTCTTATGGTGTACGTTTCCAAGTACGTCTGAAGGATTTTATGTTAGATCTCAAGATGCTGGAGAGGCTTTAGTCTGAGATGCGGAGTATACGTGTAAGGATTACTGTGGTAGACTGTAGTCACCGAGGGAAGACACATTTCAAAGATTATATGCCAAGGAATGCTTATTTTGTTATTTTGAGGAATAAATATGTCTGAATTAAAATCATTCAAATAAGAATAATTTTAATAGTTATTTTCACCAAGAAAACGTTAAACAAAGAATTTATAGAATGAAACGATTTGAAAAAATTTGAAAATTTGTTTGGAAAGCATTGAATAACGATTTAAAAGATATCATAATTTTTTAACCTGAACATTTTCCTTCACCATGAGCCAGCGAGGAAAACCAGTTACCGCAGTGCCGTGAGTCATGTGCCTCACGGCACCGCGGTAACCTTATCTACTTAACCTATGTTAACCTATGTTTACTGACTAGCTTATGTAAGCTAGTCAGAGGCATGGTTCACACAAGCTAGTCAAAGACGTGGTTTACGTAAGCTAGTCAGACGGGTGAGTCACATAAGCTAATCAGAGGCGTCAGTCACATAAGCTAATCAGAGGCGTCAGTCACATAAGCTAGTCAGAGGCGTCAGTCACATAAGCTAGTCAGAGGCGTGAGTCACATAAGCTAGTCAGAGGCGTCAGTTACATAAGCTAGTCAGAGGTGTCAGTCACATTAGCTAGTCATAGGCGTGAGTCACATAAGCTAGTCAGAGGCGTCAGTCACATAAGCTAGTCAGAGGCGTCAGTTACATAAGCTAGTCAGAGGCGTCAGTCACATAAGCTAGTCAGAGGCGTCAGTCACATTAGCTAGTCATAGGCGTGAGTCACATAAGCTAGTCAGAGGCATGGTTCACACTAGCTAGTCAAAGACGTGGTTTACATAAGCTAGTCAGAGGCGTGGTTTACATAAGCTAGTCAGAGGCATGGTTCACACAAGCTAGTCAAAGACGTGGTTTACATAAGCTAGTCAGAGGCGTGGTTCACAGAAGGCAATCAGAAAGATGGAATCAGAGGCATGAGTCACATAAGATAATCAGAGACGTGAGTCACATAAGCTAGCCAGAGGGGACCGCTCATGATCTGACCAGAGTTACAGCCCCTGGTTTCGGTTCAGCAACCTTTGACTTACTGGGCCATATCGTTACCCCTGAGCTAACGCTCCAGTAAAAACTGTAATTGCACTGTCTATATCGTGAAAATGCATTCGTGATCTCTTATTTTTATATATACAGGGTGTTCATTAAAGTTGGGGACAAACTTCGAGGGGTGATAGTACTCATCAAAATAAACAAAAAATTTCTAATAAACATATGTCGAAAAATCCTTCGTTTAGCCGCTAGCCGCCATTTTGTATTTTATACAAAAAACGTTATATATAAATAATTATTTAAGATACAGAAACCAAACTTCGCACACATATTTAATGGCTAAAGAAAAAAATATTCTCAAATTATCATTAAGTTTGGTTTTATATTTTCAAAATTACGGCGGTTAAAAATATTTTAATTTAAACAACAAAAAACCATTAACTTTAAGAACCGCCGCCATTTTGAAAATATAAAAGCAAACTTAATGATACTTTGAGAATATTTTTCTCTTTGATCAATAAATATGTGTGCAAATTTTGGTTTCTGTATCTTAAGTAATTCTTTATATATAAAGGTTTTTATATAAAATACAAAATGGCGGCTAGCGGCTAAACGAAGGATTTTTCGACATATGTTTATAGGAAATTTTTTGTTTATTTTGATGAGTACTATCACCCCTCGAAGTTTGTTCCCAACTTTAATGAACACCCTGTATAGTATGATTGTCAGGTGAAAAATATATATAGAATAAAATAAAACTGAAATGGGAATAGAGGTAAAATATACCATGTTTCTGCCTGAAAACGTTTATAAAATAGGTGCCTGCTCTATAGCTTTAAGCCCTAAGATATTAATAATATAAAAGAATGCATGTTTATCAAATACAAATGGACACCGCTGATAAGTTTTAAAACTTGGCGAGGCTGTGATTTTATAAATTCGGAGATATACATTAAATACTTTTTTACCTTTGAGCTCTATTTCTGAAGCATTTTAAAACTGATAATTTTTTGTTTATTAAAAATATCCAATTACTTGAGTATTCGAGTAACTAAGAGTTCAGTAATTATTCTTTATTGCGGTTTCGACTTTCTTAAATATTCCATCAGAGATAGTAAGTAGCTTAATTACAAAAGTGCTGATGTGCCTTTTTCTCAGGGGGTGTTTTAATCCCCTCTCGAGGGAGCCATATTTATGATACGGGCACCACATAAATTAATACTGTAATCAATTGCTTTAAAACGTATTTTAAAAATTTAACCAGTTTTGTACCTAGGTCAGCACCTGAGCTAATGTACCGTTTGGTTCTTGATTGGGAATTTGGAAGCCGATATATAATTAATGACTTCTACTAGACCACAGAAAAATGAAAATAATGTTGCCATACCTACATTTCGTGTACGAAGGGTATGATAGGAAGAAATGATTGGTTTATATAGGTGAGAATGGGGTCAGTCAGCTACCAAGCTACTACACAAAGTCGCGAGTTAGGTCCCCGTTTTGACGAGCCCTTGACTTCCAAGGGGTCAGTGGCAACCTTATCCTGAATAAATCAAACCTTAATCTCTAACCTCCCCAAGTGGAAGGTCTGATTGAGAACAAATTATTCTCATTCAGACCTACATCATTCATTGATGTTAACTAGGAGTTCAGCGATATGGCTGTCTGTGATTGCAGCAACATTATATAATATACTCGGTATAATATACAGATTGAGATTATGTAGGACCCCACTAGGGAATATAACACTATATAACTTGACTCAATTTTTATTAATAAGTAGTAAAAACATATAATAACTTAAGGATTAGGTAAACAATACTAGAGACTAGTCTGGGGGGCACAATAGATCTCATAGGTCGCGGTGCAATCCTTCCCCTAGATTTTATCAAGTAAGTAAGTCAAGTAGTAAACAATACTAGGGAAATAAAACAGCCTATCCAAATCTAGCCCAATTTGTAATTGATAGATGAAATCGACATTTATATTTACATCAACCTCTAAAATTTATTTAAAACTTCATAAATTTCTAAATAGTATGTAACAAACTGCTCCATTGTAACTGCTGCTGCGCTAATAATACAAAATATCTGTTCCCTCAAATCTGCTTCCTATGAAAAATATAGCACTTAATTTCCTAATATGCTTAAAACATTATATAATTATTTTTTAACTAAAATTAAGATATTTTCAATAAAAACTACATGAAAACCTCTGGAAGCCAGAGCAAATAACGGAATCTGATGTCATAATCACAAACCAAACTGCTAATTAAAACCAGCCAATTGAGCAATCTAAATTTTATTTCTAATTACTTGTTGGTTATATGGTTGCTGTAATTGGTTTCACTATATTGGTTTAAATCGGTTAATTTATAATTTTCAGGCGGTCAACTTAATTATTTTACATTTTATGTTTAACGTGAATTTTATTTGTGACTATCAATGGGATTTATTGTACTAATTGTAGAAATATTATGTTTTAAAATTACCTGCCATTTTTTGTTGATTTCAAATATTTTTCTAAAAGTATATTTATTTATTTACCTGTCAAGCCCAATTATGATTTGACATTTTAAATAAAGTTTATTTATGTGATGCAATGCCGGTGCACACGGAGAAAGAAAAATAATTAAACAACTAACAGAGCCTCTTTCCTCTGGTCATGAAAAACCATCGTAATAGATAAAAATCATACTTATAGTCAAGAAAAAAAATAGTCAAGAATCCATACTTAAATTTACGTAACAAAAATAATATATATTCTAACAAGGGAAAATTAATAACTTTTACAGAATTAAATTTTACTTGAATTTAGGTACTCTTATTGTGATTTGGCTTGTTTGGTAACAAGCCAAATCACAAAAAGAGTACCTAGATACAAGTAAAGTAAATACAAGTACGATGGTTCGTTAATATATAAAATAAATATAAATTCTTTGAAAATATATCCTATTTGCATCCCAAAGTGAAGTATTTTCTATCAAAGTAGTTTCTAAAGTGGAATGGACCTTGGGCCCGCGTTGCGAAACAAAGAAAACTTTAGTACCGAAGCGGTGTGAGTCACATAGACTAAAGAGGTGATATCAAAATACTATAAACAATGAGTCATTATCCGTGAGAAATATTATTGTCAATTAGGTATTTTAATTAAAAATTTGTTGTCAATGGAAGACTAAATCGCTAACGGTTAATAATAATACTTGTAGGCAGATTGTAGAGCAATCTTTAGAAGTCATTAACAGACACAGTCTACCCGCATACAAAACAAGGTCACACTGCCAAATCGTCAATACTCCTGTAGCCTCAATGTTTTTATCAAGGTTAACTATGAACAAACAAACAAAATGAACGGGTAAAATATAGATCACAATCAAATTGGTTTTCTTAAAACATAAATTCGAATCATTGTAGATTCATTTATTCTATATATTTAAATCACCCACTCTCTACTTTCGATTAAAATTAATGAATAACGTCTCTATTTTGGAACGATTATCAACATTAAAAATTTATTCAATATAACTCAATTCGTACAACTATTTACAATAATTACAGCCTACATTTGAACAAACTAAATACTTTTTATAATTTAAAAAACCTCTTTTAAGAGTGTTTTGTGTTTACATTTTTCAGATTAAAGTAATACAGACAAATACAGTTTTGTATTTACAGATTGCCGGGTCGGATTTGACGCTGACCACACATGATAGATCATTGATTAATGAATCTGTATGATTATAATGAATCTTATATTATCCCCTGGTCTAGATATAATTTTTAAAATTCGGAAACTGAATTGAATCTTACATCTTATTAAGTGGTTTGATTCAAATGGATGTCATTTGATTGAGGAGAAGACCAAGGCCATTTGGTGAAATAGTTTGGGTAATATTCTTCAGAAAATAGTTGTCCGATAATCTGATGGGCTGGTTGAAGGCAATTTGTTCCAAACATCTAAAGATTCTCACTGTTTCAAGCATCTAAATATTGGAAGTTTTATAATTTTATAAACAAATATCTTAATATTTTTCAATAGAATGTCTTCTATTATTCATACAACATTCGATACAAATTCTATATGGCCTATCCTATCCTCAGATTATTGAATATTATTTTGTTTCATTTTCAGCGACAATGCTAATCTGACAAAACCGATGTGCATAATAAGACTATATTCATCATTAGAGGTGGTACATAATTAATTATTAGTAATTAATAAATTTAAATATAATTAGGCCTACATTAATCCTACCATATAGACAAAAGCCATATAACAATACAATCAACAATATATTGAATTACAAATACAAATACTCGAAAACTCATCAACCAAAATAACAAATAGCAATAAGTATGTAACAATAAATAGCTCACATCAAACAAAAACATAGTTTCTGAAAAAACAAAAGATGTATTGGTAACAATAAATACAGTAGCAAAAATCAACTAATACTAATTAACTCTGGGTTATAAATAAATAAAAGGTATGAAGTAAGTGGATATGGTGGGATCTGGATGGAAAAAAGAGTTAAGGAGAAGATGACCATATATCTAATACTAGTTATGATGGAACAAAAAAGGAACAAAACTTCAGCCAAGGCAATGCATATTCGCTTGAGGTACTTTATTTGGTGGTGATTGAACAAATATCTAGTACTCAGAGAGTACTAAAGTTGAGTATGGCCAGTAACTCGGGAGAGTAAATAGTACCAGAGATAAGCTGAAATTGAAACGCCTGATTAAAAAGATCACGAAGGGCTTCAAGAAGGCTAAGGTTTAGCAATGTTATTACATTCATTACCAGCAAGGTAGCTCAAGGGTAACGCTCTGGCCCAGTAAGTCAAAGGTCGTTGGATCGAAACCAGCGACTGCTACTCCTGTCAGATCATGAGCCTAGCTAGCTGTGATTAACGTCGCTACGGTACTTCACTGTCTTTAATTCACCACACAGGCATTAGGCCCATGGTGTTGGACAGTTCAGGTTTAAAAAACATCATAAACAGGTACTTCAGAGAATAGTATTCCTAGTCTTGTGGCGATGAGTCGGAGAAATCCAGCCTAATAACATGGTAGAGGTAAAAAGGTTTCCAAACAACAGAGGCATAATCAAGAATAGGGCGTAAGAGTGATTTGTACATTGTAATTAATGAATTTATGGATAGGCTATTTCTTTTGTCACGTGTTAGCAGTCAAAGCAATCTACTAGCCCTGCCACAGACGACATCAATATGATGATCGGAGGATTGAGTTTTATTGAGATAAACTTCCAAATCCTTTACAACCTCCAGATAATACAGTTCAATGGACTGAATAATATAGTCAGTATTAATATGATTATCACCTATGTAGGAATACATTACCATGCATTTGGATGTATTGAATTGCTTAAGATTATCTCAGAACCACTTGAATATCCTTTGAAGTGAGCGCTGTAGACAGCGACATAATCCATGTTGTTAATCATAGCATTTAATTTACGCAATCAGAAATATCAGGTATTTGCTTTCAGTCACTTCACCAATGTAATTTATAAGGAGATTGAACAGGTAGGGGGACCTTGTGGGACGCCCAATTTTTACAAGGGATCTGAGCATCCTCCTGCAATCCTGACCTATGAAAACCTACCTGACAAAAAACTCTTAAACCAAGATAGTAAAGGCTCAGAGATTCCATAGGATCTCAACTTGGATATCAGGATGGAATGACTAACCATTTAAAAAGGCTTGCTACAATCTATATATGTATATATATATATATTTATAAATTGTTTCCACTTGAGAGTAATATGCAAAGGCTGATAAGATAAATTCCTCATAATGAATATGCTTTTTGAGAACACTATTTATTATTCTATTCTACGTCTTTATAATATACCTCCCTAGTATTTGAAATAAATATTAAATGATGAATTCTTTAAAAGAATTAGGTGTTTTCTCGTTGTAAGGTTGTTTACTCGGCCGTTGGGTTCCTATCAGATAGCATTAACTTATAAATGTTATTTATTTTTTATGGCAGATTTTTTGTCTCAATATTTTAACGTATTTCAAAAATTAAAATTATATTTAATCTTATAAGTATATAATATTATATTGGATTTATATAGGAATGATATAATTTATTAATAACTTTAGATGCATACAATATTTACACGTTTCAAGTAAAGAACAGTTTCTCGTTACTTGTCGTTACAGCTTTTGCCATCTCTCCACCCCCAGCCTCCACAATCTCCTGTTTGCACAATCTCTAACTTGAAGTCCCCTTGTAGCTCAAGGGTAATGCATTTCCAAGCAAGCCAAATGTGCCTGGCACAAATTTATATGGGTGGCTCCTGTCAGATATAAGCGGTTTCCTTCTGGTAGCCTATGCGACCAACGGTCGACGATACCTCAATATGATTCACCGCACAATCTCTGGACCAATCGTGATGAGCAGTAGAGCTTAGGATGCTCCCTAAATTATATTTTACCATTCACGGAGCAATGGACTGTATTACTTTTTAATTATATCGAAAATAATATCGCAATGGCGGTAAACACTGACAACGACTGTTAATTTGTTTATAAACAGTTTTAATATCTAAAGAAATTTTATTGTCACTCACGGATACTGAGTCTTCTTTCTTCATATATGATGAGACTGAGGTTGACCTAGTAGACTATGGACATGGATGAGGAGGTGGATATGATGGTGGCATCGTAGAAAACATCCTGTAGAGGCCCGACACTGCGTGATATTGAGGCGCGCACACCCGTTATACGATAATGTTCATTCGTCAATGCGAATCAGCAATAGCATAATTAGAGAAAGAGAATACATAAAGAGAAATGGAAAGAAAAAAGCTATGGAAGGCTCAAAATTGAGGTTTTCATTTAGCTAGATGGAATGTAGTACAGCAAGGAAAGGTAGATTCAGACGCACTGGCACAATTGAGTGTGACAGAGTCTGCTCAGCCCTGGATTTTGCACCGCGCTGGACTTCAAAAGATAATGCCATCTATTGTGCAGAAGGAAACACTTGCTTATTACTGGAATTAGACCTATATTATTCTATAACTAATAAATGAAATATCTTAACCCTTTGAGTGCTATAAAACGATACATCGTCGCTAATTTTTACCCCGTGAGACAAGTGGCAAGTATTGGCATCAATCGATGATTTAGTAAAACGTTGAGTTGTCGTCGTCGTCTGCCAAGCCAAAGTACTCGGGCTCAATTCCCGACCATGAGCAATCCAAATTTGGCTTACTAATGTTTGGTAGAGTTGTGGGAAGGTCCATCTTAAATAAACGGTAACCGGCTTGAGTGGAAGTTGACGGTATTTGGCTTAAATGGTATTGCAGTGGACACCTGCTTTGATTTTTAGGATTTGGTATGGTTAAACGAGGAGGGATACGTTTGAAACGGAAAGTGCTAGTCTAATGTTCTGTAATTATTCAGTTAAACTACACGACATAAAAAATTCACGGAACCGAAATGTTTAAAATACTATTAATGCTACCCTTGTTATATTTAATATGTAAACTATATTGAATAAGTATACAGATTGATTTTTTAGAAATTTCTATTTATACTGCTACAGGAAACACGCAATCTACCGCCCAATAATGTACGCTTTATGCCACCGGAACAACAGTTGGTAGCATTGCCGGCCAGTAATATTTCACTGTTTGGATGCGATTCAAGGCTGTTCCTGCAATATAATTTTGTAATTTATTTTGTCTTGATTTTAATCACGTTGTGGAAGCCAGGGTAGAATTTATCGATCAGTATTCATATTCAGGGTTACTAAGAAATCTAGCAGGTACCGGTATCTCATGTATCATGAATGAAGGGTTTCGTCTACGTGCCTTGAATTCTTTTTCCCTAGAATGATTTCTCCGAATTTACGGATTTTATTTACGTGCTGTTGATTTGGTTTCAGTAATGTAATAAACCACACGTTCTGACTGATTGTAATCCCAAAGGTGTTCTGTTGCAAGAGAGTTCTTTGAATTGGAATTCCAAATTCTATTGCAGAAGATCAATTTCATTTCATATATTATTATGTTTCATATATTGTTACATAGCCCTAGTCGTTAAGTATATAAATTTTAATATAAAAAGAAAATATATTTATTATGATTGCAATTTTAATGGACAGTAGCTCTCTTAACCAACCCCTACGCGGCCGGACAATATTTTGATAGTGACAAAGTTGAGAAAGATAAATCAAACAATACCGAATATATAAGATAAACCCTATACAACTGGTGAAATTTTAAATTTCTCCTAAACTTAACTTTTGAAATAGCAAAGATTACTAAAATAATTCTTACTAGGATCCTCCTTTATTCATTATAGATTCTTTTCAATCTTCCACATTCATTATATGGGATGATAAGGGGATGTAACATAAACAAAACTCATTTTTATAAACACTCAGATTAATGAAGCACACAGAAGAAAATGGAACTAATTTTTTTCATATTTTCTTATTTTATTGTTGCTTAGTGGGCAAGATATTGCCCACATGGTTATATTATTTGTGATAAAAACATATCATATCAGTGTCTGAAACCACACTACTCAGAAAGAAGGAAATAACTTGCAGCACTTCTGGGGGAAAAGGGGTCAAGTACATGACTGAAAATTTGTTTGTTTCTAATATATTACACAAAATCAAGTTTTGTTTCCTGATAATTAGTTATAATATTAACCTTTTTGTAAACAATAAACCAATTCTTTTGTGAATTTTTCACATTAATTAGACAATTTTGATGTAGTTAAGTACCTTTTTGAACCTACTAGGTAGCCTACTATTTAAATTTATGACATGTTGTTATTTTGTATTCTCTACGCCTTTCGGTATTTTTTGAAGTTTTGATGAGGACTTTCCTGAAGATTCCTAGCTACTTGTATTCACAAAAATCCTTAAACTGTGTTATCCCTGAAAAAACCTCTATACAACTTTTCATTCCTTGAATATCCAACCAACAACAAAAAATCTTATTTTTTATTTTATTTTATCTCTTTTAGGATAAAAACTCACCTAGATTCGGAACAAATCACAAATTGCAGTGGCAACACTGGTCGCGCAGAACATAACTGTTCGGTCACTTGGAGAGGAGGTAAGGGGGAGGGCCTTTGTGTCTCAAGCACTCTTTTCGAAACAGTCTAGAAAAACCTTCTATAAATATGTTTAAAAGGAAACCTTCATATAGTATAAAAGGTGCCTTGCACAACGACTTTGTCAAATATAAAATAATGATAGCTTTAGATTTAATTACAACTAAGATCTTAACATACAGTACATTTGCTCTGTAGACTTGTGTAATTTTGTTCAAAATAAGTAGTATCTTAAAAGTTTATTATTTGTATGAAATTAAAAGTTAAACGCAGAAAAAGATTTAGAATTGACCTATTCACTTTTGAATTTTGATTGATGAATTTATACTTGTTTTCATGTTGCTATTGAAGGTATCCTAGCTTTTGAGCAGAAAATAAGTTTTTGATTCATCACAATGTGAAGAGTTATAAATTCTATTTTAGTTTGACTAATGGGTCAAATCTTGATTGATCACAGTAGCGTTAGAATGTTGTAAACTTGTAAACTAATGTGGTAGTCAGATGAGTCGATTCACCAAATAATTCAAATAGCACAGTAGGTGAATTCTCCATATAACCTACTCACATAAAAAAGCTAATTCTCCAATAAAGCAACAATTATCTAATAAGATTAATCTCATTGTCAGTCAATTCACTAATGAGCCAGTTCGCCAAAGAAATCTCAATCGCACAGTATGCGTATTTTCCAACAAGTCAATACACCACCAAGTGAAATTAATTAGTGAACCACACAGTATATATATTATTCAACCCAGCTACTTCTCCAATAAACAAAATTGCACTGTGAGCTAATTCAGAACTAAGTCAGATTACCAAAAAGACAATTCACCAGTAACCCAATTTGTCAAAAAGGCAATTCTGTTACTATAATCAATTACCAATGCTACGTCGTAGACTAGTGGTTACTAGACAGTGTCAAAAAATTTAACCTCCCTAGCTATTTTAATATAGGATTAAAATACATTATTAATTGGTGGTGGGTGAGTTTTCCCCTACATGAATGGAATACAGTGGCATTGCCCTCAACAGGTCACCAACTGCCTCACAGTTGCTGCTTGGTTTAAATGCTTTCTGTCGAACCTTAGAAGTACATTTTAGCTCAGTAGTTTAGTAGGTGATAAAATGGGAGAATTGAGAACAAAGACATGGCTTGCCCCTAAGGCTCACATACATTATGGACATCAAGCTATCTTCATAGACAAGGAAAAGTGAACCATGGATGAATACACTTTGTGCACTAGCAAATTCCTCCCTCCCACTTCAGTAAGTTTATGTGATTAAAATGCATCATGGTAATTTTTTAATTCAAAATATTGAATAACAATTTCACAACGTAAAGAAAATTGTGGTTTGTACTACCCCTTACATTTAGCTATTTGTTGTGTGGATGTAATCTGTGATGTGGTAATATAATATCTACCGTGGTAATATAATATATGGTATATCTATGACTATGTAATATAAACTAGCAAAACACCATTCTATTATTACGCTATGCGCATTTAATGCTGTTATTATGGTGGCTTACCGGCGGCGCTCTAGGCCCGACCCTCGACCCGTGTACCTGACACTTGACCTCCGACTAAGGACATGTACTTCTGACAACTCTCTCCAGTTCCTCCTATGAAATTATCCACGATAATCAAAGCTACTAATAATTATTTTTTCACATTAAACCCTTTCAGTACTATGGACCGATATATTCTAGTTTTTGTTTTGTTATTTTATGCGACGTTTACGTATTTCCTGAAAAATCAAGTGGTAAGTAGTAGTGTCTGTCAACGATTTAGTTAACTTGTTAGTCCTCGTCATTGTCAGCCACACTGAAATCTATTTGAAAGTATAAGTATATCAAGGAGTTCACTGTTTTGCCGCTAGAACAATTTGTATCGCAATGAAGCGTCTGCTCTATAGGGCTTTGTTGGCTTATTTGGGATTGTAGTGGACAGGGATACAGAGTGTCCTATAAGTAAAAATTCAAACTCTGGAATAATGTTATATCTAAAGAGAATATCCCCGTTGCAGCAGACCTGCGTAATCAGCGAATTTACAAATCAAAAATATAATAATAATTTATGACAGGCTGGATCAAAATGTGTTGATAAACGTGAGAATTATTTGCCTATTCCCCATAAGATTAACATGGGAAAGAATGTGCAGATTTGCTGCTGTCAAGAACACTGAAAGTAGGAATTTCTACTACAAATTTTTTTTAACATTTACACCAACTTTCATCAACATCTGTCTATAAATAAAGGAGTTTGCCTATTTTCTATATGGTAACATGGGAAAAGAGTATGCAGGTTAGCTGCTATGATAAACACACCCTGACATAATTTTTGTATTTTTCCTATGTAGTTAGCTATGAGTTTATTATTTTTGAACTGTTATTATGAATTATTAAGTTTTAATTTAGTATGTCGTCAAAATAGTTGTTTTTGCCATGAAACTATAGTTGTTATATAATATCATACAATAAATATAAAATAAAAGCATTAACTAATAGCATAAAAACTTATTAACTTGCTGTTTTTTTATATAGCATGCTATTTCAAAAGCAGTTCTCATTTACTATCCTGTAATAAGACAATATTTGATTCCATCATTGCACTTTACCGTCGAGTAAAGGACGTTATTTTTTATACGTTTAGTTTATGTGTCGTAAAATTGAAGAATAAAAGTTCAAATAAAAAATATAGCGTGCTCAATTACTTAGGTTCTGAGCAATAAACAGGCTTATGTGCTGTCTTGCTTGGGGGGGGGCTCGTTGTGAGGCTAGCGGACGTTTACCACCTGTGTGACACTGGTTTGAGGCTAGTTGTAATTGTTTTCAAAACTGATTTGAATATTAAGGGTATACACAATTATCTCCACTTTTTTATTTTATATTTGTTGTATCTCTTCATGAAATTAATAGATGTATGTCAGAAAATAATATCAGTTAACAATTAATTACTTTATTTATATCTGTTTTCAGTATTTTCTTTATGTTTTAACGTTCACTTTTGTCAAATATGTTTAGCTAAACTAAAACACACTTGTTATACGATATAAAAATAGAAAATATATTAATAACAAAAAATTAACTCATTAACAAGATTATTTTCACATTCATAAACTAAGTTGTTTCACATAAAGGCAAAAGTCTCAAAGTAAGAAAGTTTATATTATAATACACTTAACGATATGCAAAATATTTTAGGGCGTTATAAAATACAAAATAAACATAATAAAAAAATTTAGGTATATTCTTTTAAATTTGATACCACCATAATACAATGATTATAGTTAAAAAATAAAAGGAAAGATTAGTGTTAACAGTATATCCAAAATACTCTGATAAAACTAGATTTATAGAAAACTATGTGAATGAGTAATAATTATGTATGCGAGGAAATTGCGTAATAATGATTACAGTTGATTAATGAACATTGATGAACATTACAAATAAACGTCGTTTATGAACGATGTATGTCGTCATTACAACGCTGTTTTACTGGCATCAAGAGCATTAATATTGACACATCCTGTGCATAAATTTTCAGTAAAATCACGACCTTGCTCCAATAATTAGATCTAACTTATGTATTATATCCATTACAATAGTGAATTTTATGAAAAACAAAATTTATTGCTATCGTTATATATTATTTTGTTTTGTTGTTCTTGTTTATATCGTCTTCATTCATTTTTGAAATTTCGATGTGTTTCTTAGTTTAGCTTCCGTATTGCTAGTCCATATTGATTGTATTTTCATTTACTTCTACATATACAGGGTGACTCACGAGGATATGTAGAAACTTTGGTAGCTAGGTAAACTTTGGATTCTACACGAAAATTAAATTTACGGAACACTTATTATTCATATGCCAGAAGATGGTTCGTAGGGTTGCCACTAGCAAAGTATTTTGCTTGGACCTTGCTACTAAAGTCGGGAAAATGAATTCCTGCATACCTGGGATGATAAATTAGGGGAAAAATTAATAGTTTCAGATATTTTTTACCATAACAAGGGGGCAAAATTTGTTTTAGGGTTTTATTTCTTAGAGGATTTTTAGACAACCCACGTAAAACCTAAAAATTGAGATTGAGAAACTAAATGTTTAGTGTAATATAATAAAATATAGACCTTACACTTTATATATTAGGTGAAAATCCGAGGGATACAATTCATTTTTTTCCACTTAATTCATCGCCCCAGAGTGTCAATAACTCTTCGTTTTAGCATATGCAAGTTTTTTCTTAGTCCCTTGAAACTCGTCAAATCGAGGTTTAACTGTACTTTACATTCCCTTCCATCTATATCTTAGAGACTTTAATATTTTTCAGGAAGATCTTAGATATTTCAAATAAACGTTCACCATAAAATATTATAGCAAGAAAAGAATTCAATTATAACATACCACCGTACAATTGATATTTTCTTTAAATATATACCTTGTACAACTGTATTAAAATTTTCAATGACCTTCTATATACAATTAAATGTGAAAAAATATTATTCCAATCACAAAGGGCTAAACAAGTACTGTTGAAAATACAAGTGTTATTTTTAAGTGAAATATTTTATACCGGTTCTAATGAAATAGTTTACGTACTTATTTTGTACTTTGTATTTTTTTTAAATACGCCCTTGTGATTTAGGATGAATATATGGAAATGAAGATGAAAAGACATTGGTATTTTAAGTGAATTATTAAAATTAACATGTATTGTAAGTAAAAATTTAAAAATATTATTTTAAATAAACTGGATCTAAGGATTAACAAATAATTACTTTGCGTTAACTGAAATAGGATTTACTTGAAAGACCCAATCTGGAACTATATATTTTCTTTAGACCTAGGTGTAAGTCAAAACACTGCCTGTCGAGAAACCCATTTAAGTCTGTAAATTAAAGTTTACAAACTTGGTTTAAGAAAATGAGCTTGGATGTCAATTTAAGTAAGTCAACACTGTTTTACCATTCAATAAAACCACTAAAGCAGTTTGGCAATAGGAAACTAGGCTATTAAAGCCTGTCAATTTGATTGGTTTCGGTGTCGACCAATTGTTGCCCTTAAGAGTAGCGTGCGCGTGGAATGCAAACGGAGTGATTGGTTGTTGGTATTATGCCCCACATTCTCATCCCAGAATTGTCTATCCGTTTTACATATTATTACAGACTAGGCTATGCAGATTGTAGCTTCATAACAACGAAAAGCTATTGGTAATTTGCGTAATTGAAACCAAGATCTTGGGAACCAAAACTCCACGCTCCAGACTAGACCAAAACCCCTCTAGACCAGACTAGACTGGGCGCTCCACCAACCCATAACACGTACAGGCTTATTGGTCATTAGTGCAATAAAAGTTATTTTGTGATAGAAAACACTCAACTAACTGAAAACCTCAAAAATCATTTTATTACTCAAATTGTCTTTGAGTTGTTAAAAATGAAATTATCTCTGTTTTTCTCAAACTTAATTTTTATTAGTCTATTATTTTAATAATACACTTAAAATCCCAATGTCTTTTCGTCTTCATTTCCATATACCCATCCTACATCACAAGGGCGTATTTCAATTAAAAATAAAAAGTACAAAATAAATACTTAAATTATTTAAATAGAACTGGTATGAAATAGTTGACTTAAAAAATAGCACTTTACAGAATATTAAATTTGTACTTTCTAAAATAGCGAAGAACTATGATGACAAAGTATGTTAAAGGATACGTGTTTACCTCAAAGTACCTACTAAATGGAATAATTTTAACTATTAAAATTAAAAAACTAATTTATTAATTTATCTTAGTATTTTTCGGTAAAATATTCTAAATAAAATAGTTTTTCTTAAAATGTCAAATAGTCTTAAAACACAACTAAATAGGTTTTAATTTAACATTTAAACATATTACTGTTACTAACATATAAACCTCAAGGTAATTGGTGAATATTTTTCGTGACAACGTATTTATAAAAATAGGCACGTGATCACTCCAGTCAGACAAAATAATTTGTTGTGTTTGAATCAGTTTTGGATTGTATAAACATTCGAAAGTTTTGTAACCGTAACAACCGATGCCCAGATGTGTGAAGCGTGTATCTGTGTGGTAGGAGGGGTTCACTGGTTTAGGGGTAGTTTCTTGGCACTTCGTTCTCCAAGGTCCTAGGTTCAAATCCCAGAAATCACAATTTCCTTTTCGCTAGAAAAACGAAAACTAGAAAATTATCGTATAAGTTATACGTGATGAGTTTTATGTACTTCGAAAAGTATATGTGGGTAAATATAAAATCATAATACAGTGTAAAGTATATGTAAAAGAATAAATACGGTTAGGTTAGTTTTTATAACTTTCGAAGAAATGATTGTTGGTAAACTGTTTGATACTATTTATTTCCAGATTTAATCACTATATTTTCCGCTTCACTTGCCGTCTCTTTTCTTTTCAATACGTATAATTCTGTTCATATGTTTGGAAGATTTTAATTTGGAACTGCATCATTTTTCTGTTATCAAAAGTTTATTGGATTTAAATTTTAAATTTGGGGTTTGAGGTGTAAACATATTTTCACTGCTAAAACTGTTAGAACGAATGTGTGATTTTCTTTCGTTATTATTAATATAATTCCAGAATTTTATCCACTGGTTTGTCATTTTTTTGGAGTATTTTTTCCGTTGTAGCTTTTACCTACGTACAGCACAGGATGCATTGAACCAATTTAAATAAGATAGTAAACAACAAAAATTGTAAAATATAACACGTGCAATAAAAACAAAAACATTTAACATTGACATTTCAACCATTTGTTTTTGGATGTGAACAACTGTAACGTCATAACAATTTGTAATAGCACACTCATCTTTTCCTTTCCACTATGGTTCCAGGTTATGGCCTAAATTGGTTTTTAGCATTACAAGGAGGGACATTATGTGGGTCTGTGGTGGAGTTTGTCGCACTGTGTATTTTACTCACGTGGACTCAAGACTTTAATATGGTGTGATATTGTGAGAACCCCCAGTGCATTTTACTTGTGCCTTAATCTTATAAAACTGTTATATAGCACGCAAAGAAAAGGCTTAACACAATAAACCCTTCCTTCACGTGACTGTGACCAAAAAATAAGCTTGTAGATTATAGAATTAAAAATATTATTTTTTAACCAGACAATTTGTAACTGGCTATGCGTTTTCTGTGAAAACATTTTAGAAGAAAGGAAAAAATAAGAAATTTATAAAGAAAAATTAATTTTTACATTTTTACTACATCTAAAAATACTATGTAATGATTTAATCTTATTTTCATTACAGACTAAAGTAACACACACATTTGAGAGTAGGTTAAAATATATTGTAGACAAGTAGAAAATTGGAACATGTCGTAGTTCCAAAAAAATCGTAATAAAAAATAGCTGAGCTACTTTATCCCCTCCCTTATCCGCCATGCTATAATAAAAATTTAGTTTGTTTGAAATGACTTATTTTTAATAAAATTGTGGTTTGAGATCCAATAATTTGTTAGATCAAAATCTCTTTTATATCTTATGAAAAATTAAGAAAGGCTCAAGTAGAGGAACTTATAAAATTTACTGTTTGTTTATTTTAATAGTCTGACTTTAATACATTGCAAACAATATACTGTACATCCCAGCTCAGTAGTAAAATTGTAATTTCAAAAAGAAGAACGAAATTTGAGTTAAACATGGCAACACCAAATACAAAATATATTATTTGTTGATTATGGAGAATGTGGTTCCAGTATCCGGAAACCGTTTCCAGTGTGTGCTGCCTCGCCGTATTTTACGATTCTTACCATCGAGTCTTTAAGATTGGATTACAGGCGTTGTATTATTAAAAATTTGTAAAACTTTATTCCTAATTTTATTTGTACTACTTTTTTAAAACTGCCTGTAATTTGTGTCGTTCAATTGAATAAAAAGTTAAAAGAAATTCTCAGTAAGCAGTAAGGGTGAAGTTTGATATTAAATTTTAGGTATTTTAAATTGGAATACAATGCCAGGATCCGGGTTTCAAATGGTGGATAAAAAAATTCAGGTTCGAAATCAATTAACTTTAATTTACAAACCACCACCATTTTGCTTTAGCTCAACCTTTTGAGATAAGGTTGCAGCATTGTTTTCTACTAATTAAGACCTCTAGTGTAATGTCCATACTGAGGTGTGCTTAGATTTTCAATTTACTCCCCTTGGACCGCCCCCTTAGTTACCTTCTGATCACCATGCATACAACAAAGTAGCTTACTTTGTCCAGTAATAATAAAAATTTGGTTCTGATAAGTTTTTCGTGTTAAATATTTTAAGTCGTCGTAAGACTTGATTGTCACCCTGAGCATATTGACTATTAAATTTTAACTTGATTAGGTTATGCAATATAAAGTAATTGTTTACAATTTATTTTATAACCTTACCTATCCATCACTATAAGCTTAGGGCTTTTGTAGCCCATTAAAATTAACGTATTGGCGTTAGTAACAGCCAGTATGTCCTAATGCCGCAACGGTACCTCCCTGTCTTTAATTCACCACACAGGCCAGGAGTTGAACAAGTTTAATAGGCTTAATGAAGGTACCCGACTGATAAAAATGTCTAAATTTCCCATTAAAACATTAGACATCTTTACATTAAAGCACCTGGTGACTGAGCTTTGCTCGGATAGAATAAGACATGTTTTTACAAGTTAATTAGCAAAATTAAAACAAATTTACTGCTCAATGAAAACATTTATGTGGTTTAAATAAAACCGATTTAATACACCATAATTAATATAGCACTGAACAAAAAGTATTGCCCCCGATGGGGTTTGAACACGAGACCTTCGTGTTACGAGGCTAACACGATTCCGCTGGATCACGGCGTCTGCCAAATGAGTGACGCCGGTTAAGGTGTTTTAGCCAACTTCAATTGTTTTAGCCGATCATTTACTGTTTAAAAATCCATACAGTTATCATTAGCCAATAGAAACAATAGAAGAAAACGTATTCATTATACATTTTCTTCCAAAACACAAAAGATTTTGGAAATAATTTTCTCTACTCTTATTTCGCACAGTTATGTTACCCTTTAGTTTTTACAAATTGCTTAGTAATTTGATAATTTTTCATTTATTATATACATAAAATAAATATTAATGCAAAACCTCTATTCACATATTGTTTGCCACCATCTTCAATCAACAACTGTCAAACGGTTATAAACAGCTGTTTTGATTTGTATTGTTTACATTTGATTCTCCATAAGCGTAATGTTAAATTTTTTAGATTTTAAACTTAATATTACAAGAAATCAAGAATTTTCCTGGACATTACACCTATCTAGAGCTTAGTTTCTACTCAGAAATTAGTTATTTCCAAAATTTAAAGAAAATCCTTAGTGCCGTTTTCGAGATCCGTGTGCAAATATATACAAACCTTGCTCGTATTATAGTATTGGATAATAAACAGCAAATTTTATACAAACACCCAACATGATTATCAAACTACAAATAGAATTGTTGGCTATAGGATACCTAACTCAGGTCTTAGTGTGACTCCCCATTTTACATTTCACATACATTATACATTTCGCTTGAGACAAACTCGGATTTTCCAGAACTTTTTATCACTTCCTTCGTTTGATTTTTCTTTTACTGTACTTATATATTTGCATCAGATTCTTTGACTATAGTTTACATTGGTAACATAAACTAAATACTTGTTTGTTTTCTAACATTTCTATTGTATTTTTAAATTTGTTGTTTTGTTATGTTTTTAGTATTCTTTAATTACGAGTATTTTATTGGGACTTTTGGAACTCTTATACTGGACACGAATTCGCAATCTTTGAATTATTTGAAATTATATATTTATATGTATATATATATATATAATTTAATTGTACATAAACGTATTTATATAATATCAACTATATAATATCGTACATATCATATAAATATTTTACTACAGAGATCTTCCACGTGCTTATTCCAATTTAAATTTAGATCTATGTTCAATCCAAGAAATTTTGTAACATTTACTACGTCTGAACGATTGTTTTCAATAGAAATATTTGGTTGGAATGAGGGAGGACCTGTTCTGCACTGCACTGAAAGACATTCATTTTGTTTTAACTGGGTTAACTAAAACAGTTAAAACATCATCAGGAAATAACATAAAAAATGACATTCAAAAGTTAATAGAAAAATATTTATATATAAATTTGTTAATATTCTAGGAGGACACACATTGCCCTACACATACGTTGTGCTGATAGTGTGTTACTGTCTACTGCTGGTCACCAGAACATAAGTGTAGTTAATTTTATTTACATTTTTTTATTTTATTCTTTGATGATGTAATAAAATTCTAAACATTTGAAAAAAGTACGTAAAAGGCCTCGTACATGTTTTAAGAACTATGAACGTAAGGTATGTAACCTTATTTTATGATATCAGTACAAAAAATTAAAATATTAATTCTAATGCTTTTTATAATAAAGGTTGTCCATTAATTGTGATATCAACACTCGAGCTATAACGATAGCTCGAGTGTTGATATCACAATTAAATTTTTTAGATTCTTATTTCAGGATTGAGGTTAAGTTGATAGTTAAACTATAAAATTATCCCTTTCAAGATAAGATTTTTTGAAGTTCAAAACATTTTAAAATAAAAATAAAACATACCTAATATCGGTAATAGAGATTTAAACAAACAAATAGTTTTTAAGCGCAAAACGTGGATATTCCAAAACTATTTAAGTAATATATTGCTTCGTAAATCTATGTTGAAAAAAAGTTACCTCGGGTTTTAGGACAACAATAAAAATAGTACGTTGCTGAAATACATCTAAAAGAATGGTTCTAATAAATGTGAAATACAATACGAAAATATCTATAATGTATATATTTTTATCATGTGTGTTTTTATTACAGAGAAGTTTATTTTCAATAAATAAAAAGCAAAATTCAATAGAGCTAAGTAACTTAAAATTGAAAATAAGTAGGTTGTGTAAGCTTCACCTAGGAATTAAGCTTACATGGACAGGTTATTTGTGTGAAGTCATTATATTGTATGTTTCTATAACGGAGACAAGAAACCAGTGATTGTGAATACTTGTGTTAAAAATATATTAAATTTTAAAATAATCTTTTATGATGATACTTTAGGTCACGATTTAAAAAAACCTAGCTAATGATAATGTAATTTGTATGTAGCTTTTGATAAACGTTACTGAATTGAAATCAAAGTTAAATTTAGGAAGGAATTTTTATCCAGAAAAAGGGCAATATAGTTTGGTAAAAATGAAAGATATTTTTTTATAAAATAATGAGAGTATTGAGAAGTCTCTTCAAGTGTGGTGGCTGTGAAGAGACTGCAAGGCCAATATCGATTACATCTTACCAATGGGAGACTCAGCAGAGCATCGTCGATGAGGCGAGTTCTATACCACAACCACAGCCACCACTACCACTAGCATTAACACTGCCACAACTACCACTAACAGTACCTTAACCCCAACCACAACCACATTCACTACCGCTACCACTATCACTATCACTATCACTACTACCACGTCTAGATTAGATTAGATTATTGAAAGAGCGATCCTTTATCCACTATAACTGCCAGTAAGTAACACAACCACTGTAACTACCACTTCCTCTACCACAACCACTACCACTGTCAGTAAGTAGCACAACTAATGTAACTACCACTGTCAGTAAGTAGCACAACCACTGTAACTACCACTGTCAGTAAGTAGCACAACCACTGTAACTACACACTGCCAGTAAGTAGCACAACCACTGTAACTACCACTGTCAGTAAGTAACACAACCACTGTAACTACACACTGCCAGTAAGTAACACAACCACTGTAACTACACACTGCCAGTAAGTAACACAACCACTGTAACTACACACTGCCAGTAAGTAACACAACCACTGTAACTACACACTGCCAGTAAGTAACACAACCACTGTAACTACACACTGCCAGTAAGTAACACAACCACTATAACTACCACTAATAATAATAACAATATCTTTATTGCCATAAAAAATTACAATACAAAATTGCATAGCAAACGTTAATAATTTAAGATGGATAAATATAAAAATAATTTACAAGCTAAAGTTAACATTCAAAATATTAATTTAATCTCTTAAGTAGGAAAGGACGTTAAAAGACGCCCCCCGGAGATCTACCTCTACCATGAGTGGGCTATAAACTCACCCACCGTGTAAAATTCACCGCGAATGAGCAGGCGTTTTGTTAGTCTTGTGAATTTGTTCCAATCTCCCTCCCGCCGTATCTCCTCAGGAAGGTGGTTCAGGAATCTAACGCCAGCTTGGGATGGAAGATTTAAAGCAGTCCTAGACCTGTTTTGTGCCATCCTGTACAATTCTCTACCCCTTGTGGGATAGTCATAAACCACTGCCAGTAAATAACACAACCACTGTACCTACCACTGCCTCTACCACAACCACTGTAACTACTACTGCCACTAAGTAACATAGACACTGTAACTTCCACTGCCTCTACTACAACAACTACCAGTGCCCGTTAGTAACACAACCACGGTAACTACCACTGCCTCTACTACAACAAATACCACTGCCAGTATGTAACAAAACCACTGTAACTACCACTACCTCTGCCACAACAACTACCACTGCCATTATGTAACAAAACCACTGTAATTACCACTGCATCTATTACAACAACTACCACTGCCATTATGTAACATAACCAATGTAACTACCACTGCCTCTACCACAACCACAGTAACTACCACTGCCACTACCACAACAATTACCAATGACAGTAAGTAGTACAACCACAGTAACTACCACTCCCTCTACCACAACAATTACCAATGACAGTAAGTAACACAACCACAGTAACTACCACTGCCCCTACCACAACAATTACTAATGACAGTAAGTAACACAACCACTGTAACTACCACTGCCTCTACCACAACAATTACCAATGACAGTTAGTAACACAACCACTGTAACTATTACAACCACTACCACAGCTAATACCACATCCACATATTCCATTATTGTTTTCATATTGTTTACAAGTGGTCTAGCTCTTTACATCATGTAATAACCATATGTTAGTTATTAAAAAAAAATTATTTATCTATCTTTTCCGAAAGATTTTAATAATTTTTCCAATGTTTATATTTAGTAATACTATGTATTTTTTGTATTCTTTTTTATGAAATTAAACCGATTCATTAATTCATATTTAATGACGGCTCAACGGACCAAATGTAAAAAATTATTTAACCAGAACAACACCTAAATACATAAAAAAATTTATATTTGCTCACTCTTGATTGCTATATAAAACGAACCAGATTTATATGAAATAATGTCGAATAAATTCAGGGATTGAATGGATGTTTTAAGATAGTCATACTGACGTACGGTTATTATAAATAAATATATCAGGCATGAAATATTTTCATTGATCCAATTTACGTTTTCCAAACGTTTCTAATTACAGTAACGTTTTAAAACTCTCATTTAATTTATTACAATATTAACACTATTATGTTGAATGTTTAATATAATGAAATGTTTATTCTATAATGTCCTGAGGTAGATTCCGTATTTGTAACTTTTGCATTAAAACCTGCATAACCATATCATTTATTTGTGATTATGCTTAATATATTTATCCGATTTGTTTGAAAGTTAGAACTAATAAAAATAAGTTTTATATAAAATAGAAAAACACTAGACCTTTACTTTATAATAATCCTAAGGCTATGCTATATACTCCATGTTTGTCCTATTTAAGTAATCCTTCCTCCTGACCAAGTTTGTGGCTTACGTTATAACGTGGCTTGGTTACACTGAAGTTGTGTAGCAGACGGCATCTTTTGAAAGACGATAGAAGCTTAGCTCGATCCAAGGCTAAATCCTCCATCTCCCAGCATGTATGGAATTATTATACCGTGGTCGGTCGAACCGTTTAGATCTTCTCACAATATTGGAAACACATGTTTCAAGACAAATATTTTTGTGCTGATTTTCGACACTTCAAAGTTGAATACTTGATTAGAAATACTTGTTTACATTATGTAAAATCTATTATTTTGCAACTAAGATTGGTGAATGAAATATATAATTTACAATACAATAGTCCTCCATCCACCCCTTACTATTTCTTGGTAACATAAAGAAAAAATGATTTAGGATATAGCCATACGAGTACATTACTAATGTACTCGTATGAATATAGCCTGGATCATTTTTTTACATGCCATTCAACATGTGTTGCTCGTACATTAAAATAGACCCATCTTTGATTAGCTTTCTGTCTCACAATATAAGCAAACATTGAAAATGTAGATATTTACTTAATATAAACTGTTGAACCAGGAATATTCACAATTTTTATTTTTTATTTGTTTACAATACGATTCACTATTTAAAACTTTAAATGCTATTTATATTGTTAAATAATTACTCAACCCAAAAAAACACAACGTGTTTTAAACGTGTCCTACTCTTTTACCTTAAACAAATTGTACAAGAAGTAAAACATATGTTCATTGCAATTTATGCTATGCCATCAAGCTTTACCCAAGCTGGACGGTTTATTTTAGGTAGGCTCTCCCACCACCTTACCGCACATTTGCATGTCAAATCATTACAGAAACACCACAAGTCCAAAACATCAACTTTCGATATTCCAATAAAGAAACACAACAAGTCCGTGACTTCTTTTGACTTCTTTTCTTTCTTTCTTCTTCTAATTCGTGACGGTGTTTCTGGTGTTTCTGAAATTAACTAAAATTTAGGATCGTATTCTAACCCATACTGAGTAGTCTTATTAGGTGTAGTCTGTAGAGAACAATGTATTGACCAACGTAAAGATGTAAAAGAACAACGAGTACTTCCGAATGGCTTCTAGCGTTTTATTCGTCAGCGAACACTGTTACCAACTGGAGCACAAGTAGGCCCACAACATCAGACAAAATGCTTTATTGGTGTACATTGATTCTCGAGTGTCGAAAACTTGTTTAAATTATTGCGGTGTTAAATCTTGTATTTTACATTTGAAGTTGGTCAATGCAGGTAGTAATGCAAACAAGTCTCCATACCCGCTTGTAAAATATCATGTTAATAAATAAAGTCAGATATTAATTGGGGATTAATCACACGTCATTCAAATCATATGTTAATTTAATAAGATTTGTTCGTTGTTCGTACGGTTGTTGTTGGTTTGTATATGTTAACTTATAATTTAACAATAAGATAAACATTGCTAAGATGAATATGTTCTCAATACAAATAATTGGAAGTGAGAATTGCCACCTTTAATCTATTTACAGTACAATTCCCTACTTAAGAGAATTTACCAATAACAATCAAACCTGTTGTCTGTTATGTACTTTAGTAGTTTACTAGTTATGTTATTGACTATTTACATTAATAATACTTAATTTAATTTAATTTGAAAGAATTGAAAACAAAATAGTGATCTAATGCAACTTTCCAGTTAAATGTAAAATGCCGAAAATAAAGTTTTAACAATATGCAAAGAAAGTAAAATCAAATAGTAAAATAATCAGTTTAAATAGTGTGTTAAGTTAGTTTATCCAAAAAAGGATATAAAAAGTTAGTAGATTGAAAAAAATAAATGAAATGAAAAGGTAGAGTCAATTCAAATCGCTATCATACAATTAAAAAAAATCAATCAAAGTAAATTGGTAAAATAATTAAATTTGAAAATTTTCATAGAAAAATTTATATTTTACCTACTATTATTTCATTTGTAATTATATATTTATATAAATGATAATAATGTCACATTGATTTGAGTTTTCTTTAGTAGTTTGAACTTATTTAATTAAAAATATAACTAAGAATAAGTAACATTAACAACGCCTGTGATACATATTGTTTGCTAGACATATTGACTCGATTATTTCGTCATGCAAATTTGCCTCGTGAAGTTTTTTTTGCTGTCAAAGTAAAGATTCAAAAGATTAACCAATGTAAGCGATCAGTCGTAAATAAAGTGGGCTTAGAAGAGTGACATCTTGTTAATTTCTGTCTTCTTTCAAAACGGTTCTTTCACAATTCATTACTTTATTCAAGTAATTACTCTAAGCTGACAGAATTTTCATGAATAATAAAACACATTTAGTAGCTCCGTCTTCAGTTACCATTTTTGGTTGAATCGGATGTTTCTTACTATAAGTAATATGCATTTTTCAATGGATCGATATAAAATAAAATGAAAATCAGAAATCCATCTATAAAATAAGAATTTATTAATCAATAGATAAAATATTCAGTTCTATTAAAATATTATTAAAAAACTTTTATTTAAGAGCATCTATTCAAATTGCACAAACTATCTTGTATGTATGATAAATGATGAACCATATTCTTTGACTAGATATCCTCAGTTTATAAAAACTAGTCAGACAATGCTAATATTAAAATCAGATACTATTTCAATAGTCTTTGTCTTGTTTTTTTGAAAATTAATTTTCATAATAAGATTTCTATTTTTTAACAAAACTTTTAGTCCTCAGGGCTGGATAAATACACTCTACCTTATGATTATATTTTTTTGTTTCCATGATTTTTTTATTTTGAAACATTTCAAACTAACCAATCATATCAAAACAAACAGACCATTAAGTTCATGCTAAAATTGGTTATTGATTGCATTTTTCAGGTTTAAGCAATAGAGTAAGCAGGTGGTTGAAAATTTTGGTTGAACATAATGGTGAATATATTAATTTAGATTTTATTATTATAAACTATACATGCAGGAATTGTACTATTTACATTTCAAGTTAGAACAAATTAATATAATTTAACCGGCAAAAGCTTTACACGAATGTTTCAGTTTATTCGTGTAATAGATAATTTCTTCGCCGAGCTATATTATGTTATTTCTACACGTACAGACATCTTATAAAATAACCTAGCCTCCGGATAAACCCCTTCAAAGCATTATAAAAACCAAACTTCAGTTAAATATTGTTGTTCAAACCAAGTATTCTGAAACTTGAAGAGCTGGGAATTCTAACAAACTGGAAAACATTTTCATTTATTTAAAACTGCATTAAGAGTGATAATAATTTACAAAAATATAATATCATTTTTAATAAAAACTGATCCATACAACAGGGCTTAAGCGATATATAGTAATTCATTTATTTAAATCCCTTTCTACCGGTTTCACTGACAAACGAAAACTGACAACAAAGACAAACATAGTAAGTCTTCTTTATATTTGTATGGTGTATGGTAATATTAACAAACTTTAAGGGATTTTCAAGACAAATAATAACGTTTTGTATGTAAACAGTTTAAAACATTAAATAGTGCAATTAAAATGAAACAGTATACTTATAATATATGTTATTCCGGATGTTAACCGGTCCATTACTGCCAAGTTTAAAAAATTTATCAATAAAATTATCCAATACCTACCGCTTGGTTATTTATTCTTTCTATGGCATTTAAATTAATCAAAATTTGTATGGTAAATCAATCAATGTTATTATAGGTAATATTGATAATATATAATACCATATAAAATACAATACACCAAATTGAGGTTCCATTTAAAAATGTTTTTTGTGAACAAGCTACATAGATTAAAAACTAGTAAGTAAAACTGATAACATATAAGTATGCACTGCAATATAAGTGTTGTTCTCCAAGTAAGATATGTTGATCCAATATAACATCAAATAAAACATTCAATAAAAGAGAGAGCTTTCTTTGTTGCAATTTGTTCAATCATGTATGTACACATATTATTGAATAGATTTTACCGATCTGAAAATACTGTACATATCTGTGGGCCATTCGGCAAGAGGATAATGTGGTATTTTAGTATTGTACTACTTTAAGGGGTTTCCGAGGGCACTACCGTCCATTTTCTCAATATTACAAACTTAATGTTACTAAAGACTAATACTGAGATTTTTTGATACCTCCATTTTCAGTAAAATTTATCCTTCTAAAAAGTGCATTAGAAAAAATTAAAAATACTATACTTTCAACGTAAATAAAAAGCTTGAATTAATGTTTCAATATAAACGAGAAGAGTATATGGTAAAAGGATGTATAGACCTACTATTTGTAATTGTGTTATATTTTTAGATATGTATTATATTTAGTTTCTGAGATATTGAGTAGTTAATCTATTAAAAAAGAACAGTCTTTGGAAAAACGACAATGAGGATTTTGTATATACATAACTGACCTTACTAACAATACTACTAAATGTTAAGTTAAATAAATTTTGTCTACATCATATTAATTTTTAGGAGTTATCTCAAATGCATACAGAAATATAAAGGAAAGTAAAGAAACAATAATTTGGTTTCAATGGGATTTAGGGATGAACTGTTAATGTAAGGGAATGTAAGGGATGTTATAGGTTGTAAAAAACCGAAAATCTATATCTAAAGAAAATGAATTGTTCTATGGTAGGAATATAATGTTGGTAACCATGGTTACTGTGGTTGCGGTGGTAGTTTGGGAATCCTGATGATGTATTAATAAGACGTGACAGTCTCGTTATGGAGCGATTAGTGCAGTATGGGGTCACGTTTTAGTCACGTTCACACACACACACACACACACACACACACACACACACACACACACACACACATATATATATATATATATATATATACATATTTATATATATTACTTTTAAAACAACTTATTTAGATTCACTGTTTTTAGTAAACAAAAAAAGACTCATGAAGCATACTCGTTTAAGTAATAGCTCGTCTGATCCTCAGATTATCCAAAAAATACAACAAATACTGCTTTTGTTCACTGGGCGTACTTGGAGGCTAGAATCCCATCACAACACAAGGGAAATCACCTTAGGGTGCTTTTTAACCAAAGTTTATTGTGCTAGCCACTGAAAGAATAGTGACTACTCCCAAAATTTAAAATGACTATACAAAGTCGAGGGGTGGTCCTGTCTTGGCGGGGACCCTTTAATACTAATATTATGTATACTTACTTACTGCCACAGCTATTTGTACCACAATCGGTATTTGGTCTCAGCAACATAGATCTGTCTTAGTTTATTCTCCCATCCCTGGCCGTCTTATATATTTTTGCAATAGGTCCCATCATCTAGACTTTGGTCTTCTCCTGCGTCTTTTTCTCTTCTCATATTATCAACTCATATTATCTTCTTAATATGTGTCCTGCCCATCTCAGTCTCCTACTTCTTATGTCTGCATCTTTGTATAATTCATATTTTATTTATGATTGTGCCTTATCCACCATTCTCCACTGTCTTGCATTGGGCCTAAGATTTTCCTCAATTTTTGGTTTAAAAAACTATTACTATTCTTGCTTCTGCTTTGTTAAGAATTCAGGTTTCTTATTCGTATAAAATATTATGCATAAACAGATTTAGCCGTAAAATGAGCGAGTACTTAACAAAGTGTTATTCTAGTTCCCAAGCGTAGTGGCACAAGGCGCGGCTCGGGACTCGTTAAACGGCACAGCGCGCCTCGTAAAACTGATCGTTAAACATTTAACTTTTAATTTTTTGATAGCATTAAATACATTGAAATACGTATAGAGGTGAGGCTGAGACCTTTAAAATATTTAATATTTTACCGTAAAGTGTTCGAAAAATGTTTACTAGTTTAATTTTTTTATTAATTTAAATTGGTAAAATTTAGTATTTTTTTGTTTTTAGTTACTAGAGCAAATAAAAAAAAGATTCATTAAGAAGACTCGTTTAAGTTATAGCCCTAGTTACCTTCGGATTATCCAAAAATACAATGAAAACTATTAGAGTATCTAACCATTATCCAGAAAATATAAAAAAAACATCCAAATCAACCTATTAGTATCCAGAAAATACAATCAAAACCATAAAAATATGATGTATCATGGTTGATATCAACATTAAATTAAAGCCCTTAATTATTAAAAAGCAATGCCCCAAACCTAATCTAGAAAGTTTTATCCGAAACAAAATGGAGGTAGTTTGAAAATTGGACGTTAATATCAACTTCATTGCACTTGAAAATCAATCATTTTTGGATTGGCCTTTAGAGATCCGGTTATTGTTCCTTAAAAAAACCTACAAAATTTTACCAATACCGCTGGAAATTAAAAATTTCCTCCAAATTTCTATTAGATTGAACCAAAATAAATTACAGGAAATTCTTAAACAGTAACATAAATCACGTTTGGTATAATATTGAAGATATTTTAGCTGTATAATTTTTTAAACCGGATCACAAATCAAATTGGTGGTGGTTTGAAGTTTAAACTTTCTATTTTCATACCACCGCCATATAAGGACGAATTGTAGGCATGCTTTGTAGTCATACACAATCTTCAATTTGGTTAACATTACAACATTTGTTTTTACTTTACAATTTTTAACTCACTTTCTTAAGGGCCGTCCCCCATAGGTTACATCCGATACTCATGATATGTCAAACTTGGTTGTGATAGGCTTTATCAAATTTTATTTTCAAGCTATAAAATTAACCTAAGACTTAATTGTCACCCTGTATACTTGTCCCATATTTAGCGTAAACTAATGAATACAATGATCTTTACAAAAGGTAATAATGTTTAAACTATAAAACATTTAGTTTGAAACTGTATTATACTTTATTAAACACATTATTTGATCAGATAATAACGACACAAAGACACAGGTAGACTCAATTCATATAAAATTGATAGTATTGCAGTTTACCCATGTTAATATCCAGCTGTTAATGCAAAACGTTTGAGTACCTCCGAGAGTGGGTTTTATCGCCTTCAACGCGCAAACTGTAAAACACTGTTAGCCGTTAATGTCAGTGAGAAATTTAACAGCTCTCGCCGGAGTCAACCTTAACCCCCCCAACATTCCAAATGTTCCGTCCGAGCACTTTATGAGTTACGTGTGTAAAAATACGTCTAAGAAGTAAAACACTAGGTATGATGCGAAAAAGTATGTTTCCCACATGAGCCCCTTGAGGGAGTACGGAGTTGAAAAATTAAAAAATGAGCTATGTTTTTAAATAAAAAATATATCCATGTTATTCCCAATGAAGCTATTCAAAAATTATTTTAATAGGTAATATAGTTTATCAATTTGTAAAAATATCACGGGATTAACCATATAGCCTACACCTCCTAATTATGCTCTTTAATCGATTGCCCCTTTTTCTCAGAAACTACTACAGCAATCAGCTTACAGATTATATCACATTTTATTGACCAAGTATCTTTACATTGTAGCAGAATTATTACCTCATGAAGTTTAATATCAAAAAATGCAGCACACCTTTTTGACAAGAATGCATAAAAAATGTAAAACAGATTTTTTCCTAAACCAAAAATAAAAAGGATCTGATAGGGACTTCTAGATTCATGAAGGTTTAAATGCGATGCAAAAATAGACATATAGCATGAGCTGTTTTAGAAAAAAAAGGTCTTTCAGTCTACCATTGTCCTCTCCTTATAATTTTATTCTTATTGCCCGCACAATAGATTATCGATAATTGTTGGCACATTAATTTAAGTCATAGTTTGCTGGATCGAAACCGGGGACTCCTGTCACATCATGAGCATTCACCTCTGGTTAGTCATTGATAGCCGACGACTCCTGTTAGATCATGAGCAACTCCTGTTAGATCATGAGCATTCACCTCTGGTTAGTCATTGATGGCCGAGGACTCCTGTTAGATCATGAGCATTCACCTCTGGTTAGTCATTGATGGCCGAGGACTCCTGTTAGATCATGAGCATTCACCTCTGGTTAGTCATTGATGGCCGAGGACTCCTGGTAGATCATGAGCATTCACCTCTGGTTAGTCATTGATGGCCGAGGACTCCTGTTAGATCATGAGCATTCACCTCTGGCTAGTCGTTGTTGGTCGGGGACTACTGTTAGATCATGAGCATTCACCTCTGGTTAGTCATTGATGGCCGAGGACTCCTGGTAGATCATGAGCATTCACCTCTGGTTAGTCATTGATGGCCTAGGACTCCTCTTAGATCATGAGCATTCACCTCTGGCTAGTCTTTGTTGGCCGGGGACTCCTGTTAGATCATGAGCAATCATCTCTGGTTAGTCATTGATGGCCGAGGACTCCTGTTAGATCATGAGCATTCACCTCTGGTTAGTCATTGATGGCCTAGGAGTCCTGTTAGATCATGAGCATTCACCTCTGGTTAGTCATTGATGGCCGAGGACTCCTGTTAGATCATGAGCATTCACCTCTGGTTAGTCATTGATGGCCGAGGACTCCTGTTAGATCATGAGCATTCACCTCTGGCTATTTTTTGTTGGTCGGGGACTCCTGATAGATCATGAGCATTCACTCCTGGTTAGTGTTTGTTGGCCGGGGACTCCTGTCAGATCGTGAGCATTCACCTCTGGTTAGTCATTGATGGCCGAGGACTCCTGTTAGATCATGAGCATTCACCTCTGGCTATTTTTGTTGGCCGGGGACTCCTGTCAGATCGTGAGCATTTATCTCTGGCTAGTCTTTGTTGGTCGGGGACTCCTGTTAGATCATGAGCATTCACCTCTGGTTAGTCTTTGTTGGCCGGGGACTCCTGTTAGATTATGAGCATTCTCCTCTGGCTAGTCTTTGTTGGTCGGGGACTACTGTTAGATCATAAGCATTCTCCTCTGGCTAGTCTCCGTTGGCCGGGGACTCCTGTTAGATCATGAGCATTCACCTCTGGCTAGTCTTTGTTGGCCGGGGACTCCTGTTAGATCATGAGCATTCACCTCTGGCTAGTCTTTGTTGGTCGGGGACTACTGTTAGATCATAAGCATTCTCCTCTGGCTAGTCTCCGTTGGCCGGGGACTCCTGTTAGATCATGAGCATTCACCTCTGGCTAGTCTTTGTTGGCCGGGGACTCCTGTTAGATCATGAGCATTCTCCTCTGGCTAGTCTTTGTTGGCCGGGGACTCCTGTTAGATCATATGCATTCTCCTCTGGCTAGTCTTTGTTGGCCGGGGACTCCTGTTAGATTATGAGCATTCTCCTCTGGCTAGTCTTTGTTGGTCGGGGACTACTGTTAGATCATAAGCATTCTCCTCTGGCTAGTCTCCGTTGGCCGGGGACCCCTGTTAGATCATAAGCATTCTCCTCTGGCTAGTCTTTGTTGGTCGGGGACTACTGTTAGATCATAAGCATTCTCCTCTGGCTAGTCTTTGTTGGTCAGGGACTACTGTTAGATCATGAGCATTCACCACTGGTTAGTCTTTGTTGGCCGGGGACCCCTGTTAGATCATAAGCATTCACCTCTGGCTAGTCTTTGTTGGCCGGGGACTCCTGTCAGATCATGAGCATTCACCTCCGGCACCACGATATGTATATGTATTAGGTCGGAGTTTGCTGGATTGAAACCAGTGAGCATGAGCATTCATCTCTGGCTAGTCTTTGTTGGCCGGAGACTCCTGTCAGATCTTGAGCATTCACCTCTGGCTAGTCTTTGTTGGCCGAGGACTCTTGTTAGATTATGAGAATTCACCTCTGGCTAGTCTTTGTTGGCCGGGGACTCCTGTCAGATCATGAGCATTCACCTCCGTCTAATCTTTGTTGGCCGGGGACTCCTGTTAGATCATAAGAATTCTCCTTCTGGCTAGTCATTCTTGGCCGGGGATTTTTGTTAGATTATGAGCATTCACCTCTGGCTAGTCTTTGTTGGCCGGGGACTCCTGTTAGATCATGAGCATTCACCTCTGGCTAGTCTTTGTTGGCCGGGGACTCCTGTTAGATCATGAGCATTCACCTCTGGCTATTTTTTGTTGGTCGGGGACTCCTGATAGATCATGAGCATTCACTCCTGGTTAGTGTTTGTTGGCCGGGGACTCCTGTCAGATCGTGAGCATTTATCTCTGGCTAGGCTTTGTTGGTCGGGGACTCCTGTTAGATCATGAGCATTCACCTCTGGCTAGTCTTTGTTGGCCGGGGACTCCTGTTAGATCATGAGCATTCACCTCTGGTTAGTCTTTGTTGGCCGGGGACTCCTGTTAGATTATGAGCATTCTCCTCTGGCTAGTCTTTGTTGGTCGGGGATTACTGTTAGATCATGATCATTCGCCTCTGGTTAGTCATTGATGGCCGAGGACTCCTGTTAGATCATGAGCATTCACCTCTGGTTAGTCATTGATGGCCGAGGACTCCTGTTAGATCATGAGCATTCACCTCTGGTTAGTCTTTGTTGGCCGGGGACTCCTGTTAGATCATGAGCAATCGCCTCTGGTTAGTCATTAATGGCCTAGGACTCCTCTTAGATCATGAGCATTCACCTCTGGCTAGTCTTTGTTGGCCGGGGACTCCTGTTAGATCATGAGCATTTATCTCTGGCTAGGCTTTGTTGGTCGGGGACTCCTGTTAGATCATGAGCATTCACCTCTGGTTAGTCTTTGTTGGCCGGGGACTCCTGTTAGATTATGAGCATTCTCCTCTGGCTAGTCTTTGTTGGTCGGGGATTACTGTTAGATCATGATCATTCGCCTCTGGTTAGTCATTGATGGCCGATGACTCCTGTTAGATCATGAGCATTCACCTCTGGTTAGTCTTTGTTGGCCGGGGACTCCTGTTAGATCATGAGCGGTCACTTCTGGATAGCCAGGGACTCCTGTTAGATCATGAGCGGTCACTTCTGGATAGCCAGGGACTCCTGTTAGATCATGAGCGGTCACCTCTGGTTAGCCAGGGACTCCTGTTAGATCATGAGCATTCACCTCTGGTTAGTCATTGATGGCCGAGGACTCCTGTTAGATCATGAGCAATCGCCTCTGGTTAGTCATTAATGGCCTAGGACTCCTCTTAGATCATGAGCATTCACCTCTGGTTAGTCTTTGTTGGCCGGGGACTCCTGTTAGATTATGAGCATTCTTCTCTGGCTAGTCTTTGTTGGTCGGGGATTACTGTTAGATCATGATCATTCGCCTCTGGTTAGTCATTGATGGCCGAGGACTCCTGTTAGATCATGAGCATTCACCTCTGGTTAGTCATTGATGGCCGAGGACTCCTGTTAGATCATGAGCATTCACGATATGTATTTTGTTGGTCGGAGTTTGCTGATAGATCATGAGCATGAGCATTCACCTCTGGCTAGTCTTTGTTGGCCGGGGACTCCTGTTAGATCATGAGCATTCACCTCTGGCTAGCCGGGGACTCCTGTTAGATCATATGCATTCTCCTCTGGCTAGTCTTTGTTGGTCGGGGACTACTGTTAGATCATGAGCATTCACCTCTGGTTAGTCTTTGTTGGCCGGGGACCCCTGTTAGATCATGAGCATTCTCCTCTGGCTAGTTTTTGTTGGCCGAGGACTCCTGTTAGATCATGAGCATTCTTCTCTGGCTAGTCTATAGTCTATGTGATCAATGGCACCACGATATGTATATGTATTAGGTCGGAGTTTGCTGGATTCAAACCAGTGAGCATGAGCATTCATCTCTGGCTAGTCTTTGTTGGCCGGGGACTCCTGTCAGATCATGAGCATTCACCTCCGGCTAATCTTTGTTGGCCGGGGACTCTTATTAGATCATGAGCATTCTCCTCTGGCTAGTCTTTGTTGGTCGGGTACTTCTGTTAGATCATGAGCATTCACCACTGGTTAGTCTTTGTTGGCCGGGGACTACTGTTAGATCATGAGCATTTACCTCTGGCTAGTCTTTGTTGGTCGGGGACTCCTGTTAGATCAGATCATGAGCATTCACCTCTGGTTAGTCTTTGTTGGCCGGGGACTCCTGTTAGTTAATGAGCATTCTCCTCTGGCTAGTCTTTGTTGGTCGGGGACTCCTGTTAGATCATGAGCATTCACCTCTGGTTAGTCTTTGTTGGCCGGGGACTCCTGTTAGATCATGAGCATTCACCTCTGGCTAGTCTTTGTTGGCCGGGGACTCCTGTTAGATCATAAGCATTCTACTCTGGCTAGTCTATAGTCTATGTGATCAATGGCACCACAATATGAGTTTGCTGGATTGAAACCAGTGAGCATGAGCATTCATCTCTGGCTAGTCTTTGTTGGCCGGGGACTCCTGTTAGATCATGAGCATTCACCTCTGGTTAGTCATTGATGGCCGAGGACTCCTGTTAGATCATGAGCATTCACCTCTGGTTAGTCATTGATGGCCGAGGACTCCTGTTAGATCATGAGCAATCGCCTCTGGTTAGTCATTAATGGCCTAGGACTCCTCTTAGATCATGAGCATTCACCTCTGGCTAGTCTTTGTTGGTCGGGGACTACTGTTAGATCATAAGCATCCTCCTCTGGCTAGTCATTGATGGCCGAGGACTCCTGTTAGATCATAAGCATTCTCCTCTGGCTAGTCTTTGTTGGCCGGGGACCCCTGTTAGATCATAAGCATTCTCCTCTGGCTAGTCTCCGTTGGCCGGGGACCCCTGTTAGATCATAAGCATTCTCCTCTGGCTAGTCTTTGTTGGTCGGGGACTACTGTTAGATCATAAGCATTCTCCTCTGGCTAGTCTATAGTCTATGTGTCCAACGGCACCACGATATTTATATGTATTATGTCGGAGTTTGCTGGATTGAAACCAGTGAGCATGAGCATTCACCTCTGGCTAGTCTTTGTTGGCCGGGGACTCCTGTCAGATCATGAGCATTCACCTCCGGCTAATCTTTATTGGCCGGAGACTCCTGTCAGATCTTGAGCATTCACCGCTGGCTAGTCTTTGTTGGCCGGGGACTCCTGTCAGATCATGAGCATTCACCTCCGGCTAATCTTTATTGGCCGGGGACTCCTGTTAGATCATGAGCATTCTCCTCTGGCTAGTCTTTGTTGGCCGGGGACTCTTGTTAGATTATGAGCATTCAACTCTGGCTTGTCTTTATTGGCCGGGGACTCCTGTCAGATCATGAGCATTCACCTCCGGCACCACGATATGTATATGTATTAGGTCGGAGTTTGCTGGATTGAAACCAGTGAGCATGAGCATTCACCTCTGGCTAGTCTTTGTTGGCCGGAGACTCCTGTCAGATCGTGAGCATTCATCTCTGGCTAGTCTTTGTTGGCCGGAGACTCCTGTCAGATCTTGAGCATTCACCTCTGGCTAGTCTTTGTTGGCCGGGGACTCTTGTTAGATTATGAGCATTCACCTCTGGCTAGTCTTTGTTGGCTGGGGACTCCTGTCAGATCATGAGCATTCACCTCCGTCTAATCTTTGTTGGCCGGGGACTCCTGTTAGATCATGAGCATTCTCCTCTGGCTAGTCTTTCTTGGCCGGGGACTCTTGTTAGATTATGAGCATTCACCTCTGGCTAGTCTTTGTTGGCCGGGGACTCCTGTCAGATCATGAGCATTCACTTCTGGCTAGTCTTTGTTGGCCGGGGACTCCGGTTAGATCATAAGCATTCACCTCTGGCTAGTCTATAGTCTATGTGACAAACGGCACCACGATATGTATATGTATTTGGTCGGAGTTTGCTGGATCGAAACCAGTGACCTCTGGCTAGTCTTTGTTGGCCGGGGACTCTTTTTAGATCATGAGCATTTACCTCTGTCTAGTCTATAGTCCATGTAACCGATGCCAGTGCGATACCTCACTGTCTCTAATTTACCACACAAGCCCGAGGTCTATGGTGATGGGCATGTGCAGTTTTATTTATAGTTTCAAATAAAAAAATAAAAAAGAATACGGAGGCTGTGATCATATTCAAACCGTAAACTTCAACTGTAAGGCACCGGTTTACAGTTGAGCACGTTAACCATACACTTTATTCTAAAAAAACCTCAAATGCGTCAATCAATCGTCTTAAATGATGTCTCAATCGCTTAAAGGATGTGATCTGTCAGGAGTCCCCGGTCACTGGTTTTGATTAAACAACCTTTGACTTTCTGGGCTGCGTTGCTCTTGAGCTACCGTAGCAGTTTATTATAGTCATGTCTCCAATGCGCTTTCGACAATAGGAGTGAAACAGGAATAAAACAATAAGTTGGGTAGGTGAGGATGGGTTCTGTCATTTGACCGCACAAATTTGGAATACAGGGTCTGACCTTGTCTGGCCTTTAACTTCTGGGGAGTCTGGGGTCTACAAGCTCAGAGATCAAACTACTTAAACTTTGTACTCTTACTTTAACCTCCACTAGAGGGGGAACGAAGTTTACTTGGAGTAAAGGTACACAAGCCTTTTTAAATGTGATGCCTTAATGTACCCTGTATTTGGATCTACTAGTAAAATCCACCTGCAATCCCATTTACGGAAAATTATATTACTAGATTTAAGGTTTCAGGTTTCACAATTTTGAGAAAGAATTTAGACTAGATGAAAGTTAAATCTTTCAATTTACAATCAGTTTACATCTTTCAAAAATATTGTTTAATAAAAAACCTTAAATCAAAAAACAATATCAATAAACATTGTTATTAACCGGTGGTGGACGACTCCTGTTAGGCTATGTTCGGTAACCTCTGGATAGCAAATGTTGAGTATCTAACATCGGTACGGTAACCCATGGATTGGTAGTTGAGGTTAAAATGAAACACGGTATTGCACAAAATATACAGCTCTCTGTGGATTGGTGATGTACAAAAATATTGTTCAGGGTTTGTCAACAAAATTTACAAACTAAGACTCGCGTTGTCACTAGGTTAGTCATATACTAAACCTAAGTATTCGAAGACGTTGAGGCCATCGAGAGGTATAAGTATGGCTATTGTACGTCTACTCAGCCGGTATAGACGTAATATCACAAAATTAAGGATTTTAAACTGAACTCAAAGTTCTTTATAGTTAGAAAAAAGTCAAGCGTATAACAGCCGCCAGTGCATAGCACAACAATGCAGCAAAAATAACACAATTTAAAACATGTTCACTAAGACTTATGTTAAAGACTCTTGAAGAACAAGAAAGTCTTTTAACATAAAAAAAAATTAATTTTGTTGGTTTGGTTTTATGGCACAATGGTAGATGATTATTGAAAATGGTTATTGCTGTTGAATAGGTTATTTGAAAGGTCGTTTTGCGTTTTGGAGTAGGATTGATTCAAATATAATCATCAAATTTCTGAAAATAGCAATAATAGAAAGAAAAGTTAAATTAATTGTTAGAATTTCATGGGGGACTACCCCTCCACCGGTAATACAAAGCTTTTTTGAGTGAGTTTTATTGGGTAATATGATTTATGCTACATACCAAGTTTCATGGAAAACGGTTGGGAAATAAGGATGATATTGCTTTTTTAATATTCTTTATAAGAATGACATTGTGCGCTCTCAGATAATGTACTGGGTTTACCATGGACGTTAAATTTAACTTTTCTCTGAAGCCGTTGATCGTAGACGAATGATTAAAAATAGAAATTTATTCAGTTTTTAAGCTGGTTTTAATGGTGGTAGTCAAATTTTAATTTGCTGTTATTTTTTCGCAGAAAAACTAAAAAATATTTTTTTATTTAAAAGCCCATATCTCTTAAACCTTGATGTTTTGAGAAATGCTGATGGTGTCATTTTGTTTATCTTATAACGGACTGTTACCATATAATTTTCATCAAAATCGTCAGAACCGTTTTTGAAATATTTTCAGTTTACGTGTTTTTAGGGGTAAAATACCCTTAAAAATTAAAAATTCCGAAAAAAATTCAAGATACCATAGGCTTCTTTCTGTACACCCCCCCACACATATAGACATCACTAAAACACCCTTTTTTCGATTCAGGGGGTACTAATATCTAGATTTCTGCACAACCCTACACACACATACACTCTAAAACCACTTTGTTGATTGAGGGGGCATTAAAGCAGTATAATGGATATATCCACCAGAAACTCAAATTCTGAAATGCTGACGAAAACAATAATTTCTCCTCAAACCATCGTATAGGGGGAGAAAGTAATAAAATACCCTTAAAAATACAAAAATTAAAAAAACGTTCTTAGATGCCATGGATTGTTACCCATACCGAATTTCATGAAAATCGAAACAATAGTCTTGTCTCTAGGCTTGTGTACATCCCTACACACACGCAGACATCACTAAAAATCCCTTTTTCGATTCAAGGGGCATTAATATCTAGACTATCGTATAGGGGGAGAAAGTAAAAACCCAAATAGTTGAAAATATAAATTTACAGAAAGGTTAACATATGGTGTTACTTTTACTTTATAAATTACTATTTGTCTTTACTAACTTTTATATACTTTTATATTCATATGTCATACGTTTTTAAGAAATAATATGATTAATGTTTAAATTTGTAAATAAATTAGATTTTATCTGTCTGATCTAAGCCTTTATTTTTATAATACATTTTCTTTATCTACTACTTGTGTCCTACCAACTATTATATTTTATCATCCTCTACATAATTAACGAGAATCACCAGCAGTAGTAACATACGGTTTATAAATATCTCGATGATGATATTGTATGCTTAGTACAATTACGAGAATCGATGGTGCAGCAAGTAAAAAATTGTCTCTACATGATGATGATATTGTATGCTTAGTACAATTTACGAGAATCACGAACAGCAGTAGTAACATATTTTATAAATATGTCTTACATGATGATGATATTGTATGCTTAGTACAATACGAGAATCAGATTCAGCACTAGTAACATATTTTAAAATATGTCTCTACATGATGATGATATTGTATGCTTAGTACAATTCGACGAGAATCATGATGTCAGCACTAGTATACATTTTTATAAATATGTCTCTACATGATGATGATATTGTATGCTTAGTACAATTCGACGAGAATCACGATGGTGGGGCAGCAGTAGTAACATATGGCGGTTTATAAATATGTCTCTACATGATGATGATATTGTATGCTTAGTACAATTCGACGAGAATCATGATGGTGGGGCAGCACTAGTAACATATGGCGGTTTATAAATATGTCTCTACATGATGATGATATTGTATGCTTAGTACAATTCGACGAGAATCATGATGGTGGGGCAGCACTAGTAACATATGGCGGTTTATAAATATGTCTCTACATGATGATGATATTGTATGCTTAGTACAATTCGCATAGCTTTCCCCTAGATTTAAAAATTGATCTAATTTTTGAGCTGTTATAAACCCGAATAGCGACTCCATTGGCAAGGATAGGAAAAAAACGTCCATGATAAGCTTTGAGAAGATTTCAGGATTAAACAGGCCAGGTACTTACACACGCGGAGAAGGATAAGAATGTCAGTCAACTTTTTTGATACACTTTCTATATGCTCATGGAAATTGAGATTGGAATCTATAATATTAATAAAACTAAAAAAGAAAAAAAATACTAATAGTAATAATAAGGAAAATACTATACTAAATAAAAATCATAAGAGGTAAAAATCAGTTATGCATGAGTCTTAATAATTATATAATCTTATTTTTGAAAGTATTACCTGCATAACCTTTAAGTTCACAGGGGAAGTCATTGTATAGCTTTAGGCTGAAATAAGAGAAACTTGCCCTCCCCATTTCGAGCTTAATATTTGGGGAGTGAATGAGCCTTCTATGGCGGGTACTACGTTATAAGACCTCCTTCTGGAAGGAAAGCCGCTCACAAAGGTTCTGGAGGTTTTTGTTACAGCAGAATATTATGCACCATGCAGCGATTCTTTACCCTACAAACGGCGTCCACCAATATCCCAGCGGCACCTCTAAACAGAGAGTCATGATAAAAGCGTTTCATGCAGAAAACGAAACGGATATCAGAGTTTTGCAGCTTTTGAACTGACAGGACTAGTGACTGCATAAGGTGCAGCTTAACAGACTCTGGGAGCAAGCTATTAAACCTGTACACAGTCCACTCATCCTACCCAATGCTCACTGAGAAGCGTGTGTGACATGGTCTGAAAAAGTAAGATTGCGATGAAGCACCATACCCAGAGTTTTACCCTATCACACACATACAACATCTCACCTCCGAGCTTAACATTAACTCCATCGTCAATGAGGGACTGTATTAGGTCGTGTGGCACTGAGTGCATCACTTCCCTATGTTAAGTTTAAGCCCATATAATTTTCACCAGCCTAGGAATTTTCAAGTTCCAAGTTAATCATTTGTATTGCCAGGTCAGTGACGAAAGGCTTATGTGACAAATACAACTGTAAGTCACCAGCTTATATACATGAGTTCTGCAATGTTGAACGTTCAATATAGTTAATCTGTAGTATGACACTTAGTAATGTCTATAAAATATTCTACCCTAGCTTAATCTACGCTTATTCAAGATGATATTTAAAAGTGCTAGATTCTCAAGTGATCTAATACTTAAAATTTCAAACAATATATAAAAATATACAGTAAGTATAATAATTTACTGTCAACATAAAACATCTATAGCTAGAAAGGACGATAAAACATAGCAAGGATCCTAGTTAGGAATTAAAATGGCTTAGTCAGGTCGTAGAAATGCAGATTTTAAATGAAGTTGAAGTAGATAAGGGATGAAGTATCGCGTGACCTGTCTGCACCTGAGAGTAACAGAGGCGCATCACGCTATCGGCCGACTCTGCAACATGTGCGTGCAAGCTGCAATACACTGCACCACCAACAAACTGAAATAGTTATTAAGATTGTTAAAACGGACATCTTCCATCACAATTAGAAAAAAATTAATTATGTTTTGGGATCTGGAATCTGATTCCGTTCTCAGGAGAGCTAGAACCTAAAACATAACAAGATTAGTACATAATCCGGACTAAGACGGTATGAAGATGAAAACAAAAAAGTGTAAAGTGTTATGTAAAATAATAACAACCTTAACAATACGTCAATATTACGATATACTAGGAGAGCTCAGTTGGTTATTTATTTGGTTATAAATTATGACACTCCTTTCCTGTCTTACACTGTAATCCTGGCTGACACTAAAATCCCGTATAGCACAACAATCTTGTATGTCAATACAATCTTATACTACCCTATATTCCAATATGACACTCCTTTCCTGTCTTACACTATACTCCTGGCTAACATTATAGTCCGTATGGCAACATAAAACATGGTCTTTATTTGCTGGATGTATGGTTCCAACGAACATGAGTTGTAGCAAAGAGTAACAGCTCAGAGATGACCGAGGTTGATGTGTGAATTGTTTAAGGGAAGCGAAATCCTATATCTTATTTTGCTAATATTTTGTACATAAAAAATATAGCTAAGCCTATCGCCTTTTGCCTTTGAAAACATTATCATTTGGATTTATACCTTCCATTTAAGGTTTTTGATGTACTTCAACTAAAATTAGCTGAAATTAGATATTTTTTCTGTCACACCAAAAACAAATTTATTTAATTTAATTTAGTAAGTTAACAGTAGGCCTCAACAGAAACGTCAAAAAAAGTCTCTATCTATAGTAGTCGCCAAAAAGCGTGCATTGTAAAGAAAAAACAACGATTTGTGGTAAACAGTATTCAAAATATTGACATAAATTAAATTTAAAAGAAATATGCGTATAATAAACAAAAGCGTAATGTTGCGTTCATGTTTGAAACTGTCGCCTAGCATACATTGCTCCTAGCAAAACAAATCCTACAGTGGTACCAAAAAGTCAATCATAAAACAGTTAACAAGTTTTGTGTCAGGGAGACCGGATTTCTCATTTGAGAATCTCACTGTCCTGTGTTGTAAAAACTTATTTATTTTTATTTATCTGCGATTATAATTTATTTGTATTCGAATATTGTGTTGTAAATAGGTTCAATATATTTAATTGTGATTCCAAAAACGTAACAGCCTATATTTTATACATTAATTAAGTTACGAGCCATTGTTCTATAATGTTTATGTATGTAAGATGCTGCAATGTCATTGGAATATAAATTCTGTTTTGTAGCATTAAATAAATAAATAAATAAATAAAAAAAATTGAATTTTAACTTAATTAATGTTTTAAATTAAAAACTTTTTATTTTAACTTGTCTACCTCTTCCTCTTCTAGTCTCTTTAGGTAGTTATGACCAAAAACCTGCATTTTATTTTTTCATTAAAAAATGTTCTAAATTTCATTCTATTTTAGAAAATATTCGACATTAGAAATGTTGTGTGACATGTGACTGAGTTTGACATAGAAAGACTATGAGCGATCAGCTGCTTTAGCTGCTGTGTGACAGGTTTGTTAGCTTTTAATGCGAGAAAGTTTTAAATTACGATTTCCAAAACTAGAGATTTTTCTCGTTTAGGTACATTTTTGAGTAAGCTACTACGCCTATCAATCTGAAAACTCATACAGTGAGTTTTCAGTGATTTTTGATGAGTAGAAAAGGTTAATCAGCCTAATTGTAAACGATTTATTAAAAACCTATTAACAATTTCCAAAATTGTAAAACATGTCACTATTGAATAGAATAAATATTTTTCCATATTACCTTCAAAGGTTAGTTTAAATGTCTGATAAATTTTTAAACTATTCTAGATATATTAGTTCTTAATACAGCATGAAATATTTCAGAGTTAGCATTTCTGAGTTATACGTACTATTAAGTTTTATGTCCCATCTAATTAACATGGGGCGCAAAAAACTACTGATAACCCTTAAGGGTAAAGCGGCATAAAAATAAAAAATGGTAAAAAGGGTGAAAATTTCACTGCAGTTATCAAAATTAGAAATGTTTATTTCTAAAAGATAAAGGTGATTTCGTCCAGATTTCTAATATTAACAAATTAATTCACAAACAGTTCTTGTCCCTTATTTTTGACAGGACAGCTATTACAAATCTTGTTCCCCCGGAAACATTTTATTAATTAATATTAAGGTACATTTAACTCAGATTCTAAAAATTTAGGAAAATTACAACTCTGTGTGTATGGAGGTCAATATAGTTCTCAATATTGGTGTGATGTGATTGTGATCTACCTAATAAAAAGTTACATTAAAAAAATATATTTCCAAACAAATCTAGTGAATTCTTTTTATTAGTATTTTTCATCACGATTTTAGTAAAACAAAGTTTCATGACGTTTCAGGATCTGGAATCTGATCCCGTCCTCAGGCAAGCTGGTACCTAAAACATAAGACGAATACGTAATTCGGCCTAAGTCAGTCAGTACAAAGCTGAAAACTAAAAATCTGAGTGGGCGTGTTTTGTTTCTTGTGTGCGTAAATGTTAGTGAATGGAACTAATTATTGTAGTATTTATTATTTGTAAGTTTTTTGACTGCTTTAAACTAAAAAAAAACTAATAAAAATGGTAGAATATAATCACAAACTTTTAGGGTCACAGCATCAATATTTTCTGGAATAAACGTACTTTAAATTTATAAATTTAACATGTGCGGGATATGAACGAGGAGATTCTATCCTTCGCTTCCTCTCCTCGCTGTCTGTTATCATTAAGCGCGTAGAGCAAAATTAAAGGACACGCGTGGTTTCAACTCTAAAATGCCCTTAACTGGACAAATCCGTCCCTCGCTGAAAACTGTGTTACCTCACAATCTTCAAGGGTTGCGTTGCTCTTCAGTTGACCTAGAAAGGTTACCACTGCGTATTCTATTTTGAACAGCCCGTGCCATTTTTTTTTCAACCCAACGATAATTTTAGTGTCACCTATTTGTGTAGTTGGAAGTATCCCTATCGTGATTGTCTTCGTCATTCGCAATGGGTAACCCAGGAATAGAATAATTATTAAATAGTACTATCTATAGTGATATACTATCTATACTATCTATAGTATTGAGGAAACTATCAATACTGAGCATGACATAAAAGTGCAATAAAGTGTGGCGATAGTGAAGCACCTATGGATGTTCAGGAGTGTTGATATCACAGTTATTACAAATTATAACGTAAAAGGTAACCAGGGGCTAGAGTGGAGACGTGTGTATCATTAAAGGTAGTGTTGATATCACAGTTATTACACATTATAACGTAAAAGGTCACCAGGGGCTAGAGTGGAGACGTGTGTATCATTAAAGGTAGTGTTGATATCACAGTTATTACACATTATAACGTAAAAGGTCACCAGGGGCTAGAGTGGACACGTTTGTATCATTAAAGGTAGTGTTGATATCACAGTTATTACACATTATAACGTAAAAGGTCACCAGGGGCTAGAGTGGAGACGTGTGTATCATTAAAGGTAGTGTTGATATCACAGTTATTACACATTATAACGTAAAAGGTCACAAGGGGCTAGAGTGGAGACGTTTGTATCATTAATGGTAGTATTGATATCACAGTTATTAGACATTATAACGTAAAAGGTCACCAGGGGCTAGAGTGGAGACGTGTGTATCATTAAAGGTAGTGTTGATATCACAGTTATTACACATTATAACGTAAAAGGTCACCAGGGGCTAGAGTGGAGACGTGTGTATCATTAAAGGTAGTGTTGATATCACAGTTATTACACATTATAACGTAAAAGGTCACCAGGGGCTAGAGTGGAGACATGTGTATCATTAAAGGTAGTGTTGATATCACAGTTATTACACATTATAACGTAAAAGGTCACCAGGGACTAGATATCATTAAAGGTAGTGTTGATATCACAGTTATTACACATTATAACGTAAAAGGTCACCAGGGGCTAGAGTGGAGACGTGTGTATCATTAAAGGTAGTGTTGATATCACAGTTATTACACATTATAACGTAAAAGGTCACCAGGGGCTAGAGTGGAGACGTTTGTACCATTAAAGGTAGTGTTGATATCACAGTTATTACACATTATAACGTAAAAGGTCACCAGGGACTAGAGTGGAGACGTGTGTATCATTAAAGGTAGTGTTGATATCACAGTTATTACACATTATAACGTAAAAGGTCACCAGGGACTAGAGTGGAGACGTGTGTATCATTAAAGGTAGTGTTGATATCACAGTTATTACACATTATAACGTAAAAGGTCACCAGGGACTAGAGTGGAGACGTGTGTATCATTAAAGGTAGTGTTGATATCACAGTTATTACACATTATAACGTAAAAGGTCACCAGGGACTAGAGTGGAGACGTGTGTATCATTAAAGGTAGTGTTGATATCACAGTTATTACACATTATAACGTAAAAGGTCACCAGGGACTAGAGTGGAGACGTGTGTATCATTAAAGGTAGTGCTGTTATCGATTCGGCTCTTGTCTTCAACGGCGCCCAAACAACTCCCCCTTTCCCTGCTAAAATGGCCTTCTTCATCTTACTGTTTCCCCTTTAAAACTCACACCCTTTAATAAGAAAAATTTTAAATTAAGCCTTAATACAAATAACGTTCCTTATTTCAATAATATAATTATTTCTAAAGAAAAATTAAGTGTATTGATGGAAGTTCCAAAAAGAATCAAGTATTAAATAATAAAAATAGTAGTCATCAGTTAAAGCAGAATTTATACTCCTTAAATGACATACACATTACCACATCCAGGTCGTGTACAACAAATGACACCCAAGTGTGCAGTATCCCCTCTGCAGTCGTCAGTGAATGCCTCGACGATCCGTAATGTCTATATCCACGGTGAGAGTGGCAAATAACCCCCTTGTGTACAGTAGCCGCTACGTTCGTTAGTGTACATTTACAGGTCTCTAAAAACCGTCAACAAACTTCCAGAAGGTTCCTTTGGAAGTATGTACTAAAACGCATACTTATCCACGTATCAGCCGAATTTTATTAAAAAATATTAAATTAAAAACTTTACCAAATTAGCTTATATTTTAAAATGGTAGGCATTTATATTTTTTAAATTAAAATAGCTTTTAAAACCTTTAAAATTTTTTAAGAAAAGATTAGAAATAAAATATCATTTTGAACCTAATTATCTATCCGTTGACACCAAAATATTATGAATATGAAATCTTGTTTAAACTACTTAAAACGCTATTCAAAAAAATTGCAAAAATCAATATGATTTACCATTGAAAAGCCCACAGTGAGATTCTAACTGGATTTTCGTAGCTAGTACTGACAGCAATATGGGTAAATTAAAGAATGATTTTACAATGGAAGTTATATTGTTAGATTCTATGTGAACATCATTTGTTCTCTACAGGTGGAGGTTAGTGTATGAGTACAAAGTTCAAGAGGTTTAGGGTGGAGGTTCTAGTGGAGATCCAAGACTCTCTAGAAGTTAGGGGCTTTACAAGGTAGTGAATAAAATTTGTAATGTCATCCAACTAAAAGTACCTTCATTTGCCAAACCCCCTAACTCGCTCTTTCTCGCTCCTAAATTCGCTGATATTATCAAACAGGTGCTGGAGGAATGTCACTTCCCCTCCCGTAGTTAGTATGATAAGCCTGTGTTGATGTACATCTGCAGGTAATCTTCATGTGGCGAGAAATAAAATCCTGGCCTGAAAATAAAAAAGACTTACCGAGAGTACATACCTTTGTGTAGACTAAAATTTATTCCTTAGTGAAGACAACATATTTTATTCGTCATATTGTTACACACTTACACTTCGTGACAAGCAGACATGTAGTAAAGTCGTGATCCCTGAATTAATATAAAGAACAACAATAAATTAAATAATGGCTTATAGAGGAACACACTTTAATGTGTTCTATAACGCATTTTCATAAGGATAGTATATTTTATTTTCACCACAAATTTGATTGCTTGCAGTGAATCCCTGACTACTTGGTAATATATACACACTGAAACAACAATGTAACAAGTTGGGATGTCTTGATAGGCTAGTGGTCAGCTCTTGGACGGTGTGAAACAACAATGTAACAAGTTGGGATGTCTTGCTAGGCTAGTGGTCAGCTCTTGGACGGTGTAAGAGGTCACGGGTTCAAATCCCAGAATGCTCATTTGGGTTTGGACCGCTTTCCCAAAAAGAGTTTGTGCGATATCACTCCTTGACTCTATTAAACTGCCTCTGACGTAGATACACAAAAGGTAGCGAAACACAAAGCTGATGTCATGAGAAATTAGGACACGTTTCTTGAACCAAAATTAGTAACGAAACATTACTATTACATACATTGAGTATAAATAATAAAGAAATATCTCAATTTTTTTAAGAATATAATTCGTTGAGTTTTTGAACTAAGAGTGAATAGCTGAAGGAATTCATTCCTGAGAAATTTAAAAAAGCTATATTTGATAAAAGGTATATTTGATTTAAACTAAACAAATTCATTAATGAGGAATAATCAAGAAGCTAATTAAATTAAGTGCCCACTTTAATCTTTTATCTAAATGTTCATTTATGAGCCAAAAAGAAAAATTATCTAATTTAAAGGCTCTATATAGGAAGACAATAAAAATTATGGAATAATTCAAATGGAAACGTGCTAGGGAGGTAGGGGGTTGCAGTACTTGGGAGGGGGATGAGGGTGAGGGTGACTTTACAGTGATTGATCGTGGAACAATAAATCAGCTGTTTTTGTTTCGGAGTCTGTTACCTGCCGGTGTTGCTGCTATTTTTTCTGAAGGAATGCACTTTGATTTATGACTCAGATGTCATCCGATTGTAATTTTTAAACTAAATCGGTGCCATATCGTTCCAGATGGTAGATATCAGCTTGACCAAATTTGACCTGTTATTGTCCCTGAATAGCATTCATAGTCACAGTCATAGTCATTTATATTTACTAAATATGATACATTACATAATGTATATCTCAGTCATCAATTTTAAAATGAAGTTATAAGTAAAGTAAAATGAAAATTATGAAATAACGTCAAAATCATTGAATAAAGTTAAAAGTCCTTGACTAATTTAGGGAAAAGAGGGACCTTTCCACTGTTTTCTATCGTCGAGGGGAGCCTGTTAAAAAAGAAAGGTAGAGCAAAAGTTGTATACTTTTAAAAAAGGTCCAAACAAAATTGAAGTGTACAGAGTTTTTCTCCATGCCTAGTTGGATAACTGTGAGAGATACCTACAGCTGGGATGTCTTTTATACTATGTATTGTTGACTTTATCAATAAAAAAATATACAAGGATGATAGAGTAATTATTTGTAGTTTTGAAAACACATCTACATAAATGCAGGGGTGGCAGCCCTGCATGATTCTGGCAGTACACTTTTATGCTAATAAGACCTTCGAGGCATGTGATGATCCACCCCACACTTCAATCCCATATTCCATGGCGGAAGAAAAACAAACATGGTAAACCGTGAGCAGATTGTCTAAATCAAAAAGAGGCTTTTAAGTTCCGAGTCCTTCTAAGGCTTTCAAGCTTATTCGATAGCTGAGTCTACTACAGACCTGGGTAATGTTTGGAAGCCACAATAATCTATTGTCAATTGTTCCTCCCAATAACTTAATGAATGCACACTCTTCCTTTACGTAACGATAATCTGAACTAATAATCATATTGACCTTATATGACCACAAGCCTATAGTATACTGAAATAAAATCAAATTCCTATCCTAAATACTTTACAGTATCAACTATGTCGAAACACATTTACCTAGGCAATCACAGCTAAAAAACAGGTCAAAAATCATAATAAAAAATACACTATATTAAACTGTATCTATAAAATTTATTTCAATTCAATTTTGAAAACAAAAACTCATCAACAGAATTAAACAGGAATCCCAATAGCCAACTCTAAAACATATTTTTTAAAAGGTATTTCATCATAAATATTAATGAGGTTTTTAGGTTTTTTATAAATATGGAAACGACTGTACTTTTGAATCTTTGTCAATCTATTGGAGTCAAAACATCGTGATAATTTTTACGGGTATTGTAACAATGTTTATTGAAACAGTGGTTTAGGATATAAAGCTATCTAAAAGGTAAACGGTTACAAAAGGTATACATTTTTAATATTCAGGATTTGGGAGTATATAAAAAGGGCATTGACTAGATATATATAATCTACCAGCTCGATTGAATGCTCTAATAGCCTTCTTTTGGAGAATAAATACTTCATTGACCCTTCTACAGTTACCCCACAGTATCTGAGAATAGATTAAAAGTAGTAAAAATACTAAGTCTTCAGATAAATAAAACTAACACAACATGTAAGGCACCAAAACATAAATTTTTCTCTTTAACGTTTATGTAATCAAAATGAGGATGCCACGTTAATCGTCCATCAAATATAAACCCGGGAATTTAACATCACACTTACCTTGATCATCAAAATCGTCTGAGAAAGGGCGTAATTATTGGGCGTAAGAAATAATTAGAAGACATACCAGTGGAATTGGTTGATGCTTTAGAAGAAACTGAATACAGGTTAAAGGGTGGCCTATCCCATCCACGCCACCGTAAACAGGGGTGGGTGAGGTCGGAAAGAGCCTGTTTTAGAACGCAATAATAATATTTACAATGCGTAGTAAACAGGGATTTATTAAGAATATAAAAATGTCCTCACGCTGGTATGTTTGCTTTTTATATTATAGACTAAACAACAAAAACTCTTACAACCGAGTTTTCTATTGAATGTTTTATGAAATATTATAAATTCAAATTAAATTATTAAAACGAAACTGGTATATGAACCGACTTCAAACTGCAGAGGCTATCTTCGTAATTCGGTTGGGTCTCCAATCAAAGGATTATAATTCAAATACCGTATACTTGAGGTTTTTTAAGGAACAGTCAAAGTTAACAATTTGTAGACGTTTTCTATCAAGGTTCAAATTAGCGAGGTTCTACAGCACATATAATCTAAATAAATATTGCGAAAAAATCATTCTAATATGTCTGGAATGTTTTCCTCTAAACAGCTGTTTACATAACCATGTGACCTCACTTCCGATTCACATGTTACGTCTTGAAAATTGCCACCCCCTCAGACCTAAGACATTCCATGTCAAAGTTGAATTAATCTTACAAATTAGGATAAATAACCAATTTTAGTCAGTTAGAACAAACTCTTTCTAATTCATCCAAAATTTTAGAACATAGCGTACCAGTATACGTACAAGATTTGATTTTAAAGCAAACCATGGTTAAGACTTAGTGCTTAAAACTAATACTAATGCTCTCTAAAATAAAGTTTCTTGGGAACCTTTTTTTACACTAGCGTGGTTGGAGCTAAGACCTCCACCAGTCCACCATCGGTGCTGAGTATACGGTTGGCCCCTTGACAGGACGGACTATACTGCGAAGATAGGACTAGTTCAAGATTGTAAAAGTAAAATATTAATATCAAAATTTGGTTTTGCTAGCATGAATCGCGGTCCTTCAGTTCGATATTCAGCCCCATAACAATAAACTGTTTCAAGAATTGTTAAACCTCATTGAAAATTAATAGACTATTTTGTAATATAAAAAGTAGAAATTGTAAGAATACTGTTAAAATTTTAAAGGAAACCTATATGTATTGCAATGTTAAAGAGGACATGTATTATTAATGAATGTAGATTTAAATTATCTGTGTATATTAAATAATAGTATCAGTTAGGCTTTTGTGTTGCATTCAAGTGACCTAGATACATTGAAAATAACAGACCCTCAAGTTGATCTAATCATCCAATATCCCCGCGTCGCAAAGAAAAGCTTTCCGCTGTTTCCTCAACTCGTATCTTTTTATCGAACAAAATAGGTTTTATACGTTTGAAAGTAACATATTTATACTGGATTTTAAGTTCCATAAGCAGTATCTATTTTTCTTGTATTTTTTGGGTCGTCAAACTTTTTATTGTGATTAAAAAGTATATTTCACAACTAACACATATGTTGTACTTTTGTAACACACTTTGATTTGTTATTAATGCATTAGTGGCATTTAATATTATTTTGAAATTTATCTTGTATTTTTTCAATCAGTACTATCATCTTTTAGTACTTTTTGAGAAATTAATTTGTAATATTAATACTTCAAAAGCTAAAGAAAAAAAATTTCAAATGGATATAGTCTGGCTATTTCTCATTAAGTAATGAATTTGGAGGGTAATTTCGATTTATAAATGTGTAGCTTACCGTAAGAGCTTAAAATTTTACTCCTTCAATTGATCTATGAGGAAATTATATTATTATTATTATCAAATTTTTTCTAAACAGGTTTAAAAGCCTAAACACTTTTTTACAAGTGTTATTATTATTAGTTAGTTCATGGGTTAGGTATTTTATGTGCATTTATTATTCTTTTCTTTTATATAAATTTCGCCTGTGAAAGAAAATTTCACAGGCGAAATTTATATTGAATATGATTATTATAGTTGTAGTGCTAACCAAACCGACGGTCCTTATGTGACCAGTGTTTATTAGTGTTGAAAAATGTATATTGTGAAAAAAAAGAATCTGTTTAAAAATAAAGCACTTTTTCATTTTCATTCATTCATATTTTTTCGTTTGGATTTTAAAAGTGACGTTTCATTATTTTTTGTAGGGTGTTCCAGACAATGCTTCATCAGTAACGTACGAGTTGGATAAACTAAATAAACGTATGACGAAGCAAGTCTGGATAATAGGCCTGGTGGAATCCGGATATCGGCCGTTAGTAATTAAGAAATGCTATAGAACATTTACATTTTTTATATCCCTCGACGATTCAAATTAGATTTATTTCCTAACTATCAAACATGGTTGCAAAGAAATCTTAAAAGGTGTCAATTTTATTTTCTTAAAGTTTTGTTACAGTAACCCAGCTACGTAAGCTTACAAAAGATTTCTAAAAATCCTGTCTTAAAACGCATAACTGTATTAGATATATGCAGTAAATACGATTTGATTTAATAGACACAAAATCTAAATCTTACAGTAGTATTCGTAACCAAACAATGTCAGCGGGATATGCGTGCAATCCGATTATTAATATTATCTGTTGTGGTGCACGGTTCTAGCGCATATATGAAGCTTATGTTGCTATGTTGCTAACCCAACAGTCTCAAGAGACCTGTGATTACTATACGGTGTCAGGAAATTGTACCAAATGAGACTAAAATACAGTAGAACAAATTGTAACAAATCTATTTAGAAACAAATAGTATTTAAATAAAAATACCTCGTTTGCCCATGGGTCACTTTATGGGCCTAGGGCCGTTATGGTGAATTAAAGACAGTGAGGTATTTTGGGCAGCAAATTAAATGTACAGTAGACTTACTCTGAAAGTGTTCCCTCTCCCCGAAATAAGCTAAAGGTTATTTATTATTATTATTATTTTCCCTACTATTTGATGTATCGAATTTCTTTTGTGTTAAAATAATTTTATTTATCATATTTTATTAATGTTGAACTCATTAATTTTATAACTCATTATTCCTTACTGTTCATTTACACTTAATTCATCCAAATGTGATCATCAATTTGGATGACTCACTAGGTAAAAATTCCCCATACTTTGTATAATCTTTTTCTATTATTAATAACAAATCATTTAAAACAAATTTCATAAAAATCCAACTTATTTCAATTAGTTTTATATAAAACAGTACACAGGGATTTTACGAGTGATTTCGGTTAACCAGATTTTCAATTGCTATTTCTTGAATGTTTCAATTTAAATAATTTATGTACTTTTTCTCAGGAACCACTAAGGCCATCTTTACATTTTTTTAATTGAAGAAAAAGCTGCACATATTGATATCAGTCGTTTGAAAAAGCTTTGAAGGTGAAATTTTATTCTATGTTATAAATAAAAAATTTAACTTTTAAAGAAAGTGCTTAAAGATTTTTAAAAACATACTAATTGAAAGGAAAAATTATAACCCCAGGGTTAAACATTTCAGGAAAGTGCATTAAAAAAGAGGAAAAACGTTATAATGATATCTCTTACAGTCTCTGTAAGGAATTTAAAGTTAACAACTTTAACATGGGTTAGATATGGCTAATACAACTCTAATCTTTAGTTTATTTACATGGAAAATTTCTGGAAAAAGTTTTAAAATATCAATTTCATTAACATATTTTTATTATGAATAATAATAAATATTTTAAAATAATTCAAATCCGGCTTATTCATCCAATTACAGATATTTAACAACTTTAGTCAATATTATAAATATTATTAGGTTATAGACATAAATTTTAAATTATCAAAAGATAGACTAAAAATTTAGTCAGAGGTGATTATAAAGTATTATATATGCTCATATTGACAAATACTATATAAGACATTTAGTCAATATTTTAAAAGTGATTAGTCAATATAATTTAAAATCGTAAAACATATTACAGGTGATTGATAAGATACCGTAGTAAAATAGGTTAGTCAGAGGTGATTAGTCAAGTTAGTAAAAAATTATTGACAGCGAATATTGGCGTATAAATAGTTAGTCAGAGTGAGTTAATAAAAGCGGCGTAAACATAGTTTTAGATATGCTCATGATCTGACAGCGAGATACCGTTGTAAGCCACATATTAGTATAGGTGATTATAAAATGTAGTAAACATTTATTTTAATAACTGACAGCGAGATACCGTAGCGGCGTAAGCATAGGTTAGTCAGAGGTGAGTTGATCTGACAAGATAGTGCGGTGTAAGAATAGGTTAGTCATAGGTGAGGTTATCTGACAGCGAGATAGTGTTAAGCCATTTAGTCAGAGGTGAGGTTATCTGACAGCGAGATACCGTAGCGGCGTAGACATAGGTTAGTCAGAGGTGATGCTCATGATCTGACAGCGAGATACGTCGGCGTAGCCACATAGTTAGTCAGAGGTGATCATGATCTGACAGAGATAGTAGCAGAACATAGGTTAGTGAAAGGTGAACGCTTAGATCTGACAGTGACATACCGTGGTGGCGTAAGCCACATAGGTTAGTCAGAGGTGAGCGCTTATGATCTGACAGCGAGATACCGTAGCGGCGTAAGCCACATAGGTTAGTTAGAGGTGAGGCTATGAAGACAGCGAGATACCGTAGAGTAGGTTAGTCAGAGGTGAATGCTCATTATCTGACAGCGAGATACCGTAGCGGCGTAAGCCACATAGGTTAGTCAGAGGTGAGGTTAGTCAGAAGTGAGGTTAGTCAGAGGTGAGTGCTCATGATCTGACAGCGAGATACCGTAGCGGCGTAAGCCACATAGGTTAGTCAGAGGTGAGCGCTCGTGATCTGACAGCGAGATACCGTAGCGGCGTAAGCCACATAGGTTAGTCAGAGGTGAGCGCTCGTGATCTGACAGCGAGATACCGTAGCGGCATAAGCCACATAGGTTAGTCAGAGGTGAGGTTTGTCAAAAGTGGTAAGCCACATAGGTTAGTCAGAGGTGAGCGCTCATGATCTGACAGCGAGATACCGTAGCGGCGTAAGCCACATAGGTTAGTCAGAGGTGAGCGCTCGTGATCTGACAGCGAGATACCGTAGCGGCGTAAGCCACATAGGTTAGTCAGAGGTGAGCGCTCGTGATCTGACAGCGAGATACCGTAGCGGCGTAAGCCACATAGGTTAGTCAGAGGTGAGCGCTCATGATCTGACAGCGAGATACCGTTGCGGCGTAAGCCACATAGGTTAGTCATAGGTGAGCGCTCGTGATCTGACAGCGAGATATCGTAGCGGCGTAAGCCACATAGGTTAGTCATAGGTGAGCGCTAGTGAACTGACAGCGAGATACCGTAGCGGCGTAAGCCACATAGGTTAGTCAGAGGTGAGCGCTCATGATCTGACAGCGAGATACCGTAGCGGCGTAAGCCACATAGGTTAGTCAGAGGTGAGGTTTGTCAAAAGTGAGGTTAGTCAGAGGTGAGCGCTCATGATCTGACAGCGAGATACCGTAGCGGCGTAAGCCACATAGGTTAGTCATAGGTGAGCGCTCGTGATCTGACAGCGAGATACCGTAGCGGCGTAAGCCACATAGGTTAGTCAGAGGTGAGCGCTCGTGATCTGACAGCTAGATATCGTTGCGGTGTAAGCCACATAGGTTAGTCATAGGTGAGCGCTCGTGATCTGACAGCGAGATACCGTAGCGGCGTAAGCTACACAGGTTAGTCAGAGGTGAGTGCTCATGATCTGACAGCGAGATACAGTGGCGGCGTAAGCCACATAGGTTAGTCAGAGGTGAGCTCTCATGATCAGACAGCGAGATACCGTAGTGGCGTTAGCTACAAAGGTTAGTCAGAGGTGAGCGCTCATGATCTGACAACGAGATACTGTAGCGGCGTAAGCCACATAGGTTAGTCAGAGGTGAGCGCTCATGATCTGACAGCGAGATATCGTAGCGGCGTAAGCCACATAGGTTAGTCAGAGGTGAGCGCTCGTGATCTGACAGCGAGATACCGTAGCGGCGTAAGCTACATAGGTTAGTCAGAAGTGAGCGCTCATGATCTGACAGAAGTCGCCGATCATTGGTTTCGATCCAGAAACGTTTTACTTACTGCTCCAGAGTTATTGTACCGGTAAATTTTGAGTGTTAAAAGCATTGCATTACGTTAATGTTTTTTTTAACATTACGAGTTACTTGTACCTTTGCCTTGTGAATATGCTGATTGTTAATAAAGTTCATTCTTATTTTACATCCCATATTACCAGGGCCTAATTGAGTAACCATTTAAGCCATGCGAACATCCAACAGAGCTTATCTAAAGATTAAGGACCTAATGGGAACCTAGCTCAAGGAGAGATTACGGAGGATTGGGGTATGGTTGAAGAATGATTCTAAATAGAATAGGGAAAGGACAAAAACTAGTTTAGCTTTATTATCAAACATTTAAATTATATAAATGTTTGTTTAGTTTAACACTGTTTAAGATTTTTGTATCTACATTTTATTTAATTTTTTAACAATCTGGCAGCCTCTTTTGACTATAATTTTACTTGTTACATAAACTAAAGATCTGTGCGTGGATTGTATCAAGTAAAGACGTTCATCAACTCTAGAATCCAAAACAGGGTCACCACTGACCAATGTATGGAGTCCATCGTACTAAAAACTGAACCACTGAACTAACTGATTACTGTATAACTTGAAAGATTTGTAGTTCATACACAACTTTTGGTATGCGCAACAGCTATTTTTCTATTAATTGGAATAATGTTGTAGCTGGATTATCATAATATTAATAAAAATAATAAATGACACTGAGAATTTAAAGTTTTTACTTGTGAAACAGTACTCATAGAAATGACTAAATTATACAAAAGATAATTTATAAATTTGTAAAAACGATATGGCTAATTATAAAACTTAATTGTGAACGTTAATAATGTAATTACTTTTACACCCATCAGGTGAAGCCATATTTTTAGTTTAAATTTAAGAGTTTTTGCCTAATAACTATTCAATATTAGCTGTTTACAAACAAAACTTTATTAGTTTCTACAAAATAAAATCTTATATATTCTAAATATATATTCTTTCTCTTGAATTTTATTTCAAGATGCTACTATCTCACGAAAGAGTTTAGCTGAAATCAACGTAACCAATTTATAACATTAATATGTAATATGTATTTGGTCTCATCATGTTTTGGAAGCAGGAAAACCTTCAGAGATGAACCATATGACTTTAGAGGTGACGAGGAGATAAGTCCGCTTTGTTTTGGCTGGAAGGGCTACGCTAGAAGTGCTAATATCAGAACGTAATTGCTCTTACGTGGAATTCATATTTTTTATACAACTATATTTTTAAGACTCCTAGAAATTAATTGACTTTCCTAACAAGGAACTGGCTCTCATTGGAATGAATTGGCTTTCCTAACATGGAACTGGCTCTCTTAGCAAGGACCGGGTTCACCTAGAAAAGAACCGGTTCTTCTGGCAAGGAACCGGCTCTCCTGGCAAGGACTAGGCTCTCATAATAAGAATTTCGCTCTCCTACCAAGGAATTGGCTATCATTGGAATGAATTGGCTTTCCTAACATGAAACTGGCTCTCCTAGCAAGGACCGGGTTCACCTAGAAAAGAACCGGTTCTTATGGCAAGGAACAGGCTCTCCTAATAAGAATTTGGCTCTCCTACCAAGGAATTGGCTCTCCTGGCAAGAAACTGTTAGTAAGGAATTTGCTCTCATAGTAATGGATTTGTTCTCTTAGTAGGAAACTGGCTCTCATGATAAGGAACTGGCTCTCATGATAAGGAACTGGCTCTCCTGATAAGGGACTTGCTCTCCAGCAGAGACGTGAGGTTTGTGGTTGTTAGGTACACAGCCTGACCCTCGTACCATGACACTCAGCTGGAGAGAGGAGAGGGATGAATTTGTTGTTTATCAATCAATCCCGCCGCACCCCTTCACCCCACTTTTTACCGTTTGTCATTGACAACTCGTTTATAAAATTAATTTTTTCTCATTCCTCCCCCATCGGTTACGGCAAAGCATTTATCTATTGCTGAATTGAAACGTTATAATGATAAAATACTTTTACTAACATCCGTATTTCCAAAGCACGGATTCCACTAATCAATATTTCATTACAATATCGCACAAACAGTTTCTTGCTAAACTGTGGTTAATTTTACTTAATAGATTATCATAACTATTTTTGTATAGGCTAAATAGTTATTGTGTTTACATTTACTGTGTGTAATTGCTGGAATTTCTGTTTACACGCCAATTTTATTAATAGAAATCACCTTATAAATCAGCCTCAGGCTCTAATATCCGTTTACGATATTTATTATACGCCTTATAACCATAATATTTTATGATACGCTAAAATTTATATCGTTATGTCTCTCCTTGGTAATGATATTGTTTATGGGTCTTTCTCTTCACGGAGCTTACATTATATCAGTACATGAACTTTTAGAACATCCTTTCAAAAATATTCATGCATTTTTAAAGCTAAATATAGCGTTGGTAATCAACAATTCACTGTGAATTTATTTTAATTTCCCCTAAGTGTATTTTGTTATAAAACTACACAACGTTGCTAGAGGTAATAAAAGTGTTACCAATTTCAAATAACCAATTTATAAAACTACATGAAAAAACTTTAATCGGGAACTAAAGAGACTGGGACGGTGGCGTGTCTTATAATCCAGCTATTTAGAGGTTACGGATTGTGGATAGTTATGAGGGATGGTCGGTGGATGTGATATTCCCCAGTGCAAATTAACGTGCCATTGAATACTACGTTCATCCACAAAGAGCATCCTCATAAATAGACCAGTATGTAATTCAGAGGCAAGAATGGATCGAACCCCACGTTAAACTGTACGTCCCCTAGTAGGCTGTTGGGCTATTAATTAACAGTCCTATCTAAGGAACATGTCAGCCTTAGACAGTAACAAGCCAACACGATAGTACCACAATCATCTTACAATCATTTTTCATCTATACTTGGCTTAAAATACTCATTTGTATAGGTCGGCATTTCAAAAACGTAATAAAAGGTTTCTTTCCATTAAATGAATTTTTCCATAAATGTTTTTAAATATTTAGATATTCGCTGAGTACGCAGGTCTGTTGCGACGGGGGTATTATCTTTCTATTACAAAATTGCTATGATGTTTAGAATGGATATTGATACGAGATTGTTGCCTTTCAAGCGAGCCATCGAAATACGTACACAAAAATAGTTTTTAAACTGAATAAAAAAATTTTTCATTATTGATTCAATCCAAACATTAAGAAAAAACTACTTTAAATGAGCATGAATTTAAACAACGAACGTAGGCCTAATAATTTCAGTTCCAGCCTTACGGGCGAAATATTTAGGCCTACCCCCAAGAGATGAGTGCTAATTTTGTGAAACAATAAATGTTTTAGTTTTAGCCTTACGGGCGAGATATTTAGAACTAGCTCCAAGAGAAGAGTGCTCTTTCTGTGAATCAATGAACGTAATAATTTCAGTTTCAGCGTTACAGGTAAAATATTTAGAACTAGCTCCAAGAGAGGAGTGCTCATTCTGTGAAACAATGAGCGTAATAATTTTAGTTTCAGCGTTATGGGTGAAATATTTAGATCTAGTCCCAAAAGAAGAGTGCTAATTTTGTGAAAACGTCACTGGTCACTCGGTAGTACCATAGTAGACATATGTGTGATGTGTTAAATTAAAGGTAAACTATCTTGTGGATTACATTATTATTTTTCCGGGAAAATATAACTACCACGCAATCTTGTCCGATTATTAACAAGCAATAATCTTCTTTATGATAGAAAAATAAAAAATGTTCCTTAGATAACCACTTAATTTGACGCCTCAGCCATGTCTTACGACCATCGAGTAGCCAGTAATGCTGCCACAAATTAACTTTGTTTTATGGGACTAAAACTCACGATGGTAGAGGTACTGTAAATTATTAAATAAATAAACAAATTTCTAATTTAGAGATCTTTTTCTAATATAAAAATTTTTATTGAGTTCACCTTTTAAATTTTGTTCACTGAATCAGTCTCAGTTTACATTGAGGACACATTTTTGAACATTTTACACAGTAACTGTACATCATTTTACATCAATGTGTGCTCAACTAACGTGATATTTAGGGGATAGCCGGGATGAAAAGTGGGTGGAAATCAAATCAAAACGTCAATTATAGGTGACGTGCTTGTGTTGATGCAGGGTTCACTACTTCCAACAAATACGCAATTCATCATGTCTATTCGGCTCTATTCTTTTTGATTTACCAGTATAAACCTATTAAAATTATTATTCTAAATAAAATTAACAAGTAAATGTGAGTTCATAAAAATGTTAAAAGTTTATATTTGTAACTAACATAAAATTATGAAGAATCTAAGAATGAATGAAGTCTAAGAAAGCGAATGGCAAACAGAGCAGAGTTATTGTCTTAAACATTCCACACATGCCCTTGACCTATGGCAATAAGCAGTTAAGGTTAAAATGATAAAATTTAACTTTTACGTACCTCAGATTGTCTAATTTAAAATTGTATAATATGTTGTTAAATAAAGTTAGTTGATTAATCGCATATTCACCAATACTACTACGAACGTAAGTGCATGCCTTTTAAAAAGTAAATATAAGAACTACAACCTTCAATCAAAATTGTTTTATTCTTCAAAGTTTACTTAACCCGTTGGCCGAGTTCATATTTGTGCGGATGGTAAAGGGGTGAGCGCCGCACTCACCTTTTTAAATTAGATTACATTAGATTAGATATTGAAATGGCAACCTATCCAGGTAGGTAGTTTAAGCCAAGTATGAATGAGAAATGAGTGTAGGATGATTTTGGTGCGATCTTGTAGTCTTGTTATTGACTAAGGCTGCATGTCCCTTAGACAGGACTGTTAATTAATAGCCCAACAGCCGATGACAACTAAGGAACTACAGTTTAACGTGGAATCCGAACCACGGCCTCTGAATTACGAATTGGTCTAATTATGAGGATAGTCTTTGAGGATTAACGTAGTATTCAATAGTGTGGACGTTAATCCACTCAAGAGAACACTACACCTACCGACCATCGCTCACAACTATCCACAGTTAATTCGTGACCTCCAAGTAGCTGGATTACAGGACGTCGCCACCGTCCCAGTCATTTTTAAAATCCCTTAGTAACGGTTTATATTTCACGAATTTTGATAAACATATATCTTGTCACTTTTGTACAAATATTTTTGTAACCTTTAATTATATACGAAACTAAAAATAAAAAATTTCACAGTAAAAAATTAATAACTCTCAAACTATAAACTTTGTTATAAATTAATTTAACTTTGTTTGATTAGTTAACACAGGACGCCATTAAAATAACATTTTTCTAGTACTCATTGTGTTATAGCAACAAAAACTATAAATATACAAAACGCATAATTTATTTCAAAATAAAAGGTATTTTTAATTGTGCAAGTTGTGCTTATTGCAATGTAATTCGTCACTAAACAAAGGTGCGAGACAGACTGACGGTCACTTAACCTCCCCCACCGTGTTCCCCCCACAACTGACACCCCCAAACAACAGATATACCGTGTTTCAGTCCAATATATTAAAAACTCCATGTTTTATAGAAACTTAAAATGAAAATTAAACTAAAAAGAGAAAACAAGTTACATAATTACTAGAATTTTTTAAGTGACAAAGCCCCGGGTTTCTGATGCGACATTACACCGCATAAGTTTCATAAAAAACGGTCTAAAAAAAGGAATCAATTAATATTTTAAAATTCTCCATAAGAATAACATGGAGCGCTCTTAGAATTTAACTTTTATTTATTTAATTTTCTCTGGCACTGTAAATTTAGAGTCATTACATTGAGTAGACTTATTCAAGAATACTTATTTATTTAGTTTTTAAATTGGTTATAATAGTGATATAGTAGCCAAATTATTGTTTACTACGAAATTTAATAAACTATTTTTTACATTTTAAAGCCTGTAACTTTTGGGCCATTAGTTTTATAGACATTCGGGTGAGTAATAACATTTGGAATCTTATAACAACTATAAATCATGGAATTAGAATCAAAATCGCTTAAGTGGGTTTAAAAAATTCAGTATTTTGCACATTTTAAAGGTTTAGGGGTAGACTCCTAAAATCCCCCCAAAAATCTACTTAAAACCAAACTAGTACTAACTACTACTAAACTAATAACTAATTCAAATGAAAAATGACGAAAAAGGGTTTGGAGATTCAGCCAGATTGCATCCTTGTAACAAATCTCATAAAATTAGACGATTAGTGTGGTTTTGGATTATTTACACAAACATCAGAGATAAAAATCAGTCCGAAAACCACTTTTGATTTAGGAAGACTCAAAACGGATATATACACTCTCAACTCAAATTTAACAAAAAAATATTTTTTCTATATAGCATGTATTAGGGGAGAAAGTAAATAGTCCACGTTCATTAATAACAATTAAAAACTACCAAAGTTATACATTAACGTCATTTAATGAAACCCACCCCTGTGCTCTCATCCAACATTTACCCTCCCACTGCAATAACTGATTCGAATGGCCGGCGCGGTGTTTTAGGCTTCAAAACGATATTACATCTCATCCACCCTTTCTGTCTCGTTTTTATGAAGTAATAATTGTGAGTTTAAAGGTCTTTTTATTGAACAATGAACGTAGTGTGATTCTGTAACCACAAGCATTATGCGCTTTTTATGTGACAGGTTTCCAACTCTTTGCACATGTGGTGTATGCAACTTGTACATGGTTTGTGGAAATTTCCGTGACGTTTGATAATTAACAATGACGTTCACACGATTATTTTTTTAATTTTGTTTAAAATGGTGTGCCTTAAAAATAAAAATATCCCGTCCCAGTAGACCTGCGTACTCAGTGAATGTCCAAATCAATAATATGACAATAGTAATATATGAGGTGATCAATATTAGTCAATAAATAAGATATTTAGCCTATTCTTTATAAGTTTAAAATTGGAAAAGTATGCAGTTTTGCTGCTATGAGGAATACTGGAAGTCGGTATTTTTACTAGAATTTTTATTTTGACAATATATTGTAAGTTTTATCAATATCTGCCCATAAATAAAGGAGTTTCCCTATTCTCTATAAGGTTAATATGTGAAAACAGGATGGAGTTAGCTACTATTATAAACACATAAACTATAATTTATTAGCGTAAGGGATGGATCTAAACCACATGAAGCTAAATTTTATAAAAAAAGGTTAATTTGTGAAATCTTATTTTTTCTTACCTTTCATAAGATTAACATCGGAGCCCCAAAATAAAAAGTATTGTGTTTAATTTTGTTAATATCTCGGTACCGGTAATTATGGGAGTTAAAGCACAACGTTTAAAGTTTTAAATTGTTTAGTTTTTTGAGCCAATTCTAATGGTTAAAGAATAAATGTAAAATACTTCCAAACTACTTGTTAAAAATTGCGAAAATAAAAATTTATTTTTTGCCGCACTGATCCTCTATTTTACCCTTAAAGTTTTACTTTGATTTATTACTTTATATTTTTTTATCTTAACTAAAGTACATTTTTTTCACTTGCAGCAAAAATGTTGTTTTTACATTGAAAATTGCTGTCTATCTGTATTTTGAAACGTTAGATGTTATTTTAGTAAAAACTTAATAACGTTATTATCTATTAATTTGTATATTATTTAGTTTAATTTTAAGGTAAAAAATATGTCTGTTCACTGAGAATTAATATTATAATACACTATCATCGTCTAAACTTAATTTCACAAATCTCAAAAAATATTTAGTGTAAGATGATGAGCGTAAAGATTTTAATCCTTTACGAATATACCTGCGATGCATTTGGCAACTAACAAAATAGGGGGTCCCAAATTTTAATTCTTACCGGTTTTTAACGCTTGACCCTTAAGGGTAAAAATTTTCATCTGTGACAGTAACACGGATATTTATTCGATTCACTAATTTAAAACATCATTCAATAGGGCTAAAAAATACATAAGATACAAGCAAATTGCTATATATTTGGAAAAGTAAAGTAAAGTTAAATGAATTATATATCAGTACTATGAAGACTCAAAAATTAACCAAAATATTACAATTGATTTTACATATACAAACAGAGTTATACTTGGCGGTAATTTAAGACGAGACTCCAGGAAATATATCTTTAAATAATGGTAGTCCCGAGTGAGGATCAGTCACCATATTTGTTCTAGCCTGAAATAATTTAGAATAAAAACTGTTATATATGTGATTACATTGAAAAAGGCAAAATATGTTTGTTACATAATATCTACACTCAAAAACTAATAGTTACATTTGTAACTATATTTAAAATACTAGGTGACTCAGCGGACTTCGTAACGCCTAACAGTAAATACATGTTAAAGTCGAATAGCATGTTCTGAATTTGAATAACATTTTCCTGATCGTTGTGAAAGATTAAATATTCTGGGTCTCGGCATTGTTAATAACAATATTGAGACATATTAATAACATTCGCACAAAACAAAATAAACGGTACCAGTGAACTGACACATACTTTCTCCCTTGAGTAAATTTAAAAAAGACAATTTGTAATAAAACTATCATGTTCTACAAAGTAATTCTAAATATCATTTAATAATTTATTGTTCAAATTGTATGGGGGGAACCCCCCCCCCCGGTTACACCAAGCTTTTTTGAGCTGGTTTTGTTCGGTGATTTGACCTTACACTTCATACCAAGTTTCATGGAAAACGGGTGGAAAGTAAGGAAGAAATTGTTTTTTTTATATTTTCCATAAGAATAACATTGGGCGCTTTCAGACAACGTACTGCGTTTATCGTGGACAGTAAATTTAACTTTTCTCTGGAACCGTTAGTCGTAGACAAATAATTCAAGATACTAATTTGTTTAGTTTTTTAAGCTGGTTTCAATGGTACCAGTCAACTTATACTTTACTTTTATTGTTTTCACTGAAAATTTAAAAATTTGATTTTTTTGACATTTAAAAGCCCATAACTTTTGAACCGTCATTTTTACAGACATGCGGGTGGTGTCAAATTATTTAGTGCTCTGTGCACTATAAACTATCAAATTTTAATCAAAATCGTTAGAGCCGTTTTTGAGAAAATTGGATTTTTCACGTTTTTTAAGGGTTTTTAGGGGTGAACTACCCTTAAAAATCAAATATTCAAAAAAATGAAAAAAACACCTGGAGATACGGTGACTATATATATACATGCCAAATTTCATCTAAATCGGACAAACGGGGTAGGCTGTGACACTGTACACATCCAGACACACAGGCACACGGACGGACACTTTCACGCCAAAACCCACTTTTTTGGATTCAGGGGACCCCAAAACGGATATATCCACCCTCAACTCAAATTCGAAAATTTTGACGAAAACAATACTTTCTCCATATACCGTACGTATAAGGGGAGAAAGTAAAAATCTAAGTGGATTGATTTAAAAATAGGAAATATTCAATTTTTTGAATCGTGGCATTGTTTATAAAAATACATGTGTAATCTAACATTCATTAATTTAACTAGCAAAAAATAAAACAAACTTCAAGCTGTAAATGTTGTAACTAAAGCGAGTTTGTTTTATATATTTAGACAATGCTTACCACTTACAACACCTTCCGGGGTGGGTTTGTTGTATCAAATTATATGAATAGTAATGAAGGAGTCCTGTCCTGTAAAATAATATATTGTAAAATTCCTTAGATTTTGCATACCTAGTCCCCAAGTTCCCAATTAATAACTATGATTTATTTGAAATTTATTTTGGTGATGATGAAATTATTTGTTTAGATTTTTTGTGGACATTTTCCATAACGATTACTAAAACAAAGTATCACGACGGAACTTGGAATCTGAAGTAAATATTTCAGCCGGTAAGAAACTGAAAATGAACATTTTTAAAGGAATAAAAAAACTTTCAAAATAAAAAAGTACGTCCACATTTTACGAGGGCTCTCGAAACACTGAAGCAGTGATTCTAACACTCTTGAGAGGGCATTATGATATTTATTTGATGTCATTGACTAAGAGGATATATGATAAACCATGCTAAAGATCAGTTACACAACATATTTTAGACACATTAAAAAAAATTATTAAAATATATACTACTTGGAATAAAACCATAATTTTGTCTTTTTTTGCTCGCATTAAAGGTTAAATATTAAATATTTTACAATACTTTTTCTGTTTTCAAAGTGATATCGTCTTCTGTAAATATTCTGAAAGACCTCACAATTGTGGGCGAAACCCATAGGTATCCAACCAGACATGGCGACAATCTCCGCACACACAGTCATCGCCTTGCGCTCTTTGAAAAGGGAATCTTGTATGCCAGGCCAGGGTTTTATATAAAGCTTCCTGCCAAATTCAGGAGACTAACAGGAGCTAGATTTAAGAGGGGCAGTAACCAGTATTTTGATCGATATAAAGTTTTTTAGTATCAAGGAATTCCTGTCTGTCCGAACGTCCAAAGTATTAAATTAAGTTGATCATATCGCGAATATTGGATTTTTAGTTTTTACTTTAAAACTTGTAATAATCGATGACTGAGGGAACATTATACTATTGTATTCCGAAAAAAGGATATTTATATCTTTGACTAAGGTTACATTTTTGGTACTGCAGAAAATTAATCGCAGACAACGCTATCTCTTATTCTTATTCATAATCTTATTCTTGAGACTCTGAAATAACTACGTGTATGCGAGTGAGAGTGGAGAGCGATTGTGATTAGTGTAACAGATTTAAAGATTAAAATAAACTGGGAGCCTACCAGTTTACTGACAGGCTGATTTTATTTTCCAGGATCACTAACTAATTTCCCAATGACCAAAGTAAATGTATCTAGTTACTATCACAAAACGTTATCAAGATTTTTCTCAGGATAGAACCAGTAATCTTCAGATTAAAAAGCAAGCTCTAACCAACCACCCAGCCAGTAGCAAAATGCATCAGATGCTAAAAAATTGTTAGATGGTAGTCAGGTGTGTTTTCATGCATAGTTCACGGCTATTTTTCACCTCACGTCCAACCCGACTTGTTATTCCTCACCGACATTCAATATATTTCATTGGTAGGATTTTGTTTTATTTCCTTTTTTTTTTCTTTTTGTTGTACAAATTTTTTTTATTTTCTTTTTTTTCTTTATTTTCAACGAAATGTTAAGACTTTGAACACATTCTATACTATTTTCTTCTTTCAAAGACTCACGTACAACCGTTTTTCATCCAGTAAGGCGGTTTAAGTAATAACGTGCACTTTACTGATATGGATCAACGGAAAAACATTATCAAAAATAATTTAATACTATTAGAATCAACAGAGTTTTGAAAATTTATGATGGCGTTGGTTATTAATTATTAAATTAACAATTAGTTGGACTTTTCCAACACGTCTTGACTTTAAAATCTACACAACGTTTCGAGAGTTGGATAAACTACTCCCGTTTTCAAGTGCCTAGTTAGTGTCGTTCGTTTGCAATTTTCCGAATGTACAAAATAGGCTAAGTAGAGTGTTTTGTTTACTATTTATTTCTATAGTTATATTTTTGTTGTGTTTTTTGACCGGGTTCTTTTTATATGTAGAAATAACCTTTTGTTTGTATAAATGTAAATATCGTTAGGCACTTGAAAACGGAGTAGTTTATCCAACTCTCGAAACGTTGTGTATATTTTAAACACAATACGCGTTTGAAAAGCCCAACTAATTGTTAATTTAATAACTATTAGAATGTTGATATTTGTATTATTTCTTAAATTGAATAATAATGTTGTACAGGTTTTGAACTTAAACTAAAAAGAGTCATATGGATGGTTTTTTATCACTAATGAAGGCATTTTCTTCCCAATATGCTATAGGACAATTTTGCTTTATTGACAGGGAATTTCCTTAGTCATTTTTCTTTAGTGGAGATAGTGGTTCTTGTACGATTAACTAATATATATCTCTTTGACTTATACTCATGATTACGCCAATCATTATAAACTTCCTTTGTAGAATAATATTTGTAATTTAATACCCGGTAAAAATCCAGAGTAATATATAGGTAAAAAAACTAGTTTCCTGTGGAATCTTATTAGCAAAAATATTACACGTAAGAATCCTACACACGACCCTCTTGGCAAATAATTAGAAACAATATGGTTTGATAAAAAAAAGTTTACAAAAGTATAAACAAATACATAAAATTGTATCATAGAAAAAGGTTTCAACTAAGCAGAAAACCATGTATTAAAGTAAACGATTTTATATTCGTGAAATCTATTTTCCTCTTCAATTAAATTGTTAGTACCTTATGACGTTACCACAGTATATGACAGAGCTTCATCTATCATCTCTTGCCGTCTCTGGAATGTCTTACCCATGCTGATTAGTTCCTTTGAAAGGACGTCCTCAGTTTGTGGGGGAACTGAAAACACTTTATTTTGAGCGGATGTCCTCGGCTAGCGTATCTTAGGTTTCTACGTATGTGAGATTGTTGGCTCATGTATGCTTGAGGGTGTGAGTGATCATGACAAATACTTTTGTTTTTTTGTAATTAGGTGTAATTTAGGTTTTATTTATTTAACCCACCATCAGGCGCATAGTGAAAGTTACCTCCGCACTAAAAATATGGAAAACGTTTGTTTTCAAGTCGGTGCTTGACCAAACCTCACGCCTTTACCCACTTTGTCGTCCTACAGCAGTGTGGGGTTGAGTTGTGTCAGTGTTTAGGTACCATCCGCGTGCGCCCCAACGGCCGCTGTTTTCGATCCAGTAACCTTGGACTTAATGGGCCAGCACGTTACCCTTGAGGTACCATGTCATATTTTTGTGATTAATTATTTTCAAAACTGTTAAGTCTGTATTATATCCTATTAGTTATAAAAATGTTTGTTTGTGTAATATGTTATGATATTTTATATATTTTTTGTTATTTCTATTTCTAATAATTTTTAATTTTTATCAGGTTATAGGTAAGAAAGGGCAACGTGCCTCTAAATTTACCTTTAAAAATAAAGTATTTTGAAACATACATTCATGACACCATGTAGTTAGAGTAAAAGGTGTAATATTCGAGTAACTAGAGATACTTGGATAGTCAAAAACACCCCAAGACCCAAACAAAGACATGTGTGGCGTAGAATGTGGCCATTACTTGTGCGGCACGTCGTCTCGACAAAGGAGCTATTTGTTACCTTCCCAGAACATACATGGAGGGGACTAGGTAATACATTTGTTTAATACTCAATGTGGCTTTCAGGAACATTTTAAATCATGGCTAAATGTGCACTATGAATCAGCGTAAGAGCCACTCATGAACATGCACGGATCTTCATTACCGGCAGTTAAAGTTTAAGTTAGCCAATTTACTAACTTTATGTAACCTCTGGAAAAATATATTGCCTCATTAGTTTTGTCTTTATTGAGCAGACTGGCAAAAGATCAGTAAGGAACGAGTATATGTTTTACATCTTATTACTGATACTTTGGAGATGTATGATACTCCTTGACACGGAGATTCTAGAGACTAATTAATTGATTTAAATATTCCAGATAATAATTCACTTGGAGATTCTAGATACTAACTCACTTGGTAGTTTTAGAGACTAATTGACTAGGCGATTCTAGACACTAATTGAGTTGGTAATTCTGATTCTAGACAGTAGTTGAGTTGGTAATTCTAGAGACTAATTATTTACGGAGATTCCAGACATTAATTTCACTTAATGATTCTAGACACTAATTGAGTTGAAATTTCTTGAGGCTAATCCATTTAATTATCTCCTTTAATTTGAATTAGTTTGATAAGGGCATACAATAAAGGTAGTGTCAAATCTACTTATCCTAAATGACCCTCCTATGCAAGGATTGATTGATGTGGATATGAAAAACATATAATTCAGGCATGTAAATAAAGCATAATTCTTGACCTTACACGCCCTGGCATATCTGTAAAAATATAATTAAAACAATATGAAGAACAAGTTATTGAATTAAAAATCTTTTTCATTAATATTGGCTTATGATTAGCAGTTTTTTAAAATGATAACAACAATTCACCTCTTTAATGACTCACACTCATAGAGCCCTTGAACAAATACCATGAATAAATATAGTGTTTCAGAAAAAAACAAACTGTTTAACACACAGATTCGTCTTGACAGTGACTGAAAAACTAATCACACACTTATGGTTAACACTTACTCAAAATAGTATGCAGACTTCATTCACTGGGTCGGGCTTCAAAATACATAACCATTTTAACTGACAAACTGACCAGTCGCACTTTTATGGCCAATGCTTACTCAAAACTATATCAGACTCTATTCACTAAGTCAAGCTACACAGAATCGTTTCTACAGCAAATGAACAATCAATCCAATTGACCAACTACTGTACAGCATCTGCCCAATCAATCACAACTCTGTTTGGCCAACTCTTTATTTGAGTGAAACAGAGCAGTGTATACAGCAATTATTGACAAGTCAATGACAACTTTGATTGGTGAACACTTACTGATCAGTGGTGGAAGTTACATTCTTGGTTTAATTCACATTAAATCAGAAAGTCATGACATCATTATATTGATGAAGGAGGAAACCCCTGAAACATAGAGAGAGAGACACGTTATTGTATAATCTCACAAATTACCAATATCGCATTTATTTGGTTTTACTAAATCGTTGGGAGAAGAGAAAAACGCCGAACAGACAGTTTCAAGACGAACCCCTTTGATAGGAAAAGGTAAAAAATACCATTTCCAAGGTAAAAAAGTCAATAAATAAAAAAACTGTTTAAAACTCAGTGATGGTGATCGGGTATGTTTTATATATTGTTATTGCGGAATTTTTCCATCGCGATATTTTCACGATATTTCAGATCCTGGAATCTGATCACAACCTCATGCAAGCTGGAACCTAGAACAAGTTAATACATTATGCAATAACAGGTTTAAATCATTTTTATCAAATAGTCAAAAAGCAAACCCAATTTTTTCACTGCATTAAGCATTAAACTTAGTCCGGACTAATCTCGTCATTTTCTAGCTCATCTGAGGACGGGGTCAGATTCTGGATCCCGAACACTGTGTAAGTTAGTTTACTAATCGAGGTGGAAAATTCAATAACCAAAATGCTGCAACAAAATTATGAAGAAATAAGGGGTTTCCTTTAGTAATCAAATATATCCATACATTTTTTATATATTTTAATCCTTCTGTAAATTAATTCTTACATAGAACCCGTTTTACCTATACGGAAAAGACATCCTACCAGGTTTTTGTCGTTGCAATTTCCATTGAAGGATATAGTTTCTGGTACTATTTAAGAAGGTATTTGAAATATTCAGGTTTCCAAATTTTGTCAATGGCTGTATAATGCTTGAAGATTAGTTTTAGAATAATCCACGGAGATGGGCACCACCGTAAGTCGTTGTGAGTGATCTCAATGGTTTACTTTTTCATCCGTGAATAAAATATAGAGATGAATATATTCCGTAAATGTATTTCAGGACAGATTCCTAAAAATGCTCAGAATAATCCAACATTGCTTAAGGGGGTTTGGCTGTGGATTTTCAATCACCAAAATATGTTAAGAACAATTAAGTACTTGATTAACATTTTCCATTGAATTTTATGACGGGTGATCTAGCAATCAACCAAATTTCAGAACCTCATCCTCATTAAAGTTTGTAAAATTAATGAAACAATACTTTAGAATCAAGGACTATGTGTATGCTACAATAGATATGCACGTGAATAAGTATTTGCAGGTACTCTATGCGAAGCATGTTAAATAGGATATCCTAAACAGCTAATTTGTTTTCAATCATCTGAAAAGTATAGATTGTGTGAAGAAGACATTATGTATACTAAAATGAGTATCATTCATTTTTAAATTAAATGTTTATTCAGATATTGTGGCCGCTCAAACGGTATTACTGTTCTATCACAAAAGATTTTTTTTCTGTGATAAGGTGTGTATGCTGTCATACTGCAGACGCCAATTTTAGCAGTTAATTAAATCACTTTGAAACTCGCTATCACTACCGGAGATAATCAATAAAGTAGTAAATATATCATCGCCTCCAGCTCATATAGTTTGTCATTTTGATTTATTACTCTATAACTATTCATTATTTTTGAGACTGTACGTCATAATCAGCGAATGTTCAAGGCTATTTCGTCAAAAAAATATTTTGCAGTTGGCACAACTAAGTGCTAATCACTCAGCAGGTATTTTAATAAAAATAACCAACTTTGCCATTCTTCCACTATAATAATTCATACCAAGTCAAATCAGACTCATAATTCAGTATCCTATTATTCAGTGCTGAAAGTTTGAGCCTAATTTATATATACCAGGTCTCAGACGAACAGTTCAGTCTCTCAACAGTCAGTACTGAAGCTCTTTGTGCACAGTGAGCATAATTTATTTACGGCTCAAATTAGACAAACAGTTCAGTCTCTTAACAGACAGAACTGAAGCTCTTTTGTGCACAGTGAGCATAATTTCAGGAACAATAAACTTGGTTTCCTTTACATGATAACGGGCCTTTCTTTGAAACTACATGAGTTACAACTAGTCAAAAATTAACAATGACTGAACCTTTTGCTTGATGAATATACCAACCGCTAAAAAAATGAGATCGGTTAAAAATATATATAATTTAAAATTATTTATAGCACGAAAAACAAAGTAAACGCTAAATAATCTTAAATAGAAAAAATAATTGAAAACTTTAAATCAACCTTTTCAGCATTTGTTCATTTTATTAATATTAGCTATTACAAACCAGTACAGATTTAAAAACGTTTAAAATGTTTTTTGAACTAATAGTAAACAAAAATTAAAATACAGCCATTGTTTTATTTCAATTACAATTGTTTACGAAGTTAAATGAGCTGAAAAATATCTATTGCATGCCTTTTGCTAATAGGCGCTCAAGCTAGTTACTGAAACATTAAATCTTATGTAGTATTTAGAATATTATTAATAAATATAATACACGTATCAAATTTTCGATATATTCATTTGTTTTATACGTATATGATTTTAATAATTGTTCATAGAGTTCAAGCATTTTTAAATATATTACAGCCTTCTGTTAAAATTATTAGTTAAAAATTAAAAGTTAAAATACAAATTAAAAATATTTTGATTCATTCTGCCGTGGTTGAAATGTAAAACTTTGTTACAAATTTGTTCTTGACTAACGGTTTAGTAACATTAATTTACATTGAACTAGAGTTGCAGTTGGTAAATACATATTGAAACACAATAGGGTGCAAGCGGAAGGTCATAACATTAATGTCAAAGATTCAAGGCGACAACCATATCATAAAATAAATGAGGTTTGGTAAGGAGCTTCCAACCGCATAACCGTCTAAGCCCATTCTGTTTTACTGAATGTCATCTTAAAGTCTTGGTTGTTTGTCACTACATTAAATCTTGTTATGTATTTGAATAATTTTCATAAATTCATATGTTTTTGTATCGCCATTAACATTATGCATCGTTGGCATTACCTAAGTAAGTATAGTTCGAAGACAATAATAGATTGTATAGTATCTCCAGGTAAAATGTACTAATACTGATATACAGGTAACGTGTGATATAACAACACCATTTTTTGAAATACATTGTTGGTGGTTGCGAGTATTTTCTACTAAGATTGGTAGAGAAAGTTTCACGACGTTTTAGGATTTGTATCACCGTCCTCAGGTGAACTAAAACCTAAAACACGACTAGAACATTATCCGGACTGTAGTTGAAAAAGGTTTAAAACAGTAAAAACTTTACAAAAAATAACAACCAACAAAACCCCTTTTGTTTTGCCCGGTATTTTTTGTAATTTTGACTGCAATAAAAATTGTTGTTTTCAGCATTGTATCGGCTTAGTCCAGATTATGTTAAAATGTTGTCATAATCTAGGTTCCAGCTCACCTGATTATAATGTATTTTTGATTACCTGAGGACGAGGGATCATACTCCAAATCCTAAACAATTGTGAAACCTTTTTTACAAATTATGATGGAACACGTTCACAGTAACAATCTAAAAACTGTAGGCTGCGCAGGCAATGTAGGACAAATTCTATCAAAGTCGAGCCACCTCACTAAAAAAATTCAAAATAACGAATACAATTTTAAGGAATTTTACTAGATACAGATATTTTATGAGGTAGTTAATAATATATAATAATAATAATAAACAACACTTTATCGTTAACGTGATATTATAAGACCACTACATACATAAAACATATTTTTTTCTCAAGGGGAAATGCTCTAATGCACCATCAGGGAGGAGAACGGTGTCTTCCCCGGTGTGTGGGATTCGCACCCAACTAAAACCCCCCGCCTCAGGCTGTTGACCACTTCGGAATAACCTATTAAGGCATGAACCTCAAAGTGGAGCCTCGTATTTAAAGCTCAATGAACTACAACTCCAATTTAGCCTTCTGAGGGAAGATCCAGGATGTTACGGATCTTTAACTTTCTTTCTCTTGAGAACTTCCTCCACGAAGGACGTGATGAGAGTCCTGTTCTCAAGAGATGTCACCATTTTTTCTACTGCGGTCTCCTGCAAAAATTCTCCAATCTCCAGCAGAAGCTGCCTTCATAGAACTGCCCACCGGTCACATCGGAAGAACGTGTGAAAAGTGTCATCGTGGACACCGTCCCCGTAAATGTAAGCCGGACTGTCCACTTTGGCCATCTTGTGAAGATAGGCTCGGAACAACCCATGTCCGGTGAGGAACTGCGTGATGAGGAAATTTACTTCCCCAAACCCACGATCAACCCACACAGACAGGTCTGGAATGAGTCTCCGAGTCCAAGTCGCTCTAGACTCATTTCGCCACCTCTCTTGCCATTGGTGAATGGAGGCCTCCCTGGCCACCCGTGTCGCCTCCCTGGTGCCAAGTTCGGACTTGGTGATATAAACACTTCTCCTTTCCTGGGACAACAGGTCGATCGGGACAACAACAGCTACCACCAGTGCAGCCGGCTCCGACACCGTCCGGTAAGCTGAGAAGATCCTCAACGCGGCTCTTCTTTGCACCACTCCCATCTGTTTGCGGTAGCACTCCCTCTTGAGAGCGTCCGCCCAAATCTCACTTCCGTAAAGAAGGATTGAGTTTGTGACGGACAGAAGGAGTTTCCGCTTCTCCGCTGATTGGCCGTCAACATTCGCCATAAGACGACTGAGCGCAGTCGTAATCCTTGCCGCCTTTTCTGACACATACTTTATTTGTTCTCTGAAGGAAAGCTTGGTGTCAAGTCTAATCCCCAGGTACTTCACGGCTGGCTTGGAACGAATATATTCAGTGTTGACACGAAAGTCTACCAAAGTCGGAATATGACGTCCTGTCATCATGACAATCTCCGTTTTCTCGGTTGAGATCCTGAGATCGGCTCAGATCCTGATCCTCCATCCACGAAGAGACATATCTCATCGTTTCATTAAGTCTAGTCTCCACTGGGCGCGCTGGACGTTTCTAGCGAAAATAACCGCCGCAATGTCGTCTGCGTAACCCACCAGAAAACATTCTTCAGGTATGTCCAGTCTAAAGAAAGTTTTCTGGTGGGTAAATAAATTGTATTATACATACATAAAATATTGGATTTGTATTTTTTTATGTATACTCTTTAATTGTTTTTTAGTCCAAAAAACCGAAAGAAGTGTTATCTCAATTTCTGTCTGCCTTTCTGTAACGCTAAAAAGGGTTTACAGAACATGTGATCTATAGATTGATATAATATAAACAAATAAACAATACCAGTTTTATTAAAATCATCAATAGTAAGTTTACATTGATTTTTTTTTAAACTATACTACATTGAAATGATATCTTAACTTGTAATAACTAACAAATAACAAATTTTAATAAGCTTAATTTTAATTTTTAGGCTATATAAAGATTCTAATTTAATTCAGTTTATCTTACTGTAAATAGATGTCAAATAGTGCTGAGAATTATTTATGTTTCATTTTTTTACATTTCAGATTAATATTTAATCATGATAATAAGTATTTACCTTATTCAAACTGAATCCTACAAACTGCAAAAAGGCCATGCCTACTAGGCCAGTTACAAAATAAGAAAAACTGTGTGTCTAAAACTGTGTTAAGAATGCCTACAGTCACCCCCTAAAATAACTTTTCTTGCACCGCAACGGATCTTGTTAAATTAGCAGGAAAAGTAATTTGGAACGAAAATGAGACCAGGTGAGTCACCAGGGCTGCAAGTTTCCTTCTTTTCATGAATATTTAATAAGTGAGTCAAGAACGTTTCCAACTTTCATTCTTCAGTTCCCTCAAACTACTTTTATAGAGGGTAGACGAAGCCACATTTATAAATATATTTAATTGGAAAAGTTTTGTTCCTTCATCTAACGTTTTTATCGGGGTTGGTGCTGAAGCAGAATATTTCACTGTTAAGTACCTTTGAAAATCCTGAATATTGAAGCTATCATGTCGAAATGTGACAACATTCGAAATAAGGTGTGTTAACAGGGTTCTAATTATTTACTCTAAAAATGAAAAAAATATTTAATTTCTAAATTCAAATTCAAATGACTATTTCTCTAAATAAGCAAGGTTACAATTAATACGTATGTTTTATAGGAATTCCACACTACTTTCTTTGACGTCCAATATTTTGACATGGATATTTCTAAGCTCTGGGGGTGTTAGTTTTTTCTTCAGTAAAACTAAAAGTACCTTTATAAAAATTGTTCTTAAATTAAACACCATAAATTTGGCAAAAAGAGGTTTTACTATGATATAATGCCAAAGAAAATCAGGCTTTGCCTGTTTTCCTAAAAGGCATATAATTTTAGTTAAATTAAATTTACTTATTATCACTATCGTTCATTCCTTGATGGAAAGCGGTAAATAATTCACATACTGTATTTCACTTTTCCTTTTTAAATTTCACACAAATACCCACTCACACTCGCAGCACCATTTAACTGATCTATACTTTCTGATATTCTGTAGTTGTCTTTTGCATCTATAGTGTTTACTCCCATTTTGTTTTTCGTTCTGAACATGTCTCTATCTTGTATTTTGCATCTATCATATTCGCATTTTAAGATAATCCTGTGAGTTTTTTGCAAATCCGTTATTGCCAAGATACTTTTTATCTAGTTTATTTTTTTGTTAGCATTTGTTCCGTTAATCTGTGAACGTGTCCATAAACATTTCCTTTCCATTTTATGATGTATGTTTGTACATTCCAGTGTTTGTCCGTTTTGTTGATTATAATTTATATCCTTAATCTGTTTTTCTTTGTCCTAGAATTTTTCAATAATTTTGCGTTCTTCGTTACTGATGTTTTCTATGCTGGTATTGTTGTTAATACATAAAAAAGGGTGTGTCAAAAAGGACTTGATATTTATGAATGGCATATATATGGTTTTTGTAGAAACAGGGTAATCAATAAAACATAATAAATCCCTACGTCGTCCTTCAGCACATCAGACAAGGTTGTTGAGCAAGCGAGACAACGTTTTGTCAGTAACTCTTCCAAATAAAACCGGAGCGATATGTTTCAATAGTTTTTGATACCACAAATCGATGAGAATGACAAAAAGACCTTTATTCATGCAGTACGGCGCCCCATCACACTTTCTGTCTGACGACAAGTTTTTCTCAATAACCGTTTTCCAGGTCAATTTATTGGCCGTGATACACCATTTGCATGGGCATCCTACTCACCAGAACTGACACCAATAAAGTTTTTTTTTCTTATCGGGTTTTATTAAAGAGCAGGCAAACTTACCTCCTTTACCGACCACCCTGCCGGTAAAAAAAATTTAAAAATGAAAAAGAATGAAAGAGAAAGAATTTATGCGGCCGTTGAAAAAGTTACACCCAGAATCCTAGTGCAAGTCTAGGGAGAAATCGTCTTCCAAAAGGATATCTGTTTTGCATCTATCATATTCGCATTTTAAGATAATCCTGTGAGTTTTTTGCAAATCCGTTATTGCCAAGATACTTTTTATCTAGTTTATTTTTTTGTTAGCATTTGTTCCGTTAATCTGTGAACGTGTCCATAAACATTTCCTTTCCATTTTATGATGTATGTTTGTACATTCCAGTGTTTGTCCGTTTTGTTGATTATAATTTATATCCTTAATCTGTTTTTCTTTGTCCTAGAATTTTTCAATAATTTTGCGTTCTTCGTTACTGATGTTTTCTATGCTGGTATTGTTGTTAATACATAAAAAAGGGTGTGTCAAAAAGGACTTGATATTTATGAATGGCATATATATGGTTTTTGTAGAAACAGGGTAATCAATAAAACATAATAAATCCCTACGTCGTCCTTCAGCACATCAGACAAGGTTGTTGAGCAAGCGAGACAACGTTTTGTCAGTAACTCTTCCAAATAAAACCGGAGCGATATGTTTCAATAGTTTTTGATACCACAAATCGATGAGAATGACAAAAAGACCTTTATTCATGCAGTACGGCGCCCCATCACACTTTCTGTCTGACGACAAGTTTTTCTCAATAACCGTTTTCCAGGTCAATTTATTGGCCGTGATACACCATTTGCATGGGCATCCTACTCACCAGAACTGACACCAATAAAGTTTTTTTTCTTATCGGGTTTTATTAAAGAGCAGGCAAACTTACCTCCTTTACCGACCACCCTGCCGGTAAAAAAATTTAAAAATGAAAAAGAATGAAAGAGAAAGAATTTATGCGGCCGTTGAGAAAGTTACACCCAGAATCCTAGTGCAAGTCTAGGGAGAAATCGTCTTCCAAAAGGATATCTGTAAGATGACCAACGGTAGCCACATATAATATTTTTAGTTTATGATAAAAGAGCTCGAAGAGGTTTCCTTAAAAACAACATCAAAACCAGCTCTGTACCTTTTTTCAATAAATTTATATAAATTCTCAAAACTGTCCATTGTCCACTGTCTGTATAACGTACATTTTGAAACACCTGGCATATAAATTTACTTAGTGTAAGTACTGCAGTTATATTTTTTTGCGTATGTATCGTCAATAAAATGAGGATGTAAATAATTTCTTCGTGTTCCAGGGGCAGGATGTGGAGCGGTGAGGGACCGTCTTGTCTATCATGAGGGGGCTCGTCGGCGTCCTGTGGATCGTGCTAGTGCTCATCTCAGGTACTTTGAACTCTACACTAATATATACAGAATACACGCAAAAGTATTTAAAAGGGTGTATCTAATCAGCAGGGAAAATGAACCCCATGTTAAATAATTAACATGAGTTTCTTATGGGAGAAACAAGTTTTTTTGTTGATAATTCTAAAACTAAAATAGATATGTATAAGGTTTAAGTTTAAAAGTTGCTTGGATTTGCAATACCTTTAAATTAATATGCTATTTGACGTATGATGATTTTTGAGTTTTGGTACATATTTTCAAAAACTAAATCTTTTGAAAATTGTTGTTTTTGAGATGATGTTGCTTATCAGAATAAAGCTTGGCTCATAAGGAATTCAATTTTTTATTCCGAGTAGAGTAATCTGCATTTTTTTTTAATACAGGGTTTTAACAAAATTTTGATTTTCCACTAAAAGGGCCACCATTTTGAAACGAATTGAGATATTAAAAATCGAATTCCATCAAAGAGTTTATTTTAGCGAGAGCTTTAATATGATGCATAGCATGACGTATGTTTGTATTCAATATTTCAGTGATTCGAGCTAGTGACACTCATTTTATGTAACACACTGTATTAAAAACAAAATTAAAACTATTTTTGCGTTATTCTTTGGGGTTGGTTTGATGGAAAATAATTTTATTTCATCATTGTAGGACCAACGGTTTGTCTGGAATCAATATTGGACGTCTTATGTGATTCACCCTGTATAATAATTTTCAAACTTGTATGTTAATTTACTGAATATGATATTAGTGAATCAAATAAAGATAGCTCACTCATTACTGTGGTTCGTGAACTCTTAAGACATATCATAGCTGTTTTTATATTATCTATACGTCCAAGTTCAAATTTCACTGATTTCTATTGTACATCCATGGTTTCAACGCTGGTTGTGCCATGTTCACGTAGATGCGATGAAGAATATCACAGTTTTAAAAATTAATGAGAAATTGGTCTCTTGTATATTGTCATGGGGTGAAAGAAGGCTAAACACAAAACAACTAAACACGAGTGTTTAAACACAATGAGTGTCCTACAGGCTCCCGCGACGACCCGACCTAAATTAATTGTAAATACAGGACTGTTTTATGATGAAAGTAAAAAGCTTAAAAGTCCATGTTTAAATATAGGCGTTTTATTGTATTGTGTTTTGCGTTAAGTGTTCTTCTACCCCATAACGAGATCCAAGAGACGAATTTCTCATAAATTTGAAAACTGTCATATTCTCCATGGAATCTACTGACACAATGAGCGTTGAAATATGGTTCTAGTATTCAACCACATTTTAACTATGACATAAAGCTAAAATAAAATGACTATGATAATAATTGTTATTTCGTAGTTTCCATCACGATTAGACAAACAAAATTTCAAGATATTTAATCTGATCCCGTCCTCAGGAGAGCCAGAACCTAGAACATGACGAGATTAGTACATTATTTGGACGTAGCCGGTATAAAGTTGAGATTATAAATTTGAAAGTAGTAAAAAACTTACAAAATATGCCATGTAACAAAAGTCACGCACATGATACCAAAGCTCAAAAATAAAGTACGCCAGGTTTTTGTGCTCTGGTGTTGGTAGATATAGTTAACCCTCTATCTGGCAAAGGTCCAAAAATGGACCACTATTTTTTAACTGTAAACTGGCAGGATCCATTAATGGACCACTGTGACATGGTGCGTATTATCGACATGGTAAAGCCAGAAAAACTGTTTTAATTATGATACTTACACCATTATAATGACGAGATTTTGGGGATTCATTTTCATATATAAAACATTATCAAGCGACTATTGTTTTGTCACAAACATTATAATAAAAATACGTTATTTGAACCAATTACGGAGGGAGACAAATCTCATGAGGTAGTCACAAAATACTTGTTTTTGTCGGCCGATAGAAAAATAACTAAAAATCACAAAGAGTTGCTATTGATGCCATAGCAGCCAGACTTTTATGAACTAAAAGTCGTGTACTAAAGGTTTCTTTCTACAACTTATATTGTTTTGTCACAAACATTATAATAAAAATACGTTATTTGAACCAATTACGGAGGGAGACAAATCTCATGAGGTAGTCACAAAATACTTGTTTTTGTCGGCCGATAGAAAAATAACTAAAAATCACAAAGAGTTGCTATTGATGCCATAGCAGCCAGAATTTTATGAACTAAAAGTCGTGTACTAAAGGTTTCTTCCTACAACTTATAGTTTAGGCGAAAATTCGTTTCAAGTAATTGTATGTTGATGTTGTATATTTGTATTTTGACGTTGATAGCTCATTCGTTTAAATATTGTAAACTATACAAGCCTAAAACTGTATATTTTATGAAAGGCAATTTAATTTTATTTCAGGACGTATCACAGTTGTTTTCCTCTAATATCTTTCATATTTTCTGTATGAACGAAATAAAAAGTTGAAATTTTCAGAATAAATTTGTGGCTTTAGAAAAATGTTTATACAATTTTTATTTTTTGAACCATTTCAAAAAAGTTTACATTTCTACGTAGGGAATTAAATTTACCACAACTTTTATATTTGAATAAAATGTGTAGAATCTCTTTTTGTTCGCTTTATTTAGGACTGTTTTCAAAATTTGTCATTTGCATAAACCAGAGATTCACAATTTTTTTGATTCATTGGCCAAACTATTTTTCTGAAAGTAAAAACATGCTATATCATATTATTTTACTTCTTTTGCTGAAACCGAATTTATACATATGTATATAGCTATTTTTAGAAAAGAACAAAATACGGCGAATAGTTTGTTACCACTACCCAGTGCACAAAAAATCCCTGCCATACAGAAATCACACTGCCAATCAGAAAACACTGGCCAGATATAGGGTTAAGCATATCTCAATGTGGTCCATCGTGTATGAATTTCCAACAACTAACTATAAATACAATTTCATCTTAGTTTACATATTTTTGTTTACAAAAAATGCAGTAATTAATAATCTTAAAATTATCATGATTGAATAAATAAGAAATCTATACTGTATAAGAATAATTGTTGGTGATCTATTTTGATAGGCTATATATGTACTGTCACTTCAATGATTTATTCGTTGCTAATGGTTTGTGTTTATTTTTGTATGTTACTTTTGTTAAAATTAAATTTATTGCTTCTAGAGTTTTTGCTCTTCATCGGGCTGTTCACATTGGAAAATAAATACATACCCCAAATCACAAGTTTATTTACACATTCACCCTAATTCAATTATGCCTCCGAAATAATCGTGTTCGTTAAAAAACAAACAATCGTAATTTAACATGCGAAATTGTTGAAGCCTTTGACAAGTGATATTTTTTATCGTGTCGCTTTTGGGAGGCTGGCCACACTGCGGCAATTATTAATCCCTATGTTTCATCAAAAATGCCACCACCTACTGGCTGAACGGAGCTCCGCTCCATAATACATTGGAACTCTTACACCACATTGTAGCCCAGCCCACCTGGTTTTTTATTGAAGTCGCTTTTCATTCTCGCCCATTAAATTTTTCCAAATGGATTTTAAAAATAAACTGCTTTTTAATTCAAACACCGTCAGTTGCAGCTGAATACTGTCGTTCCTCGCACAGTTATGATTCTATTTACTGAATTTAAAATAAAACAGTTCATTTTATAAATATCACAGTGACAAGGAGTAAAAATATAAATTTCTTTTAAACTTGGATAACCTCAAAGAACCAGAAAAACTAAAAACTCCTAATAATCTAATAATTGAAATTATGAAGTTCTTAAAATTAGGCCAAATATAATAAATAAAAATATTAAATATTAAACTCTTGATTAAACTGGTATAACATTTAAATGTGTATTCATTGTTCTATACCTATTTCTGTAACAAGATACAGCAAGATTAAATACGAAATAAAGTAAACAAACATATCACAATTTTTCTACTTAAATTTTCATAATTAAGCCCAGAGATTTTATCAATCAAGGCTTTGTACGAGTACGTGAGTCAAAGTGTAGGCTGAACTCGGCACCAGTGGCCTATCTTCTCTTTTGGCAATAATATAATATCATCACTAAACTTAGGTTTACTCTGCGTTATCTGAACTGCTATAGGATGTATTGGGTGTAAGTAATTCGAACGTACGTAACTATAACCTAGACAATTAAATACTGTTTTTACTGACAGAGTACTGTGCAATAAACATGAAACACATAGAGTACAAACTGCATTTAATAGCAACTATACAATTTAATCTTCTTTCAAGGATAAAGAGACGTTTTTGCCTATTTTCCAGAATCAAATCTCTGGGATGCTATAAACAATTCTAAAACACCAAACGATTTAAAAGTGTGAATCACTTACATTAACTCTACTTTCAAAGACTGTCCTTTAACGTGGGTCAAAGAGCTGGCGACATTCAGCGCCGGTATTTCTTCTTTTTCTGTAGGTGATTCAGCGATCTCGTCTCCTAATCCTTATCAGTGAAGACGTGAGTTTATACGCTGACGCTGGCACGCACTTAAGCCTAAGCTCCAATTAACTATTGGAAACTTACAACACAGAGATTCGTACAGAGCAGTTCAGGGACCTCAGGATACTGACACTGCATTGCATCTACATTCTGGAGACAACAGTTTACTGTCGATTCCAGGGCGACCTTGTACAGGGAAACGCTATGGGTGGTTACGCCACTAGAGGCAGGGACGTGTTCCGTGTTTGGCAGCTTAGAACGGTTGCATCTAAACGTAGAGAGAAAACATGTTTTTATTGAAAGTGATTTAAGTGTACCGTTTTTTTTTAGTTTTTAAAGTCCCTCGGTTTAACTTGTTGGAAGCTCATTTAGCAGTTTACATGAGTCCATCCATATCCTCTTCTTCGACTTCGTCAGCAATGCGACTGCCAAACACGCAGCGGCATCCATATCACACAGGGTACATAAACACACAACTAACTGACCTGAAACTCCAACATTGAAACCAACATTTACCACTTTCTCAACCGTGGGTTGCACAATATTAACTGTGTATGGCGCATTAATAAGATTGCGCATTAATATTGACCATGTATGTGGAGCTTTAGTCTAAGGTTTCACCGAATATTGTTAAAAAAATATTTGTTATTAATTTTTGTTTTGAGTCAGAGATTAATTTTTAAATCTTTATTTTAGAAAATCAAAATTTCCAAAATCAATTTCATATAATCCACATCTTTTAGTATTTTTTTAATAAAAAAATGCTAGAAACAATGGAAAATGTTTGAATTGAAGATTTGAAATAAATAGTAAGAGTTATCAAAATTAATTCGAATGCATATTTTTACCTGAAGATGCAACGATCGTGGAAAAATGAATTTGAGTAAACTGGCAATCCACAAGGACAAGGCTACGAAAAGGCAACCAAATAAATTATAATGAGAGATTTAAAGTAAGTTAGCACAAATGTTTTACAGTATATTTTAATATTTCCATCCCAGTTAATTTAATTTGACTTATAATATTTTAATAAAATGATACCTGATCAATATAGGGTAGCTTTTTGTCTGTGAGGCTTTTAAAAACTATAACTATAAAAAAGGTTTTCAATAAACCTTCCACTAAAACATATGTTTAAGATATTGTTACTAACGATTGCTTAACTTAGAGTGTTGTTATATACAAATAAACGTTTATTCATATATTACATGAACATACTACATGCGGGTTTCAATCACCCTACCGACAAAGTTTGTTTATTTGTATCTTTTTAGATATTTCTTAGTTTTTTATTTAAAACTCCAAGCTTTCTTAAATTTTTAAACGAGTGTTATAGAAAATGTGGATCGTTCCTGTACATGAGACATATAGTTGGCTCTATCTAGTGCGAACTCGGATGGTTTAGACGTCGGATGGTCCGGACTACTTCTTGGAAATGAGTCATCAGCGCTCAGTGCGTTTCTCATGGCATAAATCGACAATATTTGTTAATTTGTTATTTGTTAAAGGTGGGTCTGCTCCAGGATATGATGGGATTTCTTCTAAAATCGTAAAAGATTATTTCCATTTGTTGCACCACCGCTGCTTCACTTGACCAATCTCAGTATCCGAACTGGCAAATTTCCAAATATTTTCAAAATTGCTAAGGTCATTCCAATTTACAAAAGTGGATTAAAAACAGTCATGAATAATTTCAGACCAATTTCTCTCTTGACTACTATTGATAAGATACTTGAAAAATGTGTAAAAACCCAATTATCGAACTATTTGAGCAAGGAAGGAATCATTACTGATATGCAATACGGATTTAGAAAAGGGAGAAATAGTTCGGAGCATTGTTTGACTTGAATCGACTCGTCTTCGAGAAACTTGCATGTAAAAATAATGTTATAATAACCTTTTTGGACCTAGTGAAGGCTTTTGATTCTGTAAATAGAAGTTTGTTATTGGCCAAGTTAAAACATATTGGGGTTCAAAATAATACTTTGGATTGGTTTTTTTCATATTTTGATAATCGTAAGCAATACGTAACAATTAATGGTATCGACAGTGGTATTACTGAGGTTGATTATGGTGTTGTTCAGGGCAGCACTTTGGGCCCTCTGTTATTCGCTATATACATGAACAACATCTCTAAACTAAACTCTAAACTCCGCCTTGGTGCTGGAACCTTTGGCAGTATTACAGAGATCCATTATAAAAACTATCCTACACAAAAACCAGAGATATCCAACCAATTTACTATTTCTTGAATTTCCCGTTCTTAATATTAGGCAACTCTTTTTGAAAACTTTACTAATTTATATAAAAGAAAACCAAAATTCTATTTTTACCATAACTACGCATCACTATGAAATCAGAAGGAAGGAAAATGTTGGCTTTCGAATTCCTAAACTAATCCACAGAGCAAATTTATTCAATTCTTTTTATCTAGCACATCCGCTTTACCTTATTTTCGCTGCGAGATTTTATTGGCCGAGGGAGACAGTCTCGCTATTTTTAAGTGGAGGAGTGGCTGCTCCGTATCGGTTCCGTGGCTGCAGAACAACTTATTGTTTCTCCTTATGTGTAATGTGGTTGACTATATTCGAATCTAGTGACTCCAATAATTTTCATTCTTTTTTAAAATTTCGTTAACTTACATAACTTTATCTTGTCAGGTCCTACTCAACAATTTCTACTTTTCATATTTCACCTTTGCAATTTGGCTACCTTTTGTTCTGGTAACACACTTTTACGCTTTTCATTGTATTTTTTTCTTTTTTTCTTCACATTAATAGCAGCAATAGGATTATATTTATTTTTCCCCTCTAGACGCTAAAATATTCTAGATGTATGTTGTTTATTTTCATTAAACATGAACTGGGAGACTGTTCGGCTCATCCTCACACTCAGACGCATAGTCTTGTGAGGATTTGCCAGTATTAATATCGTGTTTGTTATGACAAAATTGTACTTTTTTAAATATGGAAATAAACATCTTGAATCTTGAATTGACGTGTTTCTTTATTTCCGGTCTAAATATGAATAAATAACATCACAAACATCAGTTCAGCAATCGCGTTCGATACAGATCTTCAGTGAAGCGGGAAATGGCAACTTTGGTGTGAAAATTTTAACTCGCACGGATGGGAGGGCAGCACTGGAACTGTTAACAACGTCGCTAGTTGCTCTACGTCGAGAAACAGATCAGCTGTGATTATAATGTTTATGAGGAAATTGCGTGATTATGCGTTCAAGAAACCAGTTTCGGTGAAAAAGCAGAAGAAAATAATAGATTTATAATAATATACTCCAATAATGTATGGCAAAGCCAAGATTTATATTCATCTTAGGTTACATTAGATACGTTTGAGATATTCTTATTAATATAAAGTGAGAGTGCTGTTAAATAATACTGCAAAATAAATTTGTAAAGCATCAATTTGCGGTGTTTTATGATTTCATGTTCATTCCTATTTGTAGTGACACATTCAATTTAACACAAAAACTACAATCCAGTGAGTTGGAGCCAATGACCTGAAATGTTTGAGTAAATACGCTTCGAAATCGTCCTAAAAAGTGATTTATGTAGATACTGTACACTAATACAACTTCTAATTTATTTATATACGTAACCGCCGGATGGTCCGGAATTTTTTTAATCCCCGAGGTGTCCAGATTAGAGGGAGTCGACTGTAACAAAATCTTATATTCTACCAATATAAAGGAATTCTTTTGACCCGTTTTCAAAATCGTATTAAAACGAAAGAATCAGTTTCCGCATTACAATTTGCTAATACAAACAGCATTTAATTGTGAAACAATTGGTCAGCTTCTAGTGACAGAATAATTATCGGAACCCAGTTGCGATGGGTTGGTTTGTTTAATTACATTACTGTTTTCGAACTACTTAAGTCCAACCCCGCATACAAAAACTATTAACGGCGATGGCTGTAATGTCTCTGAATGGGTCAGAGATTTGTATTGTTGTGATTGTACTATGATAGATTATCTTGAAACACAATTTTCATTTTAATGTCTATCTTTAACCATACGCAAGAGATATTATATAACAAATTATCATAACCAGAAACTTTGATAACACAAATATCGATAAGCGTCATCAGCATAACATCATAAAGGCACAAAGTATTTACTTCCTTGCGGGAAATAAGTTAGATCATAGATATGTCCACAGGAAATATTTTTAATTCCTCTAAACAGCTGTTCTCATAGCCATGTGACGTCACTTCCGTTACAACTTTGCGTCCCACAAATAGCTAATACCCCTTCCCCAGAGCTAATACATACCGAAAACATTCCATATGAATTTAATAAATAATCACAACCTATGTAGCAAAAAAACAGGTTAAGAGAAGTCTTGAGCATTATATAGACACTCTGTTAATATCACAGTTTTAATTTTCTCTAAGAGGATACAGCTGAAAAGACTTAATATTTATTTTTTAAACATTAGAAAGTTCAACTGATACTTAGAACTAACCTTTTCTGTGACCTAGTGGACCATACTGTTCTACTCTTATATTATTTCAACTTTTGGTTTTATAAATATGAAAATCACTATTCAATTTAAAATTTTCAGTTTTAGAATGAATTTAATTGGTTGCAAACAAATACTATACAGAATCTCTGACATTTGAAACAAAGGTTTGCAATGAGTTCTCATATCAACATTACAAACTATTCTGATTCTTTCTTTTGAAGTAACAATATTTTGTGAGTATGAACACTATAATTTCATAATATCATACCGTAGATTAACAAACTTTGAATTTGAAAAAAACAACATTAAGTGGGACTGACCTTGCAGTAAGCTTTAATATTCATAACATCAAATAAACTAGCCTTTGCTAGGTTTTTACTAACTTTTTTTCAAAAAAAATACCCAAAAAATCTAAAGGTTTAGTTCCTACTTCATTAAGAGTATTTTTATTGTAAAAGAAAACAAAGTAATAACTCAAGATAGAGTTTAGGACACAAATATATATCCCTTTCCATTAGGAGATTAAAAACGTGTGACTTTTTCAAGCAAGATCGGTCCAAGACGTAAACTAAAGGACTAGCACGCCAACTAATACTTTCTAATACCCTACTCATGTTAGTATTCTTATTCGTATTTATTAATACGAACTCATTTCACACACATATTTTCTTGTTCATATTTGAACTCAGTCTCACAATCAAACTCATATTCATATCTATTCGTACTCATATTCCTATTTTTGTTAGTATTCATATCGTATCCGTGTTCAACTTCATATTTTTAATAGTACTGTACTGTCTTTGCAATCATATTCGGATCCTTAATATACTAGTATTGTGTTTGTACTTCCTATTAGTATTCATATGTAATTCAAGTATATTCGTGATCATAATCGTATTCGTATTGATATCCGTATTAGTTTCGTGTTCACATTCAAGGCAGTGTTCATACCAACTCTGGTGGGTATTATGAGGCGATTATGAGTGTGAAGAGAAATGTCATAGTTAAGTTTAAAGGAAGTATTATTGCTAAAGATTTCACTTCTTTTACTTCCTCCCCCTATACGATAGTATAAGGAGAAAGTATTGTTTCCATCAGTATTTTTGAATTTTTAGTTTCTGGTGGTTTATAGTGCCCCTTCAATCAAAACAAGTGGGTTTAGAGTGATAGCTGTCTGTTTGTCTGTGTGTGTGTTTGTGGCAAAATCCTAAACATAATCGAAAAAATGGGTTTTTAGTCATGTCTTTGGGGATGTACAGAAGCCCAGAAGAATATTGGTCTGACACAAAATTCGGTATGTAGGTTACAAAGTACGGTATCTGGGAATGTATTTTTATTTTCAAGGGTATTTCCCCCAAAGAAACACGTTAAGTGAATTTTTTCAAAAACGGCTCTAAAGGTTTTGATGAAAATTATATGGTTTATAGACAAAATAACACTACCCGTATTTATCAAAACATGGGAATTTTAAAATTATGGGCTTTTTTAAAAATCATTTTTTATAATAGTTTTTTAACAATAAAGGTAAAATATAATTTTACTACCACCATTGAAATCATTATAAAAACCTAAAAATTCATTAGTATTTTGAATCTTTAGTCTTCGACTAAGTGTTACAGAGAAAAAATAATTTAATGTCCGTTGTAAACTTAGTACATGGTCTGAGAGTGCCGAGTTATTCTTATGGAGAATATAAAAAATATCTATCTTATTTCCCAACTGTTTTCCATTAAACTTGGTATGCAGCGTAAGGTCAAATCACCCAAGAAAATCACTGAAAAATCTTGACATTACGGAGGGGGGGTAGAGTCCCCCTATGAAATTCTAACAATTCATTTTATTTAGTTTTTCTTATTGTTATTTTCAGAAATTGGATTTAATTTATTTGAAACAATAAATTTATTAAATTATATTTAGATGAACGTTACGGAATATTATGGTTTTATTAAGCATTATCGTTTAAATTTACTTAAGGGAGAAATTATGTGTCAGTCTACTGATACTGTTTTTTTACCAAATATTATTATTATTTAGCAACATTATTGTGTAGTACATTACAGTCATTTACATTTAATGTTAAAATGAAATTTAATAACAATTTAACCAAGAAAATTTAACTTTCCCTGGAAAGTATTTTCATTCCTTTATTATCACAGGTTTATGAGAAGCAAAAGGTTAGACTCGTTTTGTAAATTAACACAGTTAGGAATAATTTCATTAGTTAGGAATCTCGAAAAGTGTATTTTATATGATTACAATCAGTTCAGAAACAGAGTATTTTATTGATTCACAGTAATTCACATTGATTTTTCCAATGTTTATGAATATTTAACCAATAAAGTCTCTGGAACACCACAGCAGGATCTGGACGAGTTTTACCAGTGGGCCTACTCAAATTTAAATTACGACGTCTTCTGTAACCAGGCCTATATGAATGATATTTTACTATCAGTTTTGAGTTGAAATTTCATTCGGCATGACAGTAGTTATCTTGTGAAAAATGTTCACTCTTCTTGAGTAGTACTGTATAAAAAAGAGTAGTAATTATTTAATTCTTTACTACTTCGTTAAATTCGGTACTCAGTATACAAACGTTTTGTAAACTCCAAATACATCGGATATAGACAAAGCTATATGCTTTAATCGTCATGAAAGCGAATATTGTTTAGAAAACCTCTCTTTCACAGTTCTACTGAATTCTGGAAACTCGTTAACAATTGGCGTCTGATTTATGACGCAGGGCTACCAACTGATGCCTTTCAAGCATGAAATTACCCGCTTAAGTGACAAAGCAATTAGTGCCTCAGTAATCACTAAGGTTGGCTAGCCCGAGTTACCTTAAATGTTTTATGTTGTTATGATGTTTACAGCCACCGCTGAGTGTTTAGAGAGAGATTAAACTATTGCGAAAAGATTAAATGGTCAAAATACAATTGTTATTTATTTTCGATTCTTAATTATTTTAAGAAATAAATGAGTTTAGAAAGCTAAATAGGATATCTGAAATAAAAATTATTTGCATATGTCCTTATAATTTATCTAAACTTATGGGGTTTAACTATTGGTACCAAACTGTCAATGATCCGGTATTTATGAATATAAGAATGTAAATATAAGAAGCTCAAAACATTTTATGTAACGCATCTTGAATTCATTATGTGTCAATTATCTTCTTTCTATATTGTAATTTCTTGTTGCCATAGAAGGGTGGAGCGGGTGTTGAACCATATTATGCAAACATTTGCACCGTATTACAATAAAAGAAATAGTACATAAATTCACGAACAATAAGTTCTTAGTTCATTAACACCAAAGCATAGTTAATAAAGCTAAAATTAAATCCTAAAGTCAAATTATTGAAACTATTACTGCAGTTCGATGAATGTATATTTCTTCTTTGACTTTAATTTGCCAACTATAGGCTGATAACAACTTCTTACTACGCACAGGGCTGCAGACCTTGTCCTCCCTTTTGCCCTTGTTCCTATTGTGACCTTGTGCCCATAAAAATCTTTCCTCACTGAATACAGATTTTTATTTGTTGTGATTACTTTTGGCGCAACCTTTTTATTGTATGTTTTACAATAGGAATAAACTATTATTTAATTTAACGATGATAGCATATTTTTATGAGACTTTGTTTCATCGTTAATAGCTTTTTACTCAGAATAACTATGTGTGGCATCCATGTGAGCTCAACAATTAATTTGATACTAGCAATTGTAAATAAACCAAACTCTACACCCAAAATCAGCAGTGTTACTAACCCTATCTTCCATATTTCAATTTTGTGACTACTTTCCCATTGCATCGCGCATTCCAGTGTTTCTTTAGTTCAATGTATTGCCCTCGTTGCTACCTGGTTCGCATCCCAGCGGCTTTTACACAAAATGTTATGTACATGAAAATACAGAATGTATTGACATGGATATGTCTATGCTTGGGGGTGATGAGTTCAAAATATGTAACGGAACTAAGTGACGTCATTGATCACGTGACCGGATATTTATTTTTATGTTAGAAATATGCTTAGTATTTTTCACGTTACGTTGATCACCTGCAAACCAATAAATATATTATTATATCTTCATTCTCATATCGCATAACTTTGTTACGTATTACTAATGTGCAATTAAAATAAACATTATGTGTATTTTTTCTTCCACGTGGATAAATAGTTTTATGCAATAATAACCATAATAATTATGATCATCGTTATTGCCATAGAGCAAACAGCCCACAAAAATAAGCTTCCCTTAGAAATTTCCATGATTTAAGCTATTTCTCACAGGGAAGTAGTTTTTACCATATGTTCTGTAAAAATATAATTTAATTTTAAATGACCATATTTTTTGTCAGTGTTATTCAGGCCTATTTCCTTTAGCAAATTTTGTATAGGGAAATAGAGATATTGCCGGAGTCGTCATGACAAGACCTTGGACCCTGAAAACTTTATTTTTTTCATTTTGAGGTCCCCAGATACCAAATAATTGGTATGAGGCATTACGAAGTGGGTCACTGGTGTTCCACACACATACCTACTAAAACTTGTTGTAGCTTACCAGTGTTCCTAGTTTCCTGATAATTTTAAAGTCATTTAAATTTTGAACGATTATTGTTGTGGCTTATATGCTGTGTAAACACTTATTATAAATATATAGCTTTATTAATATCATTCACACATCGTAATCAGTTAAAAGTCAAATGTAAATGTTCAGGTACATTTGTTACGGTTTGTCATTAGTTCATAACGGAAGTGACGTAATTGATCACGTAATTAGTCATTTGTATTTATCATAGGCTATATACACATGACTTTTACGTAAATATTTCGAGTGGTTTCAGAGTCTATAGGAAGCATATACATACTTCTTGTTTTATATAATAGGATTAATTACCTAAAAACTGAGATTTCTATTACCTCCAGAAACGTTTTGTGGTTTGAAATAAGAGATGCGTGGATTAAAAATTACTTATTATTGTATGTAGAGCTACTTCATATATTGAAAGAATTATACATGTTTATGCTATTTCTGGTTTCATTCTGATTACAAACTCGTAGAAAATATAAGGTATATAACCTCATAAGTCATAAAAAATTCGAAAAAATATTTGACACTTTTAAATTTGGTCCTTGAATCAGATAAAACATAAAACATAGTTTCATGTTATGTTAAACTCATTTTACCGAAAGCTATGTATAATAAATCTTATTAATAACTAACTGTTCAAGCTAAAGTCCTAAAATGCTCTGTTCATTCTATAAAACAGTATATTTTAACAAACTGATTTTGATCCATTTTTGTTTTTAGTTCATTTTATAAATAACTTCATATTTATTTTTAGCGTATTTTTATGACATTTAAAAACATATTTGATTACGTAAAAGTGCATATATTTTAAAAATCTCTGTGATTAAGTATTACCAAAAATAATGTAATTTTCATATCTGCTTTGGTTATTGAGAAAAGCTACATTACCGTACCAGTGCAGGTACCGTACTTCGTAAAACTAATATTTACATAATGTAACGAAAAATTTCGCGGTTTATACGATTATGAAGAATATCCATTTCAGTAGTGCACCGGGATGGTCATTGACGCCTAGTAACAAACACTTGGTGGTCAATATGATAACCGTTGACATAAAGCCCATAATGGATACTAGTGGGCTTGCTGTATTGAAATATGTTATTTCATCGATAGCTCGGCCGGTCATTACCCTACACCTTTATTGATGGAGGCAATTGGTTTATGATATTGGTCAACCCTTTGACATGTCAAGTGAGCTTTATACACAACCCGTTCACGATGGTTATGCAATATAGCCTAATTACGTGGTCACTTTCTCATATACAAGCGATACTTCATTTATGAAATTTCCCATTGTGAAGAAGACCTAAGCCCGAGATGGTGTTATTTTTTGTTTTGAAGTGCTTAAAGACAAAAAAAGTCGTTAAAAATTTTACTTACTAATGCATATGTATATTGTACGTAGTATATTTGTGTGTACATTAACACTTTAACCCTCTTAAAATGGTCTGATCGAGAACAAATTTGTGTATTCCTACATTTAATTGGACGAGTAGGTAATCCAAAAATATTGGCCAATCGAAACAAGTAATTTGGAAGGATTTAGTACCCCTAAATGGATTTTTTTGTGTTTATCATAAACATTTTTTTAATATTTTACATTTCATGTTTTACAATTATGATCATTTCAAAAATATTTGGAGCTCCAATCTTATGTAGGGTAAGAAAAAAATAATAATTCACTCATTAACCTATGTTTTTGAATTAAACTTGCTACATGTGGTGAGATCTATCTATTTATGCTAAAAAATAATTGTTCATGTGTTTATCATGGCAGCTAAACTGTATACTCCTTTCCTATATTAATCTTATAGGATATAGGCACACTCATTTATTTATCGGCAGATATTCATGAAACTTGGTATATGGTCCAAATGAAAATTGTTTATGGTAAATTGGCCACTTTCAATGTCCCTCACAGCAGTAAACCTGAATACTCTTTCCCGTGTTATGGATGGTAGGCAAACTCTTTTATTCACTGTCAGTTTTTGATCAACCTTGACATATATTACCATTGTTATATTATTGATTTAAAAATTTGCTGAATACACAGGTCTGCTGAGACGGGGATTTTTTTGCTTATACCTACGGCAGAGGCATTTTAATTGAGTCAAGGGGTGAATGCGTGACCTCTCACTACGAAGTAAGCCGCTAACCACTACGATAGAAAGACAACCTGAAATGCATTTTTATAATATTTATACAATTTAAAAGTAATAAAAATTGAATCCTTTAGAAATTAGTTTGAAAATTTTATTATATTTTCATAGCTTGGGGGTTTCCAGTTAGAACTATATTGTATACACATATTCGAATTATAAGGAGACTAATTGTTTGTTTATTTGTGTTATTTTTTTGCCAACTTTTTTATATTTTCTTAATTTTTTGTTAAGCTGCCACAAAATAAAGTTAATATTTAGGTGGCTGCCCTTAACTGCTTTTACTTGGTATATTAGAAAAATGTATATATATTAAAGTATATAGAGATAGATATATAGTAAAGAGTGATCTCGGGTTCCACAAAAAATGTGTAAGCTTGGTGGGGCTAAGACAGTTTAGACAAGTATTAATTCAACTAAATAAATATTTACACACACCTTGACACTGGGCACTGCTTTTTGTGATCAAGGAGTTTAATTAATATAATTTTACGAGTTTATAATCATATTATTAATACTATAATATGATCGTATAATCAAATGATCATTCCTTTGTTTGAAATTCATTATTGGTGATGGTGGATTGATATTATTTAGATTCTTATTGCGGACATTTTCCATCACGATATTATGTAAAACAAAGTTTCACCCTTGAAAACTTTGTGAATCTTGGTAAAGATCTAAATAATAGCATATGATCATAATAATAATCTATGAAGTAATAGGAAAACCCCAATCTGGAAAGGGTTAAACGAGTATGGGCAGAAGTTAGGTCCTGAAAACTTAAAAAGGAAAATATCTGTCTTATGAAACTGGATTGTTTTAGAAAATAAATAAACTTTCGAGGAAATCAGTTTTCTCAACGTATTCCAGATAGTATGGAGTCAAATCACTTATAATATTTACTGGGTATATAGCATATGTACAGTATATACACTCTCTAGTAGATTTAAACATCTTGCTCAAAACTAAACAATAGCCAAATAAGAAATTTTATTTTTTGAAAAAAAAAATTGAATAAGTTGAATAAGTAATAAATTATTACACAAAATGGATATTGTAAATTTTTTTCGTGGCACTATTATATTTTATTTTATTCACTAAAGTGAAATTATTGTGGCATATGTATTGCCACTATATTATTATGCATTAAATAGAAACAATTCTAATTTGGTTTCTTATATAATCTCTGAGATATAGGGTAATATACAAGCAAGCTTTTGGTATTAAGGGCATATGAGCATTAATCTGCCTTTAACTGTCAATTACCACGTTTATCAAATTTTAGCTATTTTGCGATTGTTATGTTTAGCAATGGCAATTCAGCACATTGACCAAACGAAAGACTGGGAGCTATGTGCCGTCACAGATCTTTTCAAATATTCTAGCGGTGTTTTACTAATGGTGAAATAAATAAAGAAAACATTTAGAAATACCAGTGGTGGGCAACTGTCAGATTATATGTGGTAACCTCTGGCTAGCTAATATGACTAACATTGCTATAACACCTCCCTTACTTTAATTTAAAAAATTCATAATGGAAACTTCTATAGATTAGTCTTCTTATTCTTATTAAAATGCATCTACATAATTTATCTATGTGCGTGGTGAGTTTGTTATGAAAATACACAGAGAAAGTAAACAATTCATTAGTAGAATAACAATATACATGAGTTGTTTACAACGGATATCCAAAATTGAAAAATGTTTTCCACAGTTAACCTGTCAATAAAAGGAAGGAAACCCGAAAGTTCAGTCATGTTTTGTAGCTACCTAAAAGCTTGCTTCTGCAACCTTTTAAGCTCCAAACTGAAAGTTTGTTGAGTGCCAATTCTGGGAAGCCACTGCTTCCTACCTTTTCCACCGATACAACTTTTTCGTTAACTTTTTTACAACAATACAGAATCCTCCTTTGATATACAATATTAACTTCAAACATAAATATTTACCTTGTTGGAGTTTGTTTTCCGTGACAAAGTACAGGTATTGGCATTTAACTTTTTCTCTTGTTTAAGTGCTTCTTCTTACTCATTCTCGTTTAATCTGTGTAGCTGAAAAATAGTAAATGATAACTGGAAATAATTTAACATAGAAGTATACATACTATACCCCACCACGATGTGACTAGCTCGACATGTCTGTGATCATAGTTGGTAACATGTACGTATTAAGAAATAATGTTTCTAAATATTTACATTCGGGATCTTATTTAATAATTGGAATGTGTTAATATTGTTTTGTGATGATGGTGGATCAAAATTAAATGTCTCCAAAACCTTAATGAAATAAAAATATCTAAAACGTTTTAACCTAGACTACAAAGTTTACATTTATTTTATCAATCAAGATCAGGTTTTGAGAAATATTGTGGTATTCTTACCACAAATTGAAAAGTTAATGTACATTTTTATAAAAATTAAAAGTCTGCCTTACTGGCACAATATTTCATTTAGCCTCCATAAAACAATATGAAAGTTCTAACAGCAAAACTGATTACAACACGATAAAATGTCATAAAAAGTCATAAAAATGCTTGTTATGTAAAATTAAAGTAAAAGCGGTTATCTAGGAAGCTATTAACTTTTTTCATTTCTTACAAAAATATAACTTTCACACAGTAATATCAGATTATTAATGAGTAATTAATTGTCTTTTTTAAATGGAAGTGTATAAAATTGAAAATATAAAACTCTAGATAATCGCTTTACCTTCAATTTGACACCTCAACCATCTTTTTAAGACGATCGAGTAGGCCTAGTTTATAAAAACTAATCGTTGTTGCTATGAAACTAAGGCCATCTCGGAATTTAGTGCAATACGGAGGTACTGCAGACTTTTACGAATTAGATGGATGCGATTTTCAAACCTTAGATTCCTAGGGTCTGTACGGAGAATTTAAGGCAAGAAGGTAGCGTAGTGTCGTTTGTAATAGGCCTGGCCAGAATTGATCTCTCATGCCCACCTGCCATTGGTTTCGTACCAAGAGCATTACACTTAATGGACCAGCGGCTACTTTTGAGATACTTCACCTTTAATTTTGTACCTTAAATTACCGCAAATTTCTGAAGTAAATTATCGTATTCCACACACCAATACTTGTGCCTCTGAGCTACCTTAAATTTAATTATAGAACTAAAATTATCAGAAGTAAATTATCGTATCGCTAACTAGAGTTGACACAGTGATTGTACTTCTGAGGTCCCTTACCTTTACCTATGAAACGTAAATTATCGCCAGTGTTTGAAATAAATAACTGCACTACACACTAGAATTTTACTGAAACTATGTACATTTAACTATCATAGCTATTGGAAGTTAACAACTATCAGAAGTTAATTTTGGCTAAATTAACCCAATTTTTACATAAGTGAGCTGGCTTTACTTTCCAAGGGGGGTTTATAAAATCAAGTATACTAAAAATATGCCTTTTTTAAATTTTGTATACGATTTCATCTCGGACTTCAGTGTGATCAAAACTGATACACGAGTTCCATCAGTATGTTTCAACTGAATTGGGAAATACAAAATGCCAGATGAAAAATCCGACAGAATGAACTATTCCGGAAGTTGAATGGAAGAACTGATGCATGGAACAGCAGGAGAAGCTTTCAAAGAAACACATTAATTACTCACAAACCTAACGTGTACGTCATTTCTGTTTAATTATTAAATAATTAGATAATTTGTTTATTGGAACTGAAATATATCCTCCAATATATTTAGCCAATATTAGAGAATAAATTATTTTTGCTTTTGGCTACTTTAAATAGTACATAATTTGGCAATCATTATTAAAACTAGCATACCATCATAGTGTCTTCAGAATTGTGTCTGTTTAGTTTTGAAAATCTGTGAAATTAATTATTTAATTTTAAACAATAAAACATTAAACCCGTTACAATACATAGATATCTACGTATAAAAATCCATAGAAGGCAAAGGAATCCGGCAATGGCCAAGCTTCGACTCCAAGCTTTAAATATATCTAAAAATGTTTATAAGAACTGTGACTGAATGGTATTTAACCTTACTTATATTACTTATTTTATCAAACATAATATCTTGTTCCATTCTTTATTTTAAATCCATTGGTGGTAGTGGATTTATGTTATTAAAATTTTATAACGGACATTTTTCATCACGATTTAAGAATAATAGAACAGAATATTTGTTTTATTTCTAAACATTGAAATGATAACAATATTGAAATAATGTATACTTGCCACGGTGTTCTATCTGTATATGAGTACATCGGTTGTAAATAAATAGGGCCTCACTAGGCAATGTCTATTTTGAGGTTTCTTCCCATCAATAAAAATACTGTTGACGATCAGAAAAACTATAAATACAAAATAAAACTATTTGGCCATTATAGTAAAATTAAAAAATTATAATTTGGAATTGGGGTTCTTAGTGGTGAAAAATCAATCGCACGGGTAGTCATCACTAGCAGGAATGACGCCGCTGTTATCACGTTGAAATTTGCCCATTACCCTTACAGTGACTTCTCTTCCCTCCTCGTACTATGGCGAGACAACACGAGGAAGGGCTTAGTGAACAAATCGGACATTGCCCACCATTGCTGGTCTAAAAATCACCAAATGAATTTTGGAGAATCTAAGATAACGCACCGGAAACCCCATTTTTTCTAAAGAATTGAAGAAATAACTAATAGACGCTTCATACATAAAACTAGCAGACCAACCAATTAGTCCAAACTAGCAGACCAGCCAATGTATATGTAAATATTATAAATATAGATCCAAAACAAAATTCTCATAGCAAGCTAAAGCCATAGTAAGGCTTGTAGAGGCATTAGGACTATCGGAGTGTGAAAATCTGACACACTTTGCCTGGGTTTCAGGGTTCTTGTCACAGGTATTTTGTTTATAGTTCCGGGAGGGGGGGCTATAGCTTTTGCATAATATAGATTTTACCTTTGATTGTGTTATACTTTGGAAGGGTTCGGCCCCATCACAGTGAACATCCTCGGCACTTTTCAGTCACTTTGTATCACAAATTTAATTTTAAGAACAATCTAGATAAAACCACCGGAAAAGTTAGGTCCAGGGCTAACTTGATATAACATCTAGCTGGATCAACATCAAAGAGCACTTTGATGGGTATTTGTGAAATATTAAATTCATTAAATATGATTTTATAGGTATTTACAAAACAATATCTGTAAACCATAAGTACCTAATGAAGATTAGGTACTTATGGTTTACAGGGGGGGGGTTTAGAGGGAGGAAATATATGTCAGTTAAATAACTCACTGATAGTGTGTATTTTGTAAAACTTTGCTCAACAATGGACTTTTGTTAGATTTAAAACAAAGGTGTTTGACTTTTGTGAGAGTTTAGTTTACCAAGAAAAAACAGAAGTAGTTAAACCAATCACCTAAGTGTTAAAAACGACAACTTTCGGCTTTAGTCGTGTTAAACCAATAACAAGTTCGCCCAGAAACTATACTTTGTTTCTCATGGTTTCTTTGTTTGGGGTTAGTGTTCGAACCTCTTTGGCCGTTAGTTTCAAAGCATATAAGTTTATTTAAAATGGCTACTTTCGGTGTTAATTTTTATGTCTTTTCAGATGTTTCTTTTACTAGATACTACTCATTCAGGTTAATCAATTTTCATACGCTTACAACTTAAGAACTTACTAGATTATTATTAATATAGATGAAAAGGTATTCGTATATGGTAAATGTTGAGACAGTATGAATTGATAACATAAAGTGAATGAGAAATATGAAATGAATAATGTATGCTAGAAACAAACAGATGTTCTGTTATATTTCCCTTGAAGAGGGTTTTGATCTTACCTTGAAAATTCCTTGTTTCTTGTACTTTGTAATTCGTTGTAATTCCTTACAACGTTTAAGCAAATATTTTAATAAAAATAACGTGAAAGAGATTTACCATCAATTTTTCGAAAGTTTTATAATCGTACAGCATAAAAATAGCTTTAAAATACCCCAAAAATATTATACCTAAGAGTTTGCAGTATCTTTGCCATCTTGGATTTTAGTCACATAAGAACATTTTAATCTCATGACAGCTTTACATAACCTTTTGATGGTCATAAAAATTTGGTTGACATGACTAATTAAAGAAAAAGTGATTATCCAGGGAATTAAACTTTTCATTTTTGTCCATCATAAAAATGATAATTACTTGTCAACTGTCAGATATAGTTGTGGAGTGATTATATTTTTCTGGAACTAGTTAATAATAATGTAGTTTCTTTGGTAACCACTTTACTTTTCATTTGACACCTCAACCATCTTTTTAAGACTGACGTGTAACCAGTAATTCTGTCACAAAATTAATATAGTTCCAAAGCGAAAAGTTTCTCTGGTAAGATATGCTCTAAATAACGTAAATAACAAACTAAACTAACAATAAGAAACATAGTTACTGATTTATTATTAAGTTATAATTAGTAAATTATGAACCTGGTTTATTTAAGAAACTTTGAAATTACAAAAAGGTTAGAAACAATTGATAAAGAAAATTTGAACAGTGTGGGCCTTCATAAACAGGTTGTTAACATCTTGGGCGAAATTTCCTGGATGCACATCTGGTTTGGAATGCCTTTTCACATTGCGTTTTTGTGCTAAACTATATTTAGACTGATGAAATCTCCCCTTTGGTACTTTAATACTTTAAATACTTTTGACTGAAGCTGTGACTTATCCAAATAGGTAATTTAAGCCAAGTGTGAATGAGGAATGAGTGTAAGAATATTGTGGCGTGATCTTGTAGTCTTGTTATTGACGTGTTTCTTAGACAGGTCTGTTAATTATTGGTCCAACACCCAATCTAAGGGACCTCAAGTTTAACGTGGGGTCCGAACCGAAATTCGCCTCTGAATTAGAATGAATTGTAAATTATTATAATTAATTAAAGGCTTTATTGCTCACATTACATATTATTACAATATATTCACATTATTTTACTAAATTACATGTTTAAAATTGTTGATACCCACGAAAACGCACTTCATAACAATTAAGTCTGAACACATGGTTAAAACCTGTATATGATTATTACCACTGACTTGTATAACATATAAGCTCAAGCTAGAAGGTTGGTGGCCGACACTTTGAAAAAAAATATTATATACGTTCATTGTAAAGATGCAACATATGGCTTATGTAAAATTATTAATGAAAGTTAAGTATATATATTGTTACTATTTTTTACTGCAGTATGTGGAAAAGGCATCTATATTTTTAATTTCCAACGATACAGGTTTAATTATTTTACTATACTTTCGACGGTTATTGGTTAGTTTAATAATATTCTGTCAGAACGTTAAAAAAATTATAAATGTATAAATTTTGTATTTTGCCTTGGGTACAATAGCTTCTGATTTAGTTTTTTATCGAATTTATGGTTTGATCAAAAATTACCAATAAATAATTAAATAAATAAATATAAATACAATTAAAAAGATGTAAATATTTTTATCATACATAATTATAATAGTAAATAAATATAAAATTAATTGTTTAAATTGGAAAAATTAATAATTTTGAAGTATGATTATAAAAGTTATGGGGAATAGGAAATTGAAAATTAGTTTTAAGTACGAATACGAAAATGAGCTTGGACGTCCAAAAATGATTGATAATTTTTTACGCCAAAGATGTTGCTACGGAGTTATGAAATTGACAACTTTGAATAAGCTTAGAATTTTTGTGCTTTTGGTAGTCGGCCAGGTGTCCGATATTTCAAGTTTCATGTACTTTTTGCGTTGTTTCCCCACACAGGGTTTTTTCATAGTATCTGGGCTTTATTGTTGTAATTATGTTTTTTGTAGCTTGCAGATAGTATTATTTTTATTTTAGTAAAGTTAAGGCAAAATTAATGTCGTGTTAATTTTACATTTTTGTTAAAACCCGTTGTGTAATTTATGCCATTTTTCATTGAGCACTAAAGATATATTTTACAGATTATTTCAGAAGTATAATATGTTTTTGGGTGGGCGTTTGACTAGGTTTCAAAGTTCTAGTTAGAACGTAAGCTAGTAAAAGTGAATGAACCTACAACACGGCAACTAATCAAATCATCAAATATGTTCCAAAACATTTACGAGGTACGATCGGAAAGTAGGTTTACCTTTTTTGGTAGATACCAGTTGTTCATGCGTATATAACAATGAATGAGTGCGTCATGAACAGGCATATTTTGTTAAATGTCAGCTCTTTAGGTTTCTGTGATGTATTTTCACTATGTTTAAGATTATCAACTCGTCCGACGCATGTGAGGTCGGTCAGTGATATGGTTTACGTCAGCAATGAACCTATCCTTCATCCACAGAACAGTGAAACTGATAATAGTGAAAGAAAGGTTCATAAGTAGGTACGAGAATTCAAAGGTGGCTGTGACAGCATCCATGATGACTACCGCTACTGTATCCGAAACCACCATATTGTCTGTGATCAAAGAAGTGATCACAGAAAATATGGTGGTTTCGGTTGAAGCGAAGATTTGTAAGACCAAACGCTTCCCAATAAAAGGTCTCTCAAACTAATTTGCTGATTGTATTTGAACACGTTCAGTTAAGAAAATTGAGCTCCTCTTGGGCCCCGAAACTCTCACAAAACGTACTTCAACAAAAACCACAGATTCGAGTGTACGGTGGGAGAATATATAATCTTAATTATTTTGAAAGCTTGTCACAGAACCGTAAAGGTTAGCTACAGAGCTGAAATTGAGTACAGTTGTTCCCGACGTGTGCCGGTAAACGACGCCCACACTCATTATGGTATTCGCATGAACTACTAGTACCTACAACAAAACGGAACTTATTTTCCAAACGTACCTTGTGTATTATAAGTTAATTGAAATACCGGGTGAAAGAGTTTGGCTAGTCGATATCGGATATGGCGGTGGTATCGGCGTTTCCTCTAGCCAGTTTCCGACATTTTCAGTTTCCGTGGGAACGGTGATTAATTTACTGATGACGGTATCCACAAAACCATCCACATCTTGTTCAGACTGATTATGTGTCACTAAAAGAAAATTCGAAATGTTTCCAGCTATATGTCATTTTAATTGTAAATTTATACTTCATCCTTTAGGGGAATATGGAAACAGAAGTTTCTAATATGAAGATCATACTTGAGAAGTATCTAACCAAAAATTTATTTAAGAATTCAATATTTATCATATAGCTTTTGCATCATATAGATTTTACCTTTGATTGTGTTATACTTTGGAGGGGTTCGGTCTCATCACAATGAACATCCTCGGCACTTTTCAGTCACCCTTTCACACATTTAATTTTAAGAACAATCTAGAGAAAACCACCGAAAAGTTCAGTCCAGGGCTAACTTGATACAACATCTAGCTGGATCAACTTGAGAATAAGACCTGCGTATCTCGGCATAGTCCCTTGTTTTATCTGCAGCCGAATATTGTGCTCCAGTCTGGCAAAAGTTTGCATATCAAAGGTGTTGACGTCGAGCTAAACAGGGTTCTGAGGACAGTAAGTGGGACATTGAAATCCACTCCTCTCCTCTAGATTCCAGTATTGTGTCACACTTTCCGCCTGACATTCGCCACAAAGAGGACTAAGAGAAGATCCAATCCACCCCGACTTCCCTTATCTTGCAAGATCTTCTTCGTGGAAGAGGCAGCCTCAAGTCCAGGCATCCGCCTCTGGAGACTGCTCACTAGTTGTTGGACAATGGTTTAAAACCCAATTCCATGTGGATTATATCTTGAGGTGCGTTTAACGGCAGAAATAAGATCTTAATTCCCAACCTGATGAATGCAATGGAAGGAATGGAGTTAGCACGTAAGGAGTGGGCCCTGATAAATCGTTTTTGAACAGAAGTTTGAAGACTCTATTCCTGGAAAGTCAAGTAGGGTCAGATTTTAGATCAGTCGTGTGATTGTGGGTCGGAAATTCAAACAATAAAACACATAGTAACGTCTGTCCTTTGCGTCTTGCCAGCCAGTCTTGATCATCTCCGCCAATTGGATGATGCAGTGCTGACTTTGATTAGGGTGCTTGATTTGGTTCTGTAGGGGTTAGATTCGCTATATCTAATGATTTATTTTGTTTTGTTTGATATATGGACGAGATCCTTTTTAAGGACTGTATTATGTATTAATCTTTTAGTTTTCCCTCCTTCACAATGGTTCGTAACGGGTGATAGAGCCATACGATGGGTTTAATACTATGCACCTACTTTAAGCTCATAAATGTTTGTTTCAACTATGGTAACATGACTTCAAGGCTCACTTTGCCAAGGACGTCTAAGCTCTGGTGGGAGGGGGGGTTAATAATTAGTGAGACGCAAAAAGGTAACGGAAGTGAAATTAGGTGGTTAAGAGAACACATTATTAGAGGACCTGAAACAATTCCCTTCAGACATATCCATGATCTAAGGTATTTCCCACAGGAAGTAAATACAATTTTTAGTTTATTATTTAATTCAAATATGCATATAGATCACTCAAGACCATACCAGCTACATTCTGATCATACTTTGGGAGTTTCTAAACCCACCTAAACACATTTTCAGTATTTCTATTCGTTTAACCTAGGTTATTCATCATAATATTTAATACTGTTTCTCAAATCCCTTCCTCGTATACATTTTTCGGGGAATAGAGTTATTCATCTTAAATATGTATGTCCAAGCAATCGCTAGTAGTTTCTCTTGTATAAGTACAGTGAATTTATTTTTTTGTTTGACCTATGTAAAATTTATTTAAAAGTGTTTTTCATATATTTCCTACCGCGCTGTACTGTATTATATACTTTTGGTGATTATGTTATTCACAATTTCGTTAATTCGTTCACTTTTTATAAATTTAAAAACGTTGCAATGAACAAAAATTGTATACTTTTTTAAATTATAAACATTTTGTTGGTACTAAAATCTTTGCCACGAGAAAAAAATTATTAGCAATGAGAACTATAATCTAGCTGCAATTAGTGGATGTGGCAGCGGTATTTAATTGGGGTCCGAGTTAGGGTTGGCTCGGATGTCCATCTAATGGTCCTTGTTGACACGACCCCGGTCTCAGGACGTGTTTTGCGACAAGGATCACCGTACAAAGTTCAAGGTTTAATTAATCTCACTTTAATCCCTTCAACAAAGCTAAATAACACTCGAAATGCATGTATATTATATTGTTTTTGTGATTTTATGGAAATTTATTCAAATCAAATCTCTGTAAAAGTTCTACATCGTATCGGAAAATTACAGTCCAAATACAAAGTATAAAATAAGAACTTAAATTACTTATTATGAACTATGTAATCGTTCAGTTCATAAAAAATAATTTTCCACTAGATACTGTTTAACCCTTTTTTGAATGTATTAATATGAAAAATATTATGATAAATAGATAAATGTAAAAACACATTTGATGGTGAATATAAGGCTATCGTAAAAAGTCTTGAGCAGTACAGTGTACAGGTCAATACCAAGATTCCTGTTTGGGAGACTAAAAAATCTAAACCTCCCGTTTGGAAGGTTTAGATTTTTACAACTACCCTTTGGAATTTCCACTGGCTCAGAGGTTTTCCAGCGTTAAATGACTGAATCACTTGAAGGGCTATATATATGATCATTTCGATGAAATGACCATATATGGGAGAGATGTGGAAGAACATGACAAACGTTTGCATAGTGTTTTGTCTAGGAAAAGGGCTGTACTCTTAATAGATCTCAAATGTGTGTTCTGTCAGGCCAGTTTAAGTCTATTGGGCCACGTTGTAACGAAATAGAATTAAGCCTGATCCCTCTCGAATTGAGGCTAGAAACAAATTAAAGGCTCCAACTAATGTGAGGGAACAAAAAAGCATACTGGGTATGGTGAACTACATAGCTTAGTTTGTACATAATTTGTCGTCCATAGTTTCTTAATGGTTTACTACAAAACAAGGTAGAATTTGTTTGGGGACACGATCAAGACCAAGCTTTGGAAAAGATTAAATCTATATTCACATCGGAACCGTGTCTTACTCTGTACAGTACATCTAAGGAAACTTATCTTTCAGCCGCTGCCTCATCATACTGTATTGGAGTTGAACTACTTAAGCTTTATTAAGATGGGACTATACGTCATGTAGCTTATGCTTATAGAAGTTTGACATCAGCTGAACGTAAGTGAGCTCTAATAGGAAAGGAAGCTTTAGCAATTGCTTGAGGGTGTGAACGATACAAACACTTCATTTTAGGTTTGCCTTTGCATATTGAGACAGACCATAAGCCCTTCCTCTACATATTCAAGGCAAAAGATTAGGACAATATCATCCCAGACTGCAAATAATTAAACTCCGAATAATGGGATATACATTTTCTATACTCCCGGTAAACAGTTGGTTTTAGCAAATACACTGTCTCGAAATACTCTAAACCCAGAAAAGCGATGGGAGCTAACAGAAGATGTCCTAGCGTATGTCCAAAATATTGATTCGGGTCAGTTTCTATTTTTTACTGTCAGTTTCGGATGAAAAGTTGTGGGAAATACAGCAACAAACTTTGAAAGATGCAACTCTTAAACATATATCCCGATATTTGGAAGGTTGGATGTACTGCCCTATTGGTATCATTGAGGAGATTTAATTGTTCAAAATGGAGTACTTACCTTTGGCAACCGTATTTTAATCCCAGGATCCCAAAGAGCCAATGTACTAAAAAGTATTCATGATGGACCACAAGGCATAAATTAATGTCGATTCTTTGCTGAACTAACTTTCTGGTGGTCTCTTTTTTCAAAAAAAATTAAAGAACTGGTGGAAACTGTACATTGTATGCATAGAGAATTGTGCTACTGAAGCAGAGCCACTAATTCCTACCCCTTACCTAGACAAACCTTGGCAAATTGTTGGTGCCGATTCGTTAAAGTGCAAAGGCATCTGGTATCTCTTTATCTCGGACTATTATTCCAGATTTATGGAGATAGCTAAACTATATGACTTGAGTATGGGCATTATTGTAACTTATACAAAGTCTATCTATGCTTGTCATGGTGTACCTGAGACTGTGAGGGCAGACTGTAGCTCACAAATTGCTTGTTATCAATTTAAACAACTAGGCTGTGATTATGGATTCAAGTTAGTCACATCTAGCCTAAAGTTCACACAAAACAATAGCTTCATTGAAGCACAAGTAAAAAACAAAACTTAAAATACCACTTATAGAAAAGAGCTGATCACTACAATATGCTTTTTGTTTTAAGTGGAAAATGTAAAAAGAAAATGAAAAAATGTAAAAAAAATTCTCCTGAAAATTAAATTCATTTTCTCCTGTAGAAAATGGAAAAAAGTCCTGCAAAATTACTTTTCAGAAGGAAAATTTGAACTCATGTCCTTTTATTGTCAGGCCAGGTGATACCCTATATGCTGGATACTGACAACCTCAAAGGGAAGAAGAAGGACGAATTGACCGTCAAATCTCAATTTTGACGAAAGACATGGAGCAAAGGAATTGGCTACCATTCTTGATGGAGCTCAAGTTCATATATAGGATAGGAATCAAGAGAGGTCTGTGCTGAGAAAAAATTTGCTCCTTGATCTTATATAATTTAAACTCAAGATGGATGTCTACGAAGAAACATTGATTATTACAGAGGTATAGTGATGCCATGCTTTTAGATTGCCCTCAAGCGGCTGTGCAAATAGGTCTCTCAGAGCAAACCAGAACAATAACATCTTAAGCTTATACACAACCGAAAATTCAGACTAGTCCTTCGGGGAAACTTCGTAGGTGCCCCTAAGTATTTCCGATCGTAGTTGTGATGTCGATCTTCGTAGATCGACAAGACAATTCAAACCAATTCAGAAACTTGATATTTAGAGGGGAGATGTGTCGTTAGCCATATGTTAATAAGACATGTGGTTTCTATCTTGTTTGTTATATTTGTTGACAGACAAAGTTTTCAGTTATTTTGTGTATATAACGCTATAATTTGTACACCCGCGACCACACACACACACACACACACACACACACACACATACGTGCGCGCCCCGCCTCCTTTGATTTCGTTGCGCATTTGTGAAAGTTTCCGTCAGTCACAAAACCTGCTTTGAGGAACTTTGAGGAATACACGTAATTCATATCCAAAATGATCAGGGGAAACTTACAACTTTTGAATAAAAGCCAATTTGTTTGATATTTTGACCCATAGACAGGGAAATATCCATGTAAATTGTAAAATAAATTTATTTGGTACCCGTTAATAATCAATTTATAAGTGATAATACGAGTACATTTGGAGGGGACCATGACGTTGGCGTTCCTGCAGTTAACGAGGAGGAGGGTTTGCCAAGTGACAGGATATTACCACGCTCCAGCACTGTAATTAGGCTGTCTAATTACCCCAGTCTGCACATGTGATGCCATCATGATGACTGTTACCTTTGTCTGATGACTCCCTCTTTAACGAGGAATATACTAACCAAATTAATTACCATCTAATCGGTAAAGTTTCTCTTGATCTAACTTTAATTGTGGAATGGATTTTGTGGATGAAGTGGGTAAAACACATTTTGTTCCTGGAAAAAATAATAAAAGTTCTTTAGTGATTAGTTATAAATAATTTTTTAATTATTATCTAAATACGGTAAAGTGGGAAATAAAAAGAATTTACCTCTTCTTCCATTACCAAATGTATCCTTTTACGTAGTAAAAAGGCGCACTTGGTAAAAACGTTAGAAATAAATATGGTGGAGTATTTTAACACCAAAAACCATTGTTTAAAATTCATTTTTTGTAGTTGTTGAATTGAGTTATTAAAATTATCGTTGACGTTTCCATAAATTTTAGTAGAATAAGGTTACATGACGTGTAGTTAATCGTAGAATCCCGAAACATATTAAAACTTCCTTTTACAAACCGTGATGGAAAATGTTTCCAATAATACTAAACTAACTAATACTCCATAACAGAGACCCACCATTATCAACAATGAACTTCAAACCAAGAATAAATACTTTTGGTGTTGAAACACTTCTTTCTATTAAAGTTTTAACTTTTCTACCATTTACGCCCTTTTACCACTTAAAAAGGCCGTGTTTGGTAATAGAATGGTGGGTAAATTCTTTAAATTGAACATTTCGTTTAGGTTACCGATTTCTTTTACCATTTATACTCTATACTACATATCAAATCCCTAAAATAATATAACGTGTCTACAAAGAAGTTTTTCTTGGCTGATATTTTTAGATAGAAGGGTAAAATTAATTAAGCATTTCATCTGCAAAAATTTGAGTTTCCGTTCTCCACTTACCCATGACATTCTAAACTATCTTAGCTGTAACTGCATTCACGTGAATAAACTCAGTGTCCAATATAGATTATCACATACCACCTCATCCATACATCTAAATGAAATTCATCATAAATGTTTTTTGCACTTCCCATTCTACCCTTCAGTTCAGATTATTAGTACCTTATATCTCCTGTACTGTATTATCAATATTCCACTTTCAAAACAAACCGAACCCTCAAATATCCTTCTTATTTATTATATATTTAAAATATGACGTTACACTGGTGATCCATAAATAAAATGCCAAACTCTGGGAAAAAGTAATATGAACGAAATTAAAAGGAAAAATATATTCTTATATTTTTTTCTAAAAATACTTTGTTTACCAGATATCCACCATTCTGTATATTTGACATAATATTTGTCGACTAATCAAACTGTTTTCAACCGATCTTTATAAAACACGGTAAGTATTTAAATAAAATAGACCTACTGTAGAAAAAATACCCAAATTGATTCAGTTAAAAAAATTTAAAACAGCGGACATCTAAGACATTTAATCTAAAATGGATTCTATAACAATAGTTTTTTAATATTTTATTTCCAATCTGTCAACACCACACATTCAAATATGTGTTAAAAGGTATCTTAAAATAAATTTGTTGTAAACAGCCCCCTTAGCTCATCAAATGATTAAAACAATGTGCTTATTGAATTTTTTTGTAGCATTGTTGTAAAAAAATTAAAAGTTCTTATCCTCAGCTATGAAAATAATTGATGGAACTGATAAGTGATTGTGTATCAGAATATTTAAACACTAGCTAAATACTAGTAGGTAGTGGATAATCAAACACCATAGACTCCATAGTTGTAAACTACAAAGCCATAATTAGGCAGATATTGTACCACCACTTCAAAGGAGGGGCTAATTATTATCGATCCGACATGTATAGGCCAACTACAAGCAGCGCTGTCTGATAATACTGATACAAATCAGTTATTATGCTTAAAATGGCTAAAAATCATTTATTTAATAAATTTTCCGTTGATTTAGTTTGATTTTTTACATGATGTAACGAAAGTAACACTTACTTATGACAAAAGGACTTAGATAATGTTAAATTTACTCGAATTACACCGAAGAGCGTGAACGATACGATACTGGATAATCGACTGTTTGTTGCAGGATGCTGTTGCAACCCTGACGCCAAGCGTTTGTACGACGATCTGCTCTCCAACTACAACAAGCTTGTGCGGCCTGTTGTTAACGTGTCTGACGCTCTCACAGTGAAAATCAAGCTGAAACTTTCTCAGTTGATTGATGTGGTAAGTATTGTTTGTATGTAACCAAATATTAACTCTAATGACCATTCTTCATTCATCATTCATCATTCTTCTTAAACGATTTTTAGCTAAAGAATCCTTACATATATATTTTAATATATCATTTAATTGGTTTACTCCTACTAAAACTAATATAATCCGTTGCAGTGGCTTCGATGCAAATTAATACAGAGCTAGTTGCGCTAGTTTTCAACAGGCTGAACTCATAAATTACATGTCCAAGTAGAAAGACAGCACATCGCGTGACTAAGATCTGCTATCATTGGGTGCCAACTGCACGTTATTTTGGCAGTAACTTTGAACTTATCTCTCATCTTATTACCCTCACTTCTCACAATTTACTCGATAAAAAGGTGACGTTAAATGCAAGATTAGAGGATAGCTAGAAGTTGACGTCACATTTCATGTAGGACGTTTATAATAGGGGAGTAGAAATCGCCAAGAGATTATGCAATTCGGGCCTGAGAACAGGTTTTATTTTCAATTGTTTCAGTCCGTAATTCCCAAAACCAGCTGTTTATATAAATAACATAAATTTAATTCCACATTATTTACAGATATTTAAAATCTTTTATAATGAATGGAAACTCCTTTTCATAACCAAGGTTTTTATTTGTTTGAGTCAAAGCGATAGTTAAACCTTAGTCAGTGAAGCTACAAAAACCACGTTAAAAGCTGGGAAGGGTCCAATTTTTCTTTAATTAAATATATTTCTTACTCCCTCGCCCAATTAGGTGGCGAAGTAGAAGTGGATTCAGCTTTGTCAGCTAGAGGGAATAAATCTCATCTTGCTAATAATGTTGAAGAGGAATCTCTATACTTATCTGAAATAAAATAGCACTCTTTTTGTAAAACGACAAAACCTTAAATTTAAATAAATATCTTTACATTTTTAAGGGTTTCCTCTATTGTGAAACCTTTTAATCACAAAAATGACGTTTAATGTAGCTCTTATAACTAATATTATCTATTAAAAGTATGAAAATATATAGGTACTTTCGTTTTTCTAATCAGATAAATTGTTTATTATTTTCTTTTGCAGAATCTTAAGAACCAAATCATGACAACGAATTTATGGGTAGAGCAGGTAAGTAATCTGTTTTTAAACTCTTTAATATTTTACCTTAGAAATATGTATTTACTAACGTATTAACCTTATCCTACAATTAATAAAACAGGATAATCCAGAAAAATGTATTTTTAAAAACTACGGAATGGATTTTGCTTGTACTACATTAGTCCAAAGTTACATTATAAAGTATGAATGGCAGTAATTTTCACTATTGCATAAAATAGAGTCATTTTATATTTTTAACGAAATTTATGTGAACCACTTCGCCTGTGCAGTTCAATTCTTATATAACATTTTATTATTTTGTAAGCCTATGTATGTATAAGATTCGCTATATTTGATCAGCATCATCATGCATCAACAAAATCAACAGCATCGTCATCATGAACTGTATTCATGTAGTATACATAGTCGAAAATTATCTGCTAAAATCACTCAATATAGTCTTTCAAAATCGAACCTGTCAAAACTTAGACCAGTTGTAGTTTATAATACATATATTTAAGATAAGCCTACCGAACGATATTTTGTCAAACCGTGACGGTTGGAGGACGAAAGAATACATTTGCGTGTTTATATATTCATCAACGCGTCACCGTGCAGGTAAAATATAGTTCAGTAGGCCTACCTGTAAATAAGTAATAAGTAGCATGTTTTCAACTCCACCTGAGCATCAAGACAGATTTAAAAGTAGACTGTTTTCCTTTTCATGAAGCCGGTCAGCTTCTACTTCCATCTACCTTCAATATCATAAATAAATATAAACTAGATAAGAAAATAAGTCGAATAGAGTATAGTACTAAATCCACATACTCTGCTTGAATGTTTTTAGTTTAATAGTTTTTAATCTATGTACTTTTAGTATGATAAAATAAAGTAATTAATGAATTTCCCGATAAAAGAGTTATACATTAAAAGTAGGCCTAATTATTATTTTTTGTGTGCTAGTGCGCAGGTTTAGTTTGTAATAGGTCCCCCCATGTAGAAATTGAAAAACATTTTTAGTAACTACAAAAAACCATGGGAATCCATGCTGATGGTGATACAGATTTGACGGAAATCAGAAATCACCTAATGTGTAAGGCAAAGTGACATGCATGAACATTGTCAATCTTATAAAATTCATGATTATAAATGGCATAGATATTATACATGGCTGGTAACTTGATCAATGCAGTCACATCAGTAAGGGTAAAATTAAAAACCATACCGATAAATGCAGGAAGCTCATAGAAAACACGCTGAAGGTTGCAGTGGTTTAGTCTAAGCTAAAACGAACATTCTCTTGGAAATATTCACCAATACTGTAAAACTGCCTCAAGGACTAAAAGACAACGAGTTTTACGTTTAAAATGTGAAAATCATGGATATACTCGCAGCTGTGAATGGAAGTGATGTGAAAGCGAGTAGTAGCGGGAGTTGTAAATTTTCGCGCGCTGTCAGTGTCATTGTGTGAAGCCATTGTCTGAGACACATGCAGGTTTGACGTCTGCCAACCCATCAACTCTATTGTTAGAGAGGTATTATACTATAAAATATCTTATTTAGTGTGGCAGTACATAATTTCTAAAAAAAACACATTTTTCATGACGAAATTCAACTTGTGTATCAGACCTGGTGTCCATCTCAATGTATAAAACGTTGAAAAACTCAGTTTAGATTAGGACCAAGTCCCATGCCTCTATCAGAACCAAAATCCTTGAGCCCCACATGATTGCTGTAATATGAGGAAGGTTATGGTAAAAGTCCTTAAACCTTTTTTAACTGTTCTTAAACTAATTGAGTGCTAAGTCCATCGTAATTATTAAAAATATATTTACTAGAGCTATATTTTGTAGTTATCCTTGAATAAAATACCAATAGCTTTTTTACTTATTATTCATACAAAACTGATGTTAACGGTTTAAGGATCAAAATATATAATCTTAGTAATTTATCAATGGAGTTTTAGAATTAAATAACAGTTTTTTGTCTTGAGGAAGGCCTTGCTCCAGTTTCATTTTCTAGTTTTTAAATTAATTTGTTTACTTTTAATATTTATTACAAAACTATAAGTTTAGGAAAGTATTATAAACGATTTACGTAGATTTTGGCACAAATCTTAGATGACTTTAATGAGTTCTTAGAGTTTAATTTTCATAGAGGTTCTCTTAATTTTCCATCTGATTAGGGCTCCTTATTTTTATTTTAAAACACCCCCAACTTAAAAGCCCTAATTTTTATTGAAGTATTTGTTTATGAGTACGACTGTGAAACCTAATTTAAAACGTTTTAGGTATATCCTTATCAAAGCTGTTTAGGCACATATATATCTTATTTAAAACATAACTTAAAGTATGTAAAACTAAAACATAATAAAAGCAGAAAGATCATGCAGTTGTTTCCTGGAAAAACAAAACTAGTTAATCATTCAATAATATCCTGTTTTGCCTTTATTTTAAAATGTGTATTGGATAACCGAACGTTACTGGACGACGAACATATATAAGTAAATAGTATTTTTAATAGACCTTTTTGAACCTTCAACTAAAAACGAATATCAAAATATATTTACTAAATCCTTTTTTTATAATTAAATAAATTTATAAACATTTATTCATGTATTCGCAATAATTGTTCACCCTCAAACAAAGCAAGCCAATTTTGTTCATCAATAATAACCGTTTGGATTCGTATATGAGTCCAAACAGCGTACATTGCATACCATTTTCAATTAAGTTGTGATCAATAAAATATTTTTTACTAAAATGGTTTGGATAATCTTTTTTCTACTTTCCTTTGAATCTCCACGTGACATACGTTACTTATAAACAATTTATATATAAACTTCATAGTTTTTGAAAATTTATACCCACGTACAGCTTTTTAAACCAGAAATTATTATTTCTATAATTTTAAGAAGTCCTGTAGAGCCGTTTTCAAGATATACTTTGTGAAAATATAAAAATCCTGATATAGTAAATCAATTACGTAAACCCCCAAATCAACCTCCATGATTTAACGTGGGGTTTTAGTGATAAACGTAGGCTACTAAAACCTTTCAACCAAAGAGCTGCGTCTTAAAATCCAGCTACTTGGGGTCACGATCTGTAGATACTTCAAACGATAGTATTACCTCTTTGGATTAACGTGCACACTAATGAATACTACATTCATTAAAAATCCATCCTCCTATTTGGACCAGTTCGTAATTCAGAGGCAAAATAGTAGTTCCGATTTTAAGGTAAACTGGAAGTTATATTACGATTTTATGTTAAGCTATTAATTATTTACATTCAGGTCTAAGACGAATTTTAACCTTAGTCATTAACAAGTCAACAAGATCGTGCCACAATCATTTTACACTCATTTTCATTCATGAATTTGCTTGAAATATATGTAGGTCACCATTTAAGATTTAAGAAAAAAACCATTTAAGATAGGCGATTTAATGTAATATATTACATGAGTGATCTGTTTAACGTAACAACTGAATTTTTGTAGATTGTATGATATATATTGTTTGATGACTTTAAAAACTACATAGTTTAAAAGACTATGATATTAAAAATCTAACGTTAACATTTCAGTGACTGTAGTAAATGATTTTTTTATTTCGCATAGTATATCACGTAAAATGTTAGTCATTCATGTACGTTTCCAAAATTTCAGCTAAAAAGCAGTTTTCCATTATGCCTTTCATGAAAACCGCAACATTTCCAAATTAATACTTTTGCAACTAAAAAAATTGTCACACAAAACTAAAAATTATGCAAAGGTAATGATTTTTAATGATAAATTTTAATGATGAATATATGTTCATTTAGGTTTGATAAACATGTAACGTTAAAGTTATGTTTTATTAAAAGTATTTTATATTTTACTCGCACCTCATTAACATTTAACCAGTAAAGAAGTAATAAAAATTGTTATCGTATGGTTTTCATTTGTTTGAATTCATTGTTGGTAATCGTGGTTTTATGTTATTAAGAATTTTATTGCGAATGTTTTCCATCACAATGAGTAAAACAAAGTTTCACGACGTTTTGGGGATCTGGAATTTGAGTCCTTTCTCAGTTGGGCTAGTTGGTCTAAAATATAACTAGTTTATAACATAATCCAGATGACAAGAAACGAAACACGTCCACTCTTCACATGTGCCCAAGAAGAACTGGAACCAGTTATTGCCCAGTCTAGTCCTGGCACATATTCAGTTCTTCTTGAGCTCTTTTGACGAGTTGTTTTCAGCTTTGAACGGGATATGTACTAATATTATTAAAACTTCTTGATTAGCATTATACGTGCAGTATTTACTATAGGATGAAGTAAAAACTCACGTCTTCCAACACTACTTAATATATTTACACTTATATTGTAATTGTGTAATGAATGCATGGAAAGAGTTGTTTATTTATAAAGAAACATTTTAAGATAAAACAAAATTAATACCAATGAACAAATACAGTTTGATTCTGCAAGAATGTATAAAAATCTATTCACGGAACTCAGCCAACCAATATATGCTACCTATGACGCCATAACAGGAACTTCCGGTAGCCAGTAGTATCTAAGCAGGGACGCCATCTTGTTTCTTTCAGTCTCCATTTGGACCTGATTATGTTCGGTGTAACTGGACGAAGTCGATCGCCAATTTAACTACTTTTGTATATATTTACCGTCGTATATAATTACAATTTAAGTGTTTTAGGTACTAGCTCACCTGAGATAGATGATGAGATTGCGATTCCTGGAACGTTGCAAAACTTTGTTTTACTTATCGTGACAGATTATTTCCCCAATAAGAGTCTAAATAACGTAAAGTTTTTAGTATCGAAGTAAATGAATAATAAATAATTTATTTATTTAAACAATTATTATAAATAATGTACAAACATATAACCTTCTTGGAAATTAACTGACAACTATATTCAATACGTCCGGCTAGTGAACAAGATTCTTATCAATTATATAAAATAAAGATACGAGTATAAATTAAACGGGTTTAAGTTATAACTTTACCGGTACCTGCAGCGTTACAATTTATTTATTTGAACGATTGATTGATGATTAATAGCATATTTGCTCATATAAAATACAGTGTAGTACATTGAATGGTGACATTAAAGTAAACTAAGCTAACAGTGTTATTAAATTGATAATATTCCTCACTTTTTCTAAAAGTAATTACTATAGTTGTGGTTTTATTTATAATAAAAACCATCGAAAACAAACTTTATAAAATAAAATTAGGTAACAAATATCACGAAGACTATTTATTTTAATCCACAACATATAGAAAATAATAACAACAATTGTTTCCTGCTTGAATTTATATACAAGACTTTTAAATATTTCCTTCTTACTATTTTAAAACATATCTTAACAATCAAGAGCAACTTATGGGGCTAGCCATTTTTTCAACCTTTTGCAAAAAATCTTCTTTTTTATATAAATTGGCAGCTAGTTAAACATATAAGGGTCCAAAAGTAAAAAAGAGTTTTAAAACGTTTTTTTTTACTTTTGGAGACCTAACTAACTATTTAAGCTTCGTGTCTTGTAATAAAGGCTTTCATTTCCATTACTTCCACTTTTAAGGTTAAAATTGTTTCAATACCTTGAAGTCATTCTGAATTGGCATAATACTTTTAAATGACACTATACTAGTAAAAGAGCTGTAACTCTTATTTTTTCCAAGGAAAATTCTTTTAAAATGTGATTTTGATTTCTTTTTAATCCATGGCTACAGTTTTTTGGAGACTTTTCCCTATGTATTACACCGTATTGTAATCGTGAGCGTATCAAAGAATGATAGTGTTTTGAACAAAGATTCTTCGTAAATATTTAAAAAGAATTGAAAGTTTTTATTGAACTTATAACTAGCATGTAAAAGATAAGTATGTTTTTCCATGTAATCTAAATATATAAAACAAAGTCGTGTTAGTTACACGCATTATAACTCGAGACTGGACCGATTTTAATAATCTTTGATTTTTTGAATTCGTCTCTGCTCCGGTCATGCTTTAGGCATATTCACTTTCCATAAATTCAATGAGTTTCCATTTTATAGCGTTTTAAATTTCTAATGTTAACCTTATGGGGAATAAGTTTGTTTACAAATTTGCTAAAATCAAAACATTTGATTTCTTAAAACAGCTGTTGGTTTACTCTCCGTTAGCAATATGCTTTACCATCCAATGCCATATGAATCATTCATTAATGTAAAACTATGAAGTATGTGCTGTATAAAATGTACAGCATTATTCGCCACGATAGTAGGTTACGGTTTTTGGGAATTATGTACTGTATTTATATTTTTTTCTGTATGATTAAAAGTCACGTGTTTATATGTTTGCCAAATAAAATTACAATGTTTATACATATTAGGTTTTTTATAATAATCAGCTGTTGAATATTTAAAGCTTTCACAAAAGTTTTGACTTCAGAACATGGCCAATCTTAAAGTTAACATGTGTTTTCTGGTAGGCGTTACGAAGTTCGCCGGGTCAGCTAGTTCTTTCATAAAACGTTAGCCCAATTTAAATGCTTCACCTTGCTCAATTTCATTGAAAAACAATGGGTATAATTGCAATATTTTTAGTATGATATAAAATAGGGGTTTCAAAATCAAAATCTCTGAAACCAAAATTTATAAACATTATTTTTCTGACATTTACTTTCATCTGGTTTCTAAAATAAAAACCTGCAGTCTCCTTAAATCGTCAATTAATTTACTTTTTTCAAAGGCAAAGACTTGGAATTGACCATTAAAGTTTTTAGCAGCAAGTCAAAAATTAAGAAAAGAAACGTCGAACTAATTATTTGGAATTATAAGACATAAAAGAAATTGACTACATTCCATAATGCAGGTAAAAAGTAAGAGAGGTGAAGATGTAGGAGTTTTGTGTTGACAGTCTTGGTACGACTACAAGCTGCAGTGGGACCCTAGAGAGTACGGGGGTGTGGAGATGTTGCACGTCCCCTCGGACCACATCTGGAGGCCGGACATCGTGCTCTACAACAAGTAAGTCACCACTCTCACTTTACATCTATAGAAATCAAATTTGAGTTTTGCTTGTACATTGATTTTAAATATGATATTTCGGCTGCACTCCCAAAAAGGACTTCTGGATGTCAGGTTTTTGGTGTCACATTAATGCTCGCCTTGGTTACTTAAATACGACCCACCTGACATCCGAAAATCCACCTATAAGTCAAATACAGTTAATTTTGTAACACCCGAAAACAATTTTTTAGAGATATTGATGACATAAATAACTGGAATTAAGCTAGGTTAGTTATTGATAGTTTTATATCGTTAATATAATTTGTATACTATCAATAACCAAACTCCGCAAATTACTGCTTGTCGGCGACCAATTGACGTTGCGTTACATCATAACATACACGATATTGCCGACATATAGCGTTCTGCAGTTAACCTAGGTTGGTTATTCATATTATTATATCGTTATTGATATCATTATACCATCTAATATTGTTTATATTATATATTTTTATGGTAAATGATATTATACAAATATAAATATAGGTTATTATGCGGAGATCAGGAAGGTCATATTCGAGTTCTGGGAGATTCAATTTGACACCTAAAAAACGACCCGATCAATAGAAGTTCTTTTCCGAAAGTGAGGCCAATATGTATGGCTATTTTTACTTTTTATAACCCACATCGTAGATGGGTCTTATCTCAATTTCTGTCCGTCTGCCTTTCTGTACCAGAATTTTCTAAACAAGGAGTTTTCCGTAATGCTTCTTCGTGATAACAAGAGCACCCGCAGTTTTAAAACCTATTTACATTATTCTAAGGATGGCAGTTAAGTTTGTAAATGGAAACACCCCTAACCTATGGTGGTGCTGTGGTGACTTTTTTTAACCAAAAGGGTATCTCTTTTTCTTTACAACTACATTTACATTTTGGTTAAACCTAAATTTTGCATACCATTACTGCTGATAGTAAGCTAAATTTGTGTGTACTTGATAATCGTATTTTACCTGTGGGAAATGGACCAAGGGGAGTAAGCTAAAAATTAAAGGTACACAGGTTGATTTGTACATATGTATAGACATAGACATATGTATGTCCATGTGTATGATGAACTAAATAATACCAAAAGCCATACCTTAAAAGGTTGATATAAAACAAAATGTTGGAGGTTTAATTGGAAAGTTTAGTCCAGTCAATGTCGGCAAAAATGTGTAAATTGTATATTTTCACCATACAGTACCGACTTTCATAAAATTTTGGTTTAGGTTCTACTAACCCTCTACTTTAAATATACCCTGTGCTGGACTTTTACGGAGGTTATTTTTACCCAAGTTGAAATATCACCCATTCTTTGGGGTGAAAAATATTGAGTTGAAAATAAGTCGAGAAATCAATAAATTGACTAATTTTAAGCAACCTTTGGTCAGTAAAGGTTTTTCTAAAGCTCAAGAATTTTATTATATTCACGAGTGAATTTGTTCGTTTTCAGGTAAAAACCTCCGTTTTAGACAGTAAAAATTTGAAAAATATATGAGATGTTATATCCATATTATCCGTCATATACATATCCGTCCTAGGATGGATATGTATTAAGACCTAAATTAAAATATTTACCTTATTACGAGATAGCATAGTATTATGTATTTCAATAAGTTTGGTGGAAAAATATGTTTATTGATTTTTCCACAATAATTTACGTAATATATTTACATATTATACTGTACTTAGTAAATATTCGCGTTTCCCCCTTGAATACTACATTTCGAATATTTAGAATATCTACTATTTTAAACATTAAGATGACTTCTCAATAGCTGAAAAACAGTGATAACATAGCATTTGAACTAAGTAAGATTGATTTTAGCTTAATCAAACTAAATTGATCAATACTTTTGTATAAAGACACAAACTGACAGTCAGACCGGAAACCAGGTTAATCAGACCCATGTTCATTTTGTGAAATGTGTTGGCAGAATAAAGAACGCTATACACATATGTCTAGAGAATTACGGGAAAATATGGAAATATGTATTTAAAAATCAAAATAAGAAAGTTTTGCCTTTTCCCGCCAAGCAAAAATTATACTATTTAGGTACCTAAACCTTTTACCTGCATTACTTTGAATGTCCAAGTATTACGACATACTACGCAATATACCATGGGCCGGTGAGCGTCAATGTTTGTCACTCACGATATTATTATCTCTCAGTGTCACTCTTTGAATGATCACTATGATGAATAGATAAGAAGAAGACAAACTATTCATTGGCCTGCTAGGTCCCCACATCTAACCCCATGCGATTTTAGTTCGTGAGACTGTTTAAAGAATACGCATTTTCGAAGAAACCACAAATTTAGTCCTTTAAAAATACTAAAAAAGGAAACAATTTGATGTTTTATTCACACCTCAAATATACAATAGAATCTATAAATCAGGGTTGAAAATGTGCTGCAGGTGTATAGCCTAGAAAATGGTGATTATCACCTTGATCAGCTTCTCTAACAGGTAAATTAAAATAATACTGTTACAGCTATGCTTGATACTAATTTCTACGGTTTAACAGTATTTTACGCTGACTTTTGCCACACCCTGTACATTATTCAGGGTCGTCATAGATAATGGTTGAGTTTAACTATGAAATAAAAAATTAAACAATAAAAGGCAGAAAAACATTTATTATGTTAAATTCTAACATAAAAAATTATACATAGTTAATAAACTTGAACATGACTACCATTTCTTGCTCTAAAGACGTCTGAAGAATAATCTATTTTAGTCCACAAGATCTGAAACATTTCTCATGTTCCAGTGGAGAATGAGTATATAATTATTTCTTTCATGTAGACAGAGTTTTTATTTTTTTAGGAAGAACAACGTCTTTGACATGTCCCCAGAAAATAAAACAGTTTACTCAGCATTACAAACTTCTGAAAAAACCGTTATTTAAAGAAAACATTACGTGAAGTTTACTTCAAAGAGTATTAAGGTTATCGATTAGTACAAAAATCTGCACAGCTAATGTAAACAAATCAGTCTGAGCTTCTGGATGCAGGGGCACCAATATGAAATATGTAATTTCTCTTATAACAACTTTATAGGTTAAATCCCCACTATTATTTTATAAAAATCTGTGAAAAAGCATTTAAAAGTGCACAATATTTGCTTATGAGGTCCTAATTTCCCCTGAAAACGATTCGGAATCACAGAAACTGAAACATTTGCTTGCCTGGCCACACAATCTCAGAGTGTCAATTTTCCACCTGAGCTATCAAACCCTGTTGCCGAGTCCACCATTTCCGCCACTCTAACGACTTTCTGATGCGGTCCTTACCTGATAAAACTGCTCGTTTTGCCTTATGCATATCTAACCTTTAAAATTTACTCCATATTATAATGAGTACCTGGTGACCGAGCTTTGCTCGTATAGAATAAGACATGTATTATAAAAATTAATTAGAAAAATTTAAAACTCATTTATTACTCAATGAAAACATTTATGTGGTTTAAATAAAACCGATTTAATACACCATAATTAATATAGCACTGAACAAAAATAATCGCACCTGGTGGGGATGAAACTCGCGACCTACAGTTCTTGAGGCCGACACGGTACCACTCGGCTACGGCGTCTGTCAAATGAGCGACGCCGTTTAACGTCTTTTAGCCAAAGCCGATCATTTACTGTTTAATTATCCATACAGTTATTATTAGCCTGTGATCAACTGATTTTGTTATAAACGGAATGAGGATTGAAAAGCAAAAGAGAAATTTAATTTGCATCAGTTAATTGGTTTGTTACAGTGTGGCTTCAAGCAATACAACGAATACGTTTTCTATCAAAACACGGAAGATTTTGGAAATATTTTTTCTGCTTTTATTTCGCACAGTTATGTTATCCTTATGTTTTACAAATTGTTTAGTAACCTGATAATTTTGCATTTATTACATACATAAAATAAATATTTATGCATGACCTCTATATTGTTCCCCGCCGTCTTCAATCAAGAACTCTCAAACGGTTATAAACAGCTGTTTTGGTTTGCATTGTTTACATTTGATTCTCCATAAGCGTAATGTTAAATTTTTAGATTTTAAACTTAATATTACACGAAAACACGAATTTTCCTGGACATTAGGCTTATCTAGAACTTATTTTCGACTCGGAAATTAGTTATTTCCAAAATTTAAAGAAATTCCTTAGTGTCGTTTTCGAGATCCGTGTGCAAATATATATACAAACCTTTCTCGTATTATAGTATTGGATTTATTAATCGGGCTACTAAATTTAATACTATAAATACGGTAGAGTATATTACCTGTCAGTTGACCGATCCCTTAAAGATCCCACGTACCAACGGCCAAAAAGGTTGTGAATTACATTTGGTCATAAAGAGAACTTTAAAGTATAATACATTTTATAGTATCATACGTTTAAGTATGGTAAGATAATGTTCAAGTAAAAGATTTTCACTTTCTAAGCTAGTTTTACTATAGCAACTACAACCATATTTATTTATAAATTAAATAAAATCAATTCTAATCCAGGTGACAACATTACAATGTTTATGGAAAGGTCATACTAAGTCAAAAGGAAAATATACTAATTAATTAAAACTAAAATATTGCGAACAAAGTATGGACTAGACATGAATTCACAAAAGTACAATGTCAGTGGAGAGTGATACATAACAAGAAAATTAGCAAAAGATTAAAACAGTTGATTTAAACAGATTTGTTGGAAAAACATCATTGGCGATGGTGGATTTAAGTTATTTTTACTGCGGACATTTTCCATCACGATTTTAACGGACGTTTCGGAATCTGAAATCTGATCCCGTCATCAGGCGAACTGGTATCAAAAACATAACACAATTAGTACATAATCCGGACTAAGCCGGTATAAAGCTGAAAACAAACAAAAAATTAAGTATATTTTTACTTTGTAAAAGTTTTTAAAATCTTTTTATAATTTTTCTTAATCTAAGATAATGGATATATGTAGGGAATGTTTTCAGTTCCTCTAAGCACCTTTACTTATAACCGTATGTCGTCACTCCCGTTACAGTTTTCGCGTGACATGAATAATTACCACCACCCCTACCCGCTTAGACATATTCATGTCAAAGATTTATTGATTATGATACTTGCCATATTGCAATGAGTAACGTACTGAATAACAATTAATAGTTTTGCTTTTCTTGTGATTTTTGCAGTGCGGATGGCAATTTCGAGGTAACACTAGCCACGAAAGCCACCCTTAACTACACAGGGAGGGTAGAATGGAAGCCGCCGGCCATCTACAAATCTTCTTGCGAGATCGATGTTGAATATTTCCCCTTCGACGAGCAGACTTGCGTCATGAAGTTTGGATCCTGGACCTATGATGGATTTCAGGTTTGGATTTTAGAATTTGGTAAATCATTAATAAATGATGAAATACCTGTAATACTGTTGATCATATTTTTGTGCCGACGGCCAGTGTTTTCGGACCCATAGGTTCCATATCAAGTCACATAAAAAGTTATAACATTACCCTCAACACTACTGTAGTAGGGGTTGCTACGCCAGCCATTACTCATCATCTGCCGACCACTCCTCGCTGCCGACCTAATTTTATTACTTTGCCAAATTAATAAATGTATTTCGTACTTTGTGTTTTCGTGTGTGTTTGTGTTGTGAATGACGACTCTTCACTACAGTAGTGTCAAGGAAAATGATAAAACTTGCTGTTTCACTTGATATTGGACCTACATATCTGAAACCACTAGTCACCAGCACCAAAAAAGGATCGTAGACAGTATTACAGGTATTGAAACCTTTATTTAGTAGTAACAATGATCAAAATACTGATTGTCAAATTTGATGAATACATAAATTTCTGCAGCGTCCACTTATTTACATCCCTGGTGCAATAACCTTCTTATTTACTTACTTCCCAAACAATCGCTGTGAGGTTGTTTGCACCAGAAATACTTGTACTAGTTGTCATTTTGAAAGAGAATTATAGTGTCTGCTGATCTATATAATTACGGTTTCAATTCCTTCATGTATTCAGTGATAGTATGATAAAATACTGCTATAAATAAGTCCTACAAAAAATGTCATTAACCCACACCCGAAATATTTATTAAAATTTCTATCATATACATTACTAGTAGATATCTTAAAGATACGATAACAATTTCCTGATTTTGAATTGAGTAACCTGATGTATAAGTTTAATAAACTCATGTTTAAAGTGAGACAGGTTTCAGATTCTTTAACATTGTTCCCTGGGACTGAATATTTAAGATGGCGGGGATGCTGCACATTCTCAATCCGCTTTGGGATTGCCCAGCCTAGAATTAATTTGAATTTAAAGTAGATTTGTGTAGCTAAGCAAGTTTTTTTACAATAGTGTATTGTGTGTGGCTAAACATACAATAATTATCTTTATAAAGTATAATAATGAGATTCATAAACACATAAAGTTTTACACAACAAAACGTTTTGAAACCATTATCCAGAGAAGAGTTTTTTTGTTACAATTAAAACGATTTTCTGAAAGGAGGCTAAAGTTGAGAAAGAATGTAAAATTGATGCACTCTATTGAGAGAAACATCAGTGGTTTTGTTCAAATTTATAAAACTACAAACTTCAAAATCTTAATAATCTAGTTGTTCATAGAGAATAAATTATAAATGCTTATTACCAAATATTATTCAGCTAACAACAAAATTTGACAAAAATTCTACTATAAATATTGTTTTAATTTATCTAAATGGACTTAATCAAATGTTATATCAAGTAGAGCGATTTCGTCAAAAATATTAAAAAATATTAGTAAGAATAAAATAAGTTATAGAGCTATTATTGAATGATTTTGAGAGAATCGGCTCAAAATGATTTACCAAAATTAACCCAAACTCAAATCTCTCAATTTTCAATATTTAAAAACTGCATGATAGCGTAATAACATAGTCCAAATTATGATCACAAAAATTGTTCAACAGTGATATTCGCAAAAATAAACTGAAAATCTTTAACGGTATAGTAGCAGCGTCACAAATAAGATTCCTAACTCCTTTTCCAAGTATATTTGAACTTTTAAAGCGGCTGGCAGTGTATTAAACAGTCCTATGCCATTGAAAAAATATGGTTTTCAAATAAATACGCTTTGTATTTGGGGATATCTATATCAAGCGGGCTTTTTAAACCGGAACAGAGTGAGAGTGTGGAATTTTTAGAAAGGCAAGGCTTTTCCTGACAAAAACTATACAGTTTAACATAAATAGACAAAATGGGAAAGTGAGAACCCTATTGTTGGCATAAAGTGGTTTACAAGAAAGGGCGTGATGCTTCTTAAAAATAGTTCCAATCGATCTCTTTGTAACTTAAAACACGTTTGGAATTTTCACGCTCAAACCCCCAGATTACAACGGCGAATGAAAGGTAAGGGAAAACCAATCCGTAATCCACTAAAAGAACTCCTGTATCCAATAAGGTTGCTACGTTTCTCAATAAAAATATGCCAGAACTTACCTTTTCGCAAACCGAATCTACATGAGATGTCAACAGACGTTGGAACTCACGATGAATGAATTCTATAAGACACAAATTCTATGGATACAGGTATAGTCAATATATACAGGCTATTTTTTATTATTCGACAGGACAGACGAGGTGAATTATATTTTATAAAAATAATACTTAAAGATACTTTTTGTATAACTGTTCAACTATTTCAGTCTCTTGTTAGATCACTTTCTTGGGCGTGACTTTTGATTTCCATCTGAAATTTTCATTTGACCTGAATAGTTTTCTCATATGCTGTAGAAATATGGGGTTCTAAAACTAGCAAAACTTTGTAGAGCATCGTCTTGCAAAAATGTTTATATTTACTTCCCTGTGGGAAATAAGTTAGATCATGGATATGTCTAAATGGAATGTTTTCATTTCATCTAATTAGTTGTTCTTATTCTTTTATATTACAAATTCAATACAATATATCTAGTAGTTTCTATGGAAACCTGTTACATATTCTCCATCTTAAAAATCACCAACACCCCCCAGAGCTAAGAAATATCCATGTCAAAAACGGGAATCATTTTATGCGCAGAGGTGATTCTTGTAGGTCACATTTTAAAAGACTCAATCTGTAAACTCTCGCGATTACATTTCCAAATGTTCAGTTTCTTCAAGCAAACCCAAAGTAACTTCTGGCACCTTCTTTCCATAAACAAAACAGTCTTAGACATAACTGGAAACTGAATATTCTTCCCCATAGAGTCTCCTTCCTCAAGCATCATACTTTTTAAAACGCCAATGTCTAGTTCAGAGCTCTATCCGTGGACTTGAAAAGGGAAGACAATTTAATGTTATTTAAAAGAAGTTTGAGGGTTTACCTGTTGTAAAATACTTTATATTCTGTAAGTGGATTTTTACGATGAAAAGTGTTTTGTAACTTTCTTACTTTATTGGCAATAAAGGATATTTGACTTTGACTTTATATGTAGGTGGATTTGCGGCATGTCGACGAAGTAAAAGACTCCAACATCGTTGAGATCGGAGTCGATCTGTCGGAGTTCTACACGTCGGTTGAATGGGACATCCTCGAGGTCCCCGCAGTCAGGTTAGCAAAACTAACAGTGTACAAAGTAGGCCTACAGTACAGTTATAGAAATTGTGAAAAACAAGAAGTCATTCAAGTAGTCCATTACAATCCTGTAGTTAAACTTGTTCCAATATTTTCTGGTACATTTTTCTAAAGTAATTTGACACACCCAACATTTACAACACAGATATTAACAATCCTGTAGGTAAAAAATCCACTGACACTTTTACACATTTTTATTGTAGTATATCCAAACAAAGGTAACATTTCTAAGTAGTTCTTTATAATGATCATGTAGGAAAACTCATTCCAACAGCCATTGGCACAAGTACACACTTTCCTACTGCTGTAAAACGAATATAATACAGGTAAAATTTTTAAGTAGTGCCCTTTAAAATGTCCTGTAGAAAAACTCATTTCAACATCCATTGGCATTGGTAAATGTGTTTTTTACAGTAGTAAAATATATAGAAGAATGGTAAACTGTTCAGTTAGTCTCCTTTACAATGTATTATTCTCATAACCACCCTTTAGCAGCTGTGCACACGTTTATACTATAACATATTACAGTATTAGGGGAAAAGTTTCAAATAGGGTTCTTCACAACAAATCCTGTGGAGGAACTTGTTTCAACTTCTCTTCTTTTTAGTGTACATTTTTCTACTATACATATAATATAATGGAGTTTTTGCAGAGATCTTATAATGGAAACATCCACTGGAACTTTTAAAAATGTTTATACTATTGTTGTAAACAAATAAAATAAAGGTAAAATATAGAAAATAAACCGTTTAGAAATCGACGGTTACGTTTTAATATGATTTAAATAATAAACTAAAACGGTCGAACCTTTCAAAAACCTAAAATATCCAGCATAATCAGTAGATAGTTCAAATACTGTGGAGATAAAAGGAGATAAGATGAAGATTTCAAGTGGTTTAAACTTGTTTTAAGACTTTTTAAGTAAGCTTATTGATTTACACGGTAATTAAAACAAATTTTCAGGTAAAAGCTATATAGGATTCCGTTCAAGAATTCAAATACTAACCAAACATTTTACATAATTAATAATGTAACACGATAAATATTCGTAACGAAGTATTTAATAATTCAATTTTAGTTATTGTCTCAGGTAGATCAATTGTATTGGTAGGAAGGTGTATTCGTCTTGATCAAATGATTGTTTTACTTGTAACATTTTATAGGCACGAAAAATTTTACACGTGCTGTGACGAGCCTTACTTAGACATAACGTTCAACATCACGATGCGAAGAAAGACTTTGTTCTACACAGTCAACCTCATTATTCCTTGTATGGGAATATCATTCCTCACAGTCCTGGTGTTCTATCTGCCTTCTGACAGCGGAGAAAAGGTGAGCCTATGTCGATGTATAGCATTTCTTGTAATTTTGACCGAAAGTAAAACTATAAAACTAGAATTTTACATACTGGAGGTAAATGAGGTCCCAGCACAGCTGAGGCCAACCATTCTATGGAATCTGTATAGTCAACGGACAAAAATGATAAGTATGAGAAACCCATGAGCAGTTTACCTAATTCTCAGAAAGGTAAAAGGAGCCTTCAAACAAATCTGTACACTAAGGAGTAGTGGGAATAGGTTGATTTAAAGCCCGAATCGGCATTTTCACCATTTTTAATTATTGAAATATACCATTTTAAGCCCAAAATTGTCACGTTTTTCGCATATTATAGGCCACAAACCATCATTTGTAACTCAAAATCAGCTCATTTTTCACATTTTAATAGAAAAAACCCCGTTTTAAGCTCAAAATCATTTTGGGAGCATTTTTGGACGGAGCAAAATTGGGAGCATTTTTGGACAGATTGAACATTTTTGAAAAAATCCCTAAACCGTTATTTTATGTTTCAATTTAAAGTGTCGAGTTAAATTACGTTTGAATGAAAACTGTTTTTTACAAAAATTGCAAGTATAGTTATTCATTTTTTTATATAGAATAAAAACCTGAGTGCACACTGACGAACTTAAACACTGACTCCACTGACAACACTGGCTGAATTGACTTCACTGTTGGTTAACAGCGCGGGGTTTTAAACCTCTGCCAATTTTCAATTTGCAATTTAAAATTTTGTAAAGTAACATTTCAATGACCCGGTTTAGTGGATCGAGTGGGGAAAGTGGTTTAGTCTTATGTCATAAGCCAGGTGTCGGCCAGTGTGTTGTCGAGTGTATTGGCTAGCACGTCGCAACTTGGCAGGCTACACTGTGCTACTTTCACCGCGGGACTAGGACATGAGCCGACGGGACATGAGCCGACGGTGGGGGCGACCTGTGTGTAGCACGTTCATTCACGAGACGCGGGCGACAAGGGGCTTGGCTCCCACCTGGAGCTAGCGCGCAGGACGGTATGTGTTTACGTGACTTGACGCTGAGGGCTTGGGATTTTAAATTATGTAAGGTATGTGATGTGTTAAACTTTACATTATAATGATATTGTATAGCATCAGGTAATAGATTTGTTATAGAATGTTCAATCTGTCCAAAAATGCTCCCAATTTTGCTCCGTCCAAAAATGCTCCCAAAATGATTTTGAGCTTTAAACGGGGTTTTTTTCTATTAAAATGTGAAAAATGAGCTGATTTTGAGTTAAAAATGATGGTTTGTGGCCTATAATATGCGAAAAACGTGACAATTTTGGGCTTAAAATGGTATATTTCAATAATTAAAAATGGTGAAAATGCCGATTTGGGCTTCAAATCAACCTATTCCCACTACTCTAAGGGTTTCACGAAACGTCCTCACTAGTTAGAACCCTATAGTATACATGACCGCACAAATAACAACATAAATTTTAACAATACACATAGTAATTTTTAGCCTAAAGATCCTCAAGAGCATCCTTATTCCAGGACACTCCTCCAACAGCAGATGTGAATACGTATAACATTATGAAAATATAATTGCACACATGAGTACATGTGTTGGCACTTTGGTGTATCGCACTTTAGTGTATTGAAGTTGGGTAAATGCGAAAGATTCAACATATACACAGTCCGGAACCTCTATTGTCCCTTATATGGATGTGCATTTCTAAGCAATTTGATGTATTGATGCTGTATAGAGAGCTATAAAGAGCGTTCCAACTGCATGTAGACACGGTCTGCAACCTCTCTATTGTCATGTGCAATGTATATTTTGTCAGAAATTGGGAGTATTGGGGAGCTTTGTAGCGTTCCATCAGCATATATACGCAGTCTGGGATCTTTCTATTATCACGTACATTGAGGCAGGGTAATTTAGTAGCGTCCTAACCACATACAGACACAGTATGGAACTTCTCTATTGTCACTTACACGAAGGTACATTTCTAAGTAATTTTGTGTATTGAGCCTGTATAACCGGAAAACGTTCCAAGCGCATGTAGACACAGTCTGTAACCTTTATATCATTACGTACACAAATGTTCATTTTTCAGCAAATTGGTTTGTTGAGGCTGGGTAACTGGGTCAGTACACAGCTCTCCATATGTTCATCAAGAAAAACACATTAGCTAACAACTCAAAATAACGTCTGGCTGTCTGTTAAACGGTCCTTAATTAAGGACAGCCTGACAGGACTGCCAAGTTTTCAGTTTGAGCAAAAGTAATTATTTTCTCTAAATTTTACAGTTTATAAAATATGTTTGTCATTTTAAAACCTCTTATTGGACTTTTCCAAAGCATCTCTTGGAAGTACGCGATTCCAACTTTTAGAACATTTAGGAAGACTGCTCTTAAAAATTAAACAATGGTATTTCATTAAAAAAGGCTATATTGCTAGTATTTTTATTGAAATATTAAAGTTTGCTGACCAATAAATATTTCCGTTTATAAAGCTTCAATACTTTATGAAAATCCTTTTTTATTACGAAAGAATTGTTAAAATATTTTTCACTTTGCATATTATTGTGATAATGGGACATAAACCTTTTGGAAAGAATTTTTGCTTATGATATAGAATCATAGATTGATAATTAAGGTATGTAATATTGCATTATAAACTTATCGAAAAATATATAAACATAGGTTTTAAATTCAATTCGAGACTGTAATTTGAAACATATTTTTCTAACCACTAATTCCTACTGATAGAACATTATGTGAGTCTGGTTTAGGAAAAATAATTGTATCCTTAGATAAGTTTTAATTGCAAGACTTGTTTGAATTAATTAGTAGTACTGTTTATGGTAGTGAATGAAGGTTTATTTTATTGGCTTTTTAGAACTTAGATCGTGAGAGAGAGATAGAAAAATTAAAGAATTTATGAAATGTGTTGAAACATAAATTCAAAACATTTTCGAGCGTACGCATTTATAAAAGTTGAAATTCGTGGTCGATATCACAGACACGACGAACAACCTCCCCTTGAAAACAACTCTTTGTTATCACCAGTGTTGTTTATTATTGGTTAACTTGTTTACCGACAGTACTCCGTGACAAATTGTGGTTGCTGACGTGGATATGACACCTCCATTGCACACCACCACCCCCTTCTTCCCTCTCCTTCTCGTACACGATCTCTAGATACGAAAATAAAATTGCATAGAATATTTTCTATGTTTTATGAGTTTCGTGTAGGAAAATAGAAATATTATTATCTCCCCTTTTATGCCGTTTTCTCTAAGACAACTCGATTTACAGTTCTGGGATCAGTTATATTGAATTTTTCGTCTAATTTTTAATCAATACACTATATTTGATACTTTAATTAATGCTCTAAAAACCAGTATGACCTCATTTTAATGGGGTACTGGAATGTTGACAAAATCTTTTTCTAACCGTAACTCGCTAACGAAGAATTTTCGAATCCATTTTTATATAAACCTTTTTCATCATTTTCACTAGTAGAATACGTCTTTTTTACCATTTTCTCCTGAACTGTCTTATATTCAAGGTTTTATTTGAATACAGTCACACGTTTTTACTAGACTGTTTGTCAACGTAACGCAGCCAGGCCTATAGCGGGGAGGGATCTGCAAACAGAACAAGAACAAACATAATCAGCAGAATACACACTTGTAACCACGAGCAAGCAGATCGTGAATAAATTTTGGTCTAAAACAATCTTGCAAATATTTACATATGACATTTTACATCCTCCTTGCAACAATATATTCTATAAACATGTATACTATTTAAATAAAATGTTACAATTCCATGTTTTAGTGACATGTGGAACTATTATAATAAAGTTACCTCTATTGGTTTTGCTGTTATCGTATTTTATTTGAAATATTTTAAATTTATTCAAAATCAGGAAAGGAGGTACTGTGAGGAAAATATGTCATTTCAAAACTAGACATTTTGTAGAATCGACTATATTGGCTTACTAGACTAAAAAGGAAAAATTTTAAAAGTGTGTGTTCAATTACAAATGACACATTATTATTAGCAAAACAATTAGCGCAAAACTTTAAATTTACTATAGAAGTATCACACTATATTATACATTTTATAGTAATTAAAAGAAGAGGCTGTTAAAGAATTAAATCAAAGAACCAAAATTGAATTAATGAAAACCACTATAATTTGAGCATTTAATTTCGAAAAGCCCTCAGCCCTACTACGCCCTTGATTACTTGAGGGTCTGAGGGCTCAGTCATGAGCTAAACAATGAAACATCGAGCCCTACGACTCGAACTTGATACCCGCACTAACCTTCCCTTGTGGGAAACGAATATTCACTTGGAGTACACCTAATTATCTTCGATTGAAACAACACACTTTACCCAGTAAAATTTCCACTAGATCACTAAAAAATTACTTGCAAAATAAACCATTTTACAACCTGAATGAATTTTATAACGACCATAATTTCCTAAATAGGCTCTAAATAAAATGCTCACAGTAGGTAGGCTACCGTATGAAGCAGGAAAGATGGAAGATAATAATAATAATAATAATAATAATAATAATAATAATATCCTTTATTGCTGTCGACAATATTTACATTGTATAGCACGCGTCAATTATTTAACAATACATAATACATTCAATATAATAATAAGATTAATAATAATAACAGTAATATAAATATAGAAAAAACATAAAAAATATACAATAACTAACCCATGGGGAATTAATTTTGAGTGGTTTTAAATCCACCAGTGGACAGTGAACTCCTCCACCGAGTAAAACTCCAATCGTGTTTCCAATCAAGATTCCCCGATCTTGATGACCGTGGAGAAGACAACGTGGTAAATGGTATATGGTATTGGTGTCTAGACTGACAAAGGCCAGATAGAGTCACATTACGATATCATGTACTGCACTTTGGAACTGTACAATGAATAATAAAATTTTTATATCATGGAAATGGCCAAATCAACATTACAATGGAGACGATTGTTCCAGGTTAGTTTATCCATTTCCATTCTTCTGTCACTCACCGTGTTTTTCCTGCTGCTGGCAGAAATCATCCCTCCTACCTCGCTAGTCGTGCCGCTTTTGGGCAAATTCGTACTATTCACAATGATTCTAGACACTTTTAGGTAGGTATTTGGTAGATAAAACCCGATAGTCTTAAGAATGTGTAAGATCTAAGACATACCTATTATTTTGCATCAAAAAACTACAGTATCTATTAAGTTAATTAAGTTATCTATTAAGTTTGTGAATATACAGAGTGACCATTAAAAACATTTAAGGACTTTGGTGAGTGATTAGGTACATTAAAATGAAGAAAAAGGTTCTAATTGAGGCATGTCCTAAAACGCTTATTTTCTCAGATATAATGATCGACACACACATGATCCAAGTTCAAAATCCAAAATGGCGACAGTTTAAATATTAAATTAAAATAACGGGTTTTAAAGTATTTTAGTTTTAAAATTTTTAATAGCCACCGTTTTCAATTTTGAGCTTAAATCATGCTAGTTATATTTTCAATAATAGTAGTCTACTAGTATAAAACACATATCAAATTTTAAAATAATCCGTTAAAAATGTTTGAAATGATAGATATTTTCTGGAAAATACAAAATGGCGGATATCTGAGAAAATAAGCGTTTTAGGCCATACCTCCATTAACACTTTTTATTCCTTTTAACGTATCTAATCACTCATTGAAGTCCTGGAACGTTTTCCATGGACACTCTGTATAATTTAATTATTGTATCTAGAAAATTTCTTATTGTAAGCTCACCTCAAATGTCTATGGTTTACCCAACAATTTATACTGTTATTAGGAATTAGTTCAATCATTATCTCTTTTATTGCCTGCACAAATACTTTAATAAAGGGTACCTTTTAGAGCAGCTGGTAGTTCTTAAATTACATGAACTACATTTTATCGGGAATTTCAACTGTCAATCTCAATCACGATTTTGTATCAAATATTTTACAATTCAGTTGTTTTATTTAAGCGTTTCTTTGACTATCCTGGAAGCTAGACAAACTATAAGTTTTAAAAAAATCTTAAAGATTTTAAAGTTTAAGCTCTTACACTACATTACTTGGATTAACGTTTTACCGTTGACGGCAGTTAAAGGTTTACGTGCATAGTTTGATGGGTGTCTGTTTAATTTCATTTTACTTGTTATGATATGCTTTGTGAAATAAAGTAAGTTCACGCACTTTTGTAGTCACAGCTAAAATATAAAACTTTAGGTATTTATATTTCAACGTATTTCAGAAACGTTACATTTTGCTACGATATTAGGGAAATATACTTAGGGCCTACAAATTATATTGGAGTATCCGCTTAATTTAACAACCAGGTTCATTGTTGTATGTCTCATTACTGTATGTCTCATTGTTGTATGTCTTATTGTTGTATCAAGCATCTGCGTGACGGTAGTGGTGCTCAATGTCCATTTCCGGTCGCCACAGACGCATACGATGGCACCCTGGGTCAAACGTGTGTTCATCCACATTCTGCCTCGCTTGCTGGTCATGAGAAGGCCCCACTATCAAATGGATAAACGCAGGTAAAACTCTGCTTAAACTACGAAGTTTGTTTATTTTTTTAGGGGTTAAATGATTACCGAATTAAATGATTGGGTGTAGGAGTGTACACTAAAAACTCCCACCCATCTCTGAGGGACTAGCTCGAAACATTTTATCCCATTTTCGAGGCTAATCCCGTAGAAGCTGGCCCGTAATGGTAATGGCCGATACCATATGCCGAGGACCTGTGCGGTGAAAGACAGTGGGGTACTGCACACAGCCTCTGATTTACTGGACCAGAGCGAAACCCTTGACCTACCGTGCCAGATTACAGAAACTGTTTACTCTTGAGTGATCAATATTATAACTACCTTTTTATACACTAAAATCAAACAAAAACCCTACATAATTGCTCTGACTATAACTCTTTTACCGAACTGCTGATACTTAAGCCTACGTAGTATCACATTTAACACGTTTTGTTTTACCGTTGGCGACGTCACTGGGATCACAGGAACAAATGACGAGAAGACAGCAAAATGTACGAGTGATAAATATTTAATAAGACTTTGATTCTACTTGATATAACGTATTTGAAAGGCTTTAATATTGCTAGTGCAAAATATTTCTAAAAGAATAATTAATAAGATTATAATTAGATGTATAGAATGAGACACAGACTGATGTAGTATATAATAACCACAAGACGTGCAAGTTACTCAGTGAAATTCATGACAATACAAATACCTAATATTTGATTATTGATTCCAAAAAAATCAATATCAATTGTCAATCATCAATAACCATTTATAATTTGTACGAACACAATTATAAATAAAATATAATTAATTAAGAGTAATCAAACAATGACGAGTTCGAGAGATAGTTTAGAGTAAACTGAATTATTTTAAGTATTTTATAAAATGAGAGAGGTCGCATTACCATAAAACTCGGTAGTAGAGATGTATTCAACGTTGAACGTCTAGGGCCCAGTGAACAGTGAACACCTCTCCGTCTAACCAGACCGCAGTTTCCACCCAGTGCTAATCACTGATGGCACCCGAACGAGTACATAAGTAACGTGTCATCACAAAATGACTCTATGTGCAAATTGCCCAATACTGTTATGTGGATTGTGGAACCCAAGTACCAGGTTTTATCTTTGTAGATAGGACCTAAAATTTAGAAAATAATTTGAAAAAGGTGACTAACGTCATACTGGAATCCAATGCCTGTTGACCCTCCTACCCTCCTGGTTACCAGATAATGAGAAAAACTTGTCTAAATAGGCAAAGAAATCTTATTAAATTCAAATGATTAAATTTTAACCATAAGTAAAATTCTAAATTAAAGCTTGATGCAAATAAATTACGATATTAATTATTTCCTCTTCATAAATAAACATATTTTGCGACTATACATAATCACTTTTAACTATGAGAGAATTTATCTACACACTTTCTCAATTTATGTCTTTATTTCAATTTATATATCCCCAATTTTTATTCAAATAAACCCTAAAATTTAAAGAACATATTTATTTTTAACTGCAGAAAAGTAGACTTAATGCTGCAGTGTAATGAATACAATTTTAACTCTTTTTTATTTTACTATATTTTATTACAAGAGAAATACAAATTCCTAATATTTTATAACTTTAGTGTATTGAAGTTGAAGGCTAGGCTAAAGGAAATCTTAGGAATTAAAAAGGACGACGTCTAGTACGTCAACCCTGTAGCGACACAAAAAACAATTGTAACCACCTACTATTTATTTAAAATAAAATTATTTATAGTTCATTTTAAATAGTGGAAACTAAATCTTACCTCTTACTAGAGGGTAGCGAGAGAAGGCAGTGGACAACTACCCTTGACGACCAAAAGAAAGGAAGATAGAGAGCGCAGCCCCAACTCCCACCCTTTCAAAATTAAATATCCCTTCTCACAATTTTAAACAGTAAATTTCCCTTATACATACACATTAATACACTTAATGATTAATTAATGATTAATGATGGATTAATACACTTATACATTTTTATAATCGGTACAGCAGCAAATTAATTGCTCCAGTATTGAAATTTTTTCGTTAATTAGTGAAATAAATAGAATCGTTCATTCACCTAATAGTAATACACTATAGTAATAATGAATTGTTTTAAAATTTAATAACAATATATCTAAGCCTAAGTTTTACAAGAGATTCAAGTATAAAAGTACCAGGCGTAATGATCGTATAAACTTAAATTAACTTAAATGAACCTTCACAAACTCCTCCTGATAAAACCACTAAATACCTTATAGAATATATAGTATACATTTTTATTTTTGTACATCGTTATAAAAAATTGTACAATATACAAAGTCAAATTCACTAGAGTGTGCTAAAAGTGAAATTTTTTATAACAAGTGGTTGGATGTACGTCCAAAATTCGACGAATTCCAAAATTCGTTTCGTTTTTCATAGTCTATATAATTTCAACGGGGTTCATTTTTGTACTCAGAAAGAGCAACGTATTTGATAACAAATTAAAAAATTGTTGCTACAAAAATTCAAAGAAGACATCTGTAGCTAAGAGCTGGATATGCCCCATCATTGTTTAAGAGCTTTCTCTTGTAGTTATTTATGTTATCCTGCAAACATATTCTATTCCTCTTGAGACCAGGTGACTTATGGTGTTATAAATTCAAACTATCGTATTTTTGGAGGTATTACTCCAAAATGAAATTACGTTATTCTTACACTACAGTTACACATTAAAGTTTTAAAATATAGCTGATATATTACTCTTTTCAACAATCTTAGGACATATATATTTTATGCTGCTGTTATGAACGGTTTATTAATTTATCGGAATGAGAGAATATTGTCAAGGTGGTTCGGTTCCTCCTATATTGGTTTGGTATGTTTATGGTCCCTTGGTAACACCTAAAACAAAGTTTTTTCAAATATATAATGTTTTAAACCCCTTACTGGGCGGCTGACGACATATAAGTTTATTCACGATCAATCATTTTGCCACATTTATTGCGCTGTAGTTCGCGAAACAACCGATAGAGTGCATGATTATGTTGCTTTAGCCTCTATGCACTCAAAAACCCCAATATGGCGGCTTTGTTGAAATATTTAGTGACTGAAATTGGTTGCTAGGCGACATTGGCCCGTATTCTTGCGCTCCTGTACTGCTTTTAACGAGAAAACTCACGAGTCACTACGGCCACCTGTTTTCACTTTCGCTAACCTTATTTATTGCCACTTTTATCAATATGTGTTTATTTTCATTGAGTTTTAGTAGTAAATAGTGTATATTGTGTGAATTTTTTATTGAATAGGACTTATTAACTAATTATTATTATCTAAAATGGCTCATCCAGACGAAAAAAACGTTTTAATACCTAAATATAGTCTTAAAATCCTCAATAATTAGAAATGAAGCAAATTTATGTTTTATACTTTATTCAAGAAACCTAAATCCAAAAATATAATTGGGAAAATATTATTTTGATTTTTATACTAAATGAGCAGGGACCGTGATTATCAGTTAAGGGTTAATTATTTTAAGATTTTGTTCAGTGTTCTAAAAATACGATAAAATATAATAGAATATTATTTATAAAATTGGTTGAAAAGCAACTACATAAAAACCCCATGTCAAAGTTAATGTTATATTCAATGAATAGCAGAAAAAATCTTAGAGTTCTAGCTTGAATAGTTTCTGATGGAATGAGCTTTTTATCTATGTGAAAAGAGAAATTTTAAGAAAATTAATTTACACTTGGCAAATGGCAGTAAGTACGGTAATTGAAATTCCATATTGTTTTTGAAATTGATTATTTCTCTGCTCATGAAAATAACATACCATACATGATATGCTGTTCTATGCTGCTATGCTATGCTATGCTGACGGAATAAAATATAAATTTAAAAAATCTATTTTAATTTTTGAGACACGTTTTTCAGTCAGTTTTATACGTAGCTTTCCAAATTAGAGGCTCCAACAGTAGTTTTCCATTACTGAGTGTAACTTTATAAATATGATATTTCAAAATACAAAGTGGAGTATCAAGACCTCTTTAGTTTCATTAGCTTCAAAATTCAACAGTATCCTTAACTGAGAACAATAGTGCAAGCAATAAGTAACAAGAGCAACATAATAGCAATAATCTACATGGCGTATCTTTCAAACAGACATTCCCTGACACTAGTATCCGTTGAAATAGGCAATTTTTTAGCTTTCTCCTGAATGGATCGATTTCAAAATTACATTTAAGGACAATGAGTTAAAACATTTTATAGCTGAATAAAAACATATTTCTATAGAAAAAGCTCATATAATTTATGAGCTTTAAAAGTTTTATAATTTAAAAGCTCATATAATTATCATATAATTTGTCACATTATAACGGTATTTCAAATCTTTAGAATAGTATACTAAATTATTTAGAAATAGTTTTGTCATTAAGAAATACCATGTCCAAAAATTTAAAAAAAAAATCAGCTGGACTTACAAAACTAGACAAATTACATAACGAAGATTACATAAAGCTTAAAGAATACAAAAAAGGTTGCGTTCACATTTCAGTCACGGTCGCATTGATGGACGGACTTTATTGGAGTTCTTATAAAACTGTTGCGAATGTTATTGACAGATGCTCCTATTTTTAGTCTACCTGTTTGTTTATTGTTCAACAAGCTAACTGTTCCCCAAACATCTTTCACCGTTGATAAATGTATTCTTAGGGAGATATTCTACATGGGCTTGCCAGTGCTCACGTTACACGACAATCCTAGACTCAAACTTTAAAAACCGTATTGAATATTTTTTGCAAATATTTCTCTTTTTTTTTTAATGTTTTTAGCACGTTTGTAGTGATGACTAGATTTCGTATTCATTATAATACAAACATTAACAATTACATTAACATTAACAACCATTAATATAACAAACATTAACAAACCTTTTAAAAAGTCATGTCTTTCATTTGTCTGAAATTTTCCCTAGATTAGTAGCGAGCTTTGAAGTGTAATATAAGGGTAAAAAATCACAGGTAAGCCAAATTATCTTCATTAAAATTGAAAATCTGTGACATTGTGTCCTATCTGAGCGCTCCGGTTTCTAGCCGATATTAGTTTTATTGTAAATAAAAATACTATATAAGGAAAATATGAATATTAAATGAAAATATATAACAAACTAAAATAAAAACACAATTCGGAGGGACTTGATATTTGGTAGTATAACTTTTGCAGATCAGTGAAGTTTTTTATAGGCGGGAAATGTTTTAAACACACTGATTGAGGTCTGTAACAAACCCCTTAGGGATTACACTCTAAAACGCTCTTCATTCTCTTTCAGGCTATAACCCGAATACCGTTCAACATATTATGTCAGGCTACGTCTTCTTTATGTGCTCACGACTACGCTCAGGCTTCCGGAAAGGTTTTAGAAGACCAAGTCTGAAAACCTGTTACGTCCAGATTCTTTACATGTAGGATACTTTGGAGGATCTTAACGCGGGAGGGCCGTGTGCGGAACTGGCATGCTCACTACACGGTTCTCGGACTGTTAGGAGCTAAACAAATTTTAAGCTATGAAAGTATATGATTAAAAATACAAAATCTCTATAAATAAAATTGAATGTGTGTATGTCTGTCTGTATGTCCTTTATGCATTGCCAAACTACTCATCCGATCGCCATGAAATTTTAGGAAGTTGCTATGTATGTGTCCGGGAAGGTTTTAGTGAAAATATATTTTTGAAACCCCAATAAGTTTTCATTTTATGGCGTTTTAAATTTCTAATGTCAACCTTATGGAGAGTAAGTTTGTTTACAAATTGTCTAAAATGAAAACATTTGATTTCTTAGCTACAGCTGATTAGTTTACTTTCCATTAGCAATATGCTTTACTATTCAGTGCCATCTGAATCATTCATTATTGTAAAACTGTGAAGTAAATATGTGCTGTACAAAATGAATAAGTAGATGCGGTATCAGGGTCCTGGACTTGAATCGGCACGTTTTTCCCATGTTATTCTTATGGGGATTATTTTTGCGCAGATTGAAATTTTTGAAAAAAATCCCTAAACTGTTATTCATATCAAATATATTACCTGATACTATACAACATCATTATAATGAAAGGTTTCACACATCACATACCTTTCATAATTTAAAATCCCAAGTGGCGCGCACACGCACACGGACCGCGTATGACATAGTGCCGCGCTCGCCCGGTGCATGTCCTGCGCAACAGCCCTAGGCGTCTCTCGTCGCCCGCGTCTCGCGCTGCGTGTATCTTACCTACAAGTCCTGCACCAGCCATATTTGACAGCAAGTAAAAAAAAACATTTTTTTACGCTACCACAAAGAGAAACTAGCTTATGATATCGCTCTTATTAAACCACGATCTGCTTGGAAAACCCAACCATTTTACGAAATAACGATCTCCGGATTGTTTAATTACCTTCTCTACTAAATAAATGTCCTTATATTTTGTCTTTAACAATTCTTCTTTATAAAATCCTCCTCTAATTATATCAGCCAATTTCAAGTCAGCCTTGTTTCTAGAAGCTACGTCTGGATGATTCATATAAAAAATGTCGTGTTCTTTAAAGTAAGAGTCTAGTTTATTTTTTGACGGTACATTATTAGCCAAGTTTTGACGTACATTGGTCCCAGGTCCACACCGAAAATACCCAGGCAAGGATAATAATTGATAAGGTAGATGATTAATCAAAGTATTTAACAGCCCACGTCCTCTATAAGGCTTAAGATACAATCCTTCACCAGATTTCTTTTTCATTTTTCTTATATAAAAAATGCCATTTGTTCGACAAAAGAACAAGTTTAAAATTGTATTACATAGCAAAGAGAAAAAGGTTAACAAAACACTATTTCCTCATAATATTCGTGCAATTATTTGCGGGAGCTCTGGGTGTGGCAAGACTAACGTCATGTACAATTTAATAGTCAACAGAAATGGTTTAAAATTCAGCAATATTTACATTATATCAAAGACTCTAGAACAAGAAAAGTACAGAAAATTAAGTGAAATTATTAAATTGTGTGAAGAAGATGTGAAATTACACACTAACTCTGAATGTGAAATAACACCAAATTATGTGAAACGACACTCAATTGTAGTGTTTGATGATATAAATTGTCAAAATATTACCCAATTTTTTGCAATGGGTAGACATAGAAATATTAACTGTTTTTACTTGGCTCAGTCTTATACTAAAGTAAATAAATATATTCGAGACAATGTAAATTTTCTGATAATTTTTAAACAAGATGATTTAAATTTAAAACACATTTACAATAATCATGTTGGAAGTGACTTTACATTTAAAGAATTTCGTAATCTATGTCGCCAGTGTTGGAACAATAATTATAGTTTCATAGTGATTGACAAGGAAAGACAAAAAAATAATGGAAGATACTGATATATGTTTGACAATTTTTTTATTGAATGATACAATAAAACTCCGGCTCGTTAGTGTGGCCTCCAAATTATACCGCCGTGTCGGTAGGAATTCGCCAATGTCCTAGTGCAAGCGTTCTAATGCCATCTTCAAGAATAAATCTTTTGTCATCGTTGTACGATAGCACCTTCTTGTTTAAAGTTGTGGTTTTAATATGATGACTAGATGGCTGAATCCGTGTGACGTCTTCAAAATGATCCGCTCCTGACTTTAAACAGTTAAGATAATGTTGATGTCTTAATACATGTTTAACGGTGGCCCTGTCGCAGCCCTTTGAGCGTTTGGTCTCGAGTTGGGGATCATGAGACTCAATCCACTCTAGGGGAATATATGAATATAGTTTTGGTTTAGTCTACAAAACTAATCATTATAGACGAATTGAGTTCATCTTTAAACTTACCAGTAACTTTGGCATTCATTCTGGAGTATAAAAAGTGATCTTTTGGATATCCTGATGTATCAAAATGCTTCAAATCAGCTTCAATATCTCTGTAAAAGTCCTCAACGTATATACTGTAGAGGAGACTGTCAGTATCAGTAAGTAACAGGTTCTTTTTCTTAAATTTTGACATGTAACCATAGTGAAAGTCATACATGATTCACTTACTCAAGTCCAGAATTGTCATTCCCAGATATATTGGTTTGTCGAGTTTTAAAACAAGCTTGTTCAGATGGACTGCATGGAGATTATTTTCAAATTTCCCTGTTTCCTCTTCTCTATGTTAAAATTAACATAAGGTGCCATCCAGTTGGACTGTCTAAATTTTAACATTCTATGATATTTAGTAACAACTAAACCTAAATCTTCATATTTTTGTAGAGTTTTGTAGTGAAGGATGTACTTGGTCTTGTTATGTAAATTTGGAATTAATATGGAATTTATCTTCTCTGGGTTTAGTGGGTAGTCATTATGCAAATCATGTAAGCTCTTGGGATATGTAAAATCCACCTCTAAAATATATCCAAACTGCTCATCAGTCAGGTCATAATTATCCGTCCAATGAAATGTGTCGACGAGTAATTTTTCACACATTGCAGTGGCATAAAGTGAATTACAGTCTAAATACATTAAATATACACTTTCTTTACTAGGATCATAATGTTCACCCATGTACTTGTTACTCGCTTTGGCATATCGTGTTGAAACCATAGACACCCCACCACGAATCGCTTGTTCTATAAACAGATGCATGTCAATATCACTAAAATTTCTAGCTCAACCCTAGTCATTCTAAGACAGGCCTGCCATGTTAAACCAGGTAGCGAATACGTGTGAACGGGGTCAAGTTTGTAATACTGTAAAAACAAGTCTCTAAAGGTTTCAAACACGTCCGCCAACAACAATACATCGGTTTTAAGATATAAATCATGATATTCTTTTAAATTTTGTATGTTGAAATGAGACCATAAATTTTGAACATGTTCGTAATCTTGAGGTGAAATATCTTCTTTTGTTAATTTATTATTAAAAGCTTCAATGGGTGGGAGACAATTTTCAGAAAACTTTTCAGGGCCGGTCATATATATATAATTTTGTCTGTAATTTTATAGTTTAAATTACATGCGTTGTGTGCCGCACCTCTGTATAACCCAGTCATATGACAATGGTCTCGGACCATGACACTTTCATCGACTGGGTTTTCGCATATGTGACAAATTGTTTCCGTTCTAAATGATGTTTCTTGTTCATGGGTCATAGTTAACGGTACATATACATTCATTTGTGGTTTAATGTTGTCATAAACTTCAAATAGTTTCTGGAAAAATACGTCCATAACATTTTCACCACTATAAGTTTCTTGAAAAACTGTTTCATTGTCTTCAATTACCACAAATGCGAAACCACTTGGGGAATGCTCTTGTGTTGTTAGGTTGATAAAACACTCAAAGTCACAATAAATCACAAAAGGCGCCTTAATCTGATACTTGAAATTTGTAAACTCTAATGTGTTTTAGAGGACATTTCAACGCGTTGAGGCTTAAAATTTGTACAATCTTCAAAGTGCTTGTTTAGATTTTCTTTGGTAAAAATCTTTGAGGACACAAGTAGCAATAGTGTTTCTTGCTATTGTATCTCGTTGTGTTGAATAAAAGTTTGTTAAAGTCACAAATTAGACAATAATGACTCAGTCGTCCTTTTTTAGCAGTAGTTAATTGACATGTGTAGGAAGGTAAGTCTTAGTCATTCTTACTGTTTTACATTTCTTACTAGTTTTGCCCTGTATTCCATACACATTAATAGATATGTCATTTTGCGTTTCAAACTTCTCTAAATCAGCTAATTTAACAGGATAACTAATATTGCTCATATTCAGCTGATTCATATATTGCACATAGTGACCTACTTGATGGATGTTGTTTTGTTTTGGGTGTAATGCTGCTAAGACAGACCACAAAAAGCATATGTTATCGGAATTCTTAATATTCAATACAGCGTGAGTCAATTTGATGTATTATGGAGAAGCAATATATGATTTAGGTATTAATGGAGTGTATTTGTATATGAAGAGTTCATTGATAGTATTATCATAAATCCAACCACTCCCTACAGCTTGAAATTTAATCATTGAGTCTTCAATCTTCAATAAAGCTTCATTAATTTGCGGTTGTAATTCTCTTTTTTCAATGGATAGATTGGTTAAACTTCTAAACATAGCCGAGCAGCTTTTATCAATAATTACATTCTCAGTTGAAGAAGTATAATATTTAACAAATTCCACATTTCTAACTAAAATCCATTTTACCGGAAGTGTTATTTCCTGTAGTGAGGTATAGATTTCGTTCATTACCGATTCACCAACAAAATCACGTTTCATAAACACTTTATTCTTACTGCAGGAAGCAACGTGTCGATTAAAATCTCTTTTAATATTTCATTTACATGATTGGGAGTAATTCTTATGTCTTTTTATGTGAGATTTTAATTCCAGTCTATTCCGAAAGGTTAGATGGCAAATTTCACAACTGGATTTATGTTTCAATTTAAAGTGTTGAGTTAAATTATGTTTTAAGGAAAATTGTCTTTTACAAAAACTGCAAGTGTAGTTATTCATTTTTTTATATAGAATAAAAACCTGAGTGCGCACTGATGATCTTGAACAATGACTCCACTGACAACACTGGCTGAATTGACTTCACTGGTTAACTGACTGTTGGTTAACAGCGCGGGTTTAAAAACCTATGCGATTTTCCAATTTGCAATTTAACATTTTGTAAAGTAACATTTCAATGACCCGGTTTAGTGGATCGAGTGGGGATAGTGGTTTAGTCTTATGTCATAAGCCAGGTGTCGGCCAGTGTGTTGTCGAGTGCATTGGCTGGCACGTCGCAACTTGGCAGGCTACACTGTGCTACTTTCACTGCGGGACTAGGACATGAGCCGACGGTGGGTGCGACCTGTGTGTAGCGCGTTCATTCACGAGACGCGGGCGACAAGGGGCTTGGCTCCCACCTGGAGCTAGCGCGCAGGACGGTATGTGTTTACGCGACTTGACGCTGAGGGCTTGGGATTTAAAATTATGTAAGGTATGTGATGTGTTAAACTTTACATTATAATGATATTGTATAGCATCAGGTAATAGATTTGATATGAATAACAGTTTAGGGATTTTTTCAAAAATGTTCAATCTGCGCAAAAATAATCCCCATAAGAATAACATGGGAAAAACGTGCCGATTCAAGTCCAGGACCCTCATACCGCATCTACTTGAATAGCTTTATTTGCCACGTTAATAGTTTACGATTTAGGGGGATCACGTAATTATATTTTTATTTTCTGTCTGATTAAAAGTCATGTGTTTATATGTTGGCCAAAAAATAATTAAAATGTTTATATATATTACGTTTATTATAATAATTAGCTGTTATATATCTTTCCTATAAAAGCCGTATTACAGTTAGATTTGGATTGGATTTGAAAATTTTGAATTAATCCACTCACATTTATTTGTTTTATGGGAATTTTATTAATATGTCTTATCGTTTCAGTATTGTTATTCACTATGCCGCGACCCAGAATACATAACCTTTTACAATGAAGCCGAAATGCTATTCGATTTAAGTACATGGCCAATCTTAAAGTCAACATGTATTTACTGTCAGGCATTACGAATTTCACCGGGTCAACTAGTATTTTATAAATATAAATCACATTTTCTAATTTAAGTGTGAGACATTTAAAAACTTTTTTGTAAGCAGTTTATTTTATTCATATAACAAACTTATGTTATAACCATATATTTTGTACACTGCAACAATATTATATTTTATATTTTGCAAGTGATTTTTTTAAGCCACTTGAACTTGCGAGAACTTTGTCATGGTTACTGATAAATGTGGTGCGTGTAGCTTAAATACACGTTTACAGGCTTAAATCTCAAAAATTTCCCTGGACCTCCTTTTACCCCGCAGATCCTCAGATGTGTACCCCCAAAAAGCGAAGGCCCCCTACTTGGGGCCTTTTTTAGTTTAAAATTAAATTCAAACCAATGGGCTCTCTGAGAAATCCTAGTAAGGATCTCTGGTGTAGTTCAATGTGCATAAGAAATTAAATAATAGACTGGCCATCCATAATTTCTGGATTAAAGAACTGCAACCTTAATATAGAATTAAATACCAAAAATATTTTAATATCTTTATTAAAAAAGAGACGCATTGATTTTTTTGTTATACTGCTCTGTGGGAAATAGGTTAGATCGTGGATATGTCTAATGGGAATATTTTCAGTTCATCTCAACAGCTGCTCTTATATTCAAACTATGACGTCACTAACCACATGACATTACTTACCAAATGACGTTACTGTTTTAAATTTTAGTCGCGCAAATTACTAACGCGGAGTGTTAAGACATATCCATGTAAAAAATAAAGCTTAATGTGTAGGATGAAATGCATACATTAGTAAAACTATAAAAATGTAAATACTAGATTACGGTTGAAATTCACTGCTAAAAATTATAACCTTGGGCAGAATGTGTAGCCTAAACAAAGGTAAGTCATATAATATTACAGCAAAAATATAAAAAATGTACTAAACTAGGGTTGGAATTTATTTAAAAAACATAATGATCACATCTAAACTTTTAACAACCACATGTTGACTTTTTCAAAAACCAATGCATGCACTAACTTGGGCTTGAGCCTTTTTTTTAATCATTGATTTTTAATAAATCGCTGTCATAAAAAACAAACCTAAGGTAGGTAGATCCAAGGAAGGTTAGCTAGTAATCAAGCTGAGATAATATTTAAATTATCACTTAAAATCCCCGTTATAATCATAGTAGAGTTATGATAGTATTATGTAAAATTTTAAAATTGTTTGTAATGGTCATAGATAAAATTTTATTTTTATGAACTATTATTCAGCTTGCATAACAATCGATAGTTTAAGTACCGATAGTCGCACTATTGGTAAAATATCGATGGTAACAAACTATTGATACTACTGATAGTATTTTATCACTAGATCAAACTCATGACCGTTACACATTTTACCAATCTCTTTCTACTTCTACAGCCTCGCGAGCTCCTGCCACCGCATCATGGTGCGGACGTGCAACGGTCTGGAGTTGCGGGACCACCCGGGACTCTTTGCCCAGAACCCAGCCTCGGAGTTGCTGGACCCCCAGAGGGATTCCTTCCCTACACTCGAGAGACTCGACGACTTTGCACCCAGGTAACCCAGTTTTCCTAAATACATTGAATAATTCTTGGGCGGCTGGATTACTATGTGAGCCGGTGGCATAGTTGGTAGTGTCACTGACTCCGAACCAATGTCAATTAGACCCTATGATTGGATCCCGGAGTTACCAGTATTTATTAATCCTTTATTTATTTAGACACATATAGGACCACATGACTTATCTTAACCTGATTTAAACAAAATTGATTAGAAATAACAAAATACAATTATCTCAATTATAAATAACAAAACGATTTTTAATAAAAAACGTGGTAAAATAAAATATCTAACATTTCCAATCAATCTTATTTTAGTTAAGTCTTATCTTAGTCCAAGTCAATCTTACTTCAATATATTTAGTAAATCGGATAAATTTTGATTGAAACCATTTTAATTATTATTTAATCTAAAATATGTTATCAATACTGTCCACTTATTACAGTGTTGGGTCACAACCTTTTTGCTTAATACTTCACGTACGCATTGGCACAGAGTGTTCGTGGAAGGCAATGATTAGGTTAAAGAGGCTGCTACCTTCATTAAATAGTGTCAGTGTACTGACACATACTTTCTCCCTCTGGAGAATACTCAACAAATCCCACCCCTTCCAGGGTAATAACTAAATGGGATGAAGTGATCTTAACCTGCTCACCAAGTTTTATGAAAAAAAGCTATTGATAAATATGGAAAAATCAATATTTTAGTTATCTCCATAAAAATAGCATAGAGCCCTCTTAGACAACGTACTGTTCTTGCCACAGAACGTAATTTATATTTCCTCTGGAGTCATTAATTATTTACTAATAATCCGAAATACTGATTTTTTAGTGTTTAAGGGTGGTTGTAGTGGTGATAATTAAACTATAAAATAAAATTAATGTTTTCCAAATAAAAAAAACATTTTTTGACATTTAAAAGCTTTTGAACCGTTAGTTTTACAGACATTCAAGTTGTGTCATATCATTTGTAACCTTATCTACAAACCATGTAAATTCAATCAAAATAGTTAGAATGGATTTCAAAAAATTTGTATTTTTTTCATTTTAAGGGTTTTTTGAGTAAACCGCCGTTAAAAATAAAAAAATTAAACACGGTTATGAGATATATAGTGTCAAAGTGTTTCCGTGTGTATAATTTCATAATGATTAAATAGTCAGTGGTTTTGGGGTCTGTACACAGACAGACTGACAGACATCAGTTCGAAAATCATTTAATATATTTAGGGAGCCTCAAAACAGATGTATCCACTCTCAATTAACTCAATTATAAAATTTTGACATACTCAATACTTGTTCAATGTATGATTTATAAGAGGAAGTATAAATACCGTTTATATGTCCTTTCGACGAGTTTCTTCACATAAGATTGAGAGTGCATCATGTTCTACAGAGAGTTAGCTGCTAGCGGACTAGGCAGCGGTTGTAAGATTCACGGAACACCTCCGCTTCCTGCAATGCTTTGCCCAGAGGATCTGCCGCCTCCGCCTTCCTCAGAGGAGCCCGGGCTTCCGCCCCTCTGCCGCCGTCTCACCCACTGGCATCACTGCCCGGAGCTGCACAAGGCGATTGACGGTGTCAAGTTCATAGCTGATCACACAAAACGTGAGGAGGACTCGACCAAGGTAACACCAAATATTTGGTAATGTAAAGTGTCTATACGCTCATATTATGTGGGTTTGTTCTTAAGGTTATAGTCATAAATAACCGTTATCAGTAGACTGGCACATATATCCTCCCTTAAGTAAATATAGAACTTTAAACTTTAATACGATTATTGCATTTTTAAAGTTTACTTAAATATTAATTAAAAATGTATTTTTCCAAAAATATTTATCACATTTCATACACTAACAACAACAAAAATTAAAATAACTGTCGGCATGTTTTGAGGACATAACCCCTCCCCAAGGTAATAACAAACTAAGTAGGTGGGTTTTGTTGGATGATGTGACATTACACTGCATACCAAGCTACATGGAGATATTCTCCATAAGAATAACATTGAGCACTCAATGAGACAACGGCCTGCGTCAACCATGGACACTTATTTTTACTTTACTCTGGTGTCGTAGATTACTAAACTGACATGTATATGTCTTAGCTCTGCGGGGGATGGTAGTTGGAAATTTGTAAGAGAAAATTTGAAACAGGTTTCAATAGAACCTACCAGAGCTATTGTATTGAATTTTTACTGTATATAAGAATAAGAACAGTTGTTTAGAGGAACTGAAAACATACCCTTTAGACATATCCTTGATGTAACATAATCCCCACAGGGAAGTAAATTCAAATATTTAAAGATGGTTTTGATAGCGATTGTCAAATTATTCTATAAAATGATCGTTCTGCCAGAAAATTCTAAAAATGATTTTTTTCATTTAATCCCTTAACGTTTGAACCATTAGTTTTGTTAAAATATGGGTGGAGAGTATTATTTAGAATAGAATAGAATAGAATTATTTATATAGTACAGTAGTATTATTTAGAACCGTACTAACTAAAAACAATGGTATTTTAATCAAACGTGTTGGAGTGGATTTTGAGAAATTTGTACTTTGCACATTTTTAAAGGTTTTACCTTTTACAATAGGATGGTTTTACCACCCTTACAGAAAAAAACATCCCTGGAGATATGACCAAAATGGATCCACGTACAGGATTTCATAAAAATCGGACGATCAGGGTGGTCTTAGAGTCTGTACACAGACAAACAGACATGAAAACCACATTTTTGAATTCAGAGAGTCTCAAAATGGATATATCCACGCTCAACTCAAATTCGAAAGTTTTTTCTCCTTCACACTCTAAGACGATGATTTTGTCGTTTTCCAACCAAGGTTGATTCCCAAAACGGACGATTCTGTTAATTTTGACCAACCACACAAAAAAGGTATGGAGTAAATCAGAACGGTAAGTGTAAGTTTATCCATATTTGATCAGGCAACGTCAAACAACCAAAGACAAAATCACAAACGTTTTTTAAACTGACTTCAAAGTGTGCAATGTTGAATCACAAACATTAGCTACAGGGAATAACAATATATTCACGATGTTAGAGATAGTCAGTGCTTATCCTGTGGGTTCTTGTACTGTAATCAAGCATTTTTTAAGAGGACTGGAAGTACGTTGCGATGGTGCTGGATCGTCTATTTCTCTGAATATTCACGCTAGCAGAGATGGTGGGTACAGTGGGTATAATGCTCTTGGTATCCATACTATAAAGATGCATGTTTTGTATGTGAAGGAGGACTGGAAGTACGTGGCGATGGTGCTGAATTGTTTGTCTCTTTGGATATTCACTCTGGTAGTGATTTTGGGACAGCAAAAATCATCCTTTGTACATCCATACTGTAATGATGAATGTTTTGTATGTTAAGGAGGACTGGAAGTATGTGGCGATGGTGCTGAATCGTTTGTCTCTTTGGATATTCGCTCTGGTAGTGATGGTGGGGACAGCAAGTATCATCCTCTGGACATCCGTACTGTAAAGATGCATGTTTTGTAGGTGAAGGAGGACTGGAAGTACGTGGCGATGGTGCTAGATCGTCTGTTTCTCTGGATATTCACGCTAGCAGTGATGGTGGGCACAGCGGGTATCATCCTTCAAGCACCCACCCTCTACGATGACCGCACCCCTATCGACGTTCGCCTATCGGAGATCGCGTCCACGACAGCAAAGCCTCATATCGCCACTGGCCTCTAATATTAAATGGGGTGAGAAATTTTTTTATTTATCCGTGGACAATATTCTAATTTCTACATTTTTTTCAAAGTCGCAATTCTGAATTTGAATTGCATTTAATATGAATATCATATAGACTCATAAACTTAGAGTTTTATCATAATAACATGTTATCCAGGTAATTAATTATTATACTTTATCCTCACGTTTAAGTGTAGACTCTATCCAATACATGTTTTATGTAAATCGGCTTATCATTGAGTTCCTCTCCATCCATGCCCGTAGTCAAGTTAAATAAACACAGAAAGATTTGTTCTTTATAATTTCTTTTCTAGTCGTAGGTGCTATAAATGTGCTCGTGTTTTAGTATGTTGACCAGCTCAAAATGAATGAACACTTTCATGACTAAGTAATGTTTTTTAGCGGAACAAATTGTGGACAAAAACTATTTGTGAACTCCGAAGACTTAAGCTATTACTTACCTAATTATATATAATTACATACGACATAGTTTGTGATTAAAACTGCATAGTGATATTATGTTTTGTTACAGGTAAATATTTTTATTCATTTTCGAATACTTTTTTAAAATTAGATTGAATGAATTTAGGTTTTGCTTGAATAAGACTTGGTGACGTGTTCACAAGGTCAGTAGGAAGGTGGTGTTTTCTTTCCATAGAGCATATGTGTGCTTTAATGTGGGAGTGCGTTCTGTGGGGCTGTCATTTACATAAGTGGAACTAAAACACCACCTTACCGCTTACAGGCACCAATAAAAGTCTCTTAGTCAAATCTTTTGCGGTTTCCATTTCTCAATTTTCTCAATCCAAAACTTTTTAAACTAGCTCATAAACCAATTCCACGGTTTATCTATTTTGTCTATGTAACATTACTACCAAATGGTCTAATCACAATACTTACCTTATAAAGTAACCCGAAACTTAAATCTTTTATTTTATTTTGATCAAGGGTATCCAAGCGACCTTACCCTAGAAAACTTTTATATTTTTAAGATCTTATCGTACCGAAATGTTATTAGTGAATTTGATCCATCTAACCCTTGAATATTCTATTTCGAATTTTTAAAATTCATAGTGGCGTTGGTTACGAATTATTCATTATCTTGTTTTGTACTTTTCCAATGCGTCTGTGCTTTTAACTACTCAACTTTTCGGATATGGAGAAACTCCTCTTGAGAATAACCACAACACTCAGCCTCCGAGCTAGCGGGGTGGCACAAGCTAGCTTGTTTTTATTTTTGGATTGCGTTATCAATATAGTTTTTGTATTGTGCATGATAGATAAGTATAGTTTTACTGACAACATGATATAATAAATACACTTAACTTTAACTTTCGATTTTTAATGTAAATTAAAGGCTAATCACTTGTTACCGGAAAGAGTTTCTCCACTTTCAGAAACGTTGTGTAGTTAAACACACAGACGCTTTGGTACAGTCCAATAAAATACATTGAATAATATTCTCTTCTTTGTAAAAAATCAGTTTCTGTTTACTTTCCTTTAAACTTGACCAACAAAACTATACTGTAACTTTTATTTTATTATGCTCAAAGGTGGCTAAAGGGCCAGAATTGGGACCTTGCCCTTGAAAACTCAAATATTTGTAAAATCTCGTTCCACGAAAATTTAATTTATTAATTTAATAAATTTTCATTATTCTAAGGAAATAATTTTCTTCAAGCTAAAAAAAACTCTCAGAATTAGGGAAAATATAGGTTTTGGAGCCCGTATAGTACCTCCACCATCTAGGAATTTCAGTTTCGTCAAAGCAATATTTAAAATACTGTACAGTAGTAGTTTTCTCTTCTTTTGGAAATGGGTTAGATCATGTTTATGTCTAGAGGTATTGTTTTCAGTTCGTTCAAAAAGCTGTTCTCATAACCATATGACGTCATTATCGTGAGAGTTTGGCGTCCCGCATATTGCTAACACCCCACCCCTGAGCTTAGACATATCCATGTCAAAAAGTATACACCTCTCTTCAAAGACGAAGTAATGATTTACATGTTGTTTATAGTTTTGAAATACAAATTTAAAGTTCAACTATCCATAAGGTTTTTCAATATGAATCACAATACTTACTAACGTTATTGTTGTTCCAGGTGTTACAGGATAGAAATTCGTCCAGAGTTAGTGGGAAATGCATGACACAACCCAGAGACTAACATTGATTTTCTAACACTCCTTTTATAAATTGCTCACAAACTTATCGTATGGACTCCTAGGTTCGAAACGTAAATATAATAGTTGGAAAACAGAAAATTTGTTATACGTATTAAAATATTAATTGTATTAATTTATAAGTGTTATACGTGGATACACGTAGGGTAGACTTCAGCGAGGGACATGCACAGAGGATGATTAGTTTTGTGGTATATTTTCAAACTAAAAGTGAATTTGTGGGACTAATAATCTAAAACCCTTTTCAAATAATCCAACCTTATAAATCCAACCTTTTCAAAATGAAATTTGGACGTCGGAATAAAATCTAAAAACCCAATTTTCGATGTTTAAAGACGTAAAAATTGAAAAATTATTTTTTTAAGAGAAAAAGCCCAGTAGCACCCTTGAACTAAATGGCATCAAGACCTGACCATCAGTGAAGTGTGGGGGTCAAAATAAACAAAGACAGACATTATCTTGATAATTTTTATTCAATGATACCTGAAATTGTATATTTCCACTTTCATTTCAAATTTCAGCTCTTAGAGAGAGGAAGTAAAAATAAAGTAAACGTTAGTGTCTAAGTCTCGAAAGACCTTTTGGCTGGTCATTATTGGTAGCATATCTATATAAATATCATTGACTGTTATTGTTTATATAGTTTGATCAATACCTATAATGTAATGAATGAAATCTTTCTGTAAACAAGATTTATCCCCGAGAAACAATTGAATGGATCTAATTTTGTCTAATAAATATGAAATGTTATTATGATGGATAACACATTGGTATTGTAAGATATTACTAAATGTTAAAAGTACATTATTTATTTAGATTTATTTTCTTATTTTCGTCAATGTAAAACATTTTGGAAATCACATAGTTCAAATTGTTCCCGGCAATTTTGCATGATTTTATGAAACCGAGAGATACAATTTCTGAAAAATATTTATTAACTGTTTGAAAAGATTTTTAAGCTGTTCTAAAATAAATTTATCAAAACTTAAAATAGTTTTAAATTTTGATTTTAATTAGTGATAAACGACATTAATACAAAATATAAACGTATATTGAATAAAAAGAAACGTGGAGGTTATGACTATAATGTTTTAGACAAATTTTAATTTATATAAAAATCTATGTTTTTGCCCATGATCTGCTGGACATAATGTATATTATTTAGGTAAATTACGTCAGACAGATCAAATAGAGTTCAATATTAATACCATATTTCGATGTTAGAACACCACCACCATATTCAGGTACTTGTAAAGTTATTTAGATGTTTTGTTTAGAAGATGTTATACGTTGTCATTAATAATCTTTAAGGTAATTATAATTACCTTTAATATCTTTCATGCCTAATTAGTAAATTGTTTTCCCTGGTAGCAAAGACCGCTCCGTCCCATGCTACTAGTGCAATAGGTTCGTTTTTATTTAACAGACCTGTTGTATAGTTAATCTATTTTATTTTATCTTGTTGTACAGTCTTTATTATCCTTAATGTTTTAAAGTTGTTGTGTACTTTAAAATTTATTTATGACTATGTCTTAAAATAAACACCTTCACAATTACCTAAAGCTGAACTTATTTGAGCTGTTATTTAGATTTTTATTGCGGACATTTTCCATCACGATTTTATGTAAAACAAAGTTTCACGACGAAAAATCTGGATAGTAGCTAGGAAATTCAAAATTAGAACCGCATTTACAACTCAGAATAATATTAGGCAAAGTCTCGTTAAAACTAAACCAAAAAATGGCACTCAGGAAACATAAAGCTGTATTTACAGAATAAACTGAAATAATTGTTGTAGGCCGTACTATGGCGAGACAAAAAGACCTTTAGACGTTAGAATAAAGGAACACAGAGAAAATTTGAGAAAGGGCTTAGTTGAAAAGTCAAAAATTGCCCACCACTGCTGGTCTGAAAATCACCAAATGAATTTCATATAAGCTAAGATAGTACACCAGGAACCTCATTTTTTCAAAAGAAAACTAATTGAAGCTTCCTACATGAAACTAGCAGACCAACCAATTAGTCAATCTTCAATTGAGATCTGGCCATTGTGGCTGTCAATTCTTAGCAAAGAACTTAAGGATAGGGAAAATAAGGTATCTGAAAATTATATTAATATAAATCCGAAAAAAAATTCTCATGGTATGCTAACTCGTAGTAAAGCTCGTAAAGGGCCATTTGATTTTTGTTTTAAGTATAAAATTGCAAAAATAATGTGTTTTTTGCTCTGTAAAGTTAACTTTGTACTGCAATTTTTCATGTATATTAGGAAGGATTTGCATTTGATTTAAAAATAATAATAAAAAATAAATCTGTCAGACATATTTTACCTGGATTTCAGGTTTTTGCGGCGGCCATTTTGTTTCCGGTTCCGGTGGGACACGCCCACTCCTTTCGGTCTTTGAGTCTCCGGAACGAGTGGACGTGTTTGGTTTCGTTTGTTTGTAATGTTTAGTGAATGGTTGAACTGTTTGTAAGTTTTTTTTGACTGCTTTAAATTTTTATGTTTAAAGCTTCATACCTGTTTGGTCCGGATTTTATTTTAATGTTTTAGATATTAGTTCACCTGAGGACGGGATCAGATTCCAGATCCAGAAACATCGTGTAACTTTGTTTTACATAAAATCGTGATTGAAAATGTCCACAGTAAAAATCTAAATAGCATAAATCCACCATCACCAATAATAAATTGAAAACAAAGAATTATTTGAGCTGTCTAAAGAAATTTACGTATGTAATATATTCCTACAACATCTTGTTGTAGTAAGCCAAAATAACGTTCATGCTCTTTTAAGTAGAAAAAAGAAGCTATACTGAACACCCTGGAAAACGGTATTATAATTTATTTTGAAAAAAATAATAAAAAAGGGACCTCCAATAAGAAATTACCGACACGTAGAGTGTAAGTCATACTAGTCAATCGGTCCCGTAGTGACATTTGCTTGACTAATACTACATTAGGTTAGACTATGTGGCATAGAATTCACGTTTTTTTCTAGTTTTGTAATCCCTGTGCATGTTACCTCAATTAGCACAAACTCAACCATAAGACAATATTGTGAGTCGCTTTAGGGCGTCTGATCATCCTCCGCTTGATAACTATTAAATTCCTGTTAAGTTTAATAATCTAGAACTTTCTCGTTGAATTTGTTATTTAGACACTGTTACTAACTATATAATATGTTACTCTATTATTGTTGTTATTTTCAGGTTCAATCCGTTTACATGGGTCTTTTTATTGGTTTGATTCGTTTTGGGCAATTGTGATGATAAAATTGAAAACGTAATTTTTTTAAAGATTTTTAAAGTGATTTTTAATACTATTAATATTATTGTTCACGTTAAAGGTTATTTGCTATAAAAAGTCAAGAATATGGATTTCCACGCACTAAGCTCGGTTGAAAAGCTATTCCACAAGTATTCGTGAAGATATTCACAAGTACAATGGACCTCTAAACTTATCAGAATTAAAGTTTATTACCTTAATTCTCGTGCTTAGCATTACTGAATATTTGTGTTTAATTCTATGCCTAACTAAATATTTAACCCTTTAAGTCCTGTGAAACAATTTTATATCATTTTTAGTATTTAATCCGAATATTCGAAGGGTAATAATTACCCTAATCTATCGACGGTTTATAATATAATAATAGAGAAACTATTACTTGTCATACTTTTAACTGAAAAATATACATCTATGAGCTGACACTGCAACTATCTCATGGACTTAACTGTTTCACCACTAGAGAAGCTTTATACACCAATAAAACATGTTGATGGTGTACTGTTGTCCAGATCGTACGGCGTTCACTCATGAGTGAAATTTGTGTGTTTTTTTACTGATCATTTAGTGTTTTTGTGTTTGCTAACTGCTTAACAACATTAATATCTACAAGACTCATACATTAGGACTTAAAAGTTTGAAAAACTATTCCTTAAACAATCTACAGTGAACTCACATAAATTAATCTACAACTTCATACACAACTACGTTCAGTGGCCGAAATTTGTCAATAAACAGAGTGCACATCTCATTGAAAAATATATGTGGAATACTAAGATTGAATGTGAATAAAAATACAAATTAAAGTAAATAATCTTTACAGAGATTGAACTGTAGAAAGACAAGTAAGACCTACCGTTCAGCCAATATTCGCGTGTTCTTAGTGATACTATGATCATAATTTTTTTACGACATGCTGTAATAGCATCGTGTTCCCTCATTTATTTTTTATGCATTTTTAATCTCCATCTCGAATATTGCATTAATTTTTGTGCTGAAAACCATTGCATGGATTTTATATTAAAATAATTATATTAAAATGTTCAATCTGATAAAAGGACCCATTTTATCTTAGTGCCTTTTTATTTAGAAAGGAATCTTTTCAACCAGAAAACAATTAATTGCTGTAATAGATGGGAGTTCCATCGTAGCACCATAACGTTTTGATAATTTCTCAGAAATTTGCGAGTGTTTTCAACCTGGACTGCTTGTATCTTTATACTTTTGCGATCACTAGAGGTGTCCCCCTTATATTCGTATAAGTATACTATAAATATGCCATGTATTTACTGTAAATTTTCTAAAATGTACGAGATGGCTATGTCGAGTAGATCTAGCATTCCATATTTAGCCTAATTTAATCATTTAAAATTAGAGTTGAAAGACTTGTGTACCAATTAAGTTAATAATGTAAATGTAGAACAATTCATATATTAAGAATTACTTAGTAAAATTGTTAAATGTTTACTTAAACTTTTGTTTTTATTTAGGTTTTACACTGACTGTTTGGCCTAAATATATTTATATTTGAATTTCAAAAACGCCGTTGTTACAAAAAAAAATAAAATCCGTCATTGGTTCTTGTTTTAAGTTAATCAACCTTATTATTTCAATCATCATGCATAAAGCTGAATATTTTATCTAGAAAAAATATTTAAAAGCTATGGCAGTCTTCATGTTTACGTTTTCAGCCTATAAGCCTATGATTGTTTTCAACTTTTTGACACTAAAAGCTGCATACGACTTCTAATGTGCTTTAAATCGACATTTTGCTTTGGTAAAATATTTAGTTCTAATAAATAAGTGAAAACTGGTTTAGGGAGTTTTCTAAATTAACTCCTTACTGCATTACCTTTAATCTTACAATTAATCATTTATTTTTTACAATTGAGGTATAACATATCGGTGATTTTTAAAATCGAAAGTACCTCTACTCGACATCACCATGCTCGTGTTTTATAAAAAGCACACATATTGAACTAAAGTTAGCTAAAGGGACCAAATGGACCCAATTTCTAGAGTTGTGATAGTTGGAATGGGATACAAGTTGTAACGTCATTATAAACTGACCCATTAATTTAGAATTCCATCACTGTTTGTTGTGTCACAAATATAATTTATTATCTTTTTATCCCAAATTAACTTAAGTCAAAGACATTTACCCGATCAACCAGTTAAAATAGTGTTTGACATGTGGAGATTATAATTAATTTTAGTTAAACATATCTCAACATTCATGCCTCCACAATTGATAAATGACTATTGTTACTTTACATTACCTTTTGCCCTTTATTATTTTCATATAGTCAACAGACAATTAGTTTTAATAATATATTTTCCCATTGTCAAGTCCTCGTCAGTCACTTTATACATTTAAAACATATATACATTTAAAATTATACATTTTAAATTTTAAGTGTTTATATTAGCAAGGGCTTGATAATGGGACTATATCTTCCCGAAAGTTGTTGACTGCTGACGACATACAAAGAAGTGAAGACAAAAGGTATTGTAAAATAACTGTAGTTAAACATATCATATTATAAACTATAACTATGCTTTATAAAAGATATTTTTACTATAGAAAAACTAATATTATATGGACTAAGATCAGTAATTTACTTAACCTTTTATTCTGTTTCTTATTGTAATAGCAAAATACATGCTATTGATTAAAACAATGTTTTATTTGAAAATATTTATTGATCTGAAAAATCCTATCTGATAACAATATTAAAGCTGAATAACAGTTATTCAGTCCTAAGCATAGCCGGAATACATATTGAGATGAAAAACTGAGAAATTAGCGAGTAAATAGGATTAGGTTAATAAGATGTGTATATTTTTGTTAACGTATACTATTAATTAGTATTTATTTAAGGTAAAGCTTAGGTTGCATTTGGATGGAGTTGATTATTAATTAGAATTATTGACAGTTACTCGAATAACCCTGAATTGTTAATTTTTATATATGTATTTACTTGTTTTGAATGCTCAGCAAACACAACGAAGATAGAATGTTTGTTTGTAAATGATTATTTATTTATTGTAGTACAAAAGTTTAAACCTTTTACTGTAGATTTCCAAAAACCATCTTATCCCTCTATGTGTTTAATAATTTGTACCTCAATACTACCTAAGGGCTCATTAATTTCTATAATAAGATTTAAAACAACTTCAATTTATGTTACTGAGTACTCCTACAAGAAATAAAAATATAATTGTTCTTTAAACCTCAAATAATTCAAATCTTCTATGTCTTATAGTGAATTGAATTAAAACTGAGTAGAAACAGTAAAACATTTTAATTTCCAGGATTATGATCTATGAATTTTAAAATGTGTTTGCTTTTTATAGTATCAAAACACACACTTAGCATAAACGTTCATAGTATTATTGTTGTATTATTTATAATTTACACAGTATTTATGTGAGGTAGCTTTTGTTAATAAATTTAGCATTTTATTTTGAAATAGATAAAAGCTAAATAAGATATTACCTGTTATAGATCAAAAACTGAACATTACAGTCAAAATGTGAGTTATGTTTCATTGGACCGCAACATCAAAATAATGCTTCCGTAATACCATCAACTTCCATTTAATTTAGATGTTTATTTCTTATGCAGTTCAAAGTTAAGAGATAGAAAAGTCACCAAGCCAAATGTAAGTAAACTCTTTATGTAACTTTATATATAGAAATAAAGCGTTGCAATTGTAAAAACGATTTACATAAGATAAAGATTTTGTAAATAAACAGAATTTAAATAAACATGTTAAATTGGTATAGAATGTTGGTGTCATATTATTACAAGTTCCCCTTTCAATCATTTTTTTTGCTTTTCCACGTATGATTTTCACTGTTTTCATCGTGTAACCGTTCTGTTGATACGGTAGGGGGTTTCGTTATACGACATATGATATTAATAATTCTACCTATTTGTGTATTTTCTGCATCGTTAGAAAATAAGAGTTCGCTTGGATACGGCAGCGGGCTACGCTTGTCAGTGAGTTATTAGTGTGACTGTTTGAGGGGTCTGATATTAAACAGCCATCGCAACTGGACTTTATCGCGTATAAAAGTTTGCTTGGATACGGCAGTGGGCTACGCTTGTCAGTGAGTTATCAGTGTGACTGTTTGCAGGGTCTGATATTAGACAACCATCGCAACTGAGCTTGATCGCGTATAAGAGTTTGCTTGGATACGGCAGCGGGCTACGCTTGTCAGTGAGTTATCAGTGTGACTGTTTGGAGGGTCTGATATTAGACAACCATCGCAACTGAGCTTGATCGCGTATAAGAGTTTGCTTGGATACGGCAGCGGGCTACTCTTGTCAGTGAGTTATCAGTGTGACTGTTTGGAGGGTCTGATATTAGACAACCATCGCAACTGGACTTGATCGGGTATAAAAGTTCGCTTGGATACGGCAGCGGGCTACGCTTGTCAGTGAGTTATCAGTGTGACTGTTTGGAGGGTCTGATATTAGACAACCATCGCAACTGGACTTGATCGGGTATAAAAGTTCGCTTGGATACGGCAGCGGGCTACGCTTGTCAGTGAGTTATCAGTGTGACTGTTTGGAGGGTCTGATATTAGACAACCATCGCAACTGGACTTGATCGCGTAAAAGAGTTTGCTTGGATACGGCAGCGGGCTACGCTTGTCAGTGAGTTATCAGTGTGACTGTTTGGAGGGCCTGATATTAGACAACCATCGTAACTGAACTTGATCGGGTATAAATATTCGCTTGGATACAAATTCATTTTTAATAGTTATTTTCCTTTAGGCCCGATCTTTTAGGTACTTATTATGGCTGTCATGGCACGTTTCGACGAATTCAAATCGCCATCTTCAGGCGTACAAAACATATATCAACTAGTAATGACCCTTGTTGATTACGTCAATTTTTTAGGAGTCTGAAAAATAGTGTTTTCATGTTTATCATCAAAAAGAAACCCCATTCATTCTTTTAAAATAATAAATTTCAAATTTAAAAAAATCTTTATATTCCAAAAAATACATAAATTGTAAATAGTTTCATAGTGAATAGTAAATAATGTCACATTAGTAAATAGTGTACTTATACAGCTTCGAATGCGTTTTTCCGATAGTGCAGTTTTTGTTTATTTACAATAGATACGAATGAAAACTAAAAGAGATATCTGCGAAAATGTTTGACACATTATTCTTTACATTATGGTGAGTAGTGCTTAACTTTTATTTTAAACAACAAATTTTGTGTTATTTTCTAATTTTTATTTACATTTTAATAAAAGTTTTAAAACAAAAAAGTATGAATTTCAGTTTTAAAACTTAAATCTGTTAATTATTTTATTTTTGACCAATAAACCATGCAGCCTAAGGTATAAAGATAATAAAGTAAAGGTTTCAATGTAGTTAGTTAACTGGTTTCTGATTTATGCGTACATAAAAATATGTATATTTTCTCATTCATATTTTAAATTTTTAATTGAGGAGGGAGAAAGTGCCCAAAAGGGATCCTCTTAAAAATACAGACATACACATTTATTACACTTTAAACACATTTTAAACAAATAACATTCTTTACGGGCATTCTTTACGTAACGAATGCCTACTTCGGGCATCTTTGCTATACGGTTTAATTGGTGTAGAAAAGTGAAATAAATATGCATGTACCTGTTTTTTTAACTTAATTAGGCCAATATCAGTTTTTACTAGTTTATGTATGTTTTTGTAAGCTTGAAGATAGCGGTTAGGTTTCGTCGGAACGCAAAGGCATGATAAGTGACTACAACAATCACGAGATGGGTCCAATGTAAAATTAACGTGCCCTCAGATGTCACGTTATTCTGAAATACAGCAAACTTTGAGTAAAAATCATTTTCATCTGATAGAAAGAAAGAAGCGACCAGAAAAGGGTTTCTGTAAAGTATGAGTAGGGAACTGCTGGACTATGTAAAGATTCCCGTTTTTATCCTGAATATTTATGCATTTCACAAAGTTTTCACTGCCTGGGGAGTTATAACTCGCCTCACGAGATCGCGTGGTCTTCCATCAACGGAGAATCGATTCCAAACGAAGAATACTGAAGGAAACGTTTTTGCTTAATTTTTCTTTTAGGGTCCAAATATTTAGTAACTAAGAGTCTCCGTTTATTAGAACAATTTCAATTTTGTGACAGCATTACCCACCTCAGGATAGTTTTAATATGATTGTGGGGGTGTCAAATTAAATGTAAAGTAGTTATCTAGTGAGTTAAGAAATTATATATTTTATTACTTAGGGGAACTTAAATTATTAATCATATTAAATTTTCGGTGCAGCTAGATAGAAAAATTGTCAATTAATTAGACACTAGACCAAGAAGTTTTTATCGTAAGCGGTGGTGAATAAAGTTATCAAAAGCTATGTACTGGTTATTTTTTGTGTGGTAGTTATGAACTGTTTGAAAATATGAAAATACCGTAGTATTGCAATTCATTAAATAACAACATTGCCTTTAGTTGATACATCAAACATATTTATGACTATCGTGTGGATATGTACGCTATCACAAAAGAATCTGGTTGGGTATTTGGATACACAGTCTTTTCGAAATTGAGATATACCCAGTTCTCGAAATTGCCTCTACTGTCTAGCTGAGAGAGATGCCCTGGAGAAAGGATGCTTACGTACTATGTTCTTGAGGTAGTCTCTACTGTCCACCTAGGAAGGATGCCCTGGAGAAAGGACGCTTACTTGGTGTGTTGCCCTGGAGAAAGGACGCTTACTTGGTGTGTTCTCTAGGTTGCCTCTACTGTCCAGCTGAGAGGGATGCCCTGGAGAAAGGATGCTTACTTGGTGTGTTCTTGGGGTTGTCTCTACTGTCCAGCTGAGAGGGATGCCCTGGAGAAAGGATGCTTACTTGGTGTGTTCTTGGGGTTGTCTCTACTGTCCAGCTGAGAGGGATGCCCTGGAGAAAGGATGCTTACTTGGTGTGTTCTTGGGGTTGTCTTTACTGTCCAGCTGAGAGGGATGCCCTGGATAAAAGGATGCTTACTTGGTGTGTTCTTGGGGTTGTCTCTACTGTCCAGCTGAGAGGGATGCCCTGGAGAAAGGATGCTAACTTATTGTGTTCTTAGGGATGTCTCTACTGTCCAGCTGAGAGGGATGCCCTGGAAAAAGTACGCTTACTTGGTGTGTTCTCTAGGTTGCCTCTACTGTCCAGCTGAGAGGGATGCCCTGGAGAAAGGACGCTTACTTGGTGTGTTCTCGAGGTTGCCTCTACTGTCCAGCTGAGAGGGATGCCCTGGAGAAAGGATGCTTACTTACTGTGTTCTTGGGGTTGTCTCTACTGTCCAGCTGAGAGGGATGCCCTGGAGAAAGGATGCTTACTTGGTGTGTTCTTGGGGATGTCTCTACTGTCCACCTGAGAGGGATGCCCTGGAGAAAGGATGCTTACTTGGTGTGTTCTTGGGGTTGTCTCTACTGTCCAGCTGAGAGGGATGCCCTGGAGAAAGGACGCTTACTTGGTGTGTTCTCGAGGTTGCCTCTACTGTCCAGCTGAGAGGGATGCCCTGGAGAAAGGATGCTTACTTATTGTGTTCTTGGGGTTGTCTCTACTATCCAGTTAGGAAGGGTGCCCTGGAGAAAGGACGCTTATTTGGTGTGTTCTCGGGCTTTTCTCTACTGTCCACTTGGATGGGGTTCCCTGAAAAAAGGATGCTTACATGGTGTGTTCTCTAGGTTGCCTCTACTGTGCAGCTGAGAGAGATGCCCTGAAGAAAGGATGCTTACTTGACGTGTTTTCGGGCTTGTCTCTACTGTCCACCTAGAAAGGGTGCCCTGGAGAAAGGATGCTTACTTACTGTGTTCTTGGGGTTGTCTCTACTGTCCACTTGAAAGGGGTTCCCTGAAAAAAGGATGCTTACATGGTGTGTTTTCGAGGTTGGCTCTACTGTCCACCTCGGAAGGGTGCCTTGGAGAAAGGATTCTTACTTTGTGTGTTCTCGGGATTGTCTCTATCCCGATTTGGAAGAAGGAAGTAAGGAGGGATGTTTTATGCACACAGGTGGCCAGCGTGTAGTGTGGGACTCCCTAAGAGGAGGGGTTACCCACTAAAAACCCCTCCTCTACTTTTTATGATTCTAACCTGGAACCACTTCTCACATAACAACAGGCTAGGCCTGAATTTGGCTTACGCTCTTGGGGCCCCTCTATGTCCAGGCACTTGTTTAGGGGATTCAGGCCTCTTCGCGGTCCAGATCGCATTTCTTCTTTAGAAGGGCGCCCCGGTCGAACTGTGACAATCCCAGTTTTCCTTGTCCTCATTGATTTTGTTGCAGACCGTGTCCACCAAGAAAACACCAAGTTTTCGTGCAGCCTCTAGCCGGGACCTTTGCTAACGGGGCCAGCGGAAGAAAGTGTGCTCGCATCGTCGGGAACGCCCGGGCAGCAAGAGCAATCCGGTGAACCAATTTTGTACATCCGATACAGGTACGGCTTAAAATAGCCGTGGCCTGTCATAAAACTGAGTGAGGAAGTAATCCACTTCACCATGCCACCATTCCACTCACGGCTGGACTATGAGTCACGAGTCCATCATCCTCGGACGCCACACTGCCAACTGCTGGAATGTTTAGGAGCGCTATTCAGATCTTGCAGCATCCTTGTCGATCTCGGCTTGTCTCTGCTAAATCGCTTTCTTCTTCCCTGCCAAAAGTTTGACAGAAATAACTCCAGATACAACCAGGACGGCTGGCTGGGATACTGTCCAATATGCAGAACACACCCGGAGCGCAGCTTGACTCTGAACCCGGGCGAGTTGCGACCGGTAGATGTCCTTGATGAGAGCCTCTGCCTACACCTCTGCCCCTCGGACTGGACTGCAACATCAAGAGACGTCTTCTGCTCAACCGAGAACCCCTAACATTGGCCATCAGCTTAATAAGGTTAGAGACCACCTTAGAAGCCGACAGGAAGATCTGGTCTCTCCAGCTTAGTTTGTTGTCCACCATGACTCCGAGGTACTTAGCGGCACGCGTTGATTGGACCACTTCCCTCCGTCTGGACGATCTCCGTCTTTCCTAGAGCAAGCGAAAGACCGTGATCGGCCATCCAGGCGTTAACCACGCGCATGACCTGGTTCAACTTTAGTTGGGCCAGCTCAACGTTGCGTGTGGCGATAAGAGCCGCAACGTCATCAGCGTACCCAACTAAGATGGTTTCCTCTGGCATCTCGGATCTCAGAAGGCTGTCGTAAGCGACGTCCCAGAGATCCGGGCTGAGTATTGAACCTTGCATGGCACCAGAGGTGACCTCCATCATCCGTGCTCCTTCACGGGTATCGTAACTCAGGTGTCTGGAGCGAGATAGTTCTCTATGAGCCTCAGCAGGTATGATGGAGTACGAAAGGTGTTACGAAGCGTATCCAACACAACGACCCACCTCACCGAGTTGAAAGCATTCTTGACATAAAGCATAACAAGAAGCACCACTTGGTGGGAGAAATGGTTGTGGCTCTCTGGACTTCGGCGATCGCGTCGATTGTTGATCGCTCCCTTCTGATACCGTACTGCCGAGGGGATAGGTCTCCACTAGCAACCAAGGTAGAAGTCAGACGGGGGCGAATCAACTTTTCAAACAATTTTCCAGCTGTGTCCAACATACACAGTGGGAGGACGGAAGCTCTGGATCACCTTTTCTTATACTGATAAACACAATCCTGGCGTTTTTCAAGGGTGTCGGGAACACCCCTTCGATCAAGCTGGCATTGCTTATTCTCAGCAGCAGTCCGGGATTAATTTCGAAAATCTTCAGTGCCTCGTTAGGAATCCCATCTGGGCTAGAAGTCTTGTTGCTCTTCAAAGAAAGATCAGAGGTCACCAACTCCTCAATCGTGAAGAGCGGAATGCCTTCCACGATAGAGGGTGGAGAGGGGGCGCCGAGCTTTTGGGTCACGACTTTGTACCCCAATTCCCACAGACCGGAATCGACATCGTCCCGAAGTTTCCTCCAGCTGTTCATCTTGCTCCTGTTGATGGCCCGTCGGAGAGACTTCCTCGCAGCCTTTTAGGCCTTTGACTTACGAACTCTATCAGCGGGAATTCTCGCTGTAGTGGCGGCTCGCTTGGCTAATTTTAATTTTTAGAACTTTGGGCTATGATTCAATGAAACTAGAACTGAAGAAACAATTGCTTGACTTTTCTCTAGCTTAAACTTATAATTTCTTACTTATTGATTGTTGAGTTTGAGATTGTTGAGTTGACACATGAATCCTCTTAGTGCTTTCTATCAACCGAGCACGAAATAGCAATCGCAATCATAAAACGACACCTTATTTTATGTCAATACTGTAAATAAATTATTGCTTTCGATAACTCATACACACACACACACACACACACACACATACACACAAACACTTACACTGTTTTATTCAGTTCTATATTGCAATAACGAACAACTTATAGCCTCGACATTATCTGGTTTTTTTGTGTGAGAAAAAACTACTCACGACCAACATCGTAACCCAACGCAAGTATTAAAACGGTAGTTTTCGTAGCAGTCTGACAAAAAACAGCTTCTTTAAACCTATACAATTATTACGGCCCATTAAATGATTTCTAAAACCATAAATACTGTCCTTAAATATAATTTAAATTTATAAAAATGAAATTCATCCGAATTAAATGGATAAAAACTTAGAACAATGAAGATTATGTCAAAAAAGACTGTGAGAATAAAGGCTTTCCGTTTATAAAGATTTAACAATATCCCTCCTTACCCGTCGGCCCTTGCACAAACAATAGACTCTTCTATGTGCCGGCAAGAGGGAAATAAAATTACCTTCCTCGCTCAACGTTTATTCCGAAGGAGATTCTTCCTGACATTTTTAATCCACCTGAGCGATTTCCTCTTTGTATAATAACTTAAGTCATTGTTGGATTAATTTATTAAAATGTCGTTTGGTTGCTTTTAGTTATCGATAACACAAAGTTGTTAATATAGTTTCTGAAGGCACGTATATTTGCTCCCAATAAAATTAACTAAAAAATTTGATACATTAAAAGACCTTCAGGTTTCCTGTTTTTATTAACACATTTGAAATGATGGTTGTTCTAAAAAAATACCCATCAATTTTCATTCATAAAGTTAAAACATATGTTGGAGCGATGTCCAATTAACTCCTCGAGGTAAAGGCAAAATTTTGTGTGTTTTATTACAATAGGCCTATGAGGTGAAACCATAGGCTTTACATATAGTTTTATAATACGATTGAGAACGAAAAGGTTGAGGAATTATTGGTTTTGTTGTGTTCCCAATAAGCATAAAACTAGTCACCCTTTGACAAAGTACAGAACTTACCATAGATTTATCATGGTTATTACGTTAAAGTGTTTTGTATTATGATATTTTATTAGATAAATAAATGAACTCTGTCTCCAAATAAATAGTTATTATTATTTTAGGTTTTTAATGGATCTACTTATATTTTGAAAGTGTTTCAGTACATTGGCATGATAACGGTATTATGAAGGAAGTCAAGAAGCAGTAAAGATAAAATTCACGGCGACAGGAAACATCTCTATCATGAGCACCACTATTACTCAAATATAAATATCCTTGTCAATTAATGTTAATATTAAGCATAAATATCTTCAAATGAATTTTGCAGGACTGCCATCAACTCGGTTTGAACAAAAAGGTCAATTAATGCTGATTAAAATGTAAAATGATATCAAAGGTTGAAGTGCAGAGGTTTTTTAATTAAATGTTTGGCTAATCGCAGTTACAACACATTAAACAAATTTTACCAAGGGCTAGGGTGAAAATGTGTATCATTAAAGAATAAATTAATAGGGCTAGAGTGTAAAGAGTCTATCATTAAAGGTAGGGCTAATATCATAGTTACAACCACTATAACGTAAAACGCCACCAAGGGCTAAAGTGGAGACGTGTGTATTATTGAAGGTAGTGATGTTATCACAGCTATAACAAATTATAACGCAAAAGGTCACAAAAGGCTAGATTGGAGACATGTATATCATTAAAGGTGGTGCTAATATCACAGTTATTATAACGTAAAAGGTCACAAAAGGCTAGATTGGAGACATGTATATCATTAAAGGTGGTGCTAATATCACAGTTATTATAACGTAAAAGGTCATAAAAGGCTAGATTGGAGACATGTATATCATTAAAGGTGGTGCTAATATCACAGTTATTATAACGTAAAAGGTCACAAAAGGCTAGATTGGAGACATGTATATCATTAAAGGTGGTGCTAATATCACAGTTATTATAACGTAAAAGGTCACAAAAGGCTAGATTGGAGACATGTATATCATTAAAGGTGGTGCTAATATCACAGTTATTATAACGTAAAAGGTCACAAAAGGCTAGATTGGAGACATGTATATCATTAAAGGTGGTGCTAATATCACAGTTATTATAACGTAAAAGGTCACAAAAGGCTAGATTGGAGACATGTATATCATTAAAGGTGGTGCTAATATCACAGTTATTATAACGTAAAAGGTCACATAAGGCTAGATTGGAGACATGTATATCATTAAAGGTGGTGCTAATACCACAGTTATTATAACGTAAAAGGTCATAAAAGGCTAGATTGGAGACATGTATATCATTAAAGGTGGTGCTAATATCACAGTTATTACATATTACAACGTATAAGGTCACCAGGGGCTAGAGTGGGGACGTGTGTATCATTAAAGGTAGTGCTAATATCACAGTTATTATAACGTAAAAGGTCACCAGGGGCTAGAATGGAGACATGTATATCATTAAAGGTGGGGCTAATACCACAGTTATTACATATTACAACGTATAAGGTCACCAGGGGCTAGAGTGGGGACGTGTGTATCATTAAAGGTAGTGTTGATATCACAGTTATTACATATTACAACGTATAAGGTCACCAGGGGCTAGAGTGGGGACGTGTGTATCATTAAAGGTAGTGTTGATATCACAGTTATTACATATTACAACGTATAAGGTCACCAGGGGCTAGAGTGGGGACGTGTGTATCATTAAAGGTAGTGTTGATATCACAGTTATTACATATTACAACGTATAAGGTCACCAGGGGCTAGAGTGGGGACGTGTGTATCATTAAAGGTAGTGCTATCGATTCAGCTCTTGTCTTTAGAGTCGCCTCCAAACAACTCCCATCCCTCATCTTTAGTTTAAATCCTTCTTCATCTCGATGTTCACTTCTGTAAATTATGTCTACGACTTTAAAAGAGCCATATATTTTTTGTATTATCAATAGCGTTCCTGGTTTTTTATTTAAAAATAGAAATATAATATTTATAATTATTAAACTAAAATAGACATTTATTAGTTCCATTAAAAATTGGTACTTGCTGTTGATTTTGATTTAAAATAATAAATTGATTTATCATATGAATTTTATGGGGTCTAATGATAATAGTGCCCAAGAAAGGGTGCACTAGACACACACGGAAACATGTAAATGTAAATGGAAACATAAATGTGTAAATCAAGCACAATTACAACTAAACAATCACAAATATTTATTTGTACTCCAAACAATTCTTAAAATTATAGTAACATTTTACTTAAGATTAATACTTCAGTTTTGGTAGCTAAGTGTCGTTAGAGTCGCAATAATCCAATGCACGGTCTAGTGGATTGTGGGTCTTATGTAGATTACTGGACTGTGGATTTCTAGACTAATGTGGACTATTGGATAATGGTACTACAGGATATTATACTGATTGAAGTTGAATAGAAATGTAGGGATGAACAATTTAATAAGGGATATTTTTAATATTTATTATGTGTATGTGGTAAGACTGCGTGATTAAGGTTTTTCTTCTTTTCAATAAAGATTATACGATGATTTGCACGCTTTATAACTTGGTGGATTGTTCAAGGAAAACTCAGAATTTTAAGTATAAAGAGCTGTAAAATATAATTTTAATGCCTTGTTACATTTTTCATTATTTTATCACTCATTGTATTATCACTGTATAAACTAATAGTTAATAACAAATTTGACTTGTTATCTTAAGATTTTATTGGTGTTGTCCTTAGACGTACCTGGTTCCAAGAATTCCCTATGGAGAAATTTATAATATCGTAAATTGTAAAGAAAACTGAATTAACTGTATTAGTGTAGTAATTAATGCGTGGTTGAAGAAATAAGGAACAAGAACACAGATGGGTGTCTTATGAGTTCGTCCTGTTTCTAACACCTGTCTTGGACTGGCCCAAGACCCAAAGTTCTGGCCCCAAGATACTGGCCCTATTCTAAAATACTATATGTACTAAATTGGCTTTACGTGGTATACAATATTGAGATTGCAATAAATCAAATAACCTTTTATTACCCTTAACCTTTTCCAGTTATCTTTTACTACCTAAGATTAGTTTAATGGAATTAGCTTCTTCACAAGATTATTCCTACTACGAATTGATTTATCATCACTTAAATTTTGTGGTTTACAAAAAATATGCGAAAATCTTCGATTTTTGCAATATCGATACACAGTTTATTTTTGTTTGTGTAAAGGTCAAATAAGTATAATTAAGATGATGGAAACTCCACGCCAGGATTATATTGACATACTGAAAGCTGCTCCGAGATTTTATTTTACTAAAATAGCTCAGCTATTTGTCAGGAACGATTTAATTATTTTTTATATTTTTAGAGGTAAAAATCCTGGAACCTCGATTTAACCCTTCACATTTCAGAAATAATCGGCATGTATAGTCTTAGAATTTTGATGAATTTTTAGATTTGATGATATACCTATATATCTAACCATAAAATCTGGCGGTTCAGCAATTTTTATGTGTCTATGGTTTAACATAGGTCCCTTGGGGCAGTTTATTTTCCTCTAATTTTTGGTGAGGTAAATTTTATCTTTCTTATTTTAAATTATAACTTGAATGTACCATAGCCTCGATTTGAACTCGTTTGTTTGAATCTTTGTTTATTGAAGTAAATTTATTTTTCTAAATGCAAACGTGATGTTTGGATTCAATGTTCTGATGTTTAAGATTATGAATTGGTTTCAAGTTACTAGCTTTTTAAAGAAATTTGCTGTCGTCTATTAGAAAATGTAACTGGTTTTAATTTTAATTTAAGATTTTATAAATAAACATAATTTTGAGGATAAGTTCATTTTAATGGACATCCATATTTTTTTACATTTAGTCATTACGTATTTGTATTACAAATCAATTGTAGATACATTGGTTAGATGTGCTATTTCTTTTTTATTGTAAAAACAAATCTCGTTTTAGTCTAAGCTAAAACTAAGCATTATAATGAAAACGTCACTGACATCCAGGGAGTTCCCTGTAAGTAATGGACCATTCCCTGCAATGCGACTAAAATCCTTCTGGGTGTCATCAGACCAACGTATTATTCTTAGCCAGTAATCGTCATCCTGAGGTATATTTCGAGTAAAAAAATAATTTATCCAAACGGGTTCGGCACCCCTTATATTAGTTTGTTAACATAATATCACTTTTCTAAATAACTATAGCAACTATAAAAAAGAAACCTTTGTGGTCTGTTTATTGTATATTTGATAAAACTTTAACTCAGGGCACAAGTCTCAAAGAACAAAATTTGTTTCCGGAGCAATTTTCAGAAAACCACGCAAGTACTTCTTGCAAATCACTTTTCAAAACCAATAGAACCAATCTTTACATAAAATTTATATCTTAAATACAATAACCTTCTTTTCCTAGCAAACATTACAAATTCACTTCACAACCTACAATAAATTATAATTTAAGATAGACTTTCAACGCAAGAGTACATAAATATAAAACCATCTTTTTTCTAAATCATCTCTCTTATAGTGTAGTTTCACTTTTTAAAGCTCTTCCAAACTCAATTAAGTCAAAAGCAAGCTGCCCGGGAGGTTTTGAAAATATGGTTAGGAAAAATGTTTTTACAAAGCTAGGAATTTCTTTGTTGTCATGAGAAACCTAGTTATTCTATAGATAATTTTGTGTATTATACTATATAGATGGTTAATTGACAACTTTATTAATGTATTGTAAAATGTCTAAATATAGAAATCTGAATCAAAATATTTTGAAATTTAAATCATTAAAAAATGTTTTGGCTCTCCTAAAATATGATCAAATTTACTAGGAAACTGTTTATAAAATAAGTTAAAACTGAGCAGTTGGTGAAAGTGAAAGTTGGTGAAAGGGCGTAGGCTTGAACTGTTATTTAGAAAAAATACATTAGATATTTTTAAACCTCAGAGCTTTTGTGAAATTATTTTTTAGAAAATGATCAATTTTTAGAATTTTTCGAGCGATATCATCAAATGATAATGTCAAGAGAAAACTGTTTGAAACAGTAGTGTAATTATAAAATAATTGTAACTGATGTGTTAAATTATAGCGCTATTTAAAATCTAAATAGCACTGAAAATCGCTATTTATTTCAAAATTACTAGTGTTACAACGAATATAGTTAACGAGTCAAGCTAATGCATAGATTATAATAAAACTGAACTTAAACAAAAATGTTTTATTCTACAAATAAGTCAAACTCAAATTAATATATATGTATATATATAGAACAAATATATGTATATAGATGATAAATGACAAAAACTGATGCAGTTTAAACAAAACAAACTCCAAGCAAACTCCAGAGCGTGGAAATAAGTCGTAAAAAATATAGGAAAATATACTGGATAATGCTTGTAATTATTTGGAACTGAAACTGAAAAGGTGCATAGCCTTACTTTATTTTTGTTGATACTCGTACCACTTTTGGTATGAGTAAAACATTCAAATGTCATATACATAATTTTATATATTATTAATTTATTACAATTTTGAGCAAAAATAGCTTATTTAAAATACATTAACACAATTCACAGAAGAACTCAAAGAAGAAGTCTCGTTTGTAATGAATGTAAAAACACGGAGTTACAGAAAAGTAAATAAGGAAAAATGAAAAGGAACAGAATGGGCGTCGAGTGCCTAGATGTCTTGAGGCAAAACTGCAGCTATCTCTCTCGCGCTTTCACACAACAGTGTTAATATGGGAACCATCAATAGAGATATAAGATTGGAGTTGATATTCTACTATATTGACAAAACTCAAATAAACGGTATCAGTGAACTTACTTATACTTAATCTCTTTGCCTTGGATTCTTGGCCAGTCCACTGGTCCTCTCAGGATAGACTATGGGGTCCTATAAGGGAATAATCTGGGACCCCTTCTCTTTTTTATATCTATAAATAACTTAGGAAAAGTTGTTTTGGAGAACATGCAAGTCTTTCCTTATGCTGATGACTCAGCTCTGTTGTTCGAGGGCGGTAGGTGGGAGGAGACGTGCCGTTTAGCGGAGCGCGGCTTGTCCGACGTCAAACGGTGGTTTGATCAAAAACACATACCTATCTCTGAGCCGACCGTGATACAGTAAACCTGTATCCAACATGCGTGTGGGGGTGATAATACGAATGGGCGTAGTACGCGTGCGTGTATTGAGGGTGAGACTGAGTGTAAGTACCTTGGGGTTATATTTGACAACCGATTAAAATGGACCAGTCATATTACATTCTTAAATTAACAAACTTCGTGAATGCATCTTCATTTTTTGGGATTATTATCAAGATTCTTACTCTAGACCTGATTAAAGTGGTATAATATACTTATGTGCAGTATGTTTTACAATACGGAATTTAGGCCTGGAAGAGTTGCTTCTTAAGTGTTCTCAATTCTCTAGAATTAACTCATAGATCCATAATAAAAGCATCTCTGAACAAAAATTGACGATACCTTTCAAGTCTTCAGTTTGATGAATTTAAAGTTTTTACCACTCGGCAATCATACATGAAATCTCTAATTTATTTTATTCATAGCAATCAGATATCACTTTTTCAAACTATTTCCCACACATATTTAACAAGATCTACAGTAAATTCCGGCATTATTATTCCCAGACTTAATAAAACTATAAACTCCACATCGCCATTTATGTGGCTAATCTGGTTTATCCACTCTTTCCATTCTGTATTAAGTTTCCTGTACACTGCAGTAACATTAATTACGAAAAAATGGCAAGTGGATTTGTAGATCAGGAACAATTAAAAGTGTATTCTACCTCTCCATACATAAGTAAAAACTACTAAAGTAAAAACTTTCAAATTCATTTGGGTACCCACAATAAAACATTTTACGTTGTTACCACCTCTGTATTTCCTGCTGGAGATGACCCATAGGGAGTCAGTAGGAGATCTTAAGGAGAAGCATAGGTTGATATGTACATAAAATTAAAATTAAAGGTCTTAAATATGAATTTGGTCGGGGTATTGGAGTTGATAGAAGCGTTTGGTGGCACCCAATTGAATTTAAAAAGTTTTAATATAATAGTCTGAATGACTAAACGTATTTAACACGAGTCATCATCACTTTATGTTCTACATATTTATTTAAACTTGTGAGTACCAAAAACATTTCAAAATCAAGCCATCTTTGAATGGATGCCATTTGTGACTCGGATATCCTGTTGAACTTGGGTTTGTGGCATTGTACTTTGCTAAAAACACATTTAATTTGATGTACATAGCAACCTACGCTTCTATATCAGATTTCGTACTGACCTCTCGTGGGCCGTCCCGATCTAAGGTTGATAGTCGGCAATAAAATAAAAAAATATGAATTTAGGCCTCAATTCATTGTGTACAGCTATATTGTTGTAGAATAATCACTAGAAAAAATATTAAGCCGTTTCGGAACTTTTCACAACCTATTTATGTAATAAACTTAGATTCAATAGATGCCATTAGTTAGTTAGTTACTAAAATGGAGGTTGCCATTAAGTAGGTATTTTAAGCCAAGTATGAATGAGAAATGAGTGTAAGATGATTGTGGCTCGATCTTGTAGTCTTGTTACTGAGGAATGCTGACATGTTCCTTAGACAGAACTGTTGGTTAATAGCCCAACAGTCAATGGCGCATCTAAAGGACCTACAGTTTAACGTGGAGACCGAACCTCTGCCTCTGAATTACAAACTGGTCTAATCATGAGGATGGCATTTGCCGGACTTAGTATTCAATAGTGCAGAAGTTAGACGAAAAATGCTACGAGTTCTAAAAAAGCATTGACCAGCACAGCAAATGTGTAATAGGTTGTATACATGTGTTAAGATTAGGGTTTTCTTCACTGATGATGGAGCAATAAATGATTCCTATACATATATGTTGTGTAATACTTAAAATAAACAGTATAACTAAAATAGTTGGAAGAGGAATATCTCAGAATAAGTAAAATTCATAATGGAGTTTCTTATTAATAATCATTTAATATACTTTATTGGCTTTTTCCCACGTGTCTGTGTTGTAACTACACTACGTTTCTGGAAGTGGAGAAAATCCCCCTGTTTTCAAACGATTACCTAATAAGCTACGTTAAAAATTAAAAAAATCTATATCCAAAAAACGTTGTGTGGTTAAAAACACAGACTCATTAGAAAAGTCTAATAAAATATATTGAATAACAGAATAATTGTAAGGTGAGTTGTAGATGGCGGTTAGTTATATTTTCCCTCTAACATAAAGTGCGTCCATGAATCAAGTAAGTTTAGAGGAGCTGACGCAGTACGAGGAGAACAGTTCTGAAGAAATGAAATGCAGCTATGGGATCCAAACCAGGGTCACCGCTGGCTGACTCGTGACTCGCGTTTGGAGTCCGTCACGCTACCAACGGAGCCACTAAGTACGCAGGTCTGCTACAACGGGGGTATTTATAACGCACAGATCCTTCACAGTTCTAAATCAATAATCAGTGTATTGTTTAGGATTCCCTAGTCTCGTTGGGATTTTGCTCCTCAAATGTGCATACGTTATAAGCTGGCTCGATTCAATTTCAGTTCCAACCACAATATTCCATCACTTGCACCAATAATCTGTTTGCTTATTGCTAACACATGACACGTTCACCCATTAACACACTCATTTAAAATCGTTTTAAACGGTAAAAAGTTTACTTTTCCAACAAAATGTCTTCCTACAGTAGCCTTCCAACTAGAAATATGAAAATATGTAGATTTATGATTTTATATTCTTCATGATTTTTATCATAATATTACAAATATTAAAAAAATGGATTAATTTGATTACTATGTTTTTGTTTGTTTTAGATGTTTCTGATGGTGCTATTACAAATTTATTTTATTAATGAATTATGTAAAATAACCCACATAACCTCTATTTTGGGTACAACACCCTCAAAACTTCACTTTGGATAGAACTACATTTAATAATTATAGAATGTTACATATCTGCCAAATTTTGTTCTCGATCGGACAATTTTTTTAGTTGTCATGTTATAGACACAAAATACGTTTTTAATATTATTGCCATTGGGCTTTAGCAACCTCAAAACAAAACAAAAATTATAGTCCCTAACTTAAGTCTGGCCATGCCGCTTAAGATAATAGCTTCTTCCCTATGGGAAATTGGCTGAACCAAGGCAAAATGATGTTGAAAACAGTAAAATATATTTGAAGTATGTAGTGATCGAGCTATTTTTGAGTCCACTCCACAGTTATGTGAGGTAAATAAAATATTTAATTTTGAATTTAAAGATTATAATGAAGATTTTCAAAGTACTAACTTACACAAATTAAATTATGTACTCGCTCAATTAAAGTATATTTTGTGAAACAAACTTGGAGATTTCCTTTCTGGTAGAAACATGGTCTGAAAACTTAAAGATAAGCCCAAATCTGATAGCCAAGCCCGCGCGTTATGTCTAATGAGTCAACCACTCAACACTCAGTTTCTAATTTACACTAAACTCATTTTAATTAATTATGAACTGTTATTACACTTAACGTACGATGTATCCTAGTTTTTCATCTCAAATATTCACAAATTCACTGAGTACGCAGGTCTGCTACAACGGGGGTATTTACGAGTATAACCCACAGATCCTTCACAGCTGTACAGTAGTAATCAATGCATCCCATAGGATTCCCTGGTCTCGTTGGGATTTTGCTCCTCAAATGTGCATACGTTATAAACGAGCTTGATTCAATCTCAGTTCCAACGGCAATATTCAGCCATCCCTTGCACCAATAATCTGTTTGCTTATTCCCAACACATGGTGCGTTCCCATTTGCCCAATAATACACTCGGATAGTCATTAAAATAGTACTTGTTCAATGGTTATTTCTATGGTACACATGGAAAAAATTAAAATGAAACGGTAACTGTAGACTGATATGTACGTACTTTCTCCCTTCGGTGAATTAAAAAAAAACAAAATCCCTAATAAAACTATCATATTCTTTAACGTTTATTTCAATGCCATTTTAAAATTTATTATTACAAACATTATTATTTAATCTATGATATTAACAAGAGAAAACCACTTTAAGTATTTAGTATTTTTTAGTTTTCTGAAGGAAATATCCCTCCATTGGAGGTTTGCCTTTTTGAGTGGATTTTGTTAAGTTATGTGACCCTACACTATGTATCAAGTTTCATGGAAAAGGTAGGGAAATAAGGAAGATACTTATTTTTAATATTCTCCATAAGAATAACATTGGCCGCTCTCAGACAAAGTACTGCGTTTACCACGGACAGAAAATTCAATATTTCTCTGGAACTGTTAGTCATAGACTAATGATTCAAAATACTACTTTGTTCAGATTTAAGCTGATTTTATAGTAAAAGTCATATTATTTTATAAAACTCGTTTTTCCACAAATTTAAAATATATTTTGTTAGATTTAAAAGTACATAATTTTTAACCATTAGTTCTACAGACATACAGGTGGTTACGTATTATTTGGGACATTGAAGCGGATATTGAGGAATTTGTGTTTTTCAAATGTTTAATGGTTTTTAGGGGTAAATTACCCTTAAAATAAAAAGTTCGAAAAAATTTAAACAATACTAGTAGACTTAGATATTTGGCCCAAATGCACCTATGAACCAAATTTCATAAACATCGGATTATCAGTATGGTCTTAGGGATTTTACTCACACAGATATATACCACACATAATAGACATGATTCCGAAACACCTGAGGGAGGCTCAAAACGGATTTATCCACTTTCAATTCAAATTATAAAATTTAAATAAATGATACTTTCTGCATATGCATAAGGAGAGAAGAATAATTTCTTTATTCAGAAAATTTACACTGAAAATGAAACTAAATATTTCAAATGATGGCTAAAACTCCAAAATCATTTTTGGAATATATTTTATTTAATATTGAATAATATTGTATATAATCCAGGTTTTTTATAATTGTTTGTATGATATTTATTTACCTTTTTCTTGCCTGTAGTATTTTGCCATGGAGTTTGTCATTTTCAATGTTTGAAAATTAGTCAACAATGCTAATTCATTCAAAACTACCAACCAATATGTAAACATATATCTAAACAACTGTGCACATATGAAACTATAAATAGTGTGAAACTTTAAACCTTAAACTTTAAATATAAAAACTATAAATACTTATATATTTAGAGTGTTTATTGTCATAGTTGACCAACTTTATTCACCTTTATTCCGTACTCCGTGGCGAAATGTGCATTGGGTTCCTAAAGCACTTTGAAATATAGGGGGAAGAGAAAGGTAAATGAATGTTATATTTTATTTTGTTCAAACATTCAATATTAGGTGGTAATACTTTATAATTTGCTACTATAATTGATAATTTTAAATCATGTCAAAATGTTTGTTGCAAGTATGTTCCTTCATTTATAAATCTTCAGATTAATGCCCAAACATTTTTCAAATTTAGTCTCAAGACATATTCGATTTAGAAACAATGGTTTAATCCTAAATTTATTCTGTCTACTACTACGGAAGTATTTTTTACTAGTACACATCAATGCTGTAGTGCCTTTTTAAGATAATATATTAATAATTAATTCTTAAATACTTAACGAATTATAAATAAATAAAGTCTTTGTTTCAAAATGTTCATACACAATTCACTTTTTTAACAAGTTGGTATAAGATATTGATAGATAATATACTATTTGATATCTCATACATATGTAGCATCTTACAGCTATTAACTAATTGTACAAATGGGATAGCCATCTCTTAAGCAACTGCTGTGTAGAGGTGGCATCACGGGATAAATGTGCAATGTGCTGGTGACTCCTATTGATTTATATGATTATAATACTGGTACAAATTATGTAACAAATCAATATAAGTTCCGAAGTTTGATGTCTATGTACAAATCAACATTACACATTAACATTATGTTCAATTACGTACATGCGTACGTAATTGAACATTTTTATAACGCTTATCATAAGCCCGTTTATCATAAGGAATTCAAGAAAAATATACCATACATACAAACTATCAATATATTACATAAAATCAGCAAACTATCAACACTAAAAATCTACTTGATATAAAAAATACACTATATAATATAAATAATAAATTCACGAGTTAAAATCATTTGAATTGTAAAGGAATTTTAATTTAATTAAAAACAAGTAAAAATAATAAAATAAGCAGTGAAGGTGCAGAAAAAAATTAAAATGTACTCTCTACCAACCAATAACAGTGTTATGTCCTCCTTGTCAACAATCTCTCTCTGAGATTAAGAAAATGACACCATTTTGGGTGTCAAAGGAGACACCGAAATAGGTAAAGAATAGAATCACACATAATGAAAGAACTATAAACAATCTACTTTTTGTGTCTTAAAATTAATATGATAAAATGAATATTTATAAACTGTATATAAGCGTTATAAATTTATTTGTAGGTTAAAAATTCGTATGGTAGCAATAAATCACAAATTATCTCGAAAAACAATTATGAAGTAATACCAGTTCGCTATCTTAAAGTTTGTGGCTTTCCCTGGCTTTGACCACCCTCCCTGATTCGAGAACTTTTGTACTTTGTGAACCTGTTAGTGGCCAAGTTTCTGTCTGATCCAGCATGATTCGTGTTAAAGAAACGCGTCAGCTGATAACTTGCTTCCATACAAAATCATGTATTTCCTCAATTTAGTATGAAAATTCATTTCAAATGGATGGGGAAATTCACTCAGGAAAAGTGAAAGGTAAATACTTTTTGTCCCTGAACCTTTTTTACGTAGGAGGGATGCTAAAACACGAACCCATACGGGAACAGCTAGAGACTCTCACCCACTAAACCCTATTATGACTGTAACCCTTTTCGGATGACTTCATGTCTAGATCGCGTGTCTTACGACCTAATGGAAACCGAATCTAACTTCAGGAAACTCCAGATTTCACCGATGCATCCCTCTTCTCTCTTGGTATGGAGAACCAGATGGACGTGGGAGACAACGCTCCTTTCATCCTCGCCTCAAAGTGTCTACAAAGTATCTACAGTTACAAATCCCACTGCAGAGTCAAGTTTTCACCAGACTCAAAGAGGGTGTGAAGAGAATCACCATCCCTCTCCAGGTAGAAAAAACACCAGAGTGACTCTAACTTTCCCAACCGATGGCATGACCTGTCACGAGCTAGCATAGGTAAAAGTCACTTTCCCACCTGAACTGTTGCGAATACATATAGAGAAAATGCCACTTCACACCGCACGTATTAAGACGTCGTTGGCATCTTCCGAAGACGCTAACAATAATATCTAATGGGCCACTTCACACACGCATCTCACTACGTCAGATACGTCGCTGCTAATACGTGAGCGTCGTTTTAATCGCTACCTCGGCCAAACTACGCGTCGCCACGTCGCTGGCGTAACCAAAACCCGCACATACACATCGCGCATTGCACCCTGAGCCTTGGTAACAGGGTGTGCTACTTTTTTGGCTGTTATATAATCGTATATATTTTTTACGTTTCGCACGATGTATAGCTGAAACTGAGAACGAGTTCTACGCCGTACAATAAATAAATATAAATGCTACACCAAGTAATTTTTATGTGGCGTTTAGTAACTTATCATTATTGTTTCAAAATAGTCATATATTGGTTATTATTATTGTAGTTAACTTTATGTACTAATTTAGCAAGATCTCTGGGTTTCATTACAATAGTTAAAAGGTAGAGAAACACAGGAAATCCAAAACCGATCATCCAAAACAGTATTTTCATAAGCAAATTAAATATTAAATATACATAATTAAATATAAAACCACAAAAATAATTTGTTAATAATTAAGAAGGTCAGAGCATAGTGACAAGAACTTTATAATTATGAAAACAAACTGCATGATGTACTATCTTATATTAGTTACGAAATTTTCAGACTTGCCCTTTTCAATTCCACCGCCGTTCATGTTTACATGTTAAACATGCCATCCAGACTCTAGACAACTTTCAAACAGAACGTCAGAACCAACTGTCAGTGTTCGAGGTTGTCCATTAGAAGTGGCAAACATTCAGTCAGTTGGAACATTATTATCTTGTTATTTAATACGACTCAGTCGCTGTTATCAAAATAGAGAGTATATTTTATGTAACTTGGGTCAAGTTTTCCAATGGTTGAGAACTATGTTTTTATGCTTAAAAATCATAGTTATGTATTTATCATGGCAGCTAACCTCTTTTCCCATGTTTATTATATATAGAATAGGTAAACTCCTTTATTTATGGACATATGTTGATGAAACGTGGTATAAACAACCAAAATAAAAATTGTTTATGCTCTCACAGCAGCTAACCTGCATTCTCTTCTCCCATGTTAATCTTATAGAAAATAGGAAAACTACTTTATTTATGGACAAATGTTGATGACAGTTGGTATATATTGTCAAAATAAAAACTGTTTATGCTAGGAATGCCTACTTTCAGTGTTTGTCACAGCGGCAAACCTGCACACTCTTTCCCATATTACTCTCACGAAGAATAAGCAAATAACTAACTCATATATTTTACGACAGATAATGATAAAACTTGACATATAATATTATTATTATATTATTGATTTGGAAATTCACTGAGTACGCAGGTCTGCTGCAACGGGGGGTATTTAGCTTTATGGAAGTATGAATTCTCATAAAGCACCCCTCTTCTAGATTTTTCAGAAGATTTGTACTCGTGTTTAAGTACTACAGAGTATACAGAGTGGGATTTGGGAATAGAAAGTGCAAATTTAACTGAGCCTTTCCTCTGACTTCGGTGGTGTGAGCACACGTAGGAGGAATAATCATTTTGACGAAAGACGCTAGTGGAAAGCTCTATAAAATTACAGTTTTGAGTAATACATCATATTGAAAGAATACCGATTAATTTTTGTTTACCGAGGCTGTATTTAGAGTAATCGAGTCAAGAAGTGATATCACAAAAACACTTTTTGGGAAAGCTGTACAAACCCAAATGTACATCCCGGGATTTAAACCCATGACCTCTTGCAACGAAGTCAAATACGCTAACCACTAGGCTAGCAAGACACCCAAAACATTTGATTTTGTGTTGCGGTACAAAATCGAAAAGAGAGTTTCAGCGGGAAAGTTAATAGGTATAAAGATATATTCAAATACAGCATAACGTACGTATTTAACCGGATAGTTATACGTCAACTGACGATGATTTAGAGAGAAGGAAGAGACGCTACCGCAATGTTTCGCAGAGGGTTACCTCAAATTCATCTTCCCACATATCACCACAATTTGGACCAACGGGGTACGTCCTACGTCGACCTAATCATATAAGATAAACTTTGTTCCTAAAGTAAAATTATTGAAATTATGACTCCAGTTATTTTTTGCTTTTGACTTTAATTTACCAATTCGGCTTCATAAAGTGACGAGCAATGGTTTGTTTTATTAGTAAAAAAATCCTAGAAGTGATTATTTAACTATGGGATTAAAATTTTCTTCATAGACTCACCCTTAACTAAAGCATCTCAAGTGGTCTCAGACGTGTAATGATTTTTTAATCACTTAGAAACCAACGATTTTTTAGACCTTTCTCCTCTGAATTGTGGAAAATAAATGAGATTTTTATTCGTTGTTATTACTATTATTTTTTATATGTCACTGTATTTCTCGTACGTTTGACTACAGGAATAAAATATTACTTCATTTCAGATACTAGTATGAGTAAGAGTGAGGTTTAGTAAGTATATCTTAAAAATATTTCCCTTGATTACGGTGAAATATGAATTCTAAAGATGAGTTTAGCAATAAATGAAAACTAAATGAAATAAATCGATGAAATAGTAGTGGCATTATTATAATTTATAGAAACATTTCACTAGAATTTAATTTCAATAAATGTTAAACTGTGTTTTCAAAAAAATTTAAAGAAACAAGACGAACTAATGTGAATTTTGATGCAAAGACGTTAGAAGCAATCAACAATGCAAGCAATTTATCGCTGAAGTTTGAATATGTGAATAGAAAAGGAAGTGGAAATGAATATTCATAGGTCTGTGTTACGTTAAGCTACGTCACTGCAATGGCGGACGGCATGACTGTTGCTTTCCAATGGAAGAAAACCAGCGAATTGTCAAACAAAATTCTAATCACTAATACTGATTTGGATGAAGGATGTTGGACACAATCATCAGTGCGATCGGTTTATCATTATATTTTAAATATATGCATAGAGAATGAAGTGTAAATGAATATTCATAGGTCTGTGTTACGTTAAGCTACGTCACTGCAATGGCGGACGGCATGACTGTTGCTTTCCAATGGAAGAAAACCAGCGAATTGTCAAACAAAATTCTAATCACTTATACTGATTTGGATGAAGGATGTTGGACACAATCATCAGTGCGATCGGTTTATCATTATATTTTAAATATATGCATAGAGAATGAAGTGCAAATGAATATTCATAGTTTAGTCTTGTGCCAAGCTACATCACTGCAATGACAGCCACCATGGTTGTTATCGTCCACTAAAACCAAACACTGTGAAGTGTTAAATATGATCATTTGTAACAGCGAATTCATCTGCTATAAAAATCAAGAAATAAACAATAAACATAAATCATAAAATGGAACAAAAGTAACAGTTTATTTTAGTGCCTTAGGGAACATATGACAATCAGTTATGATACGTTATAAGACTAGTGTCTAGTTTTGTTTATGTAAATAGAATTTGCAATGATAAATTTTATGATATGAAGTATTAAGCATAACTGGAATTTTTTAGTTTGAAGAAAACAACTTTATACAATTTGGACATTCTCAGCTTCAGCTTCTCATCTATTACGGGAAACTTGAAATAAATAACTTAAACTATTTTTTCACATAATACCTGGAAGCTAAAAGTACTCGTATCTGGAAAATAGCATGGTAACTACTACATCGTGTGTTAAATTAGCTCCAAATAGGCCTACATCAAATAAGTTGTAAAAACTAATTAAAAACGAGTTTAATTTTGTACATCGATTAACAAAATAATGAGTTATGGACATTGGAGATAATGGACATAATTGAGATGGACATATCACCCTCACTTCACTCTCCACATTTCCATCTCTCATCGCGCTAAATTAGGAAAACTAAACCTCATAAATATAGTAGTAGTTTCTATTTTGAAAATATATTACATACATTTAGAAAACCATTTTTATCCTGCAGTATCTGATTTCAGCAGAAATATTCCAACAGATGCAGTTAAAAATAAATCTGAGATAGATTTATAAATTGGTTCAACTGCTCAAAGCACATATATCCCACATAAAAGATTTCTTGATGCCAAATATCATAGAAAGGAACATCGACGTGGTCTCGTGGTCAGTTGAAAGACAGAAATATCAGCACAAAACCCACTTTTTTATTCATGGAGTCACAGAAAGGATACTTGCACTCTCAGACCGAATTTTTTCCCCATATATACTAATTTAGGTTAAAATTCACTACTAAGCAGTATGTGCATATTATATAATTCCATTCCGGCAAATATTATTTTTGTAAATTTATATATATTTTTTATATTTAAAGTGAGAATAGTTTTAAAGAATATTCAGTTCAGCAATTGTAAGATAATTGAATACATTATACACTTAAACCTGTTTAAAGTTAAATGCGCATATATATTGTTACACATACCATTATTCAATGTTTTGGTAATTTTATGAGTACAGGTGCTGTTGTTATGTAGTGATGTTAACTCGTTCATGTTATTATCGTTATGTTACTATTTATTCAATAAGTAAATTCATTAACAGTTTACGCATTTGCATGAACAGAACGGAGTGGCCTGGATCAAGTACTTTTGTTGGGCAAGTAAACAGGAGTAAGTAATTTCCAAGTATGTATTCTTATTATTTATATTACAAAGTATTTTGGTCTGGCTGCCTTGAAGAATTATTTTCAAACTAAAAAGTAAATAAATATATTTTTCTTCCTTTCATTATACTTTGTCATTTAAAAACAATGGGGACTCGTCTAGCTAAAAAAAGTTAAACAGTAAAGAATTTTCAATTTTAGAAAAATATAATGTTTAATATTTTGAGAAAACTAAGAAAATTTTGATACCAGAATTCTTAATTTATCTTTTTTGGCAGAGCTATAAACAAAAGCGTTTAGAGTACATACTTTTTCACTATCGGTTTAGTATTTAGAACAGCGTTTGAAGTGCTATAGAACTATTTCTATAGTTCTTTTATTTGAGGGGGGAGGAAGCAATGCTAACACACACCGGAGAATTTAAAGTGCTGCAGGGGAATTTCAACTAGCCTATCTGTAAAGGTATATTATCAGTCCTATGTCTTGGTTCTATGCAATTTTATTAAATATTTGACCACTGGTTTCCTGTAATCTGTGTTTTTGTTTCCCATTTACGTAGTATCCCCTAGGCCAGTTGAGATATCATCATTATATTTTCACAAGATGCTCTTCAAATAGTGCCCTGTAGCCTGAAGTAGAAATATAGCAATAGATGTGGCATACGCGGATAAAAATTAATTTTAAAACGAAACAAGATCAATTATTTTTTTATTATATTTAAAACTGAGCCAATAAACAGAATTTAATTTTATGATTATAAATACAGTATAGGTCATAATCGTAAACATAAGGAAAAGACCAAATGTATTGTTTAAAACCAAATAAGAACAACAAAAAATGTCTAAAACTTTTACCCTGTTATTTTAAGGGTTCTAATACTTATTTTCATATAACTCATAAGCCCATAAACTTTATAATCATTTTATGTCCAAACACTTGCTTAAAACCCTCTGAAAATTGTCATACCTTAGGTTAAAAATTGTATACACAGATATATTTTTGTAAAACTTTATGTTTTGTGTTATTAACAATAACTTGATACACATTTTCTATAATATAGGTTTGCTTAGCACGACACCGGGATTATCCGCACAAGGTGTCGAGAATTGTCCTGGGCTCAATCGCCCGCTTCGTTCAGCTTAATTACATTTCCAGCTCAGGAACTCTTTAAAAATCATGCAGCAGATTTCGTCATTCTTTGTTATTTTGACCTCAAACCGTCATTGAATTTTAGGATTTAACTGGGTTAATTAATACGATAAAAACAATCCTTCACACTTCTCTGATTTTTCATATTTGTGATTATATTTAGACAGTAAATCAAATTAAATGAAATATTGGACGAATTTTTGTCATAAGTACCTTTAAGTTTATAGTTAAATTTGTGACGTAAGTAATTTGAGTTGCCGCTTAGAAATTTTTTTTGAGCCACTTGCCCATATCTTTAAAAAGTTGACAAATACAAGACAAAACCAAATAAGAACTATAACAGCGGATCAACTAAAACCGATTAAAATACGAATCTTTCGAACAAGTTACTGCCCTTGAAGGTCGATGAAAAGGATTGGCATAGTTGTCACTTACAGAAAAGTAATAAATGTTATATTTGTACCCAAAAATAAGGTAACCTATGAACCAAATGAAAACAGTACATGACAAAAATATTCATGGTACAAGAAGCTCACAATGGTGAAAAAATGAACATTTTAAGTATTTTTTTATATATACATACGATACATTGAATGTACCATAGAATGATATTGAAAATATTATAATTCGTCATCTTATTAACAATGTGGTTTTCCTATTTTTATATCCAACTAATAGTTTATGTCATGAACGGTAATAAGAGTTACACGTATTTCTAAATATTATCAACACATATATGATTACTGTGAGTTCCCAACTTAACTGCAACGCCTTAAACTACTGTTATCACAGATAATGTAGTAGTTTGGCAAACCATCCATCCAAAACATATTTTAACACATAGACCCAACATTTAAAATTTATTTAGCAATTATTTTTTAAACAAGAACATCTGATAAGGTATTCAAACGAAAATAGAATATAAGTGTATTATATATGTGCAACGGGGTTACATTATGTAGTATGTTTGCATCATTATTGCATGCAGTAATAATAATAATAATGATTATTATTATTATTATTATTATGCACTGTAATATATGATTTTAGAAAGTAGGGACAGATTTTTCACGAGAGAAAAGTTGAAGTAGCGTATATTGCTTGAGTACATTACTCTCCTTCCTTCAGTATTTTAAGTTGGGGAGCTTTTTGTGGCAGGTGGTAACTCTTTATGAATACACCCGCCCCTGCAAGAGTGATCTGGAAACGTGCAAGCGTTGGTCAGAAAAACATGAGTGTAATGCGTAGCATACAGGTTTTTAAATTATTAAATACTTTCATTATTAATCTATTTTATATTTTCTTTAGTGACTTCAGAGTGATAAATTATTCTATTTTTTATTATTCAATTTTTACTGAGACAGAAAAAGTGTATAGCCTTATTCGTTTGGTATTTTTGTTCTAAATCCTATATTATTGCAGAAAAAAACATATATCTGATCTCATTTCCTAGGGTTCATAACATCTTCCAACTCCGTAAACAGTATTTACTTGATAAATTACTTAAAAAGCAATCAGTATCCTCAGAAAACCAGAGAACCAGAGTCTGAACCAATGTTAAATTATTCATTTTTGGAAACACATTGTTGCTGAGCAACATAACATAGAGACTTAACTCTTATCCAATACTATAATACGAGCAAGGTTTGTATATATATATTTGCACACGGATCTCGAAAACGGCACTAAGGATTTTCTTTAAATTTTGGAAATAACTAATTTCGGCGTAAATAATAAGTTCTAGATAGGTCTAATGTCCAGGAAAATTCGTGTTTTCTTGTAATATTAAGTTTCAAATCTAAAAATTTAACATTACGCTTATGGAGAATCAAATGTAAACATTACAAATCGAAGCAGCTGTTTATAACCGTTTGACAGTTGTTGATTGAAGATGGTGGCAAATAATATTTGAATAGAGGTTTTGCATTAATATTTATTTTATGTATTACTTATTTATTATACTTACTTATTATGTATAATTTATTATCAAATTACTAAACAATTTATAAAAACTAAAGGGTAAAACAACTGTGCGAAATAAAAGCAGGGAAAATTATTTCCAAAATCTTTTGTGTTTTGAAAGAAAACGTATTCATTCTATTGCTTGAAGCCACTGTAACAAACCAATTAACTGGTGTAAATTATATTTATCTTTTGCTTTTCAATCCTCATTCCTTTTCCAGCAAAATCAGTTGATCACAGGATAATAATAACAAACTGTATGGACATTTAAATTCAGTATAAGATTAGCTAAAACAATTGAGGTTGGCCAAAAGCTCTTAAACGACAACGCGAACTCGGCCGACCCCGTAGCTCAGTTAGTAGCGGTCAGATCTCACGTACGCAAGGTCGCGTGATCGATCCTCACCCGAGGGCAATATTTTTGTCCACTATTTATGCCATTTTAATTAAGGGGTATGAAAACGGTTTTATTTAAACCACATAAATGTTTTCATTGAGCAGTTAATTTGTTTTAATTTTGCTAATTAACTTCTAAAAACATGTCATATTCTATCCGAGCAAAGCTCGGTCACCAGGTACTTTTAAATTTATGGGCACAATAATTAAAACAAAATAAACAGAGAGTTTAAGAAAATAATATTTTTAAATGAGATTTAATTTTTATGTAACAACCCATTTTGTTCCAACATATAGAACAACATTTAGAACAACTATTTCATAACTTATTTCAAAATTAGTAATACAACAACTCTCTGTTCATATTATATAAAATATTGAAAAAAGTTCAACTAATTATGTGGTTAGCTCTTATAGTTTTCAGCAACGTTTTTCAAGAATCCCATAAATCGTCGTGTTTATTCCGCAAAATTGAACATTGTTTTTCAGAAATGATATTTTTTTTGGAAAAGCATAATTTTTGTGTTGGAATATATAAATTAATTAAAACAAAGAAACTAAAAAAATCCCCTCAATAGGTTTCCATGAAACTTAAATTCAAAGCTCTGCAGATATGTTGATAACTTTTTTATACCAGAAAAGCTTCATTTTGGTGTTGAAATAAGCATAACATAATAAAGGATTAAAAAATTTATTTCTAACCCTAGGGGAGTGCTCAGTTCTCTTAAAAATTGAAATATATTTGAATTGTCAATCACATAACATAATTTCAGTAATAAATTTATAACTTTATACTAGTAGTTTTTGTGCATAATTTAGCCATTTAAATATAGGTATATATTAACCCATGGATAAGCGTCGAGGGTGAGAGCCATGCTCACTTTTCATTTTTAGTTAGCTTATGTAACCTTTCAGTCTGTCTCGCACCTTTGTTTCGTGACAAGTTACAGTGCAGTAAGCCCAACTTGCACAACTAAAAAGGCATTTTATTCAGTAATAAATTATTTTTTTGGTATATTTATTATTTTATTGTTGTCATAATACAATGAGTATTAGCTAATTTTTTTAATAGCGTTTTTTGTTTGAGATAATTAATTGAAAAAATTTAAATTAATTTATAGTTTATAGACTTATAGTTCAAAGTCTGTATTTTGAGAGTTTTTTTAAATCAGGTATTTTTGGTTTTGTATATAATAAAGATTACAAAAATAGTACAACAAAAGTGGTATGGTATAATTTTTTTGTAATTCGTTAAATATAAATCGTTATCAATGTATTTTTAAAAAAGTGAGTGTGGCGCTCACCCCTCGACGGCGGGTTAAGTAATGATAGTGTTTTATAATTTTCAATCATTAACTTCTACGTAATCCTAATTATGTGTAGTGCCTGTGGCTTATGTCGTGTGGACGTACTTGTGTTTTTGTGCTCTTGTGTTCTGGACTTGACTTTTGTTCCGTGGTATTCTTTCTAGGTTTTTTAACTGATTTAATTATTTTTGTTTTCAACGTTAAACCCCCTTAGACCGGATGATGTATTCATCTTTGTTCTTCAATCACGATTGCAATGTCTGCAATAACAATCTAAAAAACATAAACCCACCATTATTAACAATGAATATGAAACATATAATTACGTTTAGTTGATCCTAATCCCACTGAAAAGTTGCCAATCGTTCATAACAACGCTATTTGTCAATGTATTCTGTTTGACGCGCATATTCAATGCTATAGATAGAGAATGACAGAGCTTTTAAATATAGGCCAATTATCCTAAACGTGGCATCACGTTTTTTATTTATCTTGTCTAAATACTCGTAATTTGCTGGTTTATCGTATTAAAGATAAATACTTCAAGAAGGATTAAAATTTACAAGTTAAAGAGTTATTGATATACGTAATAACTCTTGTCTTTCTTGTCTCAATGACAATGTAATAAAGGGATTTTGATTTGATTTGAGTATAAAAAGTAAATATCTAGTTTTTGATAATTTACTCACATTGTTACTCAAATTATTGACAAATCAAATGCATTTAGTGTGGTATGTTAAAATTGTAAACAGTGGTTTGTAAAAAGGGCACTGATTTGGTTATTTTACATCAGTTGGTCTTACATACGGTTAGATTTGCATTAAAAAGATGTAAATTTTACGATACTATGGTTTTACATAATCTTAGATATTTTCCAGATATGTTAATTTGATTATTATAAATACCCGCCATTTTTTAATAAGATCAACTAAAAATATAATATTGTATTGATGTACAGTATTTTATTTTTAGTTGATCTTGTATAGTTGTATTTGTTGGATTTGTGTAGTTAGATTTGTATAGTCTTTACAGGTCTATGTATGAAAGAGATTACGATCTATAACGCAATAAAAAGTAATAAATCTACAAAACCAGGAACAGGTACTTCAGAAACATCCTGTATGTGTATATGGCTAGGTGAACAGATTACCAACAAAACAGATTATTGGTGTTGATTAAGTGCAAGGGGATTATTTCGTTTGCTGTCCAACATTTGAAGTATTACGAAGGATTTATTCAGTTAATTAAAACTCTAGAGTTGGAACTTATAAACTCTAAATTCGATTATTTCTGACTATTAGATTATTCGATTATTCTGATAATTCAATAAGTAGTAATCCGATCCATCGTAAAATAATCATATATTTAATTAATTTACCTAAACATTTTATTCTTAGTTTCACAAATTGAATAAATAAATATCGCTTGACGTGATATTCAACGTTTAGTTGGATCAATCTAACATTTCGATTCAAAGTCATTCAACGATAAACTTGTAACCTCTCCTGAATTTGCAGTAAATGCATTAAAATTCAGTCATGTTATTTAAAAAAATAATTATCTTGATCCCGCCGGTTGAATTGGGTATATTTAAAATAGTGGTACTGCAACAATCTAAAAATAGCACAATGTTCTCTTTATTACCCACAGAAAGTGTAAGAAAGTTGATCTTCCTTGAACTTCCATCGTGCATATATTTTTTCATACAATACATTGAACAATTTATATTTTATGGAGAAAAAACCTTTATGATTTAAAAACTGTAAAACAATTTCAAATTTAAATGTTTTGATCTCTTTCAACGATTTGGAACATTGTTATAAAATTAAAACGAATAATGAATAAATAAAATATCTTTATTTTAAAGCCTTCCTCAGTTACAAAACTGGTTTTCAGGACAACTCAAATCAACACATAACAGAAATACAATAAATAATGCAAATAGTCAGGCTGTGTTTTTCGGCTCAAGAAGGAGTCAAGCCGAAAAAGTGACAAAGAAACCAAGGTGATTGTGAACTTCATCAAACTGAAAGGACGAAAGACGATCACTGGACTAAAGAAATCCTGTTTAAGAGCCTAGCACAAGCCAAGCAACCACAAACATTGAATTAGAATAATAGTAAACATTTCATTTAAAAATGAGAAAATAAAACTTGTATAAAAATAATGTATTATATATCATCTATAATATTCATATAGCAATTAAATTTTGAGCTTTAGGAAAAGTGAAAATGTAGAAGATGTCTTTAAATTATTTTTGAGCGTTTTAATCTTATGAAGAATAACTAAAACTATTAACTCACTTATTTGCTAAAATAGTATTCTAAAATTTGGTACGCGAAGTCCATCTAGTTCATTTATCGTTCGTTGTATACATCCACACAACTCCAAAATTTAGTGTTTCTTATGGCAGCAAACCTAGGTACTCATTGTCCATGTAATTCATACGAAGAATTGATAAATTGGTATAACTTTCTTTAATATTGGCATAAATTGATATGCGTTTTTTACTTAGTGAAAAGCCTTATTTAAGCATATTACTACATAAACAATCGTTATTGCAGCAAACCTGCATACAGTACTATTCGATTACTCGCTCAACTAACACCAGCGTGCTGCGTGAGATCTCGTAGTTATTTATACTTGTACAAAGTTATTTATGAAGACATTGCAAATGTGGAAGGGCATTTAAGCCCGAAGAGTAATTAAAACTAGAGCTCATTTGTAAAAGAGCAGGGACACTTCATAAAACGACCACACCACACATGGGCTCCGTTACTAGGCTGTATACATACACACTCTCATGTTCCGCACTTCATAATGAGACACCACCACACATGGGCTCCGTTACTAGGCTGTATACATACACACTCTCATGTTCCGCACTTCATAATGAGACACCACCACACATGGGCACCGTTACTAGGCTGTATACATACACACTCTCATGTTCCGCACTTCATAATGAGACACCACCACACATGGGCTCCGTTACTAGGCTGTATACATACACACTCTCATGTTCCGCACTTCATAATGAGACACCACCACACATGGGCTCCGTTACTAGGCTGTATACATACACACTCTCATGTTCCGCACTTCATAATGAGACACCACCACACATGGGCTCCGTTACTAGGCTGTATACATACACACTCTCATGTTCCGCACTTCATAATGAGACACCACCACACATGGGCTCCGTTACTAGGCTGTATACATACACACTCTCATGTTCCGCACTTCATAATGAGACACCACCACACATGTGCTACGTTACTAGGCTGTATACATACACACTCTCATGTTCCGCACTTCATAATGAGACAACACCACACATGTGCTACGTTACTAGGCTGTATACATACACACTCTCATGTTCCACATCATAATGAGACAACACCACACATGGGCTCCGTTACTAGGCTGTATACATACACACTCTCATGTTCCACAGGTCATAATGAGACAACACCACACATGTGCTACGTTACTAGGCTGTATACATACACACTCTCGTGTTCCGCACTTCATAATGAGACAACACCGCACATGGGCTCCGTTACTAGGCTGTATACATACACACTCTCATGTTCCGCACTTCATAATGAGACACCACCACACATGGGCTCCGTTACTAGGCTGTATACATACACACTCTCGTGTTCCGCACTTCATAATGAGACACCACCACACATGTGCTACGTTACTAGGCTGTATACATACACACTCTCATGTTCCACAGGTCATAATGAGACAACACCACACATGTGCTACGTTACTAGGCTGTATACATACACACTCTCGTGTTCCGCACTTCATAATGAGACAACACCACACATGTGTTACGTTAGTAGGTTGTATGCATACACGCTCTCATGTTCCGCACTTCATAATGAGACAACACCACACATGGGCTCCGTTACTAGGCTGTATACATACACACTCTCATGTTCCGCACTTCATAATGAGACAACACCACACATGGGCTCCGTTACTAGGCTGTATACATACACACTCTCATGTTCCGCACTTCATAATGAGACAACACCACACATGGGCTCCGTTACTAGGCTGTATACATACACACTCTCATGTTCCGCACTTCATAATGAGACAACACCACACATGTGTTACGTTAGTAGGTTGTATGCATACACGCTCTCATGTTCCACACTTCATAATGAGACAACACCACACATGGGCTACGTTAGTAGGTTGTATGCATACACGCTCCCACGTTCCACACGTCATAATGAGACAACACCACACATGTGCTACGTTAGTAGGTTGTATGCAAACACGCTCTCATGTTCCACAGGTCATAATGAGACAACACCACACATGTGTTACGTTAGTAGGTTGTATGCATACACGCTCTCATGTTCCACACGTCATAATGAGACAACACCACACATGTGTTACGTTAGTAGGTTGTATGCATACACGCTCTCATGTTCCACACGTCATAATGAGACAACACCACACATGTGTTACGTTAGTAGGTTGTATGCATACACGCTCTCATGTTCCACACGTCATAATGAGACAACACCACACATTATGTTACGTTAGTAGGTTGTATGCATACACGCTCTCATGTTCCACACGTCATAATGAGACAACACCACACATGTGTTACGTTAGTAGGTTGTATGCATACACGCTCTCATGTTCCACACGTCATAATGAGACAACACCACACATGTGTTACGTTAGTAGGTTGTATGCATACACGCTCTCATGTTCCACACGTCATAGTGAGACCACACCACACAAATTTTACGTTAGTAGGTTGTATGCATACACGCTCTCATGTTCCACACGTCATAATGAGACAACACCACACATGTGCTACGTTATTAGGTTGTATGCATACACGCTCTCATGTTCCACACGTCATAATGAGACAACACCACACATGTGCTACGTTATTAGGTTGTATGCATACACGCTCTCATGTTCCACACGTCATAATGAGACAACACCACACATGTGTTACGTTAGTAGGTTGTATGCATACACGCTCTCATGTTCCACACGTCATAATGAGACAACACCACACATGTGTTACCGTTTTAGTAGGTTGTAACATACACGCGTCATACACGTCATAATGAACAACACCACCCTCTCATACACGCTCTCATGTTCCACACGTCATAAATAAGGAGACAACACCACACATATGTTTACGATAGTAGGTTGGTATGCATATACCCACGCTCTCATGTTCCTCACGTCCTTAGTGAGACCACACCGCACAAATTTTACGTTAGTAGGATTGAAGCATACACGCTCTCATGTTCCACAAAGTACACATAATGATGACAACACCGACACCTCAAATGGGCCTACGTTATTAGGCTGTATGACATACACGCTTCTCCAGGTTTCCGACGTCATAATGAGGAACAACACCACACATGTGTTACGTTAGTAGGCCTTGTATGCATACACCGCCCATTACGCAACGCCGCTCTCATGTTCCACCACGTCATAATGAGACCACCCACCACACAGTGTTACGTGTAGTTAGTGTTGTATGCATACACGCGCTCTCATGTTCCACACGTCATAATGCGACTACACAACCACCATGTGTTACGTTAGTAGGTTGTATGCATACACGCTCTCATGTTCCACACGTCATAATGAGACAACACCACACATGTGTTACGTTATTAGGTTGTATGCATACACGCTCTCATGTTCCACACGTCATAATGAGACAACACCACACATGTGTTACGTTAGTAGGTTGTATGCATACACGCTCTCATGTTCCACACGTCATAATGAGACAACACCACACATGTGCTACGTCACTAGGTTTTATGTATACACACTCTCATGTTCCTGTTTGAAGGACGGTCAAAATGTACTATACTTGTTTGCTGACTCAAATAGATAAATAAATGGCATCAATGAATTGACATTTTTTATTGGATATCCTTATCCATAATTTATGAAAAATGTATTGTACTCATCGTAATTTTTGAATTTTTTTGAGAGTGATTTAAACTGTGAGTGAACTATTATTTGGTCTTGGATATACCATGAACTAATTTTGAACTGGAACATAGACAGTAGTGTATATTTTTCAATGTATAATATGAAAATAATTTAGTTCACAGATAATAGTTTTTAATTAGTATTAATTCATAATATATTATTTTTTAAATCTCAGTATTCAAGCAATGATAAAGTTCAACGCTAGCCCTTATCAGAATACTGTAGAAAGACGTTATAAGTTATGTTGTATAATATAACACAAATCCCACCCCCTGATAAAAGCTTCTCTGGAAAGGACCGCTCCGGCACAGCTTATTTATCACTACTCCTCTGGACATAGAGGTAATATAAAAACCGTTTGAATACGTGTTACAAGTTCAGGGTCATGCCACAACTATGAGTAAATAAGGGATAGGGTAGTTCTAATTTAAACTATCACTCAGTATACATTATCGAGTGAAATATTCTGTTTCATCCTCCCCCGCCCTTAGTCGAGCCTATTGGGCTCCCTCATAATCAACCAGTGTGGCTGTCGACGTCTCATCAATAAATCCTATCACTCATCTGCTGCCATTAACTGTTCTCTAATAGCTGCCAGTTTAGATTTAATAGCTTTCAACCTGTCATGTGCGAGTGTTTTATTATTGTTGAACATTGAACATTTATGTACTCTTTATCTTATTTAAAATAATACAAAGGTAATAAAGGTGCATGTAATGCCCTAACCAGGTTTAGTATTTTCTAAACGATAACATACAATAAGATAAGATTTGGAACAACAGTACGCCTAAAATATATTTTTTGAAGGGATAACCACTTTTTTGCCGTTTCACGGGGATCTCTCGCAAGGAGACAGAAGGATATCTTACAAAGGAGCATAATTTATAATGCACTTCACTTTATAGGGCTTACCTAGCATAGTTTACAACAAAACACACTCAAAAAGCTTGATCTAAAACAACAGCTTGTGCACGTTGAACTTGAGAACGTGCCGTTGTTGGTGAGTGAGTCTTTGAGAACTGTGGAGGGTGGTTCTCTATAGTAGCCTCACATTTTCTGACCACATCACACGTGTAGTACAAGTGGCTATGGGTAGACTACGAGGTTTGTACAGGTACCGATCCATTCTGCCTGAAGCAGTCAATCTACGGCTTGTTGAGACGTTGGTGCTGTCGGTGGTTTATTCCTGTATTCCTGCGTACGGCAACAGCATTACTCGGGAGGAGATGGCCCGACTCCATCGGCTGCAGAACGCCACTGTGCGCTTTGTGTACGGTGTCCCCCGACGAGAGCATATTTCTCCCTTCCGTTCTGCTGCTGGGCTGTGTACGGTTGAGGCAGTGTGCAGAATGCAAACATGCAGCCTCATGTACCTGGTGATGACTCTTCACGAGCCAGAATACCTGGTGGACAGACTTGCTCGCGGGAGGGTGGCGCTGCGTAGCACCCGACAGGACGACTTACTTCATTTTCCTAAAGTGAATTTGGAGATGGATAGGAGAGGGTTTTCATATTTTGGGCCTAACTTGACCTCCCCCAAAACCTAAAAGCTCTGTCAACTACAACCTTTAGGACGAAATTGAAAGAATTAATGTGCGGTAAAACTGAAACTGAATAGAATTGTAATTCATGTATATATTGATGTGTAAATTTTATTTATTTATTATTCATTTTTGTAAATAAGTAGCATGAGTGACACGAGTTACTCTGTAAAGCAGCAATTGTAACTTTCTGAGAGACGCTCTAAATAAAAGACATTTTGATTTGAACAAAATGGATTTTTGCTGCTCCTTACGAATTTCCTGTAACTCCTTATAGATAAATTTATTAGAAGCTAGAGAACATTCTTAAGTTGCAGCATAAGTCAAATTGTACGTATTTTTAATTGGAAAACAACGCCTGGAAACGGATCTTAGCAGGTCCATCAAAACAAAATGGTCGGGTTTTTTTAATTTACAGCATTCAATTGTCACGCTGTCGTTTTCTTTCGGATGAATTTTTTACACAGATTACTTTATAAACTCTGGTAAGCCATTTAATATGCACAGTGGTGTGCATATTGACATTTTCTACTATTTAAGACTCATCTGTCTCGTCCCCATGATAATACAAATAAACAGAAAAAAGTACATTTAAAAAGTAGATTTTTATATGTTGTGATGATGTACTAAATCTGATTGATTTGTCTGCTATTGTTCAGAAAATATTAAACCCATGCAGGACTTTATGTACACCTTTATGACAATAATATGATAGAGATATACTTTTGAGTTTGAAAAAGTTAATTAATTTATATTATTAGTTTGATTTTGTGTTTTCCATATGTTATCTCGAAATTTCATACATTATTTTTTAAATGTCACTTCCATCTGTTCTAGCTATTTAGAACCCCATTTGCAAAGCAGAGTATTTTTTTCATGTTAATTAAACAGTTTTTATTTTTCCTTCTTTAAATTTTATAGAGTTATGTTTAATTTTTTTTTTAATATGTAATCAATATCTGAAAGACTGCTGGATTCATCCTTAAAGACAACGCACACAACAATTGACGCACGTATGCAAACGGACGAAGGAAAAATCGCTCTCCCAGTTATTAGATGTTGCAACGCACACAACAATTGACACACGTATGCAAACGGACGGAGGAAAAATCGCTCTCCCAGTTATTAGATGTTGCAACGCACACAGACGTCCGTATGTCTGCCGAAGTCTACATGCAGACGATTACATATAATCACAAGGGGAGCGATATATTCTCTGTCCCTCTGCATACGTGGATCTGTTGCTGTGTGCCTTGGCCTTTACACGTAGACGTATTATTTTTTTGTGTGTGTTCGTAATCAATTGTACATTTTTCATGAAGTAAATATCCTTAATCGTCACTAGACTTTACCATCTAGTGTCATATTTATTGTCATCCAACTATAAACAGTAACATTGGCAACCAGTCTAAGATAAGCTACAAGAGTTTACCTAAACAAACTTAGTTTTACAGTTATTTATAAAATAAGTAATTAAATTATTGAGGCTAATCATTTAAACATTGTAATACTTATTATCAAAAAGAAAATATTTTAATTTAGATCTTAATTTAAAACCATCTGATTCCTTTTTCAAGTTAAATGGTATTTCTTTGTAACATTTAATCGCAGAATAAAATGTTTGTTTTTGAAAAATAGAAGTTCTATATCGGAGAATAAGAATGGAGAAATTATTTCAGAAGCTGTAAATTGAATTGTTAAAAATCACATGGAAATATATCCTTTTTATAATAATAGTTAACAAATTAAAAACATATAAATAGAAGCGTTAGAATTCAGTTCCTGGCAAATGACATCCAATCCCATGATATGCAGCCATTCATTATAGCAATTAACCTTCCTCACATTATAGTATATGGTATATCATAAATGATAATTTAATCCTGTTATGTAAAAAGTAAGAAAACTATTTATTACTCAATGTTCTACACTTAAAATTTTTATAAACAGTCGGTGGGGCAAGCCTAGTTGACTGATATGGATGATTGTGTTTCTTTGAAGAGGGCTCTTGCCACTATTTTATGCACCAGTTCCTCCATTCAGACCGTCTCTCTGTGATAGTCCATTCAGTGTTTCAGTGTCCTATTTCACGAAATGCAGGAATATGCCGAAATCTATTTCGGAGCCATCATATCCTGGAAAATTAATCGATAAGCTTAAATATGTCTTTTCATTTATTTATGTTTTCATGGAGTGTAGGTGGTGTGATTTTTAATATGGTAACAATGCTATAAACAACACTCAATTGAAATTAAACACCTGGCTTTTTAGCAAATTTCCCATAGGAAAGAAGCCATTATTGTAGGTCACGTGACAAGACTTAAGCCCGGGACCATGTTATTTTCTCGTTTGAGGTGCCCAGATGCCAAAAACAATAGTCGTTAAAATTTATAATTTAATTTAAATTTAAATTTATAATATATATATATATATATATATATATATATATATATTATATAAATACTGTTTTGTACTAAAAACAGAGTTTTGAAAATTCATAATGGCGTTGGTTATTAATTATTAAATTAACAATTAGTTGGACTTTTCCAACGCGTCTTGTGTTTAAAATCTACACAACGTTTCGAGAGTTGGATCAACTACTCCCATTTTCAAGTGCCTAACAATATTTACATCTGTACAAACAAAAGGTTATTTCTACATATAAAAAAGAAACCGGTCAAAAAACACAACAAAAAATATAACTATAGAAAAAAAATTGTAAACAAAACACTCTACTTAGCCTATTCTGTACATTCGGAAAATTGCAAACGAACGACACTAAGGCCCGTATTAGACTTGATCACTTGGCGATGACACCGATTGCGTCACCGGTTACCTGACTAGTCGGTGGGCATTAGTTCTTACGGCGCTTATTACACTAGGGTCACCGGTTGCGTCACCAGCGTTTGGTGACTGACCGGTGACTCTGTCCCGTGACCAGACGAGTCACCACTGGTGACCACGAATTGTCGCTGGGTATTGAATCAAATGGCACCTATTACACATAGTCACCGCTGTTGCGTCACCACTGTATTTTTGTGTTCTGCAGTTCAGTTGTTTTGATGCCAGTGTTGTAAGAGGACGTCATGTCTGAAAATATGAAGAAGTGCAGAAGAAATATGAAGAAAATATTGTTTTTTTCCTTTTCTTGTCACCACTAGAAATTTTACTTGTTTTACATTTTACTTGTTGAGTAGACAACGCACTACACTGGGACTCAACACAATCATCTTGTTTTTTCCCTGCATGGTTTCGACCATGAAGGAAGGACTTCGTGTTCCAGCCTTCGGACCGTGTATTTGTTACCAGGTTCCCAGCCGACTAGCATGGAGGCGAAGTGTAACGTTGGTGGCCCCGAATTTTGTAAACAATTGTTTTTCCGTGTGCTATTTTTTGTTTTCAGCTGCAGCCGGACGACGCTGGGCTGCCAGCGCCCCTAGTGGACACGAGGTGAAAGTAGCGACCGCTTTGACGGGTGGGGGCCAGTAGTGGTCTGACCTTCGTGTCGTGCGGTCCTACTTATTTTTACGTCCGCTAGCTCGGAGGCGGAGTGTTAGTGTCGTTCGTTTGCAATTTTCCGAATGTACAGAATAGGCTAAGTAGAGTGTTTTGTTTACAATTTTTTTTCTATAGTTATATTTTTTGTTGTGTTTTTTGACCGGTTTCTTTTTTATATGTAGAAATAACCTTTTGTTTGTACAGAGGTAAATATTGTTAGGCATTTGAAAATGGGAGTAGTTTATCCAACTCTCGAAACGTTGTGTAAATTTTAAACACAAGACGCGTTGGAAAAGTCCAACTAATTGTTAATTTAATAATTGTACTAAAAAGTTAGGTTTTTTGCTTTTGTCATTTTCAAATTTTATCTTTCACCATTACAATCGGCTTTAAAACTACACGATTTAGTTTTTCAAAGTTTTTCTCTATCGTCAACGGTTTCTTATATATTAAAAAATCTAAACACAGTACGTTGTATTTTTGGGCTCCAATGTTAATTTTATGAAGGATTAGGAAAAATTAATATTTCACTTATATACAGCTTCATGTGATTAAGATACATCCATTTATGCTTAAAAATCATAGTTTATGTGTTTATCATGGCAGCTTACCTGCATACTCCTTCCCATGTTAATCATATAGAGTGATCAAACTCCTTTATTTATGGACAGATGTTGATTAAACTTGGTATATGGTCAAAATAAAATAGTTCTTTGTAAAAATGCCTACTTTTAGCGTTCCTCACAGCGGCAAACCTGCATACTCTTTCCCATGTTAATCTTACGGAGAATCGGCAAATTCTCTTATTTATTACGGATATTGATCAAACCTGTTATATATATTGTTATTGATTCGGAAATTCGCTGAGTACATAGGTTAGCCGTCACAGGGGTATTTCATGATTGTGTAGCCTCTGGACCACTTAAACAAAATAATGAAAGGCTTAAGTTAACTTAATCAACTTAATCAGGTCCTGTATTTGGGTAGGACTGGTAGGAGCTAACACGGTTTTGAGTTTGTATGACGTATTTTCAAATTCAAAAAACACCAAATTAAGTCCTCGTTGAAAATTTTTCATACTGGTCATAAAACCCCTTACTTAATCTGACACTCACGAAGACATTACAAAAACGTTTTAAAAACACATATAAATTTTGGGAAAACTGACCTGTCAGATTTTTTACATGTTTTGCCGGCGGATGTTTTTTTGACGTCACATGCCTCTTCTCCCCTCTCACACTGTCCAGTTCCTGACTCCTATTATTTGTAATTTCATGGTATTTGGAATTTTAATTGCCATGCTACATATTAAAATGGACTCAAAAGACAATAATCATTTATAAGGAGTTGAGGAGTGTCTTGAGATGCACGGTACATTTCATACTCCTCAATTGTGTTTTAGTAATGTCCTTTACTACAAAAATGTAACACCTCTAGACTTGATTTTAGATCAGTATAATTTTGGTTATTTACCATTTAATATTCAGCGTAGATAGATTTTGTCAATTTATTAGGAAGGTGCTCTATAAACCGTTTGACGAAAGAATGGCCTGTTTGTCCAATATAAAATCTTGGGCATTTATTGAATTTTATTTTATTAACCCCTGTCTTATCGGCATTATTGGGTGTCACATCCCTTTTGGGTTTCAAGACGTTTGCCAACTTATTTATCAAGCTACATTTTGTTTATTTTTTAGGACATTTCGACATTTGTATTTTTTGGTGCTCATTCCGTTTACGTTGTAACCATGAATAGACTTAAATAAATGGTATCAATTGGCTGACACAAACTTTCTCCCTTAAGTGCATTTAAAAACAACAATCCTTCATAATACTACTACATTCCTTTGAGTTTATATAAATATAACTTAATAATCTACTGTTTCCAAAATATTCATCCAATTTCTGAAAATAACTACCGTGCAAGAGAAACAATTGTTGAAATTGTATGGGGGGACAACACCCCCTCCCACCAGTAATACCAAGCTTTTTCGATTGGTTTGTTGGGTAATGTGACCTTACACTTCATATTAAGTTTCATAGAAAATGGTTGGAAATAAGGAAGAATTTGATTTTTTAATATTCTCCATAAGAATAACATTGGGCGCTCTCAGATAACTTACTGCGTTTATCATGGGAACTAAATTTACCTTTTCTCTGGAACTATTAGTCGCAAATAAATAATTCAATATACTTATTTGTTTATTTTTTAAGCTGGTTTCAATGGTGATAGTCATATTATACTTTACCTTTATTGTTTTTGCAGAATATTTAAACTATCGATTATTTTACATTTGATAGTCAATAACCTTTGAACCGCAATTTTTACAGACACTAGGGTGGTATCATATTATTTAGCAATCTATGAACTATAAACTATCACATTTTAATCAAAATCGTTAGAGCCACATTTTATAAGAAATTTGGATTGTTCATGTTTTTCATGGGTTTTAGGGCTTTACTACCCTTAAATATGAAAAGTGTAAAACACCTGGAGATACGGTAAAAATATACATACATACCTAATTTCATCTGAATTGGACCAACGGGCTAGGCTGTGACTCTCCAGATACACACACGTACGGACAGACACCACGTCAAAACCCACATTTTTTTATTCAGGGGACCCAAAAACGGATATATCCACTCTCAGCTCAAATTCGAAAATTTTGATGAAAACAATACTTTCTCCATATACTATGTACAAGGGCGAGAAAATAAAAAGAGAATCTTTTGCGAATTGTATGAACTTATTTTGCCAATAATAGTTCAGTTCGCGTAACTTACCGTGTACCTCATCTGAATCGTGCTGTATTGGGACTGGATTTAAATGAGATCTGGCTTCAACACAACGGCTTGACGTGCAACAAAGCAAACGAATCAATGTATTCAGATAGGCTAAACGTTTGGTGATCGGATCATCTATGCTGTATGGTGACAAACCACGGTGATCGGATCATCACTGTATACTGTATGGTGACAAACCACACACTCTAAATTACTTGGAAGTGAACTATATATAGTGAAAATTGTCAGGTTACTCAAGGATTACGTCCCTAGCTGCTGGAAAGGGTATTCGAAAATCGGACTTCCAGATTGAACTTTCTATGGGAACACTGTGGAGCCCATATGCCAGAAAGCATTTTTAAACAAAAATACCATAACACTACGGTTTAAATAAATGTATTTTCATACTAATATAAGCTATTCCTAATGAGTTAATTCTCTATTAAAAATTGGACCACTAAAAAACACCCTGCAGTATCTTGGCACAACCAATTTAAACGTAATTTTGGTTACATGCAACATTATGTATACGGTATTTTCGATTGAGTCAAGTACGTATCTAAGATACTAATCTTAGACTTATATGCAATGTGGCCTATATTTTTCTGGAATATTATTTTATATTAATTAATTAATAATCATAAATATTAATACTTATTAATATTAATATCAATAAAATATTAATAAAAGGTAGTTGTACTTATTTTAAACTAGTTTTCTAAAACAAGCGTCTTAAATGACATAGAATAGCAGACCTTACAACGGAAGTCCTATGGAAAAGTGAGCTACCTCACACATTCACATGACCATGAAGATCATAACTTAACCCCCTGAACACGTTTTGGGGTATCATTAATCTTGGACAAGATCGTTGGGCAACACAATCTGACTACATTAACTACACCTTTGGGAAGGTTTTGTACCACAAAAATAGGTTTTCAATTGAATTAATTAAATTTATGTTTAATTTTTTGAAAAATATATTAATCCTGTTTACTATTGGTATCAGCTCAAAAACACATGATTTAGTGTTTTGAATCGTGACTCTAGGTAAATTTGTTACTGGGATATTCAAAATGGTAAACACAGAATCAAATGTAATGTTTATCTTATGGAGAATAGCTCAAAATCAATATCTCACTGATTTATTTAAATATTCCTCCAAAATTTTATTGCAGTTCCGTCAAGTTAGGTTTTATGAATACATACATAAAAACCCAAAATTTAATGTTTCTTATGGTACCAAACCTACATACGCACTGCCTATGTAATTCTAACTGAGAATAGATAAATGATTGGTATAACTCGCTTAGTTACATACAAAATTTAATAACATTTCGTATATTTTTTACTTAGTGAACAGCCTTAACATAAGCTCATTATAATGTAAAATAGCCCTAATTGCAGCAAACCTGCGTACTCAGTACTGGTCGATTACTATAATGGGAACAAGTGAAATTCGCTTTTCTCACACCAGCGTGCTGCATGCTCCGTGTGGTCTCGTTTGCATTTTATGGCAACAGATCACAATAGCTTTGTGCTGATACATAACAACCAAGTTTCTTATTATCGAACAATGCCTGATAATTTAAGGCTTGGATAACACAAGTTTTCAAACTTGCGAACCACTTAAAAGTTCCATGCTTGTAATGGACTTTTTCACTTAACAGCCTGACGTACTGGTTCGTAAACGTTGTTGTGACCTATATGAAACAAGCCAAATGTTATCTGACTATATAAGTTAAAAGTGGTGACATTGTTTAGCTAAGCTTTTTAATAATAATAATGATAACCCATTTCGTTACAATCAAGGCCTTGTCCATTTTACAAGACTTGTCAGAGGTCCACTACATCTTTAAGGGGTGTAGACAGACTTCAATTCTATATTTTTTTTCAAAACATAGGTACTTAAAATACTAAAAAATTTACTTCTCTTACGGGTACAGTTGTTTTGTTCCTACAAAAAACATGAGTGCCAGACAATATACTTTTTAAAATAAAATTGTGCTTGGTCGCCTAGTAACGGTATGAGTTACTATTTTTATTTTCAATTTTATTTGGTTTTTATTTTTAAATGTACTATTTTATACAAGGCTACACTTTTCTCAAAAACTAATAGCTTTTGACTAAATGGTTTTGGTGGTCGTTCTATAAAATACCAGTAGTGCACAACACTGAAACTATTAATATACGACTTCAGAAAACATAATCATGGTCAAATTATTTGAAATTTATATTCTATATTTAAAACACATTACTCTTTATTTTTATTAGAAGTCTTATAATGTAGCTAATAAGATATATAATACACCTACAAAAACTCAGGATTTGTGGCAATCTTACATATTGAGAAAAGTGTATCTAAAATTAATTAAATTTAACATTACCAGTACATAGGCCCTATCTGATCCCCTTAAAAATGTAAGATTATATGGACTAAAATAAAACGCAAATTCAGGGATCTAAATAACAATCAGTACTGTAACAGCTAACAAAAAAACAGACCAAATAAAACAAAGATAAATTTTGAAATATATATAAATTAATTAATTTTGTAGTGAATTTTCAAATTCACTACAAATTTTACTTTACATTACATTTAATTTAGTAGTAATTTTGTAAGTAATAACTAGTTCTGTTTTAATTTCTGTAGATATAAACTAATTTCTAATGATAGCTTAATTTCCCAGTTCATAACAAATGTAGTCCGAAATCAAATGGTGCCACCCGCATGTCTGTGAATGAGGTGGTTCAAAAGTTATGAGCCTCTAAATAACAAAAAATCGTTTTCCAGGGTTTCTGCCAAAACGTTTAAGTCTACCTAAATATATTTCTCTGCATTACAGTCATTCAGAAACTAAATAACTGAGTATTTTAAATTTTGTTGGTATACGTTACCCACAATTAAGTAAACAAATGTAGATGTGTAGAAATTTAGAAATGTAGAAAAACTAGCATTTTATATTTGCTAGTTTTATTTATTTTAATAACGATTTTAATAACTGTTTATAAATGTTAATATGTTTCCACTTTTTATATTTTTATGACCCTAACCTATATTAAAATAACAAATCCGTAAATGTAAAAAAGAACATTACATTGTTTAAATAATGTTGGTACAAATTGATTCAAAATGTCATTGTATAGTTTTGAATAAAAAAATAATAAATAGTAAATTGTGAGTCCGTGGACAGAATAACTGTCACAAAAATGGTCTGTACGAAATTAAATTTAGTACATACGTGTAAAGTAGTTTTGGTTTAAAATTAAAAAATCAGGTCTATCAACCCATCCGAAAGAGGTTTTGGGAAAGGGGGGGGGGTTAAATATTAAGATTAATTGGGGTTTATGGATTTTTACTGATATTTTTTTCAATATTGGTTTCCATTAGATTAATCTAAAAAACTAACGATTTAATTATTTGAATCTTTTTTCAGTGGTTTTTCTTAATGGAACTTAAATGGAGTCATTCCTTAATTTAGATAACTTTTAAAAGAAAATTAACTTACATTTCTCCAACTAGAACCAATGACATTCTTAAAATCTCATGGAATTCTCGCATTTGAGTCAGATATTATTATAAAAGCCTTAGTTTCTATATGTTATTATTATTATAGGGTATTATGATCATGAACATTACCTAAGGATGCAGGTACACTGTGACGGGTGTATTCCACAAATAATTCATATTACTAATTTATGAGCCTAAAGCGATATGCAGGCAGCTGTGTATAATCTATATATGTATATGTATGATGTTGATTATCATAACTGGATCCCATCAGTCATAACGTCACTATGTGATACTCTCATAGCTCCGTGTCATTTATAGTGACAGCACTATATGTCCTGACCCATCTTGTCATTGTTTATCTGACAGGGGTAAAGAGGGGAAGTGATATGTAGAATGGGGAGGGGGGAGGTTAATGGTCAGCGACGCATATGCTAATATATTTCAATTATTCATGGTCTCATGGTAAAAAGCGAAACTCACTAATGACTCATCATTTACTACAAAAATAAAACTAAGATGTTTCATTTGAAATACAGTATAATATTCAATCCGCGTTGAACTGTTTTTGTAATGTTACTGTGTGTTCATTAGAAAACAGAATTGCAGGCTATACCACTACGAGCGACCCACATTGTACATATTTAATACTCCATTATCCTTACAGCTTTACAACGGATCTGCCAACAGACTAATACAAACTATATCCTCGTAGTATAGTATTCGTGGCAAGATTATGTTCATTAGAACATAGAATTGCAGGGTAGACCACTACGAGCGACCCACATTGTACATATTTAATACTCAATTACCCTTACAGCTTTACAACGGATCTGCCAACAGACTAATACAAACTATATCCTCGTAGTATAGTATTCGTGGACAGATTATGTTCATTAGAACATAGAATTGCAGGCTATACCACTACGAGCGACCCACATTGTACATATTTAATACTCAATTACCCTTACAGCTTTACAACGAATTTGCCAACAGACTAATACACACTATATCCTCGTAGTATAGTATTCGTGGCAAGATTATGTTCATTAGAACACAGAATTGCAGAGTACACCACTACGAGCGACCCACATTGTACATATTTAATACTCCATTATCCTTACAGCTTTACAACGGATCTGCCAACAGACTAATACAAACTATATCCTCGTAGTATAGTATTCGTGGCAAGATTATGTTCATTAGAACATAGAATTGCAGGGTAGACCACTACGAGCGACCCACATTGTACATATTTAATACTCCATTACCCTTACAGCTTTACAACGGATCTGCCAACAGACTAATACAAACTATATCCTCGTAGTATAGTATTCGTGGCAAGATTATGTTCATTAGAACATAGAATTGCAGGGTAGACCACTACGAGCGACCCACATTGTACATATTTAATACTCCATTACCCTTACAGCTTTACAACGGATCTGCCAACAGACTAATACAAACTATATCCTCGTAGTATAGTATTCGTGGCAAGATTATGTTCATTAGAACATAGAATTGCAGGGTAGACCACTACGAGCGACCCACATTGTACATATTTAATCTCCATTACCCTTACAGCTTTACAACGGATCTGCCAACAGACTAATACAAACTATATCCTCGTAGTATAGTATTCGTGGCAAGATTATGTTCATTAGAACATAGAATTGCAGGGTAGACCACTACGAGCGACCCACATTGTACATATTTAATACTCAATTACCCTTACAGCTTTACAACGGATCTGCCAACAGACTAATACAAACTATATCCTCGTAGTATAGTATTCGTGGCAAGATTATGTTCATTAGAACATAGAATTGCAGGGTAGACCACTACGAGCGACCCACATTGTACATATTTAATACTCCATTATCCTTACAGCTTTACAACGGATCTGCCAACAGACTAATACACACTATATCCTCGTAGTATAGTATTCGTGGAAAGATTATGTTTATTAGAACACAGAATTACAGGGTAGACCACTACGAGCGACCCGCATTGTACATATTTAATACTCCATTATCCCTACAGGTTTACAACGTACCTGCAAACAGACTAATACAAACGATATAGTTATAGAATTCTGTTTTATTTGGGTTTTTCAAACGTTCTTTCATGATTTAGACCCAATCTTTTTTAGAAAACTGTTTTTAATATTAGAATATATGTGTGAGTAAAAAAAAAGATTTTGGTATATTGTATGTTTAATCTTGTTAAAGACAGATGTTATTTTAGCGAAAGAATATATAAATTAAACAAGTCACATTTTAAATCTCAATTAATAACTTTAAAGTTTAATACTTCTTCGATACACAAATCGTGTACTTCCATCAAACAGAGATGTACTTTCTACCGTAACTGGAATAAAGCTTTTTTACAGCTGCAGTACAGTCACCATGAAAATTGTTTTGATTGATTTGTTTACGTATGTTGTGTTTTCGGTTTAGTCCCTCGTCCATGCATAATTTTTTACAATCCTTAAATTACTTATTTATGTTTCAATAATTTGAATACGTGTTGATTTATTTTCCTTTTATGGCCCAACTTATATAAATCACCCAGTCATATTGGTCCGCTAGTTCATCTTTTCAATGCCTCTATCTCGTCTGGAGTTTTTCCTGATGTTTATAAGACTGCCAGGCTTGTTCCCATATTTAAGAAGGGGGATAAAAGCAACCTCAACAATTATCGACCAGTTGCTCTTCTCTGTACCTTGTCAAAGATCCTAGAGAAAATTGTTTATTCCAGGCTACTGACTCATTTGGACAAAAATAACATTTTAGTCCAGAACCAATATGGCTTCAGAGCAAATCACTCAACCACCCAGGCAATTGTAAATTTTGTACAGGACGTTTTAGTTAAACTTGAACAGCGAGAGCCAGCTTTGGGAGTATTCTGTGATCTATCGAAGGCGTTCGATAGAGTGAACCACACCATTCTCTGTGAAAAATTGGGGAGATGTGGTGTCCGTGGAGTTGCCTTCGATTGGTTTCAATCGTATCTCTGTAACCGCAAGCAATTTGTGGAGATTTCTGGAGTTCGATCAGAGCTTTCATTATGCAGGTATGGCATACCCCAGGGTAGTATACTCGGGCCATTGCTCTTCATAGTGTACATGAATGACCTGGCTATAAATCTTCCACTTTCCAAATCTATATTTTATGCTGATGACACGACATTGTTATTTGGAGGTCCACAGGTTAGTTTGCAAGATAGAGTCGAGGAATCAGGTAAATCCCTAATAAACTGGTTGTCAGCCAACAATCTTCAGTTGAATACAGTCTAAGTTCATGCAGTTTTTAACTCCAAACAAGAGACCTGAAACTATTTCTTTGGACGAGTTTCAAATAGGGGAATGCACCTCGGTGAAATTTTTGGGTTTGGCTGTGGATGCTGGTTTGACGTGGACGTGTCATATTTCCCGACTACGTAGCCGGTTGAGCCGCATTTGCTACGCTCTCAGGGCACTGCAACCTCTTCTGGATCCCAATGTGTTGCTCATGGTTTATTATGGTTGCTTCTTTTCCACCATTACATATGGAATTGAGGTTTGGGGTTTGTTCTCCATATGCACATAAAGTCTTCCTGGTGCAAAAGAGAGCGATTGGAATCATTTGTGGCTTACCTCCTTTACAGTCATGTAGAGGGATTTTTCGGACTCTTAATCTCCTCACCTTGCCTTCTGTATTTATATACAGAGCAATAATGTCATCTCTATCAAATTTGAAGTCCATTCCAACTGTTGGAGAAAATCATCGCTATCCAACCAGGCACGGAAGTGACTTATGCACTCCCAGTCATCGCCTTACACTATTTGAGAGGAACCTTGATTTCACTGGGCCATATTTTTTTAATAGCCTTCCAAAAGAGTTGAAGAGGTGCTGTGGGCTGGGTCCTAACAGGTTTAAAAAGTTATTGAAAGAATTTTTAATTAAAGGGGAGTTTTACTCTGTGCAGGATTTTCTATCCAAATTTTAGATCACCAAGATTTTTAATTGTAACTTTAAGCTATTCATTAGGAAATAAGACAATTTTATATTTAATGACGACTGAGATGTACAAACTTTAATGTACTTTTATTCAAAATAAAGATATGTTAAACACCAAATATATTTAAACATCAAATACGTCAAAATGTTTAAATTTATTTAATTTTTTACCATTTCGAGTAATTTATATAAATTATTTTGTTAAATATAGTATGAAATAAAGTTATGGTTTTCTATAGTATTGACTTACCTCTTGCGTGTTTTTGTGCGTGAGTATGTGTTTTTTCCTTTTTTGTAGCATGAAAGCACTCATCATATGAGATTTAAATAATTTTATGTTTATAATTGTTCTCGATTACATACTTACTTCTGTAAAATCAATCATTAGAGTCTGTCAAACAAATTCAATTTATGACTTCTTCTTTTGAATTAGTTATTAATCACCCTCTGGTCTAAATTAACTTTACAATTCACAAACGTAAATAAATCGTTTTGAACGAATGTTGGCTCTTCTTTCATCTGCGGAATCCAAATATACTGATCCAATAAAAGATCTTACCATGACAATAACGGTAATAGTATTATTTTCTATTTAAACTTTTTGAAAAATTAAATTAAACTTCTTTAAATTAAAAGTTTATTTTATTAAAGATTATAATCCATTTTACGTGACCATTTTAGTAACCTAATAAAATTAAACAAGGTTGAAAAGGTCCTACATGTTTCGGAGCAGATACCTCATCATCAGGGTCAGCTGAAATTAAGATCACAAAAATTTACATTTAAAAATTATTATTCTAACTACAATAAATTTATGAACAATATATAATTTACTTCCATCGCTTAAGATAAGTATAAGATTTCTTACTAATGAAAGATGCACTTCTCTATTTAATATGTAAGACTGGCAAAGGTTGAAATGAAGTATTCATTTATATGAAGCCATTCATTTGGGCGGTAATGAAGTGTTTAGGATCTCTCAGGAACGAAGCCTTCCGGGACAGGAAAGGAATAAGTTATTTCCCAACTTGGTTTAAATGTTTCCTTTCCTCTCACTGAACTTACAAGCCAAAATTTATTCCCTACATAATAGATTTGGCAAAAACATGATTTTTAACTCCTAAATAACAATAAATTTCCTTGAGCGCACGTTTCAACTTTTTATGTGTTGCAATTCATTAGTAAAATTATTTGATATTATTTTTTTTACTTCAAAACCCTCAAATCATGGTGCAAGGACCTGTAGGATGAATTAAGGAAAGGTAGGTGCCGTGGCTGTGTTAGTAACATAGGCTAGCTAGAGGCTACCGCTCATGGTCTGATAAGACTCTTTGAGATTTGTTTTAGAGAGGTATTAATTTTTAACGGATTGCCTATAGCAATAAAATCTCAAAAGCCTCTTTTCCTGATACACTGAAAAATTACTTGATTCAAATGCCTTTTAGAATGTCGTAAATTTTAAATCTCTAAGGTATTTTCAAAGGTACTATGCTTATGTAATATTCTTATGTCATATGTTTTAGAATTTAGCTATGTAAATATTGACAATGAATAATATTTGTTACATGATATTGTACAAATATCTAATGTGGAGCTAAGCGATTTGATTTGGTGTATTTTAATTAGTTTAGAGTATTCGACAATCTAACACCAATCCTATAAAAACCCTTTATACCTATGAAATTATCACTCACAAATAAATATTACAATTACAATTTTTACATGAAATCAAAAATTATTTATTACCTTCAAATTTCCAATTTTTACATGAAGCACTGTAAATATCTCCAAAAATAGGCCCGCATAGGTCATTAAAGACCTGTGCGCGGGACGAGTTCTTACGTATGGTAGCTTCGTACACTACAAGTTAAACAGAAATAAAAATACTAATAATAATAGTAATTAAATGTTATACAAAAAAATTAAGACTTAAATTAAGCTAGGACAGCTACAATTTATTAAAAAATATCTGTAAAATGAAAAAATAAAAGTAGTGCAGACATACTGCATTAAAAACAAGTATAATAATCCAATGCAATTTTAAAACATTAGGGCCATGATGTGGAATTTCAATTTGTAAAGTAAAATATTGTCTATGTAAGCTAGAGTTAGTAAAAGTTTGTTAAGTTTTAGCCAAAGTGAAAAGTTGAAAAAATGATTTAAAAAATTAAATAAAAAAATTTTAAAATAAAACAATTAAATAAAAAAATTGCATTGCACATTAACAAGATTAATCAATATATTGTTTAACATAAGTAAAAGAAAGTAATAACTGACGTTCTTCATTTGGCTTTAACTTGAACATCTGTTTACGTTTTAGTTTTTTTTACTAATCATATTTGATAAAAGGCAAGAATAAATAAAAAACACGTTAAAATCCCATTTATTTTTATTGAAAAAAAACACACACACACAACACATGAAAAGGTGGCCTTTTTAAAGGTTACACCATTCAAGCTATGTCCATTTCTGACCAACACTCTCAAACTATCGAAGACTTTGCCCATTACTTGGCTGATTAAATCAATCACTAGAGTTATTGTTACTTTTAGTTGTTGTAGTATACGGGGTATGCTCATGTACACACTGTAGCAGGAGGCATCTAGATAGTCCAACAGTTAGCGTCTTGGACTTGGTTTGATGTCCGGGATTTCCACAAAATTTGATGGTTTTATACCGCTTTCCCAAAAATATGGCGTTAGCGTAGACATAACCAAAAAACATAAGACCGTGTGAGCCAAGAAATTACTATACAACCACGAAATTTCCTGTTAAAAAAGTTCGTTACTTCATATAAAGTGTGAACATTTTGCTTTACCCTGCTAAATCTTTTTAAGAGCAACACGTTTCCTCTACAGCTCAGGGGTGAAGAATGTGTCCTACATTCAACAAAGGAACGACGTTGGTTAACAGGGACCTCACTCAAAAAAGTCAGAATCAATGATTAAATATTTTCTCCCCGCAACAAACTGTAAATTTGGCACGATGGTACCAATTATAATAGGTTATTGCAAAATGAAAACTGTCAATTATTTTTTCCGCTCTCTTATAATCCAAAATAATAAGGTTAACAAAATTTAACTGAACAATTTCATTATTACTTATATCATACGGTACAACAAAATAGCACACTATATAATACAAATTTAACTAAAACTGTAACATTAGACCATATTACTAAATTAATGAAAACAATTAATTTGGTATCTAAATACTATGACGAATAACAAAATAACTCATTTTGTAGAGAAATAAAGCCCAGAGCTTATGAAAACCCTTATTGAGAAAACATATAAATATATATACATAGACGAACTTGGAATTCAAGAACCAATATACATATACATACATATATACACAACATACAACAACATTGTATATATACACACATATATACAATATACATGCAAACTTTGAATAAAAATAATAGAGTCTGGTGTTTCGGACACAGAAAATAAGTATCTGTTATAAAGCATCAAAAACTACTTCGAAGCTCACGTGCTTGATGTTTAAATGAAAAATTGTAATATAACATTTTAAAAATAAATATCTCTAAGAACTAAGGTGACGAAAAAAACTTTGACTGCTTTGCTTTTTGACTGCTTTAAACTTTTATGTTTTCAGCTTTATACCGGTTTGGTCCGGATTATATTAATTAATTGTGCTATGTTTTAGATATTAGTTCACCTGAGGACGGGATCAGATTCCAGGTCCCGAAACGTCGTGAAACTTTGTTTTACATAAAATCGTGATGGAAAATGTCCGCAATAAAAATCTAAATAATAAACTATTCATTTTTTTATATTTAGAAAGGGAACATGAAAGTACATTTTAGGGTATATTTTGCATATTTTCTAGTCTGCTAGCTAGACATTTACACACTTGTACTAAATTTTGACCATTACATTTAACTAAAGATCTACCCATATAATAATAATTTCACTTTTTAATTATATATATATATATATATATATATATTTATATAAACGTAATATTCAGTCAGACTTTTATGCAGGTTATATTACAAAATATGTGTTAAACATGCCATTGTTTATTTAATGATTATGTAATTTTATGATTATTATTATGTTAAATTATTTAACAATTTTAGTTTAATTTAGATCGAAAAAAGATTATTAACCATTGCGAACAAATATTATAAATAATAAATGTTATAGATGGTGCCATTAGTCTGCTCTGGGCTTTTAGTTATAAAAGCCAAGAGCTTAAAAAAGAGGTTTAAAGTTATTTTAACTTTATAACTTAAAGGAATATAAATATTATACTTTTTCAGTCAGGTGAGTTAATTTCTTTATTTCAGCTGGAAATTTTGTAGAGAAGCACAATGGAGTGAGCAAGCCCAAATTTTATTGAACGGCTTAAAGCGTCAGAGCCGTGCGCTAAGCCTACTGACACTGTTTGTAATAGCTTAAGTTTGAAAACCAGTCACTAATTCCAATAACAAGTAGGACAGAATAAATAAAAGAAAGAAAAAGTGTGCTTTATTATTTATAAAAAATCAATAAATATATTTTTTACGAACACTTAGAATACAAGGTCAAAGGCCGTATGTCCAGTAGGAGAAAAAGAGTATGATATAAATTGAAGATGGTAGAAATAAAAAGTATATTAATCACGAAATTTGCATTATTTCAACATCATGATCAGTATGAAGTATTAAATATGAGATCTGGGTAGATGCTCTGAGGAAGGAATGCTATCGTAGGCAAATGGGGTCCGTCCAGAGAAAGGTGGTACTAAGGATAGCGCCGGTATTACCTGATTACACAAAGAAGCGGAACTAGGTTCCTTAAGCAGGTCAACCACATGACTTTTTGCACACCCCCTGTTTAAAGTCTCAAGGCCCTTCCAGACTTGGAAGCCTTGCAAACTGCTGCAATCTCCCGAACAACTCCTTCTGGGGAAGGTAGCTGCCTCTCTCTCCATGATGTTAAGAGTTGCAGTTCTCACCTCAGTAAGCCCAGTGCAGCCATACAGCAGATGATCGTTAGTCACCACGGACTGCACGCACTTTATGTAAACTGGGTCTCCAATGGAGAATCCCATACGAGCGAGATGCTTCCACATGTGTCCATGTTCCGTGATGAGACCTACAGTGAGTCTGAGTTTCGACCTACCTATACGTATAAGGTCCTCTGCGATTCTCGAGGGGGAACTCGAGGGGGGGGCGAACTGAGTGAGAATTTAACTACTTTCAGAAGTGGAAGCACCACCCAACTTTTTGACACTCCGTGGTCCCACGTGGACACTCGTGTTGATCTCTTGATGTGCCCTAGAGACATTACAGAAGGGTTGTGGACCCATAAATGGGGTTGATATGCCATCATTTTCTCAGGCAGTCCGCTATTTCACTACCCATAATACCTGAACGGCCTATAACCCGTAAGAAAACAGAGAAAACTCGTGAGATGGAGCTCACCGAGTGTCTCCAGGTATATAGACTGACGTGATAATCAGAGGTCTGCTAGTAGATCCACAGCTGATCCTCACCACCGCCTGGTCCCTGGAGCAGAATTCCAAGAGCGGTTCGCTTCTGAGCCAGTTTTTGACCTAAACTCAAGCCCTCGGAGTGTTAGTGTAGGTCGAGTAAATCCGTCCTCTTGAGGACCCAAAAACCTGAAATTCTGTCACCCCTCATCCAAGGCTCTTGAATCAGGGTGTAGTTCACAGCATGTTTAGCTGTGTATTCACATTGGACTGACGAGGCAGCCTTACGGTGATGGAGGTTCGAATGTAGAACCTTTGTCATTGCTTTGTGCAGATCTATAGTGGATCCCAAAGAGCACCAGACTGAAACCACCGCTCCTTTTTCCTGATAGGCCCTAGTTATTTGAAAAGGTCCAACCTCCAAATCGTCGTCGATCATAATATCACCGAGTTTGGAATGTAACATACAACACTCTTCGTCCGTCAGCTTATTATCTGTACACGCAAGAACAATTTCCAACTTCCTGGTGTTCAGTTGATCCTTGAAAGTCACAACAGAAGTTGATGGGTCTTGCTGCGCCTCTCGCCCTTAGAGTCAGGCCTGTGCAGGGGAAAAATCCAGAAAAGTGCTTCCAACTTTGAGAGCTCGGTTTGAATGCCTTTTGCACTTGGGACACTTGGTTTTTTCCTCTCAGCTGAAGAAAGCCACTTATCAGACGCCACCTTCCTCTGTTTGATGAACTACCTCCTTTCTGCCGGATTGATGTGTTCTTCTTCAACCTGGAAAGTCTCCCCAACACTCGAGCCTGACGCCTGCACAGCTGTGGCCTCTGACTCACAAGTCTGAGAAGACGTCTCGATAATCGCCTGGACAGACAGATTTGTGAACATCCTCAAGTTATTCCACCGTCGTTAGGTGGTCAGTAATTGTCGGTAGAGACCTCCCGGTGTGTGAGCTCTGAGCAAAGGCTTGCTCCTCACTCACCCTATCTCTAGGTCACTTCACAGCAGAGTGTTGCAGAGTTTCCTCACGATTCACTTGAAGCATATGCATCTGCCTGAGATGCTCTCGCTAACCCCTTATATCGTCGGCATACCGGACCATCTCTGAGCCGGCAACGTTGATGATTGCAAGAGCTGTTCCGATCGATGTCCTGGCCCAGGAAAGGAAAACAATATTTCATACCAAATCCACTGTTGGTGCCTGGGAGGTGCCACGGGTGGCCAAGGACGCCCCTATGACACTCTGGCGGGAGAGATGGACAAGAAGCGCCAAACTATTCCGGATCATTCCAGGTGGGTTGACCGCGGGTCCAGTGAGATCAACTTCCTCATCACACAGCTCTTCACTGGGCACTGGTTATTCCGTGCCGACTTCTATAATATAGACAAAGTCGATAGTGTAGTGTTTTTGTGATATGAGGACTCTTCCCGGGACAATGCTTACCACGCGTTTATCGAATGTGAACGGTAGACAGCCCAGAAAAGACATTTAGAGTTGGTTGTAGGACCTATTTCGCCTGAAAGCCTGATCCCCCTCATGGCAACGTTTATTGAGAACTTATGGCGTATTTCTATTTTTACCGATCACTTTCTCAAGAGAAAGGAAGTAGAAGGTCATGAGCATCTTTGATAATCCCTCAGGAGAAATTAATAGATGAAGCTGTAGCCTTTTGGCTTCAAATAGGAAGCTCCACCTTCATAAAGCATCTTAATAGGTCCTTCCAAGGTGGATATCAGCCTGAGGTGGGAGTTTTAGTCTGTATAAGTCCCACAAAAAAGTATTAAATATTAGTTTCTGTTAAAAAAAATAACATTTACAAAGAAATGTGCAAACATGTAAAAGGGAACATTTAAAGAAACGCAATGGTGTTATTTTAGACTAAAATGAGTAAACTGAAGATACAGATACAGATGCATGCATTTGCTGAGGGCTGTACTCGAAATACAATTATATGCAAACAACACAATCAAAACAATTTCCATGGTGACTGTACTGCAGTTGTAATTAAGCTTTATAACGGTAACAGTAGAATGTCCGTCTCTGTTTGAGGCAAGTGAAATTTATTTTTATTGAAGTAAAGAGTTATTTTATTAACATTTTAAATTATGTTAATTATTCTACACTGTTGATAAACATAAGAATATATTTTTAAGGTCAAAATTATAACATTATTCAATCATTTTTTTCTTAAATCTACTAGACAGATAAGGACAAAAGTAAATATTTCAGACATAAATATTAATATATTTTTAAGTCTATTACGATATTGACCCTTGGTATGTGTCAGAGAACAGAACAATTTAAGAACAAAAGTACATAAAGTGCTTTGACTATCTAAATGGAACAATGTTCTATTATATTGGATATAAAACTCATTTTAAATGTTTTTAACTGTTCCATATGTAAAGTGACAAGCTATAGGAAATTTTAAGTTTGTATATGGGTCTTGTATTGAGTTTTGTATATGGGATAAATAGAAAATCTAGAACATTTTTAATGCTTTTTACAAGATATTTGTTTACCGACATTTTATAATGTTTACAAAATGGTTGTTATCTCACAAAAATGTTCAATCGATCTTTGTGAAACTCTGTAAGGATGTGTAAGAGATTTATTGTATAAAAAACTAACTTGGTCCAATTTCAAAATGGCGGTCATTTTAAACTTTAAATCTAAACCGGCGGGATAACGATAAAATATCACTACAAATATTTACTAAGAACTTTTTGTTGTTTATTTCCAATGTGTCAACACTCATTGCAAAAGGATTGAACAAAACATAACCAAGATAAATTGAAATATGTGTTGAGAGGAATATAAAAATCTATTTGTTGTAAGTACCCTTTTTATTCATGTTTTTTCCGTTTTTGTTTTTGACACTTTACTAATGGAACACCCTGTATATGACGTATATACTTTGTGTTGATAGACATAAAATTGAAACAATTTGACATTAAATTAATTTTCTAGAAATACAGTGAGTAAATAAAGATGATCATTACCTCTGAATTGAGGGCGTATCATGTTCCTCCTAAAACGTTAGTCATTCAACTTTTTAACTTTCATCATTATTTTCTTTCTTATTTGAACATTATTATTTCATAAAAACTTTAGTTTAGGCAAATAATCCTAAGTAAACACACCTTAATCTTAAAGACATCACATCTCGTACGTTGTTTTATTATTATTCTCCTTTTACAAAACGCATGGGACAAGTATTTTTTTGTTAAAGTTATCAAAATTAAGCTAACTTGGAAAATACTTATTTTGACACTCTGAACCCAAAAATCCGCACCCTCGCCGGCTATCACTCTTTACACTGCGAGCATCGGCGCACTGTCACGAGCAAATCACGGATATCCGGGTGTGAGTTTCCGCGGCCTCGCCAGCTACTACTATATACACTGCAAGCAACGGCGCACTGACACGCGCAAATCGCGGATATCCGGGTGTGAGTTTCAGCGGCCTCGCCGATTATCACTATATAAACTGCGAGCATCGGTGCACTGGCACGAGTAAATCACGTATATCCGGGTGTGAGTTTCCGCGGCCTCGCCGATTATCACTATATAAACTGCGAGCATCGGCGCACTGGCACGAGTAAATCACGTATATCCGGGTGTGAGTTTCCGCGGCCTCGCCGGCTATTACTATATACGCTACAAGCAACGGCGCACTGGCACGCGCAAATCACGGATATCCGGGTGTGTGTTTCTGCGGCCTTGCCAGCTATCACTATATACACTGCGAGCATCGGGGCACTGTCACGAGCAAATCGCGAATATCCGGGTGTGAGATTCCGTGCCCTCGCCGGGTATCACTATATACACTGCGAGCATCGGCGCACTGTCACGAGCAAATCGCGGATATCCGGGTGTGAGTTTCCGTGCTCTCGCCGGCTATCACCATATACACTGCAAGCACCGGCGCACTGTCACGAGCAAATCGTGGATATCCGGGTGTGAGTTTCCGTACCCTCGCCGGCTATCACCATATACACTGCAAGCACCGGCGCACTGTCAAGAGCAAATCGCGGATATCCGGGTGTGAGTTTCCGTACCCTCGCCGGCTATCACCATATACACTGCGAGCATCGGCGCACTGTCACGAGCAAATCGCGGATATCCGGGTGTGAGTTTCCGTACCCTCGCCGGCTATCACCATATACACTGCGAGCACCGGCGCACTGTCACGAGCAAATCGTGGATATCCGGGTGTGAGTTTCCGTGCTCTCGCCGGCTATCACTATACACACTGCGAGCATCGGCGCACTGTCACGAGCAAATCGCGGATATCCGGGTGTGAGTTTCCGTGCTCTCGCCGGCTATCACCATATACACTGCGAGCACCGGCGCACTGTCACGAGCAAATCGTGGATATCCGGGTGTGAGTTTCCGTGCCCTCGCCGGCTATCACCATATACACTGCAAGCACCGGCGCACTGTCACGAGCAAATCACGTATATCCGGGTGTGAGTTTCCGTGCTCTCGCCGGGTGCGAATGGCGCACTGTCACGAGCAAATCGATATCTGAGTTTCCGTGCACTCGCCGGCTATCACCATATACACTGCGAGCACCGGCGCACTGTCACGAGCAAAATCGTGAGTTTCCTGTGTCGCCGGCTATCACCATATACACTGCGAGCACGGGCACTGTCACACAAATCATATCTATGTGAGTTTTTTCCTCATATACACTGCGAGCACCGGCGCACTGTCACGAGCAAATCACGTATATCCGGGTGTGAGTTTCCGTGCTCTCGCCGGCTATCACCATATACACTGCAAGCACCGGCGCACTGTCACGAGCAAATTATATCATCCGTGCCTCGCCGGAATATAATGTCTATATATTATAAATATATTGAGTTTATGCTTTTTAATGTACAAAATAAAATTGAGTTTATATAATAAAGTTGTGATTTTATATATTGAATAAAAAATTTTTTTATATCTTTGTTTTTATTTTTTTATAATCACTTTTTTGTATGTTTTAGTTTTTATTTTTTTATTTGATTTAGATAAATTTTTATTTTTTTTTTATATTTTTCATTTTTTTTTAAAAATTTTATAATAATTAAAATTATTTTTTATTTTTTATATTTTTAAAATTTTTATTTTTTTTTTTTAAATTTAATTTAATTTTTTTTTTTTATTTTTATTAATTTTTTTTTTATAATTAATCAATTTTTTAATTTTTTTTTATTATTTATTTTTTTATTTTAATTTTTAATTTTTTTTCTTTTTAATTTTTTTTATTTAATTTTTTAAAAATTTTTTATTTTTGTTTAAAAAGATTTTTTTTTTTAATTTTATTTTGATTTTTAAAAATTAAAATGTTGCAGTCTAAAAGTTTTAATATAGTTGTTATTATAACCACGAAACAAATAAATAATATATAACTAACAGCTGGTGAATGCAAAAGGCCATATGAGGCTAGCCAAAAAGCAAAGCTTATTAACTCAAATAAAGCTAAAAATATTACTATATGTTTAACATTTTTGAAAACATATAATTCTTTTAGTTCACCAACCCCCTTAAACTGGGTTCACAAATTACGGACAAACCTTTTATCCGTTACATTGTTTCCACATATACGTGATACGCGCGCGCCTAGCGGCGTAAGACGGGCACGTCCCCTACATTCTCAATAGCCCTCGTATGAATCTGAATTCTAAGAAAATAAATTATAAGTTTTAAACTTAAAATTAGATAATTAAGAAAACCTATCAATATAAAAATTTGGTATAAGTTAAGACAACATTTTAATATGGTATAATTTTCAGTATGTTTCAAATCAATGAAACATTTCTAAGTCTGACAGCTCGTGGCTATTATTTTCTATAGAAACACTTTTATAGACATAAGAAAAATATACTCACTATCATGACAAAACATAAGCCCGAAATCTTAAAGGATAGATGCAAAGAAAAGATAGATTTTCAGCTTGAACTTAGTTAGTTTTTAACGAGTTAAATTAAATTTTTATCACTGTTAGAATTGGTTGTTCGTTAAGGTAACATTTTAATAAAATATAGTTTAGAAATGGGTTTAAAAACGATCAATGTAAACAAACAGGTTGATTATAATCGGTCAGCTAATGTTAATTTTATGAAATCACTTATATGGATCACGACATGTTCTGTAAAACTTGTCAAATGTCAAATATTGTTCTAAACGGAGTTTTTGAGAGCTTTTTGTTTTATTTTTGTAGAGATTGCGTAAGCTTTAAGTAAACAAAAACCTTCTCCAAAAGATTAAGAATAAGGAACAAAAGTGTCATAATTATAGGTGCCCTCATTTTTACAGAGAAGACAAACCCATGTGCCTTGTTTTAGAGTAATAGAAAGACAGACAAATAGACGAAAATTGATAATACGACCCAATTCAGCTTTTCTGGGTTACAAAACGTAAAAAAACCAACAACATCATTTTTCCGAACAATGTACGGATATAACTTTAATTTTATTTATATAGATATTTGAATCATTTTAATAAAAAATAAGATAGTTATTAATCAATATCATTTTACGGACTTCTAGAATGGTTAAATCCTCATATACCATTAATTACTTATTTCCCCGAAACTGTAAAATTATTACATCATTTAATATTAAAATACACATACCACATGGTTCTATTTAAATATGTTCTTGGAGGGGAACAAGTTTGGTTTATTTGATCATAAATTCAGATACTTTTCTATTCCTCGAAGAGCAAGCCCCGCTGCCAGACCGAGGGTCAGCCTGTTGCATATTTAACACACAATTATCCTTGCCAAGTCAAAACATCTCAGTAGGGGATTTTACTTGACTTATTATTGTTTATTAATATTTTTGAGATTCAAATTTATGTAAAATTATTTATTAACGTTAATTATTATCATGTTTTAACGTTTTAGCGAATTTCCCATAGGGAAGTAGCTATTACCGTAGGTCTCATGGCAAGAGTTAAGCCCGGGACCATGTTATTTTTTCTTCTTTAGGTGCCCAGAGACCAAAAACAATAGTCGTTAAAATTTATATATATATATATATATATATATATATATATATATATATATATATATATATATATATATATATATATATATGTGTGTGTGTGTGTGTGTGTGTGTGTGTGTGTGTGTGTGTGTGTGTGTGTGTGTATGTGTATGTGTGTCTGTGTGTCTGTGAACACGATAACTCTCGTAAAATTGGTCCGATCGAGACCAAATTTGGTAGATACGTGTATTCCTACAAATGCTCGGACGAGTTTGTAAACATATCGGTCAATGGGAGTAGTTTGGGGGGGGTTTTGAACCCCAAAATGGGGTTATTTGCATTTTTCCCAATATTATTAAAAATTTCTAATTTTATATTTCAACATTGGAATTAACTTAAAAACTACACAACTTAGTTCCTTAAAGTTTTTCTCTATCTCCAATGGTTACCGATATATTAAAAAATCTAAACACAGTACGTTGTATTGTGGGGCTCCAATGTTAATCTTATGGAGGATAAAGAAAAATTATTATTTCACTTATCAATCAATATTTTTGGATGAAACTTGATATTTAGCTTCATGTGGTTGATATCCATCCATTTATACTTAAAAATCATAGTTTATTTGTTTATCATGGCAGAAAACCTGCATACTCTTTTCCCATATTAATCATATAGGAAATAGGCAAACTCCTTTATTTATGGACAGATGTTGATGAAAGTTGGTATAAATATTAAAAATAAAAATTTTTTATTGTATAAATGCCTACTCTCAGTGTTCCTCACAGCAGCAAACCTGCTCACTCTTTCCCATGTTAATCTTATGGAGTATAGGCAAATAGTTGTAGTATTTATTGACAGATTTTGACCAAACTTGTCATATATTATTATTATTATTATATTATTGATTTGAAAATTCGCTGAGTACGCAGGTATGCTGCGACGGCGTATTTAATTTTCAACCGAATTGTTCTGTAGTGTTTCGAACATGGGAATATCTGAGGAACAATTTAAAAAAATTTGAGTTTTGTTTTGTACATTGCTTGGAATTGAGATATTTTTTGTTGAATTTACGTTTTACAGCCCTGAAAACCCGTCATAGGTCTTACCTCAATTTTCGTTTTTCTTTCTGTAACGCTGAAAAAGGCATTTGTGTTCGTCTGCTCCGTATAAACGAGAGCATTCATCGTTATGAAACCCATTTCTTTATTCTATACCTTTTGAAGAGGGGTTTTTATTACTTTAAAATACCCATAGGGAAGAAGATGTAGGTCTCATAATGAAAACTCTTAAGCCCGGGACCAGTTATTTTTTCTTCTTTAGGTGCCCAGAGTCCAAAAACAATAGTCGTTAAAATTTATATATATATATATATATATATATATATATATGTATATATATATGTATATATTGTATATATATATATATATATATGTATATATATATATATGTGTCTGTTAGCACGATAACTCTCGTAAAAATGGTCCGATCGAGACCAAATTTGGTAGAGACGTGTATTCCTACAAATGCTCGGACGAGTTCGTAAACCAGACATATCGGTCAATGGGAACGGGTAGTTTGGGGGGGTTTTGTACCCCAAAATGGGGTTTTTTGCGTTTTTCACATGTAATTTTTAAAAATTTCTAATTTTATATTTCACCATTGGAATCAGCTTAAAAAACTACACAATTAAGTTCCTTAAAGTTTTTCTCTATCTCCAACGGTTACCGAGATATTAAAAAATCTAAACACAGTACATTGTATTGTGGGGCTCCAATGTTAATCTTATGGAGGATAGGGAAAAATTAATATTTCCCAAATTAATCAATATTTTTTTATGAAACGTGATATTTAGCTTCATGTGGTTGAGATCTATCCTTTTATGCTTAAAAATCATAGTTTATGTGTTTATCATGGCAGCAAACCTGCATACTCTTTTCCCATATTAATCATATAGGGAATAGGCAAACTCCTTTATTTATGGACAGATGTTGATGAAACTTGGTATAATTGGTTAAAATAAAAATTATTTATGGTATAAATGACTACTTTCAGTGTTCCTCACAGCTGCTAACCTGCACACTCTTTCCCATGTTAATCTTATGGAGAATAGGCAAATAATTTTCATGTTTATGAATAGATTTTTATAAAACTTGTCATATTTTATTATTATTATTGATTTGGAAATTCGCTGAGTACGCAGATCTGCTGCGACGGGGGTATTTATTACTTTAAAATACCCATACAAGATGAAAACTAAATAATAAACTCTTAAATCCCAGTTTTCAGCAGCACGGGCTCACTGCTAGTATTATTTAAAATGTTAAAATAATTAAAAGTACTTACCTCACACAATTAAGCCTTTGAATCATTTTATTGTCATATATCATTGGGTAATGTATTGAAAAAAATTAGTATTTAAAACTTTTGATTATCATTAAAAACAATTCAAATGACCTTTCTTCTACAAACTATAAACACAGATCCAATAATATTTGTATTTCTGCTAGTGCAATGCGAGAATAGATGTGAATGGATCTCTATGGTCGATGCCAGCCTCAAGCAACCAAGGAAATGAGCCCATACAAACTTCTGTTTCAAAAATGCTGTGTTTTCCTCATTATTGTTCAAGTAACATGCGAGGCTCAGTCATTTATTACTTGATTTTTATCTTAAATGTCCTTGGATGCAATTTCATGGAATTTGTATTGTCATGTATATTTAAACTGATATAAACTTGTACAATTTCATTGAAATATAAATTATTTCAATTTTTCATGAAAATAAACACAAAATACTCTTCACAATGAGCTATCTGGAATCATAGTGGATTAAAGACAACAAGGTACCGTAGTGGTTTCAGGCACTTAGGCTAGTCAGGAGGTGACACCTCATCATTTGTCAGTAGTCGTCTACCAATGGGTTTCAGTCGCTTAGGCTAGCCAGAGGTGACACCTCATCATTTGTCAGTAGTCGTCTGCCAATGGGTTTCAGTCACTTAGTCTAGTCAGAGGTGACACCTCATCATTTGTCAGTAGTCGTCTACCAATGGGTTTCAGTCGCTTAGGCTAGCCAGAGGTGACACCTCATCATTTGTCAGTAGTCGTCTACCAATGGTTTTCAGTCGCTTAGGCTAGCCAGAGGTGACACCTCATCATTTGTCAGTAGTCGTCTACCAATGGTTTTCAGTCGCTTAGGCTAGCCAGAGATGGCCTCTCATGATTTCTACCAAGAATATTTTAGTGTCAATTTTTTTATTCTATGATATTCCGTTTAGTATTTAGTAAGCATCTGATGAGTCTTTAATATTTAAAGTACAATTAAAATTTATATATAAACTACCGGTGAAATAAAGGAGGTTTTTAAAATTTAGTATGTACGCTAACAGTTGTTTAACCCAAATATTCAAATCATGAAACACTACACTGTACTCTTCAGATATTGTACAGCATGTAAAAAATACCCCAGATATACGAGTATATTAATAGGAAATTTTAAATATTTTTGTGATAATGTAAGAATTGTTTTATTAGGTGAAATTAACAATTATTTATTGTTAATTTTTCGGAGGAGTTTAGGTCAAAAGGATGGTCCATGCCAAATTTCACTTTCTAACTCTTCTAGAAGTGCTTTACAATTTGTATCACCTAGTATGAGTGAGTCAGTTACAAATGTGGCTGTATATACTCGTACAAAAACACCCACTACACATGTATGTAGTTGTACTAAAAACTGTAAAAGGACTCGAAACTCGAAACTCTTAAAGGACGTTGTCCTTAGAGGATCTTATACTATGGATAATAATAGGTTGTATTACCTTCATCAAACAAATCAATGTATTAGAGTCGTCAGGTGACTGGTTTCGGGAGTTATAGTCCTATTTTCAAGCCTTTTTGATGTTAAAATTAAAATAACACTTCACACATGACATTAATACAAATACGTTAACTATATTTACATCTATACGGTGGATAACCACAACACCTTGCCCCAATACCTGTCTGCTAATGTTGACTTAGCTGTGATCTGTTCAATTCTGTCAAATAGTATATTGGATCCAAAATTTAGTTTATCTTTTAATGCATTATTGAGAGATTTTTTCATCGCTTCATATCTCGGATAACTCCAGAGCGTCCGTCAGGGCCATGTATCTTTATTTAACCTATTATTAGACTATACAGGGTGTTCATTAAAGTTGGGGACAAACTTCGAGGGGTGATAGTACTCATCAAAATAAACAAAAAGTTTCTAATAAACATATGTCGAAAAATCCTTCGTTTAGCCGCTAGCCGCCATTTTGTATTTTATACAAAAAACGTTATATATAAATAATTATTTAAGATACAGAAACCAAACTTCGCACACATATTTAATGGCTAAAGAAAAAAATATTCACAAATTATCATTAAGTTTGCTTTGATATTTTCAAAATTATGGCGCTTAAAAATATTTTAATTTAAATAACAAAAACCATTAACTTTAAGAACCGCCGCCATTTTGAAAATATAAAATTAAACTTAATGAAACTTTGAGGATATTTTTCTCTTTGGCCAATAAATATGTGTGCAAAGTTTGATTTCTGTATCTTAAATAGTTCTTTATATATAAAGTTTTTTTTATAAAATACAAAATGGCGGCTAGCGGCTAAACGAAGGATTTTTCGACATATGTTTATAGGAAATTTTTTGTTTATTTTGATGAGTACTATCGCCCTTCGAAGTTTGGCCCCAACTTTAATGAACACCCTGTATATTAACTCAGGAGGTAAGAATGTAAAAATACCTATTTGATTTAATCCCGTGGGAATACAGAAAAATAAGCCTAAATTATACGAACGAGTTCACTATTGTAATATCTGATGAAACAAACACATTGTACACAATGAGAAAACTGAGGTTGAGTTGAATTCTGATTGGAAAAGTTGAAATAACAACAGCTGGCTCTGTTGGGTATGAAGAGAGCTGAGCTATAGAAGGGATGGACGAGGGATGGGCGAGGGAACGGCAAGCCTCCATCAAACGGACATCTTATATTCCAAAGTTCTCTTCCATTTGGAGTATCGCTTCAACTATAACTTTTCAAAGTAATTATTGAAACACCAAAATAATTTATACATTACCACAAAGTTTATGCCCTATTAAACTTTATTATTTTATGATAATAGCCCTAGTAAAATTCATTGAGAACATTTTCACTCTAATTGAAGAAGCTATTCATTATTGTATTTACATAAAAATTAATATTTTACAATTATAGATTTTGAGAAGTGGCTGGTTTTCACTTACTACACCAAAGTGTATAGGTAAAACTTAAGTTATTTTTTATAAGAAGCAATTGTAATATGGGTTTGAGTGAAAGCATCAACAAAACTAAATTAGGCTATACTAATTCCACTGGTAAAACATCGAACATACAGGGTATTTCAGAACTACCTAGGCCCCTTTTGAGGATATGTTACTTGTATTAAAACAAACAATTTTACTGTATAATCATATTTCTGCGGTGCCTTGTTTTACGTCTGTCTGTTTGTATGTGTCTTTACATAAGTAATGTAATTGTTTTATAGGTGGTAGTCCCTCTCACAGAGAAACTTGAAATTTGGTACGGACCTGTAAACTAACTCCACCAACCTGGGTAAAATATTAAAATACTTTAATTTCATCATACTTAAAAATAGCAGTTCTTTAAAATAATTAAATTATAATATACCTGGGAATGGCTAACATTAAACAGAAAGGTATTAAACAATTTGCATCTTTTAATACAAATCAAATGCTACCTTAATTTAGTAAATACGATAGTAAATAATCAAATTATGACACTTTTAAAAAAATAAATATTTACAAGGTTTTATGGAATCCCCTTAAACATATGGGAAATACAAATTTCTCAAAATCTGCTTTAATGATTTCGAGTAATATTTCGTGGTCTATAATAGTCAAGGTTCCAAATAATATGAAACTATCCACATGTCTGTAAAACTATTAGTTCAAAAGTTTTAAATGTCAAAAAAAACTAAATTTTGTCCTAACGCAGATCGTTGTCTGGGAGCGCCAGATATTATTCTTATGGTGAATACTATAAAATCAATTTCTTCCTCATTTCTCAACCGCTTCCCATGAAACTTAGTATGTTGTGTAGGGTCGGATCACCCAAGAAACCCGCTCAAAATACTTTGCTATAACGAGGAGGGAGTATGCCCCTAAAAAACTGCAATAAATTATCTTATTATGTCTTGTTGTTAGTTTTAAGAAATGGGATGGTTATTTTTTGGATCACACATTGTTATTTAAATATTGATATTTAAACAAATGTGTATGATAGTTTTATTAAGGGTTATATAGTTTTTTTATTTACTTAAGAGACAAAGAATGTACCAGTCCACTGATACCGTTTATTTATTTAGAAAACTTAAATCTGTCTATTTATGATAAACGTAAAATGTCTTTCCCACGTTAGTGAATGATTTTACTTAGATTTTTTATTGTGGACATTTTCCATCACGATTTTATGTAAAACAAAACTAGGTGAAACTTTGTTTTCCATAAAATCGTGATGGAAAATGTCCGCAATCAAAATCTAAATAACATAAATCCACCATGACCAACAATGAATTTCAAACAAATAATGATTGATTTTATTAAATAAAATCAATGATGCAATCAAAATCATTCAAATAAATTGTATTTAATTATTAGAGATTTAATGATCTCTCAGAATGGAACATCTAAGTAGTATCGTTAAGTTACTATTTAACGTAAGTATTCATATGGGTTTTTTTAAATAAAATTTGTTCTATATATTTTTTATCATCAGTCGGATAAAACTTTGACCTAACACTCTTTCCGGTGGAAAAATCAAGAGTCGTCTAGTTGGTACAGTTGGCAGCTAACATTTTTAGGTTCAGCTTACTAACAAACCTAATACGCCCTGAAAGGTAAGATAATGATTACTATCAAATCCTTTCAGGAGACTGCAGTGCCATTTTGGGTTTGTAGTCCCGTGAGAGTTATGTGAAACATTTTGAAACATACCCTTCCTAAAAAAAGATTGTTTAAATTTAAATACATTGTATTAGTTTGAAATTAGAATATGTTATTTAAAGACAGTTATGAACAAGCTATGTTATAAAAATTGTAATAACCCTTTTGGATTCTGTCAATAATTCTTTTGTGAAGATGATTTTTAACAATTCACTTAGTTAATAACCAGATAGATCGCTGTTCCTGTATATTATACTTCAATTACCTTTCCAAAGATATCAAGGTGTTTTCTGGTACAATACTCACAGTGGTTGTTAAATGTAATATATTTTATGGAAGGTGAGTAAAAAGATCACAATGTACTGCATACTTTAATTAGTAATTTAGTAAAAAGTGGTTTTAATTGTAAATAGGCTTAGTTCTGATTTTACGATACTGACGATACATATCTGCGAGTATATATTATTTATTTTATCTTAATTGTAATAAAGTATGTATAGAACGACTTAATACTATTGTTATGCTATGCCCGATTAAAAAAAACAGAATATTGAGTAGATTTGGCAATTTTTTGCTTTTATTAATAAAACCTTTTCAAGTAAATAAAAAAATAACGAGTGAATAACTATAACTGACTAAATATTTTTAAATTTTCATCGGTAATTATCAATTAGGAATATGATATACTGTAATATAATATTATTTAATAATTATTTAAATTTTAATAACCTAAATGTTTCACTTACTATCCAAAGCACTTTTTTATTAACTCAAATTGTTCGTAAGTATCCTTATTTTACAAATAAAATATTAATTAATAATACGTGTAACCTTATCAATATCCATTCTATGGTAGTGGTCACCAGTTTTGTGACCTCTGTCACATCATCAGGTCACCATCCTCTTCTACAGATTTGTCATACTTAAAATTGACGTCATAAAATATTTTAACATCAAAAACTCCTTGTATATTGATAGTCTAAAACAGTTTCCAGTACACAAGGGTATTGTGTTTCTGGCACAAGAGCGTATTGAGTCAGGCCTAGTATATCTAGCTATGAGAAACATGTACCCGTGTATCCATGGGCAATATGGTCTTTGTACCACATATCAACATGACTACGCCTATGTTAATATAACAAAGGAATGTCACGTATCCAATAGATTGGAGGGTTTCTAACCATTACATAGCATGATGCACTAGGTATTACAAATGGTAGTTTTAATGTCCCTTCCCCCACCTTTATCTACAATTTATATTCAAAGTGGTTTTCAAATATGGGATTCATCAAATCTATACACACCCCAGCTTTTTATTAACTAAAAAATTTTGTTTTCTGAGGTCCAAGATGTAGGAGTCACTTTTTTTATTTATAATAAGAAGCCTGCCATGAGACATTTCAAATAGCACTGTCTTTCTTTATCGATTACAGTGCCGCAATCTAATTCCAAAAAGGTTGCACCGTTTTCCATTTAACATCCATAGGTCTAGGATGTATGAGTCCTATTAGTTATTTGATATATCTCATAACAAGCCTTAAATGATCTTTTTATCTCTTTTTTATCTTTGAGGAAAAGTGGTCTAAGTCACATTGAGACTCCAGTTGGACCGTGAGTCTCCTTGTCGAGTGGACGTGTTTGGTTTTCTTTTGTGTGTAATGTTTAGTAAATGGATTGTTTGTAGGTTTTTTTACTGCTTTAAACTTTTATGTTTTCAGCTTTATACCGGTTTGGTCTGGATTATATGTTAATTGTGCTATGTTTTAGATATTAGTTCACCTGAGGACGGGATCAGATTCCAGATCCCGAAACGTCGTGAAACTTTGTTTTACATAAAATCGTGATGGAAAATGTCCGCAATAAAAATCTAAATAACATAAATCACAGTACTACATCATTTTAATGAAAACTGTATTTTATCCTTGTAAAATCATATATTATTTAGGAAGTGAAACAAGAAAATATCGATTTAAAATCTTTCCAACTTTAGTTTTATTTTAAAGTTAAACCAATGTTAATTTAAAGTTAGTTCGTTGAATGTTAAATTTTGATCTTCGAAGTTCGCTTGAAGTTACTTTATTTTACTGTCTATAATAGTGGAGGTAAAAGTCTAAACGGCTTCAAACACACAAAACTCGAATTTCAATTAAATATACCACTTCAAATTCAAGTTCAAGTTCTTTATTGAGCATGTACATAGTACAATGTATTTGCTTCGTCATACAAAATAGTAAATAACATTTTTTTAAGGCAGTTTACATAGGTACGTAACAAACATATCCGCCTTGCATCTATCTAAAAATAAAATCCTTAACACTGTTACATGACATACCAGTAAGTGCATTTCTTTCTAAACATGACCTAATCGTGCTCCGTTTTAGACACAGTGGCAAACTGCTAAACAATTTTATAGCGGAGTATTTTAACTTATCATATATATTACCAGGTATTTCCCTGATTAAACCACACGAATTTTTGGCTTCAATTCATGCGGATAAAATTAGAACCTATTGATAAAGCATATTGAAACCCACTATGAACCGCAAAAAAGCTTGTTTCCATTCAAACAGTCCACGCAAACCGTCTTATTTCCAACCAACCAATAAGAGAGTTTTAATTAATCACGTGACTGAGTTCAGTTTTTTTTATTCTAGCATTGGTCATTAGAATATATGTTTTAGCGGTCTAGTTAATACGATCATGTTTAAATTCTGTTGTTTAGTTAAATAGCTAGATTTTTCAGGAAAAAATCTTTGAACAAATTATATTGTGTTTGTTTATATGGGCTGTTTATACATAGATTGTATTAATAATTTATTAGGTTACAACGTTTGTCATATTTAGATCCTTTCATATTTTTTTATCGATTGAGTATAATTAAAAGTAAAAATATTTTTACAAAAACACTAATTTGAAAACATGTATTTACCTGCGTGAAAATCAACTTAACTCCACAAAACTATACGTACATGCATAACGGCTTATTTCCGCAAGGTTCGTTCAAAACGTTTTGATTCCAAAATAAAAAGTAAGGTTTTTGGAGTATATTTTAATAGCCCAAGCCAAAGTTGGTGCTTTATTTTAAAACTTAGAAATTACTATATGGTTTTAGTAAACTAAAACTTTTCATCAGAGTTTCATCATAACTTTGCCAAAAACTATAGAATTTTCCTTGTACTGCAAATGTATATTATTGTGACTTAAGCCGGTTTGCACATTACTGTGTCCATTATTAAGGTGACACGCCAAAATAACACGCCACAAAACTAATCTATTTTTTTTCAAGCGTTTAGTTACACATAACTAAATAAATCTGCATGTATGAATCTGTATAATTATACAAAAACAAGTAGGACAGTTTACGTTTGTTCACATGTTCACTTTCCCAAAACATAGAGTGCTTACCTCTGTTTATGGCCTGATAAGTCCCACACACGTAGTTCCAGATATGTATATCGTGCGAACTCTCTAATCCTGTCGGATACTGGGTCTAAAGTGCCGTATCACCCTTTTTAAAAATACATTTCAGATTAGTCGAGTTTATTACTTAGGTGTTAAGTTCAAATATACTATGATTATATTTAAAGTATTCTAGCGTATCTACGGTGTAAACCACAGTGTTTTAGTCTATAAAATATAATAATATGGTAAATGATAAATTTATTTTTTAGTTTAGGTAACGTTTTTCTTGTTAACTTCATTTTGAAACCATATTCATCCTCATCTATTTACATATTTTATTAAATCAAATTAGATAATTAAGGTAAGATGTAATAATAATGAGGTGAATAAGGCGCATAGTAAACATATATCTATCTTACACAATAAACAAATATAAAACAAAGTAAAAATAAAAAAAACACTCCACCTTCGAGTAGCAGGGCGGGAACGAAGCAGGGTGTGCACAGAATGGGAGTCGGGGCACTACTTTTTTACTTCAAAATAGGAATAGTTAACATTTTATAACAAAAACTTGTACTTTTAATCCTCTCGCGGCCCGGATGGTCGCTCTAGAATTTACGCTCGCTCGCGGTATCGTCTGCTACTCGTGGACAGTGCTGTTTATATTTAATTATTTGCTATTTATTCAACCTGACAACAGCAATAATAGGCTCTATATATTGTATTGCACACGACCAGACCAGTGTAACACGCACAGCTGGGTGAATACGCAGGCGCCGTTCTTGCTCAGATTGTTCTTGTGTTTGTTCATTGTTGATATCAATGTTTTCTACTTGATTATTTTCACAAGCGTAATCATCCATAAAATTCACAGTATCCGGTACAAATCACTGTCACTTGAGTCATCGTCATCAATTTGACGATCATTCTCAGACAATCGCAGCTCCACCTCACATCCCGCCATTTCAGCTGCAACTACTTGTCAGCATATGTAATAAAATATACAATATTATACACGGTGATCGTTGTTAGGGTGATACTTATAAATGAATCCGCTAGAATGCAGCACAAGTCGTATTAAGTCGTAGTGGTTCCTAAAAAATCCGCTAGAGAGCAGCACCTCCAAGGTTGAGAGCTAAGGGGATTTAAGGCGATGGACCTCCAGTGGGAGATCGCTGCCCAAGGCGATCTGAGGTGTTTGACTGGGAGAGGGTCAATGGAAAGTCTTAGGTAATCACTTAAAAACTGGAGGAGTTTCTCCATCTCCAGAAACTATGTACTTTAAAACATAGACACGTTGGGAAAGACCACTACCATAATATTAATAATTTATAACCAAAGTCATTATGAATTTCAAAGATTATGTAGAATAATCTCCATCAGTTCCAGGAGAATACTGTGTGACAATTTGAAGAGAGCGGTTTGGCAAACATTCGCCCTAACACCACTGACGAAAATCAAAGCATCACTTGCTTGATATTGCTTTATCATTACCGTCTCTTTGACTCTAAAGTAGAGATCCAGACTCAAAGAGGCGTTTATCCAGGCTTTCTATCCTTTCTGCCTCTCGTCCAGTGTAAGAGCATGTTTTGCATTTGCAGAGTAATATCTCCTTTAGGTTTAGCGTATGTTGTGAGTACCGTTTAATGTTAAAACGGAAATTTTTGGATATAAATAAATAAATAAATTCTTTATTTCTCATCGGATAATACATGAGTAAAATACGCTTAACAATATCATTCGACACATTTTACACTAACTAGAAAACAATTTACTCTGTTAAACAAAATATATAAATGAATAGATTACATATCCAATGAAAAATGTAGGGGTTCCTTAGGAAAACCTGAGATGGAACCTCCCTCACAACAAATTTAACTGAGAGTCACGCGTAACAAAATCCCTTCTTAATTTTACAATGCATCTAACAGTGTAACAAAAAATTACAGCTAAGAACTCATTTAATGAATAAAATCCAAAAAGACAAACATTACTCATTTCATATATCTACCACTATATGCCTTATTACACATTATTAAATTATTTATTGCTAATATATTCATCATCGATATCAAACTATGATATCAAAGAATTCCTCAACACAATCATAGTTCATAAGAAATTTCTTTAAGTAAAATCCGAAGGTTTTTAAATTCTGTTTTTTAGTGATTCTAAAAGCTATCATATTAAAAAGTCTCGGAGCACTGCATAAATATTCTAATATATATAATATATATATATATATATATATATATATATATATATATATAATATATCAATATTCTAATATTCTACATTTCACTTTTTCATCCAAGGACTGAACCACTGTCCGCAAACGTTACTAATTCAGGATAGACCTAGGGGGTTGCTACACTATCGGTTAATCCACAACCATGAGTGATTTATTCATTTCGTGGGACTGCCCCTGAACTGGTGAATTTTATTTTTAGTAGGTGTTTTATGTCACCCTGGTTGTCTACAGTTCATGCAGTTTATAAATATATTACGGACATGTTGTACGAGATGTTTATTTACTTATTTACTATCAGGGGGTCACCATTTCACAATAAAGGTAAAGCTACACTGAAAAATACGAGGCGAGAAATTATTATTCTTACTTACAAGATAAATACTTACAATATATCCACAAACCCAAACGCTAGTAGATACTCACTCTTATAATAGATATAACAAGCAAAATAGCTTAGGAACATTCACTAATAACCTACAAGGTAAGTAATTATTACAAAAAAGAATAAATAATGAATAATGCAATAGCACATTATGAAACACTATGAGTCATGTAAAGAGAATGTTTGCTGCATTATGTTTTGAAGGGGGTAAAATAAAAATAACTTTAAAAAGGATCATTTTAAGAGTCAGCACAATAAAACTTTCCACTCGCTTGCCCTTTTACTCTAACAGGACCGCCGCAAAAGCAAGCTTGCCTTCATCATACAAGAGGAAGAGAATTTGCTTTCCTCATTTAGCATGTTCCACTAACAATTAGTGTATTCTCTGTTTTAGATTAAAATTATAAAAACTGTTCTTCAAACATGTTTTATTTACCATAGTATTTTTAATATCTTACTCTTTTGTATAATCACACATTTCAGTAAAACATATTTCAGTTTCACATAAAGTTATTAGGTTAGAGTTGAACGTTTTTCCTATGAAATCTCATCGAAATCATTTCCACCTAAAAACCAATCTATACTTTTATAACAATTTAAATATCTTGATAAAGACCAGGTTTATGAATTACATTTTTGTGTATAAAATATGTTATTCATTCTTTATCACTCATATTGTGCAACACAAAACTATTTAACTAAGTTATGAGTGGTAGATGAATGTAATTATTGTAATGGGTTTGATAAACTTGTAGCTTTGTTTTTGACAAAAATAGTTCACTCATTTTACATGATTATTTTATCAATATCAGCCAATACAAAAGACATTTTGGCCTAGTATCGAGCCATTATTTCTCAGTGAAATACAAATCAAAATTTTGTTTAGTTAAAAATTCATTTATTTCATCAATCATGCAAATTAACAAAATTACAATAAACACGTGGGTGGGTGTTGAGTCGACAAATCAGTCCTTAAATTAAATAACAAGGTCATTAATATTACATCATTCTGAAACTTAAACATTGATTTGGACAGAAATAAATAAATAAAAATTTATATATACTGTGTATATAAAATGTAAAATAAAACGTTTTGAGGAAGCCACAAAAACATACCTATTAAATAAATTAATATAACTACTTCAATATAGTTTCTACGTACTACTAAGCCTGGGGAACCACGCACAAACACACACGCAAGCACACACACACGCACACACTCACGCATGTACTCACACACACGTGCTCTATGTGGCACATGGGATATTGTAATGAATTTAAATATTTTTTGAATAAAGATGTTTGAACTTGACAACAATTCTCGAACAACTTATCGGTAGGGTATCTTAGGGGTTTCTGCAATGCCGCTTTAGTAATATATATACAGCAATCACCAATGGTTGAATTATTTTTGTCTTGGCACCACCCCAGACAACTATCCCATGCTGCAGATAGATTGGATTAGATCGGATAAGTGTAGTACACAGTCTTCAAAGTTGTATGAGGAGGAACTCGTCCAAGTGTATAAAATACATAATTTTATTTTCTAGGCTTTGTTCTGAGATACTGAATGTGCTTATTTTATTTAAGCCTTCTTCAGTATATAATGACGCCCAGGTATCATAGAAACGTGTACAGATCAGCACAACACAGGTCACAGGTTGGCTATTACGGCACGCCTACCCTCTCAGGCGAGAGAGGGATGTGCGTCGTGCGCGTCGCCACTCGCCACGTCAACTCATTCATCCCCAAAGTTACTACGAGTGCTCCTGAGGGCGGGGCCAAGTGAGCTTACAGCCTTCGCCACTAGGAAGCGGCACTACACTGTCGGGCCTTCCGAAATTTTGTTGGCGACAACTTTTAACCATGAATGACACATCTATTAATAATGTATAATCAAATATATTACTATGCACGTTGATTGTAAAGATACAACAATAAATGAAACATTACTATTTTCATTACTGCATTAAGTGAAAAATAGCATCTAAATTTTCGATTTCTAATAATAAAGATTTAATGAGCTTTATACTTACTAGGTTTTATTTTAATTAGGGAATTGATATTTTTATTGTAAAAATTAAAAACTATTTTGATAGAATTATGATTCCTTTAGCTTCTGTAGTAAATTGAAACCTGTTCTTTGTTCAATTTAATGCCTCAAAAAGATGCTTTGTGTTGAATAATTCACAAGATTAATGTCCACCGAACCTTCAATTAACTAAACCAAGCCTAAGCTCTTATGACAACCTTGGCCAACATAAAAAAGTTTTTTTATGAACAAAAAACATATTTTTGAGTGCACTTTGGGAGACTGTAATGTATGTTGTTTTAAATAGTGATTATAGACAATGTGATTTCATTTGTAAATCATCTAGAATAATATATTTCACTATTCATATGATTAATATCATTGATGAACAAATAAAATACTAACGAAAAAGGGTCTATGCATGAATATGCTTTAAATGTTCTATGTTTGGAATATGCTTGAGTATGTGTGTGAAATCATGTTTTTAAAGTGTTGAGACTGATAGATGATATAGATTAAACTAAAACCCTACAAATGAAATTTCTCAGGTTTGTGTATTTTTAGTGTTATTACGTATATCCACATCAAGTTCAATATTAATGTTTTTTTTATTATTCGGCTTCAAACGCCTCTATGAAAGGAGGAAATGGATCAGCCTGATAATTCTTTTTAAATTATTCAATGGGATATTGGGTGGCCCTGCTTTGTTGCAAAATCTTGTTAATTATTTTTGTTGTTTAATTTTAGATCAAATTTAAAGTTAAATTTTTTGTGTGACATTTTTAAGTACTATGATGGCTATTTACATATAGAAGCCCTTTTGGATGTTTATAAAACTTATTCCTACGAACACAGTGACAGTTCATCAACATAAATATAGTTATGGCCCTGTATATTTAACATGTTAATAAATAAATAAATAAACTTTATGAGTTTGAGTTCTAGCTCACTAACTACTTCCAAGGTAAAACAATTTGTGGAAACTAATATAAATTTCACAGAGAAAACCATTATTCATTTAAGGTCATTCCTTGATTTTCAGACCTAAACAAAGGCACCAATCGTGAACATCTATTTATTCCTCCTGATAATGAAATACCAAAGTTAGCTGATAAAAAAGTTTTTAGTGTAATTGACTCTAAAGAAAGTTTTTATCTCCTAACTCTTGATGAAAAGTAAAGAGCATATTGTACATTTAATGCTGTCTTAGGTTTTTATAAATTCACCAGGTGTTCTTGTCTATTAATAGAGCTGAAATATTTCATAATAAACTATAATAGTAGTTTATAATAGTAATTTGTATGAAATTCTAGCAAGTTAATATCATTAACAAGTTTTGTAAACGTTTATATTTTTTAAAGCTATTTTATCTTTTTAGTTTTATTATATTGGTCTATTTCATTTATTTTTGTAGTAGACATGAGTAAATCTTTGCTTTAATATCCAATAACTATTACCTCTTACCCTGTTATCCTTTATTTTTAGCTGGTCAGTTGATTATCTATGATTTGTAAAAGTTTGAGGTCTCTGTACTTCCAACTTAATAACAATTGTCAGTAACTCCTTACAAGTCGTAATGATTGTGCAACTTTAATTTATCATGGTGACTTGGAATGAGTAACTAATAAAAGCATCAAAATTGGACCATGGTGTTTCAAAACTAGTCGCCTTCTAACTATACAAAGAATTGAAGAACGAAGATCCTGTATCCTGTTTTCGGATTATTAATGCGCGAGCTAATACAGTGTGTAGTGGCCTTTACACTATGACTTATTATGATGTTTATTATATCCAATCGTAAGTAACTGTTTTGCGTACTCCTCTCAAGGGGAAGTGTTCTACTAATGGTGGAGGTGGCGGGATTTTACACCAATAAGTTGACAAATTCATGTGTGGTACGTTAGCGCAAAAAAGGTTGAGAACTACTGATTCATGATTTTAAAAACATCAAATTAAAATTATATAACTATTATTTGAACTTCATTTTCAATCGAATAGCATCCTTAGTAAATATGATTAGCTTTTGATGAGAGTGTGATTGATAAAATGGCAATATTTGTCCAATCACTCTTGCGAATTGTCAAACGCTTGCCGTGGGCAAATGGATATAAATTTTACTGTCTTTGTTCCGAACCAGTGGTGTGTTTGTTTTGAAATCACCGGAAATGAGTTTTGATTAAAATACAACCGCAGGTAGTGGAGTCAAGTTACGTTTTGGATTTAGATTTTAGAGCAAATTACATTTTTTATAGCTACTAATACGGTATATAATATTAATTATTACGGAATAGTAACCGTGTAACTAATCCAATTTGGTTTTTGGGGAAAACAATAATTAAAATAATTCGTGAGAGAGAATGAAACTAATTTATGAAAGTAACACCATTATTACTAATATTTTAGATTAAGTTTTTAAACTCAAACTAAAACTTCTTTACTGTCAGAAAACATTTAAGCTCATGACAATAGTCAAATTTGATTGAAAATATTGTTATACAATAAAGCAGAATACAATTCAATATTTATATATAATGGACAGTTTCACATATGATAAAGAATATATTTCTATAGCTTGCGTGAATAATATTTGTTCAAACTTTAAAACTCTTTCCTATGGCTTTAAGTTTTCTCTTAAATACAATAATTTCTATTTCATTTTTACGGCGATTGGGAGGTAGTGAATGAGCTTGATCGAGGAAAACAATGTTTGATGCTGGAAAATGTTGTTTTGTGCTGAGGAACAGTTAGGATATTCAGATTTTGTATGTTGAATCTTGAAGGAGGCTCAAGGTTTTGGAAAGATATCCGGGTCATTCTTCAAAAATACTAAGCAGTTTAAAATATATATTGACGGGAACGTTAAGATATTTTTGCCCTGAAAATTCATCTATATGATGCTGTTAGGTGGAGGCCAAAGATGATTTGAACTGCCTTCGTTTGGGCTTTGAAAATGGCTTATGTTTATGAACTGTCATGGCCCCAAATAGCTCCATAAACAAAAATGGGAAAAAACATCCATATTAGGCAATGAGGAAGATTTCACGATTCGAAAAATAAGCAAGCCTGTGGAGAAGTCTGACTTAGCCTTCTGGATATTCCCTCAATGTATTCATGAACATTAAGGCCAGAATCAATTACCACCACCAAAAAGTTAGTAGTGGAATATGACGTCACTTCGATATCACCCAGATGTATATGATCGATCTCCAAACCCTCCCTTTTCCTGAGAAATGTATAAACTTTGTCTTCGCAGCATTAATACTAAGCCCATTTTCACCCAACTATGTTTAAGTATAACATATTACTCGTAGCAAACCAAATACAAAAATGTTTTATACAAACTATATACTGAATCCATAATATGAGTAAGATAGTAATGTGATACCAAAGACCATTAACAACACCTGTTATGGTGGCAAGGTATTGTAACGAAAAATAATGTTAGTATTATTACATACACAATTAGTTACTGTATTTTATTTAGGTTACTTTAAACTAAAGAAATAAAGTGTCAGTACTACTACCATTTAATTTGAGAATATTATTGTAGTTGATGAAAGCAAGATGGCAAGTACTGGCAAGGTACAGTAACGAAAATTACATTATATACCAGATAGTTCATTTTTAAAGATTGCTTTAAAGCAGAGAGCGTATTTGACTGTTTACTGATGAAGCGCTTTTTGCCAAATATTATGGTAGCTGATAAAATCAAGAAGGCTAACACCAGTTATAGTGGCAAGGTACTGTAACTAAAATAGTATTAGTGTTATTACATACAAAATAGTTATTTTATTTCGGTTATTTTTAACCGATGAAATAATACGTTAGAACTGTTACCATTTATTTTCAATCAATTATCGTAGTTGAGGCAAGCAAGACCTCGAGATCAAGCATACGAGATAGTTATTTTATGTAGGTTACTTTTAGCTAAAGGATGAATGTGTCAGTAATATAACCAATTATTTTGAATATTATGTTAGTCCAGGAAAGCAAGATATCTAACTCAGGTTATGCTGGCAAGTATTTAACGGTATTTAACGAAAACTATACATGTACAAGAGTTGATTTGTGTAAGTTACTTTTAACTAGAGAAAATGTTTGACTGTACACTGATACAGTGCATTTAGAAAAATAGTATGATGGCTGACACAAACAACACACTGGCTAACATCTGTTATACTGGTAAGGCAAATAACGTAAACAACGAAAATAGGGTGACGAAATTGTTATACTTAAACAAAGTAGTTATTTTATGTAGGTTAATTTTAACTGAAGAAAGAATGTGTCAGGAGGGATACCATTTATTTTGAAAATATTATCGTAGTTGAGGGAAGCAAGATGGCTGACACCGGAAACCGTCCTGGCGAAACTGCCGTGACCGGAAGTCCCGTGAGAGATATGACCGCACCGGCCGGCTTGTTACAGACTGCCGTAAATAAACCACCCTCTGACTTTGTCTTACCGTGCAACTTTAACCACGCTTTCCTTCAACTGTTTCGCATTTAAATACGAGGATATCACTCTATTTAGGCGGGTTAAGTTCCTCATATATTAGTTATGTTAAGATCATGGATATTTCCTTAATAACCATAGCAAATGTGACAATGAAAACCAAACGAAAATATACTGATGGGCTTTTAAAATACATAACGTTTTTTTGTATACAAAAAAGTTTTGAATGTCCTAAAAAAATATTTTAATTTTTTATGTTTCACCTATTCGTGTGTTTTAGGATGACCCATAAAGTTAAAGATTTACTGGTTATCTCTACATTAGAATAATTTAATGTATGTATGCATACCCGTACAGGTAATCAGTATTTACTATCAACCAAATAATCTATCGTGATTATTTGGAACGCATGACGGTCAACGCCGTACAGAACGCTCTAGGCAATTTATAGGCTGCGCTCAAATTGCATTTGCTGCTACGTAGACCTTCAAGCAGGTTCTAAAACTCAAACTCAACGTAAAACGTAATTTTTTGTTAAAAAAAATAGTTTAAAAATATAAAATGAAAATACAGTGTTTTTACAAATTATAACATAATATTAAAATTAGTGTTATTGCTTCTATAGTTTTGTTTACAAAGCCTTTTTTACGAAATATATTGGAATGTGCCTACACGGACTGGTCGCCTGTGCATAGGTACGAGCCACTATCATTTATAAGCCGTATAATTTATGAAAAAAGGTAAGGTATGTAATTAAAAGAAAAAATTAAACATTTTAAGACAAAATTGAATATAGGAAGTATTGTTTCAATTTAGAGAGAACAAATTAAAGGACTTGAAAACCATAGGCATGGAATAAAATATAAAATTGTGGAAACTTGCACTTCAACGGAACAGCATAATCAATAGAGTCCAGACTGAGCGACGAAAACTTGACTTTGGCGCGAGTGAGCATGACTGTCGAATCAAAGTGAGCGTCGAGTTAATGGATTGCTCGAGTGAGCATGACTGTCGAATCAAAGTGAGCGTCGAGTTAATGGGTTGCGCAGTTGAGCATGACTGTCGAATCAAAGTGAGCGTCGAGTTAATGGGTTGCGCAAGTGAGCATGACTGTCGAATCAAAGTGAGCGTCGAGTTAATGGATTGCGCGAGTGAGCATGACTGTCGAATCAAAGTGAGCGTGCGTCGAGTTAATGGGTTGCGCGAGTGAGCATGACTGTCGAATCAGAGAGGTATGACTTTAACCGTGTATGGAGTAAGCCACGGACTCCGTAATTCCACAGTCTGTTTAGGAGGATATTGTGTTCAACACAATCAAAAGCCTTCGATAGGTCTGGAAAAACACTCAGTGTCATATTACGTTTATCCAAGTCATTTACAATCAATTCCACTAAGCGGATGATTGCATCAACAGTTGATTTATTCTTTTGGAAACCAAACTGTTCATTAGATAGAATTTTGAATTCCTCAAAAAAAATTAGCATTCTGCGCATAAACAGTTTTTCAAAAACTTTACTTAGCACCGGCAGAATTGAGATTGGTCTGTAATTGTTTGGTTGCTGTAAAACACCCTTTTTGAAAATGGGGATTACTTTTGCAACCTTCAAAGAATTTGGAAAAATTCCTGATTTGAAAGAAAGATTTATTGACTGAGTGAGGGGGCCGCGATGCCGACTTGGCATTGTTTTAACAGCCATGTAGACATTCCATTGAGATCATCCGTCTTTTTTGTCTTCAGGTCGCTGATTGCCCTTGACACTTCTTGTTCAGTGACATCGCTAAGGAACATCGATGCGGTCGGACTCGACTGTCCCGGGGTAGCCAGAGGCGTGAGTGTCAGTCCAGTTCTGCCAGAGTTCGCGAAAAATGAACTAAAAACACCCGCCACTTCCAACAGCCCCCGGACAATCTTACCCTCCACCACCAGTTCAGTTATTTGTGAGTTTTATTTTGGGGGCGAAAAAGTTGTTGTTTATAAGAGACCAAGCTTGTTTTGAAAAGTTATCTGCTTTACTGAGTTTTTTATTAACTTCGTAACTTTTGGCTGCTTTTAGGACTTTTCTGTAAATCTTTTTGTAAGAGTTGTAAAATAGTCTGAATTCTGGGTTGTTGGTTAACTGCAATTCCCTCCGATAATTTTTTAAGTTTTCCCTGGACACTAAAATCCCTTTAGTGATCCAGGTATTTTTCGCAATTTTTAGGTTTGATTTAGATTTTCTTTTGGGGCAGAAATAATCAAGATGGAAATTCAGGTTACTATCTGGAGCTTCAAAAAATCTGTCTGTAAAATCTATCCCCGTGAGGCAGTCCCAATTCTCGGCTTGAAGTTTATTTTTTAAAAGCAGGACATTTTCGGGTCTTGTGTCCCGTCTAGAATTTGAAATACACCGGAGATAGAGTGGTGCGCGGCCTTCGATAGTAGCGATCTGTGCGTAATGGTCAGACATGGCGGTAGCAACGACTGAGACTGGCAAATCGGAGATGTTTGAAACAATGTTGTCTATGGCTATTTGCAATATCAAAGTGAGCGTCGAGTTAATGGGTTGCGCAAGTGAGCATGACTATCGAATCAAATTGAGCGTCGAGTTAATGGTTGCGCGAGTGAGCATGACTGTCGAATCAAAGTGAGCGTCGAGTTAATGGGTTGCGCAAGTGAGCAGGACTGTTGGGTCAACGTAAGCGTCCAGTGAATGGGTTGCGCGAGTGACCATGAATGTCGGGTCAAAGTGAGCGTCCAGTGAATGTGTTGCGCGAGTGATCATAACTGTCGGGTCAAAGTGAGCGTCGAGTTAATGGGTTGCGTAAGTGAGCATGACTGTCGAATCAAAGTGAGCGTCGAGTTAATGGGTTGCGCAAGCGAGCATGACTGTTGGGTCAACGTGAGCGTCAAGTGAATGTGTTGCGCGAGTGAGCATGACTGTTGTGTTAAAGTGAGCGTCCAGTAAATGGATTGCGCGAGTGAGCATGACTGTTGGGTTTAAGTGAGCGTTCAGTGAATGGGTTGCGCGAGTGAGCATGACTGTTGGGTCAACGTGAGCGTCCAGTAAATGGGTTGCGCGAGTGAGCATGACTGTTGAGTCAACGTGAGCGTCCAGTGAATGTGTTGCGCGAGTGAGCATGACTGTTGTGTTAAAGTGACAAACAACCGCCTTGGTTGTTACGTCCGAAAATTTTTGTCCGCAAAGAAATGTATTGAAAATTATTTTTATCCAATAGGTTTAACCGGATTTTTCATAAAGAATTCCGCTTTTAACTTTTAATATGTTACAGGACAATCTTTTTTTTAAAAAATAACCTCAACTGTTCTTCACATGGACTTGTACCAAGTCCATGTGCTGACAAAATTAGTACCGACAGTAAAATTATGTTATAGCAGAATATTTGGATAGCTTAGCCTTGACTGTATGTATTAAATCGCCACGCCATCAAAGCTGGTCCCTGGCTTGGTTTAGGACTGTGTGGCTACGATCGTGCTCTAGGAAATATTCCCAGTAGGCTACTACTTAGTTTTTATCATAGGCCTAGATTCAGTTAAACCATATTTTTAGTATCCATAATATTCATCCACCTACACTAACGCTTCTATAGAATTTGGTTTACAGAAGCTATATCAATCTATACTCATACTTACACATATTGTTTCAGCATACAACTTTCACTCACTACTTCAGTTGAAATGCCATCCATACAATAGCAGTCAATATCCCAATATTAACTCAAACACACAGCACTATATATATTCACTTGATTCGCCTTTAAAATACCCCATAACTTCGCGTTTTTCACTTCAAATGCTAGCAGAACTACACCCTCTTCTTTACAAGATTTAATGTTAATAAATGTTAATATGTTAACATAATGTTAATATGTTAATAAATTATTATAAAAAATAACTTCCTACATACCTATATATATGAGATTATAGCCATTTTGTAATTAATGACTGTAAAGATTAAAAAACAAACACAAACGCCAATTAGTTGGTCCTCAAAAGTTGATCAATTAAGTCATGTAATATGTTGCACTCAATTTGTGTCATACTTTAGATAAAAGCAATTTATGATTATCTCTATAAATACTTTGATGTTCACCCATAAAGATTTAAAACATTAAACTTAGGTACATAAACATAAACATAATGCTGGCTTATGATGTCGTTATCAGTGCAATATAATGAACTATAAAGACTTCGGCGTAAATTCAGCTATAAAAGGGTTTTATCAACATTGTCAGAATACGTTATGTGGGTTAAAACATTTATACTAATACCCCCGTTACAGCAGACCTGCTAACTCAGCTAATTCCCAAATGAATAATATAAGAATAATTATATGACAAGTTTTATCAATATATGTCTGTTGATAAATATGAGTTGGCCTATTTTTTATAAGAATGAAAAGGGAAAGAGTATGCTGGTTAGCCGCCATGATAAACACATAAACTATGCTTTTTAAGTATAAATGGATGGATCTTAATCAAATGAAGCTAAATATAAAAGTTCCTAAATAAAAAGTTCCATCCAAAAATATATTTCAGTAAGCGAAGTATTAATTTTTCCTTATCCTCCATAAGCCCATTGGAGCTCCAAAATACAACGTATTGTGTTTAGTTTTTTTAATATGTCGGTTCCCATTGGAGATATAGCAAAACTTTAAAATACTAAATTGTGTAGTTTTATTGAGCTTATGGTAAAAGAAAAATTAAAAGTTTTTTAAAACTACACATGACATACGCAAAACCACAATTTTGGGAAACAAACTCTCCCAAAACTACCCGTTCCGATTGACCGATATATTTGGATTACGAAATCGTGAGAGTAAATGTGAAAACATATCTCTACCAAATTTGGCCGTTTTTACAAGAGTTATCGTGTTCAATGACTTGGCTTAAAATACCTACCGGGTAGGTAGACATTTCAGAAAGTAATAGTAATAGATATGAGTAATAAATATACATATATAAATACATACACGCACACACGCTGTATAATTAGTCATATACATATATATAGTAAAATAATTGTCGTTATGACTATTGTTTTTGGTATCTTTGTACCACAAATCGAAAAAGTAACATGGTCCCGGGCTCAGGGCTTACTTATGGGCCTAGGTATTAATAATTATTGATTAAATAATAATGAACTTTAAATCCAACATGTCCACATTCACAATGTGTCGTGTATGTGCACTTAACGTAAATCCACCGCCGGAAAGCCGTTTACTTACTTTTGTTACACATGTCTCATGATTGCCTTTAGTTATAAACTCATTGAAAATGCACCTAGTTACATTGCAGGAAAATTCCGTGACGAATGCCGATAAAGGGCAAGATTATAAGGTTCTTTGTGAGCTTCAGATCTGTTGCCAGTTTTATCTTGCACGAGAAGCGCGCTCCTTCTCACGCACTTCCGGGCGACTCACAAAACTTAGGAGTCACTGACCCCGAGGTCGTATAAAAACGATAACTTACTTACTTTCTAATCACCCTCAATACTGGTCATATTTATAATATGCATAAACAGGCGTAGTGAAAAGTACCGGAATGGCTTAATATTTCAATTACTAAAGATCCTACCAGAGCAGAACTTTAAAAATTTAATTGGGACCTAAATACTACTTATTTAGCTCATTACAGACCAATAAACTGTAAGAGGGATGACCAACGAGGAGTGAGAGGGAAATTTTAAACTGAAACATAGGTTGATATGTATAAAATTAAAAGTCGATCTTGGCAGAGTAAATCCATAAACCCAACGTCAAAATGACGAACCAGTCGGAAATGGCAGCCATTTAAAGATGGTTTGATTTTGAAATTTTTATTAATACTTTGCAGATTCAATTGGGTACCAACAAACTATTTTTATGTTGTTTCCAACTCTTAATACCTCCAACACATGATACAATTAAGTCTTTATAGCTTTAAAATGACGAGAGGTATCGCAACCAAATTTGGCAAATCATCGCCGTACTACCACTACAAAGCTACTATTTCTGTACATGGTGAAAGGATGTCACCCATAAGGGGGAAGGCCCATGGGGAGTAGGTTAAAAGTGTTAAAGGTAAGCACAAGTTGACATGTACATCAAAGTGAAGGTCTTGATGTACTAAAATCAATGCCGCAAACACAACCTTAAACGGTTGATGCAAAACTAAATGGCGGTGGATTCTATAATAGTAGATAACTAGAGGGATTTTATTTTCAACCTTAGGCACCATTACTTAGTGTATTTTAGAATTATGCACAGTCGTAGTGTTACTACAAGTAACATTTTGTTTCCTACCAGGGGAAGACAGTGCAGGAGTAGAAATTTCGAGTTGTTAGGGTTTGATGCCTAGTTGAAAACCACAGCCTCCCTATAAGTTAAGGGCCTGTCAGGTTGGGGACTTCCCCACTACACTATCCTCTATCCTCCTCCACCTAATCCATTCCTTTATCTTATTTATGTCACTTCTAATATCGAAGCAGACTGGAGGCGTGATGCTTCACTAGAAGCTATTTCCAAGTTGAGTGAGTGAAAAAAGCATGGCAGTTTTCTAAATGAAATATTTTTAGAACAAAAAAGAGTTTATTGCTGCAAATACAACTAAAATATTCACATGATTTTGCCATTTTATTTATGATACATTATGTCTCTCAAATAATGTTCATTTACGTCAATACAGGCTTCCTATCTTTCCGGTAAACTTGCCGTTATTTTCCTTACACTGAATGAGGAATAGTAGTAACCTCGTGTCTTATGCACTGTTTAGGTTCAGCTATATCGAAGGGCTCCTACATAGCAACTTTACTTTTTAGATGGCCCCATAATCAAAAGTCACATGACGTAAGGTCTGGGGTTCGCGTGGGCTACTGAACAACTCTAAATCATGAAATTAAGTGTCCCGGAAACAGTTGACGTAAAAGACCCGTTGAGGGTCTTGGTGTGGGACAAGTTACTCCATCCTGTTGATACCAAATAGTTTTGGTGTCGACTTCTAAAAGGTGTAACCAGGGCACCGAAAATTCTCTAATCACATAGCGATCTCAATTTATAGTGAAACTTCTCGTTGTCTTGCAAAAAATGCAGACGGTGATTGAAAAATATTTCATTCCCGAGAGAAAAATGATGATCTTTCCATTTTTAATACAAGGTATATAGCCTCAATGCAGCAACAATGACCTCTGTGGATATAATAACAGCTGAGAAACCACCGAATAAATTTATCAGGTTTTTATCGCTCACCCGATGCAAATACTTGCACCGGGCGAGCCGGTGTATTATCATTTAATATGTAATAATAACAGTTAACACTAAAAATAAATATGTAATATCATAAACCTGTTTAATTGACAAGAAAGAAAAAGTTAGAAAAAACACATAAAAATAAATATCATTATTGACCAACTGATTGGATAAACTGACTTCTAAACAGTATTTTGGCAAAACCATATGATAGCCACATAGCCTACTCCCCTCTCAGTGTTAACGAGAAGTTAAACGATTTGGCTGATGAGTTTGAGTCTTAATATCTGTTGAGCTGTTTGTATCTTGTTTGTGTTTCATGTCAGTGGTATGATCATTAAGAAGAAAAGCTGGTTTAAGGCGATCGATTGAAGTTGGTTTTTGTTATTTACCTTCTATTGCGGACATTTTCCATCACGATTAGTAAAATCATTCACGACGTTTCTGGATTTGAAATGAGATCCCGTCCTCAGGTGAGCTATAAACTAAAATAGAACAAGATTAGTACGTAATCTGGATTGAGCCTGTAAACCTTAAAACAAAAATGTTTACAACAGTAAAAAACTTGGGGAAAACAAGCAATAGAGGTCACCCACAAAAAGAACGAAACACGTCCATACGTCACAAGGACTCAAGAAGAAAGTCGTGAAACTTTGTTTCTACTTATCGTGATGGAAAATGTCTGCAATAAAAATTTAAATAACATAAACCTACAATCACCAACAATGAATTTCAAACGAACAGATCAATTGATTTTGTTCATTTTGGAGTCAAACACCAAACCACTTATCGGACTGTGAAACGACTTGGAATGGTCTATCGTAGACAGACTGTAACGGGTTTCTTGAAGCATCATTTTGTACGAATACATTACCGAATGTTCGTAAATCGTTATGAAGCCATGTGACAGCCACAGTTAAAATTAAATGAAAATTTGTTTATTTAATCAGGGAACGTTAGGACCACATTACCCTTTCTTACACTTAACCTGGTTTAAGTAATGACTTAGAAATAACGACACAAAATAGTCAAAAGTTAAAATAAAAACAAAATTGAATTGCAAAATATTTATTCTTATATCGGTACAATATTTTAACAACAAAACTAGGAGACACCAGCTGAGACCATCCGAGCCACTTCCTCGCAAGATCTGATCTGATCTGCAGGGGTAAGGCACTCTAGAGCCGGCAAGCAGTGATTCAAATGCCCTATTATTCGCTTTGATCACATAATACGCAAGCAATCTAGTTGAAGAGGACCGTGAAATTCGTGAATTACCTTGATACACAAAGTTAAAATCCATCGTAAAAGATTTTGGAAACCTGGTTTTGAGGATTGATAAAACTAATGAAAGAATTTTGATTTATCGTTTATAATTTAATTTAAAAATATTAGCCTCAATTTAATATGGTGTTATATGCTCTTCACGTCTCAGACCTCGTACATATCTCAAATAATAATTCTGAGACCGCTGAAGCATCCCCGCCTGAGATTTAGTTATGTCATTCATGACTGAGTTACAGTAACTAAATGTGGTAGTACTAGTGATTTGACCAAATGGAGTTTTGTATGTTGTGGCAAAAGGTTTTGAAGTGTTTCAGTGATAAAAGCCAGAAAGAAAGTGTCTTTCCTTACGGCTTGCACAATAAGCATTGGTTAACGTGAAACCACAAAAAATGTTTTATTTTGGGATAAAACTTTGGCCTCCACATTCCCTTAACCAAACAATTACTTCAACTATGAAAGATTAAACATTAACTTTGAAATATTACGTATATAAGTTGTCAATCAACACAACTAGTATCATTCAAAATCCTCGGTATAAGGAACTGCACGTATAGTTATCTCGTACATTGTACTAAACGTTCAATAATTCTCTTAATTCAACCAACGATTCAATTAAATTAAGAAGTTAAATGTATTGATACAAGGACTATGGATATTGTATGGTTTAAGTTACATTAAAACGATTTCACACGCAGCATGCTGACGTAAGTACAGTAGAGTGAATTTCACAGAACTTATGTTATCCCCAACATAGTAATCGAAGAATACTGAGTATGCAAGTTTGATGCTATAAGGGCTCTTTTTCATGGTAATATGTTTATATTAAGTCTGTTCACCAAGTAAAAATACATACAACATTTTATCAAATTATGTCAATAACTGAGCGGTTTATACCAATTTATCTATTCTCCATAAGAATTACAATGAACACCTAGCTTTGCTACCGTAAAATACGATAAATTTGTGGGTTTAATTGATTTATTGATAAAATGTAACTGTAATGACTTGCACAGTAAAGTTAGAATAATTTTTAGTAATCAAGTGAGTTATTGTTTTTAACTATTCTCCATAAGTTTAACATTGCACAATTGTACTGTGTTTACCTTTTTAAATATCTCTATCTTAATTGGTAACCAATTGAACAAGAGTCATTATTCAAAATAATGATTTTTTTGTTTTTTCAGTATCCAATGGTAAAAACTATTTTTAAAGAATTATTTATACTAACTTATTCTTACTATTATTATTAGGTCTACAAAAAATTATACATAATAAATTGAAACCCCCATTTTCAGGGTGCAACCCCCAAAGTGTATTTAATGTAGGCCGATTGCTTGCCCAACGACCTCGTCCAAGATATTACAGAAAGGAGCAGGTTTATCAAATTTTATAATAATCAGACAATAATTGCGGCCGTTATCGTGTCAACACATATTAAGCTCACCAAAAAAATTGTTCAGGGGGTTGAGTTATGAACATCTATCATGGTCCCGGGCTAAACTGTCACCATGCGGGTCATGTGAATAGCTCACCTTTCCATTGAATATTCGCTAATGACATCGCAAACAATGTTTGAATGAGTAATTTATTTGTACCTCCGTGGTCAAAATTACATGTGTACATTGTTTTGATGAACAGTTTCATGATGTTATCTACAGTGGACAGAGGTAGGGTAAACAAAGTCGTTCGTTTCATGTGGACCAACAGATAAGCATTATCAGAGTTTCGCGTAATTTAAAATATGACCGTTCAGGGCATTTGAGAAACACTACAATGGGTTTACAGTTATATTATTCGAAGCGGTAAAACAATTTAATTCCCCACACAAATCTGTTGGACAAAATTGTTTTATAATCTATTAGTATCGGAGTGAGCTGGATTGAAAACTGTTTATAGGTGAGACAGTTCATATAGGTGTACAAAGAATATTTGATTTTGTTGTTGTCTGGGGGGTTTGGATGCGGGGATTTTATTCCAACTCACAGGAAAGATCCTTCGGTTGTATGTCGACCGAGGCTTATTGTGATAGTCACTGGAAGGTAAGTGATTTATTCAGATTTATATCCGTTTATCGCCTCCAGTGACCTTACGATAATATGACGAAAGTATTAAGAAAAGGATAGGTTTTGTAGGCGAAGACGGGTTCGGTAGCTGACATTTTAAGTCAAGAGGCATGTTTCCCACCCTGCCTGTTCTTTTGACTTTTAGGGAGTCCGGGGTCTCCAGCAAGGCCACTGCATCTTGGTACTCCTGCACTAACCTCAGCTCGTGGGGAAAAGAACGATTCTCTTGGAACACAGCTATTCAACTGCATTTGATTGTAACAAAACTCCTTAATGTACCTCATTATTGGTATCTATACTGACAATGGACAGATAGAACCCCATTGGGGGAGGGGTATTTTTTGAGTGGCCTAGAGTGAAACCTGTATGTAGGGGATGTAGTTCATATAAGTACAACAAATATTTTTTAGTAATAAGGCCACATAGTATCGAGTGACTATTTAAAACATAAGCCAACCAGTCAATCCTCAACATATGATGTTCTTTGCGCATTAGTTTTATCGACAACATGGCAAAGGTTTTATGTTATCGTTATTACCAATTTTGTTCTCCTGAACCAAATTTATGACTTTAAATTTTTTTAATAAATGTTGATTGGTCAAGATAAAGCACGTTTTAAAACTATGTTTGAAGATTTTTCTTATGGAAAACTGAGTTTTTTTACAGAGTGAGTCACTAGATTAATTTTACCTCTTGATTTTACTAATAAGAAAGAACAATAAAACGTATCTTATCTTAACCGTATATCTTTCATAGCGCATTTTCTCATTATTAAAAATTTCACATTCTGTTCTATTAGCTTGACGATGCAAACTATTGCATCGTTGCAGCAGACCTGCGTACTCAGCGAATTTCCAAATCAATAATATAATAATAATAATATATGAATGAATTAATTAATTAAAATAATTTTTTATTTTGAGGCGAATTTAGGACTACATGGTCCTCTCTTACAATTAACCTCAATTAATATAATAATTTTTTTTTTCTCGAGGGGAAATGCTCTCATGCACCATCAGGGAGGAGAACGGTGCACTCCCCGGTGTGTGGGATTCGCACCCAACTAAAACCCCCCGCCTCAGGCTGTTGACCACTTCGGAATCACCTATTAAGGCATGAACCTCAAAGTGGAGCCTCGTATTTAAAGCTCAATGAACTTCAACTCCGATTTAGCCTTCTGAGGGAAGATCCAGGATGTTACGGATCTTCAAGTTTCTTTCTCTTGAGAACTTTCTCCACGAAAGACGTGATGAGAGTCCAGTTCTCAAGAGATGTCACCATTTTTTCTACCGCGGTCTCCGGCGTAAATTCACCGATCTCCAGCAGAAGCTGCCTCCTTAGAACTGCCCACCGGTCACACTGGAAGAACGTATGAAAAGCGTCATCGTGAACACCGTCCCCGTAAATACAAGCCGGACTGTCCACTTTGGCCATCTTGTGAAGATAGGCTCGGAACAACCCATGTCCGGTGAGGAACTGCGTGATGAGGAAATTTATTTCCCCAAACCCACGATCAACCCACACAGACAGGTCCGGAATGAGTCTCCGCGTCCAAGCCGCTCTAGACTCATTTCGCCACCTCTCTTGCCACTGGTGCATGGAGGCCTCCCTGGCCACCCGTGTCGCTTCTTTGGCGCCAAGTTCGGACTTGGTGATATACACACTTCTCCTTTCCTGGGCCAACATGTCGATCGGGACAACACCAGCTACCACCAGTGCAGCCGGCTCCGACACCGTTCGGTAAGCTGAGGAGATCCTCAACGCGGCTCTCCTTTGCACCGCTCCCACCTGTTTGCGGTAGCACTCCCTCTTGAGAGCGTCCGCCCAAATCTCACTTCCGTAAAGAAGGATTGAGTTTGTGACGGACAGAAGAAGTTTCCGCTTCTCCGCTGATGGGCCGCCAACATTCGCCATAAGACGACTGAGCGCGGTCGTAATCCTTGCCGCCTTCTCTGACACATACTTGATTTATTCTCTGAAGGAAAGCTTGGTGTCAAGTCTAACCCCCAGGTACTTCTGGCTTGGAACGAATATATTCCGTGTTTACACGAAAGTCTACCAAAGTCGGAATCTGACGCCCTGTCATCATGACAATCTCCGTTTTCTCGGTTGCCAAGCTCAGGTGGTGATCCTCCATCCAAGAAGAGACATATCTCATCGTTTCATTAAGTCTCCACTGGGCGCGCTGGACGTTTCTTGCGACAATAACCGCCGCAATGTCGTCTGCATAACCCACCAGAAAACATTCTTCAGGTAAGTCCAGTCTAAAGATACCATTGTATGCAATGTTCCAAAGATCTGGACCAAGGATGGAACCCTGAGCGGCACCAGCGGTGATAGTCTTTCGACGAGGACCCTCCGACGTCTCAAAGATTAATTCCCTGTCCCTCAAATAGCTTCGGATGATCCGAAGCAGATATTCAGGAACGTGGAACATTTCCTCCAAAGAACTCAAAATGACGGACCAGCTTGCACTGTTGAACGCGTTTCTCACGTCTAAGGTGACGATTTCCTCACTGAGCATTTCTGGCAGCACCTACAACCTCCGGAATTGCTCCGATGGTAGAACGACCTTTCCTGAATCCGTGCTGTCTGTCTGACAGCCCACCGGCAGTATCGACCGCAGACAACAGACGGGGATTTATCAGTCTTTCAAGACGTTTTCCGGCTGTGTCCAACATACACAAGGGTCGAAATGCCGAGGGAGTGCTTGGTGATAGCTCCGTACCCTTGCTAATCAATGTCAGGCGTTGGAGCTTCCATCTGCGACAGAAAACTCCCTCACGAAGACAACGATTGTATATGTTCAAAAGAAGAGAAGGGCAGTTACCAGCAACAACCCTGAGCACCTCAGTCGGAACACTATCCGGACCAGGAGCATTGCCAACACGCATTGACTTGACCGCCACGCACAACTCCGCTTCCGTGAACAAAGGAACTTCCGGAATCGCCTCCGCATACTGCTCAACCACTCTGCAGGGGTGATCGGGAAAGAGGGAATTAACGATGTTTTCCATCGTTGGTGGGTCGAAGACAGGGCACGCTGTTTTGGCACAAAGCTTACGCAAAACGAGTCTGTACCCGAGGCCCCAGGGATCAAGGTTAACGTCCCTCCTCAATTCTTCCCACTTCTACCTCTTCCTGCGGCGGATAGCTCTCTTCAGGGTAATTCTTGCCTCCCGGAATTCCAGAGCAGCTGGAGCAGCAGCATCGAAGCCTCTCCTCCTGGCTCTGACCAACCTCCGTCTGCAGCGGAGACACGCTCTTCTCAACGTCGCGATCTCGTTCGTCCACCAATACACTGGCTTTCGTGCCGAACGAGAGGTGTTCTTCCTTGGCATGGAAGAGTCACAGGCACGGTGAATGAGGCGCATGGTTGCCTCAGCCAATTTCTCAGCCTGAAAATCGAGCATTAGCACGTCATCTTTCCCCTCATTGATTCTAGCAGCTGCAGCAGCAGCATTGAGTTTGGCGACATTCCATCTCACTGGACGGCTGGGTCGCTCGGGAATGGCGGGATGACGGCCTGAGTTCACATCAAAGAGGATATGCTGATGATCGCTGCCTGTGAAATCTTCGACGACTCTCCAGCCAGATATCGACACGAGAAGAGCCTCCGAAACGAAGGTAATATACAGGGATTATATCAGGGATGTACCCAGGCCTCCTGAAAGTGGAAGTGGAACCAACATTGGCAACGTGAAGTCCGGTTCTGGAGGCGAGCTCAAGGACTTTTCTGCCTCTGGTGTCGGTTTCTGGCATACCCCACTCAACGGCCCTGGCGTTGAAATCATCAGCAACAATGAACTTGCCACCAGCGCTCACCAGAAGGTCTTCCAGGGCATCCAGCTTTGCCTGAAATGCCAGCATAGGGTCGTTTGGAGTCAGGTAGACGCTCACAACAGTGAAGCTCCCACTCTTCACCCAAACAAAACCTCGACCGGCCCCGCTGTCAAGAATATGGAAGTTCCGGGGGTCTGGAATCCAGGTGGCCGCCGTACCTAGGGCGTCCTGAAACCAACCAGAACCATCTCTCTCGCAGTACTGCTCAGAAATAATGAGCAAGTCCACTTTCCACTCTCTCAAGTGTTGGGATAGCAGGTCGTTTGCCAGGACGCTCCTATGGAGGTTCCCTTGTAAAATCTTCATTTTTTTCTATGGCCTCTTACGGGATTTTTCCAGCTCCTCTCGGAAGACCCGACAGTTTCTGGTACCAGGAACGTGATTCAGAGACTGAAAATTCCGTTCCTGGCAGAGGAAACACCTAGATGGTGCAGTGCAGGTGGACTTTACGTGACCACTCTCCCCACAGAGCTTGATGCACAAGCCGGCCGCCCTGCGATCAGGTCCAGAACAAGAAGCCTGGTGATGGCCATACCCGAAGCACCTGAAACACCTGACCACCATAGTGCGAAGTCGGACCCGACTGAGCACCCACCCAACCTTTAGCCTCCCACGCCGAAGCAGGTCTGTAGCGCCATGACACCCCAGCTCAACAACGGTGAGCTTCTGTCCACGCCCATTCTCTGCTACAACGAACACTTTAGCGCCTTGGGCCAAATCCCCTAATGTTCTACTTCAAGGTCTCGAAGACCTCTTCCGCAGTGGTGAAGCAGTCCAGATCTCGAACCTCGATGGACATACGAAAGTCTGAATCGCCCCGATTTTCCACCCTTGCTTCCTGGACCCTAGTGGCTGTGGGGACACCTCCAGTGGTGCAGGGGGAGGATTGTTTGCCACACCGACAGCTGGGGAGGTTTGGGTGGATTTCCCCACACAGATAGGCTCCCAAGCAAGCTCGGGGCTACCAGATGGTGAGTTCCGGGCCCTCTTTCTCCCTGGAAGAACGCTGTCTTTAGCAGAAAAAGAGCGGTCCGCCATCGCTCGCACTCGCCTCTTTGCCTTCTCTCTGACCTGCCGGCATTGCATGACCGTGTTCAGGAGGTCCATCCGTTCTGGAATGCCATCTTTGATGCGGGTGTTTACATTCCTCTGCACCTTGACCGATTTCTCCATCTCCTTGAGGATCGCATGGATTCTCTTCAATGCTTGACTCTCCTCTTCCTCGGCGTCGTCCTGTTGCTGGCGCAGGATCGACAGCTCAAAGATTGGACGCATGGGACTTGACTTTGGAGGAATTCCCCCATGAACTTGGAGCTCTGAAGAGGATTGCCCCGGGAGATCCGCATTAGCCGCACCTTCTGGCTTTTCCTCCTGGTTTCGGAAAGGAGCTGGAGGAGGGGTGGTCTTCACGACCCCGACTGGCGTCCTTTCACCCGAAGGTGGAGTTCTTTGAAACTTGGAGCTACGACGAAATGAATTTCGCTCCAGGTCCAACTCCATCGTTTCTACGCCCCTTCCAGTCGCATTGTCGGACACCGTGGCCTGGTTGCCTACCACACGAGCCCCCGAAGAAAATGTCTGGTTGCCCCCCCCCCCAGAATCCTTGGGGCAGCCCGATTGAATGGGGTGGGATTTAGGAGAAATCTCCAGACCCACCTGGGGTAGTTTGTTTTTTGACGCAGACATCCCATGTTTTTTCCCCTTGTAGCCGGATTTTACGGCAAGCAGGAAATACTACTGGAACATTCTTATCCGGTCCAGTACGGAAAGGAAGAGGAAACAGGAAAACACCAAAAGATTTTGGGTCGAAGAAAAGAAGAGTTGGTCAAGAAGGACCGACAGAAAAGAAGAAAGATGGTAAGGCCAAGCCAGAAAGGAAGGAAACTTGGGACCTTAGAAAGATGAGAGCTTGAAGATTAGGACCTCTCATTTGGCTAGGGCACCTCGGGGTTGCCAGTCTCTCCAAAGAGAGACCTCCCGTGTAGTCAAAGACGACTACCCCTTGAGGGAAATTAATATAATAATTAATATATATTAATTTTTTATATAATTTAATTATAATTGAATATATTTTTTTTCCATTTCATCTTTTATTTTTACCTCACGAATTTTTCCCATCATACATGCTGTATTAATTTTTTATTTTTATATTTTACTGTTAAAATCTTTCTTTTATTGTGATTTTTTGTGATTGTGGACTGATCTTTCGGCTCGTTTCCCCACACACAGACTTCGGTCCGTGTGGGGAACCAATTCCAATATATTTAAAAATGTTGTACATGGTAGCTATAAGCTTTTTTTTTGAATAAACAATTTTCATTTTCATTTTCATAGCAAGTTTTATTAAAATCTGTCCATAAACGTAAGAATTATTTGCCTATTCTCCATAAGATTAACATGGGAAAGAGTGTGCAGGTTTGCTGCTGTGAGGAACACAGAAAGTAGGTATTTTATACCATAAACAATTTTTATTTATAGATTCACCCTACTTATTAAAATTTATAAAAAAAATTCCTATTCCTCTATAAGATTAACATTGGGAAAAATACAAAGTAGCAGGTTTGCTGACGATTAAACACATAAACTGTGATTTTTAAGTATAAATGGATAGATCTCAACCACATGAAGGTAAATACCAAGTTTAATACAAAAATATTTATTGATATGGGAAAAATTAATTTTTCCTCATCCTCCATAAGATTAACATTGGAGCCACAAAATACAAAGTACTGTGTTTAGATTTTTTAATATCTCAGTAACCGTTGGAGATAGAGAAAAACTTTAAGGAACTAAATTGTGTAGTTTTTTGGCTGATTCTAATGGTGAAAGATAAAATTAAAAATTATTTTAATTACATATGACAAAGACAAAAAACTAAATTTTTTGGTACAAAACACAAATATTATTTATTGACAATACGTTATTATTAGCTCATTAACAAATATTTATAATTTTAATAAATTTAAACAAATATTGTAGGGTATTTGAAGACCATGTGGGGTTTAAACACAGATTTATTGAACATTTGTTCGTATTAAGTTTTGAATAATTGTTCTTAAGAGAAGTTTAAATCACAATAATCAACGAGAACTCCCGGCAATGGAGGTTGCAGCTCACTATCAGTTAATTTCCAACAAGCCCACCAGGTTACGTTTGAATGCACTTTTCAGACAGGCAATTACATAAACTGCTGCTAATTAATAAAATAAATAGCATATGACATAAAGATTAATACGTTTTAACTTGACTAGGTTTATAATATAGTTTATGGACTAGTACTACGTTTAAGTGTACGTACTAAGTGTACCATACTTCGTAAACAATCATAATGAATAAAAACAAATATATTTATTATAATCAAACTCTAAAATTTAAAAGGTGGAAAAGTAAGGTAATAATTAGATAACATTGTGCTGGTTACATTATTTTTTTGTAAATTCGAGTTGAATAGCATGTAGTGATTAATTTAAAAGCCTTGATTAGCCTTTTGTGGGACAAAAAATATTTCTATACACCTATAAAAAATTATTACTATGAAAGATAACACGTGTGTAATCTCATTAATCTATAGAGATAAGAGTTATAAACACGTAAATCACCAATTTGGGTGTGGTTTCAGCCGCGGAAGAGGTGAAAAACGGGCGAAAAGTGGTTGTTTCTCGCGAGAGAGTTGTAACTGGCACGTCGTACATATAGAGTTGCGTTGCAGATGTCTGACGGGGGGACCGATGCTGCTAGGTGTCGAGAGAGGAGCCCTTCTTGCATAATACACACTCTACGTAATATTCAAGCATAATACACACTCTACGTAATATTCAAGCATAATACACACTCTACGTAATATTCAAGCATAATACACACTCTACATAATATTCAAGCATAATACACACTCTACGTAATATTCAAGCATAATACTTACTCTACATAATATTCAAGCATAATACACACTCTACGTAATATTCAAGCATAATACTTACGCTACATAATATTCAAGCATAATACACACTCTACGTAATATTCAAGCATAATACTTACTCTACATAATATTCAAGCATAATACTTACTCTACATAATATGCAAGTATAATACACACTCTACGTAATATTCAAGCATAATACTTACTCTACATAATATTCAAGCATAATACACACTCTACGTAATATTCAAGCATAATACTTACTCTACATAATCCATCCATCCATCCATATCCTGTCCCGTTCCGATTATCTTCGGGTCTGGGTGTTCACTAGGCCTCTCCATCTTCTTCTGTCCTTCCACAATTCTTCTTCCTCCACATACTGCCATTGTACTCCTCTTGCTTCTACATCCCGTTTCACCTCGTCGATCCACCTTCTTCTGGGTCTTCCTCTAGGTCTTCTTCCATTCATTTGCAGCTCGCTCATTCTCTTTGGGATTCTTACATCTTCCATTCTCTTTACGTGACCGAACCATCTCAATCTCGACTTCTCTACTCGTTCTCTCAAACTTTCTTCGACTATTCCTCCTCTCAGCTCTTCATTTCTCATTCTATCTAATCTTGTTTTACCTTTAATCCCTCTTATAAACTTCATTTCCCCTGCCTGAACCCTACTCCATTCCCTTTCTGTTATGTTCCAAACTTCTGCACCATAGGTAACTATCGGTATATAGTACGTTTTGTACATGGTAACTTTAGCTTTCTTTGGTATATCCTTATCCCATACTAGATGTCTAACACTTTGGTAAAATCCTGCGCCTTTCCCCAGTCTCGTTGTTACCTCTTGCGCCATCCTTCCATCGTTCGAAATCACCGTGCCTAAATATGTAAATTTCTCTACCAACTTAAGCGGTTTCCCTTCTACTTTTAAAGGTTGTTCCAATTCCCCATCTCTTCCAATCACCATCACTTCACTCTTTTCCTTACTTATTCGTAGTCCTCTCTCTCCCATAACCTCTGTCCATTTATCCAGTTGTCTTTGTAACTCTCCTTCATTTCTACCCCACAACATTATGTCGTCTGCAAACATTATAGTTCCCACATTTCCTCCAGCATTTTTTATTTCTCTCCACATTTTTTCCATTACCACATTAAACAGTATCGGTGACAAAATGCTTCCCTGTTTCAGTCCTTTCCTTACATCAAACCAACTGGTATACCCTGCAACTGTCCTGACTCGACACTTGTGAATCCTATACACTTCCTTAATCCACTCAATGTACTTTTCTTCCAGACCAATACCTCTTAAGCTATCCCAAATGGCACTTCTCTTCACTGAGTCATATGCTTTTTCTATATCTATAAAAACACAAATTATTTTCTGATCAAATTCCCAATGCTTCTCTATCAGCTGTCTTACTGCAAAAATTAAATCAATTGTACTTCTATTTCTTCGAAAACCATGTTGTTCCTCACTTAACTGATCTTCAATGTAGTTCCCTATTCTATTTAAAATCACCTTTTCAAAAATCTTTGCCACTTGGCACATTAATGTTATTCCTCTGTAATTCTTACATCTTTTTTTACTACCTTTCTTAAACAATGTCACTATGTCTCCTCTTCCCCATTCTTCTGGTGTTCTTCCCTCCTTCAAAACACACATAAATAACCTTTTCAACCAATGTAACCCCACAGGGCCCAATGCCTTAATCATATCAACTGTGACTTCATCTGGTCCGGCTGATTTATTACTCTTCATCCCCTTCACTGCATTTTCGATCTCATTCCATGTCACTTCTTCCAATTCCATCAACTTGTTTTCGTTTCGTAATTCCTCTCTCTCATCTCTTCTTAGTCCCGAATTAAGTAGGTCTTTAAAATAGTCTCTCCTTAATATTCATAAATTCATAAATTCATAAATAGACTCTACATAATATTCAAGCATAATACACACTCTACGTAATATTCAAGCATAATACTTACTCTACATAATATTCAAGCATAATACACACTCTACGTAATATTCAAGCATAATACACACTCTACATAATATTCAAGCATAATACACACTCTACGTAATATTCAAGCATAATACACACTCTACGTAATATTCAAGCATAATACACACTCTACGTAATATTCAAGCATAATACTTACTCTACATAATATTCAAGCATAATACACACTCTACGTAATATTCACACCACAGCAGCGTCGGTTCTCCTTTTGTAACTTAATGACTAAATTTTAAAAAATTTTAAATTTTTAAAATTGCATATAAAAAACGCAAAAAACCCAATTTTTTAGTACAACCCTCCCCCTCAAACTACCCTTTTCTCTTTTCTCAAGATAGATAGTTAATAAAGTACTACATAAAGTACTAAATAATTTGACACCACCCGCATGTCTGTAAAAATGACGGTTCAAAAGTTATGGGCTTTTAAATATCAAGAAAATCTAATTTTTAAATTTTCAGCAAAAACAATAAAAGTAAAGTGTAACTTGGCTGGCACATTGAAAAAAGCCTAAAAAAGTAAACAAATTAGTATTTTGAATTATTTGTTTACGACTAACGGTTCCAGAGAAAAGTTAATTTTACTGTCCATGATAAACACAGTACGTTGTCTGAAAGTGCCTAATGTTATTCTTATGGAGGATATTAAATCAATTTCTTCCTTATTTTCCAACAGTTTTCCATGAAACTTGGTATCAAACGTAAGGTCAAATCACCCAACAAAACCAACTGAATAAAGCTTGGTATTGGTTGGGTGGCGGTTTCCCCCTCATACAATTCGAACAATTAATTTAACTCTGTCTCTCTTGTTTTTATTTTCAGAAATGGGATAATTATTTTTGAAACAATAAATTATTAAATGATATTTAGATAAACATTGAAGATCATGATAGTTTTATTACAGATTGTCTTTTTTAAATTTACTTAGGAGAGAAAGTATGTGTCAGTCCAATGACACCGTTTATTTTACATTTCAATGAATCTGTCGAACTGGTGGTACATTGTAGAAACCTGCCAGCTTCCCAGTGTATATAAGGCTAAAACGCGCCAGTATTGAGGCGCTAGAAGGCTGTAAACTTCACACCGGATTATTTGACACGGTACTCACGTTCGGTTGCCGTGAAATGCGAGAAGAAGTTCGTGCGAAGGTGCAGGATGGATGGCATCACCAACGCCGACTGCGATGATATGTCCTCCGACCAGGATTATGTCAATCTATTAAGCTGCTACTACTGCCATGGTGACGGGTGCAACGCGGCGACGCTCCTGACAACTAGACCCGCAATTAGTGTGGTGGTGAACACACTACTCTGTTGGTTAATCGTCAATGTGAATAATTAAAATAAAATGTCTAAGTAAATGTGTAAGTTTACACCTCCACACAAGTGTGGAACATGTAAAGGTAAATTTGAAAGCCGTTTGTTTAAACATAATTTGTGGTTGTTTAACGCTTCCTATCGCTTGTGACTATTCATTAATTAACGACCATATACTCATCAAACTATATCAACGAGCTTGTTGAAAAACACGGGTTTCCGTGTGTAAAAATTAAAAAAATTTAATTTTTACCCCTGTATTTCTGTATTCCCTGTGAAAAATAGGTTAGATAATTTATATGTCTAAAGGGGATGTTTTCAGTTTATCTAAACATCTTTGTTCATCTTTGTTTCTGTTTCGTGGAATTGCTGGTGCTTCATCACCAGTAATATCAATTTATTAAACAAGAAAGAAGACTATTTCAATCTTATTCAAAATAATAAACCAAATTGAAAATACAGATACCACACTTATAAAAATATTGAACATAAGAAATTTGAACAATAAATTATTTTAATAATGTTTATTGACACTAAAGACTTTTACCATGTGATGATGCTACTACACCCAGTAGCTAAATGTACATCGGGGCTAACCATTCAATGCGTACAACACATAATAAGTATGCCATACGCAGTTAGCTTCAATTATCTTGAAATACTTCTTCGTTTAGTACCCTTTTAAACCGTCCAAAGGAGATTTTTTTCTAGGAGGGGTTTTGATAAACTGTCTTAAAGTGTTCTGACTCAGAAATATCTTGGAAATGAAAAGAACATCGCATCTATTGTGATCCAATTCATAAATCACTTCTCCTTTCAGCGGTCTCTAAGAAGCTACTTGACGTTGGAATAAAAATGTGCGAAAATGTCTGACACTGTTCATTTCCAAGTCAAGTGAATCCTCTTCAAACAGTTTTATATTTTTTACCAATAAAGTTATGAGTTTTAAAAGTACATTATCTCCACTGTGACGAAAATATACAAAATAAAATATACAATATATAACATATTTTTAAATGTTTATTTTAAGACTCTTAAAGGTAGATGTCATGGTTCTATAACGGTTTGTAAGTTGACAAAACACCTTTAAGTTAGTTTTTTTTAATTTTCAGAACATCGATATATTCCATTTTTTCTTAAATAAATTAACTTTGTTTCACTTTGGTTAAAATTTTTTTCTTACAAACACGGATTTTACTAAACTATAGGAAACATATTAGGGGTAGACCAAACAGATGAGTGGACGCCACAATGAATATCACAATCACTAGGACGGGAGACCCTCGAGACCCTCACATTGACTATTATACATCGAGTAGAGTAGACCTCAATACTGAATATCACAATCTCAGTGACGGGACAGCCTATCACGAATATCACAACCTTGGGGACTTGCGACCCTCACAACCACGTAATGACTAAAGCTTCAGGACTGGGAAGACCTCAATACTGAATATCAGAATCTCGGGGACAAGAGACTCCAATGATTAATATCACAATCTCGGGTACGGAAGAGCACATAATGATTATCACAACCTCTGGGACGGGAAGTCCCTATAATGAGTATCACAACCTTGGGGACTTGCAACCCTCACAACCACGTAATGACTAAAGCTTCAGGACTGGGAAGACCTCAATACTGAATATCAGAATCTCGGGGACAAGAGACCCCAATGATTAATATCACAATCTCGGGTACGGAAGAGCACATAATGATTATCACAACCTCTGGGACGGGAAGTCCCTATAATGAGTATCACAACCTTGGGGACCTGCAACCCTCACAACCACGTAATGACTAAAGCTTCAGGACTGGGAAGACCCCAATAATGAATATCACAATCTCGGGGACAGGAGACCCTAATGATTAATATCACAATTTCGGGTACGGAAGAGCACATAATGAGTATCACAACCTCTGGGACAGGAGACCCCAATGATTAATATCACAATTTCGGGTACGGAAGAGCACATAATGAGTATCACAACCTCTGGGACGGGAAGCCCCCATAATGAGTATCACAACCTCTGGGACAGGAGACCCCAATGATTAATATCACAATTTCGGGTACGGAAGAGCACATAATGAGTATCACAACCTCTGGGACGGGAAGCCCCCATAATGAGTATCACAACCTCTGGGACGGGAAGCCCCCATAATGAGTATCACAACCTCTGGGACGGGAAGCCCCCATAATAAGTATCACAACCTTGGGGACGAGAATTCCCAATAATAATTATCGTATCTATGAGGTTGGGAGAACCTTACATTGAATAACACGTTCTCGGGACGCGACATCCCTATAATGGCCCACGTTTTTACGCCCGCGATGTGTTTTGCATCAAGGGTTAGCCTCCACTTGTTATTCCAGCTTTAATTATTCTGCTTGCGAAAGTTTTATGAAAAACATTTTAATTAAACCATACCGTACTCATACTTACATTCTGAATCTCAGATGTTCTGTATTGCAAACTGCCATGTAGTCAGTATTATCCGTTTGTTACTCTACTTGGTTATAGGCAAGAACACTTATGTTGTTAATCTAATTATATTTTATTTCACAAGTAATTTTTTCAGACAATAGTTAATTTAATTCTCATAAAGGAAATCATTCAATAAAAATATTTACAGGATGCTGTTTTAGCAAATTTCCCATAGGGAAGAAGCTACTACCGTAGGTCTCATGGCAGGTTTTAAGCCAGGGACTACGTTATTTTTCGTCCCAGAGGTCAAAAACAATAGTCGTTAAAATTTATATATATATATATATTTGAACAAATAAACCAAGTACACATTTGAAAACCTTTTAATTCTTCCTTCAACATGTTTCGGGAATCATCCCATTTTCAAAAAGTGTAAATGTATAACCTAATTTGATAATAAAATTATATTATATTATTTGATAATCGTAATTTGAATATTATATATGTGTTGTTGGTAGAGACGTGTATTCGTGTATTCCTACATTTTTCTCTGATTAGTTCGTAAACCAGACATCAACACATCAGACATTCGGAACCGGCAGTTTGGGGGGTTTCGAACTAAAAAATTGGGGTTTTTTACATTTTTCATATGCAATTTACAAATTTTTAAATATTATTTTTCACCATTAGAATTAGCTTGAAAACTACAGAATTTAGTTCCTTAAAGCTTTTCTCTATCTCAAACGGTTACCGAGATATTAAAAATTCTAAACTCAGTACGTTGTATTTTGGGCTCCAATGTTAATCTCATGAAGAATAAAGAAAAATTAATATTTCACTTATAAATAAATATTTTTGGATTAAGCTTTATGTGGTTGAGATATGTCCATTTATTTATTTATGCTTAAAATCATAATTTATGTGTTTATCATGGCAGCTAACCTGCATACTCCTTCCCATGTTAATCATGTAGAGAATAGACAAACTCCTTTATTTATGGACAGATGTTTATGAAACTTGTTATAAATAGTCAAAATAAAACAAATATACTAGAAATGCCTACTTTCAAAGTTCCTCACAGCAGAAAACCTGCATACTCTTTCCAAAGTTAATCTTATGGAGAATGGGCAAATAACTCTCATATTTATCGACAGGTAATGATAAAACTTGTCATACATCATTATTATTATTATATTATTGATTTGTAAATTCACTGAGTACACAGGTCTGCTACGACGAGGGTATTATTTTATGCCAGCAATCGATGACCCTTTCACAATGATAACCCACCTGCTCCCGGCACCGTGACGCGTATAGGAACAATAAGTCTTGGCCAAGTAAATTAAATGTCGTGTCCGTGTCGTGTGCGTTTATGTGTGAACTTTGAGTCGTTCGTGTAAATATGACGACCACGCATTCTTGTGAAATATTCAACTTTATATACACCAGATGATGTGCCTACCAAGAACGAAACGGCCGTGGTGATTTTCGACGAAAACAGGATCATTATGGCAGATACTTAAACCATTGTATGATCCATTATATGATTCGGAGGTTATCCGTCATAAAATATAAACTTATATGCTACCAGTCTAGAAACAGGATAGTGAAGTCTTAAGGCTAAACAGATTAGAATCTTTTAACTACTATTATTTTTATATTACACTTGTTATTTAGTTTATGGTTTTTTAAATTAAAGGGGAAAAATTCTGTTTTGTTGTATTAATTCCATTTTAAGTCATTGTCGAGTTTTTGGTCGTATTTGACTTTACTTACTCCTACTGACTTAGTGAATAAACGATTTGATCTGATTCAATTATTTACTGCTGTAGTCAATAGACCCCTAAATGGACTTGGGTAATCATAGGCTGCTTCAAACATCTCTCCATCTTGGGCCATATTTCCTCCCTCCTAGCTTTCTTAAGCTATTTTCTAATTAATTGGTCCAAATATTTCAGTTGGTCTATCTATGGGTCTTCTAGCTTCTGGATCATTTTTAATTTCTTTCCTTGGTAAGGAGTTGTCTTCTTTCCTCAAAATGTGTCCTACCCATCCTATATTATCTAGAACTTTAAATAGCTTTCTCAATTTCGTGTTGAGTTCTCGTCCATTCCTAAAAATGTATGATATATTTCGTAAGTTTGGTAATGTAGGATATACATATGGAGTTGTTTCCATTCCATAATTTTTTTAAAGTCCTGAACTGTCCATTAATTATGGGCCGAGGGCCTGTGCGGCGAGTGAAAAATAGTGAGGTACCGTAGTGGCGTGAGTCACATAGGCTAGCCAAGATCTGACACGGGTCGCCGGTCACTGGTTACTGGACAAGCGTATAACTCCTGAACTACCTTTCCAGCTTTGAACAAATATATCTTGGCAAGCTAAATGTATTCAAAATTCATTTTTTATTTCAATTTCAGCATTATTATCACTGATGAGTGTAACTCTCATGTATTTGAAAGTATAATATGAGCAAATAGAATAAAAAAAGAATTGCAACTTACAATTGGGCTACAGAGCCCATTATTAGGTTTAGACTCTGTGTTGTTTTTCCCTAGTAATCACTAGCCTTGATTTATACTACGAATTACATTCTGCTGATTACTTGGAACTGTGCCATTCGAGACCAGTGGGATAAACTCTCAATCTTACGAAGCAGGGTTCAATAAGTTTAAATAAACCATTAGTTAACTATATTAGGAAACCTTTTACATCTGAATATAGTGCAGTTGATAAATTAAAGTATTATATAGATACAAATCCATACAGTAGCTTATTATACTTCCAATTTAAAATTAACATTTTTCTTGTTTAATTTTATCTTGCTGTGTGATTAGATAATACATTTTAGTTTCTCCCCTTATACATAATATATGGAGAAATGATTGTTTTCGTCAAAATGTTCTCATACCATTAGCCGGGTAGGTGTCCACATATTATAAGCGGGAAAGAGAGGGGCTCTAGCACTGATCGGGTGCTTTTGAAGACACCCTTTTTGAAGATTATGGGTCGACCCTCAGATTTCACTGACCACTAGGCGCAGTTGGTGTACACCCGTGACAGTGACACAGGGCCGTCAAAGCTTTGTCCCTGCATGACGTCTTTACTCAGCCACAGAAGAATTCACCAGAGGAGCCTGCTAGAGCATTTCATCCACTCTGATGCCAAAGTTCCCTGAGGGTAACTATATTTGAGAAGTTATACAATATATTGAACATAAATATTTTGTTACCAGTACAGTACTATGATGTGTGGCTAGAAAATAACGAGACTGGTTTTCTGTGAGATAACCCTTGCAAGCCTTAAAGTCAAACTTCATATTGCCAATTTGCCTGTCATCCCTCCTCCACATTCCATCCAGTCAGTAAAGTGCTCAACTGCTCAGTCAAGCCTCACCTTCGTGAATATGTTGTATCGTGTATATGCCACTCGTCGGATTCCAGCTTTCTTCATTTGTGGTGAATTCGGACTCTTCCAGTGCATTGATTGTCGCTTAGTGTCTGGATCAGAGGTAAATAAACGGTATCAGTGAACTGAAACATTCTTTCTCCCTTAAGTAAATTTTAACAACAATCTTTAATAAAACTATCATATTCTTTAACGTTTATCCATAATTTATTGATTCAAACACAATCATCCAATCCCTAAAAATAACAACAAGATAAAAAGAATTAAATTGATCGTTAGAATTTCATGGGGGGGACTAACCCCCCCCCCTGTAATACCAAGCTTTTTTGAGTGATTTTGCTGAGTGATGTGACCTTACGCTGCATACAAAGTTTCATGGAAAACAGTCATGGCAGACAGTAAAACCCATGATTCGTAACACTAAATAATTCTTTACTGAGCACGATAAGCTAGTCTAACTGGCTGGAATGTGAAGGAGGGATGTCAGTCTATTTAGCAATAAGTCGTTTGATTTTCAGGCTTGCGCGGTTTATCTCACATATAACCATACTCGTTATTTTCAAGCTACATATCATATAAGTTATTTGAAATTTCTATTACTTTAAAGGAGTTCTTTGGGTAAGTTGGTGGTGCAGTTAATAGCATGGTGGTCTCAACCTTGAGTCAGGAATGGCCCCGGTTTGGAATAAAAACGTTCAAATAGCTTTATCAGTACTGCCAACTAGTACTCTGTCAGTTCACCACAATCCCTTCATACTTCCCAGGCACAGATATCTTGTCTATGTAGGAAAAAAGTATAGTGGTATTAGGACACTTTATGCATTTATAGCTATATTAAATGTTTTAAATACATTTTATACTTAGAAAATCAACATTAAAATCTAAGTAATACCCTAATAGTATTCTTCATTTTAGTACAGTTGCATGTCTGACAATCACTCTTAAATATATGTTTCAGGATTTATTTAAAATGACAATATATAAAACGTTATTTATTCAGTACAGTGTAGTAACATTTACGTTGATATTGTTGATATTGAAACACATACATAAATTATAAACATAAAGCATTTAAATTGGTGGCATAATTCCAAGGAAATTCGTATGTTTTAAAATCATAGAACTACAGATTTTTTAAGAAAAAAAACAAATAATGAAACTGAGTTTAAATTAAAGCGTGTAATTTAAGTTTACTGCTGTACTAAAACATCAGGTGGTGAAGTGATACAACGAATTTAGTTCGGAAGACTTCAGCAAACGGCTCTTTCGGGTATGTTCTTTGTTTTTAATCAGGGAAAAGGTAACGTTCAAGAAATGTGGTGCGAGCACTACTTTGATCATCTCGAATACAGTCTCCAGGGTGCGGACTATCAACTCTGTAGAAGCATAATTGCATTACCACCATACCGCTTAAACTTTTAATTTATATAAAAATTAAAATTAAAGTTTTTTTTATTTTGAAGAGTAAATTAAGTCACTCTGTTGTGTATAAAAAAGTCTGATGGATCTTAACATTTTTGTAAAACTAAAAAAAACTATAAAAATTTTTTTCTTGAATATATTTCTACGTTTGGTAAGTCAATTTAAAATTGCCATAACAATAACAAATGATAATATGTCAGTTAACTTAATAAGTTCAAAACAATTAGGCCATAGGGTTGAGCGTTTTTAAATTGTTAATTGACCGCAGAAGGGATGAAACCAACATGCCCGGCGGGTTGCGGATCGATGAAATGTAACTGGACCGGATTTTATAAATTATTAATAAGCTACTAATTCAATTTCTAAATCATATTTGTAATAAGTGGTATTGTTGTTGATAGTGCAGACCTTACCAGGAGCTACTCTGTATTATGGTCTACTCTATGTTATATGGTTAGAGGATTATGGCCGAATCGGAGTATTAATGATACAGTAGTTTGATAGAGCTCTGAATTTCAACAACTTAACCTAGTTTCTACGAGGTAGTATGAGGAAAATGTGTTCATTTCGTTGAAGTCTTCGAGTTTGAGTTTTTACTTTGCAACAGTTTTATTTTCCCGATTCAAATGAATGTGTAAATCAATATTACACTAATCATACGTTGTAGGTGAGATTTAGGATATTATCATATACCCACCAAAAATCCAAATGTTTTATTTCATGTCTTTCTTACTAAACGAAAATAGTATCCCTAAAACTTGTTAAACCTTAATATCACACGCAATATTCCGCACACTCTGGCGTATATACAGAGTATTACCATACATGAATAATCATGTGATGCTCAACAGTGACATATGGAAGAACTAGTAAATACTGATTGCAACATATGTGCCTCATCCAATATCCCTTACACTATCCAGTATACTAAGCGTATTATCATATCTGCAGACTCATGTGACATTCACAAGTGATATATGGAAAAGCCAGAACACACAGTGTGCAGCATATGCATCTCATCCAATATCCCTTACACTATCCAGTATACTAAGCGTATTATCATATCTGCAGACTCATGTGACATTCACAAGTGATATATGGAAAAGCCAGAACACACAGTGTGCAACATATGCACCTCATCCAATATCCCTTACACTATCCAGTATACTAAGCGTATTATCATATCTGCAGACTCATGTGACATTCACAAGTGATATATGGAAGAGCCAGAACACACAGTGTGCAACATATGCACCTCATCCAATATCCCTTACACTATCCAGTATACTAAGCGTATTATCATATCTGCAGACTCATGTGACATTCACAAGTGATACAGTATATGGAAGAGCCAGAACACACAGTGTGCAACATATGCATCTCATCCAATATCCCTTACACTATCCAGTATACTAAGCGTATTATCATATCTGCAGACTCATGTGACATTCACAAGTGATACAGTATATGGAAGAGCCAGAACACACAGTGTGCAACATATGCACCTCATCCAATATCCCTTACACTATCCAGTATACTAAGCGTATTATCATATCTGCAGACTCATGTGACATTCACAAGTGATATATGGAAAAGCCAGAACACACAGTGTGCAACATATGCACCTCATCCAATATCCCTTACACTATCCAGTATACTAAGCGTATTATCATATCTGCAGACTCATGTGACATTCACAAGTGATATATGGAAAAGCCAGAACACACAGTGTGCAACATATGCACCTCATCCAATATCCCTTACACTATCCAGTATACTAAGCGTATTATCATATCTGCAGACTCATGTGACATTCACAAGTGATATATGGAAGAGCCAGAACACACAGTGTGCAACATATGCACCTCATCCAATATCCCTTACACTATCCAGTATACTAAGCGTATTATCATATCTGCAGACTCATGTGATTCATTATATTAAGTGTATTATCATATCTGCATACTCGTGTGATATTCATAAGTGTCAGTGCACAATCTAGTGTTTTAAAAATGTACTTTCCAAAGAACTAGATAATCCAAATAAATAAGTCAATGTATTTTTAACGTATATTGTTAAATCTTTGCAACTTAAAAAGTTTTTTTAAATTTAATATATTTAAATAATTTTAGTTTCAATTCTGAATACAGAATGACGCTGAATATGATTCAGTTTCTATAAATTGACGCAAACTTAAATAAACTTGTCATACCGTAATAGCAACTGAGGCAAACATGAAAGTGCAAACATAATCAGCAGAATACATACTTGTAACCACGAGCAAGCGGCTTGTGAATACTTGGATCATTCTACCTTATAAATGCTCGACCAAATACCAAATTTACAGTGTCACAAAATAGGTTGCTGGATATCAATATTTCTACATGTTAGATGAAATGGAAAATGTTCTGTAATAGTTATTTTCCTCCATCTATTAAGTAGAGCCCTACTTTACTAAAATAACATGAGACATTAACATATCTGGCACGTCTTGTAATAAACTATCATATAATAGCAGCTGACAGCAGTATTTGACTCTTGAATGGTCTGCTGATAGTTTTCATTGATTACTTTGAGGTTATATTAGCCAACTTGAAAAATGATAAGTATTCAGGTTAGTTGGCTAATATCGGATAATTTGAAACTCGTGTTACTTTTATGTTTAGATTGAGGAACAATTATGTGTGCTTCATGGAATTACTATAGGGGTAAGTACTTTATACCCCTAAGTAAATTGTTGCCCAAGGCGTAACCCAGGGCGTATCGTCGCCCTGGGTTCCTTCGAGGACAAAATTATTTACTTTAATCCCTTCTTGAACAAATAACAATTTCGCCACCTACTAAGTAAAGTCATACTTTACTCTCTGAAAAAGAGTACTTAAGTAATACTTTTAGTCCCGAGGGAGAAAAAGTATACAGTTTTTAGTCCCAAGCGAGAAAAAGTTACATAAGAGTTATATGGGGAACATTTGGTACACTTTGTAATAAACCATTAGAAATAATACCAGCGGACGGTAGTAATTCTTGAACGGTCAGCTGCATTGATTTAAATTCATTCGTTTGCATTGATTGTTTGAGGTTATTTAGCCAAATTATCTAGATAAAGTAATGGTTAAATTTTGTATATATATATATATATTTTGCAAAGTAATGTGTCACTTATTTTAAGTCAAAACAATTTCAAGTAGATTATAGTGTTTTCAAAACTGTATCCTACTTAGAAAAGCACTTCTGACAACTTTATAGGCTCTGCATACGATAAAACAATCCGGATTTTTGACATGGATATGTCTTAGCTCTGGGTGCAGTATTGGCAATCCGTCAGACCATAATTCGAAACGAAAAATACGTGATATACTCGTAGTTATAAAGACAGTTGTATAGAGGAACTGAAAACATTCTCTTTAGGCATATCTGTGATCTAAGCTATTCTCCCAAGGAGAATTAAATACCTTTTTCCAGCATTTTTGACATTCTCATTGGATATCCTCATGTGTCCTTCAGAATCATAATAATCCTCATTTACAATTCCTGAGCTTCCAAATAGCGTCAAAATTTAGTTTTAAATGAGATATAATTAAAAAATGTCATTGAGAAATTCTGCAATTGTATAGAAAGGTTGGTCCACGAGCCAAGCTTTCAGTGGCAATCTCAACAATTCCCTCTGGTGTTCTGGATTTCTTAAGGCAACGAGTTGTGAAGTTTTATACCTATGTAAGATGGTTTCGTTTCAAACAACAAGTGATGTGCTGGTAATATATAGAGCTTACCATTTCTGGTGTTGTGATGGCGAGCATCTTAGTTTCTTTCCATCCACATAGGCTACTTCACGACTTCTTGAATGCACAGGGAGGCTATTGCCACAATTTTCAATTCTCTGAAAGTATTCCTGCAGCTATCCATGTTGTGTAAGTCAGCCAGGACATTGATACACTTCTTTTAGAGTGTCAAGATTCTTTTCAGATTGGCTTTGATGTCGCGTTCCTTGCAGCAAGACCGTACCTTAATTTGAAAACGAAGAGAAATAAATAGCTTATTTTTCTAATGCTTCTTGAGCCTTTGCGGGGTTTGTACGTACTCTGTTTCCTGTGTGTGTGACTTTTGTCGCTTGGTTTATTTTGTAAGTTTTTTTTACTCCTTTAAACAGTTTTTCCATCTATATAACTGCGTAATCCGGATTATATACCAGTCTTGTCATGTTCTAGGTTCCATCGTACCTGGTGACGGGATCAGATTCCAGGTCCCGAAACGTCGTGAAACTTCGTTTCAATGTGATGCAATATGGTAATAACAATCTAAATAGCAATCAAGAAAAGGTTTATAAATTTTACTCTTGGTGAAATGATTAACGTTTGGTCATTATGTCAGATGATGATTGTTAATCAAATATCTCATTAAGAGTTTTAAATTAATCTTTGTAGAAGTAAAAGCAACAAACGGCTCAGAAATCGTCTATTGGCTGGGCTGTGACACAAAGACAAGATTTATCTTTTAAAAATCCATGAAAGCGTAATAGAACATCTGTTTGTTGGTGGCTTGCATTATTCAAGCAAACGTGTTTCCTCTGTCTTCAAAGCCTGCGAGAGTTTTATCATGTGATATCTCAAAGAAGCTACAAAAACTTTCATATTTCTGCGTGCATCTATAGTTTTTAACTGTAAATTCATGTCATGCATTATTTAGTAGATTAAATGGAATCTTTTTATAAAAATTAACATCACAAATGTTCAGAGGTGAATATTGTTAGAGAGGAGGAGAAAATAAGATCGGTGATCGTGACTGATTCTGAATAAATTAAAATATTTAATTACAGTATTTTGAGGAAGAATTGAAGATTAAATAGTTTTTTATTTAGAATACCTTTGTTTTGTTTATGTGGATGGACTGTGAAGTAAGATTTTTAGTTTGATTTTAAATAATTATACGTTGTAATAAAGGTATTTGGTTTGGCGGATTGATCATGGAACCACATAGATATTGTAAGTACCAAGAACTGAAATAAAACACTTACCTACTTTGATTAACGTTGTCAAACTTTGTGTAACATAATAATATGTTACATTTTTCGATAGTAAAGCGTGCCTTATACTCAACTGGAAGTACATACCTTACTTGAAAATTCTTATAGTAAATATATCATTTACTTAAACTTTATAAACAAACTATTAATAATTTGTTTCACTTATGATATTCATGTTTGATTGGGTAATGTCCACAAACATACCCGTTTCCAAGTAGGCACAAAGAAAAAATTCTATCGTAATTTATAAAAAACCTAATTAATTCTATAGGTGTATAGATTAATTTTTTTGCTTGTATATATGTCTGAGCACCTGCGTATCAGCAATTTCCAAACTTTATAAAACTTTAATGATGAAAATTTTTAAATCTGTGATAAACATAATTTTTGCTATATCCATGTTTAAAAAGAAAGAGTGAGTAGGTTTGCTGCTGTGAGGAACACTGAAAGTAGCCATTTATACCATCAAAAATTTTATTTTTAACATTTATACCAACTTTCATCAACATCTGTCCTTAAATAGGAGTTTGCCTAATCTCCATATGATTAACATGGGAAAAGAGTATGCAGGTTTGCTGCCATGATAAACACATAAACTATATTTTTTTAGCACAAATGTATGGATCTCAACCACATGAAGCTAAATATCAAGTTTCATCCAAAAATATTAGATAATAAGTGAAAATTAATTTTTTTTAATCCTCCATAAGATTAACATTGGAGAAATACAGTACTGTGTTTAGATTTTTTTTATATCTCGGTACCGTTGGAGATAGAGAAAAACTTTAAGGAACTTAATTGTGTAGTTTTTTAAGCTGATTCCATTGGTGAAATATAAAATTAGAAATTTTTAGAAATTACATGTGAAAAATGCAAAAAACCCCATTTTAGGTACAAAACCCCAAAAACTAGTTTTGACGATATGTCTGGTTTACGAACTCGTCCGAGCATTTGTAGGAATACACGTCTCTACCAAATTTGGTCTCGATCGGACCTTTTTTAAAGTTATCTGTTAAACAATAAATATTATATATAAATTTTAACACTATTGTATTTGGTATTGATAAAGAAACTATATAAAAAAACATGTCTAATCTATAGACCTAGGTATAGTTTTATGGGAAAGTATAAAAGATAGCTGAGGTTCAACCTTCTTTCACTACCTATGACTTCGCCTCTTTACTAAAACGTTGCTTTGTCAGAAATCTGGCCCAATTTCAAAAACTTTAAATCCAACCAACATTTGCATCCATCGGGTCAGCGGAAATGATTTATTGTTTACTTTCTAAATCTTTTCTGTAAATAATACTGAATTAATCGTAATATCTATTTACGTAAAAATGGGTTTTTGTAGATCTGCTTCATTCTACTGACCATTCAAAACGTGAAATTCACTTAACTAGTTTAGGGGAAATGTTGCAATATTTAGTTTGAAACGTGGTAAATTGACCATGCTTTGGACATTCCGGTTGTCATTTGTCTCCATTAAAAACGGAGGAAGCAAAGCTGCCGGAATAAAGTATTCATAAATATAAATATAACCCAGCCGGAAATGAAGAATTTACTTGGAAGTGTGATGATACTTTAGATTTAGAATATATCAATTCCGTCGTCTTGGTGGGAGGTTCATTTTTTTAACCCTGATATATTGCTACAGAAATAAAACTTATAATAATATTGTATTGTGAATAGAATTAAACCAGAAATAAGATGGTAGTAGCTACTGTTTTATAACTACGTATTATAATCTGAACATTCTATTATCTCGATTTCCAAGAAACTATTTAATGGTTAAAATTTAATCAAAAATATAGAGGGATTATCTTAGTATATTGAGACTTAAGACACATGCACGGTTAGACAGATATTATGTAGAAATACACATTTTGGGTTCAGGGGACCCCACGACGGGGTCCCCCGTTTGGTCCCCCGTTTTTAATATATCCTCTCTAAACTCAAATTTGAAAATTTTGACGAAAACCATACTTTTGTATAAGTAGGAGAAAGTAAAACGGTTACTTAATATTATTACGTAAATTCGTATTTTTACTGTAAACTATTCCGTCGTATTACAATTTAAAAAAAATCGTGTTTGAAAGTAGTTTTATTTTATATTGATATGATGAGACTGAAAATCCAAGATGACGGAAGTCTTATTCTTTTGTATACACAGTGATTGGTAGTACGGTATTTTAAAAATAAACATGTATTTGGAACTCAATGTAATATTATTATGGCCCATCAATAGACCTGATTCCCGTATTTACGAATTTACATAGAAGTGCTATAGTAGGTCTAGGTGAATACACCATTTATTTTTTTCATATCAGGACATTCAAAACTTGTGAAATATATATAAAAAGTTTAGTAATATAGTCGTGAAGTATCTCGTAAATAATACCTATAAAAAATAAGTAGAATGTATTCTACGACATCAAACCAGAAATTCCTTCAATGGGATGTAGTTTGATTTTGTAACCCCAATGAGGTCTTTTTGCTTTTTTTTCACATGAATTTTTAAAAATTTCAAATTATTATATTTCACCATTGGAATCAGCTTAAAAAACTACACAATTAGTTTCTTAAAGTTTTCCTCTATCTTCAACGGTTACAGATATTAAAAAATCTAAACACATACGTTGTATTGTCTCCAAAATCTTATAGGATAAGGAAAAATTATATTTCCCATATTATCAATATTTTTATAAAACTAGATTTTTAGCTTTATTTGGTTGAGAGATTATTTATGCTTAAAACACAGTTTATGTGTTTATCATAAGCAAAACCTGCATACTCTTATTTAAAATTAAAAAAATTTTATATGGACGTTTGATGAAGTTTGTATAATTTAAGATAAAAATTATTTATGTTTGAAATGCTAATTTCAGTGTTCCTCACAGCAGCAAACTGACAATCTTTGCTGTTAACTTATGTAGAATAGCAAAATTCTCATGTATACAGATTTTTTTTAACTTGTCACATTTATTTTTATATTATTGGAAATCGCTGAGACAATTCCCGTATTGTTAACGATATTTGAACTCTTAGTACTAGCAGTGCAAAGTACGTCGGGGTTTCACATCTGTAGAACGTTGTAGTAGAGATAACAGATGCGTCTCGAGGAAGGCATTAAAACTTGTTTCATATCAGACAACCACAGCCTTCATCTTCGCTGTGAAAATATAACTCTGCAGAAAGTTTGAACATGTTTACACATAGGTCGATGCGTACATTCAGTCATAGTAATACTGTATTTTTGGAAAATAAAAGCAGGTATATTCTTACTTGCTTTTATTTTCCAAAACCAGAAGTTTTCCCTTCAATTAGTTTAGCATATAATGGACCTGAAGAATAATTTTAACTTATCTTCAAACGTAGGCTTTCGCGGCCGGTGTCAACAATGTCAAGTTGATTTTTCGGCGTAAACCGCGGCGTCATGTTGTCAGTGTTGAAGTGTGTCCCACAGAGTCTAAGCCTAGCCACTGAGGATGCCATTTCAAAGCAAGGGCGAAACGTTTGGCAACACTTGGCCGAAAAATCAACTTGACAATCTAAACTTTGATTCACTATTTTTTCTTTCAATAATTTATTTCTTTTCTTGGTAAAAAAATAAGGCTATGTAACAAGCTAAGGTAGGTTTAATGTATGTAAGATAAGCTAAGGTTGATATGGACATAAAGTTTTAAGTCCTCAATTAGTAGAAAGCAGTGTCACCACTTTGATCTCAAATGGTTGATCAAAAATAATAGGACGTTTGAAAATTGAAGGTTCTATTTTCAAATTTTCAAAATTCAATGTTATTAATTTCAAACCGCTGCCATTATGATCAACCTTTTGAGGTCCACTTCCAGGCATTGAACTCCGTTTTTTTTAACTCACAAGGTTGTGCAAAATTTCACTTAAACTAAATATTAAGAAATGTTTTTTACTATATATACCTGCAAGGAATTACAGAACATAAAAACAGCAATGAAATGAATCAAATGTGGGTAGGGTCTAATCTATATAAAATTGTAGATATCCAAACCAAATTTTCACGCGATAATTTGTTTTCCTTGTGGTGTTCATAGAAGGAAAAACACTTATAGTTTGTATATGAGGTATCTCTTGGTACAAAAGAGTAATTATTGAAATTAATGAAAATTTAGAGCGTTATTTTATTCTCAGAAACGTAAATTATTCTTTTAAGCTATTTTCGATTTGTTTAAATCGGAAATTGGTTGTTCTATTTGTTTTTACTCTAATATTATTTTAATGTGCACCGTGTTTATTTTTCATGCTATTATTACAACTATTATTATATTAAATATGTACTGTTATCAGCCGGGCGTATATGTTTTTCTTCTTTTATCTACGACCATTGCAAAAAGTACCAAGAAAGATATTGAAAGTAACATCATTAAGAGGCTCATTATTAAACGGAAATTGAAAACAGTTGCATTATAAGTTCATAACGATACAGATTTTTCATAAATGATTGAAAAAAATGTCTGTGAAACTCTTATAATCGATATAAACAAAACAATTTGAGTTAGTAACGTTTATTTATTATAACATCCAAAAGTTAGCGGATTTCATACTAGCCACATTAACTTCAGCAACACACAAGTTGTCTTAAGCGTAACATATTACACCTCCTGACATCATGCAAAAATATTATAGTTTGGAATTCTATATAGGTCTAATTCGTCAGTATTGATCCATACTTCACTAAGTACAAAACAAGATACAAATTGATTAACCTGGGTAAATTCTACAAGGTATTCGTGAAACTTCTTGCGCATGCTCCTTATATTACAGTAAATTAAGGTGAAAACGTTATTCTTACTGCCATCGCTTATTTAAAAAAATCTGTTTCTTAAAATGTAGGTTGTTTCCCTGCATTTAGAGATCGATAAAAACTATAAATTAAACTTTAACCATTGTGAAGATTAATAACTTAAACAGACTCAAACTACAGTAATCCGAACTACCTGATGGACAAAAAGGTTACCGAGTTTCAATTAAAAACGAAGCAATGTAATCTCAATTATAACACTTTAATGTACAGCACGACATCACTAATTATACATTATACGTACACAATGTTAATAATATACAATAACTTACTTTTTTGAACATAAGAATTTAGCTATCGTCTTTTCACGTAACAAATAAATCCTCTTAGCCAATGCAAAGTTGCGGCATCGCCTCATAACATAAACATCAAGCATTCGGATGTAGCAGTAGGCCCTACACCGCTGCTTGAGATAGCGTAGGGCGATGCCTAGCTACACTCACAGCTATTACGATAGATTTGATTCTCACTGTCCAAACTCTTTTTCATCGCTTTTCGGCGAACTACTTTTCTAACATTTGAATTCATCTCCAGCAATGACCGCGATCACGTAAAAAGTAGGCCTACAGACGGCACTGTTTTATCGTTGTTCGTTTTTATGTGTCATTGTGTGTGTCGTGTTTTATATTTCTAATGACGAGTACATAATGTATAGAACGTCTCTGCAGGAACACTTGATGCTGTTCAGGCAAAACATGTAGTGAACAAACTTATATGTGAGGTGTAAGTAAATTGGTAAGTAAATACACGGTCTGGGTCTAAAATAATGAATTTTATTAGTACTTTTAATGCAATTTTACACTGCATTTCTGGATTATCTGAACAACTTGGTAATCCGAACAGGGTTCGATCCCAATTAGGATCACCGGAGCTCTTGTGTATGCCCCATTTTTCAAAAACGGTTCATGCTAGAGGTATGATTTTTGTGGCATGTTAATCTTTATGCACCTAAAACCCCTATTTTTTTATCTTTTTGATTAAGGATTTTGTTTATACAATTTTTCACAAAAATGGTGCTTTGAAAAAAAACGACAAAAACACTGTAATGAAAAGTGTGGCTAAATCGGTCATGACACGATAATTTTTTTTAATTCCCTGAGACACTACATTACCCACGATTAAAATTTTTGTATAGTTTTATTCACAAAGAACCAAAGAATCTCTTAAACATCCCAAAACTCAATTGTTCCATTTTTCAACTAGTAAGCGGTATTCAATCGCTATTATAATGTAGCTTGACACTTAGTTTTTTAATATGCCCATACACCCTGTATACGTGATTAATACTGTATTAACGTGTAAGTATTTCCCACTAAATAAATATTTTATATTATTTCTACTATTACAGTAAATGTTTAAATCATTCACATTTACAAAATAAACCAGTTAAAACAGAAATGAGGGTGAAATCTTTAAATTTGAACCTTATTTTTAAAGATTAAAAAGATTAAGATTAAGATGCAGAAAAGTGTAGATCGTGACAACCGCTCGCGTCTTGACTAGAGAGATCAATCATCGTATAAAATATTCCGCGTGGTTTCGTTTATTCCAGGAATAAACATAACAAGCTGATATCGTTCAAAGTAAGCACATCTGTGAGAGCTGTAAAACGTTTATGTTCCCCTGACCTGAGTATCTTACATTTAACCTCATGGGTTTAACCTGGATCGAATATTTAAAATGGTGTTCCAAGCTTTTGTTTCGTTATGGGGTTTAATCGATTATTTCGTGTTAGATATTTTAAATAACTTTGAAATTTAACTTAATCAAAATTAGGGCTAGAATAAAACAATTTTTTTAATTTTTAGTTTTGTATTCTTTTCAGATTACAACCCTAAAATTATGTTTCTCCAACAAAATATTCAAAAGTTGTTAATTTTTGCAAAGCTGTGTAGATTCAACTTCGCAGTACAAACTCGAAGATCCCTACTGGGAGCAACTCTTGAGCCAAAATATCGATTTTTATTAATTAATATTTCAACCTTTAATTCTATTTTTATGGTTATTTCAACAGTAAAATGATGCTTCCCCAAAAAGAAATAAAAAACTTACTAAAAATTTTGCAGAGCTTTTCATGATGACGCAAGGATCTCTGTTATTCCTGAAAAACGCAATTTTTCCACTTAGAATTACATAACACAAAACCTGTAAGAGCTACCGACATGATCTTTCTACTAATGTTCCTATAGATTGTTTCTCTAATGCGAACTGAACATTTGTAGTATTTCTAACTTTTAAATAAATGTTTAAATGTTTTAACTAAAATTTTTGATTGTTATAGTTGATAGTTATAATCCACAATATTAATTATAATTTATTTACGTTTTTGAAAATGCTCTGTTGATTTTGTTCTGAATAATGTGTAAAAATAATCAAATTAAGTTGCTCAACAACATTGGCTTCATAAAATGATTAAATTGACAATGACAGTATAGAACATTCCCAGTCTCCTTAAGAAACTGCAGTATCTCCACAACATTGGAATTTTAATATTGTAATTTAAAAATACCTTGGACGATCTGTAACATGCCTCTGTTCAAACCCATATGGCAAATTAAGACGCATCATACTAGTTTTCAAATCTGAATATATTTATAAAAAAAGTTATTTAACAGCAATCTATGATATTAAAATGTTAATAAGTCATTTTTACATATCAATAAAATGATTTATAGAAACAGATCAAAATATATACTTGCTCTTATTCTTCCTCCCATGGCCATTGGAACCCATGTAAGGTTTTGGACTCGCCAACAACAGCTCGCCATCTCTCCCTGCCCTGTGCCTCGTCTATTGCTGCTTCTGCTCTTGTGATGCATTTTTTCACAGTCCCACCATCTTCTCTTGGGCCTTCCTGGTAGTCTTTCCACATTCGGCTGCCCTTCTTCTACTTCCCATAATAGAGATCCTATGTCTCTCCTCAAGACTAATTTCTGTATATATTCCTTTATTCTTCATCATGTATAATTTTCCACACTCCATTACCTTATAATGCTCCAAAAATCTTAAAATTTTACTTTCAAAAACTATGAGCCTTATCTCTTCTTTTATATTAGTATCCATGTTTCTGCTCCATATAACAAAACTGGTCTGATATTTGAGTGGTAAACTTTAATTTTGGTTTCACGCAATAATTTTTTTAGGTTAAAATTTTGTTACATGCAAACATACTTTTTTATTGGTCTGGTTAATTCTATTGTTTTTTTCTTTAACTCCAAGGTATTTAAAAAGATCAACCTTTTGAAGACCAATCCAATTTGATTGGACTTCTTGTTTCGATAAATGCATGAATTCATTTTTTCATCGTTAATTTTAAACCCACTGCTATGAATATGAATCATGCTATTTGCTATGAATGATGAATGTAAGTCAATTGTTACTGAGATATTTGAAATGGTAAACATAGTATATTGCGCAATGTTAATCTTATGGAGAATAGCTAGAAATCAATAACTCACTTATTTACTTAAATATTCTTCAAAAGTTTTGTATGCAAGTCCATCTAGAAGAAGAAGAAATTAACCTTCTTCAATACATCCATAAAACCCAAAATTTAATGTTGTTATGGCAGCAAACCTACGTATACATTGCTATGTAATTGACGGAGAATAGATTAATTGTTATAACTCGCTTAGTTCTTGGTATAATTTGATAAAATGTTGCATCTGTTTTACTTAGTGAACAGCCTTAATATAAGCACATTACTATATAAAACAACCCTTATTGCAGCAAACCTGCATACTCAGTACAATTCGATTACTATGATAGGATTAATATAAGTTCTGTGAAATTCGCTCTACTCACGGCAGCATACTGCGTGCGATATCGTTTTTAATTTAATCTTGTTCTTAGGAGAAGTGGGTAAAAAAGTGCACAAGTATTGTAGACTCTTGACATATACTTAGCTCTGGTTAGTCCTGACTGTTTTTTTCTAGTTCAAAAATTTCAACTGGTTATATGAAAAATGTGTCAAATCACTAGTAAGTCCTTCGGTTATCCAGTATGACGGGCTTCCTCGTCGCCTTGGTTCCTTCTTTTCTCACTTGGGGCTAGACTCCCGACTAAGCCTGAATACGCAGTCTGACCATGAATACAATTCCCAGGGAGTTGTGCATCTCCTTATTGTTCACCAAGGGGTCCATGGAAGAAGGGAGCTTATTGAGCTTGTTCTCAGAGGGTCTACTATCCTAGAGCATATGAACAGCTGAGGTCTCCCTCGTCGCCCAGTTTGGCTAGGGGATTAGAGGGTCGGAGAATGCGTCCACCCAGGCCCTGAGTTCGGGTCTGGATCATACACTTTTTCTAACATAAAATTAAGTTTACAATCCCTTACTCAATCCAATCCATTTATTATCATCAACAAACATGTAGTGTAGCCACGTTAAAAATCATAATTCTAAAATAACACAATAGGCCTATTGCCCTCTAACATCTATAATATATTCAATAAAACCCTTAGCTTCATAAGCACAATCGCTACGGAACATGTTCCTCGTTCTAATTTTAAATTATCTACAACAAGGGGTTTTATATACAAAAGTAATATATTATAAAATTTTTTTCCAAATTTACTGAAACTGTTAATTTTTGTCTGGAAGTAACATTGATTTGGACAAAGATTCGTATGCAATCTTGTAAAGTGGTTGTAAAGTGTAAAGATGATTATAAAGTGAAATCATTTCTCCGAAAATCATTAATGTTAGTTTCAAAGTATACCAGTTTGCTTAATTAGTTTGCAGTGAGTCCAAACATTAACATTAAACATAGTCCTGATGACCCTAATATCAATAGTTTTCTTACGTGCAAAGAATAGCCCCACACAAAAATCCCATGTGACAAATGGCTATGAATGTGTATATAATAGATAATAGACAGCTTTCAGTACATCTGTATCTACAAAAGAGAAATTTTATAATCATAAAAATACCTTTGGCATCCTTTTTACATAAGGATTCAATATATGCATTCCACTTAACAATATGTTGTACACGTAAACCTAAAAACTCAACACATTCATCATTATGTCTACTAAATCTAAAACTAAACTGAAGAATTAGGGTACTAAAACAAAAGTCATAATTGAAAATAATCTTAACAATCGCAATGATCTTAATAATCTTATCAAAATGTCATGAAACTAATTTTTTAGTTCATACTGTAAATTAAACAAAAAAGTAAAACTTATTATTGAAGCAAATTCAAAAATTGAGCCTTAAACAGTAAAAAACGCTATTCAAGGTTACTCAAGTTTATTCGCAAAATGTCCATTATTTACCCAAAGCCCCGGAGGAATGTGGTACAAAATGGCGAATAATACTGGACTCCCGAGACCACACACAAAATTCCACCTCCCCCCTTCCACCATCCTCACAACCCACCCCTATCAAACTCTCCTTCCCCACCCATCGGTTTGCGACTCATTCATTCCCATTACACTGAAAGGATGTCCAATTGTTACGCCGCACACCATATCGTCAAACCACAAGAACGATCTCGGTTAATTTAATATCATATAAATAAAATTAGAGTTTTGTCTGTACATTGATTGGCATTATGATTTTTCATTTCCATAAAAAATCCTAAATGAATTCTAAATCTAAAGTTGTCTGTCTGTTTTTTTTAACTCTCAATTTGTATTCCTTCGTGAAAACAACAGTATATTTTAATTCTTTCCTTAATCTAAGATTTTGGAATAAGTTTGTATAACTTAAAAAACCACTATGTATAAAATATATATAATAAGAAACAGATAACTTCAAAAAACCAAATAAAATTATTAAACATGTAATATCTACAAATATCCACAGTTGTAAACCTAACACTTCAATAAATATATTTTGTGTTTGGTCATTTTAAACCCTTCAAAATTTATGTTTATTATAAGTATTATTAAAAATTTATTTTATACAAAATGAATCACTTAAAAAACAACAATTAAAGTTACACATTTTTCTCATAACCTTGTAAATTACCCATAATAAAAATAAAACACAGAAATTTTTTATTGCTTCCTTAATTTGTAAATTATAATTCTAATCTTTTTATATATATATAATCATAGAACTATTAATGCCTAAAAAATCATATTTAAATTTATACAGTAAAACCTCATACTCTTACATAATAACAATTTGGGATAGTAATACAAACCTTTATTAAAATGACAATGTTTGTATTTATAAAAATGAGATAAAAATATAATGGAAATATGTACCGTGTAGCCATCACCAGAAAACCAGATAGATATGTTAATTAAGGCAAATAAAAAAGATAATTTATACAGATTTTTAATAAAACTGTCATATATAAATATTAATATATAGATTGAGTGATACCTATTACCACAGCGGAAGTAATTTCAATGTTTTATTAATTTCATAATCCATCCAATGATTTTTATCTAAATTTTTTGTCATTTTGTCTTAGTATTACAAACTCAATTTGTTTTACTTCTCGTAAAACAACAGATACCAGAATGGAACTCACCTAATCTACACCTTTTGGATAAGGGTTTTGCTACTCTTAACTAACCAACGCACTATGAATATAAAATAATGAGGTTTCAAAAACCCAGTTTTTTAAGTTTTATAACTCTTGATCTATATAATTTATCAAACATATAGAAACAAATATCCAACAGCTGTCAAACTAAGATCAATATTTGTTTGTTTGGTCATTGATTTTTAAACCTACTTCAAATTTATACTATATTAAAATGTTATTTTAACGCAAAATGAATATTAATTTTGTTACACATTTTTATTGTAAATTAAAACTAAATAAATAATAAAACTGAGAATTTTTTCATTGCCTTAATTTGTTTAAGATATCACGTTTATACTATGTCATGATATTAAGTACCTTTCTTCTTAACACTAAATCCTACAACCCATACAAAGGGTGGGCTTACCGCTAGTTACAAATAAAGTAATTGTGTTTTGACATGGATATGTCTTAGCTCTGGGTGATTTGGGTGATTTGTAGGATGGAAAATATGTACCGGGTTTTCATAGAAACTACCATAGCTATTGTAATGAATTTTTAATATAAAAGAATAAGAACAGCTGTTTATATTAACTGAAAATATTCCCTTTAGACATATCCATGATTTAACCTATTTCCCACAGGGAAGTAAATACAAACATGTTTTTTTTAATTCATGACCCTCCCCTGCATGTATATTTATTCTAATAGTTTTTGAAGATTTAGATAAGTTAAACTAAAGAACTGATGTGTATAGCCATAACACCAGATACCAGAAACAGATAGACCTCCCCCATCTTTTAGGCTAAGCAAATCCAAAGACAGCAATTTATAGATTAGATTATTGAAATGTCAACCATAACGGAGGGTAGGTATTTTAAGCCAAATATGAATGAGGATTGAGTGTAAGGTAATTGTGGCGCGATCTTGTAGTCTTGTTACTGTCTAAGACTGACTTGTTTATGTAAGTAGTCATGGCGACCCGGTAGAACTGATTTGACCTTGCGCACACCTGGGCCATTTCCCTAGTGTACCAACACTACGGGTATCAACCCACCAGGGGTACCAACCTCAGTTATAAATGTAATGTTAATTATTATATAGTCTAAAAGCAGGGTTACCAGCCTAACTGGGGTACTCATCTTATTATACGTACAAACATATTTATAAATATGCAGGTGTACCTACCTGACCTAATGTTACCTACCTATCAGGGGTGGCAAACTTAAATAACTAGAGGTGACTTATTATATGTATATATAACCAGGGGTACCGACCTAATAGGGGTAACTTATACGTATAAAAAGTTATATAAATATCCAACCCTTTTTATACCAACCCTATTAAATGTATATATAACCCAACTACGGGTACCAACCTCTATGCAGGGATACCAATCTAAATGTTACGTTAGGCTATTATATGTCTAATGATTACAATATGAATATAATTACTAAAAATATATAATTCATAGCAGTGAGACTATTACCTGTATCAATATTATACGTATCGATGCTCACATTGTTTTAATATATCAAATTACAACTATTATAATATAATATATAATAAAGTATAAGTAAAGTAAAGTATAATATTGCAGGTAAAACTAGTTGGTAAACTTCTCGAGAGTGCAAAATGTATTTCTCTTATTATATTCAAATTAACTTTAAACTAATGGCTGTTAGCTCAAACGTTAAAAATGCAGTTAACGATTTTATTGAGCATCAGGGAGTTATTACAAAAATTTAATATAAGAATGTTACTGTTTCTGCACAGTTTTCACTGTCTGCTCATTTGAAATAACCCTTTTAGTCTCTTTGGTAATTGTATTAAAAAATAAAATAATTATACATTTTAGGTGATGTAAAATATTATATAAATATGTATGTGTATGTATGTATAAATGTGTTGATGTCATTAAGTTATGTTACCTCAAAACGAAACATTTATTACTACTGTTACTATACATGTTTTAATATAATATTTACATTTATAGTATTTTATTTATAAATACAACGCAATTTAGCTTATTTTTACATTGCTTAAATACTTTAGGATTATGCTATATTTTTGGAACCAGTTCTAATAAGACTATTGCAACCGTTGTATTACTTATTGACGAATAAGGATCTTGATACATAAATATATATAATAATAAATATACTATATAAATATAAATATATTATATGTATTGTTATAAATAAATATTGTTTATTTATTTATATAAATATTGTTTGAGCGGGTCTTTGATATCAATTAGACGATTCATGCATTATTAAAGCGGCTAACTAATCAGAGTTTTTCTAAGTGGGGAATGCAATCTTTGTAGATATAGTCAAGATAGTGTTTCGAAAACCATAGGTAAGCTTGAAATTAATATATTATTAGTTTTTATTGCTAAAATTATAACAAAGTATGATTGGTTAACGCATCAACTGTTATTGATGCAGACATTGCTGATTACATTTCGTATTGAATCTATCCCAGCGCCTTCACGCGGACCTGGCGTTCAGTTGATGCAACCCGCACGACTGCAAAAAATGCTTTTTACCTAGGCAAGTAGAGAATTTTATCGATCGGCCAAGTGCCAGCTTACGTGTAACAAGTACGGAGTAAAATGGACTTGAGTAATTCCACTGGAAAAAAATCTGACGAAAATATTATTTTCTTATACTAATGTATAGGGGGAGAAAGTAAAAATAAAATGACTATATGGAGAATAAGTAAACTAGAAGCTCAAGTGCTTTATAAGAGCTTTTTATTTTTAGCATACAGATTGTCCCGTAACTTAAGTGACAAACTCTAAGAGAATATGGTTATAAGGGTGAAAATAAGCAGAAGATCAAATAAACTCTTCGTTGACCAAATATCATCTTGTATTTTTACAAAATGATTGTTATCTTCAATATTTTTAACTGAAATTTATAAAACTCGGTAAGAATGTTTAAAGAGCCAGTCCACTTCAACCGTGCTAGTGAAAGCAAAGTTCCGAATAGTTCTATTTTAGAACGCATTAGCAATGTGCAGTAAACAGAATTTGAAACAGATATTAGTTTTCTAATATTATTGTCAAAACATTTTAAAATACTTGGTTGCAATTTACGATCTTTTTTACTTAACTTGAAAACATAACTCATTTGTTTGTTTAATACACCAACATGAAAATAACTTTCTATTATCAAATTCCGTTTCTGCGTATTGCTAACATAATTAATATGATAAAAACAGTATTCTTCGTAGCCACTGCAACATTCATTTTCACTATCTTATCAAAGAATTTTGGAACGTCGTGCCAAATTTCGCTGTGAAATACCCACACCTTAAAATATTTTGAATATTACCAATGTGGTGTGACAAATTTAAAATGCTTGGAAAGTATCAAAGTGTTTTAACTAATAAATTTTAGATTATGTGAGATGTGAGGATATAAAATATTATCTTCACCAGATAAAAGATGCTCTTTTGTGAGAATAAATGTGTTTGTGTGACAGGCTGAAGATAAATAAAATAAACTATAATTTAAAACGAAATAATATAATCGTTTGTGATACAATTTTCCAAAGCGTTTTCCCATGACAAATATCGTTCTTCTTCACTACATTACTTGTGTCAAAAAATTCTAGGAATTGCTTCGTATATGAGTTGTAATTCCAAACGACACGCCCCAAGGCGATGGTAAGGAATATTAACTCACTACATTACCTACCGCTGTCAAGTTGACAGTTAAACTGATTTTACCGTTATTCCTAAAGTATATTTCAACGTCAGACAAATTTCCAAACTATCTTGTCATTTTAGCGAATTTCCCAGAAGACATTAAGACGTTCCTTGTTTCCTGCCGAATTTACATCAGTTGTAGGGTTTTGGAGGGTACATAGGTAAGAGACTTTTTTAGTCTGTACCAAATCTATGTATGACTGAGTAATATGGCCTACTATTTATGACTATATATTCCATTTATGTACTAGCCCAAACACATTTATCTACATCATTTTGGGTGATTTCATATTCAGAGTAATTATGTAGTTTCACATCTTTTGTGAAACTGTGAATGTAGTTTTATACAAGATGTGAAGCTACATTATTACACTGAATGTAAATTTTGACAAAATGATGTAAACAAATATGGTGGGGTAGTACGTCAAGGGAACATAGTCGTATATAGTTTTGGTATAAACCAAAAAGGTTTCTCTCGTAAGCACCCTCCCAAAACCCTACTATTTACATGAATAAGATTTTTTGAACATTGCAAATTGGCTGGGTGGCTATAGTATCCTGCTTGCTAATTTGAAGGTTGAAGGTTCCGCCCTGAAATAGCTATTTTTGTAATAAAGGTGCAAACGATGTAGTATCGCACGAGAGGTTCATACTTCAAGGGCCAGAACTTCGAGGGTGGCCATGACGGTTTGCACTCGTAATATAAATAACGATTATTTATTTTCCTACAATAATAAAGTAGTTTAGGTTATGTTTGATTTCCCCGTTAGGATGAATGTAAACATAGATTTTAGGTTTCTGGTAACTTCAGTTTCATTGCGCAAAACCGGATGTTAGTGTTGTAGGAACTGCGACCGTCTACCAGCAGACTGAGCGTTTAGCGCATGCTATTGGTTAGTTTCATAATACTGTATATATTCGGAGCGTTCCGCGTATGTGATTGGGCGGGTATGTACTACTTAAACGTTCTGCCAACAGTGCATAACATGTCTTTTATCGTGCGGTTGTGGGAAAAATATATTGACACAGTTTTCTGGGTTCTATACTGAACCCAGTATCGAACCAAGAATTCCCAATCTAGAAACCGTATCGATATTTGATAGACCAATAAATCTGAACAATGATGAACATGATTTTTTCATCCACATTGAAACATTCTTATCGTGTCAAGAAGTGACATCACACAAACCCTTTTTTGGAAAACGATTCAACCCCAATTTTTTGGGAATCCCGGGATTTAAACCAGTGACCTCTTACACCGAAGTCAAGACGCTAACCAATAGACTAGCAAGACGCCACAAAAGGATTACTTTAACAAAAGTTGGCTTTGTTCAGTACTTCTTTAAACCTTAAAAACTCACATAAATATTCGTCTGACAATTAGAATTGTTTGGGATAGGTAAATTTTCAATAAATTAGCCATATCAAAACTCTTTTGGGTGCTTTTATCTCCAACGTGAAAGAAAAAATCCGCGTTTGGAGGACTAAATCACGAAGTAAAATTAGGCAAAAAGAATCAAATTTTTAATAGCAATAACACTTCACTACAATGAAAGTGGATCCTACTTTTTATGTTTAGAAACTGTATAAATAATAATTTACGATCCAAAAGATTTGTGTGGCGTGGAGAAGGTTATAAAAACAACGAAAAGATACGGTTCGTAACGTTGTATAAAAGGAATGAGTTTAATGCATGGCTTGAAAGTCAACTTTCAACAATGGATACAATAGATTCATTGTTCTGTAACGAGGAACAATAGACATATGACTCTTATGGGGTAGTTATCTGGGATAATGAGCACTTTTGATTTACCATAATATTTTATTTTTAATTAGTTTTATTTATAATTTGAAAAATTAAATACAATTAACAATAACAATTATTAACTATAATTACAACTATTATTATTTTCCTATGATTTACGAATTGAAATAACAACAATTACCTCTGCAAAATGTGCAGTTTCAAATATCATACAACAAATTTAACAAGTTACTTACCCGGTATTCTCCTTACTACGTGGAGAATACGATTCAATGCCTAATAAGTGTAATAAAACATATATACTTGACATCCCACATCCCCACTACACGGACGATTTTTTTCTTTTCCGATTTATACAAAAGATTAAGTGTTTTTGAATCCATTTGTGTTGTTTATACCGAATATAAAATGGTTTAGACATTACAATGAGTGATTAAACAAAGTATTTATTATGACGACTGAGTTCCCTGGCTGGATTAAAAACTTCAGAACAAAATTTTCCAAATAAATGTTTGGCGAGTAAGTTAATTTCATCTTCTCGTAACTCGCGGTCCCACCGGATTGGGGTTCATTGTTTGTTGAAGACGGAGGAAAAAGGGAGTAAAAGATGAGCTGGGAATGGTGACATTTATAATTGGCATGATGAGTTGGCAAATTGTGTTGTGCTGTTGAATGTTCCACAAAAACAATGTAAAAAACTTGTGATAAATGTGAAAACTTCTAGGATATATTGATTAACGAAAAGTATGATTTTTGTTTGGTAAAAAGTAAAAATGATTTTATGATTTATAAAACTATTTAACTATTAAAAATGATTTATACCCATGAAATAAAACAAATATAATAGTTTTTTGCAAGAATATATATACTGGTCACTATTTCCAGGCGTGACCAGGTAAAAATTACACAATCTATAAATTAATAATAAAACTGGTTGAGTTTAGTTCACTTACAAGTCCATGATAGCTCTCAGACACCGCACTACGTTTATCATGGACAGTAAATTTAACTTTTCTCTAGAACCATTAGTCGTATTTTAAAATTCTAATTTTTTTAGTTTTTTAAACTAGTTTCAATGTTGGGAATCATATTATACTTTACCTTTATTGTATTTGCAGAATAGTTAAAAAAATATTTTTTTACATTTGAAAGTCCATAACTTTTGAACCGTAATTTTTACAGACTCGAATGTGGTGCCATATTATTTAATAAACGATTTTGATTTTCGCTTCTTTATAAGAAATTTTATTTTTCATATTTTCAAGGGTTTTAGGGGTTTACTACCCTTAAATATAAAAAATGAAAAAACACCTGGAAATACGGTGAAAATATAAATATACAAAATGCCATCTAACTCGGACCAACGGGGCAGGCTGTGACTCTGTACACATCCAGACACACGTACAGACTGACATCACGTCGAAAACCACTATTTGCATTCTAGGGACCCCAAAACGGATATATCCACTCTCATTTGAAAACAATACTCTCTCTCCATATACAGTAATATGTACAAGGGGAGAAAGTAATATGGATCACACTACAATCTACTTGTTTCTAAAATATTTTTAGAATTTCTTTAAAAATTGATTTAACAATGAAATACAACTGAGAAAATTTATTTTTATACAGTAGTTAGATGTCATTGAGTACTATTTTATGCTTATTTGTTTGGCTTTTTCTTTGCTTGTTTTTATATATTTCCGCAACAAATTAAAAAAATGTAAAGCCCTTCATTATATTATTTCCACTTTAACTTCACTTTGACAAATTAACCATATTTTACGACTATCGAGTGGTCAGTAATACTGCCACAAAATTAACGTTTATTTTTAGGGGCTAAGCCGAAATATTCCACAAGTAAGACAAACTCTTGAAGATAAAGTTCATAAAATTAAGAACAAATAAGAAAAACATTAGTACCATTCGTGTTTTATTTTGATTGTGGTGGTGTATTTAATATTTTAAAATAATCTTCACCCCGTTTTCAGAAACATTTGCAGTAAAATAACGAACCGGAAATGTGGCTCAGTGTGTGTTTAGTACCCCAGTGTCAACTAATGACTCCCTCTATGACTCGCGCATTTCAAGGCACGCGCTCTGTTAGCCGTGAATGGCTTTTGTACTACACGTTCACAATACAAATGCCAGCTAAATGTCAAACATTTCTCTGTAAACTTTTATATACATACAAAGGATCCCGCTCACGTTTTTATTTTTTGTAATGACTCAAAATGTCTCTTAGAATTATTATATTACCAAAAAGTGATAATAATAATGAGTAATCATGAAATTGTTAATGAAGATTTGCAGAATTTTTATACAAAGTTATTAGTTTTCTCTTGTTATATTATCTAATTTTAAAACTATTCAAGGAGAGTCGGATGACCCCCTCGGTCAAATTTGTCGATTTTGTATTTTTTACATAAAATTGTTCCGTAATACCAATTATTTAAAACAAATGTCATAAAATTCGGTCAAGTCTAGCTCGTTTTATTTGATTTTATGTGGAACAGTACAACGTGATCTTATGAGTGATTTAGGTGCGATCTTTGGTTAACCAGAATTCCAAAAGCGATTCCACGAAAGTTTAAATTTTGATCCCTTGTGTACCTTTTTCTCAGAAACTACCTAAGATATGTTCACAATTTTTTTAATTGAAGGAAAAATAGAGCTACACATTTTGACCCGGGCGTTTGACTGAATTTTCTGACATTAGCACTTACAGAAAAAGGATAATGTGAAGAGTAAAAAAGTTAAAAAATGAGAAAAGTGAAAAGTCCCGCTCGATTGGCGGAATTTAACCTGAGACCTTGAGCATCAAAGGCCAGCACTTTACCCCTAGACTTGCGTGCTCCCCAGTATAGTTAATATAGTGTTACAGTGTTGTATAGTTCGATGAATTTTCCAATAAGGAAGATGGCAATGCGATCTATGCAGCTTAAGGTAGCTGTTTCGAGCCAAACCCTTCGTAATTGGTTAGAGAAGTACCTCAATTCCTCCAAGTTTGATCAGCTGTTAACAATACGAGTATATCCTGAAGATTATTATTATTGTAAACCACAATAAAAACACACGTGAAATGAAAGATTTACTTCGGGACTCGAGTGAAGTGAAAAGGGGCCGAATCAACATCCAAAGCAATCGAGGGGAAAATTGCCCAAAGTTGTACAAACCAGTTGATATCCACGAATCGCCCCCTTTTGTAGGACAATTGATTGGTCTTGCCTTGCTCTTTGTTACCACAACAATAGACAGTTTTGTTGTAATAATTTGATTTGGATATAACCTTTTAAAGTCAGTTTTTAACTTATTTTTATTATTTTAGCTAGCTGATTTAGACATCTTATCCTGTTTCGCATTGGGTTTATCTTACTGATGCTTCCATAAAAAATTATCAGTGAGAAAGTGTTCCTTGATGAAACATAAAAACGTGGATTTAAAAAAATAACTTGACAACAAGGAGGGTTATTTTAAACCTTTATTGCGTTTGTAAAGTACCTAGCTACTTTGTGCCCAATTCAGAAATATAATGTGATGGTGGATGACCTCAACTAAGCATACAATTACTGATCAGATATTTTTAAACTGAATCATATATATACTAACCGATCATAATGATATGAATAAGAATGATTTCCCGAGATGCCTCACTAAATAACTCATAATATATCATAGGAAATCACATATATTAATAAACCCCAATGAGTAATTTCTTCTGTGTTTAAACCATATTCTGTTTTTGAAATTCCTTGTTAGGGATATTTGCTTTATGTTATTCAAATTGTTATTACGGAAAATTTTCATTATGATTAGTAAAACAAAGTTCACGACGTTTCGGGATCTAGAATCTGACCGTCCTCAAGTGAGCTGGAACCTAGAAAATGATAAGATTTAGTAACTTACATAATCAGGACTTAGCCGTTGTAGGGCCAAAGGTCATCGCTTTACACCTGGTTTGTCCGGATTATGTACTTGTCGTGTTTTATGTTACAGATCTCCTGAGGACAAGATCGTATTCCAGATCTCTAAACGTCTTGCAACTTTCTTTTACTTATCTTGATGAAAAATGTCTTCAATAATAATCTAAATAGTATAAACCCAACATCTCCAACAGACAAAGATTATGATTGAAATCACACAGAAGAAGTGTTTTATGGAACAAGAGTTTTTTAACATTTATTTAATTTTTAATGTCGTAAAATTTGTGGAAATGTTTTTCTTTTGTTATACAACCTATACTTTATACAGTAAAGTCTCTTTATTTTTCTCGATACGTCAAATGCATCAATTTGTAACCTATGAGGATATGATTACATACTTACTTACTTACCGGTACTCCAATATCCACTTATGCCCAAGGCGGTATTAAGCCACACCAACAACTACTCTCCATCTATCTCTATCTTCTGCCTCGTCCATTGTTCCCCGCTTCCGTGATGTCTTTGGTGACATTATCTCACCATATTTTCTTGGGTCTTCCATGGTATTTTTCCTTCTAGTTTTCATATACTAGGTCCCTTTAATAGTAAACCCTCATATCTACGTAGTACGTGTCCTGTCTGTTTTCTTGCTTTTACGTGTACCAACACATTGTAATTTTATATATAGATACCTTATCTCTTTATTATGCCCTTTTCTCTAATCTCCAATTTCATGTGATGGGCCATATATCATTCTTAAGTTTCTGCTCCTTATTAACAACCCTTAACAATCCTTAATCACGTAATATTTTTGTTTTATGGGTGAGGATCTTTGAAGTAAAACGTTTCTTACAAGTGTACATGCACTTACACATCACTCTAAAATGCACTTATACTTACATGTATAACAAAAAAATATTATATTTAAAGTTTTTAAATGCGGAGTCCACAAAGTTTTACAACCTCACTTAATAAAATCTGAATTAAGTAGCGCATCCTAGCGGAGTTGAAGAGAGATCCGAGTTAAACTGGGTATTTTGTCAAAGTCCCCAACTCATTAAAAGCGGCTACATCAGCGGCTCGACCAGTCTTGAGTGGTTGAAATCTCAAACCATTAAATATAGTTTGATGGTAGTTTTACAGTTAAATATTCGTACAGAGGGTGTACGAAACCTGACTACCAATCCTTTGCCTAATTTCTATATAGCATTGAACCTCGTTCTCGTAATAACACCTAGGTCGGAAACCAATTTTTTGGAGTCCTCAGATGCAAAAGTAGCGTTATTTATAAGTTACTGCATATACGTGTGTAGGTGTGTGTCCATAGACACAATTTCACTCATAAAAAGGTCCGATCAAAATGAAATCTGGTATCTACGTGTATCGGATAATATTTTAGTCAAGTACGAAAACTAGGCACATCGCTCAATACCTTAGAAATTTCAAGGGGGAGGGTCGTTTCCATAGTTGGATTTTATGATTTTTTACAGATTATAGATTTAGAACAAATTTGGGCTTAGTACCATTTGAATCAGCTAAAAAACAAACAATCTAATAATTTGATACTTTGCCCCATGTCGAACGGCCACCTAAACTTCAGAATGGGTGAAATGACGAAAAGCAAACATATTACGCCTGCAAAGTAATGAAAACAGACTTTTTGGTGACTACCACTGTTATTCACCTGCCCCCAAAACGGAGTACTTTTATGGAGCAGTTCCAAAATTGTACATGTAAACCCCATTGAGTACCCCCTCATTTTAATTCCCTTTTAAAATAAAATTAATCGTGGAAATTCTTGGTAGCAGGTGTCATTTTCAAAACCTCATGGAACTTTCGCAAGTCAAATATTTCAAAAACTAGCAGTCTAGTCCGTCCCTTGGACGGGTTGTAGGATTCTGTGGACAAGTACAGACATAATCACATAATACTGGTAAAAGTACTGATTCTGTTGTTAATTGACCATTTTTCATAATTTCGATTTCGTTGAATATAAAATTAAATTTGACGTAACTATTTATTCCTGATAGTTTTTTAAACAATAACCCTTTTTAAGTTATTTTAGTTTTAAAATGTTTAATACCCACCGATCTGAAATTAAACGTTTAATCGCATTGATATTTTTCTTAATTAGGTCTTTACTATTTAAAGACACATAATAGATTAAAAAATGACTGAGATATAATTTTTTAATACAAAATGGCGGATATTTGGCCATGTACGCATTTTACGACACTAACCCATTGGACATTTTTTGCTTATTTTAACCCAATAAACCACATCATGAAGTTTGGTAACGGAGTTCAATCAGACCTTCTGTATGTCTGTAATTAATAATAGTAATAATTACATGATATAAATACATAATTACATTACAATTTACATAATAGTAAAAAATAACAATGGAAAAACACACGTGTGAACAGACAGTTAGAAATAACTTAGAACCAGTTATAGTGATAAACAAATTAATGCTAACGAAAGGTTTTAAACAGTAATTCTGTAGTGTAGAGGACCGATTGATTCGAGTGGTGTACCAGAGTGAGTTGCAAATTCAGTGTTTGCAGAGCCTAGGTTTTGGCCACCTGTCAACTACACTCAAACTAACCGTCACTGTCTACGTGCCTTGATTATTTACACCCCTACCCACTAGATGCCAGCAGGATGCAGGCTAACCGTCACTACATTCCTTGTTTAGTTACCCCTCTACCCACTAGATGCCAGCAGGATGCAGGCTAACCGTCACTACATTCCTTGTTTAGTTACCCCTCTACCCACTAGATGCCAGCAGGATGCAGGCTAACCGTCACTACATTCCTTGTTTAGTTACCCCTCTACCCACTAGATGCCAGCAGCATGCAGGCTAACCGTCACTACATTCCTTGTTTAGTTACCCCTCTACCCACTAGATGCCAGCAGGATGCAGGCTAACCGTCACTACATTCCTTGTTTAGTTACCCCTCTACCCACTAGATGCCAGCAGGATGCAGGCTAACCGTCACTACATTCCTTGTTTAGTTACCCCTCTACCCACTAGATGCCAGCAGCATGACGTGCCTTGATTATTTACACCCCTACCCACTAGATGCCAGCAGCATGCAGGCTAACCGTCACTACATTCCTTGTTTAATTACTCCCCTACCCACTAGATGCCAGCAGCATGCAGGCTAACCGTCACTACATTCCTTGTTTAGTTACTCCTCTACCCACTAGATGCCAGCAGCATGCAGGCTAACCGTCACTACATTCCTTGTTTAGTTACTCCTCTACCCACTAGATGCCAGCAGCATGCAGGCTAACCGTCACTACATTCCTTGTTTAGTTACTCCCCTACCCACTAGATGCCAGCAATGCAGGCTAACCGTCACTACATTCCTTGTTTAGTTACTCCTCTACCCACTAGATGCCAGCAGCATGCAGGCTAACCGTCACTACATTCCTTGTTTAGTTACTCCTCTACCCACTAGATGCCAGCAGCATGCAGGCTAGCCGTCATAGTCTACATACCTTGTTTATTTACACCCCTACCCACTAGATGCCAGCAGCATGCAGGCTAACCGTCACTACATTCCTTGTTTAGTTACCCCTCTACCCACTAGATGCCAGCAGCATGCAGACTAGCCGTCACTACATTCCTTGTTTAATTACTCCCCTACCCAATAGATGCCAGCAGCATGCAGGCTAACCGTCACTACATTCCTTGTTTAGTTACTCCTCTACCCACTAGATGCCAGCAGCATGCAGGCTAACTATAACATTACAGCATTGTTTATTTAAAATAGATGCAGCAGCGCAGGCTAACCGTCACTACAACTTGTTTAGTTATTAACTAGATGCCAGCAGCATGCAGCTAGCATACATTCCTTGTTTAATTACTTAAAATGCCAGCAGCATGCAGGCTAAATCATTCCTGTTTAATCTCTACCCACTAGATAGCAGCAAAGGCTAGTCATAGTCTACATCGTTTAGATGCTCCTTTGGCTAGAAAACAGCAACAGTCTATTTCAACATAGCACACCTGAATGTTCTGTGTTTGATAATTTACAAAAACTATCATTAGTTAACATGGCGGTCTACTCCCTGGTAAAATATCTCCCCCCAGCACAGAGAAATAACATTGCTGAGATAGGAAAAACGAGTGCTGCAGAGGATTCAAGGATTACTGTTTTTCTACGCATGAATTACGTTGTTTATGTGAAGTTAAAGGCTTTATGATATAGGAAAATTTTGAAAATTCTATGGCGTTCCGATTCGAATGTAATATTTGGGCTAGGCCAGCATGTTAAACTAAATAACAACTTTTTTTATCAATCACAACCGATATTTCAAAATTGTTAACAAAACAACATGCCAGCACGAGTCGAATTTTCTATCTTGTATCGAATCTAGTTCTCTGTGAAATGCTAATACTACAATACGTCTACTGTATTCAAAAACAAAATTATTTAAAATCCTATTACGCTAGCACGCTATCATCTGGTTAAGAGACCTTAACCAAGTCGTAAAATAATCGGATATCTCGTAAGAGTATTCACATCCCTAGATAGTTTACTTAAGAGTATTTACTTAAGTTAAAGAGTTTGTTGTACTTTCAAAAAATTTCGTTTTAGTTCCATAAGAAGCATTTAAATTTTGTGACAGCATTACTGGCTACACGATAGTCGTAAAAAGCTGGTTGAGGTGTTAATTAAAGGTAAGGGTGTTAATCGAGGTAATTACATTATTGTTTTTTTACGTAGATATGTCTAATCTCCCACCACCCTCCACCCCAGGGTGTTAGCAATTTGCAAGGAGCAAAGAGTGCGCGTGTTTATGAGAACAGTTGTTTAAAGAAGCTGGTGGCCGGATGTGTGCGTCTTTAGTTTTGTTCTACCAGGAATGATGACCCAAGTGTGTGATAAGCCTTCGGCACATGTTGGTTTCTGCAAATAATGAGTATCGTTGTTCTTGATTCGTGGTACTCACTGTGTTCTCGATGTAATCTATTTGTGCTTATTTTTCAACATCGACACTGACTTCTGGATAGTGGTAGGGAGGGGAGTGATTTCCTAGATATACGGCCGTAAGCGCGTAAATTTTTTTACTTGATGGCCTTTTTTATTAGGAACCATTGCATATAAATGGTTGAATTTTTCACTGCTTATAAACCACGCTAGTCCATCCCCACCCTACTATTATTGTATAGTTTTATTAACAATTAATTTTTATATGAGTTTTCTTAATTCTGAATAATTAATTAACAATGAATTATGGGACTAACATCCAAGATGGCGGAGGTACTACAGACTCTTAATTATGTGTCGTTATTTCTCGAATAACCCCGTCGCAGCATATCTGCGTACTTAGCGAATTTCCACTTCAATAATATGGCAATAATAATACAAGTTTATGACAAGATTGTTCAATCAATACCTGATGATAAATAAGAATATTTGCTTATTCTCCGTAAGTATTAACACGGGAAATAGTATGCAGGTTTTCTGCTTTGAGGAACACTGAAAGTAGGCATTTTTACCATAAACTGTTTTTATTTTGACCATAAACCAAGCTTAATCATTACCTGGACATAAAAGGGAGTTTGCCTAATCTCCTTAAGATTAACATGGAAAAGAGTATACAGGTTTGCTGCCGTGAGGAACACATAAACTATGATTTTTCTATGATTTTTCTAACTATGATGTTTCTTAGCATAAACGTATATATCCCAACCACATGAAGCTAAATACAAAGTTTAATTCAAAACTATTCGTTAGTAAGGGAAATATTAATTTTTCCTTATCCTCCATAAGATAACATTGGAGCCCCTAAATATAATATAGTGTGTTTAGATTTTTAATATCTCGGTAACCGTTGGAGACAGAGCAAAACATGCAGGTACTAAATTGTGTAGTTTTTGAGCTGATTCTAATGGTGAAAGATAAAATTTAAACTTTTTTTAATTACATATGAAGAACGAATAAACCCAATTTTTAGTAAAAAGCCCAAACTACTCGTTCCGATTGACCGATATGTCTTGATTACGAACTTGTCCGAGTAAATGTAGGGATATACGTCTCTACCAAATTTGGTCACGATCGGACCATGTTTACGAGAGTTATCGTGTTCACACACACACACACACACACACACACACACACACACACACACACACACACACACACACACACACACACACACACACACACACACACACGCACACGCACACACACACATATACATACATATTTATATACATTATATGTAAATATATTTATATATTAAATTATTATAAATTTATATTCTGTATATTTGTGTATATATATATATTTTAAACATTTTATATATAATATCTGACTGTAACAGGCTAGTATAAAATTCACACTTGGTGATGGTGAGTTTATGTTGTTGAGATTGCTGTGCGGACATTTTACATCAAGATAAGTAAAACAAAGGTTCACGGTAACATAAATAACACAAACCCAACATCACCAACAGATTATTATCAACCAGTTTACAAAATAATATTAGACAATACTACTGCTGATACGCAGCGGAATGGTTAATAATCGATAGTTTGTGAGTTTTTTAGCTTTCTCAAATTATGTATGTATGTTATGTAGTCTGATTTATAAAAACAGGTTTAAAACAAGAATTTCAGACAATGCGCGTGGAAGCGGAATATTTTAATGGCACGAATTGTTCGTAACTGCGTTTCAATTTTAAGAACTCCTTTCAATTCAGGCACTATGAACCAGGCGTAATTAGTCATTACTTTTATATACTCATCATACCTCAGGTGTACTTTGTTATTATCAATATTATCTAGATTATTTTATCTAAAAGTCAAAATAAACGTATATACGAGTGTACCCATGATGATGGAAGTGGATTGTATTGTTCGTAAAAAATATTCATCATCGTTATTATTTTAATACTTTTTTTACTATTTTATTTTATTTCAGCAACCATTATTTATTGCATATGCTATGCAGCTTCTCAATTTTATCATATTGTTATAAATGTGCAGCAAAAATTGGACGAAAGGGGTGCACAAAAAGTATACTCAAAATTAAAAAATATTTTTGGGGTGTATTATATGGTTAATTTTTAGTTTACATTAATTATACTCAGATACATTTAAAATATTTGCACATAAAACGAAATAAAAGTTTTGGGAATTTGGCGCTATAGCTAAAAAGGTAAAACAAAATGTTACTACCCAGGATTTGACAAATGAGCTTAAAAATTCTATACATACACAATTAGAGAGAAATCATATTTTTGGATATAGGAAAACGAATGTGGTTCTATCTGTGTTTACGGGACTCTTTTACTTGCCGCAAAGAAATAGTTGCTAATGCTGTTAATCTATCTCGGAAAATCTTTTAAAAGAGAAACCATTGTGACATATAATATCGTTTGTATGGTAAATACCATATATATGCTTACTGCGGATAATCTATCGATAGGATCTACGTAAACTGAAATTAGAGTAAAAAATTTTATAATATTTAATGCTGTTCTTTCTTTGAAAATTATTGTTGGCAATGTAGGTTTAATACGATATTATATTTAGATTTTTATTGCGTACATTTTCCATCACGATTAGTATAATAAATTAATACGACGTTTTTGGATCTAAAATGTCAACTCTCGTCAGGTGAGCTGGAAACTACAACATGTCAAGATTAGTAAATTCGTACTAAGCCGGTAAAAATCTAAAAATTGAGTAGTAAAACAACTTACAAAAGATACCAAGCAACAACAGAAACTCACACAATACCAATGCACAAGAATAAAGCACGCATATATGTCACTAGAGCTTAATAATGAGCACTGGGGGTGAAGTAAGTCTCAATAAGATGGGGAAGAGTTGTAAATTTATTGACTGATTTAAACATTTTTGCTTTCAGATTTTTATCTGCTTAGTAAGCACTATGTATTATGCATTTATGTTTGATATATGTTGATGTGAACCCAAAACGTCGTGATGGAAAATGCCCACAATAAAAACCAAAATCAGATTGGGTGTTGGCCGACCGATGGGTTAGTATCTACACACCCTCACACGCCGCAAGGAAGACAATTCTGTTATTATATATTCATATTTGGAAATATTTATATATGAACGTACTTATTTATATTTTCTGATACAAATTATATCATATAAAATACAAGTATATCGTGTTATCTTTTGAGTAATCTGAACGTGTGTTAGTATGGAGTAGTGCGGCTGCCTAAACTGTGACAGAAGGTGTTTTTCAAAATCGAAAAGTGAAATTCACAGGCTACAAAAAATAATAATCAAACATTATAGATAATTAGTTGATTTTATAACACACAAATACAAAATTTCACTGAAATCGGGCGAACGGTTTCCCTTACAAAACGTGTAGCCTAATTTTTACAAAGTTGCTACTTTCATAGCACTTATCTCCATTACTTATCTTAACAATTATATAAAATATAATAGTCTAGATGTTTCAAATTCTAATTAATTAATTTTCAAAATAAAAAAAAATTGTGAATACATTTTTTGTCCAAAGACACTAAAGTGCGGTTGAGATATAAAATCGAAACTATACTGTTTAAGCACAGGTGTGTAAAGTACGGGGTTGCAATTTACCAGTAACGGAAGTAAATAATACAGGAAGTAGCGTGATCTTTAGTGCGTGACCTGGGTGATAACCAATAGGAGACCTGACATCACCTCTACATTTGCCCGCGCTGAGCCAGGCTTTTGGCAAAAGATCAAATACCGGCATCCCTAACAAATACAACACGATTGTTTCTCAAGATATTAAGGGTGTTTGACAAAAATAATTATGTGTAATTATATTTTTATTTTATCAATCAAAATATTATAATTTTAATTCTATTATATGATTTATGAAAGCAGTAACGCGTATAAGCTCTGGGAGCATTAACGCAGTTATGATCTACGAGAGAAATAATCCAGTTAGGAGGTCCTAAAATAAATAACGCAGTTGGGGGGGCGCAGATAGGTACTCCGGAAACTGTAACACTGTTGGGAGTTACTAAAGTAGTAAGCAGAAATGAGCTGCGTAAGCATTGACAGGAGTTTAGAAAGTAGTGACGCAGTTGGCAGTTGCTAAAGTAGTAAAGTAACGCAGTTGGGAGCTGATAGAGTATTAACGCTGTTAAGAGCTGCAGAAGCTTTGATGTAGCTACGAGCTGCGGAAGCTTTGATGTAGCTAAGAGCTGCGGAAGCTTTGACGTAGTTAAGAGCTGTGAAAGTAGTAACGCAGTTAGGAGTTGCTATATTGGTAACACTATGAAGAGCTGCAGAAAAATTGACGAAGCTGGGAGCTGCTAAATTATTGACGTAGTCACGAGCTGAAAGTAGTAACGCAGTTGATAACGCATACAGTACAAGAAAGGAACACTCAACTACGAGGCAGATGCCCTAACCCGTTTTCCCGTTGCGAGTAAACCCGATAATACCGAGCCGGATTGCTATGAAATCGAAAAGTATGACAGTTCTAATATATCGTCACAAGATAGTAATCCAAATAACAAAGAAATGAACAAGGGGCCAAAGAAGCCCTCGTGGTGGCAGTGGAAAGTTGACCAGACCAAAGCAAACCCCAACCAAGAAACAGATTATGTGACTCGAAACGATAAACTATATAAAATTATCAGATCAAAACAAACCAATCGGATGGATCCCACCACAGCTTGTAAAGTTTTTTGTCCCAGAGGCGCTACAGGAGCAAGTTATGAAAGAAAGTCACGATGATCCAACTGCAGGACACCTAGCTAGGAACAAAAAAATATGAAAAGGGTTGCCAATTGGTATTTTTGGCCCGGGTGGCAAGTACGAGAGTATGTACGGAAATGCAAAAGTTGTTGAAAAGCGAAACCAGAACAAAATCTCCCAAAAAGAAATGCATTTCCAAGAACTCCGAGGTTCATGGTACATCGTGACCACTGATATTGTTGGACCGCTGCCCCATTCCAAGAAGGGAAATAAATACCTTCTGGTCATACAGGATAATTTTACTAAGTGGGTTTAACTGGCTACGATGAGGAGCGCACCGCACAATCGGTAATACAGACTTTAGTCAATATGGTCCTATTAAGGTATAGAGCTCCCGATAAAGTTATAATGGATAACGGAACTCAATTTATATCTAAGGTCTTCGCTAAGGTAACAAAAGATTGGGGTATAAAACATCAGCGCACTGCTCTTTAGTCCGCAGGCAAATCAAACAGAAAGAGCTAACACCGTGATCAAAACCATGATCTCACAGTTTGTAGAAGAAGACCATAGAAATTTGGACGTCTTCCTAAATGAATTTAGATTTGCGATTAATTCGGCCGTCCACGACTCACAAAAATTCTCCCCAGCAATGCTAAATTTCGGACGAGAATTGAAACCACCTAAAGCTAAATACGAAGGGCTCGTGAGTGTAGAACTCGAAGGTTATCCTCCGAGCACTGACCCCCATCACGACAGCCGAATAGCCCAGGGGTGGCTGAGAGTGAAATGTAAAGAAAATCTCTCTAAAGCGTATAATCACCAAGCAAAACACTACAACCTTAGGAGACAAGGAAATGACTTTTAACCGGGGAAAAGGTATTACGGAAAACTCACCGGCCTCATCGGCCGCCGACTATGTGGCGAGCAAAGTAGCATATAAATTTGAGGGGTCTTTCATAATCCACCGACCGCTTTGGCGCAATTTATTTGGAATTTCGGATGAACGTGTAAAGAAAAAAATGATCCTTAGAGAATAATATATCCCCGTCGAAGCAGACCTGCATACTCAGCGAATTTCCAAATTAATAACATAATAATAATAATATATGCCAATTTGTATCATTAACTGTTGATAAATATGAGAGTTACGATTTGCCAATTCTCGTATTAGCCTATTATCCTCAAGAGTAACTTGGAAAGAGTGTGATAGTTTGCTGCTGTGAGGAACACTGAAAGTAGATGTTTCTTGCGTAAAAAATTATTTTGACCATTTATACCGAGTTTCATCAACATCTGTCCATAGATAAAAGAGTTTGACACTTCTTTGTATGATTAGCATGGCAAAAGATAATGCAGGTCAACTATCATGATAAACACATACTATGATTTTTAAGCATAAATGGATGAATCTCAACTACATGAAGCAAAATATCAAGGTTCATCGAAAAATATGCATTGATAAGTGAAATATTAATTTTTCCTTATCCTATATATGATTTATTGGAGCCCCAAAATACAATATACTGTGTTTAGTTTTGTTTGTATCACACTAACCATTGGATATAGAGCAACACTTTCAACAACTAAAATGTGTAGTTTTTAAACTGATTCTAATGGTGAAAGATAAAACAAAAAATTATTTTTAATTACATGTAAAAAACACAAAATACTAAATTTTTTGGTACAAAACCTCCCTAAACTACCCGTTCCGATTGTCCGATACGTCTGGATTACGAACTCGTTCGAGCAAAATAGTAATACACGTATCTACCAAATTTGGTCCCAAATCAAATATAATATAGGTAGGGGGTATCTGCTAAACGAAACCAAAACTAAAATTGTTTAACATTTTTTTCGATTATTACCTGTAAATTTTGGTTAGGGGTTTTTAGGGAACTTTGTATATCCGTCTTTAATTTAAAATAAATTATTTAATACATCCAGTTCTGTTGTCTATATTAACAAATAGACGGATTGCCACTGGAGAGTTATTTGAGATTATTTTAAAACAAAAATATTATTTTTCTCAATACAATTATTGAACAAACATCATTATACTTATTTTAATCGAAGATATAATATAACAAAACATTATACAAATGTTTTAATAGCGTGTTTTATTAGGAGTATAATTTTCTTGAGTATTTGAAGGCCATGTGGGGTTTAAACACAGATTTATTGAATATTTGTTCGTATTTAGTTTTGAATAATTGTTCTTAAGAGAAGTTTAAATCACAATAATCAACGAGAACTCCCGGCAATGGAGGTTGCAGCTCACATCAGTTAATTTCAAACAAGCCCACCAGGTTGCGTTTGAATGCACTTTTCAGACAGGCAATTACATAAACTGCTACTAATTAATAAAATAAATAGCTTATGACATACAGATTAATACATTTTAACTTGACTAAATTTATAATATATTTTATTGGCTAGTACTACGTTTATGGTACACTTAATGAATAAAAACCAATATATTTCTTATAATCAAACTCTAAAATTTAGAAGGTGGAAATTAAGGTAATAATTCGATAACATTGTGTTGGTTACATTTTTTTGTAACTGCGAGTTGAATAGCATATAGTGATTAATTAAAAAGCCTTGATTAGCCTTTTGTGGGACAAAAAATATTTCTATATACCTACAAAAATTATTACTATGAAAGATAACACGTGTGTAATCTCATTAATCTATAGAACTAAGAGTTATAAACACGTAAATCACCAATTTGGGTGTGGTTTCGGACGCGGAAGGAGTGAAAAACATGCGAAAAGTGGTTGTTTCTCGCGGGAAACTTGTAATTGGCACGTCGCATATATCTAGTTGCGATGCAGATGTCTGACGGGGGAACCGATGCTGCTAGGTGTCGAAAGAAGGGCCCTTCTTGCATAATACACACTCTACGTAATATCCAGGCATAATACACACTCTACATAATATTCAAGCATAATACACACTCTACGTAATATTCACACCACAGCAGCTCGGTTCTCCTTTTGTAACTTAAATACTCAATTTTAATTATATTAACAGGAGTTATAAAAAAATATCTAGATCCTAGTAAGACAAACTGTTTATGAGTTTAAGGCATTAGTGTCATATATATTTCCTTTTGAAATTTAGTTAAACACAATTTTAATTATTTGTGGTTGAAATACCTCACAAAAGCCACACCTCCCTACACACTGTGTAGCGTACCCCAACGCCTTAGATGAGGACTTTGTTCTTCTTTTGATAATTAATTAATAAATGTCTAGCTATTTTTGGGTCGAGGTTAAAATACACTACAAACGCCTAAACCACACATTACGTTGTAGTTCCCACTAATATGGTCATATTTTGTTTTGCTTTCGAATAGCCCTGGAGTGGCTGAGAGTGAAATGTAAAGAAAATCTCTCTAAAGCGTATAATCACCAAGCAAAACACTACAACCTTAGGAGACAAGGAAATGACTTTTAACCGGGGAAAAGATATTACGGAAAACTCACCGGCCTCATCGGCCGCCGACTATGTGGCGAGCAAATTAGCGTATAAATTTGAGGGGTCTTTCATAATCCACCGACCGCTTTGGCGGAATTTATTTGGAATTTCGGATGAACGTGGAAAGAAAAAAATGATCCTTAGAGAATAAAACATCTCCGTCGAAGCAGACCTGCGTACTCAGCGAATTTCCAAATTAATAACATAATAATAATAATATATGCCAATTTGTATCATTAACTGTTGATAAATATGAGAGTTACGATTTGCCAATTCTCGTATTAGCCTATTATCCTCAAGAGTAACTTGGAAAGAGTGTGATAGTTTGCTGCTGTGAGGAACACTGAAAGTAGATGTTTCTTGCGTAAAAAATTATTTTGACCATTTATACCAAGTTTCATCAACATCTGTCCATAGATAAAAGAGTTTGACACTTCTTTGTATGATTAGCATGGCAAAAGATAATGCAGGTCAACTATCATGATAAACACATACTATGATTTTTAAGCATAAATGGATGAATCTCAACTACATGAAGCAAAATATCAAGGTTCATCGAAAAATATGCATTGATAAGTGAAATATTAATTTTTCCTTATCCTATATATGATTTATTGGAGCCCCAAAATACAATATACTGTCTTTAGTTTTGTTTGTATCTCGCTAACCATTGGATATAGAGCAACACTTTCAACAACTAAAATGTGTAGTTTTTAAACTGATTCTAATGGTGAAAGATAAAACTAAAAATTATTTTAATTACATGTAAAAAACACAAAATACTAAATTTTTTGGTACAAAACCTCCCTAAACTACCCGTTCCGATTGTCCGATACGTCTGGATTACGAACTCGTTCGAGCAAAATAGTAATACACGTATCTACCAAATTTGGTCCCAAATCAAATATAATATAGGTAGGGGGTATCTGCTAAACGAAACCAAAACTAAAATTGTTTAACATTTTTTTCGATTATTACCTGTAAATTTTGGTTAGGGGTTTTTAGGGAACTTTGTATATCCGTCTTTAATTTAAAATAAATTATTTAATACATCCAGTTCTGTTGTCTATATTAACAAATAGACGGATTGCCACTGGAGAGTTATTTGAGATTATTTTAAAACAAAAATATTATTTTTCTCAATACAATTATTGAACAAACATCATTATACTTATTTTAATCGAAGATATAATATAACAAAACATTATACAAATGTTTTAATAGCGTGTTTTATTAGGAGTATAATTTTCTTGAGTATTTGAAGGCCATGTGGGGTTTAAACACAGATTTATTGAATATTTGTTCGTATTTAGTTTTGAATAATTGTTCTTAAGAGAAGTTTAAATCACAATAATCAACGAGAACTCCCGGCAATGGAGGTTGCAGCTCACATCAGTTAATTTCAAACAAGCCCACCAGGTTGCGTTTGAATGCACTTTTCAGACAGGCAATTACATAAACTGCTACTAATTAATAAAATAAATAGCTTATGACATACAGATTAATACATTTTAACTTGACTAAATTTATAATATATTTTATTGGCTAGTACTACGTTTATGGTACACTTAATGAATAAAAACCAATATATTTCTTATAATCAAACTCTAAAATTTAGAAGGTGGAAATTAAGGTAATAATTCGATAACATTGTGTTGGTTACATTTTTTTTGTAACTGCGAGTTGAATAGCATATAGTGATTAATTAAAAAGCCTTGATTAGCCTTTTGTGGGACAAAAAATATTTCTATATACCTACAAAAATTATTACTATGAAAGATAACACGTGTGTAATCTCATTAATCTATAGAACTAAGAGTTATAAACACGTAAATCACCAATTTGGGTGTGGTTTCGGACGCGGAAGGAGTGAAAAACATGCGAAAAGTGGTTGTTTCTCGCGGGAAACTTGTAATTGGCACGTCGCATATATCTAGTTGCGATGCAGATGTCTGACGGGGGAACCGATGCTGCTAGGTGTCGAAAGAAGGGCCCTTCTTGCATAATACACACTCTACGTAATATCCAGGCATAATACTCACTCTACATAATATTCGAGCATAATACACACTCTACGTAATATTCACACCACAGCAGCTCGGTTCTCCTTTTGTAACTTAAATACTCAATTTTAATTATATTAACAGGAGTTATAAAAAAATATCTAGATCCTAGTAAGACAAACTGTATATGAGTTTAAGGCATTAGTGTCATATATATTTCCTTTTGAAATTTAGTTAAACACATTTTTTAATTATTTTTGGTTGAAATACCTCACAAAAGCCACACCTCCCTACACACTGTGTAGCGTACCCCAACGCCTTAGATGGGGACTTTGTTCTTCTTTTGATAATTAATTAATAAATGTCTAGCTATTTTTGGGTCGAGGTTGAAATACACTACAAACGCCTAAACCACACATTACGTTGTAGTTCCCACTAATATGGTCATATTTTGTTTTGCTTTCGCCCTGATTTTGAAAATTAATTACAAGAGTGAAATGCTTATCCCACGTCAAAAGGCTATTTTTTTCTCTCAAGATTTTCTAACGTCTAAGGAGTCTTTACTTAGGCCTCGAGTATAAATTAATCAAACTTTGTCCCGCACAAATCTACCCTAGCGGGAAACAGATTATGCTAATTTACAGTAAAACTTAAATAAAAAAACTAAAACTTTAACCTTAAATAAAATATTAGTTTTACAAAAATAAGTAATACAAATTATACCCTAAATTCAGGAAACAGTTTCAGTAAAATAATATTTTGAAAAACTAAGCATTTAAAAAAATTCTCTCAATATGTACTGTAACAGTACGCATGCTTGTAAGGAAGTGGATGTCAAGTCTGCCAACATTAGGCTCCTTTCATGCATACCCAATCGGGAATAGAAACAAAGTAGCTTACCCGACACATAACCTAAATTTTTGGAAAAACTCGTCATACGTCGGAGCTAGATTTTATAATAATCTACCACTTAGCATACTAGAGATATACGAAAATTTAACATTTCAAAAGTAACTGAAACCTTGTTTGTTGCAGTCACTGTTTTACCAATTTCAAGATTTCTTTAAATAAGTTAATATGTATACGTCTGTTTTATTGCAGACATAATGTTTAATTATTATATTTGCTAGATTATGGTTTTGTCATGTTATGTTTTGTTTAGCGTTGTGCAGGACCAATTTATCTTTTGTTTTACTTTTAGTTTAAGGTTAGTTGGTAATTTTTATAATATTTTGATACCAATTTCTTTCACCCTTGTAAGAGTTCATGAATACAGATTGATTGCACTATAAAGTGTGTCAATTAAAACTGGTAACAAACTTTAAAGGCTGATAATACTCACTGAAACAAATAAAATCTGCCTTCTAAGCACACTTCTAAAAAATTATTTGTTAACGCAATTTTGTATATTTACGTAAAATTACACTCCCATAAGTTTGCAATGTTGGGAGTATATCTTTGGCTTTATATTTACGATATTTAAAATTGTACACTAGAAGGCTATCAGGACCAATAATTAATTAGGAGTGAAATCAATATTTATTTAACCTAAATTTTACAGCTTAATTCAAAACATACATGCTTACTGATTTAACTTTTGGCATCTGTTTTGGAAACCGAAATTTATTTTAAATACTTATAATTAATATACTAAATATTAGGAACAATATTATATAAATTAGAGAGTTTGGCGCAGTTTAATAGAGGACAGATAATTAACAAAAAATGTATAAAGTGGTTTTAATACTTCTTATTGGTACGGTAATTATAAAGGATAATAATCTGTTAAATGCTTGTATAATACGAGATTACGATGAACTTGGATTGAAAATTATAACGGTTTCCAGTTCAAAACTAAGCGCCAAGGGGTACCACTACTATAAAACGTAATATATACACACAGACCATTCTAGTTCTATGTAGGCCATATCTTACTTTTTACCTCATTTTTTATTTACTTAATATGTTTACCAATACTTTTTTCTGATTTTTACAATTTATTTTTGTTATCAAACATTTGAAAAATGTGTTATAGTTCATTTAGTGTTATGTTTTGTTTTTTCTGGAATCTATTTGATTTTGACTTAACTTGACTAGTATCTAATGTCTGTTGTATCACCTTTCCACGTCCTCATCAAGAAAAGGCGATCCCTTTATCTTTCCGCCCCTTTGCGTGCTTGATACGGCAGGCAAGGTCCTCTAGAAGATGCTCTAGTCTAGACTCGCGGATGTCATCGCTGGTGACCTCTCACCACAGCTTCAGGTTGCATGGGTCATTCGATCTTTGACGCCATCCAGGAGGTCGTCAAGAGCGGAGGATCGTCGTGCATAGAGAGGGGAGAGCCACATGTATGACAGCCGATTCTCTTTAGTGTCCGATGTTGGGTCTCTGAGACCTGAGTAGGCTACTATGCACAAACAATGCTCCGTTCTGAAAAGAACTAAAACCGAACCGTCAGCTTCACTAAGTACATCTTGTAGGCCCAGAAGTCCAATTTGGATCGGCTTCATTGAGTTTTAGCTGAAGAGGTAGTCCCTAACGGGCCAGTTACTACGGCGTTAGCCTTTATAGTGTGATAACGGTTTCGGGCTAGTACCTCGAAGGTAAGGGGGAGTTTTAGTGTGTGCGAGACCCACACTTCCGGTATTTTTCGGTGTACAGTAAGCATTTAAACCCTCTAAAAATGTATGTTGTATGATATTTTGATACAACACTGTTGTAACAGTGTTTTTGATTTTTGAGATGTTTCAAAACCGTCACATTGTCATATTTCAGATTTAAATTTTATTAAAGTTTTTCATATACCTTGCACTGCAATGTTTCAGTTATGTAACAGTGTTTGTTTTTTTGTAATATTTCAAAAACATTGCAGTGTTATGTTTCAGTTATTTAACAGTGTTTGTTTTTTGTAATATTTCAAAAACATTGCAAGGTTATGTTTCAGTTATGTAACAGTGTTTGTTTTTTGTAATATTTCAAAAACATTGCAGTGTCATGTTTCAGTTATGTAACAGTGTTATGTTTTTGTAATATTTCAAAAACATTGCAGTGTTATGTTTCAGTTACGTAACAGTGTTATGTTTTTGTAATATTTCAAAAACATTGCAGTGTTATGTTTCAGTTATGTATCTGTGTTTAAGGAGTCTTTACTTAGGCCTCGAGTATAAATTAATCAAACTTTGTCCCGCACAAATCTACCCTAGCGGGAAACAGATTATGCTAATTTACAGTAAAACTTAAATAAAAAAACTAAAACTTTAACCTTAAATAAAATATTAGTTTTACAAAAATAAGTAATACAAATTATACCCTAAATTCAGGAAACAGTTTCAGTAAAATAATATTTTGAAAAACTAAGCATTTAAAAAAATTCTCTCAATATGTACTGTAACAGTACGCATGCTTGTAAGGAAGTGGATGTCAAGTCTGCCAACATTAGGCTCCTTTCATGCATACCCAATCGGGAATAGAAACAAAGTAGCTTACCCGACACATAACCTAAATTTTTGGAAAAACTCGTCATACGTCGGAGCTAGATTTTATAATAATCTACCACTTAGCATACTAGAGATATACGAAAATTTAACATTTCAAAAGTAACTGAAACCTTGTTTGTTGCAGTCACTGTTTTACCAATTTCAAGATTTCTTTAAATAAGTTAATATGTATACGTCTGTTTTATTGCAGACATAATGTTTAATTATTATATTTGCTAGATTATGGTTTTGTCATGTTATGTTTTGTTTAGCGTTGTGCAGGACCAATTTATCTTTTGTTTTACTTTTAGTTTAAGGTTAGTTGGTAATTTTTATAATATTTTGATACCAATTTCTTTCACCCTTGTAAGAGTTCATGAATACAGATTGATTGCACTATAAAGTGTGTCAATTAAAACTGGTAACAAACTTTAAAGGCTGATAATACTCACTGAAACAAATAAAATCTGCCTTCTAAGCACACTTCTAAAAATTATTTGTTAACGCAATTTTGTATATTTACGTAAAATTACACTCCCATAAGTTTGCAATGTTGGGAGTATATCTTTGGCTTTATATTTACGATATTTAAAATTGTACACTAGAAGGCTATCAGGACCAATAATTAATTAGGAGTGAAATCAATATTTATTTAACCTAAATTTTACAGCTTAATTCAAAACATACATGCTTACTGATTTAACTTTTGGCATCTGTTTTGGAAACCGAAATTTATTTTAAATACTTATAATTAATATACTAAATATTAGGAACAATATTATATAAATTAGAGAGTTTGGCGCAGTTTAATAGAGGACAGATAATTAACAAAAAATGTATAAAGTGGTTTTAATACTTCTTATTGGTACGGTAATTATAAAGGATAATAATCTGTTAAATGCTTGTATAATACGAGATTACGATGAACTTGGATTGAAAATTATAACGGTTTCCAGTTCAAAACTAAGCGCCAAGGGGTACCACTACTATAAAACGTAATATATACACACAGACCATTCTAGTTCTATGTAGGCCATATCTTACTTTTTACCTCATTTTTTATTTACTTAATATGTTTACCAATACTTTTTTCTGATTTTTACAATTTATTTTTGTTATCAAACATTTGAAAAATGTGTTATAGTTCATTTAGTGTTATGTTTTGTTTTTTCTGGAATCTATTTGATTTTGACTTAACTTGACTAGTATCTAATGTCTGTTGTATCACCTTTCCACGTCCTCATCAAGAAAAGGCGATCCCTTTATCTTTCCGCCCCTTTGCGTGCTTGATACGGCAGGCAAGGTCCTCTAGAAGATGCTCTAGTCTAGACTCGCGGATGTCATCGCTGGTGACCTCTCACCACAGCTTCAGGTTGCATGGGTCATTCGATCTTTGACGCCATCCAGGAGGTCGTCAAGAGCGGAGGATCGTCGTGCATAGAGAGGGGAGAGCCACATGTATGACAGCCGATTCTCTTTAGTGTCCGATGTTGGGTCTCTGAGACCTGAGTAGGCTACTATGCACAAACAATGCTCCGTTCTGAAAAGAACTAAAACCGAACCGTCAGCTTCACTAAGTACATCTTGTAGGCCCAGAAGTCCAATTTGGATCGGCTTCATTGAGTTTTAGCTGAAGAGGTAGTCCCTAACGGGCCAGTTACTACGGCGTTAGCCTTTATAGTGTGATAACGGTTTCGGGCTAGTACCTCGAAGGTAAGGGGGAGTTTTAGTGTGTGCGAGACCCACACTTCCGGTATTTTTCGGTGTACAGTAAGCATTTAAACCCTCTAAAAATGTATGTTGTATGATATTTTGATACAACACTGTTGTAACAGTGTTTTTGATTTTTGAGATGTTTCAAAACCGTCACATTGTCATATTTCAGATTTAAATTTTATTAAAGTTTTTCATATACCTTGCACTGCAATGTTTCAGTTATGTAACAGTGTTTGTTTTTTTGTAATATTTCAAAAACATTGCAGTGTTATGTTTCAGTTATTTAACAGTGTTTGTTTTTTGTAATATTTCAAAAACATTGCAAGGTTATGTTTCAGTTATGTAACAGTGTTTGTTTTTTGTAATATTTCAAAAACATTGCAGTGTCATGTTTCAGTTATGTAACAGTGTTATGTTTTTGTAATATTTCAAAAACATTGCAGTGTTATGTTTCAGTTATGTATCTGTGTTACTTTTTAGTTATGTTATGTCTTTGAAACTTTGCAATGTTTCTGATATGTAACGGATACTTTGTGTGCTGTGTGGGTTATGTATGCTGAATTACAGGCCCAAATAATATGAGACCTCCCGTATGCCGGTAGCAGGGCCGTCGGCAAGGGGAGGCAGGGGGGGCAAATGCATAGGGGCCCGGGCATCAAGGGGGCCCGGGCCTACGGGGACCTTTATTTTTTTTAAGGGGTCTGGCAAGACGAGTTCAACTTGATTGGCTTAATTCTTTCCTCAGATGGGGTTTTTAAACTGAGTTGAGGTTGGTACCAATTGACATAAAGATAAAGAATTTTGCTTTATTTATTTTATGTACGATTGATTTGTAATTAGTAGAGGTTTAAGGAATTTAAAAAACCCGCTTTCTCCTAAGCTGTATAACGTAGCCACTCACGGAGCCTCACCCTCAACTTTTAAAATGCAACATTTCGTCTATAGTAGACGTCGTTTGCAAGCTCGGTTGTAATGTTAGTTTTATGTTGCCACATTCTGCCAACTCGTTAGAAGATTTAACCAGTTTACGGGTACTGATTTTAAGCAAAATCAGACTGGTGCAAATATGGCAACAATGTACGGATGAATGTATCTGTACAGATGGCAGCACTTCTGGCTCAGCTCTGCTCTTAGTCTTTCGATTCGATGCTTGATGCTATTGCCGTCTGCTTGACAGCTTGGTGGGTTGGAGTTGCTTTGAAGTTTTCTGAGATTAATTATAAATCTATCACTTTTATCAGAGTGTTGTTTGTCAGTGTTTTACTGATCATTATGTAACATAAAATATTTACTAAACTCGCATGTTGGTATATTGTAGGCCAGTAGGCCCTATAATGAAAATTGTTTAAAAATTTGTGTATTAATTTAGTAATTTACTATAGGTGCCTCCTAACAAATGTTTATTTTTTATATCTTACTTTATAGCTTTTTACACCCTGAATCCAAATATACCATTATTTTTCATTGCTGATGAATATTTTTCAAGATATTGCCATACAAATAAACAACATTCCCCAGTTCAACATTAGTACTATATACAGAGTGTCCCGTAAGTAAACAGCAAAACTCCGGGAAATGGTTTTATGGGTCAAAATAAGGCAAAAATCCAGAATAACGTTTTTCCAAAACCAAAGATTTTCCAAAATTTGTTGAAAATTGTTTTTCTTTGACATTTCTTAACTGGTCTTTATGAAGAAGCTTGAATGTACGTTGAAGTAGACAAGAGCAGTCTTAGAAAAAAACACCATTTTAATTCAACTTTAAATTAAAAAATGGCCATTTTAATTTTTGAAAACTAAAACTACGCAAAAACGGCAAATTTTATGTAAAAATTTCAAGATTAATTTTACTTAGAATTTTTTATTCCCTACCAAAGGGTACCAAGTTTAAAAAATTGAATAGCTGAAATATTATGATTTTTAGTTGTAAAATGGGGTAAAATAGGCTTGTTTGCCCAATTTTACGACTAAATATCATATTATTTAAGATATTTCTTATTCGATCTTTTTGAACTTAGTACCCTTTCATAGGGAATTGAAAATGCTAAATCAAATTATTCTTGACGTTTTTACATAGAAATTTTCCGTTTTTGAGTAATTTAAGTTTTAAAAGTTAAAATGGCTGTCATTTTAAAATTTCAAGTTGAATCAAAATGGTGTTTATTTCTAAGACTGCTATACCAAAAATTAGATGAAGATGAAATAAAACAAAAGTGCACATTGCTACAAAGCCATTACTCTGATGATCTAGGGTTGACACTTGGGGAAGAAGTTGAGCATTTAAAATCCACCCATAACTGCAACGTTGGCACTGAGCCAATGAAACCTCTAGCATTGCTCACCAAACAGAAAAAATTGAAATTAGAAAATTTGTTTCCAAATATCTGTGTAGCCCTAAGAATATTTTGCACAATACCGGTTACTGCGGCTGAGGCCGAAAGAAGTTTTAGCAAGATGAAAATAATAAAAAGTGTTTTAAGATCTACCATGGCCCAAAAGAGAATGAGCGCATTGGCCCTTTTAGCAATCGAATCAGAAATGGCCTCAAAGATAAACTTTGAAGACATTATAAGTGATTTTTCACACAAAAGGGCTAGAAGGATCATCCTGTGAAAGTAATACAGTGATTTTTGTCATCTGCTTTGAATTACGAACACTCCAGTGACTAATTTTGTAACATTTCGCTTCGTAATTTTTGTCTCCTTTAACATTTTGTAACTTCATGTTTAATGATAAATGTTTTACTTTTTGTCAATAAGTAAAAAACGCTTACTTGAAATTGTGACTTCTGTAGTTTCTTATTTAAATGTGCTTCTTATCAGCATATATAAAATAATATTACTTGTTTAAGACTCGTACCAATTTAATAATTTAAACCCCCCTTGACATTAAAACGTGATTTTTGACTACATCAAAATCTATTTTGCCTGTCGCTAAATAGTCTAAAAATATGTGTTTATAAGTCTAATTTTCTAAAAATTCCAGGGGGGCGCCCCCGGACCCCCCATGCTGGGGGGCTACCCCCCAGACACATAAAAAACAATATAAAAATATAAAAAATACAATATAAAAAATTGTATATTGCCTCATTAATCTACAGATCATCATTAGTCTAAAAGGTTACAGAGAAAATTTGAATTTTATGTCCGTGGTGAACGCAGTACGTTGACTGAGAGTACCCAATGTGATTCTTAAGGAGAATATAAAACATTATAGTTACTTCCTCATTTCTCAGCCGTTTTCCATGAATCTTATTGGTATGCAGAGTGTGGCGCAATCGCCCAAACCCCCATAAAAAAGTCAGACATTACCCGTGGGTCGGGGGTTATGTCTCCAAAAATTTCGGCCAAATATTTAAACTTGTTTTGTCCTGTTGTTTGAGTAGAAGCTGGAAGATAATGTTTGTAGTAATAAATTTTTAAATTATATTTCAATAAACGTTATAAAATTTTGTGATTTTGTGTGTGTTATTTAGGATTGTAGTTTTTTATTTAACTAAGGGAGGAAGTATGTCGGTCTACTGATACCTTTTTTTATTTTTTTTTTATTAACATGCCCCCTAGATGAGATCTGTGAGCTTTCCCGCGCGCCGCGTATAGCACAGTAGAAAACAGAAGCAATATTGTTACTGACACTGTCACGCTGAAAGTATGCTGAGTCATTGCATCGACAACTTTTAGAAAAAATGCCACACAGTCACTTCTACTCGGAAAAGTACGACACATATGTGGTATTTGTTTACAATAACCGCCTCAACTTCAATATCTTCCAAACTTCTGTTACTATCTACTTGGGACCTATATATAAATAATACAGAAATAAATATTAACAGATTTTTGCGGGGTTAAGTTAGGTTGGTATTTGGTTTTGTTATAGCCTACGGTACTATCAATAACCAACTTAACTTAAGGTAACTTTAACGCAAAAAATGTTTTTGATATTTTTGTTTATTATTTTTTACAGTTTTTTAACAATAAAATGTAAAATTGAAGGTGAAATATACCCCCGTTGCAACAGACCTGTGTACACAGCGAAATTCTAAATGAATAATATAATAATAATAATATTTGACAAGTTTTATCAAAATCTGTTGATAACATGAGAAATATTTGCCTATACTCAATAAGATTAACATGGGAAAGAGTGCAGGTTTGCTGCTGTGAGAAACAGTGAAAGTAGGCATTTCTACCATAAACAATTTTTATTTTTAACATTTATACCAACTTTCATCAACATCTGTCCATAAATAAAGAAGTTTGCCTATTCCCTATATCATTAGCATGGGAAAAGAGTATTCAGGTCTGCTACCATTATAAACACATCAACTATGATTTTTAAGAATTAGAAGCAAAAAATCTCAACCACATTAAGGTAAATACCAAGTTTAATCTAATAATTTTGGGGAAAACTAGGCCTACTACAACTGGTGGGGGATGTTGAGCTTATGAACGGTGGGGATTTTAGCGGCGTCAAGTCGGGAAACTTAGTTTTTTTCACCATGAGACACAGACTTGGCTTGAGTGAGAGTGGTTTATTGGACCGAGCTGAAGGTAGCTAATGTGCGCTAGCTAATGAAAGAGTCGACAACGTAGATTCCATCCATAAGGTAAGGCGTTAGTTCCATGATTCCATCCATATAAGCTAGGGTGTTCCCAAAAATTCAAATAAATATTTAACCGCCGAAAACTACCCTTAGACCGATTTTCTGCGTTTCAAACTTTGTACATATATTAAGTATTACGTTAACATTAACGATAACATACTTTCAAAGTGGTACACGGGGCATAAAAGGGTTTATAGAACTTTTCCCTATGAATTTTTCAAGCTCCAAAAATCGACCCTTACAGCAATTAATAAGTTCTCACGTAGTTACGTAAACATAACAAAGTGATATGTATAATTTAATTTAAAAATAGTTCCAAAGTGGTACCATAGGGGAGGAAGGGAGTAAATAGTTTTTATGTAAATTTTCAGCATTTTTCTCTCGTTCAACCACATTCAACGCCCCCCCAATTTTACCCTTATTTTAGCAATTTCATACGGTTCTGATAATGTACACATAACAAAGTAATATGTCTACTTAAATTGAAAAATAGTTTGAAAGTGGTACATAGGGGTGGAAGGGGGTAGATCAGCGTTTTTATGTATATTTTCAGCGTTTTTCTCTCATTCAGCCATATTCCAACCCCAAAAAACTACCATTAGAGCAATTTAATACGGTTCTCACTTGACACACATATAAAAGTAATATGGTAATAATTTTAACTAACGCCCTAGCTTATGGATGGAATCTACGTTGTTGACTCTTTTATTAGCCTGCGTGTATTAGCTACCTTCAGCTCGGCGTTTATTCAATTGGTTGGTGGGAACTCAGGGGGTTTGAGTATTTTAACCGAATCTTAATCTACATTTGCAGAAATAGAGGCTAATATCCTGAATTTGGTAATACTCTTATCTTTGAATTATGATGCTTTAGACCTAAATCATCACAATAACAATTCAGCTGGTAGTCAAAAATTCAAAACTAATTATGTACCGAACTCCCATTTATCTAATAGCATAAATCACTATCTTAATAGGTTGTTTTGATTGAAGATCATTCAAGTTGCTCATTGAATTATGCTGCACTTTAGGTATCTAGGAATAACACCTTACCAATGATTTTGGTTCTTAGAAATTCATACCCTTTTCATTTTTATTTATTACAGCCGAGAATGTCTTGGTTATTCTAGTTGTGTTGTGGTATTAAAATTTCTTTAAGTCCTTCAATATTAAATATTTAAAATTAGGTCTATAAGAAGATTTTAATATTTAGAGGGAATCATAATTACTATTTAGAGATGTAGGCTTGTTAGAATAGAATATTTTAAGGAAATCTTAAAATATTCTATCAAAGGAAAACCTTGGGCTAGCTATTAATTTATGTTTTAACCTGGCTAAAAATGAGTTCATTATAATGAATTTAATTTGTTTTACTGTCCAAGCCTCATAGCTGCTAGGTGATTGGCAAATAACACCAGACAAATTCTAATAATTCATTGAATCAATGGACCATTTTGTTGCTATTTTTTGGGGAGGTATCAAATTTTGATATTTTTTATCACCTTCAGTTAACATTCATTTAGGCCTCTTAGTTTTAGTATAATTTAACTACGTTGGTGAAATTACAGTTACGTTTACGACTCACATTTACTTTGGCTCAGTCCATAATATAAATTGAAGTGGAAAAGTTATAATAGGCTATAATGAGAACATCAGTACTGACATCTGTTTAAGTTTCCTTAATAATAAAGTATCGCCTGAAAGATTTGTATAAAAAAATCAATGTGGTTCACCCAGCCAAGCCAGGAGTCCTAATAGAATGAGCTATTACCATGATCGTGATGTCATTGGGAATCCTACATCAGTGTGTTTTTTAAATTGCACACAGTACATAACTAAAGTGTATTTTGCACCCGACTGGGTATATTCTCTGTGTTTTCCAATGTTGTTTATGACCAATACTGCTGTGTTAGTTATTGTACAAATATTTGTCTGCGCCTAGCAGAAGACCTTTTAATAATTATGTACCCGATGATGGGGTTGATCTACATTTCAACCATTTGAGACATGAGTTACTCCTTAGCGTAAATTTACTAAAAATATCATTTTGTTGGTAGCCTTCATGATAACACATTTTTCATCAATACAAAGAAAAATTAAAACAAAAATACTGTACTGTTTTTAACAAGTTTTATGTAAATTGACCTACGGCAAATACATAAGTGTGTTTTTTCAGGTCAATTACCAAAAGAAGTGTGAAAGAACGAAGGAGATATGAGGTAAAAATTTAAATTTTACTTTTTTAATCCTTGGGCAGTGTCGGTGAGTTCTCGGGGGGACTCATGGAGGGGAAGCTACCTACCGCCTCAGTTTCAAATTCATATAGGCTTATTTTGTTTGACTTTTATAATTATTTACAATACCCTCTATATGGAAAACAGCCTCGACTTTCATTACAGTTTTTGAAAGAAATACTTGATTTTAAATTTTTAGGATTAATTCTAATAAATGAGAACTCTGCATAACCAGGTTTGTATTGGAATTTTTTGTGTTTATGTCCCATGAATGTGCCTTTGTGTTGGGTTTTATATCTATATTAATTCATAGAACAGTTTTTTGGGTGAATATTTCTTTAGTTCCTATGTAAGTAGAAGAAGACCCTAGGTAGTTCCCTTATTTGTTACGAAATTAATGTTCAGCTTGACAAATTTAAGTCATTTCAAGTAAAAAAAACCTTTTCTGGTATATATTAGACCTTTTTGTGGTTATAAAACAGATTTTACAAATTCCATGGTATAATCATATTGTTTTAACAAAAATGTATGGGAACTGCACAGGAAAACAAACTACTTTTATAGAATCTTAGTTATTGGTTGCTACTCGAAGACAGTAAGTTTTTTTATATAATGGAGCAATAATCATATATTGAAAGAATCTAAATCATTACTTTTCTAGTTTATGATATACTCTTAGCCTACATAGCTGAACGCTCATATTTGAAATCTGTTGCAGTAGCAACCCTGTATCCCCTCCTGGCCCAGGGAGGGGACGTGCTACAATCATGAAAATATTGCATGACTTTGAACAACAACGGAAACACTCTGACATAAAAGGTTGGTTGATCCATTCTTGTCTAAATTACTGCGTGCGCCCGAGGCTCTCCATGTTTTTTTTATGTGCCACCTTCTTATCCCAGGACTTTTTGAACTAGGTCATTCGCCAGAAACCGTTTTGCCCATTACTTCAGGCTAGACCTAGTGGGTTGCGACATTATCACAGGGAAAAGCCATTGGTAATTCGTGCGATTTGAGTCCGGGACCTTGGGCATAAAATCCCAGTGCTCTACCCCTAAACCAGCGCGCTCCCCCCAGTCTAGTTTAGTTTTAACCCTTAAAGCGCTACTGAAAATCACACTCCCTGCTCATTTAGGTTGAAAAAATCAAAATTATATTTTCCCAATGTTTTTTTTGGATTTAGGTAGCTTGAATAAAGTAGAAAACAGAAATATGCTTCATTTTTATTTATTGAACATTTTAACACTATTTTTCAGGTATCTAAAAAAGTTATTTTTGCCAAAAATTCTGAGCGCTTGAAATAAAACTTGTAGGCTTACATAAATGAAAAATTACTGATTCTAAACATGAAAACAGTGAGAAGAAACATGTCAATAAAGTAAAAAGATATTATGTACATTACCACTAAACATAGTTTTGCGTCGTATGATAAGCCTCAAAACAGTCATAAGTCCATTCACGAACTCATCAAATTCCGGATCGTCTGGATGAGCCATGTTTCACTTTTTATTTTATTATTTAGATTCACAAACGTTCACACTACATTATCTGTTTACTTCTCAAACACAACACAAATAATCACACGTCAATGGATGTCAACAAACAACGATTGGAACAGTGAATACAGCTGGTCGTAGTGGCGCGTTAATTTTCTCGTCAAAAGCAGTACGGGAGCGCTAGAATACAGGCCGAAGTTGCATAACATCTAATCTCAGTCACTAGAAATTCCATAAAAGCCGCCATATTGGTTTTGTGAGTTCATAGAGGTTAAAGCAACATTACCATGCACTCTATTGGTTGTTTCGCGAACTACAGCGCAGTAAATGTGACGAAATGGCTGAAAGTGAAAAAACTCGGTTTCCGCGCCGTGTGACCCTACTGTGCCGCGAGAAAACTCGTCAGCCGCCCGGTAAGGGTTAATTATTAGGATATAATATTATACTATCTGGTCTTTTTTGTTAACCTTATAAAAATAGTGTGTACCCATAGGAAACTGCTGATCCATAATGCTACCTTTAAAAAATATAACATTTTCATACACAGAAAAAGTAGTTTTTAAATGCTATCCGCCTGTTTTTAATTTGACGGAAACGCTTTGGGCCTACATGAAATAATGACTATTCCTCAATAAACATAACATAATACATCACCTGTTAATAACAATCTTATTAATAACAACAATTTTACTTACAGGTAAAAACTTATAAACTTCTTGTTTATTACTAAGGAAATCAACAATTACTGTAGGCCTATGAAATTAATCTTAAATTCAGTAAACCAAATACATTATTACTATAAACGTTTTCCCTTCTAACTAAGAATTTCATTTAAAAAATCGACATCCTGTGTTTTGAAAAGACAGTCCTTCAATTTTGTAGAAAATAATTTCATGGTCAAACAACTTAAACTGATTTCTTCCAGTATTTGATTGAAATATTTTGGTCCGTTGTACTGATAAAGAGTGTCTAAATAAAACTTTGTTTACTTTAGGTAATCTGAAAACTCCTAGGTTGTAACTTCTAGTATTGTACAGAAGATTACTTGTTATAATATTTCCGCTTCAAACGTAAAAAAGTCATAAAAACCTTGTAGATGTACAAATGCTGAATTGGAGTTATTTTTAGTTAAAAAAAATAAAGGAAACAAACTTTAGACAGTTTAAAATTAAGCTTAAAAAATGATTCTGTGTGATTCTCAATTTTTCAATGTGACATTTACAAGTACCCCCCCCCTCCCACAAAATTGGATGGCGTACTGTAAACGTGAATCAATCAATGCAAAATAAAGAGTTCGCATGAAGAATAAACTACAAATATTCAAAATATAAAAAGTTCTGATAGAGAATTTAATTTTTGAATGCAGATTTTTCACATGTTTTTCCTAAATTAAATTTTCCTCCAAGATGCCAAAAATTATTGACATTTCAACTTTTTGCAACTGCATGAAATGTGGGAACATCCAAACACGTGGTAAACTAAATCATTTTGGAAATTAAGGTTATTGACTAACCTAAAATTAATGTACTTGGTTTTATCAATGTTCACCTGCATTTTGTTGGTTTCTCATCAATTGCTGAGTACGTTTAAGTCATCATTAATTTTATGAAAAATTAAATTATTGTCTTTTTCTGAATAAAAAAGGGCAACATCGTCGGCAAAGGCATAAAGTTGTCCGTGGAAGGGTAGTGTGAGAAGATTGTTAATAAAGATAAGGAATAACGTAGCAGAGATCACTGACCCTTGTCACATTTAAAAAAATTTTACTACTGTCTGTCATTTATATTTAAGATGATGTACCTGTTAAATTTTATTTTTTGTATTATGTAAGGCTAACTTAGCATGTAAGAAATATTTGACGATTGTCCATGTAGATTTTGTATTTATATGACTATAATGATTCTTTATTCTTGATTCTTACTCCTGTTGTAACATGAAGGGCTGAGCTTAATTTATTTAGGATCTTGGTTTGCTTTACTCTATTGAACAAAAAGCTGCGGAACCAATCCAGCGCCATTCCTCTCACGCCTGCAGCACTGAGTTAGCAAAATATCATGGTCTACTAAGTCAAAAGCTTTTTTGAAATCAATGAATAAGCCTGTCGATATATTTTTACAATTGAAACCCCGGTAAATTCTTTCTGTCGCTGTAATTAATGAGTCCTGAGTTGACTTTCCCTTTCTAAACCCAATCTGTGAATTACTAAAATATTTGAAGCTATCTAAATAGCCTATATATCTTAGGTTTTTCGATAATCTTAGAGAAAACAGAAAGCAAACTAACAGGTCTTATATTGTCAATTTTCAATGTTGCACTTTTTTTTAAATCGGAACAATTTTGCTTGATTTAATTTGATTCGGAAAAATACTGCTTGAAAAGCTTTAAGTGATTAAATGAACTAGGACGGGAGCAATACTTTCAGCCAGTGTTTTTACCAGTTGCACAGATATTTTATCAAAACCTGTAGACTTCAAATTATTTATTGTGGAATGAACTTCAGTGGCGGTGGTAGGCGCTACGAAAAAGGGGTGTGGTCAGATTTGCAGCGGTCTGGGCGGGGTAGGGAGTGGACCACTGTGACCTTGGCCATGACCTTGCACCGTGAAATAGTAATTATTGATTTCTTCCGCAACCTGTTTCGGCTCCCATACTACAATCCCATCTTCTATTTCTACCTTACTAACATTTGTATCATCTGATTAACCAACTATACTGTCCAAAACCTTCCAATATTGAGAAGAATCACCATTAGGCCTACACATATTTATTTTTTTTCCAGAAACTTATATTTTGCTAAATCTATATCGGATCTTAATTTTTCACAGAAACGATTAAAAATAATTGGTAAATTTTAAATCATAAGATCTTGTTCTATGTAATGTATACAGTTGTTTCCTTTTTGTTAATCTATTAAGGATGTTAGCATTGATCCAAGCGCTCACTGAATTTGCCTTTTGAAATTTATTATTCCTGACAGCAAAATTAGAACTTCTTACAATTGCTGATTTAAGTTTGTTATGGAATGCATCATGAATACAATTCACATCGTTAGATAACAAACAATCATCCCAATTTTCAACTTCCAGCTTATTTTTAATAAGATCCAAATTAATGTGATCATTATGTAATATTTTATCATTACAGACATTAAAATCCTTGACCTTACTTAATGTATTAAAATTCAAACCCAGTAAGTAATGATCAGTTAAGTATACATCAAAGATAACAGATTTAAACAATTTAATATTCAGATGTCTAATAAAAATATGGTCTACTAGGGTTTTAGATATTGTCGTTATTCTGGGGGCATTATTGATCAAAGAAATAAAACCTTGGTTACTTATTAACTAAGATAATTCTGCACATATGACTGACAATTATTTAAAATATCTATATTTACCTATTAAAATTAAATTATTTTTCAAATCAATAAAAACATCAGATAACTCATTTATAAAATTTATTTCTGTAAACATTTGTAGTCTATAGAGATAAAAGATTTTAAAGTAAACGTTTTTTTTTAATTTTACATGCAACGCCAATATATCAGCTGAGGTCATTTTAACATTTAGTTGAGTGATAGCAACCATTTCTTTAACGTAACAAGTTACGCTCCCAGCTATATAACTTGTGTTACAGCAAGCAAACACGTTAAAACCTGAAATTTTATCTGGATTTACCCAAATTTTGCTAACAATGAAATTAACATTTTCTTTAATATCATTTAACTCTACTAAAATTACTCTAGTAAAATTAACTCTACTCTATTGAATATTTTTCTTAATGACCTTACGTTCACATAGATAATATTCAATCCATTAAATATATGCTACTCATCCATTATACAGGAACTAAACTTACAAATATCTGCCTATTTACTTGAGCTTTCCCATTTCTTCATAAGTACTCACTTTAATTGTTTTGACACCCGCGGATCGTTTTACAAAGAATTTCCCATCACGGCTCCACACAAAGTCACACCCTAGTTCCTTGCATTTTGCCTTTAGTTTGGCAAAGAATATCTTGTTCTCAGGTGAGAGATGGTCGTTCACTTAGACTCTTTCGTGCGGGAAGGTGCTGTTTACTTTATCGGCAGTCAGATGTGCACTTCCTACTCTGGATTCTATATACTTAGAGATGAAAGCCTCCTTCGTTGTCCTCTCTGTAAACTGCACCACCAGCGCCGGTGTCCGCGTCTTGTTGAAGGGTCCTGTGAGCTGCTGTAATCTGGCTTGGCTGCACGTCCAGGTCTATGACTCGGGCAATGTCAATAACGATTGCTCGCACATCTTCATTTGCTGACTTTGGAATTCTCCAAATTATTTTTCCTGCTATATTGATCCAAGTTACGTAGTCCTTCCTGTAACTCCGTGACAGTGTTGTTTGGTGTAGCGTTTTGTACTCGTAGCCCTTCATTCTCCTTTTTTATGTTGCCAATTTCTTTCTTAAACTCGGCGAACTGTTTATTCACATCATCGACTGTGTCTGATAAATGCTGCATGGACGATTTCTACACTACTCTATCACTTTTTACACCTTTCAGTTCAGTGGCTATTTCACTTTTAAAATTTGTCATTACTGAAAGGAAAAATTCCTAGGTTATGCTGTTGAAGTCGAGGTCGAACTTGCACTTCCTTGCTCGCGTTTTCACAGTTTCGTCATCTTGCGTCTTGCATTTAAAATTAATCTTTGCACATAAGTTTTGTTGTTAAGATTAATTTTGCTAAATAATTCTTTCATATGAATGAATTCAACTTCTTCTTGAATCAAATTAAATCACTTCAAAACATCAAGACCACAGTGAAAACTGTCATAACCATCTTGAATTTTTTCTTATTGATACAAAATCAATATTTAGAACCAAAATTATGATTTTAGCTATTAGTCTGTATATTTGTGTTTTCTTCTTTAACCCTTTGAGCACCAGATTAAAATTTTGGGGTGTTGTCAGGTTTTTCTGTATTTAATAGCATACAAATTATGCTAAAAACGTCAAGCCAAAACAAGCAATTTTGTAAGCGTTCTTAAAAAATTCATAACTTCACTTTTAAGAGGCATATATCGATAATTATTTCTTATATATTTTTTAATTGTAGATGATAAATTATAGAAACATAATATAAACAGTTTATGTGTTTTTTAAAGAGTCATTGCCTTTTTATTGTTCAATTTACAGTTCTCTTTGTAGATTATATAACTGTTCACAAGCATCCTAGGGAACAAGTTGAAAGTTGCTTTTCGCCAGTTGGTATTTAATTGAGCGTCGTTCATCCAAGTAGGTATATAATGTCAAGTGTGTCTATTCCTCCCATATAACTGCAGTAGTTTTTTACAATAGAGGGGTTTTTCTGTAGTAACTCGTCCATGTTATCTTTTGGTTACGTTTTCATCTTTTATTTTTGGCTTTGAAAACAGTAAAATAACTAGATTCTTTTGTGATTTCTTCTGTCTATATATCAAAGCTACAATAGGCTTACTTGCTGATTTGCAATATACTTTACCTCCTACTGCAATTTTTTCCTTTGCCTCTTTTGGAATTTGCGTCCTATCTCTCTTCACAGTTCCGGTCATAAATGTTTTATTTGTACAGAGCCAATCCATCAAGAGAGCATAAGTGGAGAAATTATCTGTAAATAAATGGAAACCTTTCCCCAAATAGTTACAGAAAGATAATAATTTTTAAATTAAAACATGGGCCGATCTGTTTTCTTTTACTTCATTTATCTCCTCTATAGAACTTTTCCCATGGTAACAAAAAAAACTCAAACAATATTTGGTAACGGAATCATAAAGAACCCAAAGTTTGATGTCCCATATTTTGTAATGTTTGTTTGGCAAGTATTGTGACATTTGGATCTGACATTAAGTTCCAATGAGGTTCCATTAGTTCCATCAGTGCTCAGCTGTTCATGAGCTTGATAATAATGTGTAAACACATTATTACAGTAGTAAGGTTTGAATTTTAAGCAAGTTCATACTGAGGTTCATCTGGTTTTGAGAATTTCGCATTATCTACTATGTGGAAACAACTAAGAAGGATTTCAAAACAATCTCTGGTGAACAATCTAGGGAACCAACTTGTAGACTGTGAAAAGCAACCTGACCTTTAAGATTTAATTGTAGGTTTATGGATGAGCCCCATGATGAATATAATAATGATGAACGCTTTGATTTCACTCACTGTTGTTGGAACCCAAGCACGGAAACGGCTATGAGGGAGAATAAGTCATTGTTTGCAGCAATTACTTCTGATACATATCTATTTGTTTCTTATCAAGATTCAAAAAACTAAGTGTGAAAAAAATAGTCTTATTAGCTTAGCACTGATTGGGGACAATTTTTCGGGCCAGGGCTTTCCACGTATCTAAAATTATGGTTTGGGTTTAGATTCATTCCCTCAGTGACTTTTTCCCATCTGTACTCATTCTGAACTGGACCATCACATTCATCATTAGTACTGGTTAGTACTGGTTTTCCAGATCCGCTAGGATAAGGCTTTTTGGTGTCACTGGTTCCTGGCCTACTTTGACCTCTTCCAGTTCCCCTTCTTACACTAGGTCTACCTCTGCTTGTAAGAATATTACGCCTAGGCTACAAAGGCCAGGTAACTCGTAAGTAGGATCATCGTCACTGAATAATGGAATATATGCCTGTAACCATACCTACTATACAGTTGTAGTATAATAAAAGCCCAAAATCAAATTGACTATATATTGCCGCCTGGCGCCTCTTGTGACGACGAGTTCCAGCAAATTATACTACTTGGCACTTCTCACGCTGATCGGGCAGCAGCAATATATTGCCACCTGGCGCCTAAAGGGTTAAATTAAACACTTATATTTCTTCAATTAATACTCTCTAGTCTCCTAGGTATACTGTCCTTATCATTAGCATTTTTATGGTGAATGGTACTAAAGGCTTTGATAGGCTGGAGTTAAGGAGTATTTATTAACAACTAATTTTATCGTTTCTATATCAAATAATTTAAACCCCATTTTTTTGTTCGCATCTGGAGCATATGAAAAATATTTATGCAAAGTTTCATGGTCTAAATCCCTGTTTATTTAGAAACTTTTATCATTCAATGGTATTTGACTTTAGTGGGAATATATAGTTCTTTTTATTCTGATGTTGCAACTATTCTCCATTTTATATTAGCTAAAACAGAGTATCTATTTCACTTTTACACTAGTTCCGAAAAACAGGGCTAACAAGAACCAGCACTTCCTCATCAATTTTTTAAATATGTTAACGTTAACTATGAATTTCATAGTTAGGGAAGTACAAAAAATTATAATATTAGTTCTGATAGTTTCCAATTTAACCTAATAGCACACTTGTGCACATAGATCATAAGTTAAATAAAAGCAATTTTTCATTGATTGACTGAAAACACACTTGCTTGTGACTCATCACTCAGCCTGTAAATTCGCTCCCCTGGTTGTTACTAGCATTCAAGGGATCAAAAATGAGATTTTGTCAAATTTTTGTTGTGTTTCATCCTGGGTTATTTAGAATGAAATTAGGTTAGGAAATTGTTTTATAATAAAGACATACTAAATGTATGCAACTGTTCATTTGATTGTCAATCATAATTATCTATAGCTGGCTCGTCTTCTACATTTTCATTTATTCAGCTCAAAAGAATACTTTCATTACTTACATTTTAAGCTTTATAAGTCACTAAAAAACCAAAAAACTAAAACAATTTAACACAAACTAAAATGAAAACCCTTAAAAATGTCATGGACAAAAACTGCCACGCCAAAGATAACGACGATAGAATGCTTCTAACACTAACTGCAATGCCATCGGTATCGTTGTGAGACAGAGCCTAACAACCTTGACATTTACCCATCCCCCTAATATTAATTCTTATATTATAGCGATATTAATTCTGTTTTTTTTTTGTTTTTTTTTGGAGTTAAAAAGGTGTCTTATATACTCTTTTCAGACTACCTAGAAAGTAAAAGGTGTTTTCCTAAAAACAAAAAAAATTCTTCAGAACAACTTTTTTGCTAGGTGCTGCCTAACAACGATACCGATAGTAAACTATAACAAACACAACTGGACAAGTTCGCAAATTCATTGGGCTACTAATTAATGATCCCGATAAAATAATGAGTTAATCATTTTCTGTAATTAAGGAACAGGTCGTAAAGTTCTTTACACTCATATTCATTTCAAAATACCTTCTTTGTGATTTGGTCCTGTCTTTAGAATATGAACATAGAATAGTCTACATTTTAAAATTTATATTTTTTCATTGTTATTTTTGTAAAGTCAGAAAGTTTGTATATGTGTTACAATTAAATGTCAATGTTGGTTTACAGGTGAACATTCAAGAACATCATCAGAAGGGACTGAGAAGGAAAATGAAAGGTAAAAATATAAGATTACTCACTAACTTCATTTGTACTGTTCTTGCCCACTGAACTGGTAAATTTTCTATCCGGTTTAACTTTAAACGAAGAATTATTTATAAGTGTAATAATTTTTTACCAATATGCAATGTCACTTTTTGCTAATGTACAGCTACTGCAACTTTCTATGATACTCGTATTTAAAAATATTACTCAGGTCTACTCGAAGAGTTTTTTGTTGTATGAAATTATATCTTGATTGATTCTGAATTATTACTTACCGACCATACTAGATTGAGATATACTCTTAGTACAGGTACATAGCTGAATGCTCACATATGAAATCTGTTGCAGTCATACCCCTGTGGACAGACCAAAAGAAGAAGCTAAAGTTCAAAATATGAGGTATAAAAAAACTTTACTTACATCTTTATTCTTCTGCACCACACTGTTTGTAGACTGCTAAACTGGTAAATTTTCCTCATAGGTGGACTCTAGACAAGGAGTCATTTACTAGTATAATGAATGATTTTTGTAACATTTTCAACATCACATAATTTAACACATGATGGTCTCTAATTCTCCATCACTCCCGTAACTCTCTATAACCTTAACTTATCTGATCCCTGGAGGACGAAGAGGCTTATGTTGCAGAATACTGGGGATATTTTGCACTAATTAAAAATTAACTTTTTATTTTTAACTTTTTTATTTTTGAACTATTTTTTTATATTGTAAACCTTACAATTTATTACAATTTACCTATTTTATAACAGAGAATTTATTTAAGAGCACTTTAATATTGTACATTAAAATATTATATTATTATTATGGCAAAAATGAAGACAATTAATAGGCTGAGCTCGATCTAAACTCGGGATTGGTATGCAACTGTGATTGCAGTATCCCGAGCTATACTCAGGTGTAGGGCATAATGTGTTAGGCACTAAGCTATTATTTAATGGAGCAATAATCATATGTTGATGGAACATAAATTATTAACTAGTTTGAGATATACTCTCAGTACATAGCTGAACGCTTATATGAAATCTGTTACAGTTGCAACCTTGTACCCCCTCCTGGCCCAGGGAGGGGACGTGCTACAATCATGAAAATATTGCATGACTTCGAACAACAACGGAAACACTCTGACATAAAAGGTTGGTTGATCCATTCTTGTCTAAATTACTTTTGAACACCAAAGTCGAGCCTTATTCACTACGACTGCGCATCACTATTATCTTGATAGTTTTAACGGTAACTTCATGAATTATATGTTTGATTTCTTTATCCTGTTACTTATACCCTTTAACTGCAAAGACAATCACTTTTAGCGAGAAAATAATTATTACTGCACTTTTTCACCAGTGCCAAGCGGTAGGCTTAGAAACAAGTAAATACTGTTGTTTCGTCAAGACTTATTTTGTTTTCAAATGATTCCTTTATTTCTATTTCACTTGGCATATCTACTTCTAGTTACCTGCTGTAATAAATAGTAAATGAAAAATCTTTAAAAAATAATCATTATTACTGTATTCTCATCAATAAATACAATCCCTGAACGAATTGTGCGAACAAGAAATTAATTTACTGTCAACACGGAACTTTAGACACTAGATACGATTATTTAAAAGAGGACACCAGCACTATCTCTGATAAGAAATGAACTAGCACACATAACGGCGGAAAAAAGAACTACTTCAAAATATAAGCAAGCAACGCACATTGTTTGCTCATAACCGCCCTGCGGACTCATAGCGTCAGTCCTTATTCATCTGTCTAGCGAAATACGCAGATGTGCAATGTGCATCCTTAGACGGGAATGGGTTAAGGTACAGGTAATAATGTTCTTTACACTCATATTCACTTTGTGATTTGGTCCTGTCTTACAAATATGAATATAGAATAGCCTAAATTGTTTAAATTTACTCTTTCTTGCTGTTATTTTTGTGAAGTCAGGAATTTTGTATATGTGTTACCAATAAATGTCAATGGTTGGTTTACAGGTGAACATTCAAGAACATCAACAGTAGGAACAGAAAATAAAAATGCAAGGTAAAAACATAAACTTTAATTACTAACTTTGTCTGTACTGTTCTTAGCCCGTTGTACTGTTAAATTTTCCATCCAGTTGGACTTTAAATGAAGAATAATTTATAACTAAATAATTTTTTACCAATATGCAATGTCACTTTTTGCAAATGTCATACATGATGTATCCAATTCTTCATCAATTTTATTGCTAATGAAGCAATTACTATATTGATTTAATCTAAATTATTATTTACTAACTTATAGATGATTGCTCACATATGAAATCTGTTGCAGTTGTAGCCCTGCGGACACACGAAAAGAAGAAACTAAGGTTCAAAATATGAGGTACAAATAAAATTTACTTACATATTTACTACTAAGTCACATTTTGAAAATTTAACAAAAAATGAAGTAGTATTATTTTTGCTTGAAATACCGTCGCGAAACGAGCTATCATGATGGCTTGTTACCAATAATATTAAATCAACAATTCAAGTTTTTTCGTAGCCGAAATCATATTTTATACAGAATAATATCAACCCGCAATCTGATTCTCGGTGCAACTATTGATGACGCTATGCTTTGTATTTCAAAATGCAATATCGTGTTGAACTTACGGTTAGTTAAATGCATAGTTGAAGAATCGAATAATCATACCACATCCTCGGACCGCCTGATGACCTTCTTACATTCCGATTGGATATGAATACGTAATTTCGTCATCTGCTTCAACATTTTCGTTCGATCAAAGATATCACCGAATTCTCAAACAGAAAGTTTTGCTTTTATCTTTCAGTTTTAATGCTCATTTTATACAGTCTATCCGAAAGTTTGGATATTTATTGGACTTTACCGGATACTTGTTTTCCAATACGATCCGACTTTTCGGATATCCACACACCACTAGAATAAATACAACCGATGAAAATGACAGAATACTTGCGTCATCAAAGTATTGAATATTTATCATCACCGGTTACTACCTGTAAAGCAACATTAATGACGTGAAACATCAGACATTTTCGAGCTCCACAATTACATGAAAATTGCGGCAGCACTGTACCGCACTGTTCGTGGAGCCTTAGGGCTGCTGAACTAGTAAATTTTCCTCACAGGTTGACTCTAGACGAGGAATCATTTACTAGTATAATGATTTTTGTAACATTTTGCAAATTTTACACATGATGGTCTCTAATTCTTCATCATTTATCGCTCCTGTAATTCTCTATAACCTGAACTTATCGATCCCTGGAGGTCGATGAAACTTGTATTGCAGAACACATGGGATATTTTGCGTAAATTAAAAATTTCATAATTTTTTTATTTTTAAACTAAATCTTACAATTTATATATCATTTTACAGATGAAATCAAGAGCATTAATAAAATGTTATACTTCACAGGTCTTTTTATAATATTCTTTTGAAATTAATTGTGATAGTAAAAAACTAAAACCAAAAGTAAACACTACGATTAAAGTTTATATGTTTAATCTTACATAATATCTTCATCTGACAACTTCCCAATCATCTGTCAACTCAACTCAAATCATGCAAAGTATGTTTGTCTAAATGATTATTCATTTTCACACGTCCAATATATCCAATACTTTAATACGAGCACATGGATCTCGAAAATGGCTCTAAGGAATTTCTTTATATTTTGGAAATAACTAATTTCCAAGTAGAAAATAAGTTCTAGATAGGTCTGATGTCCAGGAAAATTCTTCTTTTCTTGTAATATTAAGTTTAAAATCTAAAAATTTAACATTACGCTTATGGAGAATCAAATGTAAACAATACAAACCAAAACATCTGTTTATAACCGTTTGACAGTTCTTGATTGAAGATGGTGGGGAAGAATAGGTGAATAGAGGTTTTGCTTGAATATTTATTTTATGTATGTAATAAATGATATATTAAATATTTATTTAATGTAAGTATGTCATCAAATTACTAAACAATTTGTAAAAACTAATGGGTAACATAAATGTGCGAAATAAAAGCAGAAAATATTATTTCCAAAATCTTCCGTGTTTTTATAGAAAACGTATTCATTGTATTGATTGAAGCCACTGTAACAAACCAATTAATAGGTGTAAATTAAATTTCTCATTTTTGCTTTTAAATCCTCATTCCGTTTCTAACAAAATCAGTTAATCATAGGCTAATAATAACTGTATGGATAATTAAATAGTAAATGATCGGCTAAAACAATTGAGGTTGGTTAAAATACCTTAAACGGCATCGCTCATTTCGTAGAAGCCGTGGTCCAGTGGTAGCACGTTGGCCTCGTAACACAGAGGTCGTGAGGTCCATCCCCATCAGGGGCAATACTTTGTGTTCAATGCTATATTAATTATGGTGTATTAAATCGGTTTTATTTAAACCACATAAATGTTTTCATTGAGTAATAAATGTGTTTTAATTTGTTTAATTAATTTTTTTTTTTTTTTTTTGTATTTTATATTTCAATTAAATTGTTTACACAATGGCCTCGATAAGTGAAAATAAATACTTAACATTTCCGAGGACCATGTTACCTTAAAACACTATCAATAGGTTTATAAAAAAAACAACAAATATACTGTAATAATTACAAAGATTGAACTTATCCAAAAATATTAATATGTGGCATGAGGTGGGCTTAAAGGCTGTAACTACAGAAAACAAAGGCAAGGATATTCCTGTAAATTCTTGTATTAAGAAAAGAAACTGTAGAAAATAAGTTCTAGATAGGTCTAATGTCCAGGAAAATTCGTGTTTTCTTGTAATATTAAGTTTAAAATCTAAAAATTTAACATTACGCTTATGGAGAATCAAATGTAAACAATGCAAACAAAAACAGCTGTTTATAAACGTTTGACAGTTCTTGATTGAAGACGGCAAAGAACAATATGTGAATAGAGGTTTTTCATAAATATTTATTTTATGTATGTAATAAATGTAAAATTATCAGGTTACTAAACAATTTGTAAAAACTTAAGGATAACATAGCTGTGCGAAATAAAAGCAGAAAAAGTATTTCCAAAATCTTCCGTGTTTTGATAGAAAACGTATTCGTTGTATTGCTTGAAGCCACTGTAACAAACTAATTAATTGATGTAAATTAAATCTCTCTTTTGCTTTTCAATCCTCATTCCGTTTATAAAAAAATCAGTTGATCACAGGCTAATAATAACTGTATGGATAATTAAACAGTAAATGATCGGCTAAAACAATTGAGGTTGGCTAAAAGACCTTAAACGGCATCGCTCATTTCGTAGAAGCCGTGGTCCAGTGGTAGCACGTTGGCCTCGTAACACAGAGGTCGTGAGGTCCATCCCCATCAGGGGCAATACTTTTTGTTCAATGCTATATTAATTATGGTGTATTAAATCGGTTTTATTTAAACCACATAAATGTTTTCATTGAGTAATAAATGTGTTTTAATTTTTTTAATTAATTTTTATAATACTCTACATGTCTTATTCTATACGAGCAAAGCTCGGTCACCAGGTACTACTTCTTTAACACTGCAAAATATAAATTATTCATTAAAAAAATAATAAACACGTTATTAGTGAACCAGTTACACCGAAAACTCAATTACAGAACGTAAACAATGACACCGGCAAACACTACGCATACTACTAACCTTAACTCAAGTCAACTGACATTGTGCAACTGCTTAGTACATACTAACTAACATTATAATTATTTACTCAATAGCTGATCAAAAATGTCCAATTTACCTATTATATAACAGAGAATATATTAAGGAGCACTTCAATATATTACAATAAAATATTATTACGGCAAAAATAAAGACATATGGATTTAATAGGCTGAGCCCGATTTATACTCAGTATTCGTATATAACAGCAATTGCAGTACCGTGAGCTATTCTTGGGTGTAGGGCAGAATGTGTTGAATGTAATGGCAGAAAGCTATGATTTAATGTTGCAATAAGCATAAGTTAATAGAATCTAAATTATTTATTACTAAATTGATACATACTCTTAGTCTTAGTAAATAGCTGAACACTTGTTCCTAAAACCTCTGTTGAGATTGAACAGAGCACATTCGATAATGGCTGCCACTTCTGCCTGGAACACTGTAGGGAAATCCCCCATTGGAACGCAGAGCTTTACCTTATCTTGCACCCCCAGTATCCCAGCTCCAGTTCCCTTACTTCCCTTAGAGCCGTCCGTGTACCATTCTGACTCGCAGGGATGAAGAGGTCTGCCGCCATCTTGCCAGTCAATCCTTGGTGGAATCACCACTGAAAATGACTTACCAAAGGCGTATCTAGTGTGAAGATGGTCAGATGGCATGTCAAGGGTCTCACTTCTGACTACCTGCTCAATTCTGGTGTGACCTACCGAGGCGAGGGTACATTGAATGTCATCCAGAGATTCTCACATCGGAGGCGATATGCACATTTCCTAGCAACCTAGCATTTCCTGCCCATAGATGTAGACATCTATGGGCAGGATATTGAACATACAGTCCAAGGATGCTCCAGGTCAGGAACTCACGGCCCCAGAAATCATGAGGCAAGCCAACCTCTGGACCGCCGCAAGCCCCCGCACCGATGCACCGATGTTAGTCTTTGGCCACCAAACTAGTGAACCGGTCACTACCGGGTGAACCGGTCATGGCCGGTCTCACCACAGCAACATACAGCCAGTGCAGAAGCCTAGGATGCAGTCCCCATGTAGTACAGTAGAACCTCGATTATCCGGGGTAATCAGCGGGAGAGAGGGCACGGATAACTGAAAACACGGTTAATCCGAATAAAGAAAATAATTCAAAGTATTCACGTAAAAACCGCCCTAGTTTATTATTAATACATCATTAGTTGTCAGCACGCTTTAAACAAATCTTCGTCACTGATAACTTCGAATGCAAATGCGGGCATTTTGTTATCGCATACAAACCATCATCTGACATTTTTACAAAGATTATGTACAACTTAATTTAATTAAAAATATTACAATATACAGACAAACAAACAGTTAAATTGAAACAATAGATTTAATGAAATGAATTGAAAAACTAGTTCAAAACTGTAACTCATCGACAGAATAATCAAAACTGGCAACTAAAAAATCAAGTCAGCTGAGCTGTTGTTCAAACAAAACACGGCTGAGGCCTGAGGGGAGGGGTGATGACTCATCGTTTTCTGGCAGTCTCCTTCCTTATCTCTCTTCCTTTGTCCGTCTTCGTCTCCTCTCTCCCCGCTCACACATGCGCAGTATCTATTGCGCAATATAGTGCATGTGTCGTCATGGCCACGGGCCGTGCCAATCAGATACTGAGTTGCGTTGTGAACAGCGGTGTAATGAAGAAATATTGATAGTCTGGCGCTTGCTTATTTCGTCAGAATGTTGATCGATATTTTATTTTCCTTTCAAGTTCGTGTTTATCTACTCTTTAGTTAATACCCAGAATATTTTCAGTAAAATTATTATATAATGTTCGGTTTGTTTCAAAACTAATTTCACGTTAGTATAGAGTATTATTATCACGTATTTGAAATTAAAAAAGTTTTCATGAGAAAATTGACGATGAAAAACTTCTTTTAAAATAATCATTTTTTGCTAGTTTTGGACCCCGGTTAACCCGCCGCCCGGTTAATCCACCCCCGGATAATCGAGGTTCTACTGTACCAACCATTCGTCTGCAAGTCATGAGTGACCACTTACCTCGGTCAATCACCCTTTGCAGCTGCGGCTCCCACCTCAGTGTCTTATCAAGTACCACACCCAAGTACTTGACCTCGTTCTGCAGATTTACCTCTGTGCCCTGCAGGTTCAAAGGTCCCAACCCGAGCAGGTTCCTCCTTCTTGTGAATGGCACCGCCACTACCTTGGAGGGGTTGATGGCAAGACCCACCTCCTTGCACCAGTCCCCCACCAGGTTCAGTGCTCCGTTCATAAGTTCTCTGATCGTGTTGTTGAACTTACCAATAACCAGAATTGCAATGTCATCAGCGTAGCCCAGAGCAAGGACACCAGAATCATTGAGACGCCTGATGAGATCATCAGCTACGAGATTCCACAGCAGGGGGGAGAGAACTCCCCCCTGAGGGCAACCTCTTGTGGTCAGAGCAACTAATTCCTCACCTTAAAGTGAAAGAACGACCTTCCTGTCGCTCAGTAATGCCTCGGTCCAGCCGCAAATGACTCCGCTAAGCCCATGGGCCCTAGCGGCATTCACCACTGCATTCGTGGAGATGTTGTCGAAGGCCCCTTGGATGTCCAGAAAAGCACCCAGTGCTATCTCTCCATCCTCCAGTGTCTTCTCTATCCTGCCTACATTACCATTTTCTCAGATAGTCAAGCCACCTTCAAGGCTCTGGACTCCTGTACCTTTGACTCCAATATAGTGTGGGAATGCCGCAACGCGGTGTCTTCTCTTGGCAGTCACAACAACGTTACCCTTTGCTGGGTCTCAGGACACTCAGGTATTATGGGCAATGAAATAGCTGATCGTCTGGCGAACGATGGCGCTTTGATCCTATTCGTGGGCCCACAACCCTTCTGTGGCATCTCCAGGGCGCATGTGGATCGAGAGATCAACACGTGGGCACGTGAGTGTCACCGCAGAAGATGGGCGGAGCTGCCCCTACTGAGAGTAAGTAAACTGTCTCTCAGCTCTCCCTCTTCGAGGATCGCTGAAGATCTTCTACAGTTAGGTAGGTCCGAACTCAGACTCATTGTAGGTCTCATCACGGGACATGGACATATGAGGAAACATCTTGCACGAATGGGACTCTTCCCCGGAGATCCAATCTGCAGGAAGTGTGGGCTGTCCGAGGAGACTGCTGATCATCTGCTGTATGACTGCACCGAGTTTGCCGGGGTGAGAGCTGCCACTCTCGGCGTCATGGAGAGGGGTCGTCACCTTCCCCGGGAGGAGCTGGTGGGGAGACTACGGCAGTTTGTCAGGTTTTTAAACTTGGAAGGTCCGTGAAACATTTAATATACAGGGGTGCGCAAAAAGCCACATGGCTGACGTGCTATAGGAACTCTGTTCCGCCCCTTTGTGTAATGTGTAATGTAATGTAGCTGAACACTCCAATACGAAATCTGTTGCAGTTGTAACCCTGTGTCCCCTACTGGCCCAGGGAGGGGACGTGCTGCTATACTAAGAATACTTAGTGGGTTGGAACGAGTACAGAAACACCCTGGCCTTCCAACGCCTTTCCTGACGCCTGGTTTGTTTATCCATTCTTGTCTAAATTACTGCATGATGCCTGAGCCTTTCTAGTCTCAGTTAATTATAATTAATTATTAGGATGTGATATAACCTTCTATCTGGTATCTTTTACTTGGAATAAAGGAATTATTTATTATTAATAAAGGAATAAAGTTAATTACTGTTCTAGTAACGTAAATGTCTCTTTTTTCATGAATGTTGACTGTAAAAAATATCGATTACATGCTGACGTTCATTAGCTCGTAAGATTTAACTGTTACTTTATCAATTATGTTGTTTTATTGAATTTCCTATGGAAAGAACTATTACCGTTGGTTTGGCAAGACCTAAGCCCTATTACTTTTATTTTTTCAGGTGCCTATAAACCAAAGAAAATAGTCGTTAAAAATTTTATTATTATATGTGTGTGACCGTGAACATGATAACGTGTGTGTAAAAATGGTCCAATCGAGACCAAATTTGGTTGAGATGTTTATTCCTACATTTACTCGGACAAGTTCGTAATCTATATCGAAATTGGAAAAGGTAGTTTCGGGGGTGTTTATCACAGCAGCTATACTCTTTTTCCGTGTTAATCGGATGGAGAATTGGCAAACTCCTTTATTTATGGACAGATGCTGACAAAACTGATATAATCGGATGGAGAATTGGCAAACTCCTTTATTTATGGACAGATGCTGACAAAACTTGGTATATAGTCAAAATAAAAATTGTTCATGGTAAAAATGCCTACTTTCAATGTTCCTTACAGCAGCAAACCTGCATACTCTTTCCCGTATTAATCTTATGGAGGAGAATAGACAAACTCTTGTTTATTGACAAATATTGATCAAACTTGTCATATTATTGATTTGGAAATTTGCTGAGTACGCAGGTCTGCTGTGATGTTGGTATTTATTTTCTGATATTGTTACGGTTGCATACTATTAGCTAAAAACGATTATTATTACACTTAAAAATAATAAATAGTGAAATAGTGGCCTAACTAATACATCTACATATGTGCATTCCTGCTGAATTATAAAATGCATTACAACACTTAGGATGTGATTACTTTGTTCGACAGGTACCTTTATCGGTTTTTATTTGCCAAAAAATATGATTATTTTTAACGGAACTTTTGGTTTTTGCTGTTATTTATTTGCCGTTGTTATTTTATTTGTTATTTTTTTGAAAAATGTTGTGTCTGTGTTTAGTTTCCGTTGTCAGTCGTTGTCCATAATTGTGCTGTTTTATAGGTGATTGCAGTCCAAAGGAGAAGCCAAAAAACCTAAGGTAAAAATTAGGGATGGGTTGATTTCAATTTTTTTCGATTCTGATGCCGATTCTTTAAAATCGATTCCTGATTCTTGATTCCGATTCCATCGATTCCAGGCATTGATTTGACCTCCGTCAACAAATGTAACACTTTAACCCTAGAAGTGTCCAAATTAATTTTTTCAGTGTCACCAGGTTTATAGGGATTAGCAGCCTTTAAAAAACATCTTTATTAATCCTAGGAGTTAAGATATATAATTTTGTTCAGTACTAAAATGAAGAATAAAGAAATGTTAAAAAAGTATGTAAATTATAAACATAAATATTTAGTATTTACATTAACAAATAAATAAATAGATATATGAAAATCTTTCTTGTTTATGTTTAAGGTTGTGTACTATATATATATATATTCTTCATAAGTGCCAAATGACTTTTATAACTACTTTAAAAATAATTGTATAGTTGTGTACTGAATGAATGAGTGTTGGTTTTGCAAATTTTCGTTTTAATTATAAAAAACGTTTTCAAGCAAATAGAAATAGTGACTGTGTACAACATGAAAACACAAAAAACATAAATAAATTCAAGGAAAAGTTTACAATAAAAATTTTGAAATCATATGGTTTTAGGCAGTTGAGTTGAATCATTTATTTATATTAGTAATAAACTATCTGAGATTTAATCCTGTAGGAAATTTTGATTTTAAAACCAACTAGTGTGCCAATTCTGAATTTCTTAAAATAAGTTGGTTTCTTTTAAGGTTTTGATGTGGTGGAATTTTTTGGAGGGCTTTAAGTTCATAACAGCCCTCAAAATCTTGGTTGTGGTTATTTATGTTTTTTGTGTTTTCATGTTGTACACAGTCACTATTTCTATTTGCTTGAAAACGTTTTTTATAATTAAAACTAAAATTTGCAAAACCAACACTTATTCATTCAGTACACAACTATACAATTTTTAAAGTAGTTTTATATATATATATATATATATATTGTATATACAGCATATGTGAAAAAATTAAAAACCAAATTTGCTTAAAATGATGAAACCAAAAATATATACTTATGTATAGATAATTTGAACAAAATAACAAAATTAATATAAACCGTTGCTAGTGATAAAAATCATGAAAATTGCAAAAATGACAAAAACTCATATTTGAGTCAATTCCCTTATATCACTGTTTCAAAAATAATACCCTATTTCAATAAAAAAAATAAATAATAACTAATTAATGCATTTCTCCATTAAAAACATTAAAAAATATGAACACTCTAAACAAATTTATTGCACAACAATAACAGTCAACAGCGCGACTACATTGGACAGACTACGCCATTTAGGAAAAAAATAATATTGCAATCCATCATCTTTCAATGATCTGTATCCGTGATCACAGCCTACGGATCATGGCTTTTAGAGTAAATTGATATAATCGGATTATTATAACTTACTAATCAGAGAACACACTTTTTATTTAACTATCAACGTTTTAAAATTCCTATCAAATTAGCCTCATGTTAGCAAATTCATCAACAGATAGACGAGAATGGCACTAGGTTGTGTAGGCTACTTGGTGTCCTTGGTCTCGTATCGTAGTTTGTGAATCTGATTCAGAAAAATAGTCTGTTATATCGAAATTTTGTAACCGATTATTTGTATGAAAACTGAAGTATTAAATGGGCTTATTAGTTTTTACAGCTAATCCCGTTAATAATTATCATGGAAAATGAATATACTTGTTATGTTGCCGATAAGTTCATTTCGCGGAATAATAAAATTAACAGTAGTCTGATTATCGGCATTGACAACGACATTCAATATCGAGATTCAATATTGTATTGAAGTTTATCAGTAAATGAAATAAGAATAATTATGAGGTATGTTGCAACTTTGAACCGACCAATGACTTTCTTGCATTATTTTAAAAATGATACGAATTTACGTCATTCGTCGTTTGCACTTTTGTGTTTGAGCAGATATTTTGTATTGGCGATGTAAACTGAAACAAAAATTTTGAGTGTTAATACTCATTTTTTATATGGTCTATATAAGTAATTTCGGATATTTATTGAATTTTACTGGGTACTTGTTACTTTCTTTTCGGAGTCGAACGATTGCTTTGAAATGAAATATTGGTTTTTATTTACACGGCTACAACAATAAACTGAAAGTGAATGATAATTTTTAAGTCGGTAGGGCGACGATTGGTTTCCTGATCCGAGTTTCATCAAAACAATGACACCTGTATCTGATTACGACGTCGCGACGAGGAAAGCGAACATAGGCCTCCTTCTTCCATTTGCCGTTCTTCACCGGTGGATCAACAAACGCTTGGAATCGAAGAATAGGAATCGACTTTCGGCGATCATTTTCGATTCCGATTCCAACCCTGAGAATCGGTGGAATCGAGAATAGCTGTTTGGAAGCGACCCAACCCTAGTAAAAATATAAATTTTATTTACTTTTACTTTCTAACATATTCTGTACCATTCTTGAAAACTTTGGTATCATATAGGCCAATTGTTTTAGTTTTAAACTATTCTACAACATTGTAAAACTTAATTTTCTGGTATACATTAAACCTTTTCTTGGATTGAAAAGTTTTCTTATCTGTGTTAAACATTTACAACAGTCTATACCATAACAAAAAATTTGAAAAATGTAGCTAACAGGAACTCTATAATGAAAATATATTTATTTTACTAAATAATAAGGAGAAATTTATAGTATATGTCGGAGAACAAACTACAGAAATCATTACACATGGGCAATAGGGTGAATACCTTAATATCTACGTGTACTGATCACTGAACCGTACATCAAATATGTTTACTTCAATACTTTCTGCCTTATTTGTTGACCAGCTATACTGGTCAAGTATACTGGTTAGGTTTTCAATAAGTGCAAGAACAACCAGTGAAAATAGATTTTAATTAGTTTGAAAAATAAGTTTTTTATTCTTACGAGGAGTTTTTAGTTTTTGACAATTGTCCTTTAGTTTTAATTATTGTTATTTAGTATTATAGTTACATCTTATGTTATTTTCGATTACTTATTACTTTTTAAACTGTTGTTAACTATTTCTAATTTATATACAGTAGACCCCCAATTATCCGCGAATGGATTAACCGCATAGCGGCTTATCTGTGATCGGTAAAAAGATTAGCAACTGTGGCTTTCTAAGTTTAACAGTTAACATCCATCTTCACCGCTGTAAATAATAGCTACCGCCTGCAACTCTATTGGCCTTGGGCGACCGATTTACGAAACTGTCCGATATTATGGAAAGGGACTATTGGGTGGAAGGGGAATATGACACTTCGCCATGCAATCTCATGATACTGAGAAAAATTTGGTCTACCATTCTTATAAAGAAAACATATATGCCTAGAAACAAAAATTAATTATGGACTTTTTCTCTCGAAGCCAATAAATACGGCAACTTCAACAGTAAGCCTGGAATACAGTGCACTTTTCTCACGTATTGGACTGTTTATTTTACTGATGTGAAAATAAATTATTTAAAATTTTGTGTTTATCAAAGGGTAATCTTGTATTTGATTATTAAACCTAACATTCAGTAAAGGTTTATTAAGGACTTATTTTTTTCTCAAGGTTGTTTTTAACTTTCCAGTGTATGAGGACCGTTCGGAAAGTAACCTCCGGTTGATTAAAAGAAATACACCAAGTTAAATAAAAATATTTTAATATATACATCTTAAAACTACATCTTTGCACTATTTTTTTACATAGTCTCCATAACGATTGAGGCACTTATATCACAAGCACATATCTCTTCACAAGCTTTGAAATTCCTTCTGCATAAAAATCACCTGCCTGTCACTGGAGCCTGCCTGTGACCACATCATTGAGCTCTTCGTCGTCATCAAAGTGCTGGTACCCTAGCCATTTTTTCATATGCATAAAGAGGTGATAATCACTTGGCGTCAGATCTGAGCTGTAAGGTGGATAGTTGAAAACGTCCCAATTGAAGGACTCTAGAAGGCCTGTTGTTCTGGGAGCAGAGTGAGTATGGGCGTTATCATGCAAAAAAAACGATACCACTCCTCTCTTCTGTTTTCTCTGAATGTTTTCTCGTCCACTTTTAAATAAACGTACCCATTCACGGACAACTCCTTCACTCATAACTCTTAGTCCGTACACGGCACAAAGCTCATGATGAATAGCTGCTGCAGAATATTCGGCTGTAAAAAACATTATAACAGCTCGAACTTAACATTGGGCGGGGTTTTCTATTGCAGCACAAATTTAAAACTGACACAAAAACTAAACTAGCGCAGGTACGATGTTCACTAGACCACAGCTTGATGCCGATTGACCTCACGAGTGTGTGAATGCAAAGATGACGTCACTACTCCCCCCCCCTACTACTTGCACTGTGACCGATCGGAGGTTACTTTAAGAACGGCCCTTGCATTTTTGCGTAAGTTTGCTTTATCTGTGGTTTTGAGTCAACTGTACTGATAACTGTACGGTTTACAGATTTTTGCTGCAGCCATTTTTTCCTAGTTTCGCGGGAACCGTCCACTTCAATCCAGTTGTCTTTGAGTCTTTTTAACAAGTGGACGTGTTTCATTTCTTGTCTGTCTGACATTATTTTGTAAATTTATTTGGACTGCTTTAAATCTTTTTTGTTTTCATGATGGAAAATATCCGTAAAAATTTAAATAACATATCATACCTGTATGGTAAATTTTTTGTTCATAGAATCTTATTTATTGTTTACTAACTTGAGATATACTCTTAGCACACAGCTGAATGTTCACATATGAAATCTGTTGCATTTGTAGCCCTCGTGTGCCTTTCTACACGTCAAAGGGTCGAGGACCAGTTGTAGTACAAGCAGCACAAGTACAACGTGATGAAATAAAAGGTTGGGTAATTAATTCCTATCTCAATAACTGGGGTACTTATACCAATAGCAAGGTATATTGTGTTTTGTTTATTGTTTTTTGAAACTAGGCCGATAGAGCCTTATTATATAGATTGCCTTTTTTACATAGTTATTTGTAACGGACAGAGATTATTGGCACACCCTGAATCCCTTTTTTAAAAAATTAAGAGATTCTTAATTGCATAACTTTTAGAAATAGTGGATATCTGTTTTTGTTTTTGTGAACAAAAAAGACATACCAGGTCATAGTAGCCTTGCTAAGATAGAGAAAAAAAATTTCATTTATTTGTAGAAGTGACTGTCAAACCGGTCCTTGAAGACCAAGACAGCAAAGGAAAGAACCAGGCACAAGAAGTCAACAATTTTGGCTATTTATGCTTTTTTATGGTTAAGGTTGTTTTAAAGAAATTACCACCTCAGGAACATAAGAATGCTGTCCTGTTGCTCATAAAAGGTAAACTCAGACTCAGATGAATTTTTCCTCATATACACAATTTTTGAAAAAATAATTCTATAAAAACTTGAGAAATGCAATATACTTACAAAATACAACTACAAAACTTACAATATACTTACACTACAAAATACTACTGTATACTTGAAACGAAACCAGTAGTTTTGCCACACATAACAGAGTCACAAAGTTGAAGGTAAAAGATCAGTAATCCAGAGATTATACATTAAAAAAATTCTACATTCTATTTTTGAAATGAGGACATCCATTTCAAATGTATAATTTTTGGATGACGTTTACAATGCTATATGAATTTGTCGCATTACTGATAAGTCCTTTGTCCATCAAGTGTGTGGTGCGACTTCCCTATCTCTCCTTGAAGCTTGATTCCTTGAGTCTGACCACCCAGTCTGTAGTGGCGTATGTCCTTCCTGACCTCCTAAGAGGGGTGCCCTGGATAGAACGTTCATTTAGCGTGCTCTCAGAGTTTGGTGGGTGTGAACAGTCACATGAAAAGTTGAGAGCTCCCTAGAGTAAATCCTTTTCTTGTTAAGTAAATTAGGGGCTGTGTATGAATCCTTCCAGGGTATTGTATTATTGGTTTAGACATTCCTTTTTACCCCTCTGATAAAAACAGTCCGTCACATGTCCCTACCTTTCTCATCCTCATGAATTCCTTATTTTTATTAGCTGTACAATATTCCACATGAATATCTGATTTGCTTTCTAATCCACCATCGAACTTATAACTTTCAGAAACGATGCTGGGGTGGTTTTTTACTGCTAATCCAAGATCTCTCAGTCTCCCATACGTGGAGGTACTCTTGAAAGAGCCAGTGAGCAATACAGATTCTGTAATAGACAGCCTATGCCCTGCTTTAGCAGCTATTCGTAGGTAAGTCTAGTAATCCGCTCATAATATTTTAGTACACCAGATTCCCGGTAATCCGAACTAATTGGGGCCGAACCCTGTGTGGATTATTAAGTTGTTCGGATTATCTAGAAATTCAGTGTAAAGTTGCACTTAAACTACTAATCAAATCCATTAGTTTAGACCCAAACTGTGTATTTAGACCAATTAACTTAGTCTTTCACATATATGTTTGTCCTCTACATCTTTTGCCTGAAATGCATCAATTGCACTATTGCAGGAACATTTTATCTGTTATGGACTCGTTATTATAAATATAAAAAACGACACATACATTGACACATAAAATGGACAATGATAAAACAGTGCTGTCTGTAGGCCTTCTTTTTACGTAATCGTGGTCACGGGAGATGAACTCAAATCTTTGAAAAGTAGTTCGCCGAAAAGTGATGATAAAGAGTCGGACCAAGATCAAGTCTGTTGTGATGTACTTTGAGTGGAGCTAGGCATCGGCCCTGTGCTATCTCGAGCAACAGTATACAGTGGAACCTTTCTATAACGAACCCTAATGTAACAAATTACCCAGTATAACGTATTATTTTTCAATCCCCTTGAAAACATCATATAACTCAATAGAAAATTTACCCCTATGTAGCGAACAAAACTCATATAAAACCCTCTATATAACGAATATTTAGCTTATTTTGTAATTTTCTTACCACTGTGTAACGAATATCCAAAGTAAGAAACCCCTACATAATGAACATAACCTCTATATAACGCATTCCTATGGACCAGATCTCTGTATTGACATATTTTATTCTTATCTTGGACATCACTCAAGTCTAGGCTTGATAGTTTTCAATTCCCTTTCTTCTGCCTGCCGCTCGTAAAATTCGCAGAAGGTTCAGATCTACACTGAGTCTAAACTCTGTGGTACATATTGCAACAGTTTTTCGTGTGTGATTGACAAGTTGTGTGTTTTTTGTGTTGGTGCATCATGTCGGAGAAAAGGAGCAGACATGTTCTTTCTGTCAAAATCAAATTTAAAGTAATCAAAACTCTTGAATAATACTCACATAAGAAGAAAGTTGACATTGCAAAGGAAATAAATATTGTTAATAAATCTGTAGCAGTAAAACATACAACAAACATAACATATGTCTAGAAGTATACTTTAAACATAGGTTGGACACGTTCAATATTCTTTATTTTGAGGTTATAAGTGACCTCTATATTAAAAATTTCGGCAGAATTTAACCTCAATTTAACGAACCTTGTTTTTAAGAATACCCTTACATAAAAAATATATTTCTTAGTCCCTTAAATCTGTCGAATCAAGGTTCCACTGTACTACCGCATCCGCATACGTGACGTTTATGAGACGATGACACAACTTTGCATTAGCTAACAGGATTTATTTGTTACTTCAAAAGACAATAACTGAATTCTTATATTCAAAAAAGAAATTAATTGTGTTTAATTAATAATGTTCACATAGTACTGTTTAATTAATGATACCGTGCTGTAAATTAAAGTGTTATAATTCAGATTACAATGCTTTGTTTTTAATTGAAACTCAGTAACCTTTTTCTCCATCAGGTAGTTTGGATTAGCTGGACATTTTGATTCCCGGGACTCTGGTATACTCAATATTTATTTACTTTAAATTTTATGGAGGTTTTCTTTCCTCAGGGCCAACATGTAGTACATCAGAAGTAGCAGTGCCAATCTTGCTTTGTAACTGTTCTTTTTTTGTAACTGTTCCGTTTTTGTAACTGTTGGAGAGGTGGTAGTAGTAAGCAGGTGTCAAGTAGTATGTAGTCTATCGGTGGTCCGAAATTGTTACCAACAAAAGTGTGTCCGGTCGCCATCGCCGTATTGGTAACGTGGTAGGATATCTAAGCATGCACATGGATGTAATCACACTCCCTTACTGCCAGAAGCACTCGCTCTATCGTTAGTCTGTTATCAAGACAAATCTATCATGATCTGTTCAGTTGTATGAGTCTGTTTATAAGCGTAGTAGTTGTTGTTAACCCTTTGTTTTAAACATAATATATTGTAAAAAAGTTGTATCAATACCTTGTATAATCAATATTAAGCTATAAAAACTGAACTGTTGTTGTTGGAAAACAACACGGAATTAAAACTTTTCTACGGTGAATTTGATTATAAAACACGAATGGTGACTCAGAGTTGTTCCCTGTTATTTAAATAATAGACAAACAGGGCAGTTTTATACATACATTGTAAAGAGATTGTATGAAAATCCTGTATAATCAATACCAAAAAATAAAAAAAGTGTGTGAGTCTGGAATTTTAAGTTCGAGCCGAGCTTTTTAAAAAGTTCCCGAGCTCAAGGTTTTTCAAGCCAAGCTTTTGCAAATCTTCACCTGATCGAATAGAAGTGTGAGATGGAGCAAAAAATTTTCGATTTGATACAACGATGTGATTATAGAGCACAATGAAATTTGATTGATAACTTTGAAACTTGTGGAGTTTTCCTCAAAAACCCCACAAAATGACATTGGTTTCATGGAACTGAGAAGTGATATAGTGAAGGTTTTATGGAATTGATAAAATCGTGAAATGGCCCATGAGTTTTAGCTTTATAATAAAATGAACTATTTGTTACTACACAAGTGTTACTGTATAAACTAAATGAGTATTACTTTCTTTTTTAGCTTGACCTTTCTTCTGGTCAAGTGTCGTATTATAATGGAGGAGAACAGAGAAGACGAGTTGATTACAGCATTGTCAGCCATGTCTAATATCATTGCAACGACCACAGAAGCTCAAGACTGGCAAATGGAAATTCTTGAGTGCTTCAGTTTTTGGTCTGATATTTTGAAATATTTTATGGGTAAAGAACAATCGGTAAGTGAGTAACAGTCTTCCGTTTTATTTTCTAAATACAATAAAGAATTGACTATCCAAACGAATTGTGACCAGGGGTGGTTTGGATAATCAAACTCAACGAATTGTTTACAATTCAGTGTTTGGGCCTGAGATTGCTTAAATTTATTGCTATATTAAGGTTTGCCTTAGAAATCTAGTAGGTTTTATAGAACCAATTTCATTTACTTCCTAGCTGACATTGAAATTTTGATTCTAGGAAAACACTAAATTGCTAAGGTAACTTTATGTAACAATAAATTGTCTGGGATTAAAATCCTCTAATCAATCCTTCATATAAAAACTAAGTGGTGTAGGGGTATAACAAGGGTTTAGATATTCTGTATCTAAAAATAAACTATACTGTACATCATAAAAAGGGTTTTCTTTTTATAAAATAATCTGATAAATGGCTATTAATTATGTTTTAATTAACAGTACAATATTATTGGTGCAATAAATATATAATATTGTATTTTTGAAACACATGTATTTATTGGAGAGGTGTCAATATTTATTTTCTAATTCAGTTTATTTGGGCTACACTCACCTAAATTAACTGGTTGGAAAGTGGTCTGCCTTCATAAAAAAAGTAACACAAATACTAAAACACACTTACACAAATTCGCTAGTTCTCCCAGTCCGACATTTAGAATTTAGCGAAGTGTAGCCCAAAAAAAAAAACTGAATTAAAAAATAAACGCAGTGGACTTCTAATAATTCGGACCTCAAGGAACCAGCTAAAAACTTTAAACTATCCCCTATTTTATTAAAAAGTTATTATAAACGAGGCCGAAAACAATATATACACATTTCAAATATTTTTATTTCTTTAGCGGATTTTTCTCTAACAAAATAAAGTATATTGAATTTTGAAATCAAGAACTGTAACATATACTTTTTTCACTCTACTATAAAGTATATTAAGACATATCCATGATCTAACTTCCCACAGGGATGTAAATACAAACATTTTTTTAAGAGGAACGTATGTTTGCATGTTCCCACGAATTAAGTTTCTCGGCCATCTAGAAATATTCTAAAACATTCAATGATTTAATGTGTGAATCACTTAATCAACAATGCTTTTAAAGAATGAAATTTGTGGGTCAAAATGTCGTCTGCTTTCACATGGCATTTCTTCTTCAGTAGGTGGTCCAGCGATCTCGTCTCTCAAAGCCGTCATCAGTCTGTAAAAATGACAAGTGACAAAAATGTAATAAAGTGTAATGAAAATCTTTCGCTGAATATTATTTGAAAAACATATTTTTTATAAATTCAAAGGACCTTTTTCGTTATACAAATTACCACTATTTAAATAACTGTTTAATTGTTTTCTGGTGGTTACAAACATAATAATTGGAAAGGTTGTGTATCTAAGTTCATTTTTAAGTTGTTTTTTCACACATGAATTTCCAAAATAGTGCACTAATTGCAGAGGTAATTTTATAAAAACAGAGATTTGGTTATGTTGAGTAAAGCAAAAATATAGATTTAACAGAAAACCAGTGGTTTTCTAGAGGTTATTGGCAGTGTAATTATATTACTAAACATATACAAATATCAAAAACCAAGCTAACAAAACTCCCTAGAGTGCTGTATGGTCGGCAATATCATGTGTATTATGGTATTATGCAATGTTATTAGGTCGCTGACAAACAGCGCTCTGCATTGTTAGGTCTTGGTTATCGATATGTTTATATCTATAATAGCATTTTATACAGTAAGTAACCACCAGAAAACTACTAAACCACTGGTTATATATCTTTCAACTTCTTGAATAGTTATCAGTTTGTTTATTTGATATTTTAATAATCGACTTTACTTTATTGTGAAAATAAAAGTATCTTTTGAGTCAGAATAGGGTTTGGAGATGTAAGCAAAGCTGATCAGGCCTGTTATATTGTTGATCTTTTATTAAGTCACCAGGATCTCTGATCAGAAGGCAGGATAGGACAGTCATCTGGGAGAGGCCTCATAAATTTACTGATAGAAATTTACTTTAGTTGTGTTTTACATGAAAAATATAAAACACTGCAAGTGACTGTCAGTCTTGCAGGATTGTAGTCTCAGGAAAACAGGGAGTTTTAACATTTAAAAAATTATACATAACTATGTACGATAAGCGTGTTATTTCTATAAGTTTACTTTAAACTAAAAAAATATAAATAATGTTATTATTATTTAACTTTTAATTATTCTCTCATTAAGTTTTGAACAATATTTTAACTAATCTAATTCAAGTAAATGCCCTTTACAGATTCCTCCTATAAATTGTTCAGACTTTGGAAATGTCTACGTTAAAGCCAAATTCCTTCAAATGTTCAGTGTGAAAGGCTGCAAAAAAGCCTTAGTGATTCTTCTTTCTCATGAACAGTTTGAAGACTTGTCCAATGTTTATCATCTAGAACTACAGTTCTTAAAGGCAAGAATTCTGGGTAAGGTTTAGTTTGTTATTTGCTCTTAAGTGTTACCAGTAAGCTGTTACAATGTTTAACTAATATAGTATAATATTAATATTATACTCATTAAATTCATGAGAGTTCACAAAGATATCATCATGCGCTGCCATGGTGTCGAAACGAGAGTGCAAACAAAAAAACTTAATAGCGTCTGCAATTAATGTTTTTCAGAGTTTATACAGCAATACCACTAAATAAAAAACGACATAGAGTATAAAATAAGAAGTTAGGTTCATTAGGATTAGAAAGACGCACAGCTGTAATGTCTGCTACAATACAACGGCAAAATAAAATAACAATACAACACGTCGCATGAGGACAGGCAGTTCCTGTCTTTGACTTTTTCGCCATGCAAATTGGAGGATGGGCAGTGCCGGACTTAGGACCAAAATGAGTTAAAGAGATAATTCCCTTATCATTAAACCTTTAACAAGTGTCATTAACAGTTCATTGATTAGTGGTAAATTTCCCAATCAATTCCAAATTGCAAGGGTGGTTCCGATATTTAAAAGGGGAAGCAGGAGTGATGTAGCTTGCTATAGACCTGTCTCTCTTCTGCCTGTCTCAAAAATTTTGGAAATGGGAGGTGTAAACAATTATTTTTTTAATTTGAATCCAATAAATTACTTGATTCACAACAACATGGTTTTAGATTGGACAGGTCTACAATCACGGCTGGTATAGACCTTGTTCAATCTATAATCAAATCCATAGGTTAAGGGTATAAAGTGGTTGGTATTTTTTGGATTTATCTAGGGCTTTTGATAGCGTGGAACATCACAAACTTATAGATGCACTTAATTCTCTTTGGGTAAAAATACTAAGCTTTCATGGTTTAAATCCTACCTTGAAGATGGAAAACAATTTGTAGAAATAGGTTATTACATGGAGAATAAAAAATTTAGATACAGGGAAACAAGCAGATCTCAGTTGTTGACGGTGCGCTATGGTGTTCTAGTCTGAGGCCATTGTTGTTTATGCCACTGTGCAACATAAAGGGATGAGTTTTACCATATGACTTTTACCTATGGTGATTCCTGGGGAGGATCATTCCCTTTGTCTATATGCTGATGACACAAATATTGTTATTTCTGGTCAAACACAAAATAGTATTGAGGTTTCATCCCACATTGGATTATAGTTGGTCAAAAATTATTTAAATGATAAAAATCTTATATTGAATACCAGTAAAACTAATTTTATATCTTTTGGGACAAAGCAGACAAGAAACATAAAAATTCCTTGGACTGGTTATTGACGATAACTTGTTTTGGGATAATCATGTGGAGGGATTATGGAAAAAAAACAAGTGGTCTATATGTCTAAGACGTATGGTGAAAAAGTGTGGCACTGACAGTTTAAAACAATATATTACACATTAATCCATTCACACATAGCTTAAGTATAAGCATTTATGGGGGGCTACAACAAAAAAATATGGGCAAAATTTTGATTCAACAGAAAAAGGCCCTAAGAATAATATTTAGTTTAAAAGGGATGAATCAGTTAAGCATATTTTCATAAATTTTGCCATTTTAACTGTTTACAGTTTATACACTTTTGAAACAATAAAATTTGTCATTAAATACAGAAATTCTAAATTCTAAAATCACAAACACCATAGTTAACTAAATTTTTTAGCTGATTCAGCCTTTTATTCCATAGAAGAATTTCTAAAAACCAAACAGGAATTCTCTGTCAATGAGAAAATTGATGGTTTGATTAGTACGGATAAAATAGGTTCTGGTTGTTTTTCCCCAACCTTTTTATTTGGTTTTAGTTGATTTATTATAGTAATTATTGTTAATATAGATTTTTTCTCATCATATATATTGTATGTATTTAATGTTATATTTACATACAAAAAGTGACACCATTCATTGTAAACTATTTACATATTATGAATAAAGTGATTGATTGATTGAATAACACAAAGAAAAGCTGGAACTGTAGTTAACAAATTAATGGAAAAGAAATGGCCTGCACAAAACTATATACTAATAGGATTACTAGGGAACGTTTCATAGGATCCAATTTCATTCGATCCAAAACATTAAAATAGAGAAATAAACTCTCTTTCATAGGATCCAATTTCAATCGATCCAAAAGTATAGTCAAGTTAGTAAGTAATAGTCAGTGATGTTTTTGAACAGAGTGTATTCGAAATGCAAAACGCTAAAAGAGAGGAATAAATAAACGCTGTTTCATAGGATCCAAGGTCAATCGATCCAAAAGTGCTGGATTTGCGTCGGAGAAATTGAAGGAGTTAAAATATACTGTGGTTGCTTCTTCAAGATGATGGCGATCAGAATTGTTCGTCACAATTCACTGCCGAATTCGCTGGTGAATTCAGAAGTGAATGGCGTTAATAAGTATAGTACTGTACTGGCGTATAGTACTATAATATATAGAAATATACAATAAAGAACAACACAAAATAAACACAGGCCTACGTTGGTACAGATTTCTCTCGGAACAACTTCGGATAAGTGTTCTATTTTTGAAATCCACAGTCAAGTATTTCAAAATAATAATTTAAAACAATAATGTACACAAAACATAACGTCATTGTCTTTCTAACAATATATAACATTTTATTATTTGTAATATATGCTGAGCAAGTACGTTTATTACACTTTCATCTGTACCACAAAAATATTTCTTGTTTGAAGTCGGACTGTATACAGGTTTATGACCCAGTGTTGGGAAGCAAGATAATATTGACGAAGTAATAACATTAAATTGTAAAGAAAAAAACTCAATTCAACCATATTGTATTTTTTTTTAATTAGACACTATTTTTTCGTCACTAATTACATTTGCTTACCAGTAGGTCTACTTGAGGTCAATACTAAATGTAGACCTTGTAACTTTGATACTTATGAAAGAAAATTAACTTAGAGTTTGCTCGTTATTATACATTTTATTAATATTTTTATTTGCCTACGTAATGGTAGAAAACCCATATCGTCCTGCGCTTATGCCATTTATGAAATAGCGTTTATTATAGTTTTGAACAATTTTCAGTCTTGAACTGAGATTAAAACTATTCCTCAATTCTGATTGATCAGGGTTGTAGGTGGAAAATCCAAAGCAGGTGAAATCTGTTCCAAACGAAAACTCAAAGGGATTCCTTTTGTGCGACAAATGCTCTTTGATTTGGATAGTGGACGCCCGATGTGTCTAACCAGGCAGTGTCACCGTGAGAGACTGCTCAGCCAGTGTTTAGGTTATTTTTCTTTTAGATATAAAATCGTACATTTTTATTTTAATCTTAATTACTATCATAATACTAAAACTTAGGACATGTTTCCAAATATTCAGGACAGAACGTGAGTATTGAGTTAATCTGTAAACATAGTAAGTAATAAGGGCACTTTTAATACGGAGGACGTTTGGATACATAAAGGACGTAATCTTTAAAAAACATAAAAGAATAACAATGTTTTATGTGCATATCAATACATTTATTATAATGAGTAGGGGAGAGTTGCCTATATTGTACCACTGTTTACATTTTAATTTTTCTCTTCAGTATGGCTTGAATTATTCTCAAATAATATAGTACAACATGTACTCTATTTTATATAGAACTATTCCATATATTTTTCATACTGAAATTTTGATTAATATAATTACTATGAATATTTTTCCAAGCCTTTACAAGTGGTACGATTTAGGAGACTAGTTTCCTAAATCGTACCGGTGGGTTCCTAAATCGCACCTCCATTAAAAGAACAGTTTTTTAAATAAAAAAGTTATATTAAAAATAAAGTAACATTTAAGATTTAAAATTTAATTTTATTAGTTACACTAAATATACAATAATTATAGTACAAAACAAGTTATTGAGTTTCAAGATCACACTGTACATCTAAAAATAGTAAACGATAACGAAAATAGTCATAAAAATTAATTAATTATGTCCCTTATAAAGTATAAATCAGTGCAAATAAATGTCCTCCAATCAATTACTTACACTTTTTATAATCTACTGAAAACTCTAGAATCAGGTTAAAACTAATGATCAATAAATTTATATAGGGTACATTTTCGGTTTACTCTCATAAATCTTTTTTTATCAGGATTAAATTTGACTTCACAACTAACAAAAACATAATTTTTAATCTTAGACTTAACCCCAGCACATATTCATAGACCCATTTATTACATAAAACTAGCTGACCCGGCGAACTTCGTAACGCCTAACAGAAAATACATGTTAACTTTAAGATTGGCCATGTTCTGAAGTCAAATCATTGCGGCTTCGTTGTGAAAGCTTTAAATATACAACAGCTGATTATTATAATAAACCTAATATGTATAAACATTGTAATTATTTTATTTGGCAAACATATAAACACGTGACTTTTAATCATACAGAAAAAAATTAATACAGTACATAATTCACAAAAACCGTAACCTATTAACGTGGTGAATAATGCTGTTCATTTCGTACAGCACACATTTACTTCATAGTTTTACATAATGAATGATTTATATGGCATTGGATAGTAAAGTATATTGCTAACGGAGTAAACCAACAGCTGTTATCAATCAAATGTTTTTATTGTAGAACATTTGTAATCAAACATAGTCCCCATAAGGTCAACATTAGAAATTTAAAACACTATAAAATGGAAACTAATTGAATTTATGGAAACTGAATATGCCTAAAGCATGACCATGGCAGAGACGAATCCAAAAAATCAAAGATCATTAAAATCGGTTCAGACGTACTCAAGTTATAATGCGTGTAACTAACACGACTTTGTTTTACTAATCGTTTTAGATAATCGTTGAACCATGTCTTCAATTACTGACACTTCACAAATGGCACATAACCAATCTGCAGCATCAACTTCTATTGATACTGAAGATGAAGTAGTGGGCTCATTGTGCCAAACCTTCTAAGTTTATTCACCTAATTTAATACCCGGTGTACTAGGAACTGAAAAAGAAGTAGATGGCTTATTCTGACTCACGTTATTAGTTTTAATATCTATTTTCTTCAAAAAAATATTTTTGTTTTTTGTTAGGTCTAATTTCCTTACCACTTGACTCACTTTTGAACGATCTATCAACTTTTTAAGTCATCTTACTTTTTCTTGTGCTACCTGAAAATCATTGGTCATCTGCAGTACATTTTTACATGGGCTGCTCATAAGTTCTACGGTTTTTGTGAAACACACAAAAGGTGTTTCACTGATAATTAAATATCTTTACACCATAAAAGTTAGTTAATATTAAAAATTATTAAGTAAATTAAATAGTTAAAAATAAAAATATTGGGCTTGGAATGATATGGTTGCCCAAATCGTACCGGTACGATTGGGGCAACCATTGACGGTACGATATAGGCGACTGTGCATCTAATCAAACATAACCTTATTTCTAACCTAAAATAAGTGCTACAACGTGGTCTGCCATAACAAAATAAAGCAAAATAGTCATGCTTAAAGGATGTACACGGTATATATAACAAATCTTACTTCAACGATAACTATGGCATTACGATTAACAGCTGAAAACTCCCATCAATGTATGGCAAAACACAAAAACTCGCCTGAATTAACAAACAATATATCTATCAACATAAGTCTATTGCTCTCTTTCCACGCCACTAGATAGTTTCTTCGTTTTCCGCCAGAGCCCTCCAAAAACACTAATTCTATTAAAATTCACGATTTAGGAGGTGGTACGATATCGGCTACTCTCCCCTATACATTTTAACCAGTGTATATCACAATACATAGTGTTATTTAATGATTCTATTTGAAATTTCTATGTCATTTATACCATATATCAACTATTTAACCCTCCAACGGTTCACTATTTGACCCCTTGAGGTTCACCTCATTTTGGCGATTTTGCAGGCTTTTACTAAAAATTCCACATAAAATAGTAAAAATATAGTAACTATAACATATTATACACCATTTTAATCTACATTAAATTGTCTATAAGATAATAGTAACATGTTTTATTTTTATCTTGGTTTTGATGGGTGTTTCCAATTGAAATTGATAAAAAAATTTTTTTCAAAAGATTTTTCAAAGTTTGCTCATCACAAAACACAGCAAATAAATACCAGTCAAAAATTGAAGATAGCCAAGTTTTTCAAAATTTAATAAGTAAAATAAAAATATACAGTTTTATACACTTAAGTCACTACTATCAATTTTAAAATGGTGAAATTAACATCAGAACACCAAACAAACGCGACGAGAACGTGTAACGCCACCATTGTAAACAAAGCGACATAACCGCGCAACTGAAGACCGATTTTTAAACTAACATAGAATTCTGACGCATAGAGTAAGCAAAACGAAACATACCTCGGCGGAAAGCGTATGATCTGTAGAAAACAACGATACTATATTCAATGTAGTTTTAAGCGAAAATGTATTCACACCATTGCTTTTTGTAAAAGCTTACCTACCGTCGATTGATCGACGGTGAACCTTCGACGACCGGCGGTGGCGTCGATGAATCGACGGTAAAACCCTTGGAGGGTTAAACGGATGTAGACGTAAGTGTAAGGGTTCCCGCCAAGATCCGAACAACCGCGAGGTTGCCAATTCGACCACAGAGGATGGACCAGTCGGTAGTCTCCGCACGTCAACATACTCAGTACCCTTAACTCCAGCCTTCGAACGCTAACTAAAACTGGCTTTTTAAATAACTAACTGACTCACAGTCAGCTTGGATATCTAACATATCTCGTGGAGTTCATTATCGGAAAGATACTGCAAGCATAAATTCATGAATACTCCATCAGTTAGTGAGTCTATGGCGCAAGGTAAGTTTCTACCATGATGTTGACCATTTGAACATACATCAGCAACCTACGAGTAGGCCTACATGTACCACATCAATCTACATCAGCAATCTATTATCGCAGGAGATAAATATAGGGAGTGTCGTATAGAAATATATAAAGCCATAACTATATTGGCTATAAACAATAAAATGAAATGGAAATATATAAATTATATAATATATATATATACACACACACACACATATATATATGTATATATATATATATATATATATAGATATATAGATATATATACATATATAATGTTGAAGTTCACTAATAGAGCTACTGTTATTATTATTGTATTGTAAAATAGCTGATTGCCCGTCGTTTGTACGGGTTGTAGGATTCTGTGTAGAGAAAAAAATAATAACTATTATCATGACAAAAATTAAGCTTAAAATCTTAAACAATACCCACGTCGCAACAGACCTTCATACTCAGCGAATTTCCAAATAAATAACATAATCTAATCTAATACTATAATATGAGCAAGGTATGTATGTATATATATATATTTGCACACGGATCTCGAAAACAGCACTAAGGATTTTCTTTAAATTTTGGAAATAACTAATTTCTGAGTAGAAAATAAGTTCTAGATAGGTCTAATGTCCAGGAAAATTCTTGTTTTCTTGTAATATTACTGTAAGTTTAAAATCTAAAAATTTAACATTACGCTTATGGAGCATCAAATGTAAACAATAGAAATGAAAACATCTGTTTATAACCGTTTGACAGTTGTTGATTGGAGATGGTGGGGAGCAATATGTGAATAGAGGTTTTTGATGAATAATTTATTATATGTATATAATAAATGTAAAATTATCAGGTTACCAAATAATTTGTAAAAACTTAAGGGTAACATAACTGTGCGAAATAAAAGCAGAAAAAGTATTTCCAAAATCTTCCGTGTTTTGATAGAAAACGTATTCATTGTATTGCTTGAAGCCACTGTCACAAACCAATTAATAGTGTAAATAAAATTTTTCTCTTGCTTTTCAATCCTCATTCTGTTTTTAACAAAATCAGTTGATCACAGGCTAATAATAACTGTATGGATAATTAAACAGTAAATGATCTGCTAAGACTATTGAGGTTTGCTAAAAGACCTTAAACGGCGTCAGATATTTGGCAGACGCCGTGGACTAGTGGTAGCGTATCGGTCTCTTGAGTCGAAGGTCACGAGTTCCATTCCCGTCATGGGCACTACTTTGTGTTCAGTGCTATAATAATTATAGTGTATTAAATCAGTTTTATTTAACCCACATAAATGTTTTCATTAAGTAATAAATGTGTTTTAATTTTTCTAATTAATTTTTATAATACATGTCTACTTCTATACGAGCAAAGCTCGGTCACCAGGTACTAAATAATATACAGGGTGATTATAAATTATTCATTAGGTTTTAAGGCCACATATCTCACTTATTTCTTGTCTCATCCTAATAACTTTAACATATGCTTAAAGAAAATGTTTTTAAGATTTATAATCAGCTGTTCAAAGCTCATTCTTGCCATTTTTTTGGGTATGTGTACATCATTTTCAAAACGATTACAATTCAAGAAAAAATATTTTGTGTGTTCCATTATGACTCAAGTTCGTCTTTGATAACCGTCCAGCGTGAGTTTCGGAGGCGTTTTAAGAAGAATCCTCCAACTCACCAAAGCATTTTAAGGTGGTATCGCCAGTTTAAGAACTCTGGAAGTGTGTTAAAGCGTAAAAGCAGTAATCGCCCGAGGGTTCCCCAAGAAACAGTGGCTAGGGTTAGTCAGTGCTTCGAACAAAGGCCTCAACAATCTATAGCCAGTGCAGGACGTGAACTTGGCCTACCTAAATCAACAGTGAGGAAGGTTTTACGTAAATTCTTGTCATTAAAACCATATAAACTGCAACTACTTCAAAAGTTAAAACAAGGGGATTTTGAAAAACGTAAAGAGGCGTGTGACAATCTGATGGCCCGTTTGCAAGATAATAACTTTTCCAGTAGTCTCGTTTTTAGTGATGAGGCTACGTTTCATTTGAATGGAAAAGTGAATAAGCATAACCCCACTGGCACTGTGAAGTTCGCAACTTCTTAAACGAGAAACTACCTCAGAGGTGGATTGGCAGATCTAATGAAAATGACTTGGCCCTTCTCAAATGGCCCCCTTAAATGGTCCCCTCTTGGGGAACGAGGAAGGTGTAATAAACGTACTTGCTCAGCATATATTACAGAGGTACAAATAATAAAATGTTATATATTATTAGAAAGACAATAACGTTATATTTTGTGTACATTATTGTTTAAAGTTATTATTTTGAAATACTTGACTGAGGTTTTCCAAAATAGAACACTTATTTATTATTACTTATTGTTGCAGTACTATACTTATTAATGCCATTCACTTCTGAATTCACCAGCAAATTCAGCAGTGAATTGTACGAACAATTCTGAACGCCTTCAACTTGAAGAAGCAACCCCAGTACAGTTTAACTCCTTCAATTTCTCCGACGCAAATCCAGCACTTTTGGATCGATTGAAATTGGATCCTATGAAACAGAGTTTATTTCTCTATTTTAAGGTTTTGGATCGAATGAAATTGGACCCTATCAAAGGGACCCGATTACTAGGACCAGTATTGAGGCAAGAGGCTGTTGTTGTGTTCATTTAAATGGAAAATTACAAATTTAATAGATTTAAAATTACAAAAAAATTATAAAAACTAATCAGATGAAGAGTTTAAATTTTGATGATAAAAACCTATTATTTTTGAGAGACCGAGTAGGTTGGCATGAACATATTTCTAAAATTACAAATCAAAAATTGTTTACGTATGTATTGAAATTCACTAAATTCACTTTTACACTTTTGAAGAATTAATTATCTTCTTTATCTAAGGAGAATTAATTAATCTTCAATGATACGAAACATTACAAAATGTTTCTGGTCGTTAACATTGACCACACTGCAATACTTCAATCTTGCAATATCGTCAATCTTCTGTATTTGAGTGGGAGTCTCAGGTGTTTATGAGATACTAAACGAAATTCCTGTCATCAATGAAAACTGCACACAAAGTAATTCCCTAACTTGCATATTTTAACCCTTTGTGGAGTGTGGACGTCATATAAAATCCTATTTGGATTTGCCCAGACTAGTAATGCTGAAAATCTAAACAAAATTACTATAAGAGAGAGAAATAAAAATATTTACAATAACTTGTTAATTCAATACAAATAACTTGCAGCATAAATAAGTGCTTGCAAATAACTAGTTATACACTTATAATTATTAGAGGTGTGTGGATATCCGAAAAGTCGGATCGGATATCCGGCTCCGATCCGATTGCAAAACAAGTATTCGGTAAAGTCTAATAAATATCCGAACTTTCGGATAGACCGTATAAAATGAGCATTAAAACCGAAAGATATAAGCAAAACTTTCCGTTTGAGAAGTCGGCGATAAAGATGTAACGTTAAAAAAACAAAGGGGTGTCCGTTACACGTTTTTACGTTTGCCTCGGATAGCCTCAGGGACACTGAGTTGTCCAGGGTTCGTTAATTTAATTTTGAGAAACTAATTTACTTTTATTTTTATATAGTTCGTGAGGGCTCAGAAATCCTTTACCATTAAATTCACAATTATCATAGGTTAGGTATCATCCTCGCCCACGAACTCCTATACAATTTGGAAAAGGTCTTTTTAATTCTTTTATAATTATTAATTGAATTACCTTAATTCAAACACCAGACTTCTTTCAGTCTTACACTATAACTGAATTGTTAAATAAAACACCAGACTTCTTTCAGTTTTGTATCCTACTGAATTTAATAAAACACCAGACTTCTTTTAGTCTTGTATCCTACTGAATGAATACACGACCTGGGTGCTTACTTAATTCGTCTACTACAAAACTCAACTCAACGCTAGTAATTAAATAAAAGTTCCTTTCTCGGACAAACTAAAATCTCTCTATTAATCAAATTAATAATTTCTCTATTACTCGCACAATGTTAGTAACTAGGAACAAGGACTCTATCCCGGCCAAACTACCGCGGACCACGTTGCCTACCCCTTGGTCTCCTAACTAAATCGGATGCGAGTTGCCTACTACCTTCAGGCCCAAGGGCCGACGAGCGAGTGTCTACTACCTCCAGGCCCGAGAGCCGACGAGCGAGTGTCTCTGGAGCTGCTCTCGGTCGTCGTCTCCAGGGCTCCCCACTCCTTCCCCCACCACCGACGGTGGCGTGGTTCGTGGCGGCTCCTTGAACTACTCTCAGCTGGCGGGAACATTTAAATTAAACTTAAATTAGAACCAAACTATACCCACCTTATTTTTGCTTCTCACAAAGAACATCTTTGATCGAACGAAAATGTTGAAGCAGATGACGAAATTACGCAATTCATAACCAATCGGAATGTAAGCGTCATTGGGCGGTCTGAGGATGCGGTATGATTATTTGATTCTTTAACTACGCATTTAAGTAACCGTATAACAATTTGCATTTTGAAATACAAAGCATAGCGTCATCGATAGTTGCACCGAGTATCAGATTGCGATTTGATATTATTCCATATAAAATATGATTTAGGCTACGAAAAAACTTGAATTGCTGATTTAATATTATTGAACAAACCATCATAATAGCTCGTTTTGCGACGGTATTTCCAGCAAAAATAATACTAATTCATTTTGATCGTCTACATAGACAATCAAATGTTTTGTTATCACATTCTCAAGTTCTCCGGGTTTGAGCAATACGATAAAGTGTTGCCAAATTTACATTTGGCCTATTTAAATAAGAGAATAAAAATTAATTAATTCTAGGGAAGCTGCGTTACCTAGCCCAATGGCCAGCCGATAAGTGGCAGGAAGAAGAGAAAATTCTAGTTGATGTTACAAGTGACCTTGAGAAAGAGTCACCATCATCAGCTGTCCGTGTGAAAATCGTACTGGCAGAGTTTCTGAGGTTAAGAGCATACAGACGCTTCATTGAGAGCAGAAAGTTTGGTTGTCACACAGCTGTTGAATCGAAGATTGATGCAGACTACCGAAAAGTCTTTGAAATACTGAGGTAAACGCTTACTGCTTAGAAAGGGAAAAAACCATTGTAGTCTAATATTAGGCCTTATACATGTTACATATTGGGTGTCCCATGTAGTAGGTTTAAACGTTGGTTTTTTCATCACTTAGCCATTTATGCAACGACCATCTTGAAACTTTACACAACTTATAAAGTATGTTTTTAAAAATACTCTGGTAAAATTGCAGCTCCCTCACCCTTGTAGGAACAAAATAGTGGCATATCGAAAAATGTTACTTTTAAAACATTAAACATTTGTTTAGGCGTTGTTAAATATTTTTATTGTCACATTGTAGGGAAATAAAAGCTTTTCAATCAGAAACTAGAGCAAGTGTAATTAAAAATCTAATAGTAGAGTCTAAAATTGTTTAAACCCTGACCCATCTAAGCGACACACTGATAACAGAGTTTAACAAATAAATCGTAAGTCTTTACAAAGAAATTCTGCGGTATCCGGGGGATTTCTTTGATTGATCGGTTTGATCGATTTTTTAAATTGGTTACCCGATCCCCAGATTTAACTATGTGTGATGTCTTTTCATGGGTTATTTGAAGTAATAGGTTTATACCCATAAATCAATAATGAGGAACTAAAAAAATCAATTGAAGACCTTATCAGAATATCACAGAATCTCTTGTAAAAGCTTGTGATTCATTTATTAAGCGCTGTTATCTTTGTGTTGCTGTGGATGGGCCACAGTTTGAATAATTTTGGACTCTCCTTTAAGGCTTTAGTGAATTTTCCTTAGGGCTATGTTCTAACTTCCTCATTAAAGGCCTTGTTTTTTTAATCAGACGAGAAAAGTATTAGAGGTATGCCGATAGTGAATAATTTTTTCAGATCGGATTCGGATCAGATAGCTCAAATTCAGATTGGATTTGGATACTCGCAATAACACAGTGAAATCACACTTATCAAAGAATAAATTAGGAAAAAATCAATAAAATTTTATCAAAATTATTAAATGGGACAAACAAAACTAAAATTTTTACTTCACTGCATTTAAAAGTACCGGTAACAAATTTTAATATGGCGTAATTCACAAATGAAATCAACAGAAACCTTATAATTCACCATTACATCAACATTTCTTAAAAGTTAGTTACATAAACCATGGATAGATTGATAAGTAATAATTCTCTATTTTCTTTAATGATTCAACTATTTTATTTATTACAATGATAAAAACAAATCACCATTAACAAAAAACCAAGATTTGACAGATGACGTTGGCTCGATATCATCGGCTATCTGCGTATCGCTAGGGATATGCAATATTTCTGTACCGGTGACTTTGTCACCGGTGTGGTTCTGTCGCTGATATATCGGAACAAGGAACTAGAAAAAGCAGTGACAGCGCAGCTGCTATCAAACAAAGACCTGTGTGCAGGCGCAGAGTTGGAATATAGGGCAGATAAAATACCCCGATCGGCCGTGTAACCTTGTCGTAATCTAGTCATCTTAAAATTATATAAAAATGCAAAACTAATAACACTTAAATTCATTCAACAAAGAGAAATTGTAGAAAGAAAAGTGGAAAATTTGTTGGTTATTTGAACACCGAACGACGAAATAGACCAAATTTGACGGACCATTGACGAGTTATCAGAGATATCTGGAATTAGTTGGAGCTCTGTCCAGCGAATTTTGAGTAAGGATTATCTTGTTTTACTTCTGTTGGGGCTAGACTCTTGCCTGAGCCTGCACACAGTCTGACCTGAGTATCTAGGGTGGGAGTGTGTGTCTTTCATCCACGTAGGAGGAAGCATGCTTATTTCACATACTCTGAAAGTATTCTGGGTGGGTTTATCAACTGCTCTAAACTGTTTCCCAGGACAGCCTCTACCCTGTCTGGTGAACTCATTGTATTGGTGTGGTCATTGTATTAAAAAGACATGCCTAACCTGTTTTGTTAGGTTCTCCTAATCATTAGGAAGAGAACCTACATTCATCAGCATTGTTGGGACCTCCTAATCCTTAAAAAGGCATGCCTAATCTTTTTTGTTAGGAGCACGGCCTAGTCAGCATTGTTGGGAGCACCTAATCCTTAAAAAGACATGCCTAACCTGTTTTGTTAGGTTCTCCTAATCATTAGGAAGAGAACCTACATTCATCAGCATTGTTGGGACCTCCTAATCCTTAAAAAGGCATGCCTAATCTTTTTTGTTAGGAGGACGGCCTAGTCAGCATTGTTGGGACCACCTAATCCTTAAAAAGGCATGCCTAATCTTTTTTGTTAGGAGGACGGCCTAGTCAGCATTGTTGGGACCACCTAATCCTTAAAAAGACATGCCTAACCTGTTTTGTTAGGTTCTCCTAATCATTAGGAAGAGAGCCTAGTTAGTATTGTTAGGACCTCCTAATCATTCAAAAGACATGCCTGATCTGTTTTGTTAGGTTCTCCTAATCGTTAGAAAGAGAGCCTTGTCAGCATTGTTGGGACATCCTAATCCTTAAAAAGATATATCTAGCTGGTTTTGTTACGGCCTAGTAATTCTTAGGAAGACATACCCAACTGGGTTTGCTGGAGCCTCCTAAACCTTTAAAATGTAACATCTATTCATCAAACCTATCACTGATTTTACATTGTCATAAATTGTAATTTGTATTGTAGGTGCTTGGAGAAGCCTCTCTCTGGGTTAAGTGAAGCCAAGGCTTGGCAGGCTGAACAATACTTCCATTTGCCCGATCAAGGTCTCTGGGATGAAACAAATCACGATTTGGCTGTTGGCTGTTTACAACTTGTCACCCCTGACAAACCATATGTTTTACGGATGTATGCTTTGTCACATGAAAAATCTATTCAGGTAAGTAGATACTCTATACTTGTAATTTAATACAAGACTGTTTTTATGTGTTTGTTGTAGGTATTTCTATTTATAAATTCTTTTATTCTATAGTAAAATAGCATTATTTGCACATTTATAAACAGTACTGTCTAAAATAAAGAGGGTTTTTACAAACACAGCAGGTCAGGAAAAACACATCATAGCAGTTTGCTTTGGTTAAGGCGATGCGACCAACGTTAGGGTCAACTGAAATCCGCTAGATCGGCGCTAGTGTACCTTGTTTGTTATGTCAGGGTGGCCACTCATCCGGGAATAAGCTGGGAATTAATAGTCACCGGGTATAAGCCGGAAATACTGAAAATTTGGGATGGATACGGGAAAATTATTTCTTGTCTAATTTTTATATTAAGCTAAATTTTTTTTTTTTTAGTTAACATTAGAATTATATTAGTTGACAAAGTGTTATTTTTTGCCACGAAACAAGAGAAGACTGACAACTATACTCGGCAGGTTGTTTACGTGTATGTGCGGCATGGACACAAGACAATGGCAAAGGTGGAAGGGGGTAGGGGTAGATGCGGCGAGAGAAGCTCGGGTAAGGCCGTATCCAAAAAAAGATTTATGTCTCTAACGAATACACCTGCTCTGACCATGTCACTTTCATTGCCCGTTTTATTATGCGTTAGTATACGTTGGCTGGAATGTGGTTGTGCTAGGCTTTGAATGTGCCATCTCCACCTGTAAAAGAACCAAGTCATAAGAAGCTATAAGCTCAACAGTATTCAGGTATACATACCTCCAGATTTCTTCGTGCTTGACCTTTCTCGTTGAAACAACCAGAGTAATGTTGAAAGCAACCATTGATTTGAAAACAGAATTTATTTGGAAACAACTAAATATTTACGTGAAGAACTTGCAAATTTGAATGTAAATTTAACTTATTTAAAACACCACTATTCTAGATCTAAATTGGGAGTTTCTAATCTTTTCTTTTGGTATTTTAAGTAATCCAGTTGGCATATTTTTTACTTAGATTACTTTTGGAAGAATATAAACGAGTCTTAAAAGATGATGTGGCCGAGCGGGATAAAATAAATACCGGCTTGTGTTTTAATTTTAAGTGAAATGAGAAATATGAAATGCAGAGGATTTCTGACCTACGTCTTCAAGAGGCCAAGTCAGGGCAGTAGGTAGTGGATCAGAGAGGGGGAGGGAGAAGCCTACTGCGCTTGTCCCAAACGGTGGGAGAGGGTGGGGAGGTGAGTAAACAGAACGACAGAGGCCACTGAGAAATCAAAACTACGCAATGCAGAAATTCTGCGCATCGACCAGTCGCTCATGAGTCACCACCTCCCTTCCACCCACGTCAGTAACTTGAATGCGACCAGACGGTCACTCACACTGCTTTATGGTCAAATACAAATAATTTATTTTCAATAATATTATCATGGCCACGCCAAGGGTTTATAAAAACCAATTTTAACGGTTCGCTCCAAAAAAGTCTTGAACTTTTTAACTTGCTTGAAATTTTTTTTTTATGTTAATGAGTATAAAATTACTAAACCTATGTAGGAAAATTCATCAAATATAATTTTAAAAAGAGCATTATAATATTGAAAATATCAACTAACTGAACTTGATTGTATTTAACATTGATGATATTCCTATGACCCTTATAAAAAATTCGTCGCAACTATTCCTCAAACCTCTAGTTCATCTAATTAATTCTTCTTTCATCTCAGGTCATTTCCCGGACAAACTAAAAACATCAAAAGTTATCCCTATTTTTAAAAAGGGCGACAGTAGGGACATAACTTGTTACAGGCCTGTTTCATTGCTGTCATCCTTCTCTAAAATATATGAAAAGATTGTATATAATCAGTTAATTAATTATTTTGAATCAAATAATTTGTTAGATAAAGAGCAGCATGGTTTTCGACAAGGAAAGTCAACAATAACTGCTGCAGTTGAATTTATTGAAAACATAATTGATGCAGTTGATAAGGGTGAAAGAGTAGTAGGTGTTTTCCTTGACCTCTCCCGTGCCTTTGACAGTGTGGCACACCCTGTTTTAATTGAAAGATTGAAATCACTAGGTATTCAAGGAAAAGAGTGTGCTTGGTTTTCCTCTTATCTATATAATAGACACCAATCAGTTGAAATAAAATATCTAGATTATGGTAATTATTATAATTATTTAAGAAGCTGTGTCTGTAAAGCTCAGGTGATTAAGTACGGGGTGCCTCAGGGATCCATCCTGGGTCCTCTACTTTTTTTGTGTTACCTGGATGGTCTGCCTAAGAGAGCCAGTTTCACTTCCATTTCACTATACGCAGATGACACTAATTTAATTGTTAAAGGAAATTCTAGTTCTGATATTGAGCTCTCAGCCAACTTGGACTTAATGAGTATTCAAAATTGTTTAAATCAAAATAACCTACTATTAAACACAAACAAATCAATGACCAAACAAAATAAATTCTCCACCAAACAAAATAAAATAGTTTTGGATCCAAAGATTAAAGTTGGCAATAATTTAATAAATAAAGCAAATCAGACAAAATTTTTAGGACTTTTTATTGATCAACATCTATCTTGGGATGAACATGTTAACAATGTAGTGAAAAAAATGTCATCAGGAATATATGCACTGTGGCAAATGTCAAAAATGTCAGACCTTACAGTGTTGAAAACGATATATTATTCATTAATACATTCACATCTGGCGTATGGAATTTGCATATATGGAGCGACCTCAAAACATAATTTGGACAAAATTCTGATAAAACAAAAAAAAACAATACGAATCATGTTAGGTTTAAAAAGCACAGAGAGCGTCAAAAACTTTTTTAAAGATCTCAAAATTTTGACTGTTTACAGTCTTTATGTCGTAGAAACAATAAAGTATGTCAAAGAGCATGAAAGAAATATATTCTTTGAATCCAAGCATCATTATAATACCCGTGATAAAATTATTTTTGATAAACATAATCTACATTTTTATAAAAACAAAACCAAATACATGGGAACAAAATTTTTTACTCAGTTGCCAAATTCTATTAAAAATGAGCAAAATTACAATAAATTTAAAAATTTGCTTAAAGCATATTTCATTGATAAAGCTCTCTATTCTTTTTCCGAGTTTCCTTAGGTGAGAGCTCCACTACTGATTGCCTGAGTTTAAATATAGTTTTAAATATAGCAGTAGATAATAGTGATGATTTGTCGAATTCAATTGTACCGCTTGTTTATATTTTTATTGTTTAGTTATTGAAAAAATATTAATTTTAGTTGTATGTGACTCTATTCAGATGCTGTATTTATCATGTATTAATATGAATAAAGTTTATTTTGATTTGATTTGATTTGATTTGAATGACCCAGCAGAGGGTGACGTTTTTTCTACTTCCAAGGGCAAGGACTGTGTTGCGGAAATTCCACATGATCTTGGAGTTGAAGTTACAGGAGTCAAGTGCTCTGAGGGCAGGTAGCTTGACTATCTGAAAAGATGGTGATGTTTCTGTACCTACAGCCCCTGTTGAGGTTGTACAGAACACACTCCATGATTGCTGACACCCTTGCGTGAAACACTGTGGGGAACAATCCCATGGCAATTGGGTTTTGTTAGTTTTCCATAAGCCCATGTTGATTGACCGCAAGGGGTATGATATGTAGAAGCAAGAATATATTTTTTTAACCTTTCAGTACCATGAATCGTGCGTGTTGTGTAGTATACTAAAAAATTACTGAACACTGAGTAAACATTAAACATTCCCTGCCAACCGAGCTGGCCCGTTTATTTTAGGTGGGTCCTTCGACCACTATACCATTCATTTGTAAGCCGAGTTGGGATTGTTCGTGGTCGTGATTCAAATCAAAGTACTTCCAAATGTCTTCCAACGTTTCACTCGTCAGCAAACGCTTCGACCACTGGCCCACAAGTAAACCGAAAAAGCAGGCAATAAATGCCTACTACAATAAATGTTGGCAAATAAAGCTTCTTTAGCGGCAAAACAGCGAACTCATTAAGATAGTTCCAGTATCAGCTCAGAAGCGGTAATACAGCTAAAGACAATGACAACTAACAAGTTCATTCAATCGTCGATAGATGCCGCTACCTGCCACTTGACTATGGAATATTCACAATGATATTATTAGTCCATAGCTCTGAAAGGGATAACCAATGCTGCTTGGCCGGTGGTTTGTGCTATACTTCATAATCTGGAGGTTACCGTTGTTCGTTGGGCTGGTAAAACGTTGAATCTGGTAAATGAATCGGTTGTTTCTTTGTCAGTAACAAAACTACTTGTAATCAGATTCCTTACTCTCACCATACTCAGTTGTCACTTACATTCACCTTAAAATACACCATAGATTGAGTCTTGTATTTGCGATATAAGACTAGCACTTGTCTCTTTAACCACTGTTGGAATTACTCTTGAATTATTTAGCTCTTGTGTTAAACAAACTTTTTTGGATTCAACCAATCTTTTTTATTCTAGAGAGGTGTCCGAGAACAAATGGCCGAAAAACAACGCTATGGAAAAGTGAATGAAGATCTAGATATTATTGTAAGATTCATTGGTTTTTCATTATTCAGTATTTTTACAAACAATTTGTTATGTAATTATTGGTAATACTCTTCTTTTTCAGTACTAATATTTCTACATCCCAATTCATAATTTCAATTATTTAAACAAAACTGAAGTAACTTAGTATGACGGTATAAAGCAGTACTCAATGTGATGTAAAATGGAGGTTGTCTAGCTAGTTTTGGGTTTGGCTGATCTCAAAATTTGGATTTTATTCAAAAATTAAGTTGTTAATAAATTTTTGTTTTTTATCTTACTATGAATAAGGTGCAGGCGTTTTACTGACAGATTTTTTATGCCTTCTTATGAATGTAAATAAAGAAGTAACATAAACTCAATAAAAGGTCAATTCAAATATTTAACTTGATAATTACATTAAAGATGAAAGTTATATATAATTTAATGTAATAAGCAAAAACTATTGGGTTTTTTTATTTTGTACTTATTTTTCTTTATTAAGGTAAATGACAAGTTCCCTTAAATTATTCACCAAAATGAATTTATATTTTAACTAGAGTTTAAAAAATTAAATAGTGAATTTCAATTATAAGTTGAGACTATCTTATAGATAGCAGTTCATGACTTGTATCTACCACCGCTATTTACATGACTACTTATGACTACTTAAGTGGAATTTATATTTTAGGCAGCTGAAATGAAGACAGATATTCTGCGGTTTTTGGATTGTGCTGCCAAAAAGGGGAGTACCCAGGCATTGCTTGACACAGCTGGCTTTCTGTGTAGATATAACATGCACGAGGAAATGTCAGATATTCTCAACAGTCTTCCAGATGGAGATCTCCACTGGGCAGCTTATCTAGCTTTAATCAAGAACCGTCCCAATGAGGCACAAAGACGACTACAACCCTTCATCGACGGCTATGATATGTACCCACCGATACTGGTGAGATCATTATCATTATCTTTCTCACCAACTACACCAGTACACCTTCACCTTACACTTTCATCAAGACCCATTTATGTAGTAACCTAACCTAACCAACTAACTCCGCTATACCTCTATCAAAACCCTTTCATGTAATAACTAGAGATGTGTCGATTCCAATTCCAACTATTCCAGGCATTGATTGTCGCACCACCAATGAAAGCAATGCTTTAAAATTTAAAAAGTATTTTTAATTAAGTGTTTGTTAAGATCGAACCGAGCCAAGATTTTTGTAAAGTTTTTGAGATTGAGCTTTTTCAAGTCGAGTTTTTTTTACTATCCATAAATTCTCCTCCTGAAAAACTTAAGGTATGAATAAATTCAGGGTATTAATACCAATAATTCATTGATTGGCTATTCAATAAATAGGAAGCTTATTTTTTCAATTAGTTTTTGTATTTTAGCCTAAAGTATTTTAGTAAAACTCCTTAGGTTAACCCTGCGTTACCCGTGCTAAGTGTATTTCATCAATACCCACGCACAGACTCAGAGAGCGTGTTACATTTTTACCAATGAAATTGGGGTTATGCAATAAAAATGAACTATACTAGTAAAGAACATGATAAATGGTAAAGAACCTTCAATTATAGAATAGATAAAGGATATTTCACAATTGTTTACACATTATATATTTATCCATGACACCCACCTACAAATTATAAATACAAAAGTGTTAAAATCATCGTAACCTTGTTTTTCGTAGTTGTTAATTTATTACGTGGATAAACTTATTTATTATTATGTCTGGAATCATTAGATAATGTTAATGTGAAAAATATATAAAATGGAAAAATATAGAAGTAATGTAGCCCGGTCTATCGCACGGAACGACAGATCAGGTTAAGATCACTAACGATAAAAACACCTCTTTCTACTTCAAGGTCACATTTCTAACTGAGGGTTGTTTATTTAATCGGTGCAAGGGACAGACGCTGAAGGTAGCTTGGCAGACCAAATCTATTGCCAACCCAAACGGTAGTAAAAATGAAAATACCCGGTGCTCGGAACATGAGACTGTGTGCAAGTAACTCAGAGTTAAAAAATAGATTAAGGTTAGACTTCTGAAGTGAAAACTCAAGGTTTATTTGTTTTAGTATAAAATTAATGAAAGTATATTATTTAATTAACACATTGGATTAATATTGGATAGTTAATCAAAACCTTAATAGAAATAACAACAAAATTAAAATTCATACAAGTTATTGTGAATTTTAAAAGGACAAGTTACCAGATCCATACAGTGTAAAATCTACAAAAAACTTATAATTCATCCTTAAATTAAATTAGCAGGCTTCAATAAAAAAATTATGAACCAATGAATAAACTTATGAATCACAGATCAATTTATTTTAATGTAAATCACCTTATCAACTTTATGATCAGACAGCGGCAGACTACATGGGCAATAAAAATGTTTTCACTATCCAATTATACCCGCAAAATAATGGTGCCGGCTTGTAAATCGTGATAATCAAATTATTGTATCTTACTGATGACAGAACACTATTTTTATTAAACTATCAATTCCCATTTTATAAGTTCCCTTCCTCTGGGAATATTGCCAGCCTACATTACTACTAATAAGCATGGATTGCTAGTCTCCAATAATTCGGATCAATCAGGATTCTTCCGAGAAAGCAATCAGGTTGGAGTCTCCTTTTCAACTCATTTAAGGAGGAAGTGTTCCAGGTACTCTTCCTCCGATTGACAAACGGGACACAGAAGTGACTTTTATTGTGCTTATTTATTGGCTTTTCAGTTCATTGATCGCTTTCATAAAATCTTCTAGTGTGATCTTTCCATCAATAACCGGCGTTTCTAACCTCAAACTCGAGCGCCTAGATATACCACAGGGATCACACGCCACAGTAGGTTTTTATTTGCTAGGTAGTCAATGAATACTTTGCTCATATTAACGCACGTACCATGGAAGTCCTTTGAACAATCAGAACAGCTCACCTTAAGCTTACCTTAAGTCTAGCCTAAGGCTTGAACTGCTTATTACAGGTACCTCGGGCAGCCATTTTGAGGTTATGGAAATGAATGTATCTTAGTTTAAGGGTAATTTGAATAAAGATTTGACTTTTTATAGTATATATAACTTCTTTAAGGCTATGATCACTTTCAATACATTCATATCAAGAGTAATACACTAAAACTGAGTTTTGAAGACGGAACACTCAATAAACTTGTGTTATTCAGCCACTGCATTCACAATCATATATTTAGTGTTAAACGAGGCCTACAGTGGTGACAAACTTGCGACCTTGTCCACCTTCATCATGGACGTCTGTCCGTCTTTCTTTAAATTTTCTACACAATTCCCAAACACTACCATCACTCATAACATTTTTACCATTTATGTTGCTCATTGATGGATTTCCGCAGCACTACATCCTTCTGTTTGCTGTAAATGGATTACACTTCGTAACTCACATTTGGTGGGAGCATCGAGCATAAAGAACCGTGCTCACACAGACGTAGCTCGGCTACGACTGACTCACTGGAGCTAAAAACTGCAGAAGTTGTGGTGGGGGAGCTGCGCAATAGCATGATCCGCAAATCCAATCTCTCTCTACCTCTTACTTTCTTATAGGGACATTTACATTTTCAATTTTAAGGTTTTAATTTGCTAATAATTATGTTATGCTTAGGTACACTACCCTTTTTTCGCACGGCTACTTGAACCAATCAATTTGGCTGAAGTAATTTTTCCGGACAGGAGGGATCTCTCAGACTCAACATTCCTGAACAACAGGTCGGATATCTTAGAAGAAAACCATAGATTGTTTGCAAATAAAAAAAAAATAAGGAAGACCTGTAAAAAACACTATAAGTAAGTCCTCTTAATAAGGATAATAATTTTATTGGTCATAACACATTACACAAATATATTATATGTACAAATTTCAGTTAAAGGTAAAATATTCAATATGATATTGGCTGTTTGTGTCAAAATCTGAAGATCTAAATTTAATAGTTTTTTTTACAAATTCCTCTCCTAATTATTTACCAAGTTAATGCTCCAAACTACCCCTTTAGGGGGAGGGAGTAAACATTTGAATATATGAAAACTTCCTTTTTAGACCGTATAAACATCCACAAGATTAATATGTTTCTCTTCTTCAATAAAACATTAAAGGGAGGGAAGTAGGATTTGTGAAAAATGAAAAAACACAGTATAATATATGTTATACTATATATTATATCTAGATCTTTCTAGATATCTAGAACTTTTCAATTGATCATAAATATTTGTTAGTCAGATAAAACTTGCAGCCAAAACTGTAATGACCACTTTTTATATGAAATGTATTCTTACATATATGAAAAAATTCATTATGTATTTCTGCCAAAACTAAGTACATTGTACACTTTATAAGTGTTTTGACTTTCAGTATTTAACCCATCAACTGGTCTATCACTCTCAACAACTGACGATGTTTGACCGTCGCAAAAGTGACGGTCAAACATCACTAATTATTATCCACTTTTTATAGTAAAATAAATGTTTGGTCGAGGATATATTGGTATCATTCGATTACGGATGAAACTATCTATTGATATATAACATTCAATAGGCATTATATTTTGTTCAGCTGGAGAAGAGAAAAAGAAAACAATGCTACTTTTCAAATACGTCGTTCGTCAATGAGCTCTCTGTTTACGTTCGCCACAGTTTTTGTTTCAGTTTGGTTATGAGTGAAAATTACTTACTTATTTCTTGGAATATGATGGAATATGTTTTGACTATTATATTTGTGAAGTTTTAGTTTCGTTTTGCTGTAAAATAATCTATATTTAGTTATGTAATTGGAAAGTGGCGGGACCTTCCTGAAATCAAAATAAAGTCTGTTGTGTTTTTGAATACATAGGCCTATCATATTTTATCATTGAATTTCTTGTTTTTATATAAATGTTTTGAAATGAATAGAGACTATTTAGATCGATCTATTGATATTAGACAAATATTGTTCGAAAGTGAAAAATTAAGTGAATTTGCCAACTATTATAAAGTGTTACCATGGTAATGTCGATTTTGAAAAAATTGCCAATTCTCGGTTATGGTGTTATTATATAAATATAGATGTGTAAAATTCAAACTGTATATTTTTAAAAACTTGATAAAATTTATGACAGTTTGTATATTTTGGAAATAAAATTTATACCATATTAACTATTTTGTGGGGAAGGTCTTCCCCCATCACTTTTTGAAAAAAAAATGTTTTTTTCACTTATAAATTATAAATATAAAAATAAAATTAAAAATATCTTCATAAAATATATTTTATTCTAAAGTAAGGTAAATTGTGAAGAAAATTATATATTATAATATAGATTTTGACCATATTTACTATTTTTTATGATTTAAAAAAACACCCTTGCAAATCATCAAATTATGGCCTGCCAATACAGGCAGTTTAATAGCCAGTTAATGGGTTAAGGCAGAGATAACTATTTTAAATTGTCTACTTTGTTACCTACATGAACACATTGTTGAAATTAATTTCCAAAGAAATAAATACATTTCTGTAAGTACTCTTTAAGTGGTTTTGTATCTGCTTATTCGTATGTAGATATTTGTTAATGTAAATAAATTGTTACCATAACTGTAATATATTGCACATGAAAATGTAAATTTTACAATTAGTTTACTTCCTTCTGTATTTCAAGGCAGATATTACATAAATTAACAAATACTGTTAATTTATGCTTTTTCCCAAGTGCCAAATAAATAATTGTTGAAAACCAATTGGGGAAATCATTTTTAGAACCTATTTCCAAAAAAAGAAATCAATTGTCATTTTCATATCATAAACATTCCCAAAAGATCTGGATGTATTTTGTACTTCCCATTTGGAATGATGAATACTACAAACATCCTAAACAAAAAGAACTCATAAAATGACTACTGAAATTAAAAGACAAAATTGAAGTCAATTCTGGTTAATCGAAGTAATAGCCTGTTGGATGGTGACAGATAACCTGTGACCACTTACTTACTCACACAAAAGGGTGGAAGGGAGTGAAGCCCCCTCCCGCCCGTAGTACCATCACCTTTTTAAAGCCAGAATGATGTTAGGCCGAGACAAATCTCTTCCCAATTTGGACGCCATAGCGTGTATCCTGGGTCAAGGAATTCGGGCCGAGGCCCTAGGGCTTAGAGGTTTACACCTCCTATGGACCCCTACATCCAAGAGCAGTCGGGGCACAGTAGTAGGCATTTACGGGGTGCAGGACAACGTCCAGTCAGGTATTTCTATAACTTTTCCCACTGTCTTCCAGGCTGAGATCACTGCCATTGTGGAATGTGCTAGAGCTATTCTGAAGTTAGGCCATGAGGGTCTATCAACATTTTCTCTGACAGTCAGGTGACCCTTAGAGCTCTTGTCTCGGTTGAGTTCATCTCTAGAGTTGTGTGGGACTGTTTTAAGCTTGTGTCCTGTATAGGCAGACACCATTTGTTGGGTTCCAGGGCACTCTGGGGTGGATGGTAGAGGATTGGCTGGCCAATAGGGTTGATCATTCTTCCTTTGTGGGCCTCAGGCCTTTTGTGGTATATCCCGCGCTGCGGCATTTCAGACTATCAATTCTTAAGCTAGGGATTGACTTAAGAAAAGGTGGGCGGAACTTTCCCTGCATAGAGTAAGCAAACTTAATCTATGTTCTCCATCTCAACAGGTTGCAAAGAGGTTTCTAAAACTAGGCAGGAAGGATGCCAAATATGTCACTGTTATTGTCACTGGTCAGTGTAATCTGAGGAAACACCAACTGTGCATGCAAGTCTTTGACGGGGATCCTCTGTGTGGAAATGTTATCTGCAGGAGGAAATTGTGAATCATCTACTCTTTGATTGAATAGGGCTGGCAGAAGTGAGGTCCTCCACTCTAGGCAATTTGGAAAGGGGTAGTTTTCTACCACCTGATGAGCTTAACAGGCTGTTGCAGTTTTCCAAGTCTCTTCATTTTACACCCTCTAGGTAACCATATTGCCCAGAACTCAGTATGTTGTATTTGTTAAAATGGTTTATAAGCTGTCTATTTACAACTAATTCAATTATTTTCAAAAAGACAGGGACAATAGCGATGGGCCTATAGCTATTTACATCTTGTTTGGAACCTTAGTTTTTATATATAGGATGAACCTTGCTGACTTTCAAAACACTTGGGAAAGTCTCTTCACACCTACTGTATGCTGATTAACTAAAGTGACTAGAATATCCATAAAACAGGTTTCTGTATCTTTGAAAAGGTTTTTAGAGAATCCAAAATGATCTTTGCTGGTTTTACAAGACAAGGAAGATACAATTTAAGACATATCAACAAAATTTATACATGTAAATTTAAAACGACAAATCATTAGCTACGAAATCATGTTTATTTAGTAATATCGTCATTGAGGTAGGTACATTCATATCAGTTTGATATACATCAGCAGTAAGAGATTCAATCACAGTTGGGCTATCCCAGACAGTTAATTTGCGCTGCAGCATTTCAGAATGTCAATTCCTGGGCAAGAAATTGCCATAAGAAAAGATGGGCGGGCCTAACTCTACATAAAGTGAGCAAGCTTGATCTATGTTCTCCATCGAGACAGGTCGCGAAGAGTTTCCTGAAACTTGGCAGGAAGGATGCCAAACTTGTAATGAACACAGTAATCTGAGGATGCATCAACTGTACATGCGGGTCTTTGAAGGGGACGCTCTGTGCAGAAGTATTATCTGGAGGAGGAAACTGCTGATAATCTACTCTTTGATTGTATAGGGCTAACAGAGGTGAGATCTTCCACTCTAGGCAATTTGGAAAGGGGTAGTTGCCTCCTGGCGAGCTTGTTGAAAGGTTGCAGGTCGCTTCACTTGGAAGATTCCTGATCCTATAGGAGGGAGATATTAGGGGTGCACAAAAATCCGTCACAGCTGAAGCACCTTGGGTGAAATCCACCCCTTTCAATGATGAATCAACTGATTATGAAGTTAATATTATCAGTACATCAGTCTTATGAAGATGTCAAGTAATTAGGCTATAGCCTATTTTTCTATTAGAAATTCACCTAATAACAAAGTTCCAGACGTAACTCTTACCGATTCGCCTACATTAATATCATTCTATAGACTATAGATGGCAGTGCTTATGCATCACACGTAGTGACTTCGCTCTTCCAAGATTAACTGTCAAATGTGATTATATCTTCCATTATATGTTCTAAATGTGATAATTTACTGCATTGACAACTTATCTTTTAATACAAAGGCAAGATTTATGTAATTACATTTAAAAATAAAGTTAAATCGGTGTTTGAGAGGAATCCTAACCTACAAAATGGCGGCATGTGGTGTTTGTAATGTTGGCTACGCTACCAAGAAGTTTAAGGTAAACTGTTCTGATTGCGAAAGAAGCTTCCACGGAAGCTGTGTCAAATTGAGTAAGGCTGACGTGGACTACTTGAATTCTGAAGGTATGCCTTGACGATGTGACCCGTGTGGCAAATCAAAAAATGCAATGCAATGTTAAAAAATAGTAATTAAACTGGAAAGCAGGGTGGAGGAGATGGAACAGTACTTCAGAAGAAACTGCGTTGAGTTGCAAGGTGTTCCTGTGAAAGGTGATGTGATGGACACAGCGAAAGAGGTTGGAAAGGCACTAGGAATGGAGATAACTAACTGCAAGGTGGATGCCTGCCACACCCTGTCGAGACAACCTAACGACGAGGGTCCTCCTGGTATCATTGTAAAGTTTGTGAGGAGATTTGATGCGGAGGAGTTGCTGGTGAGGAGGCGAGCCAAGAAGGATTTTTCCAGACAACATGTAGGCCTAGCAACTGATAAGCCGATATTTTTCAACGAGTCTCTAATTCCCACCAGAAGAATACTGCTTGGTATGACAAGGGAATTAAGAAAGTAAAAAGCCTATAAGTTTGTGTGGGTGCGAAGCGGAAAAATCCTTGTGTGTAAATATGAAAAAGATCCAATATCTGTGATAAGATGCCAAGCTGACCTTGAAAGCCTTTAGGTATGTAATTAGTGTGCTACTTATGTCTCTTTTAAATTTATCGATATATTTAGTGCAATATATAGTTTGGGTTTACTTTGTTAAGTATGTAGATTAATTTATGATTTTATGATTAATTTATATGTAATATAATAATATCTAAAACTACTGAGAGAATAAAATAACGTAACCAGTTGTTAAAGTCGACCAAAAAAGTATCCTGAGAATAATGACCTATTGTATTTTAGATCTTTTATAAACAAATTACAAATGGATATAAAAAAAGTAAAACATCATTACTACAGCAATTTGTTTGAAAAGCACAGTGGTAAATCTAAAGAAACGTGTAATCTATTAAAAGTAGTGACTGGACAGAAAGAAGTAAATAAAAATGTTGAAATTTCGCTGAATTTGGGTGGTAACTTGGTACAAGATTCTGAGACAGTTGCCTCAGAATTTAATAAATATTTTCTCTCCATCTCCGAAAAATTAGTAGAGGACATTAAAAAGCCAATTAACTTTGAATCATTGTGTTATAAAGCCCGTTTTAGTAACCAACCAAAAGCTGAATCAATGTTTCTGGCACCTGTTGTTGAAAACGATATACAAAAAACTGTGAACCTCTTCAAAAATGGAACATCGCCTGGGATTGACGGAGTAAGTTCAGACATTATTAAGAGACATTTTGGGTAATTTAGTAGTCTACTTTTACATATTATAAATTAATTTAAATTGTATTTCCTGAAAGGTTAAAGAAGTCTGTGGTGGTACCGATCTTTAAGAATGGCTGGAGGGAATTTTGTAATAACTATAGACCAATATCTTTATTATCTACTTTTGCCAAAATATTTGAGAGAATTATGAAACAAAAACTAGTTGATTTTTTGGATGATTATTAGTCTAAAGAAATTTGGGTTTAGAGTAGGTCTCAACACGGAACTTGCACTACTACAATTTATGGATATATTGTCTGGTGGTATTAATGATAGGAAAAAGGTTAGCAGTTTTTTTCTTTATATAACAAAAGCTTTTGACACGGTAGATCACGGAATTTTGTTGGACAAATTATATCACTATGGAGTAAGGGGTGTATCACAAAATTGGTTTAAGTTAAGTTACTTAAAAAATAGATCTCAGTGTGTTAGAGTGGGTGGTGTTGTCAGTGAAATGGGGGACATTAAGTTCGGAGTTCCTCAAGAGTCTGCATTGGGAGCAACACAATTTTTAATATATATTAATGATTAATGCCTCCTTAAATGGAAATATAACCTCTTTTGCTGACGACACCGCTTTATCATATGCTGGAGAATCATGGAATGAAGTTTCAGAGAAAATGAATGATGATTTACTTTCCATACAGTGGTGATTTTGTCAAAATAATATGGTATTAAGTGCGGAAAAACTGAATACATTAACTTTATGCTTAGAGGAAGTCACGAAATGGAAAATAAAATTGTATTCAAATGCGTGACTTGTTTAACATATAATAGGGAATGTCATGATTATTGTGTGAGTCAAAAGTGTGCCCAATATAAAATATTTAGGATTGATTGTCGATCAAAATTTGAATTGGAAAGACCACGTATTAAATGTAAAAAAAATTTATTTTATTTTATTCAAAATATGTGTAGTGAAAACCTTTTACGGTCCCTGTATCTCTCATTGGTTCATAGTAGGTTGGAATATGGAATAGTTTGTTGGGGAGGAACATATTTTTCCAATCTTTTTTATATATTGTCGTCTATTGCTTGTTATTGATTTCATTGCAGTGTTTGATCTTGTTTTGTATTTGAATGTGTGATAGAATTTTTTTTCATTTATATGTTGGAAGTTAATGGGTTTTTTGATTATTTTTAGTATTTGTGTTTATATTCTATGTACTTGATGTGAAATATTTTAGAACAATAGCATATATTGTCATCTTAAAATTTATAAATTGTTACATTTTAACAAAGCCTCCAAACAGGCTATGCCTTGGAGGAATACATTTCTCTGTTTAAGGTCAGTCTTGGCATCTTACTGTAATATGCTTGGTTTTCTACTCTGTAAGTGTTGTTAGCATTGTTTTATATACAACGCCTCGTTTAAATAGTGAGTGTTTATTGTAAAAAGTGTCCAACAGAGAAATAAATTATTCTTATTCTGTATAGGAAAATTTGCTAAAAACTATCAAATTGTGTCAATATTAAAATTAAATCCATATGTTGTCAGTTCACCACCAGATTTTTCAATTAATTCCTTCCAGGATTAAGTTTCAAGCTGATACAGGAAATTTTAATGAAAACAAATTCGATATTAACAATATATATATTTGAATTCACGCTAATGCTTTAAATAACATACCTTGTACAGTACTTATAATGTAATAATCAACAATATTAAATAGGGGTGTACGAGTAATGACTTTACGGTTTGAGTCGAGTAAGTTTAGTTAGTAATTTTTTTATGTATCAAGTACAGTAGAACATCCCTTATCCGAACTAGTGTCAAACCGTCAATCTGTGTTTCTCACGCTTCAGTCATTACTGAGCATGTCTAAACATGAAAGATATATTCTACAATTAATTATGTATAAATATTGTGATTTTCCAGTTATTATAATTATCTTAATGTCAATGTGTTATAGGTGCAATATAACTATTATTACAATACTGTACAGCTATTATCTACTGAGGAAATAAATGTGTTTAATTTGCTTTAAAGGATTACCGAATTTCGGCTGTTCCAACCATGGCCTAGTTCTGTTATGGTCGGATATGAGAGGTTCTACTTCATTCAACTTAAGATTTACTGTTAACCGAATTAGTTTTAACATAGCTTTCATTTCAAACATAATTTAATCTATAAAGAAACAGTAAATCACTGACACAGTGTTCAATATAAGGAAAAGTCCCTGCATAGGCTACATACAGCCTGTGCGGGGGAGCTGAGTTCAAAACAATCACTTGAGAAAGTTTATAGAATATGTTACACATGTAAATCTAAACTTGAAAGAAAAATAACAGATTCACTTTAGACCAAATGAACTGCAAACAAAAATAAGTATGTGAAAAACTGAGATTCTAAGGTAATTTATCCAATATTTATAAATATTTCTCTTACGAAAAAACATTATAAGTACTCAGAATATGAAACAATTCATTATGAGAAGAAAAGTTGTACACAATTTTAATTTAACTATTTCTGAAGAGAAAAATATATGGAGAGCAAATGATTTAAAGATAAAATTCTCAAACCAGGATCGATAGAAAGCTTGTTATCACCGTTTGGAGAACAACTTTTCAGCAAACTTTTCAGAATATCACCGCAGTGGGTTATTTGTTATATTAACTATGAAACCTAATGTCTATGTCAGCTTGATTATTATTCTGAGTAAACAGCACTGTGCTGTAGTTTATTTGTGCTGTCTTACAGTCTTACAGTTGTGAGTCTTATAACAGATGAGACTGAATTTTAAAAAGGAAACATGAAATCCTATATCCTTATTAATATGATAATTTATCCTGTTAACATGATAATTTGTTCACATGTGTGTATGTACGATAATTTTATTTTAAAATTATATTAAAAGATATACACTTTGTAAAATAAACATGGTGGGAGAAAAATACAGGAATAAACAGTTTTTTATTTCTTATAATTCTCATAGAATTAAAGACTAACCAACAATTTTGTGACATTTGTAATTATTATAATGAGATTCATCGACAATATATTTAATAAGAAAAAGTATTCCTAGGCCTAATAAACATTCTATTCAATTTTTAGAACATTCTATCTTTATTCAATAAGATTATCAACATCACTAAAATAACAATCAGAATGATTGTAGTGTTGTTTCTTCATTGTACATAATTGTACAGTTGTTACTTCCGATACTAACAAAGCACCAGCAATATTTTTCACAGCCCTTTTTAATAAAAATTCTCAACCAAACTAGCATCATACCATTGCAGCTCACCGCAATTTCAAAAATATACACAAAATGTTTGAAACCTAAATCATGTAATCCATATCATTTCCCAGGATAGAGGCTTAAGCGGTCTTATACTTTACAGCTCCTTACTATTCAATTCTTTGACCGTCTTGTTCTCCTCTTCGATGACAGTATTCATAGTATTCATATTTGTAAAAAATCTGAAAAAGTGGTTGTTAACTAAGGGGGACATAGAACTGTTAATTGGCTAATAATAATAGGGTATTTTTTTGTCATTTTTCTCCATCCTTACCCCTTCTACTATTTTTTACTCTGTATTTTTTGTTTAGTTCAAAAGCTTTCAATGAAATATTTTCAAATGTAAATTACTAGCATATTATGTTAACTCACTGATTTTATCCTTCACATTTCCTTTTCTTTTTTTATATTAGGTGACGGTTATTAATGTTAATGGTTTGGGTGAAGTAACACGATAAATATTTTTTATAACTTGTTTGGTTATCTCTTAAAATTCTCTATTTGTCTGTATTTGTTTGTGACTAGAGTAGTAAAAGTTATTAATTGCATGTTTCAACGTTTGTTTTGATACATAGGCACTAAATTTTTTATCATTTAATCGCCACTATTGTGTAGCGATGATTCCTTGTGAAAAATAATACTAACTTTGTATGTATGAACAATTGGAAAATAAAGAATTTATTTATCTTTCACATAACAACTTTGCATCACATTGAAATGTCGTTGACAGATAAGGCAAGCACAAAGATGTTAGTCCAAATACAAAAGAGAATATTTTACTAATGTAACACCAGAAACAAAAAAATTCTTTGAAAAATCTCAGATAGAATTAAAAATGAAAAAAACCTATAAAATTTATCCCTAGAAGTGTCCATCGGTGATGTCATCACCAACGACGTTGTTTCTACAGTGTCATCATTGACATTTTCACCAATTGTCGTGCACTGGTTTTAGCTATTTCTTTAAACCGTAACCAAGTCAAAAACATGAAATATATGTATCATTGGAAAGCTAAGATTTTAAGCTATCGTTTTATGAGTCTTTGAGTTTATCAAAGTCTGTTTGCACACAAATTTGATGCAACGTTGTACTTTTCTAAATGGCGAAGGTCTGTCGTCTGTTATTGTTGTGCAACAATTTTATTTACATTGTTTATCCTTATGTTTTAGATAGTTTTTAATAGTGAAATATATTAATTAATTATTATTTATTGTTTTGTCATAAAAATAGGGGATCATTGAAGGATGATGGATTACAATATTAATTTTCATAAATGGTGTCGTTTGTCGTCTGTTATTTTTGTGCAAAATATTTGTTTACAGTGTTTATATTTATGTTTTCAATAGTTTTTAGCGGTGAAATGAATTAATTAGCTATTATTTTTTGTTCAGTGACCAAAATAGGGGATTATTTTCGAACCAGTGATATAAAGAAGTTGCTCAAGGAATATGGGTTTTTGTAATTCTTGTGATTTTCATATTTTTCTTGCCTAGCAACGGTTTATATTATTTCAGTATTTTTTCAAAATAATTTTACATAGGTATAAATTTTTGGTTTCAGCATTAAATTTTAAACAAATTGGCTATTTTAATCTTTTTAGTTGTTCACTTATGCATATAATACATAATCCTAAACACAAACAAAAGAAGATTTTTGTATGCATGTATTTTTTTACGACTTTAAGAAAAAAACTACATATGGATATTTATATACTTTTTAACATTTCTTGAATCTTCATTTAATACTGAACAAAATGTAATACAGTTTAATATACTGTTTCTTAATGTTTCCAGAATTTCTAGAATTAATAAAGATTTTTTTAAAGGCTTGCAAAACCCCAAAATAATGGTGACGCTGAAAAAAACATAGTGGACACTTCTAGGGTTAAAATCAGGGGAAGGAGTATTTGGTTGCTGCAGCCAGCATCCAGTCGAAATTGACTACTAAATTACTCAATCAACTACCCAAATTTTCTCACACACCCCTAATATTTTAATAAATGGTATTTATAATATTTTATAAATGGTACTTGTTTTCATCTAAATGAAAAATACAAATAAAAAACAATCCAATATCATTAGTAATAAAATATATTCATATTCAAACATTAGCCTTATTAATTATAAATCATCACAGATTGAGTATAGGCACTTATTGTAACTTATTCAGCTTTGTAAAAAGGCAATCAACTGTATTCTATGCAGTTTGTCTGAGGACTTATCGGTAATAATGCCCCGTCCATGTTAGGAGATGAAATACGTAAACTAGTTTCTCTATACAAAGCATTAGGATTGACTTGTATTACTTGGGTAGCCACCGGCCTTGTTATGTCTTTGAAACTTTCGAGTTCCAAGGGTTCACTCGAAAGAAGAGTAGAACTTAAATATTCATCACTACGAACTAAAGGAGAATCTTTATCGTTGAAGCACCGAGATTGTTTTGCAGATTCTATATCTAATGAAAGCCTTTTTTTCGAGGTTTCGTTTTGGCTCATTTTTTCTGTGTCACTTAGAGATGACATTTTTTTTACAGAAACAGTCCTCAATTTCTTTTTTAAATTTTGACGAAATGCTGCTTCATCTATAGACAGAGGTTTTGAAATCTGTGTTGGAGCCAAAGGCTTTACCACCAAAGGCTCAACTTCTACCGGGATAACCACTGATCCTGGTAGGGCACCACCTGCAACAACACACTTATCTCAGATCTACAAGCATCACATTAGAGATCACCCAGGTCTTCCAGCATCACATTAGAGATCACTCAGGTCTTCCAGCATCACATTAGGAATAACTACTAATCCTATTAGGGCACCACCTGCAACAACACACTTGTCGCAGGCACAACTATCACATGAACAGATTCAGATCTACAAGCATCACATTAGAGATCACCCAGGTCTTCCAGCATCACATTAGAGATCACTCAGGTCTTCCAGCATCTCATTAGGAATAACTACTAATCCTATCAGAGCACCACCTGTAACAACACACTTGTCTCAGGCACAACCATCACATAAACAGTTTCAGATCTACAAGCATCACATTAGAGATCTATCAGGTTTTCTACCATCTCATTAGGGATAACCACGGGCCCTGGGAGGGCTTCACCTGCATCGCCCTAGTCTCAAGACATGACCAAAGTCTCAGATCTGCAAACACCACATTAGTAATATGTGAGACCTGTAAGTAGGGATATGAGAATAATATTCAAACCTTAAGTATTTGAATCTCAAGATTTCCTCAAACCTGTATCTGTGCTTTGGTCATCTGTTAACCAACATCTGTTTATCATCTAATATTGTTTGATCATCTGGTGGCTAAAGGATATGACAGATAGGTTATGACCAAAGACGAAAATCGGCCGGCCTAACTGTTGTAAGAAAAATCTGAAATCTTTTCATAGTATTGTATTTTCAAACACCAATCAGATCTCTCAGTTACATTTTTGGTGGTCTTAGAAGTATAACCTGTGACTTCAGTGGTCTAACATTTGTCGTCTGTGTTTGTTTATTGTTTTGATGTTACTAACCATAGCTGTGACGAAATATTTGTAGAATCTCATTCATTTGTTGATATTGAGCAGGAAAATTAAATGTAAGAATGTACAACGATAAAACATTTATCCTTAGTCAAATTGCATTCATAATTGTGTCAAAGCAAAATAAATTAATTGCTTTCTCAGGTGATTCAAGAAAAAATCCCTAACGTTATAATTTAATGTGACAAATATAGTTTTATGGAAATTTTTTGTTTTGACTATTACCTACCAACTGGTATGTTAAATGTAATATTGCTAGAGCGGATTGCACCAATTGAACTGGCCTCTCAAAATAAATCAGCACGGGGAACGTAAGATCAAAAAATAATTAGACATCAATGGGTTAAACAAGAACTGATTATATCCGTCTTCGGGAGACTATGGAAATCTCAAAGAATTGACCTACTGTTGCACATGGCTCGTGTGACAGGGCAGTCCTTGTGCGCCAACAGCAGAGTCTTGAGTTGCGCTACCTCCGCTTTTAGTGTTCCCACCTCTTGCTGTAACTGTTGGTTGGTGGAGAGCATCTGTTCTGCGCGCCGCTCCAGAGTCGCTACCCAGAACTTGCGCTTTTCTCGGCACCGCATCGCAGCAGCCCTGTTACAATGGTACCGTTTCAATGATAATATTCAAATTTTATTGTTATCACTACATCTATGCTGTTATATCTATATGTCAGAATATGGTTAGGGGGCTCCAGCAAAGCTAGTCAGCCATTGACAGTTGACCTTTAGTGCAAATACTGGAAAGAAAGGATTCATGAGAATCGAAGAGAGGGTGGTCTGAGTCACCCAAAGAGGGAGGGGCGAAAACTCCAGGACCCAGCTCCCAGGACCCGGTGTCATGCCTGAATGCCATGTGTCAGGTTACTGGACTAGCATAAAGTCTGGTAAGCAGCCACCGATTTCTCCTGGAGTGGATCCAATTAAATTTGTTTTTTAAGGGTGACATGCCTCGAAGAGACAAGGCTAAAATGTGTAAGGAAGCTTTCTGGAAACTTAGGATAGCCAAAAGATTAACCAGTATTTGACTTCATTTTTTTGTACCCAATTATGGCTTCTGAAAAGAAATAAAACAGTAGCATATTGAAGCAGTTTATATACTAAATAACACTAAAAGAATACTCTATTGTCTAAAGATATTAGTAAATACAAAGTGAACAAGAAAAATGTATGAAGGTAAGGCTACAATTTTAACAAAACTACGCAAATACAGGAACAGTACATACAGTACTTAACCTAACCGTGTAGTACATTTTAAATTTTTAAACTATAAATAATGGGTAGAATAGAGTTTATAATGCTTAAAATATTTAAATATTTTTGTCCTGAAGACTCGTTGACAACTAATTAGTTATTTAAAAATGTGATTTAAAAAGACTTGAGATTCCATCGAAATAGTCAATCAGACACTCATCCTTATGTAAAGATACTTTGTATGTAGCTCTAACAAACAAAATACTGTTTATGCCATTCCATAACTCCCTTTAATCCCACATCCCGCAAGATTTTGATAGTCCCATTAATGGAATAAAATTCCTTGTTTCAAACTAATAAAAGGAGAATTAGGTGAAGGGATGTGAGTTGTGAATTGAATATTGCACACACGGTTTTACTGTCACTGTTGCATCATTAAAAGCTATGACACACAGTAGGCTGTTCTCATTTCCTTAGACAGGACATAGCCCCACTGCAGCTTACTGGTCTATATCGGTCATCTTCATCATCATAAAAAGGGGAATGATTGCTCCCGAGGCACTTCAACCACAAGCGCCTTTTTGTACAACCCTGTTTCTTTTTTGAATATTCAGAAATCCTTCAAGTAAAGTAACCTGGAATCTGAGTCCAAACTCTTACAATGAATCCTTGTTGTTTGGTAACATCAATTATGTCAACATCTCGATATATTTCTAATTTAGAATCACGTGTCTATTCATTTCCAACAAAGAACAAGACTCAACAAGCTAATCAGGTTATCCCTTGGAGGGGGTCGTGTCTCTTCACCTTCTAACCTTCTACACTCAACCACATGATATACATGTTTTCATTGCTCTCTTCTTTTATTCCACCACAGATAAATCTAACTAACCACTATTATCACAGTTTGAGTCGTGTAATCTTCACCTTCTAATTCTACACTCAACATTGTTAAAACATGTTCATTGATGCTTATTTTATTAGTTAAATTTAAAATGATGAACAACACTAACAATTTTTCTAACTCTGTTTTGATTATGTAATTATATTTTTAGTAAATGTTATAGATGATATGTTAAAATGTTAGATGCCAGTTTTATTTTAAATTTTAAAATAAAAGTGATAGTATTTATATTATATATTATAAAATAATTGTAATAAAAATGTTATATGTTAAAAAACTAATAATTGTTTAAATTTTTCAAACTAGAAATTTGCGAATTAAATTGCTTATCTGTTAATATTTCATCCTATTTCATTTACTTATAACAATAAATTTTTATTAATAAAAAAAATACATATGAAAATAAAACTAATCAAAATAATTTCCATTACATAAAACTTTTAATAATCCAACCTTGGGAAATCCATAGCGGTGAATAAATAAACAGAGAATAAATAAATACTAGTGACAAGTAATAATACGCCACAAGTAGAAAATTGAATAAAACAAGTATTTACTCTTACTCGCGAGTAAATACTTGAGAGGCTAGTAAACCCCCGAAAATGCCAATTTTGGTGTGAATAAACGCAAGTAAATACTTGTCCATTCGCAAGCCAACCCGACCCCAGACTTGCAGTCGTACTTGTACATGAAAGATGGCTGCGTTTATGAACCTGCGTGGTGTGAAACGTTATAGAGACCGGCGTGATATAAGTCCCGATCTATCTAAGGGACTATTACGGTTTGAGAGCGAAAACGTAGATTTTCTCACTTCACACTTTCTTGACGAAACCACTGATGCAAGGGGTGGAGGATTAACTGCACGGAAAAAGATGGAAATTTGTCTGAGATACGTTAGTGATCCAGGATTCCTAAGTGGTGTTGCCAACGACATGGGGGTTGAAAGATGTACCGTCAGCAGAACATTTTCAAGTGTATTGGATAAAATAGTGTCGAAGTCCGAAGATTGGATTAAATTTCCACGCACTATTGAAGATATGGATCAGGCAAAGGCAGATTGGGCTTCAACATTTCGCATTCCGACTGTCATTGGTGCTATAGATAGCACTCACGTGCATATTATGAAACCTTCGGAATTCGGCGACGAGTATGTGAACAGAAAAGGAAAAACAACAATAAACATTCGGATGACTTTTGACGCTAATGAAAAAAGTGTGGACGCTCAGTGGCCAGGGAGTGTACATGCCAGGATTTGGCGAGTGAGTGGAATTCAGGACGTGATGCGCCGATATGATGGTGATGTTTGTCTCCTTGGTGATAGCGGATATGGAAACTCCTTGGGTACTGACTCCTTTTGACGAACCAAGAAACGCCCTTGAGCGGAATTACAATTCGACCCAAGCTCAGGAAAGAGTAATAATCGAACGAGTTTTTGGCCAGATGAAACGTTGTTTTCCCATACTCTCGAGCCAAGTTAGAATAGCAGTCAAAATGTTCCCAATTTAGTAATAAGTTGTGCAGTGCTTCACAATGTAGCAAAACATTTGAATGATGCTTGGGAAGTGGAAGACGGAATCGAAGATGGTGTGGCTGAAGAAAATGTACCTCTATATAATTTAGATTTAGATTTAGTGTCACAACAGGAAGTTACACTACTTTCATCCATAGCTGCAAGAGGACAAAAACAAACGGAAACGACAACTGACTTGTGAGTAATGATGGGGAGTCAAGTTAGTTTAGCGGCAAAAAAAGAACAAAAGTCACAAAAGGAAATGATGCGTGATATGTGTGGCGCTACAAGTATTTACTTGCCTTTCTTGTGAATCAGCTGTCTCGCGAGTAAATACTTGCTAGTATACCCTCGGGTTGGCGAGTACACGGTCACAAGTAAACTCGACGCTTTATTCACATCGGTTTACTCGTGGTTTAAATACTCGTTACATTTTACTTGTGAGTAAATACTCGTCGTACTCGTTTTTATTCACACCGCCCATTGGCTAGATAACGATTTGGCTGGATAAACCAACCTATTTTTTAAACGTTGATTTATATCTAATAATAATATGCAGTTGATAAATATAGTCAAAATGAGAGTTTAAGTCTCTTCCGTGATCGTTAATGGAAAAAATCGTCCTACAAAAGTTAGTAAAAGTTTTTAATTTTGATGTCAATCATCGCAACCAACATCAAACATCAACTGTGCTTTTTCCCACATTTAGTCCATTTTTACCACAGATTCAACTTTATAAATACATTTGATCGCATTAATATCTTGTTTTACTGTCACTTGTTATGTTTTCCTTTCCTATTAACACACTCATTTTTTACACACTACTGTTCAGTAAACTGAACGTAAAACAGAACACCAAAACCCATGACAAAAAAATTGAAATTTCAGAGTAAATCGAGGTGGCAATGAACTGACATGACATTGGACTGACGTAAGCGAGTAAATATAACCCAAAAAATAGTGCAGTGTTTATGTGGAAAGAAATGAAAAATAAAGGAATTTGATTATTTTGGTGGAAAAGATCTTTGCCGTAAATGAATACAAAAAATATAGACAAGCTTTCCAGCAGAACTAAATATAATGACAAACAACCATAACAGCTAGCCATGAAAACCTTGCAGGATAACCTCATTTGGTTGTCTCTTTATGTACGGTTGGCGGCTTTAGTTTTTGTTGAAATCCGACCTTTAAAACTAGTACAATAGCTCAAGTGAGTAGTAATCTCCGAAAACCGTTAGAGTGGTCGAGTAGCGGAAGCTAGGGTGTACTTTACGTGTTCATAAGCTGGTATCTCTCCTAGGAAGCGGCAGGATATTCCGAGGACCGGGATACCCGAGGCTGGTTATGAGGGGTTCTACTGTACATTCATTACTTAAAAAAATGCTCAATAAAGCTGGCTTGTATGTCGATTTCATTTGGTGTTATTTGTTAAATTAAACCTTCCTATGTAGCAAAAAAAATAGCCGAAAAACTCAGTAGTTAAAATAATATCCATTTTCAAAAGAACACAAGCATTGAACTTTGCTACATATCAGTAGTATCAAATGTCCATATACAAGGAAAATTTCCAAAAAAGGGGAATATTTACCCCTTTATATCAATAAACCTTTGAAATTATAGTGTTGATTATTTAGGTTATTTGAATTAATTTACTTATTGATTCAAAGGAGGATTTTATTTTATTTCATTTTTGTTTTAATTAAAATACATTACAATATCAAAGAAGAAAATATTTAGTTCAAACACAACATTCAAACTTGTTATAAAAATTTTAATCAGCTGACAGGTGACGCTATCAGTTAAACAGTTTTCCTATATTACCTCTAATAGACAACTTGAACTTGTAATGTAACCAATGTAATCTGGACAATTCAACTTATAGGCTGGACTAAACACCGCCTTTAGTCCAGCGTTAATATTGGCTGTCTTGGGCCAATATTAAAATCTCTTCAACTGTGTGGTGTGTATATTATCGGTCCAAATTGTGGTGTTATCACCAATTCATCACTCCTCACACCTCTGGACATCGTGGATTCCTCCAGCATCACTATGAGGGCCCTCATCATCGGAGAACTTTACTTCACTTCGCCTTCCGCTCACCGCATCATTTTGGAACAAGGTATCATGCCACCTAGCTTTCCTGGATAATTATTGCATCTCAAACCTCTTTAAAATTCATTTAAATTGCTAAAACACTCGTAGTAGCACTAGTAGACAAATATTAACCCTTTCAGTCCCAGCCAAAAAAAATATATTCGCAAAAGTGCCGGATATATTTTATAAAGATATACTCAAAAATGCCAGACGATTTTTCACAAATTTGTAAGCGTCAGGAAAAAAATCATAACTTCTTTATTCTTAGGCCTATCCACATATTATTTTTTTTTACTAATAAAAGTACCTAGAACCCAGTTGTGTACTTATACATACATACAACTTATAAATTAAATTACATAAAAAGAAAAAACTTACCAAAACTTTTTTAATTTTTTCCAAAAATTTCACACTTAAGAAAAATAATCTCACTGCAATCTGTTATATCACTAAAATCGTCGTTTTATTGGCTACTAGTTGCTAAAATTTCACATTGTTATTCCATTGTGCTGCAACTATGGAAACTTCTACAATTTTTTTTATTGCTAACTATTAGTTTATTTTCAACAATGGGCTACTTTGCAAAGAACAGTAAAGAATAATATTGAATAAATGAGTTTACGTGTGTCCTAAATCGATAAAAATATGTACACTATTTACAAAAAAATATGCTCACAGTTTGAAAACTTAACATAGATGTTGGGTGAGACACTTGGTATGCAAACCTTTTTTTGCATTTGCCACACATGAATGAGGATTTTTTTCTCTTTCCATCTTGCTGTGTGCTTTCCTTAATGCAAACACAGCATTTTTTTCCTTCTTTCTGGCCTTTTACCAGCTGGCCAAAGACAATTCCAGACTCTTCACCACTTCTTTGCGATATTCTTACAGGAGTTATATTTTCAAAATCAGAAACACACTTGGTCTGTGCTCTTGTGTGATAAGCCAATCCTTTGATATATCCTCTACAATCGTAATGGTGTAGTCCAACCTACTCAAAGACTTATCAGTATTCATTTTGTAGAGTAAGGAGGAGTTCAGAACCATTCGGCTAAATAAATTAAAAGTAACTTTTTTCCAAAACTTAATGATATTTCGTTCACGTTAATCCTAACATTAACATGTTACCTTTCCTTACATACCTAGTTTCCCCCCCCATGAATTTTTTTCCATAGAATCTGGTATTCCCTTTCTTTTTTGGTTAACTGTTTCAGTGTAAAATGCCAATTTTGAATACAAATGTTTTACTAGTTGAATGGAAGTAAAAAAATTGTCTGCAAATACATGATAGCCTTTATCAAATAAATTTGCCATTTTCGTAAGTTTAGTAACTACATAAAATCCTAACCTTTTTCTTTTATTTCTCTTCTGTCTTCCTCAGCAGCAGCCCCTTTGTATACAAAAAATGAAACACAGTAATGGGTCACCGAGTCGCAAAGTGACTATAACTATATACCCCAGCAATGTCTTTTTTTGGTATGTACAGCAAAAGTTGTGAGTGAGCTTTATTACTTACCATGCTCTCATCAATCGAAACATTTTTCCAAAGGTGAAATGAAATTTTGAAACTTTATTCATGTGATCGACCAACGGCTTGAATTTTGCATGTGGGTCATAGCCAGGTTCTTGAGGCCTAGGCAAGGATGAACTTTCTACCATATGAAAAAATGACAGTATTGCTTTAAAGCGGTTACGGTCAAACATTCGTCCAAACCAAGGAGTAAATTGGCTTGAGGTAAGACTACAGTACATATAAATAGTCGGTTTTGGGTTCAGTCCCATATTTATCAGAACCGCAATGAAGGCAAACATTTCATTGAATGTAGCTGGTCTCCATGACTTAGATCTGCTATGTTCTTTCATTGTATTCCTATTGTTGGACGAAAAATTATCAGCATACTTATTAGTAAATCTAATAAAAGTGTTCAGCAATGATTGTGTGAAAAACAGTTTTGCATAGTCAATTAGGGGGGAATTTTTTTCTGGCCAGTGTTTCACAGATGGTGTTTCTAAAAATTTGGAATGTATCCTGGGTCATTCCCTTCATTGCATTCTATCCATCCAGCTCCATCATCAGTGTTATACTACACTGATGATGTAGTGTAAAAGATGTGTGTAAAAGATCTAATTAAAATCTTATGTTATATTCAACATAAGATGAATTTGTGTTAGGTCTTACAACCCTAGTAGAGCTTTCCTCATCATCTGATGATCAGTCACTCGAATAACGATCTTGTGACACACTATTCTGTTGAAACAAACGACTAGATCCAGGCCTATTACTAGAATTCACATTTTTGTTGGGGTTATAATCCAGATCTGAATCAGTATCATCTCCAAACAACTCTGAATTATCACTTCCTACGTCTGAACGCAAAAACTTTCATCAAAATATTCGTAGAGAACATCTTGAAGAGTATTTTCACTCAAATGTGATCTAGATCTGTCCATTTTTAACAGCAGACTATTATAAACTCATAAAATAAACACAAGTGTATAAACAAACACTGAGTCAGAGCAAAACAACACACAGAATAGTTTATCTGCTACAGCTATACTCACTCGGCGAGATCAGTTGTACCAACTTTCGACCCAGTTTTTTGTCGTAAAATAAATCGTTTATGTTATAAAACATGATATATATTATAGACAGACTTATTCCAAGCATTTTGATATAAAATAGTAGTTTATTTGGGTATTTTTATATTTTTAATGATGGTTTTACCAGACGCCCAGCAAAATCAGACGTTGGCGCTTTTGGCACATTCATTGGCGGCCGGCTAAATCGGACGTTTGCATTTTTGGTACAACATTAAACATCCGGCAAAATCGGACGTTGGCACTGAAAGGGTTAAACACAGTCTTGAGCTCTAGCGGACCTTAGAAGAACCTGAGTTCATACTAAATGCATTAACCAGTAAAGGCGTACATAGCCGAACTCTGCATTTTGATCATACTCAGGCCTTGCGGGTATTTTCAAGATCTGTGTGAAAAGGGTTAATAAACAGGGTTAGTGAAAAGTGTCAACATGTGCCAGGCTTTAAATGTTCAAATTTTACATACAAAAATTTATGGAAACCATAATTTAATAAGAGAAATGTTGTGAATAAGGAATACAATAAGTGTTCTTACCCTGTGGTCTCCTGAGGAAGATGTGTCTACTTGGATATTTGCACTGGTATTTCCCAATCTAGCTTTTAGCTTCTGAAACATGAGGATAAATTTTAATATTTATAGTAATTATAGAAATGAACATCTTAATACTAGTACTGGTACAAATTCTTTTTGACATGGATATGTCTAAGCTCTGGGGGGGTGTTAGCAGATTTGTGTAACACAGGAAGTTTATGACACAAAAAGTGCAGGGAAAGTATTTAGATCTTGTTTACATAGAAACTACCAGATCTATTGTATTGAATATTTGAGTATAAGAACAACTCTTTAGGTGATGTTATTTAGATTTTTACTGCAGACTTTTTCCATCACGATTTTATGTAAAACAAAGTTTCACGACGTTTCGGGATATAGAATCTGATCCCGTCCTCAGGTGAACTAATATCAAAATCATAGCACAATTAACATATAATCCTGACCAGATTCCAGATCCCGAAACGTCGTGAAACTTTGTTTTACATAAAATCGTGATGGAAAATCTCCGCAGTAAAACTCTAAATAACATCAATCCACCATCACCAATAATGAATTTCAAACAAGGAATGTTTAGATGAACTGAAAACATTTCATTTAGACATATCCATGATCCTATTTCCCATAGGGAAATAGGTTTGATACAAACTTTTTTGTATCAGTTTAACTTAGTACAAGATGGACTACTTATTTTATATCAACTCAGAGACAAAATGTTTAGGTCTGTAGATAATATATATTTAATGAATCTAATTAATTTGCTACTTTATGAATATTTTCAAACATTTTAACGGCTATAGAGTGTTTTTATTTATTGAGCTTCATTATACTTTCGTGCATTTAAACACAACATAACTTACCTCCTTAATGAGTGGTGATATATTATCCGAGTCTTGCTTCTTCTCTAGAGTCGAATGTAAAATAACACTTCCTGTTTCAACTTTTGTTTTGTTTTGTTGATGAACTCTTGCCTGAAAATCAATTCGTATTATTTTTTCCCCAATAAAAATATGTTAAAACTAAAAAAACCTATCACAGTTACATTGAAGTGGCTATATCGGGTGCAAGCCAAAATGAAACAAGCTAGAACAGGAAAGCGTATGAATTAAAAAGATTCAAATATTAAGACGTTTTCACCAAACACAAGTTGCGAAAATAAGCTTACAATCGATGAACAAGCAAAGTAGAATTCTTCCACCATATACTTCTATTCCATATCCAATATAACATTCTAAAAGTGAATGGTAAAGAGACAATAGGCCATGTTCCTAGTTATTATTGTTTCTGGTAGATGATGGTTTTAGACTGACTGAATTCTGTAAGTTTTACCATAAACATTCAGTTTGGCTGGAAGGTCCAACTATTCAGTCCTGAAAGATAAGGCAGAACAGGCCGATCGTTGGCCAGATGGACTGATCGGAAAAACCTAAAGCTGGGAAGCTAGGCCTTCCAGTAGAATGAAATGTGTGTGATGGAGCTTGTTGTCCTACCCTTGTCACTGTATCTTGTGTTGCTCTAGTGTGAAATGAACTCTTTGCAAATACCATACACCGTTTATTTATTTTTTACTTCAATTTTTTTGTAAATTATTGTTAACAAATGTCTGGCTAGTCCAAAATTGCAACTATTGTGTTCATTGATAAATACCGAAGTCATCTATGAATTTAAAAGATAAAAGGTAAGGAATATCACAATAGGGACATGCCTGAGGCAGCATAACTTAGTTGTTGAATTTGTAAAACCATTTAATCCACCACTGGTTAAAGTCACTAGGTTAATGGATCAAAAACTATTAGTTGGTGTAAAACTGTACACTAAAGTGAGCGATTGTGGGGAGATGCTGATTCTAGCCAAACTGTGTACTCCCAGCGAACAGAAAAAAACTAAACACGTATGTTGGGCCAAACAGCTGAAGGGTATCTTAAATTATTTTTGATGACTGTAAATAGTAAGTTTCATGTACAACTTACAACAAGGTTGACAGGAGCCTGGAGGTCTGAGTCAAGAGGTGTCGCATTGAGCTGCATGAGCCTCCCATCCGGCATCTTGAGCAGCAGCTGCACTGGTTGGTAACCACTGGTCCCAGGCCTGCCAGACAATAGACAATTTTCAAATTAACACGTTCACAACATCGGTGAAAATGCCAATTTTCGTACTTTTTGTGGACCAATATACAGAAAACCGTAGTATTTTTCTCTAAAATTCTGTTCATTTTGATAAAAAAAGGACATAGATAGGCTGATACTGATACTTGACTCGCGATTCTTGACGGTTTCAAAATATCGTCGATACCTTGCGCTACCAGGATGAATACCGATTCCGACAAAAAAATATTCAAACGTCAAAATTCTTTTTAGACTAAAGACATGAATTGATAATGTCAATATGTGTATGTATATATAACTATGCACAAAGGTAAAATGAAAATAACGTATCTTACAACTGAACAATAGTTTTGTCATTAGCATATTTATGTACGGAGTAGTAATCTTTCTGAATCAAAAGCTCCCTTACTGTGCTCCTAAATGTCTTAGGATCTGCAATATCTCAAAATTAAGAAGGAAGCCTATTGAATAGGGACACAAAGGAATAAACTACCTGTTTTTTATAAGATGGTGCAGGGTTAGTGTGGTAGGATAGGTGTCAAGACTCACAAAATAATATTTTTTACGATAATTAGTTACAGATATGTGTGATGGAATGATTCAGACATGTACTATGTATGTGATGCATCGAATCACATACAAGTTCGATGCGATCCTAGAAAGCAAAGCTCATATGATATTTCAATGAATTCCATGTATTGAAATAAATCAATTTATTTCATGTCTGTGTTTTATTTGCAACCCAATTTCCTCTTCATTTAGTTAATTTAATTTACTGAAGTTTTAGATCCGTCCACTAAATCAACAAACAAGTTAGGAAAGTTTTAAATCTGACGGCCACAATTACAATTACTTCTAATGGAAGTTGTTAAAGGTTTTCTTAGTATTCCTCCGCAGGGAAAAATAGGACAAACGTAGAAATATCGGAATTCTTTAGTTACATAATATTAAATGTCTGAAACCCCACCAATATCATAGCATTGTATTTGCCTTTTACAGACAAAAAAGGTAAAGGTTCACTGGCTATCTCAACACTAAATGGATATAGAAAGAGTTGAGCCATATATTTTTAATATCCTCTATAAAATAAATAATTATTAACAAAAAAAATAGTTTGATTAAATCATATTTAATAGATTAGTTTTGATCATGGCTCTTTTTCCTCATAACTGACAGCTTTCAATGCCTTACACAGCAAAAAATTAGATCCATAGTTTTATTAATATTTATTCCTAAAAATAAACCTGGAGTGTAAGACTTTGTATTCTAAATTGTAAATATTACAAGGACATCTATCATATTAAATGCTTTATCAGAATGACAAATTATAATAAAAAGCTTTGTTTTTTATATTCCTTTGTTTGTTATTAATGCTACATGTACAATTACTAAACATCTGGCACCAGTAGCGACATACAAAGCTATGTAATGATAATATTGTATTTAATTTTGCAGAAAACTTTTATCATAAACACTGAATTTGTGATTCTCAGTTAAAAGGGCTTTAAAGGCTATTTGTGATAGGAAAAAGCATTGGTGACACAGACAATAGAGGCTTGACATAGGTTAAAAAAACTATGACCTTGAGCTAAGGAGGAAGGGGAGGGTATTTTTGTTGGTGTTTGGAACAGAGTGTTTAAAATTAATTTCTAGTTTGTCTGTATTATTATTACATATTATTATAAAATTGCATTCAATTTTAATTAAATAATTTCAATAACTATAACTTAAATTTAAATATTAAATTAAATTTAGAAATATGTGATTTTGATAAGAATCTAACCATGTATTTTTATTGTAGTTATGAAATGATACCAGAATTGGTACCAGAAATGATCCTTATTAATGGTCTTAAGCTAGGCACGGACAAACATTTAGACAATATTAAATACAACCGTATTGGTCATAAACGGCAAACTCCTACTCTAAGAGAGAGAGAGCTGTGGGACAATTGACTTACTCTCAGAAGGCGAAGCTTCTGCAGTGACTGTCATGGTCATGATGTCATGGTTGGTATGTGTCCTAGACTCCGCAGCTAGGATGTGTTACAATGGTTTTTACAATTTGTAAATGAGAGAGAGTCTTAGTCTTTCTTGTAATTAACGGTGGGGAGACAGTATTGAGTATTTGTTACCTGTTGATGGCTGGTGCAATGGGGCGGAGCTGCGAGGTATCTGCTTCCTGTCTAATCACCTTGTCGGGGGGTGAGGGACAAGCCCTGACTGCCTCACTGGTGGCGCTCACTGCAAACATCATGTCAACAAGATCAAAAACATTTACACTTTTTAATATACATACTCTTTTCAAAATGTTTTGTCAGTCATTTTGTTATAACTGGTTTATTACAGTGGTTTGATTTTATTGTATGTCTCAGTTCAAAATTAGTTCTCAACTAAATTAGAAAAACTGATGAGTCCATTATCTGCTAGTGATACCGCCTACAGGATGAGTTCAACTCCTGAAGCACAAAAGGTCATCTGGGGCCTCTGTCGCCCCCAGTGTTCTTCAGCCGGCTCCCGCGATGACCCAACCTACATTTGATACAGGCCTGCTTTCACGTCCCGATTCCATTTTGTGTAAGTGTGTGTGATTATTACAACTCCATCTTACAAAGTTACCAAATCCTCGTAGAACTGTGAACAAGGGATATTCTCGACCACGGCTTTCTACATGGTCATAATACAAACATAATCGAAACCACGGTTGTAGTCAACAATTTTGAACTGGGAGTACAGGTAAAAGTAAATCCACTATAATCTGTATCACCTATTCAGGGTCACCACAACAGGTAACTGATTATTTTAATTTTTTTAATAATTACCGAAGAGTTTAATTTAATTTTGTGTTTATAGTTTTTTTTCTGATTGCCAATCAACCTGAGATTGTTTGGTTATTAATATTCTGTCCAAAAATTTGTGGAATAATATTCACTTCTAGAAGAACCTATGTCTCTTAAATATAAAAAGCATAGAAACAGTTGACTAATTGACCTTATGCACACTAAATACACACCTGTTTTATTCTGCATAAGTTGCTTAGGCGTGGCTTCTGTTCGGGAAACAGAGTCATTTTCTATGATATGTGGGAAAACGTGAGGTGTGTGCAAAGTGTCATCAGCTAGAGTTCCCATCCTTGTATTCTGAAAACAACAATTACTGATGATGAGGGAAAAATGATTCAGCAACAAGTACTGTAATATTTGGCTGAGTCAGAAATATTAGTAAGGAGAGTAAATGTTAGTTTTTTACAAAAAATTAACGTCTTAACGAAGTAAGGAACAGTGGTCTAAACTAGATGAAGAATTGTTGACAATTTCCGGTTATAGCTGTATCACAGCACATGGTTCATCATTCCTAATCAAACAAAACCGGGGGAGCGCACAACAGTTCATGACCACCGAAGAGATTACAGAAAGAGTGGCTATACCATAAAATGTTCTTTTCCAAAGTAAAAATTCCTCTGCAGAAGAAAAACACTCTTACTGCTAGTCTGTTTTTCAGAATTTAATTTTTCAAACCACATTTAAGTGATGTCAATTTGTTCATCTACCGATGTGTTTATATCTGTTGGTTGATAAAACAATTTTCACAAAAGTCAATAAAAAAATCACCTTTATCATGTTTTTTTAAAATTAATTTTATGAGTGATTGGTTTGTTTACAGAATCTAGGCTAGTTAATGTAAGTCATAATAGTAAACAGAAATACCCCTGTTGCAGGAGACCTGCATACTCAGCAAATTTCCAAAGCAGAATCAGAAAAAATTATTGTCCAAGAATACATTACAGGATTAAGTCTGAACAAATCTTGCAAGATTTGTTGTTGGGTTTTCATACATACATACATTATTAAATTACATCATATAAATGGTTACATCAAGTTATAACTAGCGCTGGGTGCTTGTATTTTTAGTACATTTCCAAACTACCTAAACCAAACATTTTTTTCATAGAATAATACTTAAAATCTACAGAAATTTATAACAGCTATTCAATAATAAAAATCATAATAAAATAATATATAAAAGCACAATAATAGACAAATGAGACTAAATATGACTTAAGTAAGCTAACTTGATTACAGTAATTTCCTTTCAATCTTGCAGGTAATCTGTGATTTTTCCTCACATATTCATTCGTACCTATAATGGTTTTTTTCACATATTTACTTCCCCCATGATCACGACAATATAATCATGGTTATTTTCCCCCAAAATTATGACTACTTAACAGAAATGTATTTTTCACAGTTTAGATTTAATAAACAAATAATTCAATCCTGTTTTATACAATTGAAAAGTTTGGTTCTTTCTAGTCATAAAGGTAAACCATTGAATATTTTTGGTACTACATGACTTAAGAGTATTTTTTCCGTACATATTACAAAATCTTGGTTTCTTGTATCTCTCAAATGTTCTAAACATGTACTGATCCTTGTAATTTGCTTTCCTAAATGTGTAATCCTTAGAATATAATTTTATCATCTTATATTTATATAATTCACTCGGGTATAAAGTAGTGTACCTTTCAATTATATTCAATATCAAATTTTGTTCTGGGTATTTCAGTTCTGAGATCATTATTAAAGTTTTTCTTTGTAGAGATTCAATAATGTAACACTATGATGCTACTTCCCAAATTTCGATGCCGTAATTATTGATTCAAACATTGATTTATAAATTGTTACTAAAGCATCATAAGGAAGCGTTCTTCTTAAATAATACAATTTTGCCATTATTGGTTTCAATTTATAAATGATGTAGTTTATACGACTCTCCCATTTTAACTTTGAGTCAATGACAACTCTTAAATATTTTGTCTCTTCAATGTTTTTTAATATCGGACATTGACGATCAATCGTGTAATTATTTTTGAAGCAATTACACAAATGGCTTCGTATTTCTGGTATACCTGGTGGAATATTGTGGGGTAGATGAAAGTTTAACACAATAGTTTTCTTTGCATTTATTATTAGTTTTTTTATCATGAGCCCATCTATTCAGCTTATCAAAATCTTCTTGAATTATTGTTTCTACGATTTCAAAGTTCTTGTGAGAAGCAACCAGAACTGTGTCATCAGCGTAAATAAAAAGTTTCCCTTAAATTTACAAAAAGCTAAACTATTAACATATATTAAAAAGAATGGGTCCTAAAACGCTCCCTTTGGGTACACTTTGATCTAAGATCTTACCATGACTATAACGACCATCTATTTTAACAAATATCAATAATAGGATAATAGGATTCTTCAAACAACTTTCAAACCAGTCTGACAAACGTCCTCGTATTCCAATATTTTCAAGCTCGTTTAAAGAATGTCATGATCTAAGGTGTCAAATGCTTTTGAATAATCAATCAAAATTGTAATAACTTTATTTCTTTGGTTTAAACATGTGTTCACGTAATCGTTGAAATATAACAAAAGTGTTTCAGTACCTCTTCCCTTTTGAAATCCTTATTGGTGAGAACGTATAGTTCAATTTTGCAAGAGATGTTTATTAAGATCATTCCTTATCTTTTTTTTGTCGAGTATTTTTCAAAAACCTTTTCAATGACAAACAAAATTGCAATTGGACGGTAATTTTAGATTGAATTCTTTGGTCAAGATTTATATATTGGTCTTATAATAGACGGTTTTAAACATTCCACATTGGGCTACATTGGCACACAACATTGGGCTATGGTTTCGCTAAAACTATCACACACATGCTGAACTTCACAAACCCGGATTCCGCCTAACCCTGGAGACTTTTTCAAATTTAAATTCTTTACTATCCTTGCTACTTTCTCTTTGATCGCAGAGGGAACTTAAAAAGATCTGGCGTTATATGCAGGTAAAAAATTTGAAAGGCAGACAGGGCCTACGTGTTTGATGCTTTCGACATGGTTCTTAAAAAATCAACGAAATCCAATAATAATAATAATATATGACAAGTTTTATCAATATCTGTCGATAATTATGTGGATTATTTGCCTATCCTCCATAAGATTAACATGGGAAAGTGTGCAGGTTTGCTACTGTGAGGAACACTAAAAGTAGGCATTTCTACCATAAACAATTTTTATTTTGACAATTTATACCATCTTTCATCAACATCTGTCCATAATTAAAGGAGTTTGCCTATTCCCTATATGATTAACATGGGAAAAGAGTATGCAGGTTAGCTGCGATGATAAACAGATAAACTATGAATTTTTAGCACAAATGGATGGACCTCAACCGCATGAAGCCAAATATCAAGTTATATCCAAAAATATAGATTAATAAGTGAAATATTTATATTTCCTTATCTTCCATAAGATTAACATTGGAGCCCCAAAATAAAGCGTACTGTGTTTGGATTTGTTAATATCTCGGTAACCGTTAGAAATAGAGCAAAACTTAATGAACATATTTGTATAGTTTTTTCATCTTATTCTAATGGTGAAAGATGAAATTTAAAAGATTTTTAAATTACATATGAAAGCGCAAAAAACCAAATTTTTGAGTACAAAATCCCCCCAAACTACCTGTTCCCATTCATCGATATGTTTGGAACACAAACTCGTCTGAGCAAATGTAGGAATACATGTCTCTGCCGAATTTGGTCTTGATCGGAGCGTTTTTATAAGATTTATCGTGTTCACAGACACACACACACACACACACACACACACACACACACAGTGGCGGCTCGCCTATAAGGACTCTCGGACGCCGCCCCCCTAAAGATTTGAAAAAGGAAAAAATAATTAAATACTTATTTAGTTATAACTATAGATCCAACTAACAAAAATGTTTTAACAGTCGTATACAACGAAATTATAGGGGGAAAACATACAAAAATAGCGCGAAAAGTTCGTATTTGTAGCCGTGGGGCGCTCGCCAGAACGTCCCAATCCATCACAATGCATTTATATGAAGAAAGGTAGTGGTGGGGGTGGCTGGTGCTATGACGCGTCTAAGCCTATCTCTTATAGAAGTCTTGGGACGTCGTCCGCGCATGCGCAGAGTAACATTTGTGGCGAGTTGACATTTGAGTGCCGCGCGCCGGTTGTCTGTTTGTTTTTGTGTAAAACAGAGGTTATGTTTGTGTTGATCTAACTAAGTAGTGTAGTTTTGGTACACAATTAGTAAGTTAACTGTGTACCAGAAAACAATGTTTTTTACATTAACAAAGTTCGCGAATTCTAGAAGTGTTTATTATCTAGAGGAGGTAATCATTGCGAATATATTTTTTGTTAAGAACATCTTATGTTGGCAAAACGAACAACATTAGTGTATTGCATGTACAGTAGAACCTCGATTAACCGTCACCCTTTTAACCGTCAGTGTCTATTAACCGCCACCCCGCTAGCGCAAAAAAAATATGTTTCCGCGTCATCGCCGAGTCGGATTGTCTGTTGAGGCTCTATGATGAGTAGTGACAACTGTACTGCATACCTGCAATGTGCGTGAATCATTGGCGGCAAGGGTAGTGACCCAGCTGGTTTACCCCTTACAGTGTCTTCTGCATTCCACTGCTACTGTTTTATTTTACTTGTTTTTTTAGTTCAGTATGGTGTGTGGCTACAGTGAACTGAAGTTGTTGCCGATTTCGAGTGCAATGCTTACTAGTGTTTTACGTGCTTTACCGTTTACTGTTGACAGTCCTGTTTATACGTAGTGTGTAATGCTCTTCTGTTATGTCTGAGAAACGGAAACGTGTAGTTTTGGGAGAATAAACAATAAATTATTAAACGCTGGTGCTTCTTCATAGAAAAATTATAAACATGACCGCCTGAAAAGCTCGATGGGGAAAAAAACAAAAGAAAATGACAGATTATTTCAAAAACTAAATACCGCCAACATAAGTTTTGAGAGTAAAATACGTACATGTACAGTTGATATTTCATTGTCTTCTTAATAAAATATTTTAATAAAGTATTTTTTACTTGAACTGGTGTAGTTTTATTTTTCTCATTTAAAATAAATTCACATTAAGTACTGTGCAGCAATCATAAAAATTAATTAGGACTTACAATGGCGCCATTATAACATGCAAGGCAGTGAATTGGATGTTGCCATGCCAAACACTGAGGTGCTAAGTTGTATCGGCGCTATTATTATTTCTGTTATCCGTCTATTCGGTTATCCGTCATGGTCTCGGTCCCGAGGGTGACGGTTAATCGAGGTTCTACTGTACATCCGCGTGAAAAATGAAGGCGCTAAAATGTTAAGTTAGGTATTTACGTCTTTATTTAAATATCGAAACAAATAAAGCTTTTTTCAATATAATTTATCCATACAATCGAGAGTCCACATTAAGTCGATCCATAACACCAAGAGTATAGTATTTATTATTCAAGGTTTATGAGGAAAACTAGATATTTTAGTAAAAAACTAAACACATGCATCAAAAAATTCAATACCTAGATTGCTTTAAAAAGTAACTAAAACACACCATATTTTCAAAAATTTGCCGCAGAGAGAACACGCAGATCCCCCCTCTCCTGGGGGGTAATCCATAACCCCAAGACCCCCGGTTTGCGCCCCCCCTAGCATTTCACTCACGAGCCGCCACTGCACACACACACACACGCACGCACGCACGCACACACACACACACACACACACATATATATATATATATATATATATATATACAGAACCCCTCAAATCCGAACCCCGGAAATCCAAAATCCCGGCAAATCTTAATGTAACGTAATGTTTTCAGGAAAACAAAAAAAGTGAAATAGTTGAAAATTTTTAAAAATTGATTTAATATCACAAATTTATTTTTCAAGGCTTAACACAAGTAATACACAATACAAGATTGAAAATAAACATAAGTTTTTCACTTAAAGTCTGTTATCTTTAACTATCAAAGTGAAGAAAATATTCACATGGACGCAATTCCAAGCTAGCGTCCCATGAACATCACGTCGTTGAGCTGTTAGTGATACGCACTAATCATGCAAGTTAACACTCACTAGACAGTTGACAGGCACGATACGTATCCCAGGAGGGGTGGGGGGTAGGGGGAGTGATTTATTTTTAGCACACGCTGGCCTAGTAACTATGACATGTCACGGGACTTACATCCGCCCGCCAAGGTCACTGCCCTTTCAAACACTAATTCACCTAGCCTGTATAACCCCAATCGCTACATCTCCCATGCTTAACGTGAATACAGTGACGAAATAAGTGCGTAATATTATTTCCCGGGAAACCCGAACACCCCTAATTCTGAACGGGCTTCACCCCCAAATAGTTCTGATTTCAGGGGTTCCACTGTATGTATATATAAATTTTAACGACTATTATTTTTAGCCTCTGGGCACCTAAAGACAAAAAATAACTTGATCCAGGACTTAAGTTTTGCCATGAGACCTACGGTGATAGCTTCTTCCCTATGGGAAATTCGCAAAAAGCAGATGAATGGATGTTAAAAAAGATTAAACAAAACATTTTTAGATTATTGTCATAATTTTTATTTATTAAAAAGAAACAATGTTTGTGGAAAAAATAGAAATTACCTTTATTGCATTTTCTTAGTCTATATAAAGTGTGAATCTTCATCGTAAAGGCTAAAAATTAACAATAAAATATTTTTATTACATAATATTTTACAGTGGAACCTCTTTATGACGAACCTCAATGTAACGTATTACTCCGTATAACGTATTATTTTTCAACCCTCTCATATATTTCATATATATGAAATATATTTTGTGTGTTTGTTACTAATTTTCTTACCCCTGTATAGCGGATATCCAATGTAAGAAACCCCTACGTAGCCTCTGTATAACGTATTCCCACGATCTAGACCCTTGTATTACGTATTTTATTTTTATCTAGGCCAACACTCGAGCGTAATTTCCCTTACTTCCGCCCGCCGCACATAATATTCATTGAATGTGCACATCTATTGCATCTATTGTTAAGACCATGTTGCATATCGTAGCAGTTTTTCGAGTGTGATTGTGATTAACGTGTTGGTGTGTTTTTGCGTCATGGCGGAGAAAAATAGTAGAAAGGCTCTTATTGTGGAATTCAAAAGTGAAATAATAAAAACCAAAGAAAAACAACCCACATATAGAGAAAGTGGACATTGTTAAGGAGTTTAAAATAACACCAACAACTCTTCAAGCAATAGTAAAAAATAAATAGAAATTTGAAGAAGAAGGTGGACTTTCTGGTCAGTGTAAAAAAGCTTAACGGCTCTAATTACAGAACGTTGAAAGTGATAACATGTTATGGATGAAACAATGCTGTGACAAAAATGTATACGTTTCGGGACCTGGACTTCAGGAAACAGCTCAACAATTGGCCGAGCAATTGGGTCATAATGGTTTTCGAACAAGCAAAGGTTCGTTAATCCAATCTGTAGCAGTAAAACATACAGTATAACAAAAATAACGTATACCTAAAAATCTACTTCAAAAAGAGGTTGGACCCGTTCAATATTCTTTATTTGGAGGTTATGACTAACCCCTATATTAAGAATTTCGGCAAAATTCAACCTCGATTTAACAAACTTTGTTTTTAAGAATACTACTATATAAATTATATCTCTCTTAATCCCTTGAAATTTGTTAAATCAAGGTTCCACTGTATCCAAAATGAGACTTTCCACACATATGATCAAAGATTCGTTTCAGAATGAATTTCAAGCTTGAACGAATGATATTAAATTAATTTATTTATATTTATATTAAGGAATATCAGCATAATCATAGCACTAATTTTAAATTAGGCACTTTTACAGTAGTCTAAAAGATGCTTTTAATTCAAATAAATACAATAGGTTATCATTTAACATCACCTTTTTCTTATTACTAACCTGTAAAGCCAAACTTCCAGTCTTTCCAGACTCAACAGCTTTCCTGAAAGTCTCTTCAAAAGGATTGACATTTTGTAAATCTTGAAACAGCCCGACTTCTTCGCAGTTGCGTATGAATCGAGTGGGAGTTGGAGTTTGATCAGCTGTACAAAATCTCACTTAAAGAAGGATTCATGGATCGTAATGTTTATTATAAAATGGTCAATAGTGGAGAAATTTACAAACCTTAGATTGATGTAGTGCCACTTAGGCTCAACATTAGTCGGATGATTTTTAAGGATCTGAACAGAATTTAATACATTAAATAATATCCTCATTTTCTAGTTAACAGAGTAGTCTCCTTAAAATATTTAAAGTTTGAATAGCTTGCAAATATTGCTTGTAATAGGAAAACCTATATAACTTTCAGTTTTAGCTAATGTATTACATGAATTATTATCTATACTTAAGATAATTTTTACGTGAAATTTTCTCTTCCTTAATTCATGAACAAAAGTCAACAACTATCAGAGAGTTTTATCAAATTTAAAATTGAATGACGCAGCCCTAAATATTTTAATCTTCTTGCAAACCAATGTAATTTTCAGACACTATTGACAGTTTCAGTGAATTTGGCAAAAGATTGTATAATTACCTTGACACATAAAATGTCTTGACGTAAAAAATTTTAATATTAGGATTAAGAACATGTTTACTTATGAAGATAAGGATTTTATAGAGTATATGATAGATTTTAGAGGGCAATAGGCCTATTGGGTTATTTTAGGGATTGCAATTTTTGATGTGGCTATACTACATGTTTGTTGATGGCAATAAATGAATTTGTTTTGATATTTACATGTAAAATACCAAAACTTTATTAATGGGAAGCCAATTCACATTAACACCAAAAAATATATATCATTAATTACTCAATATTCTTAACAGTATTACGAAAACTAAAATATTTTAAAATTATGATCATTACTGCTATTCCCATTAAATATAAATTGATTAATGGGAAGCCAATTCACATTAACACCAAAAAATATATATCATTAATTACTCAATATTCTTAACAGTATTACGAAAACTAAAATATTTTAAAATTATGATCATTACTGCTATTCCCATTAAATATAAATTGATGAATTGATATTACGACAGTGTATATAGTGATCAATAAAAGGTCATTTCAGGTTCCCTCATTGTCTGAGGTAATATATTACATTTCAGTAAAAGCTCTATTTCATGACAATAACATGAAAGGATGCGGTACGGTTTAGTGTTCTTTCTAAATATTGTCAAGTGTAAAATTAATTGAGGTCCACTAATTTATGTCCTCAATCAATAGGCATGACCTAATTCATTACTATTATGTATAGGACAGTGTTCAGGTTTAGGCTTTTTGGGATTTGGTACGACAAAATATTTTTATGCCATAACAGACTCAGCAAGTTGAACAATTTTATTATGAATTTTTAAATGTCATTTGGTTTACAAATACTGTTAAGAAATCTCTAACCAAGTATTACAGGTTTCCATGTTTTCGTTTAATTAAGATGAGATTTTTATGTCAGATTTTTAATGCAAGACTTCTGATTTTTAATACTTGCCTTGATTTGACCAATATTGCTAAAAAAACTTCAAAGCCTCTTCAGCTATTATCCTTGAAGTTCAAAATTCAAGTAAGTGCAGATAATTTTTGAATAATTTGTTCACTCAATATTATAGAAACTAACGAAATCCATCCACGGATAAGCAAGAAATTGCACTTTTAATGTTAGAATACAGGGCTCATGCGCCACCGTGGCGCGGATGTGGCTAAGGAGCGGAGTTCAGCTAGCACAAAGCGGCTTCTTCGCCACATTAACATTAATGGTGCATTTTCTCGCTTATTCGTTGACGGATTTCATTCATCAAAAAATCGTTCGATTTTAAATTAAAATTGCAATCTTTTTTATTTCTTGTAACAATTTTATAAAGTTAATGGTTTTTTTGTTATTTTAATTAAAAGATTTTTAAGCGCCGCCATTTTGAAAATATATTAGCAAACTAAATGATACTTTGAGAATAGTATCATTGGTTTCTGTATCTAAAATAGTTCTTAATATGTAACTTTTTTTGTATAAAATATGAATGGCGGCTAGCGGCTAAACGAATGATTTTTCGACATTTGTTTATAGGAACTTCTTTGTTTATTTTGATGAGTACTATCACCCCTAAAAGTTTGTCCCCGACTTAAATGAACACCCTGTGTATATAAAAATTTTAACGACTATTGTTTTTGGACTCTGGGCACCTAAAGACGAAAAAATAACATGGTCCCGGGCTTAAGGCTTACCATGAGACCTACGGCAATAGCTTCTTCCCTATGGGAAATTCACTAAAAAAAAGTAAAAACATAGCTACTCACCTCCAAACGCGCTGGAGCTCCTGTTCCCAAGGTTTAGAACCATACTATGTTTCTTTTTAGGTGGACTGCTTATATATTCTTTAGTTGCATTTATCTGTCATTCGCATGAAACAAATCCCAAATTATTAAACGTTAATATTTCAGGGATTGAAAATACACAACACAGATAGTAAATATGTATGAACTAAAGTATGTATGTTTTTTAAAAATTGAGCTTACAGTAAAAAAACATTTTTGAAATTAAAAAAACGTATTATCTTCAAAAGAGATGCCTATACAAAGCTCCTTTCATCAAGACTCATATTAACTTGTAAAAATTAAAAAAAGGCCATTATTCAGTCAGTATTGTCATTTGGTAGCGAGACATGGGTTCTATCCAAGAAAAGTGAAGGATGCCTAATTGTTTTCGAAAAGTCCTACGCAAAATATTCGGCCTTGTAAATATGATGAAGGGTAATGACGGATTAGAAAAAACAGAAAATTACGAGCCTTATACCAGGTATTTGACGTAATAGCTGTGATGAAAGCGAAAAGACTCGGTTGTGACATGTACTGCGAAGGGGAAGAAGGTACAAGACTACAAGACTGAAGGAGGTTTGCATGGCTATACTAGCTGGAAAACGTCCTATGGGGAGACCCAAAGTGAGATGGTATGACCAAGTAAGGAAACATGTGAGTCAATGTGTAGGGATATTGGAGATGGCAGCAGAGAGAGACGTGGAAGAGGCTGATCTACGAGGCGAAGAATCGACTGAGATTTGTAGTGCTCCATCAGTAAGTAAGTTTTATGGTAAAAATTGAGTAAGGTACAGCTGTTTAAAGTTTGTGGGCTTTTATAATTATTTTAACCAACAACCTAAAAAAAAGAAGATAGTTGCTCTCTCACAACATCTTGCTCGCTGGTGAAATCATGGATTTTCTCCATGAAAAGAGTTGATTTTCCAGATAAAATATTAAGTTAAGTTAGTAGTTTCCATAATTAACCATATCAGCATAGGATCTATAGTCAGCAATGCATAATTGCAATTCTGTTACTATCAGTATGGAATAGGATAGTAAGGTATAACTAAAATGGCAATGAATTAACTAAAAGCAATGGGGCGCATGTTTGGTAGACTGATAAGCCGCTGGTCGCGCTACTGGAAATAGTGACTAGTGTATATTCCTGCCAAAGAATTGTATTTTTGTTTTATGGGAATAAATCATCATTATTTCATTTCTATGCAAATTACCCTTTTTGAGACCTTTTAGTATTATCCTTTTTTAAGATGAGATCTGAAAAAAATTATTATTTACAACATGAGCTTAAAGCTCAAAAGTCCTTAAAATGCTTTTTAAAGGAATTAATTGTTTAAAAGCTAAGAGAGTTATGGGAAAAAACTAACAACATTTTTCGTACATACATGTAAAATATATAGATATATTGATACTACTCAACTTTAAACAATCAATAATTTTGTTGCATTGAGTCTTCTGAATTACTAAATACAATATTATTTTTGTTTCTTTATGAACTACAATTTTGATCTCTACAGATTTTTCGATTAAGAGAATATTTTTAGGCTATCCAAAAACTAAAACGTTGGTTTTTTTGGCCAGAAAAACAAAACTTATTTTCAATAAACCCTTAGTAGGTCGCGCATAGTAAATTACGTAACAGGTACATTAATAATAGCAGGAACTTAACCCAGTCCAAACCACAGGCCGATTCGCCTGTCTGCATTCATGCTGAAGGCAATGGAGAAGGTTATCAATCACCACCTCAGGGAAGAGATCTTCAATAAATCAATCTTTATTTACATTCCTGCAGTAGTACAAATTAATAGTGTCTGTGAGATGTACAATGTATTATATAGAGAAAAAAGGTAAACATTAATTTATAGTAAGGAACTCCTGAAAGCTATACAATGACTTTTTTGTTAGAAACTCCTTTAACATAAATTTGAATTTATTACACCCTTTCTCTATCTTAATATAGTCTGGCAAGTTATTATAATATTCCAATCCAGCATAATTCTTTGCTATGTTTTTGGAAAGTAATATCTTTCTTATTATTGGTGTTGTCTTATCAAGGACTCCCTTGAATGCTAACCAACATGCCTTCATCATAGGAAAATTAACTATTACTCGACCTCTACATTCCTTAACAGGTGGAAACCGGAGGGGGGGTCTGGTGGCTACAGGTAAGATCTGAAATGGGCAGCTCAATCCTGATCTTTTACACTGACAGCTCACGCATGGACGGCAGCTCTGGGCTTGGGGTGTACAGCACAAGAGCTCGAAATTCTCAGCAACGGGGCGGGATTGTGACTGTGTTTCAGTCAGAAGTTCGCGCAATAGAATGCTGTGCCAGAAGGCTCCAGGGGGGACAGTTGACCAGGTCAAGGATACTAAGTTTTAATACTTTCTGACAGCCAAGCATCCTTCAAAGCGCTAAAATCACATTCAGTGCATCAAAGGTAGTAAGTAGCTGCCGGACTCGCTCAAAGAGCTAGCAGTCAGCAACTATGTGCGGTAAGTGGATTCCAGGACACGTAGGACACGAAAGGAATGAAATAGCAGACGATCTTGCTAGGAAGAGCTCACAGGCCCACCTGGTTTGACCTGAAACATTTTCCCAACGTCCATCTATCAGGGTCTGGCCAAGATTCATGGCTGGAAGGAGAATAAGAAGAGGGAGGTGTGGTCATCCATCCCTGGTATGAGGAAGGCAAAGAAGCTGATCGAACCGTTCAAGAACGAGTGGGCGGAGCTGCTCAAGCTCTCCAAATGGTACATCAGCCGGTTGGTAGGGCTTCTGACGCAAACAGACTCCTGCAGATAATGTGAGGAGGATATAGGGTCTGCTACTCATTTCTGGCTAGATAGCCCGGGTCTGACCCAGAGAAGGTTAAAATTTCTCAGAAGGGTCTTTCTTTCTCCCGAGGACTTTGGAGAGCTGGATGTTGCACAGCTGTTGGGTTTCGTAAAACGCCTTGAGCAGTGGGACTGATACAATTCAGGGTGCTACAAAAGATCTACAGGCCAAGGTAGCTAAGCATAGTCATGTTCTAACTCTGTTTCATTTTTTTTTAAGTTAGAAACTATTGGGGCAGATAATTATTGTGACAATTGCTTTGTATACCTGGCGTCTATTTTTTAAATTCTAAATTAATTAATAACAAAAAATTTTCTATACTATACACTACCAAATCAAAGCTGGTTATTCAGCAGTAACTGGGTTTATTGGGATTATCAACAACAAATAACTGAGCAGTCTTACCAGGGGTAATAGTGATGCTTCAGAACAAAATTACTCGAAATAAGTTTATATCTATTAGAGGCTCAAAATAATATTTAAAACTTACCAAAGAGTAACCATGAGAAGATGCAAATGACCTGGAAGATTCTTCCATTGTTTTTTATCATGTTATAACATCAATCTTTGGGAATAATAAACCTGTTAGCATTAACATGAATCTGTAATTTGTAATTTAAAGAGTCGAATGCTTACTATAAAATTTGCAAACTCCATATCTATTATTACTATAAATAATAATACCACCTAAATTTTCAAGGCCAAACAACATTTCATGTTTTTGACCAATAATACAGACAGAAGAAGGATAGTATTTACTTCAGTTACTTTGTTAGCATATTTTAACCGATAACCGATACCATTATGTCTATATTATTATACCTTCAAAGTAAAATCGTTTATTATAATACATAACCTTAACTAAACTAAGATTGTTTTTGGTTTTGACCAATAATAACGTAATAAAGATCAGTGAGGTTATGCCGTGGTGTCCCAAAGTCACTAAATTCAGAATACCTATTTTATGTTAAATAATATACTCCTATAATATTAACTCCTCGGTTGAGTGCCTCCTATTTGCAGATTAAGAGTATGCTAAAATTTTCTTGGAAATAACCTCGGTTTGAGACACCACCCGATTGCGCCTTGAATGCTGAAGTCAGTCAAAGAGTGGTGCTTAGTAAACTCAATGGACCTTAATATCTAATCTGGAAAGAGATCCAGGACTTTGGGTTGTATGGGACCTTGTTACGGCTCAATCTTCTCTCCTACGACCCCTCTTCAGTGGCACCGAAAAATATTTTTTTAATATAAAGAAGCTTATGTCGGATTACCATACACTAGGATAATCCATATTTTTATATAAAATCTATTTTTTGTTATTTCATGTTATATAATGCTATTGTTATACATACCTGCTACTCGCAAACTGTTCATGTTACTTTATTATATTTTAATTATTTATTGTTATATTTTTTACCTTTGGTAGTTGCCTTAGTTCTTGAGTAGTTTGTTGTCTTGATGCGCATTTCGCCACTCAAATATTCTGATGATGCCACAAGAGTGGCGAAATGCGCATCAAGACAACAAACTACTCAAGAACTAAGGCAACTACCAAAGGTAAAAAATATAACAATAAATAATTAAAATTATGTTATAAATGTTCTTGAATCTGGGAAAACATAAATAATATTTATTGTTGTTTCTAATTTATTATCAATGAATAGTTTTGTTTAATGATTGTTGCCAGTTGGCGTTTATTGTTATATTATCTTTATGAATATATATTATTTACTATATTATGCTCTTATTCTAAAATGGTGATAACTGTGGGAAATAAATATATATGAAAGCTCAATCATCCAGATGTCACAGTGGAAAAGCACGATTATATCAAAATGAAGATGTATTGGGCTGATAAGAAATGAGCTCAATTCTTTAAATGGTCTAAACTTGTCTTTTTGGCCATAAAAACGTATGGTGATTATAATATGTCCCGAATACACTACAAGACTAACAGGAGGTACCAAAATCGTTTTCGTAAAAGAACTATTTTAAAACGATTCGCCTTTAAGTCTTTAATCAATATAGGGTGGTTCTGTATATATTTTCTAATTACTCGTATTTTGAAATCTCACAAAATTTCACGATATCAAATAATATACACAGTCGAGTAGTTTTTAGCGAATTTCCCATAGGGAAGAAGCTATTACCGTAGGTCTCATGGCAAGAGTTAAGCCCGAGACCATGTTATTTTTTCTTCTTTAGGTGCCCAGAGACCAAAAACAATAGTCGTTAATATATATATATATATATATATATATATATATATATATATATATATATATATGTGTGTGTGTGTGTGTGTGTGTGTGTGTGTGTGTGTGTGTGTGTGTGAACACAATAACTCTCGTAAAAATGGTCCGATCAAGACCAAATTTGGTAGAGACGTGTATTCCTACAAATGCTCGGACGAGTTCGTAAACCAGACATATCGGTCAATGGGAACGGGTAGTTTGGGGGAGTTTTGTACCCCAAAATGGAGTTTTTTGCGTTTTCCACATGTAATTTTTAAAAATTTCTAATTTTATATTTCACAATTGGAATCAGCTTAAAAAACTACACAATTAATTTCCTTAAAGTTTTTCTCTATCTTCAACGGTTACCGAGATATAAAAAAATCTAAACACAGTACGTTGTATTTTGAGGCTCCAATGTTAATCTTATGGAGGATTAGAAAAAATTAATTTTTCACTTATTAACTAATATTTTTGGATGAAACTTGATATTTAGCTTCATGTGGTTGAGATCTAAACATTTGTGCTAAAAAATCATAGTTTATGTGTTTGTCATGGCAGCAAACCTGCATACTCTTTTCCCATGTTAATCATAAGGAGATTAGGCAAACTCCTTTATTTATGGACACATGTTGATGAAAGTTGTTATAGATGTTAAAAATAAAATTTTTGATGGTATACATGGCTACTTTCAGTGTTCCTCACAGCAGCAAACCTACTCACTCTTTCCCATTTTAATCTTATGGAGAATAGGCAAATAACTCTCATGTTTATCGACAGATTTTGACCAAACTTTTCATATATTATTATTATTATATTATTGATTCGTACACAGGTCTGCTGCGACGGGGTATTTTGTGGTTACATAATATTCTTAAATCTTGATGACCGTGGGGAAGACAACGTGGTAAATGGTAAATGTATTTTTAATTAGATCGGAGAGTGATTTACTCTGCATAATTGAATTCGTGACCTCTTGCACTCATGTCCAAGGCGCTAACCATGCACGAAGAAGATAACCTAAATGTTGAATGTAAATTTAATATTATAAGAAATTTAAATTTAGTCAATAATATCATATAATATTCTATTGCACTGATGATTTCAATTAAAGTTCGATACAACCGATAGACTTGATGTTTTAAATATTATAAGTATATAAAACAATAATGTAAAAAATAAAAAAATCTTTGTAATAACAAAACCACACAAATAATTAAAATATCTCTCATCTTATATCATTCACTCCATGCATGCTTAAATCATAGACTAATGATCCTGTGTTATCTGCTTATATTCCTTATATTTTGTACAGTTCAACGGATTAGACATTTTAGAATTAGATTAAATGGTACACATGCGGCGAAAAATTCAACGTTGATCTGCTGTCTGCTGGCTTCTGGCTTGTTTTTGCTGTGTTGTTGACTTGTTTGCGCTAACAGTCCACGAACATGACTACGAAGCACAAATACAATACAACTCTACTACAGTTAGTTTGTTGGTAAATGGTATAGTGCAAGTGCAATGTTAAGTTGAGGTTGGGTTGGACTACTTCACTTACCCTACGAGTGAAAATATAGTAAATTGTTGACAATGTTGATGTGTTCAAGTTCACAGGAATATGTCAAAATAACATTAATTAGGATTTTAAAATATTTCTAATATGGAAACTACAATAATTATTTACAGAAAGACTAATCCATACCGTAAACTAGCTACGTGGTGAAATTTAGGAAAATATCTAGAATCATTAAGTGATAAATTAAATATGTATTTTAATATTTATATATTGTTGCTGTTTTCATCAGCTCCAACGCTTACTAAAGCTCACACAATGCTTGAGGGGTTTTATTGTGGCCGAGATAATTGTTATGATGGTATGTATTGATGTCAACTGCTGCTCTTTTTATCTGTGAATTCGGCTAGGAGTAAAGCTGATGTAGAATATAAGTCTTTTGAGGCTGAAATATCTGTCATCATTGACCTGGACTTTCTAAAGCTTTATAGGTTGTGAATGTTCATGATGACATATTTAAAACATCTTAGGCCTAGGCCTATATTTCATGACATACAAACATTGACACCCTATATTTTATGTATAAATAGGTTATAAAAAACCTAATTCTGAGAACATCGGGCATAACCAAGTAAACCCGGAGAAGGGCAATGCCTATCTATTAAGTATTTTGTTCCTAGACTGTGTATATATTCGAAATATGGGTAAATATTTCCAACACAGTATCCTACCAATCTACATAAAATCAATCTTAGATTTACTTTTTGCACTTTCTAACAACCCTTTAACAAAGTTTCTGTACACGGAAGAACCCAATTTTGACGTTTCGTACGATTTCAGGCAGAATTATGACACCCAAACCATACCTTTTAGCTAGGGGATCGGCGGGAATCGGGGTTCTGGGCAGGGGCAAAAAATGACTTAAATACACTTATTTCACTCTCTAATAACATAATTAAGAATAAAAACACTGTGGTACACCGTTTTTCTGACGTTTTCTAATGTTTTTTGGAACGAAATACGACACTCTGTAACATCCAGTCAACATTGACGTCTGCAGGAATCTGGCTTCTGGGCCGGAGAAACGGGAAATATTTGTTAATCAGAGATATTTTTTAGGGAATCAGGTATTTTTTGTCCACGATTCTGGGTTTTAGGCAGGGAGAAACGAAATATTTAATGAGAATCCGGGTTATAAAAGACTTATTTTAGCAGAGGTTTTTACAACGTTGGTAACAGCTGAGTAGCTGAGGAGTAATAATGAAACATTATTCCACAGAGCACTAATCCTCATAATGTCACATCACTATGCCCATACAATTATGGAATTCACATTATTATTATATTATGAATACATATAATAATGATTACTATTATTATTTTCTTATTATTAAATTATCATTATTATTATGATTATTATAATATTTTACCATGATTTCATTGTAGTTCTTACGCATATATTACACGATGATATAGGCGATATTGCCAACATACAGCTCTGCAGGGTTATGTTAGGTTTTTTATACTTTTATTTCATTAATAATAATAACTAATACTATCAAAAAACGTAACTCCGCAGAGCGCTGTATGTCGTCGAATAATACACGTAGCGTTTTATCCTGATATACGAGATATTGCCGACATACAACGCTCTGCGGGGTGAAGTTAGGTTTTTTATTAATATTATTATCTCGTTAATAATAGTTTATACTATCTATAAAGAACTCAACTCCTTAGAGCTCTGTAAGTTGGCTATATCACGTTTATTACGATGTAACGCAACATACATTGGTCGTCTACATACAACTTTTACTATTAGTTATATTTTTGAACGATCACGGCAGAATCCCCATTTATTTTAACTGTCAGTCTAACACATAACAAATACGCATTTTACGACATCTAAACATGTTAATTACAGAAAAGAAGAATTTTTGTATTTCAGAAATTAAACCAATTATAAAATAAACATTCTTTAATTATTCGTATAAAAAACAATAATGTCACTGGTTAGAAGTAGTTTCTGTACTTGTCGTACCTCTGTATATTTCTAGTTACCTTGGGCTGAAGGACTAACGGATTTGTAAACAGCTGATTGAAAATGAAATCAACTAATATTAAAGATAGTTGAATTCAGTTGATGATTTGTTGCGCCATTTTCTTTGTTTGCGAACATTCCCAATTAATTAATTTTTAATTCAGTTTTATAAAATTAAGTTAGATTAATTTAAAGTGAATAGCAAATGTTTGACATTAGCCTAAGATCTCCAATCAAACAAGCTTTTCCAGTTCAAAATTTTAAATCACGAGAATCTACCGTTTATCCTAAAATTAATATTTTATATCCCAAATTTCCTCAAATATCCCTGATTCCCAAATATTTCCCATATCTCCCAGCTCAAAACCTTGATTGTTGTAGACAACAAGGTTGACCAGATGTTCGAAGGGTGTCTTATTTTTGCCCAAAAACGTTGGAAAAACTGTGTTTCGCTGTGTTTTTATTCTTAATTATGTTATTAGAAAGTGAAATAAGTATATTTGAGTGATTTTTCTCCCCGCCCAGAACCCCGATTCCCGCCAATCCCCTAACTTGACATTTTAGTTTGAGATTGTTATATTTCAGCCTAAAATCGTTGGAAACGTTAAAATTCGGTTATTCCGCGGACAGAAATAATACTAATACTATTATAGCTACTTTTACTCACGTGTTAAGAAACTTTGTTAGAAAGTGCAAAAAGTAAGTCAAAGTTCGATTTTACGATTGGTACGATAATGTGTTTGAAATAGGTATTTACCGAAATATGTAGTTTGTCTCAAGATTCACGACAGAATTTGCTGCATTCAATGTGTTTTTAAAATAATTACTAGTATTTATCAAGGATCTCTCCTGAATGTTTACATTTTCCAGTATTGGGAGTGACCAGAGATACTTCAAAAAGTGAAATAGGAAAGGCCTACAGGAAACTGGCGAAAAAATTCCATCCTGATTTACACAATGAAGCTGATAAAGAAGAAGCTGAAGCTAATTTTAAGCGAATTGCAAATGCGTGAGTACTTAAATATAAATGTATTTAATGAAATATTTTAATTAACAACCCTTCAGCTATTTTTTTAATGCTTTTAGCGACTCCTAAAAGTTTTCTTATATGAGAAAATTAAATATTTAAAACTTATATTAAACTTTAAAATCATGATTTTTTTTAATCACCAAAAATCAGGCAAGGTTACTTAATTGAGTGTCTTGCTAGTCTGATGGTTTGCCTATTGGATTTCAATGTATGAAGTGTGAGATTTGTTGGATCCATTTGATCAGTCAGCCGAATTTTTCTCGTTATTCCGTCATGTTCTCTTCCTGTAAATACTGCCCAAAACATAATGCTACTAACCAATAGAAATAAAGTTGGTGGAATAAATAAATAAAATGTATTTAGAATTTTCTTTGGTCAATGGTGATTGATTAAGCGTATCTAGGCGCGAGGCGGAGTTTTAAGTTCTGTGCCTTAACAGGAGGTAGCATTACAGTGGAGGGGACTGAGATCCCTTCCTCCCCCTGGCAATCCCATCAAATGACCTACTCTTTTTACCAACTCAAGAGAACTAAATTTTTCGTTACATGGTTTCTCAGTCCCACCGCAACTTCGGTGACACTGTGACGTTGAAGAGGCGTGGCATTTCCCCCTCACCCCTCTCAATTGTTGAAAGGGGGAGTGGCTGACCGATCAAAGTGCTGACCGTTTTCAATCCTCCCGGATTTGTACATGTTAGAATCCTAAAATGCTGATTTATGTTTGGGGTGCATCCCCACGAAGCATTTGTATATTTTTCTCATTGTAAGACAATAGCAAAACAAACTAAAAAAAATTGTGATAATTATGTATTTTCAGATATGAAATTTTGAAAGATGAAGAATCAAGGACTGATTATGACTACATGTTGGATCATCCGGAAGAAGTTTATAGCCATTACTACAGGTACTACAGGCGGAGAGTAGCTCCCAAAGTTGATGTCAGAGTTGTCATTGCCGTCAGCATTTCTATCATATCAGCTATCCAGTATTTCACATCATGGCAGAGGTGAGTTTTCAGAATTTTAATTAATATTTTATGTTTTCAAATTGTAAATTGGTTAAAAAAGTAATTATTTCAAGGTAGATTGATGTAAATAAATACTCATGGTTTGAGCTGACTTCTCTACCTAATCAAATTTTTTTTTATTGGTTGACTTATTTTTTTAAAATAGGTGGAAGCCACTTAAACTTACATATCTACCAAAATGATTTAAGATCCATGTTCTTGGTTGTTGTACTAAGAAAAACAATGGTTGAGCTGGAAAAATTTGAAGGTAAATGGTACAACCGTAGAGGCACCATTCTTGGGGATTGAAAATACTAGATGTGTTGTTTTAAGCTAACAACGTCACAATGGTGGGTGACAAATTTAAAACAGAGTACATAAAACCGTGAATTCTCAGTCCTGAAAGCCATTTTGATGAGCTGACGTTATTTAATTTAATTCAATGGACAAACAAACTTAAATGACCAAGTTTAAAACATCACATTCCAACATTATTAATACTAACTTGGTTATCAAGGACCAGAAATTTTAATACTGTTGAGTAATTAATTAATAAGTCTGCTAAATGTGCAGGCTAAAATTAACTAAATTATAATGGTAAAAACATTATAATTTGATTTCTTCAGACCTCACCAAGGCTTACCCACTAGGATGGTTCTCAGTAGCTTCCTGGTTCTTGGCATGACACAGACAATGCTCTTTACTTACCTTGGAGTGGACACTGCTTTCGTCGCATGGCCTCGCTGCGAACTCTCATCAGTTGATTCACTGACTGACTAATAATGAATGTGAATGTGTATATGAAGTGGTGTAATCCCAAAACGGGTGTGATTAAAACTTGATAGGAACATTGTGAATTAGACCAGCGACATTTTTGAAGGTTCTCTATGCTTTGAATCGTAGCTATGGCTCTTCTCTGTTGGTTTCCCAAGAAGCATTTGAGTAAAATCTCTCTGTTAACTCAGTAAAAATGCCTCTAGTGTAGGTAAAAACAATAAAACCAGTACGTTTGTTCAGGCGAATCAGGCTGGCCCAGTAAGTCAAAAGTTACTGGATCAAAGTCAGTGGTCAGGGACTCCTGTCAGATCACAAGCGGTCACCTCTAACTAGCCTATGTAACCTTGTTGCTGTGGTATATCACTGTCTTTAATTCACCACACAGGCCTTAGTCCCATGGTGATGGGCAATCAAGGTTTTAATTATAAAAAAATTCCACTTAAGAACCATTTCATTGTATCTCAGTTTACATGTAACATTTTTTCTCTGATCTAATATTATTATTCATTTTTTTCAGGTACAATTCTGCTATAAAATATCTTTTAACAGTTCCTAAGTATAGAAATAAAGCTTTGCAAATGGCAAAAGATCAAGGGCTTCTAGAAAAGATAAAAAAGACTCGAGGGAAGAGTAAAACAGAAGTTAAAGAAGAAACGGATGCTATTATAAGGAAAGTTTTGGAGGACAATATGGACATAAGGTAATAAAGGAATTTCCAACTTATTTTCTCTTGTCTTTCTGCTCTTAGCCCTTACTAGTAAATGATTGCTACCTGCTAGACTAAAAAAAACCTCGATGATTGGTTTAATTCATTTTTAGATTTTCAATAGTTCATTACTGAAGTTAAGGCGTATTTTACTGTTGACATGAAACTTGCAATAGGAAAAAGAGACGGAGGTCCTGTACTATGGTTTGTATAGGACTTAATTACATGTTTTTAACTGTTAAATAAATTATGTGCTTGAAATGATAATGGCTTGGTAAAATGAAATTTAAAAATATTACAATTCTGCTATAAAATATCTTTTGATAGAAATAAAGCTTTGCAAATGGCAAAAGATCAAGGGCTTCTAGAAAAGATAAAAAAGACTCGGGGGAAGAATAAAATAGAAGTTAAAGAAGAAACGAATGCTATTAATCATTAAATAACATGAAATTAAATTAACCATCTTTGAATGTTTCCATGGGCAGTTGAGGTTAACCCTCTGGGTCCCATGTGCCTATGACATCGGCACGGCCATTTCAATTGATAAGATCCGGCTACCAATGTCATCGGCACCATTCAAGATCGCGATCCTGGTGCTGATGTGATCAGCACCTAGGAAATAGTGAGTGGCAAAATTATTTATCTATGCTTTTCTTTTAAACTGTAAGTCAAACAAAAGCTAATAAAATTTTCTATGCAGGGAACATCAACAACAGTTTAATATCACATTTCATACAGTGCTGCTTAGAGTAAAGAGAGTGGACGATATTTGTTCTTTGTAAAAATGGTTGCATATCAGCTGCCCGACGAAGCATCATTAACATAGCCCAACTTGTTGTAATTGTTTTCCATGAGCTCTGAACTGAACATAGAAGGGCTATTTTTTTTAAGTTCCGATTGGCTGGAAATGAAATAATAATAATTTTATTACCAAAAGTACAGTTAAGTCTTTTTTAAGCTTTTTTTCTACATAATCGTCAAAAAAATTGAGGCACTTGTCATATTGTGACACAAGCTTTTCCATGCCGTCCTGTCTTCCTGCTTACGATTCTAAGAGATGCTCTCTGGCACATTTTAATCTAACTTATTTAATTCGAAATGTCTTTGGTTTCCTCTTTTTTTGTCTGGATGGTTTTTGTTGTAGCCACAGCCAGGAATAAATTTCTATGTGCGTTCTGCCACAAATTTTGGCACGCTTCGTCTCTGTGTCAGCCATACCGTGCTTTATGATGCTTTCATGTTTTTGCTTTGTGCTCGATGTCACACTTTAGCAATGTAACATTAACCTCTAAAAGTATCAATAAAATTTTATTTCTTCATATTCAGTTTTCTATGAAAACTTTATTTTTCATTTATTTTCTATAAAAATAATCATATGCCCAATCCAATGTCATTTAATTAAATCATCATTAATTATGAGCGAATTATGATTTATAACCTGCTTTTTGGTGTTTAAAACATAATCAATTTTTTCATTTAGTTAATTTATATCTACATTTTATATAAATAAATACAATTTACAAAAATTGGTTATAATTTGATGAAATTTTTAAAGCAACTTTAATTAAAAAATAAAACACAAAAAGTATGGATCTAGCTTAATTATTGTTAAGAAGTTATGACAATTTATAAGTACAAAAAACTCAAAATAGCTTGGGATTCCAGGGTATGAAGTGAACAGGATAAATGGGTCTCTTTAAGAATAAATGTCACAGTTTCCCAGAGTGACCTAGGTTATCCAGATCATAAGTGAACAAGTCTATCAGGACCCATAGGGTTAAAAAATTAATGCAGAAGACAGGTGGCGCTGTCCTGTAATCCAGCTACTTGGAGGTCACGAACTGTGGATAGAAGTGAGCGATGGTCGGTGGGTATAGTGTTCTCTTGTGTGGATTAACGTCCACACTATTGAATACTACATTAATCCGCAAAGACCATCATCATAATTAGACCAGTTCATAATTCAATGGCAATGGTTCGGATTCCACATTAGATCCCATAGTTGCCATAGTTGGCTGGTGGGCCATCAATTAACAGTCCTGTCTAAGGAATATGTCAGCCTTTGTTTGCTACAAGACTACAAGATCGCACCACAATCATCTTACACTCAATCCTCATTCATACTTTGGCTTAATATACCTACCTTGTGGTATGGTCGCCATTTCAGTAATCAAATCTAATCTTAGTTTCATATTTTATTATGTTAGCGTATTGTTTACGTTTCTTTTTTGTTTTAGGAATTGTCAAAACTTAACATATATGCTACTGTGGCACTATTCGGTGATTTTATGTATAGTGAATAAGTATTAATAACTTATTCCTGTAACTAATAAAAATAAAAATTGTTTTATTGATTGAATTGTTTGAATACCGTAATTTATTTATTTAATTCTAATACTCTTTAAGTTTGTGATTAACCTCAAGGAATAAATATGTGTTTTTCTTGCAGGGGAGGGTACGCCAAACCAGTAATAACAGATATTTTGTGGCTGCAACTTATATTCCTACCTTACACACTAACAAAATACATTTACTGGTATATGTGTTGGGTATGGAAACATAACATAAGAAACTTGCCGTATGATGATGAAGAGAAACTTTATTTGATTAGAAAGTATATGAAGAAAGGCCAGACACAGTTTGATGTAAGTAACCAATTTCATTGAGAAGGTTTTAACTTATTAAGTATTTGTTTGAAATGAGGAGAGTAGTTAGATGTACATAGCATATGTCTGTAATTATAATGTTATAATGTCAGCATTTTGTATGCTCCAAGCTTACTTGTAAATGCTTTCTGACTTTGGTCCCTGAACACAGTACAGTAAAACCTCACGACCACGCCTTTACATAACATAACTACATCGATAGTGAGTTTTTTTTTAATCCCCGTGAATTACCTACAACAGTAGATGTTACTAATACTTCTATAGAACAATTACCTTTCACATGGGAACCTAATTAGCACGTATATTGCTAGTGAAAATTGCTGCATGATAAACCTTAATACAACTTACTTAATGGCTGTACCTTTATAGCACGACTTAACCATGTTAATATGATTATGTCAACAAAGGAATCTTTATTGCAGGACTATAACCTCAGTTGGGCATTGTTTTGCACTGCAGAACCGTTTTCAAACTTTCTCGTGTGTAGTTCCAATTTGGGCTTCAAACCAAGTCTTTATTCTTTGTTTGAAATTCATTATTGGTTATGGTGGATTTATGTTATTTAGAGTTTTATTGCGGACATTTTCCATCACGATTTAATGTAAAACAAAGTTTCGCGACGTTTCGGGATCAGATCCTGAAACTTTGTTTTACATAAAATCAGGATGAAAAGTGTCTGCAATAAAACTCTAAAGTCTTTATGTTAAGCTTCAGGTCTTAACCCTTTGACCGCGGCGTTAGTTGGTGCGCCATAGTTCAGTAGCGTGGGGTTTTTTCGCAGCTACGCATATTTGATACTATAGAACAAAGTGGCATAGACGTAGTTTCATAAAAATTCACTAGAATTCAGCACCAAATGGTCTGTCACTTGTCATGGTCAATGTTACAATCATAGCTTGAAAAAAATTAGCAGATGACTTGTATTCATGAGAGAGAACCTCAAAACCGAGTTAACTCCGACGTCACAGTTTCCGTAACAAGAGCATGGCACGAGTATACTCGGGTGACGTTGTTAAGGGGTTAACAGGAAAACTCTTCCCTACCCTCCTATTAGCTGAAACATACAGCATCACAACAATGAGCTGCATGAAACATACGCATAAGACACTTTTGGTCAAGTTTCTGTGTTTCAGACTTCAGTATTAAATTTAGTTTTGGTATCAATGTACACAGTGTATTGGACACAGAACGCAGATGTGGAGGAAGTGAATTAAGATTGTATTTAGTACTATACTGTACTAATTTTTTTAAATCTAGACATATCAAAATTATGAATTGAACCTACTTATCTGTACACATTTTTAATAATAATAATAATAAATTGTCTTTTACTTAGAGCAGTTTTCATCATACAATATAATGGTTTTCAAAACAACTCGTGTCACACAAAATTCACAAAATTATAAAAACAAGAAAATTTACAGAAAGGCTTATAACTACCGTACTTAATAAAATAAAACACTGTACATTACAAGGTTAAATTTTATTCTATTGGTCCTATATTAGGTCTTAAAACACCGCTCAGCAATCTTTCACGTACATTTTTTTAAAATTTGTTTTTTGACATTCTATCATGCCCGATACTGGACCCCAATGAATTTAAAATTTTTGGCGCGAAATAGGAAAATCCTCTCCGGTCAGACTCGGAGCGCACACGAGGCACCTCCATCATGTCGTCCTGCCTGGTACTCCTAGATCTAAGTTTGGAACGGGGCCTGAGCCTCTCTTTCAGATATTGAGGTTTCCCCTCAGTCAGGACATTATGAACGAGGCATGAAGTGCGGAGAAAACATAATTCATTGATTGGCAGTAAGCCAAGAGATTTCCTCTCAAGAGAAATATGGTCGAATTTTCTCAGTCCACAAACATACCTGATACACATGTTCTGCACCCTCTGCATTCGTTTCATGTCCCCAAGTGATATGACATTTCCATACACCGGGAAACAATACTCAAACACAGAGAGTATCAAAGCCTGAACAAGACGAAGCTTAGTGGAGGATGAAAACAGGTTGCGATGCCTATATAATATTCTAAGGTGAGTGACAGCCTTCTGACAAGCATAGCTAACGTGTTCAGAGAGTGAGAGACTGGCATCAATCATAAGCCCAAGGAGTTTCGGGGAGCTGCATTCCTGCAGAAAAACACCGTCGAGACACACCCCAGATAAGGACTGATATGGTCGTGCCTTACCAGATGGAAAAGTTAGAACTGAGCCCTTACTTTTATTCAGCCTGATGCCGTGATTTACAGACCAAACATTAATTGTGTCTAGATCTGAATTGAGATTAGATACGGCAAGGTCAGCCTCGCTAATGCTGTATTGAAGAGCGAGTTGGGCATCGTCAGCATAAGAATACAGACGACAATGCTGAAGATCTCCCCCCATCGTAGCAGCAAACAAGGTAAACAAAACAGGCACAAGACAGCTTCCTTGTGGAACTCCCAGTAACCTCATTAGAGGGGCAGAAAACTCTGAGCCAACCTTGGATCGCTGGCTCCTTCCATCCAGATAGGATTGAAACCACAAAATTACAAGTTGGTCAAATTTATAAAATTTCATCATAGCTAACAACAGACGGTGATCAATGGAATCGAAAGCCTGAGAAAAGTCCAACATTGCAAGGGTAGTATTTTTCCTCTCAGCTCGAGCTTTGAAGATATCATCACAAAGTAGTAACAGAGCCGATGCCGTACTAAAGCCCCTTCGAAAACCAGACTGCATTGATGGAAGTATTGACTAAGACTCCAAGAAATCAACCAACTGTGATACCACAATTTTCTCCAGGACCTTGGACAGGACAGGTAAAATAGAGATGGGACGGAAATCAGACACAGACAAAGGGGTTTTGATCTTTGGAAGAGGAATAACAATTGCCTCTTTCCAATCCTCAGGAAACACCCCAGCAGCTAAAGAAGCATTAAGGAGATGGGTGATGGCCCCAGCACAGTAAGGACCCACCATTTTAATCATGTTTATTGATATTCCATCTGTACCAACTGCACCTGTGGTAATCATGTTAATCGCAGTTTTTACCTCTCTTTCACTCACAGCGTTAAATGAGAACTCATGTTGAACGTGTTCAGAGTAATTTTCTAGATAAAACTCAATGCACTCAGGTTTTGCTTCACAACCTGTACCCATCGTTGCAAAGTGTGAGTTTATTTCATCAGGTTTTTTGAGGAATTGCGGAATGTCATAATCTTTACCTTGAATTACTCCACTTTTCTTAATTTTTGCCCAAAATTGTTTAGAGCTTTTGCAACCTGTAAGTTCTTTTTGAAAATAACTCTGCTTATCTTTCCTAATTGCACTATTCAGAGCATTTCTCGTTTTACAATATTGTTCCCTATAAACATCACTTCTATCAACTTAAAGTTTTTTCTTCAAACAATTTTTCCTATGAGTGAGCATAGTTATGAATTGATTTCTCCAAGGAGCATTTTTCCTCGTGACTCTTTTTCTTACTAATGGTGCACACTGATCAAATATTTCCGTTAGTGATGAGGTTATAAATCTCGCCTTTTCATTTACATCGACCATGTTTTTAATGGTATTCCACTGAACACTAGAAGCACAACCAATCATGTCCTCCACATTTAATCTTGAGAAATCTCTATAAGTAATGTATTTTACTTGTTTTAGTCTCATTTTATCTTTAACAATTATATCGCAGAACGTCAACTTGTGATCTGAAACTCTGATTCCTCGACTGTCATAAATGGAAGACATGTCAATAGCGTCACATCCTGTGGAGTCAACATGTTTGTTGATTAACATGTGATCGATTAGTGTAGAGGAGGTCGCAGTGACTCTCGTGGGATCCTTTACCAACTGTGTCAGACCATGGGCATCGTATTGGTTTATGAGGAAGCGACAATCTGGCTGAGTAATATCTAAAAGATTAACATTAAAATCTCCCATAACAACAATATTCTCAGTATACTCACACATGTCATAAAATACTGAGGAAAAAAATGGTTCAAAACAAGTGTATGAAACATCGCCAGGCCTGTACACCACACAAATACAAAACTTGTCTCCCCTAACACCAACTATACCACAAATGCACTCAAGACCCTTTTGTACTTCAATTGTCTTAGGAGTGAAATTCAGGTCATTTTCCACATACAAAGCAACTCCACCTCCTCTCTTGACTATTCCATTGTTACATCTATCATTTCTGATCAAGAAATATCCAGGTAACTTAACTTCATCACTGCTCACATACTCGGTTAACCAGGTTTCAGTTACGCCAAAAATATCAAGGTTCAGATCCAAAACCACCGAGGCCATCTCCTCAAACCCCGTCGACAGTGAGTTAATGTTTAGATGGCCTATCCTGAGGGCTGAGCCAATCCGAGGTGGCCGTTTTTTGTGGCACACGGACTGACCCCCCTACCAGCTCTCAGTGAAGACTCTATGTCTCCCATACACTCAGAAGAAGTAGGAGGCACCAGCTCCACCCCAACAGGAGAGCTCAGGAAGGAGGATGGTGCCACAGGAGCCGCCTCAAATGCAATATAGTTCCTGAAAGTATTAAGCAGTTTTTCTCCAAAAATAGAGACTTCGATTGAGGTGTCGACCATCTCGTCCTAGGTGATACCTTCGCATCAATGACCCGGCATCTATAAAGGTGGCACCGAAATTGCCACACATCAATTCAATTTGCTCATTAAATGAGTGGAGAGCTGTGTCAGATATGTCGGATCTCGGTAACACTCCGTTCACCAATACTTTACTTTGCGGAAAGAGGGTCCGCGTGGTATAGAGAAGGTCGGCCATACTATGGAGAGCCTCGCGCTTGCCGTGCCCGCCATTATACCCAGGACCACCCCTGTAACCAGTCGGCAAGTTATTGGTACCAACATGAAAATGAATAACTCGGGGACTTTGTTTTGAAAGAGACTTGATTTTTAACTTTATATCCTGTATCTTGGCACCAGGATTGACACTAACAGAACACCCATTTTTTTCACACGGTTTACCAGCAAAGCGCAACAATGAATCGCCAATCAACAAATAACCCACTGTTGTATTTACTCTGACTTTTCTTTCATCGTCCAGAATCGGGGCATGATCATTTTTATTTTTAGCTACAGACTTATTAACCATTGTACTACAACTACCTTGCTTTGAAAGTGTTTTACAAGAGCCACACACAGTAATATTTGCCCTTTTCCTTTCTCTAGCATTTTTACATAACTTCTCGTTTGAATTCTTAGACTGAGTGGAACGTTTTTCCTCATGACATTCACGCCAAGATTCAGAAGCATTTACAATAACATTACTTGGGCAGGTTGTAATTACATTTTTGACTTTTAACTTCCCTACTCTTTTTTTCTTTTTAACTAAAGTCCAGCCATCATCGAGTTTGGGCATGGCAGGTGTGTGGATAACACAGTCCGGCTCGGGTGTCGGCGTCGGCCGCGCGGGGGACATGCAGGGCTGCTGAGCCTCACGTGCCTCCCCCACCCCAGCCGCCGTCACCCGGGCCGGCGCCTTGTTGACATTGGTAAAACTCATGTACCATTCATTGAAAGGAAGCATTACAGAACCTAAGTATGCATTTATACAAAAACAATCAAGAATAAATTTAGCACTCACTAGTACTCTAAGACCACACTCAAAACCATTATTCTGTTTTGTGCAAGGCAACTCCACAACTTTGCCCAACTTAAGTTTAGTTACAATGTCACTGTCATGCCGGTGATTATACCCAGGTAGTGAGTCTATATGATACGCCACATTTGACTTATAATCAATAAACAACAAACTCCAATGTGATCCTGAATCACCGGTCATGGTGATGGAGCTATCGCTAACACAACAAAACACAAAGTCTGAGTTAAAGTATTCAATTTGACACAACAAATCTGTAACATCATCATTACTACCACATTTTATTAATTGTGTCTTTGTAGGACCAATAAAAGTACATTTTACTGAAATACCAGAGCTAACAGATTTACTAAAACTATCAAAATAAGCTTCTAAAATCTTATCATCTAGCCACCTGCTTTCTGACCAAGCTAAGTTTTTAGCCCGTTTAAGCTCATCTTTTAGACAATTTAAATATTTATTTTGAGTTGCCTGTTTTTCCTCATGTTCCTTAAAATTTAAAAGGGATTTTACATCATTCAGAATAATGTCTTTTTATATAAACTGTTTTTGTAAATATGTTTATTTGTAAATACTCCTATTTTATTTCATGGCTAATAACAGTAATTTAAGTTTGTGGCTTGCTGTAGCTAGTGATAACACAAATTATCAGTTAAATGGCCTTCATAGTATGACCCTCAGATGTGCACCTTAATAAGAAGACTTAAAAATCCTCTTGAGACTTCTTATGGAGGTTCTACTGTATCTTTCTCTATGTCTATCATAAAATATTATTGCATATCAGATTGATTGATCGATTGGTTTAGAAATGGGGCTGGACTCTTATCATGTTCTGCATGATGAGCTAGATGGGATAGCCCTATTATGCGCTCCTGTTCCTTTGATAAGGCTCAGTAGATTTTTACCAATGATGGCATTGAAAACAGCAGCTGTTTCCTCAAGTTCAATAGTTCCTTCTCCTTGCCCCTAGCCTTTCCCAATCTTTAATGATTTGCATGGCAGTCTCCATGAAGCATATGAAGCTGAAGCTGATTCTGTTGCTGAAGCTTCTGATGAGATCCTTCTCAAAACAATTTGATCCCTAATACGTGCATTATCCTGATATGAACCTAATCCTGAATAATGTAAAAAGTTTTTATTTGCATAGTAATATTTCAATCCTTATGGTTTTAGGCAATAGAAGAATCTGAGAAAAAAGAGTACTTAAAGCTGGAATTGTGGATTAAGGAGAAATTTGATGTAAGTATTTATTTTTACTTAATAATGAAGAAACTAGCAATAGCAAACTTTTACTAGAGTCGTTCTTTACTTTCTGGATGAACCTTGTAATTTAAATCCGCCGCAGTAAATCCACAATTCGGATCACTTGACTGATTCTGGTAATTTAAACCTTGTTATTAATAAGTAATATCATTGTTGACCATCTACGTACTTATATTTATAATTACTAAACGACTAATATGAATTTGGGTGTATTTCTAAGGTTTGGCTCAAAGAAAAGGAAGAAGAACAGAAAAAGCAACTGGCAGAAAACGCACGTTATAAGGCATACCGACGATACCTCAAGACTCACGGCCCCAGCCGAATGACCTTTGATGACTCATAGTCATGTTCTCATTTTTATTTCCATACGCATTTAAATTTATCCAACCAAACTCATTTTTGTGCTCCATTAACCTTAGAAATGTTAATAACCCTTAAGTACTTGCAAGGAATTTTGAGAACTATTTATCTATGTTGGACATTTCATCATAACAAATTCTTTGAAATTTTTTTTGTCGGATATGAAAAATATGTTTGAAAGCTTCTATAAAAGTTTGAAAATATGATACTGCCTTGAAATTTTAATTAAAAAAAATATAAGCATTATTACTAATCAATCATTGTATTCACAAGTTGGCCCATCAATGCAACCTTTGGTAACATAACTATCAAAACCTGTTTTCCTTACAATTTTTGTTCAAACCATTCACTTTTCTCCTATAAATAACAAAGAGGGCATTTTTACACGCTTGAAAAACTTTATTTACATTAATATATAAATTAAGGAATTAATTAATACATCAAAATATAAATATTCAGCAACAATGATAAGAGTGCATTCAAATTTAATCTGAATCTTTGTTTTTATACACAACAATTCAGTACACAAGTACTTGTGGAGGGGTTTCGTGGACACCCCAGGCCACTTTCAAAGCATGTGACAAAACAACAACTCACTGCATCATGGCGAAAACTGATTTGAGTCACTAAATACTATATTTTAAAGTTACTGAGACTGATGGCAGGGTAGCCCACCCCCAAGGTGAAGGAACACAAAATCTAACCTGGGGTGTTAAAAACCCCAGGCGCGAGTACTTAAGGGTTTAGGTAGTGTTTATATAATCTTCTTATGATTTCCAAAGTCTAAATCAAACCAATGACTATTTTAATGGAAATATTTTGTTAAGCTTCTTCTGAGTTTATGTTATCATTCATTCCCTTACTCAACCTTTTGTTTTTTTAAATTGATTTCCTTAAAATTAATATAAATTTTATGCAAATGTTTATATTATTCAGGTATTTATTAATTGGTTCTGTATTGTAGTAAATAAATTCATGGGCTTTTAGTAATCTAACTGGGTTCGACAGATAGCGCTAACATGTTTCAGACATCTTCAGAATCTTTTAAATTCATAATTGCATTTGTTGTTTATTACTGATATTAGTAATGTTTATCTTATTACTGATATTAGTAATGTAATCTAAAGTAAAATCCTGTATCCTAAGTTCAATTCCAGATTATTAATAGGACAATTAAGTAATTACATGTCTAACAATGGCATTAGATATATATTAGATAGTCCAAAAGTCCCAGAAAAAATGTTGGTGGAATATCTATTTCATTGGTTAAGCCATAGGTCAGAATTTTCCTTATAAAATGTTAAAACAACCCTCAGGGGTTAAACATTTACAAATCTACCAATGGAATTATGTAAGTAACCGTACAGAAAACTGATGGCTTATTGAACTTATCTATAAAATCTAAGCATTATTAAAACTTATAGGTTGGAGTAAAGTGAGATAAAAAGTTTTAATTCTTAAATAAAATACAAACCGCAGTAAATTGTTCACATTTTTCTGTTAGATAAAGAATCAAAACAAAAAAATAGAACATGTTTGATCTTGAATGTTCTCATGCTCCGGCTTTTGTGTTAACAAACTCTATATCATGAACAGAGCTTCTGCGTTTTGAGCTTTTCAAGAGAACTTATAAACTAAAGTAACACCTAAGAGAACTTTTAAAGTTGAAATTCCTCATCACTGTAGAGCTAAATCATGAAAGTATATCCAATAATAAAAACAATGTCTGGCTAATTTGTAAATTCTATATACAGCAAAAACAAAACCTGTTTGTATTTGACAACAAACTGTGATGATGAAAAGCAATTTAAACTTGGTATCAAAATTTTCAAATAAGCTTGAAATACTAGTATAATTTCACCTCAATGTAGGCCTACTTTGGCATAACCAGTCAATAAAAACCTTGTGTTGTTTTCAAGATGTACACAGACGTTTCAGTCTAAAATAGTATTAAAATGTGTTTCTGAACTCAGATATTAGATTGATTTGATCTTAAGATAAGGTCATAGGTTGGTTACAAAACAATAACTCAATCAGGATTGCAAGGTTTTTTAAGCTAAGATTAGAAACTAACCCAACTTAACTTCACATCCGTCTTTTGATTATTTGTTGGTTGTTAATTTATTTAACTACATGTAATTTAATGTTTTTGTCATTAGTTTGTATTATAGTTAATAGGTTAATTTTGTTTTATTTTGAGAATGGTTTGGGGCTTATTCCTATTTTAATGGAGTGTAAAAGTATAATTGTAGTTTTACAAATGTATTACAAATTGATCATATTGGTCAGAAATCTAGGTTGAAGCCTAGAGGGAAAATACCCAAGGGTGTATAATGCAGCAAGTCTGTTTTGTGTGAATAGTGCTCCTTCATTTAAAGCATAGCTTAACTTGTTATGGCAATAAGATTGTTGCCAAAGCCTACATAGTTATTTTATTTATATCAGGAAGCAAGAAAGTTAGTCAGAAATGTATTGAAGGGATTTAACTTATTTCAGTGGTGTGGTTTTGAATGCCACATCTCATTACATTTGGTAGTACTTAGTAACATCTTTGAAGTATTCTATACCGTGGTGACTTTTGAGAGTTTACAAACAAGTGTTATCGCCCAGTGTTGTTAATACAACTTTGGAGACAATTTGTGCAATGTGATCTTTATCATTAAACTATTTTGTACATAACTTCAGATATGTCTAACAATACATTAAAATATTTCCTCGGACCAATCCAAACCTTTTTAAAATTCAAATTTCCGTGTTACTTTTTGTACTGTTAGCACATTTACTCATGGGATATGTATTTTTTTATTTAAGCATTTGAATACTAAGTGTATTACCAAAAGAAATTTGTGATTGTTCATTAAGAATGTTCTTTTAACTTTGAATTGTTTAAAATAAAGCCAAAGACATTTATAAAACCTTTGTTTCATTCCCTTGATGTCAGTTATAATAATTGAATTCAGCTCACTCATATCTTTGCTTGATATGTCCCAACCACAACTCTGTTACGTGTCGCGGGTGATCGTAACACGGTAACGCTGCCACCACTGCTCATTACGGGGAGCAGTCCCGGAAATAAGAATTTTGGAGGGAGTGGAGTTCAAATCATTTTAAAAAAACTCGGAATGAAACTTCATGTTAATTTAATTTAGAAAGAACAGACACTAGATAATACAAGAAAAAATATATAAGTTGCGTTACATTATGATATAATGAGGTCGGGAGGGAGATAAGTGCGTACCGAGCCGGTCAAAAGTACAATACCGCTCCAGACAATGCGCGCGAGACCCCCTCCTCTCTGCCATCAGATCACCCATGTCACATGACTGGATATACATAATAATAATAAAAAATTCACGTTGCAGTGACGTGATTGCTGACTAGTGACCTACTCGACTGCTCATAGCCGTCCATAGTTTGGAAAATAAAACTTTACTTTAAAAAACATGTTAAATAAAATGAATTTAATTATTTTTGTTCACTTGTCTGAAGAGGGTGACTCATTACAACTCAGTCTTTTATGTCGGTGGGCTATAGATATGGCTGTTTTGATGTCCAGTACCGTATACAGAGTGTAAACCAGGCCTAAGCTCAAAAGCTTCAATTGAACCTCTCCAGAACTAAAGGGACGTCCTGTGTCTAAATAAGAACTATGGGTCTGTAAAGAAGTACCTTAAGGTGGTTGGTCTGTCAGTTAGACATATGGCTGGACTGGCCAGCATAGAACAGGCACACTTTAATAGGCTTAACACACACAGATTTTAGGTTTTATAAATAACTTAAACTTATTTGGTGTCACTAAAGGCCCCTTGGAGTAGAATTAGCTGAGGGCAGCTATACCACAACTAGGCACTAGTAAGAAGTGTCAATGTTGATTTAGTTTTATGTATTAAAAATGTCAATTTCAAAAACCAACTGGCCAGTTTTCTCAAAATTTATTTTCATATGTTTTTGTGAGTGTTTTTTAACTAATGTGGTTTTATGAGAAATGATGACCTTTTCAATGAAAAGGAATTAACTTGGTTTTTATCTTGGAAATTAGTCGACTGCACTCAAAACTGTGGTAGTTCCTACCTCAATCCAGGACCACTTGGCTGATTAACCTGTTGAGGAGTAACGACAAACGGGCCCATTTGAGTACGCTCGTCATGTGACGTGTGTTCCCCAGTGAGGATCCACGTCATATGACGGATAAGACAATAAGACATTTATTCATCATTCAGACATTTACACAATATCAATAGATTTCGTCAAATACAAGTTTAAGAACAATCAATTATCACAGTCTATTACACTAGTATAGTTTAATTAGAAATATTTACAACAATGTCTCGACAAGATCAAAGAAAGTCACTGCGCATGACTTGTATGATATAATCAAAAAATTCTTTAATATTATAAAAAGGGTGTTTCTTTAGCCATTTGCACAGTTTATTTGAAAATTTTTTGGATGTCATGTCTTTACATATTGAAGGCAACTTGTTGAACATTGTTAATCCCAAATATGAGTGTTATTTCATGGTTTTTGTTAATCTACATCTATTAATTTCTAGTTTATTACACTAGTATCTTGTATTGTGTTCATGTGTCATGGCTCTGGTAGGGTAGTTATCGAAATTAGTTTTAACTAAAACTAACTCTTCAAATATATGCAAATTTACAACAGTAAGGACTTCCGTAGCAATAAACAGCGGCCTACAGTGATCACGTGACTTGGAATCTGTTATAATTCTAAGAGCTTTTTTTGGACAACCAGAACCTTATCTATACCAACTCCGTTCCCCCATATAACTAGGCCATATATCAGAATGCTCTCAAAAAAAGCAAAATAAGCTATTTTTAGGTAAGTTGCTGATACATGTCTTTTTACATTAACCAGTAAGAAAATTACTCTCGACAACTTTTTACATACATGATCAATATGTTCTGACCAAGACAACTTATAATCTAAAATAATTCCTAATAAATTCACAGATTTTTTACAAGTGTTTTGTGGGCCTAGATCTCTTAAAGTAACAATAAGGTTATCAGTTTTGCTTTCATTTAAGAACAAACCATTTGAGCTAAACCAATCAGTGGCAGTTTTCAAGACATCACCGCTTATGATACCAAGCTGTGTTATATTTACATGAGTATTTATAAGAGTAGTGTAATCTGCATATATAGCTGTAAAACATGGTCAGTTGACACTAAAATCGTTATATTGGGACACCAAAAGTATAAATCTTCTCGACATTTACTAAATTCAAAAGCACCGATTGGCAAGTAATATTGCCGATCACTTGATAACAGTAGATACTGTGTACCTAGTTTCCAAGATAACCAGTGTTTCAGTTGGGGATTGAAAATTGGTACAATGTGAATTTTATACGTTTCAAACTGACTGGCAGATGACATTAGTGGTATTGTTACAAACAATCGTATACTCTTTAAGGTTAACACTGCCTGAATTTTACACAAGTCTTAGTATAAAAATATGTTCTCTATATTAACAATAACAGGTAATCTTAAGTCTACGGGTAAAAGTTTCTCTATTTTTAAAAGTATGGGCAAAAACTCGTTTGGTGGAAGTAATTTACTGCTAAGTCTATTGGTTTAATTAGTTCTAAAGCCTGCCTAAACTCAGCAATGTGCAATTTTGCTTCATCCATGACCTGTCCTAACTGTCTTACTTCATTGTTAACATGTAAAAAGTGTAAAAGGTAATCGTATATTTCAGTCCAATGTATTAAGGTCTTGTTTGTTAGATTGTTGATATTACTACTGAAATTGGTTAGTTTTTCCATGACTTAACGACTGTTCTAGTGTTCAGTCCTATCTTTTTTGTTCACTTCTTTCAATAATGTTAGTTGGTCCACCTTGCTATGAATTACATCACCAGCTATGTCCTGCAATACATTAACCTTGTGGTTGGTTTCTTTAAGGTCCGTGGTTGCAATACTAAATAAGAATTTCGCAACATAACCACCCACGTTAAATAATCCTTGCTTGAACCGTTCATTAGGAAGCAGTTCGAGAAGTCCTTCTAAATCGACTTTGTAAGAATCAAGAGTAACTCTCACTCTCTCTAACTCTAGGTTTATATCCTTGAACCAAAAGAAACCTTCATGTTCAGTTACAGTTACATTAAACAGATGATCGCTTATTCTACAATACAACATTTCTAAATTGTTCGACTCCTCACTCATGCCTTGAATATTTAAGTCCAAAACTAATCTCCATTCATTGTCATTTATAATAGTGTCTTTCAATTTTTCAAACACAATGCCCTGAGACATATCAGCTTTTGTCAATTTCCCTGAAAAAAGGATTTGAAATATTAGCTTGGATTATTACTAAAAATTCACAATCTATTTAAGATAAATATAAAGTAATACTGTATAGTGCATATCAAGATAACTCGCCCACCGGCATGTACTCAGGTGTGCAACACTCAACCTGCCGACTCAGCTCTCCGCTGAGGTCTCTTTCCTCGTACTCTGCTGTATAACAATGCTTTGGATTCTGACTTAAAAGATAATTCACACAAATAGTTTCTCTGATACTTCTTACAACCAAATTTGTTTAAATTTATGTTTGTATAATACCCCTTTTCCCATAGTTATTCTTTATGTATCCTTCTTCCCTTTATTAGTTAATATTATCAACTGATTATTATTACAACATTTTATCCTCTAGGTGCAGTTGACTCGAAAGTCTGAACTGTCGGCTAGGTAATAAGTACATTGCGATGTCTTATATTATAAATACTTCCTTGTATTATAGTTTCTAGGTAATAATCGGTTCGAAAACCTGATCAATTAGCTAGATTTCTCTTTTGTCCCTTCTAGGTAAATAGTTAGACTCGAAAGCTAACTTTAGATAGCTTGAGTGTTAGACTTTTTAAAGGGGGAAAATTTTGCTTTACTACATATTTTATACAGTAATAACATACATGATCTTGCAAGGTAAGCATAGAAAACATTTTATTAAAGTCACAGAATAATAAAATTTTAGTTGTACCATACAAATATATTTTTAAAACTTTAAGATTGCTTGTTTGAACTAAGCTTATATATTTTAGTATGAAATTATGGAATAGTACCTTTAAATATCATATACCTGTCGTCTTGGGTTCGACTTATTTTCAAATAGTATTATGTTCTATTTCGATGAAGACACATTCAAACTAACTTGCTTACTCAATCATACAACATTCAATGGCCGTCATTTACTCACTCACAGTAGTTAACTCATACACGCAGACACACACACATTTCATTGTCTTTTCTAGTAGAACATAATTGACTTATTCCTACAAATGAGCTGATATATGGTAGTAATAAAAATGTTACAAATAGGATTTCCTTTAAAACGTATTATTGGTTGGGATAGGCAGCGAGTAGACATAGTTGAGGATGTTGTTGATCAGCCATTATGAATGGATTATTTTGTTGACGTTTTGATCCTCAGGACGGATTCGAGATCTTTCCTTTAAGAGATTCCACTCATAGCTACTCAATCCACTATGGTGATATCACTCAAAGAGATCTTCCCACCTTAAAGTTGTTTGGGTTAATCCATTACATAATCCAGAAGTCTAGTTGGCACACGACGGTTCCTAGTCGATCGACTTGTCGTTGATAACGAGGGGTCGGTGGTTGCATTTCAGACAGCTGATGACGGCTCGGTGTTGCCCCTTGAGCACCGATGACGGCTGGTTCTAAGATAAGATTACGTTCCCGGGAATCTTCACTTGCACTGTTTTCTCTTGCATCAGTAGTAAACCTTGTTTGTTTACATACTGACATTTTCTCTATTACAGGTTTAATTCTATTTACATGGACAACAACATTTTTTGCTCTTATTATGAGCACAACATTTAAATCAGAGACGATCTTCACAATTTTGTACGGGCCTTTCCATAATTTTGACAACTTTTTTACGGTGTATCGCTTGATCTGTGGAACGTAAAAATAAACACGTTGTCATACTTCGTAGGTGTTTTGTTTAGTTAGCTTGTCGTATTGCGCCTTTTGTCTCCTCTGACTTTTCTTGGAAAACTGTTGAGAAACATCCTTAATTTCCTTTAATTTTCTCCTTAAGGTTTCAATATGATCACTATATCTTTCTGTGCTATCTGTTAGTTGTATATTACCTTCTAAGGGAGTTACCATCCTTCGCCCATAGACGATTTCGTAGGGTGAAAATCCCTATGATTCGTGGTACTGACTATTATATGCCATGTTAACGTAACTTAGAAACTCATCCCAATTCTGGTATTTGTTAACATAGTGACTCAACATTTTGTTTAATGTCTTATGGGTTATTTCGTTTCGCCCATTTGACATTGGGTGATATCCAGTTGTCTGGAGTTTCCTGATTTTTAAAAGCTTGCACGTTTCTTTAAACAGATCAGAGGTAAAGTTTCCGCCTTGGTCTGTGATTATCTCTTGAACTAAGCCATATTGGGTAATATAATTATGGACAAGTGCACGTGCTACTGTTTCACTCGTCTGATCTGGGATAGCAATAAATTTCGTGTACCTTGAAAAGTGATCCACAATGCTGAGAACGTACTTATTCCCATTCTTCGTTACAGGTGCTCCCATTTCTCTCGTTGAGTGGTGCTTCTTGTTACGCTTGATGTCAAGAATGCTTTCAGCTCGGCGAAGTGGGTCGATGTGTTGGATGCGCTTCGTAACACCTTTCGTATTCCATCATACCTGCTGAGGCTCATAGAGAACTATCTCCGCTCCAGACACCTGAGTTACGATACCCGTGAAGGAGCGCGGACGATGGAGGTCACCTCTGGTGCCGCGTAAGGTTCAATACTCAGCCCGGATCTCTGGAACGTCGCTTAAGACGTTGCCTTTTGAGATCCGAGATGCCAGAGGAGACCATTTTAGTTGGGTACGCCGATGATGTTGCGGCTCTTATCGCCACACGCAGCGTTGAGCTGGCCCTACTAAAGTTGAACCAGGTCATGCGCGTGGTTAACGCCTGGATGGCCGATCATGGTCTTTCGCTTGCTCTGAGCAAGACGGAGATCGTGATACTAACTAAAAAGAGGATCAACACCATCGTCCCGCTGCGAGTAGGGAGGGAAGTGGTCCAAACAACGTGTGCCGCCAAGTACCTGGGAGTCATGGTGGACAACAGACTAAGCTGGAGAGACCAGATCTTCCGTACGGCGGACCAAGCTTCTAAGGTGGTCTCTTACCTTAGTAGGCTGATGGCCAATGTCGGGGGTCCTCGGTCGAGCAGAAGACGTCTCTTGATGTCCGCAGTCCAGTCGATGCTCCTTTATGGGGCAGAGGTCTGGGCAGACGCACTCACCAAGTTTGTTTATATGGCCCTAAAATCATTGTACTTTGTTGTACTATCGTTGTACCATTGTTGTACTTTATCAGGTCCTAACTTTTTTGGTACTAAAATGAGAGGTGAGTTCCATGGAGAGAAGGAAGGAGTTATTATACCGTCAGCTAGTTGGTTTTTAATTACATCATCCACAACAGGTTTGACAGCGTGTGGAATTCTATAGGGTCTTAATTTTATAGGAGGGGAATTGCCCGTTTCTATCGTATGTTTGACTGCAGATGTACACCCTAAAGTACCGGTTCCTTCAACACTAAAGATATCCCTATACTCATATATAGCGTCTCTAAATTTTGTTTTCTCATCATCTGGTAAATGATTTAGTTTCTGATCAACTAAGGTTTCAAACTCATCAATGTTTGTACTTTGGACAGTGTTAAAATCATTAATGTTATTGTTCCGGCACGTTTCATAATTACTTGGTTGGCATATTTTGCCGAGAGATGCGTTCTTTGATAATACTAATTCTTCATTACTACAATTTACAATTCTGGTAGGAACAGAGTTATTTACAACATTAGCTAATGATCTGGCAATATATACACCGTGAATTTTAATTCCAATCGGTTCAGTAAGCACTAATCTACCCTCTAATTTGTCTTGAGAAATATCTTTTAATTTCCCTTGTCGAGCAGAAATAATTGTTTCCGTCTTGGGTGGAAGAATTACATTTTCGCTGCTGTAAACAAACAAAGAACAGCTATTTAAATCCAACAGAGGTGTAGTGTCAGGCTCAGCACAACCTTGGCACTCGCTCTCAGAGATTACACACGTAGACGTCAGCTGGTCGTCTTCCGGGTGCAAGGACGGTGAAGGGAGTATTGCACATTCTTGTGAATATTTCTTTACCGTGTATTTTAATTGATTTACGGCTAATGAGGAGATCAAATTTTTGCTGTTCCATAATATCTAGACCTATAATTCCGATAAATCCTTCAGGTAGGTCAGCGAGTAAAAATTCGCCGTGGAATGTAATTTGATTGTCCAAAGTTACTAAAGTATTGGCCTGACCAAAAACCGTTAGTTCGCTCTTCCAGTTACACCTCTAATCCCAAAATTTGTAGGTTTTATTTCATTACAATTTGTATGTTTATCTAAAAAGGAGATTTGGGCCCCCGAATCTAAAATAATTATACCTTCCACATTGTTAATCTTTCCTTTTACCGAGAAATCTGAGTCAGTAGGTGCTACTCGATGATTCATGAAATTTGGTCTTGTTACATTTGTTTTATTAAGCATACATTTAGAACATGTTTTAACTACTGATTTATTTTCTGCCCTTTTTTTGTTCATATGGTTTAAATTTACTTGTTGGGGGCCCATTGGCGGGCATGGGACCCCCGGCACGGTTTGACGTTTGTTGTGACTGTGCTGGTGTCCAATTGCTACGCGCAGGATTTTGGTACGCCCGGGAAAACCGGCAATCATGACCAGTGTGTCCCCGTTTTCCGCATACTTGACATTGAGGTATATTGGAATTTCCCTGCCTCAGCTTTGTTCTACATTCTACCACCAAATGACTATTTCTTTTGCAATAGCTACAGAATTTTTGTGGAGGTCTTGATTGGAACGATGAATTTCTATAATGTGAAAAGTCTTGATTTGGTGCAAATTGTTCTTGTGGGGCCTGAATAGGATTTTTAGAGTTTTGATAACGATTGTTATGAAAGTTAGAGGGTCTTTGAGAATTCAGTGGCCTACAGTTCTGAGCACTATGTCTGTATTTGTTACATAGTTGACATTGTGTCGAACTATGAGGAGTGGTAAAAAATAAACCTTTACTATTCCGATTTCTGCTCTCATCTACAGGGCTATGTTCTAAATTTCTTATAGTAAGTGCTAGGGTTACGGCTTCCCTAAAGTTCTGTGGAAATTTGATCCTAACCTCGTGCCCTAAATGTTCCGTAAAGGCCGCACGTGAACGCTTCCATGGTGCGGCGATCGGCTTCCTGTTGAAGAGCTTCGTCTACAAGCGGGTTTTGGGTTCTTCTAATTGTTTTTGCTCCGATACGTTTCACCCTGTGAGCAAAATTTTCAATTGTTTCCTTTGGCTCTTGCCTAATACATGCAAGCTGTTCCATATAGTAATGATCAGGCATGTTATTCCGGAAACGAGCTTCGAGCGCCTCTTGAAATTCGAAAAGAGTTTTTGCCGATTTGCAGGCTTCGTCCGATTTAGAAAAGGTTAAGGCTGTTCCCGATAATTTTAGTTTAGCTACTGTGACCTTGTGGAGCTCGTTCCAGTTACTAAGGTTGCCTACGTCATCAACTTGTGCGATGAAGTCGGACACGATTTCGTGTTCGTCACCATTAAACGTGGATAATGCTGCGACCAATTCAAATGAGGCTTTTTGATTAGTTGCGCGGTCTGATTGATTATTATTATCAGAAATACGTTGACTCAACCCTTGGCTTGAGGTCTGTGCCAGCTGGAGATTTTTTATGGCCTCGTCCAACCCTATGTATTTAGTTTGGATTTGTTTCCCCGTTTTTCCCAATCCCAAATTTCGTTCAGGCTCTCTTTCGGTTAATAATACTTGAAACATGTCCTATAATGTTTTCAGTTGTGTCGCAAGAGCATTGATAGCTATGTTAGTTTCTACTAATGGTGGTGATTGTGGGGGTGGGGGCGGAGCTGTTGACTTACGTGGGCTTAAGTTTACTGGTTTAGCTTGGTCTGCTGCCAGTGGTTTGGTAGATTTAACTATCGTTTCGAAAAACATTTTGAACTCGCCCTGCACTAAAAGCGAATAGTGTTGTAGTTCGGGACACAAGGACGTATCTCGAGGCGTTAGTTTAATAATAATAATATTCTTGAGTTCTACATCACTCTGTAAAACTTTGCCTAAACGTTTCAAAAAAACTCCTATTACCCTCTGATCTTTTGATCTTAAGCTAGGATCGGGCTCGATACTACATTCTCTAATTACTTCTAAAAGTCCAGCTTTATCTAGTTGGTATATATCTAGTTCTGATATTTTAGATAGCATTTTTATATACTTATCTCTTCACTGTATATACATAAATATTTCTAAAGTTTATTGAGGTTAAGTTAATTTTACATTGGTTTTATATATATAAGCATGGAATTACGTTTTCAAATCAATCAACTTCATATAATCTAGACACTTTGTTTCTCATAAATATCAACATGTTTTAATTTACTATACAGTTTTAATTCCTGGAAGTACAGTTTAGGCTAAAAATATATGGACATGTACTTGGGCTCACCCAGGTTTTTAGCTACTGCGGCCACCAGGATGACGACGAACAACGCTGGATACACCATGGTGTCGTCGGTCGGCCACCCTCTGCTGCCGTCCTCTGTATAGTAGGTCAGCTGCGTAGCAGGTCGTCTTCATCAACGTAGGTCACCGTCTGCTCCGTAGACGTTCATCTTCGCCATGCTGCCTTGGACGTCCTCTGCGTAGTCGGTCTTCTGGGCGATAGGATTCTTCAGATCCGCACCGCTAGCCACCGATTGTTACATGTCGCGGGTGATCGTAACACGGTAACGCTGCCACCACTGCTCATTATGGGGAGCAGTCCCGGAAATAAGAATTTTTGAGGGAGTGGAGTTCAAATCATTTAAAAAAAACTCGGAATGAAACTTCATGTTAATTTAATTTAGAAAGAACAGACACTAGATAATACAAGAAAAAAGATATAAGTTGCGTTACATTATGATATAATGAGGTCGGGAGGGAGATAAGTGCGTACCGAGCCGGTCAAAAGTACAATACCGCTCCAGACAATGCGCGCGAGACCCCCTCCTCTCTGCCATCAGATCACCCATGTCACGTGACTGGATATACATAATAATAATAGAAAAATTCACGTTGCAGTGACGTGATTGCTGACTAGTGACCTACTCGACTGCTCATAGCCGTCCATAGTTTGGAAAATAAAACTTTACTTTAAAAAACATGTTAAATAAAATGAATTGAATTATTTTTGTTCACTTGTCTGAAGAGGGTGACTCATTACAACTCAGTCTTTTATGTCGGTGGGCTATAGATATGGCTGTTTTGATGTCCAGTACCGTATACAGAGTGTAAACCAGGCCTAAGCTCAAAAGCTTCAATTGAACCTCTCCAGAACTAAAGGGACGTCCTGTGTCTAAATAAGAACTATGGGTCTGTAAAGAAGTACCTTAAGGTGGTTGGTCTGTCAGTTAGACATATGGCTGGACTGGCCAGCATAGAACAGGCACACTTTAATAGGCTTAACACACACAGATTTTAGGTTTTATAAATAACTTAAACTTATTTGGTGTCACTAAAGGCCCCTTGGAGTAGAATTAGCTGAGGGCAGCTATACCACATCTAGACACTAGTAAGAAGTGTCAATGTTGATTTAGTTTTATGTATTAAAAATGTCAATTTCAAAAACCAACTGGCCAGTTTTCTCAAAATTTATTTTCATATGTTTTTGTGAGTGTTTTTTTAACTAATGTGGTTTTATGAGAAATGATGACCTTTTCAATGAAAAGGAATTAACTTGGTTTTTATCTTGGAAATTAGTCGACTGCACTCAAAACTGTGGTAGTTCCTACCTCAATCCAGGACCACTTGGCTGATTAACCTGTTGAGGAGTAACGACAAACGGGCCCATTTGAGTACGCTCGTCATGTGACGTGTGTTCCCCAGTGAGGATCCACGTCATATGACGGATAAGACAATAAGACATTTATTCATCATTCAGACATTTACACAATATCAATAGATTTCGTCAAATACAAGTTTAAGAACAATCAATTATCACAGTCTAGTACACTAGTATAGTTTAATTAGAAATATTTACAACAATGTCTCGACAAGATCAAAGAAAGTCACTGCGCATGACTTGTATGATATAATCAAAAAATTCTTTAATATTATAAAAAGGGTGTTTCTTTAGCCATTTGCACAGTTTATTTGAAAATTTTTTGGATGTCATGTCTTTACATATTGAAGGCAACTTGTTGAACATTGTTAATCCCAAATATGAGTGTTATTTCATGGTTTTTGTTAATCTACATCTATTAATTTCTAGTTTATTACACTAGTATCTTGTATTGTGTTCATGTGTCATGGCTCTGGTAGGGTAGTTATCGAAATTAGTTTTAACTAAAACTAACTCTTCAAATATATACAAATTTACAACAGTAAGGACTTCCGTGGCAATAAACAGCGGCCTACAGTGCTCACGTGACTTGGAATCTGTTATAACTCAAAGAGCTTTTTTTGGACAACCAGAACCTTAATTATACCAACTCCGTTCCCCCATATAACTAGGCCATATCACAGAATGCTCTCAAAAAAAGCAAAATAAGCTGTTTTTAGGTAAGTTGGTGATACATGTCTTTTTACATTAACTAGTAAAAAATTACTCTCGACAACTTTTTACATACATGATCAATATGTTCTGACCAAGACAACTTATAATCTAAAATAATTCCTAATAAATTCACAGATTTTTTACAAGTGTTTTGTGGGCCTAGATCTCTTAAAGTAACAATAAGGTTATCAGTTTTGCTTTCATTTAAGAACAAACCATTTGAGCTAAACCAATCAGTGGCAGTTTTCAAGACATCACCGCTTATGATACCAAGCTGTGTTATATTTACATGAGTATTTATAAGAGTAGTGTAATCTGCATATATAGCTGTAAAACATGGTCAGTTGACACTAAAATCGTTCATAAGTATTATGAATAGAACAGGACCTAACACTGATCCTTGTGGAACACCGTAGTTGGTTTTTAGAATTTCAGAATACGTTCCTCCAACATCTACAACTTGTCTACGCTCCTCTAAGTAGGACTTAAACATTAACAGTTCTTTCCCTTAGATTTGATATTTCCTAAAATATTACTGATAAATTACAAATTTTGGTTTATTACACCTGAAAACATTTAAGTAAAATAATATTATTTAAAAAGGAATAATTTAGAACTGATGTGTAATTTACTAGGCGCAGTAAATTATAGTCATCAGGTTGGTATCGGCAACGTTTCTTGAGAATTGGCCAACAAAATTTCGGAAGGCCCGAGAATGTAGTGCCGCTTCCTAGTGGCGAAGGCTGTAAGCTCACTTGGCCCCGCCCTCAGGAGTGCGCGCGCACGGCGCACATCCCTCTCTCGCTCTTATGATTGGTTGGAGGTTGGCTGAAGGGGGGGGGAGGGGGGTAGCAGACGGCAGCGCACCTGTACGTGGGACAACGCACTAACTCCCCAAGCCGATTCTAGAACAACTCAAGCCACTACACTTGCTCATAAGAATGGCACGTCTATTAATATGTATAGTCAAAGGCGCTACTTAGTGTTCAACTGATCTTCTATCTGTTAGGGTTTCCTAGTGATTTTTGTTGCCGTTTAGTTATTGACTCCTATATCCAAAAGACGTTCTAAGAGATTTAAATAATATGACAATGTGTTTTTAACATGTTTTTTTTATCAATTTATTGTGGTAATAAAATATTTTATAGAAATCCATAATTTTTGTCTTACTCCCGGCGTTACTGTTTATGGCAAAACACCTACTCTACGTAGCACTGACATTAGCCACGTCACATGACGGCATACTCCTCAACAGGTTAAGGTAACATAAACCTAGTTTATGTTAGTTCACCCATTAATATTGAAAATAAGCTGGTAAGATGCCTCTAGACTTTTCGATTGGTCTTTTGAGCGAAACTTTACCTTGTCATAATAAGATACTACTCATGTGCCTTGTGCCAAATGTGAAAAATCTCAATTCTGTAATGTCAACCAAGTATTATTTCCTGCCAAGGATGCAAGTCTTGACATCACTTCATTTAGTTTTGTCGTTTTGTAGAATATGGTTAAAATTACATAGAAGTGAGGTGCCTGACTTTTTATATTAATTTTACTATGTTGTAAATGTAGTCTAAGTATAAACTTCCTTATCCACTTAATACATGTCAACACATTAAAAAAAGTTAAGGGGAAATCCATTGATTTAAATTAAAGGATTCAAAGAAACAACATTTGTATTGATAAAAATTGTATTTTCACATTAAATAAGTATAAAACATTGTATAAATAAAATAATTAACTTGTATTGTTTATGCACTAACCAGCAGGATAAAGCAGATTGTTACATGCTAATTGCTGAGGCAATCCGCCTGCCTTACCTATTAAGATAATACTTGACACAAAGGTTTCCACCAAAGTTGCATTTTTTCTGTGTACGGTATATATAATAAATCACATATAATTATGATTCATATGAAAACCTTCGTTCACAAACATTATTTAGCTGGCAGCATTTTCATTGTTCACAGGATTCAGACGTTTATGTTAATTTTGATTCATACAACAGGAATCACAAAGATTAACGATTCTGTTGATTTAAAACTAAAATTTACGCTAATGAAGAACACTTAGTGTCAGATATCAATAGTTCATATCAGATAGTCAGATATTCTATAGTTTCATAATAATTTACTTATCTTCAAAACAACTAAGAGTGATCTTTTTACACTCAATTAAAAAATATAGTAGGAAATAACAAAATTTAATTTACTATACAGTTAAAAGTTTCACAAACAATTTAAAATCAATTTTAAATATTACACATCACACAACGCACAATGCAATACAACAACTACATCAACTGGTGTTTCATGCTAATATGATGATACTGAATTACATTCTATTATATACAACATTTAAAAAAAAGTTATGTGCACATTATACATAACAAAATTTTTGACCACGGGGAACCCAAAGTGGGCTAACCAAAGCTGCTACCCAATAGGAATAAATATTCATTCACTAGATTTTTAAATTGAATCAGACAAAATAACGGAAAAATAGAGGACATTCAATCTATGAAATTTTGTATCAGAGTAACTGATTTGTAAAACTGAAAACCAATTTTAGGGATCTACGAGCCAGACTTTTAAGTTTAGGTCATCGGGTCAGGCCATTAATTCTTAGCCTCAAGTTAAAATCGGGATAAGCCAAAGTCATCAATTAATAACTTTCATGATTGAAATTGGTGTTATTCTTAACACGTGTGGTAACCTAATTACAATTTTATAGATAATCATCAGTTTTGGACTGGCCGGTGAACCGACACGATAAAAAAAAACAGGGACCCGCAGATCCCTTCAATTTATTATATTAAGTTGTGTATTAAATAACACATGATTTTTTTTACTATATAGTTTTTTTTCTAATATCTCACAGTAAGCTTATTCTGCTTCCAACTCTGGACAGTAAAAAATACTTGGTAACGAGATACTGGCTATTGCTTTTCTTTCATATGTTTTATGTGCTCTGCTGAGAAACATAATTGAAGTAGATAACACATTCGAATTGAGATATGAAAATTTCCATGAATGAAATGAAATGATGACCCAGAAAGTGACAGCAATATTACCTGTGATATTAAATACTTTTAAATACTTTGTTGGGTAAGAAACTGGCCTGAGATAGTAGTAGTGTTATTCTTGAGTCAGATATTATTTGGACCAAGATCAGGTTGGGCCAAAAACGAATTATTGTTTATTTTAGGAACAAATCAAATCAAATCAAAATCAATAGACAGAATAGACAGAATGTCTATTCTCGCTCCCGAATATCTACTGAATTCTATTGGTAAAACACAACGGATACTGAATATAAAAATTATATAAAAATTTACCATAGAAGTTTAATAATCTTAAAACAACAATCAATCCAGTTTCAGCCAAATATAACTAAAATTGTAGTAATGAATGTAGTAATTGTAGTAATGAAATTAATTGATGAATGATTTTGACCCGACCCAGATATAACTCGAGACTAGAGGACCAGAATTAATAGTTACACATCACATCATAATATAGTTACATCATATATAGTTAATAATAGTTACATCATAACCTGATTAAGATTTTATTTTATTTGTTGAAATTAGAGGGAGTCTACCGTAATGACAAATGTTGTCCGTACCACCATTATTACTATTGAGAACAGCTTAAGGCATATAAATTTAATGGTAATTTTTAATTACTGTATCCAATACATTACTAAACCTCTCCATTAAACAGCCAGCTGTAATGAAAAATATAAAAGGAGAACTATTTTACAGCAACAACAATAAAATCCACCCTGTAAATACTGAGTAGTCATACAAAAGACTTAGTCACACCAAAACCAACTTATGTTTAATATCATACATACATATTCAATCCCATACTTCTCGACTATGTTTCAAATTTTAAAAGCTGTTAAAATATAAACAATGAAATTATCACTAAACTGAAAATTCTGATTGTTTTAAGCTGAAAATTTAAATTATTCTTAGTTACAAATGTTAATGCAATAGAACACAATAACAAATTACTACAATTAATTGGCTTTTATACTCTAATGAGATAACTTTTAAAACCCATGTACAAAAACTGTTAGGTAAAATGAATGATAAGTTTACGTAAATTTTGTCTTGCCATTATTTACTGACAATCATTGTGCTTTCAAAACAGTAGACTCTCAGTAATCCAAAGACTGAGAACCATAGAAATGTTCAATAAGAGAGAGTGTAAAATGGCTAAATAAATTAACAACCATTAAATTATTTCTCCAAGCTGAGGTTCATTTTTCATCTGCTTGGAGTGATTGTTGTTGTAGTAAAGGTTAGTTTTATGCAATGTTTACTTGTATCAGTGTTTCTACTGTTATTTAAATGTTGAATAAAGTCACAGACAAAGAATTAGATTAATTATTATTGAATGATAATTATGATAGTGATGTTAGTAGAGTAAGTGTCTGCAATGTTATATTAGTATTATTAGTTTAATATTAATTTATCAATTAATTTCGGTAATATTAGTTTTCTCTTTAATTTACTTATTTTTATATTTTACAAGGGTAACTTAAACATAAACCATAATGAATGCATTTATGAATCAGTTTGGGCACTTATACATAATACTGTTACAATCCATACATGAAAAGCCTAAATTAATTTACGTCCTGGGGTGTACTTATCATTTTTATTTGTAAATTTATTCTACCTCAAAGGGTTAAATAATGTAAAAGTTTATGCTACATGGATTACCAACATTCCAGATTTCTGAGAGTCTACTAGTATTTCTGAATGACTAAAAAACAAGAATCAACACTCTCAGCCTAAAAACATTAAACAACATAGAGAGCCCTCACCGATCTATGGCCCTCCTGTCATGGCTAGAAATCACAGTAACACCAATCACCGATTTCAAAGAACTCGATTTTCCTCTTAAATTAAAATTACTACACAATAAAATTTTACAGCAAGCTGCACATTCAATTTCATTCTTCCCTATATCATTTTATTGAGTATCGGGACGGTTAAAAAAATCGAAGTTCTACAATTAGAATTTTTAAACTTATACAAAAAATATATCAAATTCGAAAACCACTTAATGCTACAGATCTGTTCCTTTTCCAAAATTCAATGCTAAACAGTGTAATAAATAGTTCCAAGGTCTATTTACAATTTTTATCTAAAAATAGGAACGACTATAAATTATTTTATTCTATAAAAATCACTAACTCGGATAAGTGAATGGAAAGGATGGGTGAAGCGTAAAGTCAGCTCAGACTCTGAGGATTTCTAAGGCTTTGTTGTAGCAGATGGCTATCCAGTCCGGCTGTGTCGCTCCCCACTGTATCTGGTTGATCTCTCCCTCAGCGGCTGTGTACGCAAGGATGGGATCCTCGATGGCCCTGGGCATCTGCTGGATGTCCCAGATGAGGGCTTGGTGATCGTCTCCTGTGCAGACCCACGACACTCGTTAATGGTTACGAAAATCACGAAGCAATAATCAAGGATTTAATGAAAATTGTAGATTAGAGTGGTTGATGTAACATCTGGGGGCCCAATGAACTTTGATTAGGCTGTAAAGTTAAGTTTAAGAACCCGAGTTGGGGGTTATAACAGTTTTGCTATGGGTAAATCAATTTCTACACACTTAAACGGAAATTACGAGGGTTGTCCGTAAAGTAAGGTTCCCAGTGATTTTACTCAGTGAAAAACATGTTTATTTGCATAAACTCGTACATATTTGGAAAGTTCAGACTTTTTCCTATTTTTCTATGTAGTTGCCACCGAGGTCAATGCATTTTTGCATGGGGTGTACCGGCATTTGAATTTCCGAGTCAAAGAAGTTTGCCGCCAAGTCGCGCAGATATCTGAGAACCGCTTTTTCCAGCTCTTCTCGGCCGCCGAAATCCGTTCCACCCAAGTGTTTATTCATATCAGGGAAGAGGTGGTAGTCGCTGGGAACTAAGTCCGAGCTTTAGGGTGGGTGTTTGACGATACCCCATCCAAAGTTAGCGATGAGATTGTTGGTAACGTTAGCAGTGTGCGGTCGAGCGTTATCCGATCAGGATAACACACCCCCTTAGACAGCATACCCCTCCTCTGGTTTTGAATGGCACGGCGACGTTTTTGCAGTGTCTCGCAGTAGCGGGCAGCGTTGATTGTTTCACCGTTGGGCAAGAATTCGCACAACAATACGCCTTTCCTTGCCGGCACTTTGCGCTTGCTTGAATTTTCGTGGAACGCTCCTCGTCATGAACGTCGGTACGCCCATTCTTGAACTCCCTGTACCATTTGCGCACATGTTGTACGCTCATACACTTTTCTCCATATTTTTCACACAGCTGGGAATGAATTTCCCCAGACGGAAGGTTTTTGGCAGTCAAAAAACGAATCATTGAGCGCAGCTCACACCTGGCGGGCCAAGCAACGTTGAGCTCCATCTTGTTCGGGTGCCAGGGCAAGTCTGAGCGCCGCAGACACTTCGCTGTGGTGGGGATTTGGAGTGGGGGAACCCAGGTACACAACAAAACCGCGCGAACCCCCGTCGCAGCACTATTGGCGACTGCAGCGCTATGGGAACCTTACTTTACGGACAACCCTCGTAAGTAACAGGATTTGAGCTAGCAAAAAATAAATAACAAAATAATTAAATAACAAAGAATAAAATTTGAAACAAAATAAAAAAACGAATAAGAAGAAGAATAAAATAATAGTAACAATAATGATAAACACTGAAATCATATAAATAACCACAATATTAAAAATGCTGGCCTAAGTCTAAAATTTGAAACCTATACTACTGTCAGGAAGATAAAAATAACAGAATATAATAAATATAACATAACAATATAATAGAATATAACAGATATAACAGAATGTCCAAAGTATAATACCAACACTATTTTCAACCTTAATGTGACCAATTGCAGGTGTCCAATAAAGATGTAGGCTTAATGACAGTCCTCAGTAAATAATAGTAGTTTGGCAAACTTTGTCGGTTCATCCAAAACAGACATTAATTGGTTCATCACAGGTTACTTTTTAATATAATAACGTGAAATAAATTACCTGCAGTGCATATGTGGCATGAAGAGTGTGGGGCCCAAGCGATGCCATTTACGCATGCTCGATGGTTGTTCAGCCTAGCCACAGGTGTGCAAGGGACTCGAACATCCAGTATTATAACCTAAAATAACATTTACTATGAACATTTGAACACATTCGCTGCGGCGCCCAAAACCCCCGTTCCTTGCACGGAGCGGCCTGTGTGGTTTAAAATCAACCAATAGGAAAATTTCAAGTGACCGATACAGAAATAGATACTGTGTTACAACAAAGCTGGTCATAGTTATCTCAGATCCCAACAGGTGGCAGAACAATCCACATCGCCAGATCCACTATCTTGATTTTAACCTGAATGTCACCACTCGGTTCCGAGCGGTCCGCTCCCCGCGCCAGGACCAGTACCAATCGGATACGAGTGGTCCGCAGCGAACATGTTAAGGCCTAGGAACCTAAAGCCTAATCCTTTGTACTATATGTAAATAAAAATACATATAATATTTTTTTCACAAAATAAAATTAAATCTAAAAGAAAAGTGAACAGTGTGGGAATCTTCACTAGGTTTTAATATAAGTTACACAATAAAATTCCCCTACACATTTTGTGACACAATTTAAACATTGTCTACCTCTGTACATCAAACTCAATCTTGTCAAATCCCTTTATTTACTGTAGCTCTGTGATCAATGATATGACTTTGACTCAATCTGATGTATTGCAAAGGTCTCAGAACTATTGTTTGAGATTTGTTTATGAGCTTAGGCATGATGGACATATAACCCCTTATTATATTGATTGAAAATTATTGTAAAGGTTATGAAGGACTTATTTTGCTTTCACAGTAGTTTTTAATTATTTCCAGTGTATTTTAGGTTAGGTTTGCTTAATCTGATGCTTTAGAGTGATTATACGCGATCACTCAGCCTCCCATTATAGCAGATAATCGGGAATCTTCTATATTTCAAACGGATGGCTTCGGTTGGCTTGCCCTAGGGTATTTGTATTTGATAAGATTGCTGTTGGGTGTATGTTGAGTGAAATATTTTATTAAGTTTATTTTGCTACAATATAGTTTTTGTTGGCTCCATATTTACACAATTTTTTATATTTATTTATAATTTGGTTATATAATTCACAACTTAGGGCTGGTAATAATATTTTTATTATGAAATTAAATAAACTTGAACTTAATGGGTGCTCAAGTTTATTTATAATTATTGACATCAGGTTAAGTGTAAGAAAGGACCATGTCACCTTAACTTTGCCTGGTTAAATAAGGAATTATTTATTTCATTTGATAAATTTAATATCTTTTTCATACTTTTTGTAAACAGATTTTTCACTGAAAACAGAAAAGGGCTCCTATACGTGTTGGCGTTCTGTCCCCCGACATCTTTGTGGGTCTGATCCCTGGAGTGAATTCACATTTGTAGTGAGAAAATCTTTTCAGAAAAAGTGAGACAAGATGCTTAACCCCTTAATGGTTTTTGCTTAAAAAGGGCCACTAACATACATAGTTACAGTGATACATAGTTCCAAGGTAAAACTACGTTCTGTGTTGATATTTGCCATATTACATTGATGCACATCGTTAGTTTACCGTTAGAATGTGTCAGTATTCAATTATGAACTGTTTACTTAACACTTTTGCTCTCATAAGCTGCGCCGTAGACGCCTGAAAGCGGAACAGCTGCACAGTTGTTCATTCCCATCTCGCAACCCGAGAGGTTCATTATTGTCGTGTTTGGTTATTGGTTGTATGGCTTGTGGTTAGATTACTTACGGTTAGGCTTTCTGATGTGTTTGTTTTTTTATGAAGGAAGATATAGTCACCAGAGGTCGATGTGTATTGATTTCACGTTGCTTGCTCTGGTGGTATTTTATCGTTTATGTAAGTTTTATTGCATTGTCTGTCAGTTCTTCCGTGTTGCTTCACTGAGTTACTCTGGTGTATTGAAGCCCTACACATGTACCATAACCAATTAACCAGCTTTATCCTTTATGGAAAAACTTCACCAAAATTTTCGATGACTAACCTCAAACCTGACTTGATTTCAGTACTAAGAAAACCTGCTGTTGAACATACAAACCGTTTGATAAACACTCCAGTTACATTGGAGCGTGAGAGAATAACCTTCGTTGTGGTCTAGAGGGATAAGACGCGGCTTCGCTCTAAGCATACGCTGTGGCCCTGGTTCGGTACGCCTTCATGCCTATAACTTTGATGGGCTTATTTCAAACTTATCTTCAGCATTCTTAGATTAGTTTAACCTATAACTCTCATAGACAGCATCAGCACTGCCTTGAACTTGGTATATTCTCTTGATTTGAATCTTTAACAGAGATTAATCGTTTCTATATAATTATTGATATCATAAATCAGTTATGAAGGAAATAATTTATGAATCTGACAATAATATAAGTAACATTCAAGAGGAAACTTTATTTGCATTATTTAATAAACTTAACAACCTGGAGATTGATTTCAAAGCAATATCTTCAAATATTACTGATTTGTTTCGTTTTATGGATCAATTAAACACGGAACTGCACAATAAGGAAGTTGAACCTCAAAGTTTGAGGGCTGACATGTGAAACTGGTGGAGGCAAAACTTGAACTTGAAAAGTAAACCCGACAGGAAGAATTGAATAAATCTTTTAAAATTCAAGATAAATCTACATATGATATCCTCTCCCTCAAGGAGCGCATCGAGGACCAGCGGGCGGCACTGCGGCAACGAGACCAGGACATCGCTTCGGTTACGACAGAAAAAGACTTATTTAGATTTAATTTAGATGAGATGTGTAATAAGTTAAGTTCTATTAGCTCTGTGAGTGATAAACAGGAGAAAATTATAGAGTCTCTCAATGTTAAATGTAGTATTCAACGCAATGAAATTTCCAATCTTTCAAAACAAAAAAATTACAGGTGGTTGGGTGACGACACCATACTTGAGTATTTTTATTCTATGCAAAATAGTGTTAGAAATGAGGGACATTAGTTTCTTAGCCCAGCTGTTTCACATCTAATCAATGTAGGTAACAGTGTCAACACATCAGATGTGTTAAAATCACCTGCTTACTTTAATAGTTATTATAAAGTTAATAATACTTTACCTGCTGTAAATAATAGTGACAAGGGTGACACTGGCTCACACTAGTTTTTGTGGATAAAAAAGGAACCACACTTACCACCTTGATTCCATATCGGGGTTAAATTCTGCCCCTGCTCTTAAGACAGTGTTCGGCTTAATTGTACCCGCCGCTAATGTTTTCTCAGTTGAATGTTTTCAACAAAATAATGGGTACGAATGTGGTGTGAATGTTATTGTGAATGCTAAACTAATTTTTAACTATTTTTGCTGCCTCAAAATGAATGTACCATTTATGGAATGGAAAGAAATCTAATCATCAATGGAAGTTGAATGGAAGTATGAAGCCTGAATCACACATTAAATTAAGAAATAGGTTTAAAGCTTTAAGTAATGATGAAATACTTGTAGATAAAGTTTCTTATATTAAGAATCAATCAGTCTATGGAAGAAAAAAGAACAAAAGTATAGGCTAAAAAGTAAAATCAATAAAATTAAAGATAAATCTGTTATGAGGCCTTCTTTTACCTCTTCAAACTCAGGTGTTCAAAGTGGTAAAGACGACAATATTAGTACTAGTGTACCTATGTATGATAACTCAAATAGTCTAAGTCCGTATGAAATCTGTATTGTAGATGCCAATATGTACTGTAGTTATAAGAATGTTCTAACTATAGGTGACTCTATGATAAGGTATGTAAGTCCTGATTTAGTTAAGAAAGGAGCCTTTCTGGAATGTTGTCCAGGACTTCGAATCCGTCACGTAAAAAACGAATTGTTGAAGTATGTTAATCATAATCTGGACTTAATTCACTTACATGTTGGAACGAACAACCTGAGGTAGGCCACAGGGGAGGTCCAGGGTATAACAACAGCCATGGCAAGTGCGATGCTCTCCACGAAATGGCGGATTTAGGTGTTTACGGCTAAGTCTAGTTTTTCAAATTCAAAAATTAACATAAACAGCATTTTAATTTGATCTGACATTACATACAAAGCTCTTTATGATTTTAATGAAGAACTGGAATTAATGTGTGATAATTTTGGTGTTGTGTTTATAGAGCCCAATTGTTGGGTGTGGTGTGGGCATCTTTCCAGTGATGGCAGGCATATAAACCGGGGTGGTGTTTCGCTTTAGTTTTTGTACTCTTTACTTTTACCGTTATTGTTTTGTCGTCGTCTGCTGCAGCTGTTTTATTTGCGGTTATGTTACAAATGTTTGTTGTAAAATTGCTTGAAAAGTGTTCTTATCTTACTACTAGTTTGTTATCATTGTTTTAAAGTTTTTTCCCATGAGTAACAAAATCATAGCACCAAGGCATGTAAAAATATGCCATATTCAATAAACACGGCAAAATCAGTAACCATGGCTACGTACCAAAGTCTGTTTTTACTTCTGTGGTGTCTTAATTTTAAACAATCGTGATGTTATTATACATGAATTTTACTTAAAATTCTTATACCTATAACTTTATTTTAGGATGAGAAAAAGATTTTTTGTAGTGTAACATAGGAAGTCTAAAAAGAAAATTTAACTGTCTTCAATTTTAAAAAAAGATTAAATTAATATCTGAAAAATTAAATTTTCTATGACCTTTCTTGGCAAACATTATATTTTCATAAAAATGTACTTTATGTGTGAGAAACATGGAAATGGCCACATCACTGAAAGGGTTAATTAGTTCTCTTAATATAATTAAAGTGTGATAAAAAATATCGTTCAAAACTAAGATTAAAAGTGTTAATCCGTGCCTTGATTGAATTCCACACTCGGCTGAACGCCTCGCATGTAAACTTGGTTGTGGCCCAGAAACAACCACATTCCATCCTTGTAATGAAATATACTATTTACTCTTTGATCTACTTTTCTTAACCCATAGAATTAGAATTTTGAAGAAAAAAATATGAACCTTTTTAAACATTAAGGACAAAAAAGAGGTTAATGATCTTCAAGTTTTTCCAACATGGTATGAAATTTTCTTTCTTTAGCAGATCTATTTATAGAGCTTCCCATATTTTTGCCTGTTCTGCATTAAACAGTGCAGCCTCATTTACCGTACCTCACATGCGTCCATGGCTACAGTTGCCAGGTAGTTGGGGTCCTGTTTGTTCCAAGCCAGCCGTAGTAGAGGCGTGTGTTGCGGATCTTCGTAAATGATAGTCGAGTGCTCCAGGTGGCGTAGGTCAAACATCCGAACAGATCCATCAGCACCTACAACGTAAGCACTCATATGGATTAAAGAGAGTACTTTTTGGAAAAATAAGTTTTTAGGGGAGCACTCACCAAAGATAAAAAAGTTTATTGTTAACCTTAAACTTTTCATTTTACTTAAATGTATATATAATAAATATGTATATATAATAGAAATTTTACGGTGCAAACTTTTTATAAATATAGATATTGTAATTATATTTTTATTTACAATGAATAGATTATTTTTGTAATCCCAATGAAATAAGGAACAGGAATATGTCATATAAAGCATTGAAAATCGATTTTATAGATTTTCATAAGTACAGACTTTATAGAATTTGAAAACGTAGAAAAAATATTTTTTTCTTTTTTTGGTTTGAAATGTTTATATGTTGAAAATAGTTAGACCGTGTGTTGTAGGTTGTCTAATTCCTTAAATGTACATAGGGTTTATTTATTTTTTGTTTTATGATGTATTATATCGAACATAAACACAGACTAATATATAACTTTATAAACACTATTTTTCACACTTCAGTAATATTCATGCAATATAACACACAAAGATTACTGTTATAAACACTCAAACACTACACTACATTAGAAGAGCGAAATAAAAGATTTACTTTGTGACAACACAACGCAAAGCAAACTTCAAAACAAATCAAAACTCTGCAACATAATAATGATGCCTGGCAAAATGATATATTATTTTACTGGTTTCCTTTTTGTAATAAAGTTGACACATTTTCCATATCAAAATTCGACAGTAGGCCACGTGTCAGCTTTTCAAAAATCATGTGTTTTCATAAATTCATATCTATAACTATTCTATAGAATGAATTTATATTAAATCAAAAGGTAATTCTTTTTCTATCCATTGGTACCATTTGGAAAATTCTGCAACAAAAATTACTTGAGCAATGACATTTCAAAAAACACACGCACATTGTCTACTTGTCTGATGTCGCACCGGAAAATTTGTTACATTTCTAATCATCATAGTGTTACTGAACTCGCAAAACATTCATTTATGTATAAAAATGAAAGTTCAGATTTCGGTATAAACGGTATAATTATTATCCACATTAGAGTTAGTTAATTTAGATTTTAAACCGTTCAAAAATTTTTGGACCCATACTGTCGAAACTCGACAGTAGACCACTCCACACTATTTCGCAATACTGTAAAAATCGACATTCCTAGGGTTAAGACTGCATCTGTAAAAGAAAACATAAAAAATAACTAGCAGAAAAACCCTTGGTACACTTGGGTGTTTACACGAGATTGGATGAAAGCTGTGGTGCAAGCTTCTACAAATTCTTTGAAAAAGGCAAATATTTATGTACAGTAGAACTTGGATAATTCGAACCTCAAGGGACCAGGAAAAAATTCGAATTATCCAAAAATTCGAATTAGAAAAGTTTATGCCAAGTGGTTGAAATAAACAATCAAACATCATGTTTTAACATTGTATATTTAAAGAGTTAGGTTAATGCAGATATTATTGATTAAAAATCCTAATTTTTGTTAGATGTCAATAATGTGTTTGGAGGGATCTCGAAACTAGCTATTACAAACTTTTCTCTTTTCTCAAATCCCTTCTCTACCTCCATGATCGCCGCTATTTATTCTTGCAACGTCAGAGATTTGTAGGTTCGCTTTGACGAAGCCATCATAGACACAACGTGTTAACATGAAAGCAGACGAAGTCACAAATGCCAACACGAAACAAAGACGACGAATATCGGAACAAACCACCATCGATGATACACACAGATGTTAATGTTGTGATTTATGAGCAGTAGTGGACTAGTGAGTGGGGTGGGCGCATTGATCTAACTAAAAATAGTCTGAGGACAGGAAGCTCAGTCGTTTCCTGGAAAATCGCACACAATGACTTGTTCACTTACACACACACTATAGATATACACTGTAAAAACTTCGAACTATCCAAAAAATTATTAAAATTAACCAAGATATTTTAACATTGTTTTTATATCAAATTCTAGGGACCAAGACAAAATTTCGAAATAAAGAAGTTTTCGAATTACAGAAGTTCGAATTATCCAAGTTCCACTGTATAATAAATCAAAATGTTGGAATGTATAATTTAAAAACATATAATATAAAATTTTGAAAATTTATAGTGATATTTTTAGTGATTTTTATGGTGAGTTATGGTGTTAAGTCAGCTTTTTAGATATTCACCTTTTGTTGTCGGAAGAGTGTTTTAAAGATTATTCTCTCAGGTTGGATGGGCCAATTTACTGTCCACTGCTAGTTTCCATGGCAGCTCCATTACTACACTAACCTTATTGTCTTGTGAGGTCGGAACGGCCACAAATTATTTGGTACCATAGTAACCGTATGGTTATTAAAAAAATATAGATATTACAAATAGTTTGAAGGGCCATCAAAGTGGCCTAACCTACTGTGTAATGAAAGCACTACTGGTCACTAAAGTGGCCCACGCGACCTCAAGACACCAAACACAACAAAGTTGCTCCGACCTGCCTGTAAAAGTAGCAGCGGCTACAATTCTGGCTCACCCGACCAAAAAAGACAAAGCATCTTCAGCCAACATAGAGCTGGTACAGAAATCATTATGGGCCATTTAAGTGGCCCATCCAACCGCAAAGGGTTAACCCATTGCTGGTCAAAGACAGATACAGGCTTTTCTCATCAAAGACCTCAAAGGTGACTGTGGCAGTTACCATTCTTTGATTACAGTCAATTCTTCTTATTAATTACAGTGACTTCTATTGAAGCGAAGGTTCAAGAGAACAGACGCTTCCCAATAACAGGTCTTTCAAACTGATTTCCTGATTTATCTAGATCAGTGTTTTTCAAAACTATGATCAACGCCTAAAGTTAAGGAAACTATTACCCAATTGGTCCAGAAATTCCAACAAAAATAAAAGATTTGAGTGTGCAGGAGGTGAGTTGATAATTTTAAACATTTTGACTAGAACCATACAGGTTAGCTACAGAGCTGAAATTGCGCACAGTAGTTCAAGCATGCACAAACTCATTGCGACATGGGCGCAAATTACTAGTGTCTACAGGAAAACGGAACTTACTAAAAATAAGTCTCACAACACTTACCCACAGATGCAAACATGTCCCTGCCACCACCGGCTCGACTAAAGGCAATGTCGTACACCTCTTTGTCATGGGCAATGAGCTGCGTCTTGACATGTCCGGCTACTAGGTTTACTCGTCCTACAATCTGCCACACATAATCACATCACTCAAATGGCAGACTGAAGCTAGGTGTGTCTGCCTATGAGAGGTACAGGTTCCAGAATGAGAGACTTGTATGAAAAGGAGAGGTAAGACTGCTAGGATGGTTCACTTCATAGCAAGTTATGCAGGGTACCTGAGTGTATAAAGTGCACAAGTCATGTTAGGCTGTCTAAACCTCTTCATGCAAATAACACATAAACACATGCATAAACACAAACAGAATCTTGAACAGACGTTAAAAAGTGCTTTTGCATGCGGCAATTATTGAAACTATCATTTGTTCATTTTTCAAATCGTTTATTTGGTTTTTCTGAAATTTGGAATAGGTTTGTTCAAATTTAAATTGAACATGGAATGGCCAAACGCTAGAAGAAGTCTTCATGATTTGATGTTTGAAAACTAAGATAATTTTGTTGATTAAGGTAGCTCTACCCATAAACTTCACTCCTAGTGATTCTGGCTTCAGTGATACAAACTTCACCGCTCAATTTAGATTGTCAAAACATACTATTTTGTCAGTTTTGACTCCAATCGAGGGCAAATTATTATTTCGATCCAGCAGTAAAAGTATGTTTCACCATATCTGAGGATACGCCATTCAAAACGTTATGTGTACCTAATGAATAAAGGCATTTATGATTCATTCAGTTAGCTTCAGCACTATGAAATGCCACCAGTTTAAAGACCGACGTAGTTGGATCTATAATTAACTATTGTTTGAAATTACAATAAGTGACCTCTTACTTGTGCCGTTTCTAAGCCCCAAATGGTACATGTGGTGTCGATGCTGGATGTGCCGATTAGATTTGGATCAACTTCATTCCAGTCGAATGATGTTAACGGTGCGCAGAAGTCTGAGTTCTTATTCTAGGGTAAAGAAACAAATTTATTAACTTTGAATATTTTGGAAACTTGTGTATTAGTATAGCAAAATAAAGCTAAAATAAGACATACTAACTTTCCACGAGAGTATCATAAGTAATTGAAACTTGAAAAGTTTAACTTGCTTAAGTTTATACATTTGACAGAGGAGCTACTCTTAATTGACCAAAGAGGAGTTACAGGAAATCTGTAAGTTGCAGCATAAATCAAATTTGTATTCATACTGTAGGTTTGAGTCGATCCAAAAAAAAAAGGCGGCGATGTGTTTATAAGTTTATAATTTTCTACTTTCAAACAACTGACTTTTTTTCACATCAACCTTTTAAGGTCAAGTTTGCGGCATTGTTTTTAGTTCATCAACCTTCAGTTTGATGAGTATATCGACCTACCCTTACCTTTGAGATTTTCAACTTACTTCCTATGGGCTGTCCCCCATAGGTGACATTCGATTAGCATTGTAAACAAAAGGATTGCTTACTATTTTACAAGTAGTGATAAGCCAAATTTGGTTGTAGTTGTAAGATCTCTTTTAGTTTCAAAAAGTATAATGTCGTCTTAAGACTTCTTGGTCATCCTGTATTTTTGCATACCACAAAATTCAAGTAAAACCCAATAATTGGGTTTACAGACGTAATCAAATCTGTAGTATATCATGATATGATTAACATACAAGCTTATCACAATGCTATTTGTAAGTTGTTATAACTTAAATGATATTAATATTAACCCTTTCAGTGCTATGAATGTTTCATGATAGCCATGTTTTTAAACAATTATTAGAATAAGAATAGGAACTTTATTCAGCCAGAATATATTTCATGCAAATACATTTGCACATTCATATTATAACAATACATGTCTTATACACAATAAAACAATTCTATTAATAGAATTCTATTAACTATTATTGGGTACCCACATTATTTAGAACACATTCAAGCCTGGTCTCCGGCTCGCCAGCTCGCCACACCCGCAGGTAGTCTCCGCTGGTGGCCAGCAGGTCTGGGAACACCCCTTTCTGAACCGACAAAAAACCTCTTAATAAATAACTTGAACCATTTTTACTTTAGCCAGATGAATAGTAAACATATTATGTTTATAACCTAACATATAGAATCCATGTTTTTAGGACTCAAGCTACTGGACATAATGTAAGACTAAATTACATAAGTAAAGTTCCTCTCGGACTGCTCAAACAATGATAATGATTTACTAGGGTTAACCTAACCTAATTACTTGGGTAAATAAATTGTGACTAAAGACGCAGTTATGCAGAAGTTTTAAAAATAGAAGATAGTTGCAAATTATATTATAACATTTAATAATTAAAATTAAAAACTTTATATGACATAAAATTTTATAACTAACGGAATTTGTAATTTATTCAGTATAAATTCATTATTGGTGATGGTGAATTTATGTTATTTAGATTTTTACTACAGACATTTACCATCACAATTTTAAGTAAAACAAAGTTTCACGAAATTTCAGGAATGGAATCTGATCCTGTCCTCAGGTGAGCTAGAACCTAAAACATAACACTTACATAATCATAATCTGGACTAAGCCGGTATAAAGCTGAAAACAAAAAAAGTTTAACCCTCCAACGGTTCACTATTTGACCCCTTGAGGTTCACCTCATTTTGGCGCTTTTGCAGGCTTTTACTAAAAATTCCACATAAAATAGTAAAAATATAGTAACTATAACATATTATACACCATTTTAATCTACATTAAATTATCTATAAGATAAAAGTAACATGTTTTATTTTTATCTTGGTTTTGATGGGTGTATCCAATTAAAATTGATAAAAAAATTTTTTTCAAAAGATTTTTCAAAGTTTGCTCCCCCACAAAACACATAAAATAAATACCAGTCAAAAATTGAAGATAGCCAAGTTTTTAAAAATTTTATAAGTAAAATAAAAATATATAGTTTTATACACATAAGTCACTGCTATCAATTTTAAAATGGTGAAATTAACATCAGAACACCAAACAAACGTGACGAGAACGTGTAACGCCACCATTGTAAACAAAGTGACATAACCGCGCAACTGAAGACCGATGTTTTAACTAACATAGAATTCTGACGCATAGAGTAAGCAAAACGAAACATACCTGAAATTTAATACAAAATAGAAAATAAACATATGTTTGGAGAAATTTAGTGAAAAAAGTCAGAGGAAAAAACTGAGCTATATACATAAGTTTTTAGACGGCAGCTGATCCAATTTCGTGTAATTATTTACAGTTTTGCCGACAGATGTTTGGACAAAAATATTAATACATTAGAGAGGTAATGAGAAGTTAGTCGCGTCAGCAGCGCTGGGCCGGTATCGCCGCCGATAGTTGAACTTATGTTCGGCAAATGGTTTCATTTTTGATGTTTGGCTGTGTTTCAGTTTACCGGCGTTTCAGATAACTGGGCTTCAGATAATCGACCCTCTACTGTAGTTGTGAAATTTATGTAGAATAATAAGTCCCGGTCACAATGTTGTATAATTAGATAACAAAATTAGTTGAGAATATGAGCTGAGAATATGAAGTGTTTTTACGGAGATTCTGTAAATGAGTCGTGATCACGTTAGCGCTTTGGCGAATTACAAATGCTTTGCAATCACGACTCTCAGCGGTTATAGGGTTAATAAACATTAGTGAAATCTGGCTTAAGCAGCTTTATATTATTTGTATTGGTAATACACCATTATTCTTATACAATAAGCACCATACATTAAACAGTTACTGTAGTAAAAAAAACTTTTAAATTGTAAAAATCGTAACACTCACACTATCAGGAATCCACATTATTTTTGTGGTCGGATAAGGATGATCAAAAGTGCTTTTAGCACTAAAATCTGACGTATCCTCATCAAGCGAGACTATGAGAACTTTGTTGTTATATTCCTCAACAAAACTGCCCAACGCCAACCTAAAATCAAGTAAACGTACAAGTGTATGAGATGCTATGAAGTATGAAACTGTACAAAACGCCGTTACATCACAGAAAAAACTTAATTTTATCATGATTTTTTTCATTCTATGAAGGTTTTTACCAGAGTCCAGGTAATTCGAACTAATTGGGACCGAACCCTGTTCGGATTACCCAGAAGTGCAGTGTAACGTTCATTAAAAGTACCAATAAAGTCCATTATTTTAGACCTGAACAGTGTATTTACAGCAATTAATTACGTCTGATCACAGTTCACATAATATGTGGACTATATTATAGGTTGTTCACGACATGTTTTGCCTGAACGGTATCGTGTGTTCCTGCAGACACGTTCTATCCGTTGTGTACTCGTCATTATAAATTCAAAACATGACACTCATATTGACAGAAAAAAACGAACAATGATAAAACGGTCATTGCTGGAAATGAACTGTAAAATTTTGAAAAGTAGTTTGCCGAAAAGTGATAATAAATAGTTGGATCGTTAGAACTGAATCTATTTTGTAGCTAGACATCGCCCTACACTATCTCGAGCAACAGTGTACTGCTACATCCAAATGCTTGTTGTTTATGTTACGAGACGATGGCGCAACTTGATTACTAGGATTTATTTGTTACATTAAAAGACAATAATTGGATTCTTATGTTCCAAAAAGTAAGTTATTATATATTATTAACAATGTGTACGCGGTAATGTAAAATTAGTGTAACCGTGCTGTAGATTAAAATGTTATAATTGAGATTTAATTGCTAAGCTTTTTCCCCACCAGGTTGTTCGGACTAGCCAGACGTTCGGATTACCGGGATTCGGATTACCAGGTTTCGGATTACCGGGACTCTGATGTATTTGTATGATATCTTAATTCTGTCACCAATTCCTTTATACTATGGAATAAAACAGTCGTTGGTTTCATTTTACGCTAATATTTAGCGTATAATATAGCCTAAACCACTAGATATTAGATAAAATTTAAAATTTGAGGGCTGGCACGTTGTGAGAAGAGGAAAATCATTAATTGTCACCATGATTTATGATATTGGTACAATATCATATAATATATGCTGTACAAAGACCTTATAGAGAGGAATTATTTGTGCAAGTTTAATGAGTATACTGGAAATGTTTAAAAATAAGTCTTTTACTGACCCGCTGAAGACTTTGCAACAAGTGGATCATTTTGGTTTGTTGTATTTAGGAATCAGGTGGAACATATGTTAAAGCCTTAGGTCCTGCTCGTGATTCTGGTAGTCAACTCATTTTGGTTACACCTTTCGACAACAAATCGTCATTGATGACCAATGTGCTTGCATCCCATATCGGCAACAACTCCAACAAGAAACTCGGCACACGACATGCACACATCTCAACAATTTGTTGCGTAAAAGAAGGCTTTTTTATAATGGTTTTTGAAAGTAGTATATTAAATATTAATGTCTGTGGTTTGTAAGCTGTGACACAACCAACATCGGTCATTACTTGGTTTTGTATGGCCTGAGGAAGACGTTTTATCGTCGAAACATGTTGGCAAAATAAGTTGACAACAAGAGTCATGAGGCGGACCTAAGGAAAAAAGCATTAACCCATTGAGGTGGTAGTTATATAGAACATAAGCAGAACCTGGAGTAGCTATAAAAATTACCTATTTCGTATTATTTTAAAAAGTTGTATAAAATTGCTTGTATATAAGATAATTAGATGATTTTTTGCTGTTAATATACAAAGGCATAGTATTATTTTATTTTCATGTTCCAAAAACTATTTTTATCAAATTATAAAATATTCAAAATTTATAAAAATATATTTTTTATATTTCAAAGTAGGGGTTATATATTTTTTGGAATATTCTTTAAAACCACCTGAATCATACATTTTCTTAAAATTCATAGTATTTTTTACTTATAAAATAGAAACCTTGCATTTTAGAAAAATAAAATAACGAAAGCGTCACGACCCGGCAAACTACCGCTGTGACTATCAGTTATCAAATCAAAACATTGGAAATGACAACTCAAAAAGTTGGCGAAACGAGCAGAACAATACTTATATATAAAAGAATTCTGAAGGACAAAACAAACATCATTTGTTGGGAAAAGTTGGAATTATGTGGAGAAATACTGCAAATTTATTGAGTCTGTTTCGTGACTGGGCTGTATCCACTCATACGTATTGAGGTTGTGTGCCTGGGGCTCATGGACCCTAAAATATATACGATAATTTTTTTGCACTAGTTTAAAATATTTTCTTTTACTAAGAGAATGTTCCTTTTCTTCCGTTTTTTTAGAATATTAAAATTTCGTTTGTTAAATTCACATTTGTGTTTTCAGTTACACCCGCTTGCCATTGAAGCAGCTTCCTCTGTCTTTCAAGCAGAGAAAAGTGCCTCCCATTAGTTAAAAGTGCTTTGGCACTAAAAAGTGAGTCTTATTTCCAGTTCCAGAGCTCTGTTACAAAATACAATCATTCATCGTTGTTTAACTTACCTAAATCTCTTATCCGGCCTGACCGACCAGTTCATGCTATACAATGGCCAGGGGGCTTCATATTTGTATATTTCTTTGCGTTTTGGAGTTGCGTTATGGACCGCCATCGGTAACACTCTGAGAGGTTCTGCAAAAACAACTAAAAAGTTAAAACATAACTAATCTTGTTCACCTCAAATCTGAATGTCAAGTCAATAAGTAAAACACAAAGTGTATAAATAGAACAATGAAGTAGCCACTGTATTCATTTTGGCTGATCATACAGTTCAACAACATAATCAACTTCAACATTCTAGTTTTGATAAAAATAATAATAGTCCAGCCAATGAACACTTTCTCAGGTCTTTTTCCTAAACAGCACCAATATTCATAAAAATTTGGATTTAGATTCTACTTACCCCCAACAAAATCTTCCCTGTGCTTCCCTGAGGGTTGCTTTTTCCCAGGGATGCCACCCCTCCTTGGGGGTGAAACATTTTTACTTGAAAATAAGTCCAGAAATCAATGAAATGACTTTAAGAAACTTTTGTATAGAGAAGGATTTTCTGAAACACAATACTTTACGACTCATTCTTTTTATGCTTAAAAACTAAGAGAGTTATGGGGAAAAGCCAAAAGCATTTTTTTGGATCATGTAAAGCATACTACTAATACCAAAAAAATTCTAAACAAGCAATAATTTGGTTTGCATTGGTACTGCTGAAATACTAAATATACCATCTTTAATAATTTTTATAAACTACAATTTTATGTTATAGGTATGCATACTTTTCAAGTTATTCACGAAAAACAATCTAAAAATATGGTTTAGAATTTAAAAAACCAAACAAATTCACTCGCAAATAAGCCGAACAGGATAGAGTTTCAGAAGAAACTTCACTGGACAAAAGTTGCTTAACTCTTTTCCCTCTCATAGGTATTGTAATAAAGTTTCGATTGGAGAGCACTGCTGGACACCACCATTTACTACATCAACTCCTCATAGTTTTTACCAGCATAGTCCTCTGAGGTCGTACAGCCAGCAGTGCTGGCCACTACCGATTTCCTCGTCAGCTCATCTGGTCAGCACAGGTTCACACATTCTACACATTTTATTTTAAATAGTTTAGAATTTCTCCTGTAGCTTTCACCACTAAACTGCAACAATACCTAGATTTATAACAAATTAAATTTAATATTTGCAGTATAGCGTGACTTTGGCGGCAAAACAATGTTTAGACGTCAATGTATATTCGTCATATTTTTTGCAAAAAACGTGAAAATAAGCTAGGACTATGCTTTGAAAAATTATTACACTATGAAGGAGTTAAAAGCCTAGTTTAACAGGGTAAGGCGACTGAGAATAGTAGCTATATGTGTTACTATTATGTGTACTTTATGTGTTAACATTGCTGTATATATATTTGTTACAACATTTTTTTATAGTTTATAGGTTATTGTTGTTGTTATTTTCATATATTTTATCTAATGTTATTGTTCAGTCTTTCATTGTTTTGATTAATAATTTTTAAGTATCTGCTTAGTAATGCACACACACTATGTGCTTATTGTTTTTTTATTCTTATATTTATGTTTATTGTATTTAATTCCTATATCTTATATATATATATATATATATATATATCAAATTCTTATATTTGTATATCTATACTTATCTTATTCATATTTATTAATTCTTATATTTTTATTTTTATTCATATTTTGCTATTTCATTGTAAAAAGGGGTTTCCGTCAAATAAATAAATAAATTATAGTTCAAGTAATATATTTTGTTCATTTTTATAGCCTATTTTCACAGGGAAAGACCAAAGCCTAGTTTTACAAGGAAAAGGCAGTTAATAGTAGCTATAGTCCAATAAAAGCAATTATTTTGCTCATTTTTATAGCCTAAATTCATTTTTATAACCTAAAAACTACTGTTAAGATTGTTGTATGTTATTAATCAGACCGGTCGACCTTAAACCTACCGCTCGAGCGGACAGTGTATTGAATTTGTACAGGTTCCCGCACAGGTTTCAACCTTGAGACCAACATTTATTGATCCTTTTTTAGTTTGTACTCTATCTTTTTATAGTTTTAGTTTGTCTTAGCTTTTTATGATAAAACTGTAATTGTTTTTATGTATTATGTATAGTATGTATTTTTACTGGATCAATAAAGATTTCATTTCATTTCAAATTCACAGGAAAAAGGTAATGGCCTAGTTCAATAGGAAAAAGGCAATTATAAGTAGAAGCTATTTAATTATAGTTTACAGTATTTAGCAAAATTCATTTTTCACTGGTTTTGTAATTTCATTGGTACTCATTAAGACATTCCATTGGTATTTAAAGTCATTTTGGGCTTTTAATTTGTAAAAACCTTGACAAACTGGTGTAGCACAGAGATCAGAATATGGCGCAACCTGACAAAGAAACCACCATGGCCAGCAGTGCTGGCCAGATGACCTGAGAGGCACGACATTGTGAAAACAGTGACCAGCTGACGGGGAATGGCCAGCATTGCTGGCCATTTGGGCGGAAAGGATTAAAATTAGACAATTCATCAACTTCTGGAGTTATTTTCAATAAATAATGTTTCACCCCCATGAAAAGCACACCGTGAGAAAAGCAACCCTCAACATTTGAAATTTAATTTCTCAGATTGCCACCAAGCTTCAGAATGCATGATAAGTCGTTGGTCCCGGTAGTCGGTATACAATAGTCGTTAGGTCACGTTAGAGGCTGTATCGTGAGTGCAACCTAAAAACTTCAAGCCTAGACCTTTGCCAGGAGGTAACACAAAAATTACTTTTACTTTTTTTACCGCTCAAAATTAAAGAACTGTAAGGACTGCTCAAAAAGAAATGTTTTGGAATAAATATAAAGATGATAATAACAATTTTTACTATTTGTCTATACATTTGAAAGGGCAACCCCCAAAATAGTACTCCTCTACATAGTCACCAAACAATTTAAGGCACTGTTTAAGTGGTGGACGTTTTTGAAATTCTGTAGTTGTAAAATTCCGCAGTTTACGATTTCAGCCACTAGGTGACACTTAACTAGAGCGCCTTATCATCATATAAGCTCTAAGCTGCTAACCAGGTTAAAAAAGAGAGTCACTCGGAGTAAAATCTGCGGCAAAACAGATCTTTTGTGTGATTAGCTGTGTGAGGTCAGACATTGTCATATAAAAACAAAGTTCATATCTAACGATTTTAGTTTATTGTTGCAACACGTTTAAGATAGTCAGAAACACACCATACGTAACCAAAAAACACAGTCACCGTAATCTTCCTGTTTGTCAAGGTTTGCAAGTATCGTCTCAATTTTTTGGGAATTTCATATGCCCCCACTCAACTTTTGTGACTGCAGTTTTGTCGCAATTGATATGTTTCACCTTTAGCTCATTATCAGTAACAATTTGATCCAATAACAAATCCCCTTCTTTATGGCACGTCTACAAACATGGTCCATTGCTGATCGTTACGGTAGTCTGTAAGCAACCTAAGCACCCATCATGCACAAAATTTGTGATAGACTTGTTGTTAAGTGACAATTTCAAACAAAAAGTCTATAAAACCTGTAGGAAACAGTGGATGCTCAATAAATATGAAACAGAGGTCAATCTTCAAAAAATCTTTTCACCTATTTTATTTAATCAGTTACAATGCCTAGCGTCCGGTCTTCTCTTCATCATGAATCGGTTCGGCCATTTTTAAACTGAATTCACCACTTCTTTCATTCATTATGTTGTTTTCATACCCTTCACACAGATGACGATTAAATCCTACGGGTCTCTTTGGCATTTTAGATCACTTTTGTTGGTCTAGAAACCAACACTGGGGTATATTAAAGAAATTTGATACAATCAGGGGAGGTTTGAGCTGGAGAGGTTAAGGCTCGAGGCCTAGCTGGACACCCTAGAAGTCAAGGGCCTAGCAGGGCAGGGCCCTGCTTTTCGACTCTGTGTGGTCAGCCAACCAAGCCTAACCTCACCCACATAACCCATCCATTTCTTCCTATCCCACTCTTATTATTGTATGTGCACTCTGCATAGCAATTATAGGATTGTTCTTTATTCTGGTGGCTACCACAATAAGCCAGCAGAAAATTTTCCTTTGGGTTGAGATAACATTCCAGCCTCCAAATCTCCCTCAACAACTACAGTGGAACCTTCATTTAACGCTAAGAAGTATATTTGTTATATAGGGGTATTTTTAAAAATGAAGTTAAATTTCTGCCGAAATTTGTAATATAGGGGTTAGTTATAACCTCCAAATAAAGAATATTGAATGTGTCCAACCCCTATTTAAAGTAATTTTTAAGTGTATGACATATTTGTAATATGTTTTACTGCTACAGATTTGTTAACAAAATTTATTTGTGGAAGTAAATATGTTCACAGAATTATTGTACGTTTTTTCTCGGCATTACTCAAGCCATAACATGGCAGCAGTTTCAAAGTTAGATAATTGAAGTCATTTAGCCCTTTTACACTGACCAAAAAGTTCACATTTGTCTTCATATTTATTTTTATATTATTTGACGATTGTTGCAAGAGTTGTTGATGTAATGTTAAATTTCTCAGCAATTTCCACTTTCTTCTTATATGTGTTTTCTTCTAGGGTTTTCAATACTTTACATTTGACATTTAGAGCCTTTCTACTCTACTCCGCCATGAGACACCAACACAAAAAACAAACCAACTTGTTAATCACACATGAAAAACTGTTACAATATGTACCACGATCTTAAAAATGTGATAGATGTGCACCTTTTACGAATATTACAGGCGGTACACGGAAGAAAGAGAAATGAAAACTTTAAAGTCTAGACTTGCTTGAGTGATGAACTAGATAAGAACATACTACATAATACAGGGGTCTGGACTGTGGGAATGCATTATATAGAGGTTATGTTTGTTATGTGGGGGTTTCTTACTTTTGATATTTGTTATATAGGGGTAAAAACAATACTAACAAAGACACTAAATATTCGTCATATAGAGGATTTTATATGTATTTTGTTCGCTACTTATGAGGAAATTTTTTATTGAATTATATGACGTTTTCAAGGGGATTGAAAAATTATACATTATACCGGGTAATTCGTTACATTGAGGTTCATTATACAGAGGTTATACTGTACTAAGGTTCTAAGATTTTGGCCAACCAAAACTATTACAGATCCTGCCTCAAAAATAATGGTAGTTTCAATCGTAACATACATTTTCAACAAAAATAGGCAGTGCAAAGACACTTGCAATGTGATATATGGGCATGGACTAGGGGACTCAGAAAACAAACATGTCTGTATTGGAAGTGTGTGATTGGTGTGCGCCTCATGGATGAAAACGGTTTCTTAAAATAACATCTGCCCATCACCATAAACTTAGGGCCTGTATGATGAATAAAAGACGGTGAGCTAATGTTTCAGCGTGAGTCACATTGGCTAGCTAGAGGTAACCGCTCGTGATCTGACAGCAGTCGACAACCGGTTTCGATCCATCTACCGTGTTAGTGTCTTTACTTCCTTGATAGTCCTTATATTAAACTGCTGGACTACATACTAGAAAGGTAAAATGGGTTATGTTGTGTGTAATGAGCCAAATAAAAGGTCAATGAAAAATTAAATACCCCCGTCGCAGCAGACCTGCGTACTCAGCGAATTTCCTAATCAACAATATAATAATAATAATATTTGACAAGTTTTATAAAAATCTGTCCATAAACATGAGAATTATTTGCCTAATCTCCATAAGATTAACATGGGAAAGAGTGTGCAGGTTTGCTGCTGTGAGGAACACTGAGAGTAGGCATTTATACCATCAAAAATTTTTATTTTTAAAATTTATACAAACTTTCATCAACATCTGTTCATAAATAAAGGGGTTTGCCTATTCTCCATATGATTAACATGGGAAAAGAGTATGCAGGTTTGCTGCCATGATAAACATATAAACTATGATTTTTAAGCATAAATGGATGAACCTGAACCACATGAAGCTAAATATAAAGTTTTATCCAAAAGTATTGGTTAATAAGTGAAATATTAATTTTTCCTTATCCTCCATAAGATTAACATTGGAGCCCCAAAATACAACGTACTGTGTTTAGATTTTTTAATATCTCGGTAACCGTTGGAGATAGAAAAAAACTTTAAGGAACTTAATTGTGCAGTTTTTTAAGCTGATTCTAATGGTGAAAGATAAAATTTGAAATTTTAAAAGATTACATGTGAAAAACGCAAAAAACCCCATTTTGGGGTACAAAACCCCCCCAAACTACCCGTTCCCATTGACCGATATGTCTGTTTTACGAACTCGTCCGAGCATTTGCAGGATTACACCAAAAGTTCTAACAGGAAAAACCAAGTTCTAGACAGTACTCACAATGTCAGTTTACAATAAAATGTTTTCCCTCCATTTCAAATTTTCAACTAATTTTTAATTTCATATTTACCATTACAACACTGCACTTCGCAAACAAAACATAAAACACTAGTAGAGATAATAACTAATTATATTTCAGTTCAAACACTGTCAAACTAACACAAAAACATTGCCTTCCACATTACATCAGACAACAGTAAACACACAACAAACCAAGAAGTTATCGTCTGCTCTTCCAGCTGAGATATTTTTATTTTTACTCTTTTCAAAGACAGCAGAATGGCAAAAACAATTATGCTAGAAAGGCAGACAGCGTTCTCCAATATTGAGAAGCTCCAAATGGTTCTTAAAAATCCTGTAAGGTAGCAGCAAAATGCAGTACTGACGAAAACCGCAACACCACACACTGTTTGCGTGTTGAGTATGGCGACCGGTGGCAGGCATGACTTTGGCACCGCGTGCACTGTACGTCGATCAAAGTTGAAGGGTTAAAGGTTAAAAATTATTAACAGAATAAACTAATCAATTATTCCAAAAATAACTATAAGGACACACTTACCAGTCCAAATAAAGAAAATCTGATATTTGGTTATCTCAGTTTTGCTGGAGGGATTTAAAAAAATAAAATTGTCCATAGGCCTACTTTCTAGAAAAACGGCTGAAATATTTAATCCATTTGAATTAACTTCAAATAACCTATTTTAGACTACTTCAAATTAGGTAAAGGGAATGTGCAAACACAAAATTGAAGTATATCAAATACAATGATCATACTCAAAATTATGGGGTTAATTTTTTTAAATTAACACAAAATAGGAGGGGGAAAGCAAACCCAATTTAAACACGCGAGCAAATTTACCTTCAAACCCAGACCAAGCTCATTTAAAGCAGGACTTTCATATGTTTGGCCACTGAAACAAATTATAACATTTAACTGTAACCAGCATTTTTTTATGAAGAAGCCTCTTCGACAAAATAATCAGCTAATGAGAAATTTAAGTAGAAGCACACAAATACTGTGGTGTTATAATCAGGAGAAGTACTCTTGTAATGTTAAGACAATTAATTGGTCGGTATATACAGAGGTATGAATGTTAATAGCCCAGTACTACTTCTCTAATTCGAACCTCGATAATTTGAAAACATCTATAATTCGTAAATTTTGTCTGTTCCCTTGAAAAACCTCTAACATTAAAAAATTACATTTTGGTAATTTAATGGTTTGAAACAATTCTTCTGGATGAAATCATTCTCCAGGATAAGTTTTTGGTATTTGAAGGAGGTTAAATGTAGTCCTAGCCACTATTGAGATTTAACTGTTAGTAACAATTTAGATCTGACTATATGGCTGTAATTGAAGGTTTTCATTTATTATCATCAATACAGAGCCATTTGAAGACAACAGCAACACTGCTGATCTAGGAGGTAGTCGCTTATCTTCATACAGCTCATTTGTAAACAAACATGGAGGATCTAAGTGTGAGTCAGTTATGAAACTATCATTTTGTGTAAGGAACAAACATGAACAGTTTGGTATTTAGATCCTGGACTAATTTGAATAAACATGCTTAAAGTTTACATGCTCTTGCCAAATATCAATGTGATAATGAGCATTCAGATGGGTGGAAGATGTTTCTTCATAGACATGGATCAGTGTTAAATAGACTTATTGAGAAGAATCATCATCTTACAATGACCATTTTACGTCATTTTTTCTAAAGAGTTCATTTCTACAGCAAAACCTTTTTGAAAAGCTTTTGTTACATTAAAAATGATTGGTTGGTTCAACCCTGAAATTTCAATATTTTGAATTTTTTTAATGTAGATTTGTTAAAAAACAATATTTTTTGAATGTGGAGCGATTGTATGTATGACTATTTTCATCTAATACAGAAAAAATCATTTTGCTATTTATTATTTTTACTAAAAGATAAGGACCAGCTCAATTTTAGTTCTTGATTACAATAATTTCAAAATACAGTCGAACCTTGCTAATTCAAAATTTAGGGGAAAGCCAATTTACTTTGAACCAAACAAAGTTTTAATTGTAGAGGTTAGTGAGAATAAAATTCAAAATATACTGGAACTTTTACAGTAGCTCACCAAAAATCTAACAGGTTACAACATAACAACCATATTATACCATATACCATACCATATTATAGATTGATTATACCATATTATTGATATTTATACCATCAATACTGTAATGAAGCAAGAACACAATCCCACTGACAATCTAAACCCAGAGGAATTACGTAAACGCATTGGTTTACGTTTCAACCGGCTAGTTAAAAAAATATTTTTAATTTTAGAGGCTTATGGGAAAGGACTTGTAGAGGTTAACTTCAAATTCTATAGGCTTGAGTACAAACAAAATGAAATATTAGAGGCTAAATTGTGTGCAAAAAGTACACAGCTGACGTGATCTGTTGCTTGACTTAGGTTGTTGGCAGTTCCAGTGTTCCTCCCATCCGCATGAGTTAAAATTTATGCACTGGCAATTGCCATTTCCTGTTTCACTGAAGATCGAATTGAACGCAATTGTAAACTGAACTGATGCTTGTGATGTTATTTATTTATAGTTAGGCCCGAAATAAACACACACGTTCAATCCTGCCATGATAAACGTGACCGCCCGCTAATGACTCATTTTCAAGTAGTCCGACCCATCTGGCGTCCGAACCACCCGAGTCCGGACTAGAGGGTGTCTACTGTATTTTTAATGGCCTTAAGATACAAGTAAAATGAGAAAGTTTTATCATTGCTGATCTCTTGAATCCCAGTATCAAACAACTGGAAATTTAGAAACGATTTTATTCATAAACAGTTATTGTTTCAATTACGGATGTCTTCTCAATGTTACCTTAGCGTTTTGGTGGATTTACATTAATTTTTTGATATATGCCAAAAACATTTCACGTTGGTCATACAAACAAAACTCAAGCATGGAATTTCATATATAAAATAGTGTTCTTTGAACTGGAATTGGATAGTAATCTACGAGAACCAAGAAATTTGTTCTCCTTAACCATTTAAACATTAATGGCATTCCTTTAGTCAAGAAAAGGATATTTGATTACACCACATAGAATAAATAAATCATGGTAGCTTTCAATTTTGAGCTTAACATCTGTTAGTTGAAGCCCAAGGGCGGTGCTCAACTACTGAGGTTCTTATTAATATGAGCTGGATATCTATTTTGTATTTTATTCTATTTTATTTTTAATTTAAATCTGTGTTATTCAATCAAAGGTTAATAATTATCTATGAATCTGTTAATAGTTATTTGTGCAACTAGTGACCAAAGTGGGCACTTGCTTCACTCGAGAAAATCCGTACACACTAGACGTAGGCAGACGAGTGTGGAATGGTCTCTCGGGTGAGGCATTTGCACTTTGCACTCAAGTTGCACATAATATTTTACCTACAATTACTATAAAACATAGAAATTTGTAAAGAAACAAACATATTTTTAAACAGAAAGGAACTTTTAAAACGACATTTCCGATTTTTCTGTATTTGAGATACGATTTCTCTGGTAAAAAATCTAAAGACACTCCCCTAGCTCATTCTTTCAATTGTTCGGGTGTAGAACAATAACTGATTTTGAGTGAATAATCTCTAAAGATACTGTCAACGTCCATTTTTCTATGACAACACAATTTCAATGCTAATAAAATTTCAAATCGAAATAATAGAAACATCCGGTCTCCGCTGAAGCTCAGAAATAAGCAGAATAACAGCTGGACAGCCGATTTACACTCAGTGCTGCCAACTTATTTTGCATGCATACAGCTTTATCTGTATGGTACGTGCTTACTATTTCGTGCCTTCACGTTGCAAATCTGGAGTGGGGTAAAATTATTAGCGTGAGGTAAAGTTGCTTTACCTCACTGGTGAGGCATTTAGTCACTTTGCATCCTGAAATCAGTGAATTTAAGGGTACATTATAGAGTAACTGTAAGTAATCATTATTTTACTGTGGTTTTAAATATACCGAGTATTTTAGGGATACACAACTGTCATAAGAACCTAACAAGTGACGTTTGGGTTTTTTTCTGTAAAAAAGTAAAAATTGTGTACTTAGTTAGATTTTATTTACAGAACCGATAAAATAAATTTCTGACAACTGATAATCAACCTACTTAGAATGTATAACAAACAATAGAGATGTTAACCTATCAACACTTAAACCTCGAATATTGTTACTATGTACAGTAGATAATTGAAATGTCAGATGTTTATTTTAAACTCTTTTAGTAAAAGGCAGGTCTGAGTAAGTAGTAAGACCTGAACCCAAGATAGGACTGTTTCCACAAATATCATATTAGGCCTACCACATAACAAATCTTGACTAATGAACCACCAAATAAAAAAATCAACAGTTGTTTACACAATGCTGTCCACCTCAAATTTAATTCTTAAAAAAAACAAACATTTAAAAGTGATAATAGACCTGCTGATTTGTAAACTGATGATAAAATCCAAGAGCTCATATTAAAGTTGACGATAAATAAGTTAGTTACTAAAGATGTTACTAAGTACAAACCCATTTAAGAACGTAGTCAAAAAAGAAACAGCAACCAAATTGATTTCATATTCCTAAAAAACAGAAAAAAGGTTATTAAAAGAAAATCATTAAGAGTAATATAAGAAAATTAAACCATAATATATCAAAATTAAATTTGAACAAGTCTGAATATTTTAAATCAAAATTTTTGAGATGTATGTCCTAAAATGAACCTTAAAAATATCTAATTTAGGTCAAGGATAGGTTATAAATACAACTGTGTTCTCTTGTTGACTTAAATTATAGAGGAGTTATTACACGTTCAATTTTTAGTAGCTGAATTACAGTGTTATCAACGAAAAACTATGTAGACAGAATTTTATGATAATAAGACCACAGGTTAATTCTTTGAAATTATAAATTATATTTAATTTTTACTCTCAAGGTAAATATGGTGGAACTTCCATAGTTCTGTTTTCAGAGACCTTTTTTGAAAAACCCCCAGTTTGTATACTATATAGGTTCAAGGAATCGTGGGAGAAATAATTATTTAAGTTTGTATCAATCAGGTTCCCCTGAACCAAAATGGTTAGTTCAATATAGATTCAGATTAGGTCTATTTTATACTAAACTTTTCAGGGAATTAGTCCAAACCCAGATGAGCATCCCAGGATTCTCTTAAGTCTGAGAACTTAAAACCACTTATAAAACCAGGCTATAAAAATGTCCCCAGTATTTTTTTAATATTACCTTACTAATAAATAGTTGTAATTATTACATCAATAAGCCCCATAGAAAGGATTTGAATTTTTAATGGTCTTATTCCCTCATCTTTTTTACCAATAAAAAATATTCTGAAACCTAACCTGTGAAGAGGAAAACTAAGGGACCAAGGGATAATATTCAAATGCCCCTGTCGCAGGCAACCTGCACACCTGCACACCCTAGGGCCTATTCAGCAAATTTCCAATGAACTTACAAATTTGTATTATTAGTACAATACAGAAAATGTTGTGGGCACATACTAGATTTAAAACCTAATTACATTTAATTACATACTATTTCATGTTGGTCAGTGAACTTATTTTCAGTCATGCTTTCCTTGCAAGCAAACCAAATTCAATATAGCCTAAGTGTTTGTAGCAAACAGGTTTTTTGGTTAGTATTAATAGGCTATTTTTTATTAATAGATAATTTTTTCAAATGTAAAGCATAGAGTGATTCGTTATAAAGGAATTTGTAAAATTGAACAAATATTGAAAACTCAAATTAAAAAACTTCATAGCAATTGTATTGACTGGATATTAGTTTGGTGGTAGAGATATTACCTATTACCATAAACTATAAACTATTAACTCGTATGGACTTATGTTGCATCAAATATATCACATTAACAGTCACACACTTGTTAAAGATTGTGACTAATTTTCAAACAGTTTGATTGTAATAAAATGTGTGTATAGTGTGTAATAGAGGTAGGGCCTATCTTGAATCTCATCATCAGACAGCAGTTGCACACAAAGCTATACCAATACATATATTTAATGTAATATTAATTTTAAAAACCATTTACTCTCCTTCATTTTAAAATTGTAATAATATTTATGATTACAAATTAAATATATGCATAAATATGATATAAAAGATATATGATGCTTATGATGCATAAATTAAAGAAATGGTGAACTTCACTTTTCCCCACTGAGATAAGAATCTTTATTATCAGATTAACACTAAGAACAGTGCATTGAAATGGTCAGAAATCAGTATTACAGAGAGTAACTATTCATACTATATATGTATATCAATATCAATGCTTATGTTGATATCAATGACTTTGAAACCAAACAAAATGGTTTTTGACGGTCTCCATTACATGTTGAAACATTTAATGGAAGAAATTATCAACACAACATTTCCCAGAAGTCACTCAAAACATTACATCAACCTCTCTTTTCCACAACCTAAATTTACCTCTGGAGAGAACCTTAAAAATGAAATTTTGTCTACCAGTTCATTTCTAAAACCAATTATAATGCTAGTAAGCAAACTATGATATTTTCAAAGGGGATTGGATAGGCAGATAAAAGAATTCAATTTTAAAATAGTCTAGAAAGGTTCGGCTTCTATTGAAACTTAAAAGAAGCAAGTTAAGAATCGATGTTATAATGGCATAAATGCTTAATTTTCTTGCATTTTTTATTTGAATTTAACGATATCAGGAGAAGTTAATGTCACTGATACATAACTTGTTCTATAGAAGTAATATTAACGTTTTATTAGTCATAGAGTAAATGTAGTCCTCTTTCCTCTGAATTTTAGATTGAAAAAAACATTCAGCTTCGAAAAATTACACATTATAATGGACATATGTGTCAAACAATACAACTAAGTTATCTAGAACGGATAGGGCCTACTTGGATTTTAATATATACAGTAGAGTCCCGTTTAACCGAGTCTCACTTAACCGAGGTTCCGTGTTAACCGAGGCTACTTAAACTTTTTTTTGTACTTAAACTTTTGCTAAGCTATACGACTGCAATCGCAGTTCCCCGCGGCCCGCATGTATGGGAACCGACTGTACGTTTCCGTTGACACGCTTACTAGCCTGACTGTACAGTAGGCAAGGCAGTATCAAAATCAACACCGAAATTAGATGCAATCGAGAAGGCCCTGCACTACTTTGAGCAGCAAGACGACACGACTCCAGCAGACATCATTATGTTGCGTCGACTGCTTAGTTTGCAGCTAAGAAACGATCCAGCAAGATTAAGCAGAAAACTGTCAAAGATTTCTTTAAAACCTTTATGACTTTTCACTGTTTTTGAGGTACTGTACTGTACTTTTAATTGTAATAGCCTATCTTTACTTCCTAAAAGTATTTTTATTATGTAAATTTAACCTGTACAGTATATATTACATTTTTATTACCTGATCAGTATTAAAAAATTGAGAATGTAGCTTGTAAAATTATCTTTATGCAGGCCTACAATACAATACTTCAGGGTATACGCGAGTAAATAAAGTTGTTTTACACTTAACAAATATTGTATTTTTTAATTGTTTTCATAAATCCCTTATTCTAAGTAGACATTCCGTGTTAACCGAGAATTTGGTTATCCGAGGTTGCTGTGGTCCATATTAACTCAGTTAAACGAGACTACTGTATCTCAATTTTCATTTAAAAAGACATCTGTGATTTTTCAGGAGCTTGGATGACCTATCAAGAAAAATCTATACTTACAATAATGTACTTGAATTATTGTAATATACCTACCTACCTATTTCAATTATATAAACTTTGTTTTTGGTATCAACATGTAAATACATGTAACATGTAAATCAAGTTTATAAAAGAAATCTAGGCCTATATAACAAGATTTTTGTGACAAGAAAGAAATCAATTGGGGGAAACTATTTAAACAATTAGTACACAAAATCTAGTGTAGACAAACACCATTGAATGGCTAGCCTAAAAATTATTAAATACTTTTTCATGAAAGATTTAACCATTAGTTTTGAGATTAACCTTAAGAAACTCTTGCCATATACCTTAACTTTGGAACGATGTAAACAATTTAAGACAAGAATAGTACACGACCTACAAAATTCAAATATTACCTAGTGAGCAGTTTGGAGTATATTGTGCTGCTTCATAGTGTATACTTTTAAACGTGCCACTTATATTCAAACATGCACTGAATTTCACTTAAAAACACAAAAATATGCACCAAAAACAAACATAAAATATTATTAATGAACTAAGAGATTGAACAGTTCAACACCGTAAACAACAATCCATTGCAAAGAGTTTTGATAGCCATGGAATTGCGGCCGTAAAACGAAAATATGTTTATCGTCCGCTGGCTGAGCAAGTAAGATGTGGCATCTTATTGGTTGAATGTTCCAAGTTTTTTTCAAAGTACTTTTGTGTTGACCAAGTGTAAAACACGAAATATAAAACGTGATCAACCATTTATATTAGTATGTGTGTTTTGTAAAATTATTTGTTTTATATATAAATATTACCTCCAAATCAGAGGTACAGCAATGAGTACTCAAGTGGCTCCATTATATGCTAATTTATTTATGGGTCTAGTTGAGGAAAATTTCTTATCACAAAATCCTTTAACTCTTCTTTGGTTCAGATTCATTGACAATATTTTCATTGTTAAGCAGCATGGTATTAGCTCTTTGCAAAACCTTTTACAAAATTTAAATCAATTTAGTTGTTTGAAATTTACTTTGCAGTTTTCCAAAAAAATTGTCACATTCTTAGATGTTGATGTATTCATCGACAATGGTAAATTAAAAATAAAATTCACATTAAAAATACTAATAAAATGCAATATTTGTATTACCAGAGTTGTCATCTTATGTACATGAAAAAATCGATCCCAATAAGTTTATCGATATGGGCTAAATCCCTATGAAGTGATAACTCTGATTTTAATATATATATATATATATATATATATATATATATATATATATATATATATATATATATATATATATCACAGTTGAATACTGCTTTCATTGTACGAGGCTAACCACAAAAGTTACTGTCAAATCAATTGAAGAAAGAGAAAAGCGTGAATCAAGACAACAATTTTCAAGTGACCCTAAATTCATCACAAACTACTACCCAGGACTACATAAAGTTAACACCATCATGAGATTATACTATTCCATATTTTAATATCCTCTCTCAAAAGAAAAAAATTATTTTCCAGACCACCTCGTGTTATTTCTTAAATGCCACAAAATTTAAAAACCATGTTGGTGAGACCTAAAATTAAAATGAGTCAGGGCTAATGAACTTTGTAATCCCAAAAATAGCTGTAAACCATGCCACAAACCTCGATGCGGTATTTGCAAAATTATATGTGAATCTACTAAATTTAAAAGAAGAGTGACAAATAAGGTTTACCCGATAGTTGGTTGATTAAATTATGAAACCCATAATGTGGTTTACCAACTATCGTGCAAACAAAGTCAAAAAGAATATATAGGCCAAATAATGTTTAACTCCTTACGAGTTAGAATGATAGGCCACCGTTTTGATGTGGTTTTACAAAGAGATTTACAAAAGCCAATTTTCAATCACGCAGCTCACCACAAACAATTTTTTTGGCTGTTATGAAGTTAAAGCTCTCCACAAAATTTCACCACATCAAAACCAAAAAAGAAACCAACTTATTTTAAGAAATTCAGAATTGGCACGCCAATTGGTTTTAAAATCAAAATTTCCTACAGGATTGAATCTCAGATAGTTTATTAATATAATTACTTATCTAAATAAATGATTCAACTCAACTGTCTAAAACCAAATTATGATTTCAAAATTTGTATCGTGAAGTTTCCTTTGAATTTATTTATTTTTTGTTTTCATGTACACAATTATTATTAATTGCTTGAAAACGTTTTTACTACACGAAAACTAGCAAATCAAGACATTCATTCATTCAGTACACTACTCTAAATTTTTTTTAAGTATATATATATATATATATATATATATATATATATATATATATATATATATATATATATATATATATATATATATATATATATAAGTAAGGCAAGTTCTTCTTGGTTTCCTGTCTAATAGGGCATGTATAATTTGGAAGAGCAGACGGTTTCAGCAAAGTGGAGGTATAGCCAGGCCCCCAGCACACCAAAGTTACCATCCTCACATTACCCACAAACCGACCATAGACCGGACGCTCGTTCGGGCTAGGGCAAATACGCCCGGCCTAGTCCATAGCTATGGTTTCCCCACTTCCCACTACAGTTTATTGCCTAACCTAACGCCACCAACTTGTGTTGAATGTACTAATGTTTTTTATGTTTCAGATACAGATCCTAGTTTCAGCTTGATTAGTAATATCCCGAAAACCCATAGTCCAACCCACCCTATCCGCCAACTGACCACAGTCTTGACGATCGTTCGGGTTAGGACACACATGTCCGGCCTAGTCTATGACTGTGGTTTCCCTATTCCCGCTCTTCTACTACTTAAATACTTCCTATAAAACAAAGCCAGATATTCGTTTGGGCGTGGGAAACAGATCCCCGCTTTCTTCTGGTCTTTGACATCATCCCCCCACCACACCCAGCAGAAATTAAATAAACATAGACCTCCTAAACCTTAACCCTCCCAGCACAAAAATCAAAGCCAGATTTTCGTTTGGGCATGGGATGCAAATCCCTGCTTTCTTATGGTCTTTGATACCAATCCCCTTCTACCCAAACCTAAAGGAAATAAATAAAGAAACGATTCCACCCTAAACCCTGTTCCACCCAACACAACAAACAAAGCCAGACACTCGTTCGGTCGAGCGCAACCTGCCCTCGGCTAAGCTCTGGTCTTTGTTCCCAAGCCGATACCATCCATTCACTAACCATAACCACAGTACCCGCGACCAAAACCTCACTCAACCCGCAACCAAAACCTAACCTCAAAACCTATCCTTGGCTGAAGAGGACATAGTCCTATAACAGCCGCAGTGGGCCTTCAGCCCACTGAAACCTCACATCTGATCCGACAAGGACCAGAACCACTCCTTAAATGATGGCATCTCTTTAGTTAAACCACCAAAGAAGTTGACTATGAATTTTGCATTGACTAGGGCATTAAGACCACATTCATACAAATTAGCTTGTTGGTGACAAGGCATAACATTAAAGCTATTAAGGTTGAGATTTTTCGCCACGGTTTTGGCTGATTTTTCATTAGTATCTCCAGAAGAGTCGAAGTGAAAAGTAACGTTTTTAATGTCCTTATTAGTTAATTTTTACGTTTTTAGCACTGATTTTAAAAGTTATGCCAACTACAAGGCAAAACAAGGAGAATTGCCAACAAAACAAGGAGAAACTATATAATTTTACACGATCGGAAACCTTCTATTTCTACAAGATGGGAAACCTTTTTTCTACAAAATAGGATTCTACAAGATGGGAACCCACGGCAATTATTACAACAGCAATCAGCCATTGCAAAACAGGGATTAGATTGTCGACTCTCGACAGCTATCATCCCTACGCCGCCGCTGATAACCTAGCTTTTGAGCTTGTCAGCTGTCAAAACAAAATAGTACATATGTATACGTCTTGAGTTTGGTTACATAAAATTGTTAATTTCTGAGTTTCAATAGTGATTGAACAGCAGAGTGTTTTTAAAATATTTATTCAGGCGTCTAATGTACAGGATAATATGTCAATATTCCCAATTTGTTCCAATTTACAAATAAATGTTATATTAAAAAATGAAATAAAATAGAAATTGTTTAGTTAAAGTTTTTTATGTTCAAAGTTTTCGGTGTTCTATGTTAATTAATTGAATATTGTTCATGGAAATATACAAGCATAACAGTTTTACTGATTTTATGAATAAAAAAATTAAATTGCTTTTAAAAATTAGTTGTTGAAAATAAAAATAGAATGTATATATAAACGAATATGCAATACTGTATGGAAATAAAAACCCCTTAAAAGCTTGTGTATGGAATACTGTTTACAAAATATATAACATTAATTAGCTTTATAAAAGGAAACATTTTATATGTGTATAATATATATAAAAAAAATAATAAGAAGAAATATTTAAATGTAGGTGACTGTATAATGAACCACTATTTGATACTTCGTTTTAAACAGTGATAGTAATATTTAAAACAATAACTTATGTAGTGTCATATAATACTTATCATTATAAATTAAACTATAAAAGCAAAATCAAAATTATTTTCACTGAAATGAATTTTAGATTTTATCAAAGTATATCATGACCAAGTTTTAAATAAAATTTTGAACAAAGTAAATATTACTTTTGCAATGGCCACTATAAGATGCTTTTAGATAGGGAATCTCAAAAATGTGTCCAAAATATTCAAGTGAAGATTTAATTTTAAGAAGAAGGAATTTTAAGAAATTTTTTTAATTTTGAGAAGATTTAACTGGGACGGTGGCGACGTCCTGTAATCCAGCTACTTGGAGGTCACGAATTGTGGATAGCGATGGTCGGTGGGTGTAGTGTTCTCTTGTGTGGATTAACGTCCGCACTACTAAATAGTATTTAATAGTGTGGACGTTAATCCGCAGAACGTAGAACGTTTGCAGATTAACGTAGTACGTTAATCCGTAGTACGTTAGTACTGTAGTACGTTAACGTACTACGTTAATCTGCAAATACCATCCTCATGATTAGACCAATTCGTAATTCAGAGGCCGTGGTTCGGATTCCACGTTAAACTGTAGGTCCCTTAGTTGCCATCGGCTGTTCGGCTATTAATTAACAGTCCTGTCTAAGGAACATGTCAGCCTTAGTCAGAAACAAGACTACAAGATCGCGCCACAATCATTTCTCATTCATTCTTGGCTTAAAATATTTACCTGGGTAGGTCGCCATTTCAAATGGTAATCTAATCTAATTAAACTTTTTAATTCCACAAACAATTTCTAAAATGATAAAAGATAACATAAAATAAGTTCATAATAAAAGAATATATAATAATAATACATAATAATTTACGGAAATGCAACTAAAAATAAAAAATAAGTTTATAACTCAAAATAGTGTTACAGAGTAATTTAAATTTGAAGTAAATATTGACAAATTTGTAGATAGGTGGCTCATTTTTTTAAATGTGTTGAGGCAACATCCCGTGGTTACTGACGCCTAAATAAATAAATAAACAAACAAATAAATAAATAAATGCAAAGACAATTTACATTAAGTGGTTTTCAATGAAGTTAAATTCATTGATAAAAAGTTTATATTCACTCATATCATACGTATATAATGTGTAGTTAAATATTAGTTCAAATGAATGGTAAAAATTGTTAAATGGAATCTCTATAGAGAAAAAAGTCATTTTTATCTCTTTGAGGAGATTGAGTCGCTATCTTTTTGTTAGCCTCTTATCCTAGATCACAGTCTTATCAATAGTTCCTGGCCTTTATATCTTGTTCTTTGTTGTTGGGAATTGGCTTACTCTGCAAATTCATCACAGAACAGGTATTGTAGGTTAGGAAGGAGTTGAATTTAGTGATTATTTTCTAGACTTTTTAATTTAAAAAAATATTTCAAAGATAGAATAAGAAATATTTATTGCAAATAAAATAAAAAAGTTATTACTTACATATGAAATGGAATTACTGTACAGACCATCTCATCAAGTAATAATGATCAGCTCAGTATAGAATTATAAAAAATAGCCTAGATGGAAATGAGTAAAATATCTGTTTATACTTTTATTTCAGAATTGTTGAAAGGACTTATTGACAATTCCAAAATAAAATAAAAATTATTCATTTATTTGTATTATTGTAGACAACATTGTATCCAAACGTTTCCTGATACTCCACAAATTAATTATTTAGGTACAAAAATAAAATTATCTTATACTGTACTATTATTAAATAAAATTGTTTAAGATTTTCAGAAGAAGATACAATGTTGTTCAATGTTAGTGAAAAATATAGATAATATATTTATTGAAGAAGTATGGGGCTAACTTTTAAAATCCCTCCCCCTCAATTTTAATTTTTCTAAGAGAAAAATTACCCGAATCAGTCATCACCTAGACCATGGGTGGAGTTAGAGGTTATTTGTCGGGGGAAGAACATAACATCCTGAGGGGTATTGAATACAGTACTCTTTATTGAAGAGGGTCCGGGAAAACCTTTGAAAAATGTAAGCCAAGAAAGTATTCTTGTGTTATTGGAAGCACATTTTTCATAAAGAGGAAAATTTAAGATTTAGCACATTACGATTTAGGTCTGGTAATAATTGTGTCATTCATATTAAAGCGGCAGCGGTCTTAATCTTTATTATTGTACAACAATTTTTTTGGATTCATAACTCTTAATATAATTTGTATTTAGTTTGTATAAGCCAGACAAGGCAAAGTTTGTATAGGTTTGTATTGAATTGTAAAGCTAAAATTTTGACAACTAATATTAATCATAAAAATATACATATTTACCTAAAGGCTTGGGATGGCAATGCCCCCTCATGCACCCCTTAACTCCGCCCATTACCTAGACCATCATATTTAACAAAGAATAATGAAACCTTTTAATGTTAGTGTGGAGTTCTTTATTCTTAGATTTCAATGATACATGTTTTTTATCAGGCAATTTAACTGTATTTTTATAATTAATCACTAATCCTTTCTGATCCAGGATTTAAATTTAATTAACATTTCTTTGGAACTCTAAAATAAAGTGCAAGATCATGACAAAAAGAACAGACTTCTTCAGAATCGTTATCTATAATATTATAAAGAAGAGGTGGTTTCTGTATGTTTGTTTGTAGGTTTGTGTGTTTGTGGGTTTGTGTGTTTGTGGAATAAAATAGGAATAAAAACCGAATATTGACGATAAAAATCAACTACACAAACACATACAACAACACATACATTTTTTTTAACATTTACATTCACTTTTTACTGTACACAGATGTTCTGCTGGTCGATGAAATACTTTATTGTTATATTTAATAAATTACCTCATTTGCAACACTGAATGCATGCTCGGTAACTTTTGTAGCACCGCTGAACATGGCCAAATAGAAGAATTTTAAATGAATAAATATTTAAAAGAGATTATGCTATTATGCTAAATAAGAAGAATGAGTTTTTTTTATTTTAGGAATTAACTTATTAATTATTTACCTGTACTTAATGTACAGAATCTTTGAAATTCATAATAGCTTTGGTTGTTAATTATTATTATTATTTTCCTGGACTTTTCTCCATGTCTGTATTTTTAACTACACACTGTACTGAACTACACAATGCAATAATTGAAAACCATAGGTAATTCGACCTTGAACCTTTTACAGTCTGATAAGGAGGCTCTTGTTTCGATGTTTTCAGATGCACAAATAATACTGTGCACGTAATTCTACCACGTAATTCACTTACCACGTAATTCAGTGTCATAAGTATAGTCTTCGGGAATTACATTTTAATATATATTTATTTAAAAAAAAACTTCAACTGCCCATCACCATAGGCCTAGGGCCTGTGTGGCGATTAAAGACAGTGATGTACCGTAACAGCATTAGTCACATAAGCTAGCCAGAGGTGACTGCCAGAGGTAGCCGAGGTGATCTGAGAGGAGTCAGAGGCTGCTGGATTCGATTCAGCAACCTTTGACTTACTGGGACAGAGCATTACCTCTAAGCTACCGTGCCAGAACTTTGTTAGTGTATTAGGAAAACCCCTTATTTCTATAAATAAGCTATGCCTATCAATGAGTTATGATTGATTAAAGATTGCTGCATTAATGATCTTAAAAATGACCTGTACATTATGAGTCTGTAGTACCTGCACCTTTTTTAACCACTTCTCTTAAGAACAATGTTAAATTCTATCACCGTGATGTTTTGTAGGGTACCAGACAAAATTTTACTTGGTGTCTTTTGAAAGGGTATGTCAGTGATCTGTCTGATTAGAATTTAATTTTTTTAATTACTAAGTGAATACATGAAAAACAATTGCTAACAAAAAATATTTACCAAAAATATCTCTAAATAAAAATATTTGAAGTGTTTTAATTTGAAAATTTTTATTTGAAAAGAGAAGAGAAATCTCAAGAAGCTGACGATGAACTGTAGTAAGTTTTAAACCGGTTCATGCTCTTAAGTAAGAAAGTAACTGACACACCCTTTGGAGATTTCCAATTAGTAGATGCAGTACCACTATTTATTGTTTGTATAATTTTTTAGAATGACCAAGTGGGGAGAAAAAAATGGAATTGAATACTGGACTATTACCCAAGAAAGAGCAGAGGAGTGTATTGCAGTTTTGCGAACTAGTTTCTTCCTGGATGAGGCGTTTTGTTGCTCTGTTGGCATAGACAAAGATATGGAAGGTCAAAGAGAACTGGAACAACTAGCACTAACAAGTGCTGCAGATGACGCTTCAATAATGGCAGTGGATAAAGAGACACAACGAATTGCAGGAGTGTCCTTCAACAAAATTCAGGTAACATGTGAAAAGTATTTCTATTTACTATCATTTCAGAATCTCATATTGTTTACTCCATTGCTCTTTAGGGACATTTTAAACTTACTTTTACTTTCATGGCCACGCATATCTAAGGAGATATTTCGCACCCACAACACCCCTTCATCTTCCTTGGTTGCTCCCAATCGCTCCCGGTCTCTCTACAATTTGCTCCACCATTTTTGCTTTGGCTTTCATTTTCCTTCAAGATTTTAAATTAAAACTAGTTTCAGATTACTATCCTCAACTCTTCTCAAAACAATTCCAGCCCATCTAATTCTTTTACATTTAAATTCACAAACCACATCTGGATTCCTGTAAAATTCTCTCTATTCCCTATTGTGTCTTCTCTTCCACTCTCCTTCTTCAAATCTTGGGCCATATATCTTACTTCATATCTTATTTTCAAAAGTTATTAATTTCCTCTTTTGCTTTTAATTTAATTTCTATTTTTCAGTTACTTACTTTTACCTTACCTTTCTTAAATGAAGACCTACCCAGAGAGGTATTTCAAGCCATGTATAAATGAGAAATGGGCATAAGATGACTCTGACACAAAAGTAGTCTTGTTACTAAGGCCCACATGTTCCTTATAAAGGATTGTTAATTATTTAATAGCCCAACAGCCAATGTCATCTAAGAGACCCACAGTTTAACATTGGGATCCAAACCACTTTTGACTCTGGATTACAAACTGGTTCAAGATTACAATCAAGGCGTTTAGCCGAGTATGGAGTTCGATCAAGGCACAGAAGAGCACTTTTAATCCAAGTTACGAACAAACAATATTTTTCATTACACTGTAATGAAGACTGAATTAAGAGAACTAATTAAGTAATATAATTTTTCAAACAGAACTTCAGTTGCCCATTTGATTCCCTCAGTACCAGTATAATGACAACAGTAATATTGTTTTTACAGCTGTTTCAATTTTTACAACCTTCACTGGCAGTATTTTTAAAGCTACTAGCACTGAGCGCTACTAGTGTCAGAAATCATAAATAAATACTCGTGTGGGTAAAATCTCTGGCTGATTTTCCCAGCCAAGGCCGGGAAAACATTACTTCCTGTAATCGCACCTAACGTTGAAAGCAGCTTACATCGGTAAAGTGTATGAAAATTGTTTTTCACCTGTTGAAAAGAAGTTGTGACTACCAGTATTAATAAGTATTTGAATGAACTACTTTGGCAAATCTTTGTTACAGACAGCAGTCCCTCCAGGACAGAAAGGTTTTTTTGAAGAGTTTCGAGATTCTAAATGTATAACCACCTCTGCCAAGGCACTAATCACCGAGATGATGTGGGTAAGTATGAGGAATGAGGATGTATTAGGACGGAAGAGAGCCAATCAATGGAGGTATCCGGCTTTCAATGAAAATTAATAGCTTAAAATTGTATGCAGGGGTTTTTTGTATTTGTCATAATTGGGATCTTGTAAATTGTACATTTGACAATGAAATTCAAATTCCCTTGTGTAGCCCTAGAAGTGGCAAGCTTTTTACATGTAACTGTAACAAAAAATAGTTACTTTTATCTTCTTGAAATATTAAGTATAAATAAAAAAAAACATTAAACATGCCCCCCCCTTATAACCACTAACCACAAAAGCAAAACAGGTGTCAACAAAATGCAAGTGCCGTCAACTTCCACCCAAGCCGGCCACCATTTGTTTAAGGTGGGCCCCCCTCTCCGCCATACCACACTTTTGCAAGCCAAATTGGGATTGCTCATGGTCGGAATTCGAACCCTAGCACTTCCGAATGGCTAAAACGTTACACTCGTCAGTGTAGCTCTTTAGTCTTTACCAATACAGCCACCGTGCTTAGGAGTAGAAAGCGCTTACTTGGCTATAAGACATGCCCTATTGGCAGTTTAGTGAACTGTGTGAACAGGTTCGGTTGCTTGCCCCCAACGGGCAAAACTGTCACGAAAGTGACCGTGTGCCTAAAGTTCACTAAATTAACGACAGATGCCTCCACCTGCCACTTCTTATTGAATTTATAAATGCGTCGTGAATTATGACTTTACCACTTCTAGAGTTAAAACAGGATTTTTTAAAAAGATGCACAATTTCCAAATTTTATGGTGGTTTCAGATAAATATAATTTTAGAAATTTTTATACTTCAGTGATTTGATATATATCCACCCATTTGCGAGCCACAGAGAAACCAAGTTCATATAACATATAATTTTTATTGTTAACTGTGTCACCATTGAGACCTTGTACAATACAGCTGATGGTAAACCATTTATGATGGTAATCATTTTTGAACGGGAGAGTAAGCAAGGGCATGTTCGGGTCTTTTAAATTTAATAGATAACGAAAACCGGGATTTACCAAATAAATTTTTCCGTATCTTTTATAATTTTTTACATTTTGCATTGGAATTTAAATTTAAATTGTCATTACTGTTATTACTTTTTGTTTCCAGTTTGATACATTGGTAGACCTGTATGAGAAGTATAATGCCAACTGCAGTCTGGAACTTATGTTCTTGGCAACGCATCCTGACTTCCGTAAACGTGGGATAGCTGTTGGTGAGAACATGGATAAACTGGTTTACTTATATATCCAAACAGATTAAATATTTACACTAAGAAGTAATTATTCATTTTTTGTTTAGGTTCGAGTTACCGTACTTGATTGAAGTTCATGAATGGAGCTTAATGCCATATACTGTACACAATAAGCTATTAATCACAAAGTTTTAGGGTAAAATGAACCAGATTGTAAAGCATCAGAGTTGCTAAAGTTATTCTCACTAACATGAATATGTATGTCAACTGCCCTATGAATTCAATGCCCTACATACACATTGTTCCATTGTAACTACTATTCTAAGATTGGGTCTGAACAGAAATTTAAAAAAATGTTGTCTAGTTGTAACTGTGAACCAAGCTCACAATTAAAATATCACATTTTAATTTTTGTTTCAATATTTAAGTTGTTTTGAAAAAATAATAATTAAGAGCTTACAAGAACTTGGAGATACCAACAAAACCTGTTTACTTAGGTTGCAGTATTCAGCTATTACTGCAGATGCTAAATAAACACTATTGTTTAATTAACTAGATGAAAGGTAGTTAAAAGGATGGAAAAGTAAGGTCATGGTCTATCTTCCAATGGATTGGTATGTGGAGAAATTTACAACTTGCAAACCAAAAGAAATCTAAAGATCATCAAGATCTCTTGCCTGACTACCTCTCGGATGCTTAGAACCTCTAAATTTTCAGCCTAGGCGGTTCAGACTGATTTTTACGAGTTCAGAGATAAAAATTGGGTACATTAAAAGAAACTGTACTGTTACTGGCAAGTCCTTATGTTTGTTTATTTATCCCTTAAAGCAGCATTGAAATCTCGCTAAATGTAAATGTTTGATTTTCAGGGTGTGTGGAATATTCCATCGCCTTAGGGGCTTCAATCACGCCACAACCTCAGATTGTAACGGCCATTTTCACCTCTCCATTCTCCATTTGTGTTGGCCGCAAACTTCAGTTTGATGAGATAATCAACGTTCCCTTGTCTGACAAAGTTTACGCAGGGAAATGTTTTACTGACAATCCAAAAGTAGGGAAAGATCATCCCGGTAGTATCGTTATGGTAAAAAGGTTATAAATGGAAATGCAAAAAAATCATGTGTTCTTGTTTAATACTATGTTGAATTAATTTGATATTTGTATTGTTTTAAATATTATTTATATAATGTTTTGGAAAAAAATGTATTTTAACTTGATATTAAGTGTGTTGCACAAAATGCAATACGTGGATACTGTAATAAAATAGTTTGCATTTTAATCAAGGGAATTAATAGGAAATCTTGACAGTGATAATTAGCTATTGTTTCTGCTGATAATAAACTATTTTAAGATGTAACCACAACATAATTAATCACCTCCGATAAAACAGGATTAGATTACTTGTACCTCCCCAAGTGGTTGTAAAATTTGATCTCATCAGTACTCTTATCACACTTTTATTGATATCTTGTAAATTACCACCAAGGTTTCATATAATTTATTGACCTTTGAACAAGTTATGGAGTTTCATGGTGTCAAATGAAGTAGATAGAGGTTTAGATGTTTTAAATGTTTAATATGAGTTGAGAGTTTGACACACTTTAAAATATAAAACACATATTGTTTTAACAATAAACTTTATTCATAGTGAACTTGTCAATTTACAAATTTTTGTATTGAGACCTGATTGTGCAGTTGTGTGATTCCTAATGTTTTGTACATAGTTATTGCCTACTAATATTTTGATGTAAGACAAAATTACTTTTTTTTCCAATGTACTCATTGGACAAACAAAGATGTGTTCAGTATTTAGAACACGTATCAGTGTTTAAACACCATCGTTGGCTTCAGATCCTCAAGAAGTTGTTCAGTCTGAGATACTGTTATAAACAATTTTTAAAAAACACATTGACACAGAAGCAAAATATTCAGACTATACGACAGGCCTAAAAAAAAAGGGAACGACCGCATTAGTAGCATGAGACAGACGCATGTCTGAAACCGAAACATGTTCTATACGAGGGGGTACCCAAAAGTAACCGGAATTCGTCTGTCGAGGTCGGAGCTTTGGTAGTACGGGTGAGCGCCACTAGGGCGTGTCTAGCGCAACTCTTTTCCAGTTCAGTTCCGTGCGGGTCGTTGAGCTACCACATTCTGTTCGTCTGTAGCGTAATTTTTTGCTGTAGCTGTTTCACTGTTGCTTCATTTTTTTTATGGCAAGTTTAAGTGAACAACGTGCCACTGTGAAATTTTGTTTTTCCATGATTCATCACCAGTAACCTTTGAAAAATAATATGGATCGATTCTGAGCTGTTCTTTCAGTTTATGACATGTTTAACTCGATGTGATTTTTTATTGTCAGTCAGAGCCCGAGAAACAAATTTGGCAGCAATGTGTCTCATTCCTAAATCTTCAGTTAAATTTCGCTGAACCGAGCTTCAAGTTATTGCACTAATTTCTGACAGTTGATCAATTGTCTATCGACGGTCTGTGAGAACAAGCTCTCGCATTTTTTTGATATTTTCATCAATTCGGGTAGTTGATGGACGTCCGGAACGAGGTTTGTCATCAATCAAAAGGTCGTCATTTTTAAATTGAGAAAACCAGTCATACACTTGAGTTTTCCCCAAAGCATCATCTTTGTAAACAGTATTCAACATTGAAACAGTTTTAGCAGTGGTTTTACCAAGTAAAAAACAAAATTTCACAGCGGCGCGTTGTTCTTGCCACCATAAAAAAGGAAGCAACAGTGAAACAGCTACAGCTACAATGATGCTAATGATGCTACAGACGAACAGAATGAGCTAGCTCAACGACCCGCACGGGACTGAACAGGCGAAGAGTTGCGCTAGACACGCCCTAGTGGCGGTCACCTGTACTACCAAAGCTCCGACCTCGGCAGACCAATTCCAGTTACTTTTGGGTACCCCCTCGTATACTGGTCTTGTCCTTATTTAACCCTTAGAATGCTATGAAATTTCATGCTTTTCATATTGTTAACACGTTCATTGCTGAAAACATATGTATTGCTACGGCGGATGTTGATTATAGTGTATGCTCTTGTTGATATTGAAAACGAGAAAACAAAAAAACGAAGAGTACAGAAAGATACATGACCTGTAAACAACACTTTACAAACGCAAGAACTCCCTCCAACTGAGCGCCTACAGGAGTGGTTGCAAAATGACGGGAGGCCCAAGAGACCGCGAAACGTCGAATTGCGTTTGCACTATGGGCTGTAGCCCATGGTGCAAATATACGCCATATGACGCCAAATAGCCCACTATACATCTTATGCCTTTACATTTACCACTATACCAACGACCTTGGTCTGAAAAGTGGCTATAGTGCATAATCTAGCGAAAAAACAACAAAGTCCATGAGTTAGTTCCTGTATTAACTCACAGATGGTAGTGAGATGGTTGAACAACACTACGGCTAGCAGGTCACTAAATTGTTAACAGATGATTACTTACCACTTTAAATTAGATTATTGAAATAACTCCTGACCATAATTATTACCATAATTACTATTATTGACCATACTACTTTGCACATGCACTGCCATCAACACAGAGGTATCGATCGCCACTTGGAGGGTTAAGAGTTAACATGAGAAAATAACAAAAAAGAATTTAATTGGAAAGTACGGCAATTTTATATTCTAGTTATATAAGCTATAAAACTTGTATAGTACCTGTAAATCACTAATATAAATATCCAATCAGAGAGTACCGGGCTGTAAATATGGATCATCATCTAACCTTTTTAATGTCATTGAAACAGGAACTAAAAAAAAGGTTTAAATATACTCGTAATCAATTTTTTCATTTCAAAGTTTTATTGCTCACATTTAATGTTATAAAACAATATATCTAATATCAAAGCACCAAAAATATCACCAGTAAGACAAATGTAAGAGACAATGCAAATTGACTGTTACATTATATAACTTAAAATAGCTTAATCTATAACTCTAAAATGTGGTGTGTATTATTTTGTGACAAAACTAACATTTTTATAATTTACACTATTTTTAATTGAAAAATAACCGTGAAAACTCCATACTGAATTTTAGGGAAGCAATTTTTTTAATACAAACTCAATTTCATATGGAGTACATTTTTCTTAAGTGCCATTGGGTTAGCTGATTTATGTAGTTCACTATCTTTCTTTCTGGCCAAATGATCTATCTCCGGAATTCTGTAATTTTCAAAATCCATATTAATGTTTTGCCATCTGGATTTTTTATTTTATTATTTTTGATAGACTAACAAAGAGAGAACATCAATGTATGTGTTGGATGCTGATATCGGAGTCAAACATTCAGTGTCTGTTGTGTGTATGTAACACTTTCAGTGATAAAATAATTACTGTGATTGTTGATTGAAAACCTATTTTTCACATATGAATACAAATTATATAATACATGTATGTCTGCTTCTTACAGAAAAAACAGTGGACTTAACAATATACTTTTTAAAACATATGAATGAAATACTTAGTTTTTTACGCTACAGAAAAATTCACTTCAAGTATCAAATGTATTTAACCATACCATGTATTTAATCATACATCTATGTAGACACAAGGACGGTTAGATAATTCCTCATTATTTATTTCTTGAAACCTTAATCACTCGACAAGGTAGAGATGTTAGAAATTTTGCTTTAGCAGATATTTCATGTGACTCCAAGGAAATAATATTCATAGTGCAATAATTAGTGTCACTTTAAGTGCTCTGCAGTTTTAACATTCCAACATTAGAGCATTTTAATCAAAGGTACAAGATGTTTTCATAACTTATCACAACTTGAACTGCTCAATAGTATTGCCTGAGTACAACCACACCCTCTCTGTGGTCAGGGGTAGATCTGAAATATGAAAAAATATCCATTAAAACATACTTTTTAAGAAATGTTTGTAATGATGAAGAATAAATAAACTATATCTATTTTTATCTATCTTTCCTGGTCACATTATGGATATTTTATTTTAGAAAACAACCTCATGAATCTCCTTGGCAGTTTGTGGTCTTTCTCTATTTGACAAATAACTTACTCATATAACATCGCACCTCAGATATATATTCCGTTTCGGAAATTAAAAAAATTTTAAACTTTAAAAAATTATATTTTTCTAAGGTTGCATAAAAAATAAAAGTAATTTCACTGAAGACACGGACATGTGTCCATTGCGGAAAGTAGCGCCTCGGCAGCGTCAAACATCTAGTTACTGCTCAAACACATACCAGTCTGTCTGAAGAGAGAGAGGATACATCCATCACCCTTCCTTTATTGCCAAGACATTGGCGGATATATCCGTCACCCGTCCGGGAAGGTTTAAGACATTCATAAAATAATTTAGTACTTTAGTTAGCTGAGTATCTGATAATAATGAAATGAAATCAGTTTTAAAGGTACACTAAAAATATATTTCTTATAACTTCTGAGTACTTTTGTATTACTTAAGGCTATTTTTTATGCAAGAGGAATTTTGAACAGAGTGATAGAAAACAGTCAAAACCCTGGTCTTGTCCTAACATTTTATGCATTAATAACATTTTTTCCTACTTCTAAGGAAAGGGTTGTGTTAATTAAGTAGACTTTTCTTAACATTCTTACCATAACCCTATTGCTGGTAATGCTAACCGAAACCCTCAGTCTGAGAGACCCCTATATAGGTTTTAACCCATATGGTTACAATTATGCTCTTATAGATTTTAAAATCACTTAAAATAAGTATTTATAGGTTAAAAATATATAAATGATTTCAAGGACTAGATAAGCTTTATTATTAGCAATTTATAGTGATAATAGTAATATAAAATAAGGGTACAATACATATAGCTTTTGGACCTAATTTTTATTTCCAACATTGTCTTTGCAAGCAAAGATCTCTTTTCAAACACTATAAAACAATTACTGGAACTATGAAAAATTTTTTTTTTCGAGGGGAAATGCTCTCATGCACCATCAGGGAGGAGAACGGTGCACTCCCCGGTGTGTGGGACTTGCACCCAACTAAAACCCCCCGCCTCAGGCTGTTTACCACTTCGGAATAACCTATTAAGGCATGAACCTCAAAGTGGAGCCTCGTATTTAAAGCACAATGTACTTCAACTCCAATTTAGCCTTCTGAGGGAAGATCCAGGATGTTATGGATCTTCAAGTTTCTTTCTCCATGAAGGACGTGATGAGAGTCCAGTTCTCAAGAGATGTCACCATTTTTGGTGACAAGTCTAACCCCCAGGTACTTCACGGCTGGCTTGGAACGAATATATTCCGTGTTGACACGAAAGTCTACCAAAGTCGGAATCTGACGCCCTGTCATCATGACAATCTCCGTTTTCTCGGTTGCCAAGCTCAGGTGGTGATCCTCCATCCAAGAAGAGACATATCTCATCGTTTCATTATGTCTCCACTGGGCGCGCTGGACGTTTCTTGCGACAATAACCGCCGCAATGTCGTCTGCATAACCCACCAGAAAACATTCTTCAGGTAAGTCCAGTCTAAAGATACTATTGTATACAATGTTCCAAAGATCTGGACCAAGGATGGAACCCTGAGCGGCACCAGCGGATAGTCTTCCGACGAGGACCCTCCGACGTCTCAAAGATTAATTCCCTGTCTCTCAAATCGCTTCGGATGATCCGAAGCAGATATTCAGGAACGTGGAACATTTCCTCCAAGGAACTCAAAATGACGGACCAACTTGCACTGTTGAACGCGTTTCTCACGTCTAAGGTGACGAGCAACGTGATACAGCGGGAGTAATGATTTCCTCGCTGAGCGTTTCTGGCAGCACCTACAACCTCTTGAATTGCTCCGATGGTAGAACAACCTCTCCTGAATCCGTGCTGCCTGTCTGACAGCCCACCGGCAGCATCGACCGCAGACAACAGATGGGGCTTTATCAGTCTTTCAAGAAGTTTTCCGGCTGTGTCCAACATGCACAAAGATCGAAATGCCGAGGGAGTGCTTGGTGATAGCTCCTTGCCCTTGCTAATCAATTTCAGGCGTTGGAGCTTCCATCTACGACAGAAAACTCCCTCGCGAAAACATCGATTGTACATGTTCAAAAGAAGAGAAGGGCAGGTACCAGCAACAACCAGGAGCACCTCAGTCGGAACACCATCCGGACCAGGAGCACTGCCAACACGCATTGACTTGACCGCCACGCACAACTCCGCTTCCGTGAACAAAGGAACTTCCGGAATCGCCTCCGCATACTGCTCAACCGCTCTGCAGGGGTGATCGGGAAAGAGGGAATGAACGATGTTTTCCATCGTTGGTGGGTCGAAGACAGGGCACGCTGTTTTGGCACAAAGCTTAAGTATAACAAGTCTGTATCCGAGGCCCCAGGGATCAAGGTTAACGTCCCTCCTCAGTTCTTCCCACTTCTCCCTCCTGCTGCGGCGGATAGCTCGCTTCAAGGTAATTCTTGCCTCCCGGAATTCCAGGGCAGTTGGAGCAGCAGCATCGAAGCCTCTCCTCCTGGCTCTGACCAACCTCCGTCTGCAGCGGAGACACGCTCTTCTCAACGTCGTGATCTCGTTCGTCCACCAGTACACTGGCTTTCGTGCCAAACGAGAGGTGTTCTTCCTTGGCATGGAAGAATCACAGGCACGGTGAATGAGGCGCATGGTTGCCTCAGCCAATTTCTCAGCCTGAAAATCGAGCAGTATCACGTCATCTTTCCCCTCATTGATTCTTGCAGCTGCAGCAGCAGCATTGAGTTTGGCGACATTCCATCTCACTGGACGGTTGGGTCTCTCGGGAATGGCGGGATGACGGCCTGAGTTCACATCAAAGAGGATATGCTGATGATCGCTGCCCGTGAAATCTTCGACGACTCTCCAGCCAGATATCGACGCGAGAAGAGCCTCCGAAACAAAGGTAATATCAGGGATTGTTTCTCTGTACCCTGATCTCCTGAAAGTGGAAGTGGAACCAACATTGGCAACGTGAAGTCCGGTTCTGGAGGCGAGCTCAAGGACTTTTCTGCCTCTGGTGTCGGTTTCTGGCATACCCCACTCAACGGCCCTGGCGTTGAAATCACCAGCAACAATGAACTTGCCACCAGTGCTCACCAGAAGGTCTTCCAGGGCATCCAGCTTTGCCTGAAATGCCAGCATAGGGTCGTTTGGAGTCAGGTAGACACTCACAACAGTGAAGCCCCCACTCTTCACCCAAACAAAACCTCGACCGGCCCCGCTATTCAAGGACATGAAAGTTCCGGGGGTCTGGAATCCAGATGGCCGTCGTACCCAGGGCGTCCCGAAACCAACCAGAACCTTCTCTCTCACAGTACTGCTCAGAAATAATGAGTAAATCCACTTTCCACTCTCTCGAGTGTTGGGATAAGAGGTCGTTTGACAGGATGCTCCTATAGAGGTTCCCTTGTAAAATTTTCATTTTTTTATGGCCTCTTACGGGATTTTTCCAGCTCCTCTCAGAAGACCTGACAGTTTCTGGTACCAGGAACGTGATTCAGAGACTGAAAATTCCGTTCCAGGCAGAGGAAACACCTAGATGGAGCAGTGCAGGTGGACTTTACGTGACCACTCTCCCCACAGTTGATGCACAAGCCGGCCGCTCTGCGATCAGGTCCAGAACAAGAAGCCTGGTGATGGCCATACCCGAAGCACCTGAAACACCTGACCACCATAGTGCGACGTCAGACCCGACCGAGCACCCACCCAACCTTTAGCCTCCCACGCTGCAGGTCTATAGCGCCATGACTCCCCAGCTCAACAACGGCAAACTTCTGTCCCCGCCAGTTCTCTGCTCCAACAAACACTTTAGCGCCCTGGGCCAAATCCCCTAATGTCGACTTCAAGGCCTCGGTGACCTCTTCCGCAGTGGTGAAGCAGTCCAGATCCCGAACCTCGATGGACATACGGTGCTCCAGGTTCCGCACCACCGCACCCTCACCTACCGCGGATCTGACCGCGACTTCAAAGGCCGTCTTGTCCTTGGTTCCACTACTAAGTTCCAGCAGGATGCCACCAGTTCTTGTCTTCCTGACAGAACGGACAACAGTACCCGTCTCTTCAGGATTTACTTTTTGTCGAATCCCCGTGAGTACCTCGCTGAAAGAGCGTCCCTGAGCTGGCTTAATAAGAACAGCGTCAGGTTTCCTCGACGGAGCCTTGGATGGTCTAGGAGTTTTGGGCTTAATCCTGCTTGGAGTCTGACCAGCAGGAGGAACGGCTGGGTAGGCCTGAGAACGTTCCAGGCGTTTCTCATCTTGCCTCCTTCTGCGTTTCTCCCTCCTGGTGAGAACAGTTTGAAAGCCTGCATCGCCCCGATTTTTCACCCTTGCTTCCTGGATCCCTAGTGGCTGTAGGGACACCTCCAGCGGTACAGGAGGAGGAGGATTGTTGGCCACACCGACAGCTGGGGAGGTTTGGGTGGATTTGCCCACATAGATAGGTTCCCTACCAAGCTCGGGGCTACCAGATGGCCAGTTCCGGGCCCTCTTTCTCCCTGGAAGAACGCTGTCTTTAGCAGAAAAAGAGCGGGCCGCCATCACTCGCTCTCGCCTCTTTGCTTTCTCCCTGACCTGCCGGCATTGCATGACCGTGTTCAGGAGGTCCATTGCTTCTGGAATGCCATCTTTGATGCGGGTGTTTACATTCCTCTGCACCTTGACCGATTTCTCCATCTCCTTGAGGATCGCATGGATTCTCTTCAATGCTTGACTCTCCTCTTCCTCGACGTCGTCCTGTTGCTGGCGCAGGATCGACAGCTCGAAAATTGGACGCATGGGACTTGACTTTGGAGGAATTCCCCCTTGAATTTGGGGCTCTGAAGAGGATGCCCCGGGAGATCCGCATTAGCTGCACCTTCTGGCTTTTCCTCCTGGTTTCGGGAAGGAGCTGGAGGAGGGGTGGTCTTCACGACCCCGACTGGTTTCCTTTCACCCGAAGGTGGAGTTCTTTGGATCTTGGAGCTACGACGAAACAAATTTCGCTCCAGGTCCAACTCCATCGTTTCTACGCCCCTTCCAGTCGCATTGTCGGACACCGTGGCCTGGTTGCCTACCACATGAGCCCCCGAAGAAAATGTCTGGTTGCCTCCCCCAGAATCCTTGGGGCAGCCCTGTTGAACGGGGTGGGATTTAGGAGAAATCTCCAGACCCACCTGGGGTAGTTTGTTTTTTGACGCAGACATCCCATGTTTTTTTCCCTTTCCGCCGGATTTTACGGCAAGCAGGAAATACTACTGGAACATTCTTATCCGGCCCAGTATGGAAAGGAAGAGGAAACAGGAAAACACCAAAAGATTTTGGGTCGAAGAAAAGAAGAGTTGGTCAAGAAGGACTGACAGAAAAGAAGAAAGATGGTAAGGCCAAGCCAGAAAGGAAGGAAACTTGGACCTTAGAAAGATGAGAGCTTGAAGATTAGGAACTCTCATTTGGCTAGGGCACCTCGGGGTTGCCAGCCTCTCCAAAGAGAGACCTCCCGTGTAGTCAAAGACGACTACCCCTTGAGGGAGGAACTATGAAAAATAGTCAAAGTAATAATAATAATAATATACAGACACAAAGGGTCTGCAAAAAGAAGAGAGAAGTTCAGCCAAAGAATGAAACAATACTGGCAAGACAAAAAAAAAAGAAAATGGAGTCAAATTTCTTAGCACCTTCCTTTTCAGGGGGATTTTGCACTAAATAAATAATAATATAAAATAAAAAACCCTAAAATAATAAAATACAACTTGTGAACATATTTTTGTGTACAAAACACTCGGCACAAGAGATTGATAATTCACAGAAAGACCGTCAAGGACAGGTGATGGCCCAAAACTAAACAAAAAGTGGTTTGGCTGCTATCAGGGAAAGTGGTGGAAAGGTATTACCATGATGGAAGGCACCGCTCAAACAGTTTTACAATAGTAGAAAAACAATTTCTACTATTGTTTTAAATTGTTTTTATAAACAATACATAAGTAACTAGGCGTTTTGATAGAATAAAAAAATAAACTTAAAACAGAAACAAGGCGAAAAGGTAAATGCATTCTGTTTGGCCCTAAGTCAGACTTACCAATGTTGAAATATTCATCTGGAAGACCTGCATCACTTCGAGCTGACTCAAGTGCTTTGCGTAGAGCAAACACAATCCCAATACTCATATTCAGGGGAGGTTCACCAGTGGCTGGAAAACATTAATGTATATTTCATCTCTTAAAAATATCCAGCAAATAGGCAAAATTTATGGACACAATTTTTGTTGACATTGTAACATAAGGCTTTTTTTTAGGTAAGTTCCGTTTTCTTGACACTAGTAGTTTGCACGCATATTGCAATGAGCGAGTTCCTCGTATATTGGCATACTTCAGGAACAAACTGTGCTCAATTTCAGCTCTGTAGCTAACCTGTACGGTTCTGAGCTGTGATACGGTTGCCGCATGTGAGTGATATGGTATTTGTCAGCAAGGAACCTACCTGTCTGCTGCAGAAATTCATCAATGAATTTAGGAAGAGTACGGTGAGAATGTTAAAAGTGACAGCAAAATGTATAAGTGGGTACGTGATTTTAAAGGTGGTCTTAGCAACATCTATGATGACAACTGGAGCGATTGCCCTTTTTTGATTACAACCAATTTGTTGGTTTCGGTTGAGGTGAGGATTCGTGAGAACAGGCCATAGTTAAAGATCTCCTTTTTATTTCGTAATTTACTTTACATTTATTAGATTTCATATTTATTATTGTTACAGTTTTTATTTATTATTTTACTTTACTATACATTAATTTTAGATTTATATGAACTGTTTGCCCCCTCCTAAGATTAAATATTGTACATGCCAAAAATGTACAACAAAACTCAAGAAATACATGTATTTTTGAATCTAGCCTTCTCGGATAAAAATTGGGTAAACCATTACCATATTCCAGGAAACAATAACTTGAAGACAATAAAAATGAGATCGGGCAAATGTTTTCTTTCCTAATACAATATAGGAGAAGACATATGAAAACATTTTAATTTTTGGTCAACAATCACTTTATAATTTGACTGTCACTATCTAATTATAATTTGTTTCCACTATCAAGTTAAAAGTTCTGATTTGTAACATTTACAGCTAAGTTAAGCAAAAATTACCATAAAACTGTACCATTGACCATGTACCATGTCACCATAAATCCTAAATCAGAGGCCAATTTCTTTATATATTTATCAATACAGGAGTAAATACATGCACAGGGTTTTTACTTAGTTTTGACATCTAAGAATTATATAAAAAGCTACTAGGTGATAGCAAGTTATGACTTATAAATAGGACAAACCGTATTTGCACAACTGTTTACAAATGTAAACCTGAACAGATAAAATAACCTAGGATAAGTTAACTTTAAATTTTTTACCTTTAGATTTAAGTACCCCGACCGGATTTGGAGCATTTTGTCTCATCTGAACTCTGAAGTCGATGGGAATATCTTTAGCACCCGGTATCTTGTAGTTCTATAGTCATACACAATTATTTTAGGCTTCATTCAGGATATTTGAGAGCATATAACAGATTAAAAATAGTTTAAAAGAGATTATGCAAACCTTCTGTAAACATACTGGGAAAATGATAATTTATGAGAGAGAAAAAATATTTACATATAATGTTCCAAATAATACAATGTTTTAAATAATATGACTAATCTGATTATAATAAAAGAGATCTTTAAATAAAATCAATGAGGTTACAATCAGGTATCAATGAGGTCAATGAGTATCAATGATACCTGCCACTATGATATGATGTATCAATACCAATTGTATGAAACCACCCTATGTGTATTAATGTGATTAATGTGAAGTTGGGGGGGTGACAACTCAGATCACTTTTAATGTTTTCCATTCTCACAAATTTTTGTTGAAAATTTATTACTACAAAGCATAACTTACATACCCAAGTGCGGTTGGTTAGGTTTTTGCCAGTCTGATCATCGTAGACTAGTTCCTCGCTGGTGTACAGTCCTAACCCCATGACATAAGCTCCCTCTATCTGTCCAATGTCCACTTCAGGACTCAAACTGATCCCAGCATCCTCTAGGATATCCGCTCTTAGGATCTGAAACAAGTATTTCACCTTATACTCCCGCAAAGTCATGAATGTTGTGCAGTGAGTAGCCAATTCGCTTATGTGATCAGATTTTTAATTGCTGGCTTAGCAGACAACAGATACTGAACCTAAACCTTCTGCTATGCTAGATCTTTGTAGAGTTTGTCTATATCTAGTATATTATATCTAGTAGGGTATCTATATTGGTATCTAGCTAGAGTGTCAAAGGTTGGATAGAAACCAATGTGGATGCTCAAAATCAGGGATCCTCACTAGCAGGCTGCATGCAGCCCGGCCAACAATTATGGCAAACAACAATTTTTGATTGTTTGGAACTCAAACAAAATTAAGAGTTATAAAAAATATTTTACGAAAAAACTATAAAATATCTTATAAAGAAATATTATATTTTCAAATTTAAATAGAAGAAATTTCTAAATTTTGTATTTCATGTCATGATTACACTTATCACTTATTGTTATTAAGTTATTTAACTCCACTTCTACTAGTGGGTTGCTTTGTCACAATAAAAGAAAAAATGTGCTTAAGGTAGCTTGAAAATACGGATTTAGGCTGTTGCTGTCTAAAAATTGTCCATGGGAGAACCCTTACACCCCCTTTACACCAGGGATATTCTATACCCCCCTCAAAAGTGATCACTAACCACTACTGCTTGCGGCCCTGGAGAAAATCTTATGCATACCAATTGGCTCTCTAAGAAATCCTAATGAGGATCCCTGCTCAAAATGGTACTGAAGAAACTAGTTTTGAAACCAAAATAATTACTTCACTTTTTGTAAATAATGATGCCCAGTAAAAGGTTAAAGACTATTAAAATATGTTTTTGTTTATTTTGTGTGACTAATTATAGTAGTTTTAGTAAATATATTCTTATTCCATTATGTTACTTACAAGGTGTTGGCCAGTCAAAATGTCGACTTCCACTTCTATCACAGCTGCACCATATATGGAGTATCTTTTCACATCATCCTTCGGAGTGAACCTGTGGTTTTAAATAAATTGTAGAACTATGTTAAATAGTCAATTATACACAGTTTTTTTCATTTATACACTGTTGAAGCAGTGTTATTATAGTGTATGTGGCTGATGAAAGCCCAAATACATTTGGTTTCATGAAGGCATGAATGATTGGGTGATCCAGGGGTTATATTAACCGCTTCATAATCTGAAGGTGGCCTGTTCCATCATAAAAAATCTTAACACAATTTTGTGTACGATCGATACAGGTAATTATTAATGAATCATGCCTACATGAAAATAAACTATGTTTTACAGATACCGTAGGGTCCCGTTTAACCATGTCCTGGTTAACCGAGGTTCAATGGTTCCGTGTTAACCGACCTTCCCTAGGCGCATAAAACATCAAATATTCACCATCGCAACTCATATCGCATTTGAAGTTTTTAGTCACCCTGTATGTACGTCACATTATGTCACACAATTTCCCAGCCCAATTTTGGCGTCTCCTGACTGTATGAGAGGTGTTTAACTGTATGAGTCACACCCCCACCCCTCATACCATTATTATACAGCTTTAATGCAATTGTATTTGTAGGCCATAACTGTATTTTTCATTAAACATAAAAAAATTTATTCGTATAGATTTTTGTATATATTTTATTCTTAGTGGTAGTTCCATGTTAACACGTTAAGTAAAGAAAATGGTTAACATTGCATAGCTAAAGTGCAACATCGAGTACGAAGCAAAAACATGAGAGCATCACCAAACCATGGAATGGTCGCCCTGGAAACGCACTGAGCAAGGGTTGTGGTAGAACACATATAAAACGTGGCAATCAGATCAACGTTCCCAGTACGAGGCTAAGCTCACACTAAAGCAGGGTTGTTGCATCGTTCAAGGACTTTCGTTCAAGTTCCACAAAACTGCACCAGTTTCACACCCCCTCCACTCAACGTGTTAATTGAGTTTTTGGTTAAACCAGGTAGTTACGGTTTACATTAACTCAGGACTCTACTGTACTGCTCATTCCTTAGGTTTTTAAAGCTTTACATCTATGACATAGAAAACTAGTTTCGTTTGGTTTATTTAAATACATTTTTGTTAATAGAAGTTGAAAATCGTGAACCAGGGATATATTGGTGATAAAAATGCAAGAATAAATTTCCTATCTATCTAAAATAATATTTTTAACTGACATGAATTGAAAATGCCAAATTGTTGCTAAAATTGTATTACATTTCAGGTGATAAAGATATAACTCCCGAACATTACCTGTTCAAAAAAATACTGAATTCTGATACTTGACGTAATGTTATTAATCAACAAAAATAATATTTTTATATGGAACTAATCAAACTGAACATTTAATTTTTGAGAATAATACCAACATGTAAGTAGCATTGAGGTTGATCTGCTGAGCGATGGCCTTAGCAACGATCTCTTTCCAAGAAGCATTCGGGTTTTGTTTTTTCACCGGTTCCAAACGCTGCATCAACTCTTCACATGCTTTTTTAGCAGCCTAGAAATTAGAATAATAAGTTTCATGTATTTAAGCAGATGATGGGGCTATATAATGAGGTAGTTGAAGGAAGAATTTATTGTGCGGGTTGGAGGAAGAGGTATATTGAGACGGTTGTATGTAGGAAGGATTTTCATCATAGGACTATTAATTGACATGTTCAATTCTGATGACACGTAAACATGTCACTTTAGGTTCGATTGGTATGCTGACGACGCATAAGTGCATTCCTAATAATTAAATTGAACCTACATCAATTCACTAAATATCATCCCATTCATCCTGCACTCAAGATTCAAGTTGAAATTGTGTCTTGCTTGTCTAGTGATTTGCGTCTTGGACATCGGTGAAAGAAGTCACAGGTTCAAATCCTGGGATGCCCGTTTGGGTTTGGACAGTTTTCTCAAAAAGGGGTGTTTGTCTACAATCAGTCTGTGACTGAAAATACCTCTGGTGAGGAAAGAACCCCAAAATAACCCTGCAATATTGGGCCCCTGTCTTAGGATATGATATAATAATATATAGGCAGGTGGAGGCACAATGTATTGTGGAATTTCGTATTGATGTGGCCAAAAGGGGTTTTTTGAGAATAAGGGTAGTTGCGAAGTGTAGTGGAAGCAGGGTATTATTTCTTCATGCTTCTAGCAAGTCAACATACTGTAATTAAAATAAAATTAATAATTAATTATTTACTAAAAATATCTCTATGATGTTTTCTATAATTTTAAATATTGAAGTCTAATAAAATTAGAGTGAATACCAGCGACTATCTCCATATTCACTGATTGTTGTATGTATTTTTACTGATAGTGACAGACATAAAATATTTAAATTAATTAATACAAAAAATTAAAATTAATACAAACTATAATCATTAACATACATATACAGCAGATTCGCTGCCACCACTGCCACCAGTAGGCGCAGTATTGGGGGCTGTGAGGGAAAGTGTTGGCTTCACGCTGATGTCCTCCAGCGGCACACCAAGGACGTATGCCACCACTTGTGCCACCTGCCAAACATTGTATCGTTACCTCTAAAAATATCAAAATAGTGTAAAATTCATTGTTGGTGATAGTGGGTTTATGTTATTAAGGTTTTTACTGCAGACGTTTTCCATCACGATTAGGAAAACAAAGTTTCACGACGTTTTGGGATCTGGAATCTGATCCCTCAGGTGAGCTGGAACCTAGATCATAACAAGATTAGTACATAATCCGGACTAAGCCAGTACAAACCTGAAAACAAAAATGTTTACAGCAGCCAAAATAGCGACAATAGTAACCCACAGTACATCTGCACATCACATAATATGATTAAAATATTTTTAATCATATTATAATTATTATATCATGTTATATAATTTTGGTTCCATCCTCAGTATAACTTATCCTTAAGAGTTTAAAGTATTTAGAAGGGTTAAAAATGACTTCCATGTAGAAAATACCTTAGATCAAAGATACGTCTATAGGGGGTTCATTGGACAACATCCCGTTAGAAGTACAGACTTGTTTCTTAAAAATCACTTGAGGTTTACACAATTTAAAAAATACAAATTTTAAATAAGAAACGTTTGCAATAAGTATTGTAGTTAGACATTGTATTAACTATAGGGTAGTAGCAGACCTGTGTACAAAGTAAATTTTTATTTATTTATGAACCAAATTGTGATGTTATAAAGCTTAATCATAGGTTAAATAAGGAAGATCTTGCTTACTTTTGTGTTCAGTCCTTGTCCAATTTCAACACATCCGTGTGTAACTGCCACAGTCCCATCAGCTCCATATACTGACACCATTGCGTAGTAGTTGCCAAAGTAAGCGAAGGGGTAGTCCATGGGCACAAGGGAGATGCCTCGCTTCTTCCATCGATTATTCTAAAAATTATAATTATAAGTTTCAAGGTGGTGTTATTCCCCAGGTATAAAGGATTAACCCTAGAGCTGGCAGTGGAGTAGTGCTGCATTATCATAGAGAAATTATTGGTTTTGTTATACAATGTTCAAACCCTAACAAAAATCATAAATAATAACATAAATATGGCTTGTTGTATATCATTTTATTTAGGATAAAGTGAGGAATTATTGTACATGCAGTTTATATGGACACCATGATTAAAACAAAAATATTTTAGTTGTGTAATGTTTGGAAAATTAATTTATGATAAAATTCAATTATATTCCATCTTATAGATCAGTACAGGTAAATTCTATTATCAAAAGATAAATTACAATGTAATGGTAAATTTTATTCAGATTCTGAAAATATATGGTTTATATAAGTTATATCTTCATTTTTTTATTTGAATAAACTTCCATAAAAACAAGAACAGTGAAACAATGGCATCAATCAGTTCTCTAAGATCACTTGAACAATACCTATAGTTTTTTCCATTTCCAAATATTTAATTTACTATGAACTAACACACTGAAATACTTACTAATAATAAAAGAAAACCAAACATTTCATTGAAATAAACATCAAACAGTTTTGGCAATCGTCACTATTCAAAACACCGTTGGAAAACAGACAGCGGACAACAATAGCAAGCAACGATAATCATTAGACAAAGAATACGTTCGGTCAAAGATAAATAAAAACATCGAAATAATATAAAAAGATACTATATTTCATGAGCTTTCTTTTGATATAAGTTTAAAAGGTTGTTAGAACCAATTTTATACCGAAACAATGTGTTTATCGCGGCTCCTGCATTGATGTGGAAAGACCAGATTACTACCGTGTCTAATATTGTGTTGTGTGGAAATATCCAGTCTCTGTGAAGGACTCCTGAATGTATAATGAATATATCCTAAGAATTTTGGTTCTTTTGAATAGGATGTAAAAGGGAAAAGGATGTCGGGGACATAGGATAAAATAATTCTCAAAATCATTTCCTGCAGTTCAAGGAGTCTATCCATACCCGGAACGGACCCTCTCCCTATTTTGCAATCCCTTATCAAACAATAGATTCATAGTATCCACAATACACATCAAGCAGTACATTTGTCTTACAGGTTGGCTTCAGAACAAAAATTGCAAAGAGAGCAGAGCTTAGTTTATTAGAGACTGAATTAGTGAGGATCTGCCTCTTCATTGACTTCTCGAATGTAACCCCCAAGAATTTTTTGGAATATGACAGCTGGTTCGGAAAGATATTTTTTCGTCACTGATCCCGTTCGTTGATTTTAAGTTAATGTGGTTAGTTTTGGAGACATTTAAAAGAAGATGGCAAACATCCCAAAATTCAAAGTTTATCGGTAACTGGTATACATAGTTGTAGAATCAAAGAATCATATCATGGAACATTGGAGACGAAAATAAAATTTGATTGGAGAACTATATTGAGTATTTAACACAATTTTCCTCAACTTTTCTAAAATTTAACTAAATGTTATTATTTACGAAAAAATGTAATTTTACTTTATTGAACGCCTGAATATCTGCAAGTCTCTGGTCAAATTCAGACGACTTCTTGACATCATCAATTAGAGCAGGGAAAGGCAGGTCTCCAGTTGGTCTGGTATTGGTATTCTTGACTTGAATAGGATCTCTTTTCAATTGTTTAGCAATGTGCTCCATGATCGTCTCAAGGGCTCCCAGAGCTTCAGTTGAGGCTGAAAAACAAACAACATGATTAAATGAGAAGTTCAGCTTTTTATTCCAAAACAAAAGTAGAACATAACAATGAACTTTATGTTAGGAAAAGAACATGATATTATGTAAAAGAATTTTAATATTATATAATGCAATTCATAAAAGAAAATTCTTAAAAATAAAAGGTCTTTTTAACACATACATTTGAATGTACCTACTAGGCTGGGCACCTGTGCGTAGGCATAAGATACTGTCATTTATTAGCTGTATAAATACATATAATTTGTAAAAAAAGATAGTAAAAGAAAAAAAAATTGAGCATGGGAATTGATGTTTGTAATTATAAAAAAATAAATATACTTAGTATACTGGGTAACCAGCCAAGAATGAAGATAGGAATGATTGGCCTGTAGTTACCAATCACTTCAAGTATTCAAACTGTCAAGGAGCTATAAATCGTGTTCATAAGTAAGTATTGATGGTCCATATGGTGGAGTTGTATGTGAGATACAGTTCATTTTGTAGGATAACCAATTTTGTGACAACCCAAAAAGTGAGAGATACTGTGACAATCTCTAAAGTGAGAGATGCTATGACAACCTCTAAAGTCCTTTGCCTACCTGGAGCTCTACACCATGTCTGGCTAGGAAGGTCTGTGGTGACCCCGTAACCGTTGATAGTCCACGTGGTGGTGTCATAGATGCTGTTCATGTGGTAGATTGTGAATGCAGCAATAGAGTCGTTTTTGTTCCATCCATCATCTTGATAGTAGTCGATGTTGAGATACTGAATCAGTCCATCATCATCAACTCCCGCCTTCAAACATCAAAAACATTTCAGTAACATTAGAAAACATATAAACTCTTCAAAACTTTAAAAAATAAAATGAAAACATAACTAACTCAAGCCACAGATTGAAAAAATGTAAAATGTCAAATTTGATCTGTAACGTTAAAAAAGGTTACCTTCTTGCATTTGCTAAGAAGAGGAATTTACATTAAATTAGATTTTAAGTTGACTCTTTGTTTGTCCTTATAACTTGTACAATTTAACACAGTAGGCTAATTGATAGGACAATGTATCAACTTGAGTGAATTCAAATTATATTTAGAATCTGTACCCCTTGAATTATGAATTGGTTATGAATTAAATTAGACTCAGCAAAGACGGCTCAGTAGGTTTGTTCGGCAGGCAGATCTTGGTTCTGGGTATTGCAGTTTATTTCAAACTAGTTTATAATTATTTCACAGTTCCAATCTGTTGTAACCAATATGGTTAACACCAATAATTAAAATCCAAACTCCCTACATATATTTCCATGGCTTAGTTATTCCACTAGTTACAGCATACACACCCACCACCACCAATACCACAGGTTTATTGAAACTGACCTCATATTTGACCAGACAGGCAGCTCTCTTGCCGATGGCTTCCATATTGCTCTCGATGCTGAGCACCATTCGCACCGGCCGCTGCAGCTGATGAGCACCTAACGCACAAGCAACAGCTGTTGTGCCTGATTTGCCCAACTTGCTGCCGTATCCACCACCGCACCTCCGAATCGACAAGTTGATGCTATACAGTATTATTAGTTTATGATTAATCTAAATTATATATAAAATTTAAATCTTACAAGAATAATTCTGCTAGATATTATTCAAACCGGTGCAGATATGCATAATTTTAAATACAGTAGAGTCTCGCCCTCGATAACTCGGCAGTCCGGATAACTCGGCCGCACAGAGGATTAAAATGGAAAAAAATTTAAATGTAAAAAATTAAATTAATTTGACCTTGTAAAACCAAAATACTACGCGAATGTGATAATATTGAATCTACGAGGGTATTCTCCGTTCGAGCGGGCATTGTGACCTTGAGCGTGAATTGTAACGGGACAGTTATTTCCCCCTCCCGTCACCGTTGCTGGCCGCCATATTCTTGAGTAAGTATCGCTCGAGCATTTTCAGTCCAGTCCAGTCCTCAGTCGAGCGAAAAAAAGCGTAGAGTGTGCATCACAGTGGTCTGCTACCTACAAGTCAGTGTTTCGCACAACGTTTATGTACTTTTTTTGAGGGAGAGGCGGAAGAAATGCTTAATGCACACAGGTGGCCAGCCTGTAGTGAGGGACTCCCCTATGAAGCGGGGTTACCCACTAAAAAAACCTCCTCTACTCTTTAGGTTTCTAACATGGAACTGTTTGTCATATTGCAAAAGGCTAGGCTTAAATTTGGCTTACGCCCTTGGGGCTCACTCCATGTTCAGGCACTCATTTTAGGTGATCTGGGCCTTTTCGCGGTCCAGATCGCTTTTCTTCTCTAGAAGGACGCCCCGGACAAACCGTGACAAACAATCCCAGTTTCCCTCATCCTCAATGATTTTGTGGCAGAAAACACCAAGTTTTCGTGCAGCCTCCAGGCGGGGCCTTTCCCAACGGGGGCAGCGGAAGAAAGTGTGCTTCGCATCGTCGGAAACGCCCGGGCAGTAAGTGCAATCCGGTGAACCGGTTTTGCCCATCCCATACAGGTACGACTTGAAATAGCTGTAGCCTGTCAGAAACTGAGTGAGGAAGTAATCCACCTCGCCATGCCGCCGTTCCACCCACGGTTGAACCTGCTCTATGAGTCGCACAGTCCATCGTCCTCGGGCGTCGTGCTCCCAGCTGTGCTGCCACTGCTGGAAGGTTCGGGAGCGCTCTTCAGACCTTGCAGCATCCTTGTCGATCCCGCCTTGCCTCCAATAAATCGCCCTCCTCTCCCCTGCCAAAAGTTTGACAGGAATGACTCCAGCGACAACCAGGACGGCAGGCTCAGATACTGTCCGGTATGCAGAACACACCCGGAGTGCAGCTTGACGCTGAACCCGGGCGAGTCGCAACCAGTAGATGTCCTTGGTGAGTGCGTCTGCCCAGACCTCTGTCCCATAAAAGAGCACCGACTGGACTGCGGACATCAAGAGACATCTTCTGCTCGACCGAGGACCCCCGACATTGGCCATCAGCCTACTAAGGTAAGAGACCACCTTAGAAGCTTTGTCCGCCATACGGAAGATCTGGTCTCTCCAGCTTAGTCTGTTGTCCACCATGACTCCGAGGTAATTGGCGGCACGCGTTGTTTGGACCACTTCCCTCCCTACTTGCAGCGGGACGATGGTGGTAATCCTCTTTTTAGTTAGTATCACGATCTCCGTCTTGTTCAGAGCAAGCGAAAGACCATGATCGGCCATCCAGGCGTTAACCACGCGCATGACCTGGTTCAACTTTATTTGGGCCAGCTCAACGCTGCGTGCGGCGATAAGAGCCGCAGTTGGGAGTTAGTGGATTGTGCTGTGTTAGTGTTGTTAACTCATCATGGCAACTACATCTAAAAGACTCCAACTGTATTTGTTTTCCGTATTATGTTTGCAATGTTCCTATGTAGTGTTTAAATCGATTTAACTTCAAATGTAATGCCTTCTGTGGTGTATTTGACGAATAATAACATGATACAGTACATATAACCTATCAAAGGACTTTTATTCGTTTAAACCTACTTTTCCCGATAACTCGGCATTTCGCTAACTCGGCCGCCATTGGGTCCACATTAGGCCGAGTTTGCGAGACTCTAATGTATTTGTAAATATACTGTACATAATGTAAATACATTGTATGAGTATGAAATATATTATATACAGTATGAGATGGTCACTGGTCACCTGTTCCTAGGTATGTTACAGGCCTCTGCGATGCCGTCTTGCACCTGTGTGGGGCACTGTGTGGCCGGGTACACGTCCAGTCCATCCTCCGAGGGGACGGCCACGCAGGATTGTGTCTCCATGGTGAAGTGGTACTGGCTCGGCATCACAAACGATCCAACAACTTTGTGCTTCACATTCGCTGCAACCATAAAAATACTAACATGATTATATTGTTTGTTTGAAATTCATAATAGAGATGGATTATTATTATTTATTTTACATTTAATTGAAATTTTTCCTATCACTTCATTTTAAACTACTCTACATTTCAGGAGGTACAGGTAAATCCCCCAATTGTCAAGTGAAAAAGACCCTATTTACATCTAACTAAAACAAACATTTCTCTTTACAACATTTTTCTTATGTTTCTAACGTGCAATGAAAACACAAATATACTACTTAAATCTGAAAATAGCTTACATAAACCCTTACGGCAAAACACATATACATCGAACATTACACATCCTAAAACTTATACACCAGAGTCCCGGTTGGGACCAAACCCTGTTCGGATTACTGAGTTGTTCGGATTATCCGGAGGTGCAATGTAAAGTTCATTAAAAGTACTATTTAAGTCCATTATTTTAGACCCAAACGGTGCATTCAGAGTAATTAACTTACATCTTCTCACAGTTCACATTATCGGTTTGTCCACTAAATGTTTTGCCCCAACGGCATCAAGTGTTCCTGCTGAGACGTGCTATCCTGTATGTACTCGTCATTAGAAATATAAAACACGACATATACATTGACACATAAAAACTAACAATGATAAAACAGTGCCATCTGTAGGCCTACTTTTTAAGTGATCGAGGTCATTGCTGGAGATGAACTTGAATAATCAAAAAGTAGTTCCGAAAAGTGAAGATACAGAGTCGAGCTGTGAGAATCGAATCTATTGTGATGTACTGTGAGTGTAGCTAGACATCGCACTATGTTATCTCGACCAACAGTGTACTGCTATATCCAAATGATTGATGTTTATGTTATGAGACGATGGCACAGCTTTGTAATGACTAATAGGATATCTTTGTAACGTCAAGACAATAATGCAACCGTACTATAGATTAAAATGTTATGATTGAGATTACATTTCTTCGTTTTTAATATAAACTCAGTAACCTTTTTCCCCACCAGGTTGTTTTTATTAGCCGGATGTACAGATAACCGGGGTTTGGATTACGGGACTCTGGTGTACATACATTACCTACACTGAAATCTCCAAAATAGTGCGAACCGCGAGCACTCACCATCAAGTCACGCACTATACTGGTAGTGTGTGATTCAGTATATACCTGTACCTCCCGAAACGTAGTGTAGTTTAAAACACTAGAAACGATAGGAAAAAGTCCAATTAAATCTAAAATAAATAATGATTATATTATTTCGGATTTATATTATTTAGATTTTTTACAGACATTTTTCATCATGATTAGCAAAATCAAAACCTCCTCGGTAACTACTCAACTACAAATAACCTGATCAAAAACATTGCCTTTATATGTGGAGTGGAAAATAAATAACGAAAATAGTTTTGGTGATGGGTTGTCCCCAAAAAAAAACAAAATTAAGTCTTGATTGGTGTAGTACCATTTTGTGAAATTTATACTCAAGATTCAACCTATCAAAGTGTATGTAATATCTTAAAAAAACCAGTGGTTAAACTTTACTTTTGACGGATTCAGCCTTCTTTGTAGCAGCGGGTCCCCAAATTCTGGTTTTGTCTCCAGCCTTGACGACTTTCAAAAAGTCGAACTCTGGTTTTCTGACTCCAGCATAGGTGACCTTCACCAGGCTAGCTGCCTTGAGAGCTAGGGAGTGGGATTCAGCAAACACTGCTGCCAAGGGGTAGCCAGCACAGGGAATTTTTCCTTCTGCGTACAACTATACAAACAGGAAATAACTATTGAGTAGAGGCTCTTAGAGATTAATATTCAGTTTCTTAAAAGCTCGTCTGTATACAAAATCAAAGTATTTCCATTTATTCTCAATGTAAATTATGAGTCTGCAGTACCTGCACCTTTTTTACTAACTTCCCATGGTAACAATGATAAATTCAAACAATCACTGTGACAAGTTTTGGCTTGGAAATCTTATACTTAATTTTTTAAGGTAATTTTAATATCTAGCAAAGTGATTAAAATTCCAATTTTTCTTTTTCAATGGAAACATTGCTAAAAAATTAGTCTCACATTAAATATTATTGACTCATTCCAAAAAGGAATGTTAAAATTTTGATTAGCAAAATCACTGAAAAATATCTTTATAATTATGTTGTGATTTCAAACTAATCTGATATGTCTTAATTTTTAGATTCATGTTTGAAAAGAGATTTGTTTCAGAGTTTTTAACAATGTTCTTACAGGACTAAAAATCCAAGATGGAGGAAGTACTGCAGACTATTAAGGATAAATGACCAAGAAATGAATAATAAACCATGAACGTTTACATGAATAATAAATATTTTAGAACAAAGTACATTTTTATTTACATAAAATGTAAAATAGTACATACTAATTCTTAATATCAATAAGAGTCATGTAAAATCATTTTTGGAGCTTGATGTTTTACAGTATCGATTTTACTTTCCTTTCCTATCCTATTTAAATTAATTTATCTATTTACATTAAATTGGTAAAAGAACCTAATAACTAACTAATTTAGTAATTGGTAGAGTAGTGTTCGTAAAATCTACATTTTTAAAGTTGTTCATTGTATGCAATATTTGAAAGCATATTAAAAAGCAGTTTCATGTATATTTCAGAAAAACCCCACGAAGAACTAAACTACTGCACTGTGGATACCCTTGAATACAGAGAGCTGTGAGAGTGACAGACTTAACCTCGATCGTCCAATCAAACACACTCTCTACTACTTTACCAAATCAGCAGTGAGGTTTTAACCAATCCCACAGACCTCAGATCACTAACTATCTATTATATACTCTTTGCTATTGTTCAGAACGAAAAAAACCATAGGTGATTCATGTTATGTATCAAAATGTAATGGTACGTCACTTCTCCTCAACTGGGTAAATAGTCTGTACTCCTCAAAGAGTTAACAACAGCGAGGTACCGGATCAGCATTAGTCACATAGGCTAGACACTCACGCTTGACACACTTTTACACTGCACTCACTTAGACACTTTTTTTGAGGTAACCACTCATGATCGAACATGAGTAGCCCACTACTGAGAACCAGTATGTTACCTGTGAGTTACACCACAATAATTTCAATATTTAAAAAATTTTACATCTAAGAATGAGCTTCAGTCATTCAGTGGCTTCTAGCCTGATAGAAAATAAAGGTGGAAGTTAATAAGTGAAGAAAAATAAAGAATTTATTTATTTATTTAATTTAAAACTTACAGGCTCAAGCACAACTCCACCGAATCCGACAGGATAGAGGATGGTGTTCTGACCTGGAATGGACTTAGCATCATGAACTGCCACCACTCCTGGAAGTTTCTGAAATCAACATCCAATTTCACCATTCTCAACCGTATGACATCTCTCTTTTGTTATTTAGATTGTAACTGCGGACATTTTCCATCATCATTAGTAAACCAGTTTCACAGCGTTTCGGAATCTGGAATCTGATCCTGTTCACAGGTGAGCATAACCTAAAACAGGACAAGATAAGTACACAATCCGGACTAGGCTGGTAAAAAGATAAAAGCAAAAGTGTTAAAGTGGTAAAAAACTTACAAATGATACCAAGCAGCAAAAGTCACACACACAATACCAGAGCAAAAAACAAAGCATGTTCACAAGCTCAACACAAACACAAGAACACAAGTACGTCACAAGAGCTCAAGTGAACACAGTTCCAGACCCTGAAACGTGAAACTTTTTTACTTACTTTGTGATGAAAAATTTTCCCAATAACAATCTAAATAACATAAACCCACCAACAGACAATGTATTTAAAAAAAATTATCTCTTTTGTTTGTGGTTCAGAGCGGTTGAGTAGTTTTGTCGTTCTACTAGCAAATATTCTCTTGACAACCACTGCCACTCGACGAGAAGCTGGAGCGCCATGCCATCGCTAATTTTTGACCCTTCTGACATTGTCCATTGACTGAATAGTTACAATTACATAACGCCATACCGTATTTGATGATAAATAAGGCCTCTGGACGTAGGTCTCATGAAGAAGAGGAAAACGCGAACTGAAATCAAAACTCATTGACATATCGATGCTTCAACACTCTAGTCAAATATTAAACTATTGTAGGTTTACCATATTTGTTTTTCTTTAACTTCTCAGGTTTACCCTGTATTTAATTTTACTAACCAGAGCTTCTGAAGGATCAAGCTTAAAAGAATCTGCAGGACCTTCGGTGGACAGGACGAACGCCCCGTAGACCTGGTTCGGTAAATTTGGAATATCGTTCACATACTCAGCTTCACCTGGGAAATTAAACTGTTTTATTGCATATATCATGAGTTAACTGTCTTCTTAACTATATATCATTAGCTCATACACACAAGTTATATACTGGGGTTATGATGAATATTTAAAATCTCAGTTTTTAGGCCCTGAGCTGCTTTACATAGGCCAATATAAGACTTTAACATTTTGTTTGCATTTTTAATTTTTTTAAACACAAAATTAAAAACATAACATAACACAATTTACATAGGTAATATAGTTTTACATTAGATCAGAGGTAACCAAACCTTTTTGTCCAGGAAACCACCTACATTATGGAGTTTTTTCCCGGCCCACATATCCGGTAATTATAATTTAATAATTATTATTACTATCGGTAATGGTAATGTAATAATTTTGATTACAAATGGTAGTTGTATTATTATTGTCATGAAATTTGTCTATGAGAAATTCGCCTTTGTAAGAAAATGGTAAAGGTCAAGGTCATATAACTGAAGACAAAATTTAGTTTGGAAAAACAACTTTTAATTCATCATAAAAATGAATAAAAATAATATTTATGTGATTAATGTGACTTGTTGAGTTGGTGTTTTCAATTTAAAGGAAACTCTCGATCCGGGTTGAAAGTCAAAAGCTTTAAGCACAGTTCATTTACCTCACAAATCCTATTTCTGTATTAAATTTTTAAATGCACCAAAATGGAGAATACCTTATCACCCAAATGAGTGGTTAGATAACATCAATCCACTATCACCAATAATGAATTTCAAACGTTATAAGTACCAAAACCTGAATATATGCCAAAAATTAGTTGCTATGGAATTGAATAAGGCAGCCCAATTTAGGGTCGGGCGTCGGCTCCAAAGTGTTCATTGACAATTGTTATATAAATGCAGAAATAGTAAGGTGCCTCTGAGACCGGATGTTTCTATTAGCGTTTTACAAAACATGTTTACGTAAAAGTGTTAAACTGGGGTATCGAATAACGATACCACAAAAGTGGTAGTGGGTTGTGGTGGTGGGGCTATATGCGAGCCTAAAAAGTATATGGCCCAAGACTAAACATACGACTTAAACAGCAAATACAGCTTTACAGTTTTACGTATCTCTGTACCTGAACACTGAGCCAAAGCCTCAATCTTGGTGACAGGTTCGCTGACAGGGTAGATGGATGGGTCGGAGGAGATCTCTTGGCGACCAGATGAAAGTGGTCGAGTCAGGGTCTCTCCACCACTACGCAGACGAGAGTCCACACTCTCCGGAGACAAACCTAGCACAAACTGTCCAAGGGAACACTGCCATTATTCACTACTATTATTAGATTCTGTTAGATGTTTAATGTATACAGTCAAACCTTGATAATACAGATCTGATAAGACTGAATAGAAAATATTTTATATCTAGGAAATGGGGTTCCATCCGTATATTTTTGTAGCAATTGCAAATTATTTGTAATTTTTGTTATTATCATAGATAATTAAGCTCCATTTCTATACAATTTTGATAGTACTGTAATTTTATGTTTGATTGAGTAAGTTTATTGACTAAAAGTTGTTGATTGGTTATAATGTCGTGCAATGACCTCGTGAAAATACTACGCCTCGCCACTAAACAGGAACTACTCCCAACACTATTATTGGACACTTTGCTATTTCCAACTTCCAACTTATTGGACATGCTATTTGCAGAAGGTCCTGCTTATTCAAGCAAATTGAAAAAAAACTTGATAAAACACACAATAGCATGGTGACCTACAGTACATATTATGGAGAACAAAATAAAACTTGTAACTGAAATAGTGTAATCTAATTTTATAAGTGATAAAAACTAAACTAAGAGCAAATAAAAAAGTAAAGATTAATTAAGTGAACAACTCAATTTCAAAATAAACAGCTCAATTAAGTAAATAGTAAGTACCTATGGTAAATATTATGGCATTATCTCCCAACGGTAACTGTAGCGATGATAACCAATGTTAACTAAAGCAACAGGGTGTAGACTGTTCTGACAGATGATTCAGGTTGGTAGACGTTTGTTTACGTACATTATATCGAGGTTGAGTCGTAGACCATGTGTTATGAAGAGGTGAAATACATTATAAAGGTCTGACACTATAAAAATCTATAAAACTAATAAACTATAAAAATAATGTAGAGGTAAATTTATGTTTGCCAGTACTATTTAAAATTATTAATATCAAGATTTTTAACATAACTTATTCATAATACAGAGGTCAAATATACATATACCTCGACGCAGTTCGAACGGATTTTCAAATATTCATTAAATCAAGAAATGCATTATATTGAGGTTCTTTATATCAAGGTCAATCTGTAGTAGAAACCCTCAAATTAAACACCTAAAACTTCTGGATCTCTCAAGGTTAGGGTTGGAGGGGTTCACTGAGGGGGTTTGCTATCCCCCATAAATCTGCGGTTTGGGATATTTTGAAGCAAAATTAACTTTCAGGCAATATTAGACTGTGAATACAAATACCTCCATTCTCCTAGTAAATTCTACCCAAACTAAAAAACATACTGACGATGAAAATAAAATAAAATTTCCATTCAAAGCAAAATTGAATTCTGGCAAATATGAAAAGATCTGATAAACATCGGTGGATTTAAATCTGATTCTGCCATAGGCATTCAAGTCCTGAAAACGTTTGAACAAAGATTATGAAAATATATTTTTAATCATGCTCTATTTTTCCCCAAATTTTCACTGTACAATTAATTGGGATTGAGAATGAAATTTCAAACATCACATAAACTTCCAGCTATACACCTTGTTTCGTTTTATCCGATTCTTTGAAAATACGATAATTTCTCATTATTTGCTTCATAAGGAATGAACAGGAACCCAAAAATATAATCTATCCATACAACATATGGATGTATGGTAACCTTACTCAAAGCCATTCACTGCATTTTATTTAACAGCAAAATAGAACCCTTGCTTGACCCTTAGTCTCCATGATCCTACCAAACAAACTACATTGCTCGACACACAATCAGAGGAACATGGAAAGATGCCTCTTGTCTATTTTTCTGTAAACAACACATCATTTGATCGAACTAAAGTATTGGATTCATACTTTAAGTGGTGATATGTTCACTGAACAATTGAACCTACACACGAGTCACCACTTGTGTGCAGGAATGTCTACTCACCTTGTAGAACAGAGAACAGGCGAGCCCAACTCGATATTCCGGGCTCGCATCAGGCTTCACATGATCTGGCTTAATCTCTGCCTTTATTTTTTGCAAAATCAATTTAAGGGCGCCGGAGTCCAAAAGTTCTTTTCCAACTGCTTCGTCCTCTGCTTCTGTAGCATGAACCTGTTCAAGATGAAGTTTTTAAAGTCTATAAATTATCAACTTTACTCCAAAGAAAAGTACTGAATAGTAGTTCATGTACAAATTCTTTAATATCTCTTTACATCAAGAATCTACAATTACTGGCATTTTATCATAAAGTATTTCATAACTAGTTTCACACACACCAATTTAGAACAACCGATATTTTACCGGTTCCAAATTCCAATAGTACATCACAGGAGTGAATGGGAGCTTACTCACACTCACCGACCCCTGATCGCTGATAAAATAACGGTGTGCAGCCGACAACTCACAGTGCACGGTCGATGACACTAAATACACTTCATGTTAATAAATACACTCTTGCACACACACCGATACAAAATGTATAAGTTTACTAGCAATTGTAAAGAAACCAAATTACTAAAAGAGCGTTTTCAGCTTGTTCTCTTTTGAAACATTGGCCATAGCTTTTTTTGCGCCGAGAATTATTTATTTATTTTTTTCAATCTACTGCCCCATAGGATTATCCCATACCTATCTATACATTTTCAATATGAGCAAAATAAACTAATTTAAACAAATCAAAACTGGTTTATCAACACAACAAAAGAGAGCAAACTTATATGTTAAAAAATTAAAGCTACAGTTTAGAAACAAAAGAATCACTAACCTGAATAAACTAGAGTCACTAAAATCAAAATATGTTATTAAAAAACAAACACTTGAATAATTTATACTTACAAACTCAGGAGTAATCCCTCCAAACACAATAGTGGGCTTTTCAAGCACCTTGTATTTGTTCTTTTTGTCAACTTTGAAAAGGAATCCAGCATTGACGTAGGCATGAGCGTTCTGGGCTCTTGGCATTATCTGGAATAATACATGAACTGTGAAAATAAGATATATAAGAAGTATATGTATGTGTGTAATCTGTATATGTATAAGTATTATTAAGTTACATTTAAAAGCTATGTACAGACTGTTTGAATAGTTATTTTATATAATGTTCTAATGTTTTTAGTATCTGTTACTGTGTATTTATATTATAATATTTATAGAGGGTTCAGTATTTCCTATATTAGTAATGTTAACGTAGTTTATCTTTTCTCAAGAACCGTAGCATCTATGACAGTTAAGTTTTTTGGGTGTTTATGATACCCTTGTTAACAATTTAACACAAGAGTTTTAAAATGTACAAAGTTGAAATATATTCGAAAAATCTTTTTTTCGAAAAAAGGGGTGTGTGTGTATGTGTGAGAAAAATGTGTGTGTGTGAGAGAAAAATGTGTGTGTGTGTGTGTATCCTAAAAATGTGATAATTTTAATAGACATTCACTGAAAGAAGTACACTTCAAATATTTTGTGAAGAGAAACAAGACTTACTTTGACCGTTCGACAGACAAATTGGTTGCTATCGATCGGAGGCATGATGATTTTTGTCATCAGCTTTTTTGACATATTGAAATCACGATACTCTAGTGGTGACATGGTATATTCATGATCCATGTTGTCCTCTGCAAAAAATTAATCATAGTATTGTTGGGAGAACTAAGTGTAAGAACTAATTTTTATATAACCCTTGTATATTGTTATCTATAAAGCCATGACCCCTAACATTTACTAAACTAATTGAGTAATTGATTACACACAACTGAATATTACTTCTTTCGAAACTACTTTGCAGTTTTGACTTGTTATCTGTTTCACCAGCTGTGCTGGAACAAATTGAAATATTTTGTGACCAATAAAGAGTTTGAGTTGAACCTAAAGTAATTAATTTAAATTTTAACTTTAAGGTCTCAAGTGTTTAAGAGTTAGCAGCCACACATTTGAGACTAAAAAGTTGGTGATTACTTTAGTTATAGGATGAAGTAAAAACTCACGTATTCAAACACTACTTAATATATTTACACTTATATTGTAATTATATACAAACGGTAAATATATACAAAAGTTGTTAAATTGGCGATCGATTTAGTCTATTTGGCGATTTCGTCGTTTGGGCCTGATGATATCCGGTGTGACTGGACGAAATCGATCGCCAATTTAACAACTTTATTATATATTTACCACTTGTATATAATTACAATATAAGGTGTAAATATTAAGTAGTGTTGGAAGACGTGAGTTTTTACTTCTACCTATAAGTAGAACCAATACGTATAATGCTAATCAAGAAGTTATACTTTAGTTAGTGAAATATATTGAAGATATATTTATAAAATTGTTTATACTTCAAATTATTTTCAAACCAGTTTCTGAATACTATTGTAACTTATTTCTGTAGTTAATTTGAATTTGGAATTACTAGGAAACAAAATTTAGTAAACAAGATGAACAGAAGATTTACCAACGACGATAGTTGCTCCCACTGTTTCCATCATCAGAAATATATCAGATGGAAACTCCTTGTGCTGGTTCTTAATTGAAAGATTGCCAGCCAATGTGCCAGTCTGGAAAATATGTACAATTAATTTTAGAAACTGATGTTTAGCTTTCTAAAAATAATATTATTGAGAATTTTCACAGAATTTGAAGAAAAGTAACAGTTTAAAAGTGAGGATGAAGAAACAATTTGTGGAGTCAGTACCATGACCACTTTTTCAAATCTGAAATATTTTATAACTTTTATACGAGGGTTGTCCAGAAAGTAAAGAACCAATGTGCAAGGCTTAGATCCCCCACCACTGTGATTGCACGGCCGCTTGCTTTCCCCTCAGTTAGAGATGAGTGTAGTTGCTGTGCGGTCACGCTACTGGTTTTTGCAGAGTTTGGAAATTGCGGCACTAATCAAAAATCCTGCCAAATGTGAAGTACGGAATATAATCAGTTTTTTATGCTCAAAAAGTGTGGCCAATTAAAATTTATAAGGCAAATTAAAGCTGCCTAAAGGATTTGATGAATGAATTGTCATTAAGAAAGTGGTGCATCATGTTTAACCAAGGAAGGATTAATGTGCATGATGAAGATCGGAGTGGGAGGCCATCTTGAGTCGCTAGTCTTGGCAATGGTTTTATGGGACCGAAAGTTGGACACGTCAATTTTATGTCACGAGGTGCAACAATAAACTCCAAATCCTACTTTAAGACCCTCCGACGTGCCATCCAAACCAAGAGGTGGAATACTCGTGGAAATAGTTTTTTCTTCATTCATGATAATGTCCGCACACTTCAGCTTCAGCACTAACACGGCAAGAACACCGACTGAGGTGTAAAATATTTATTCATCATCCCTACAGCCCAGACCTATCAATTACAGATTTTCATCTGTTTTTAAAGATGAAGGAATTTTCGGGTGGAAAACAGTTAAGAAATTACGATGAATTTAAAGGAGAAGAAATATGGCTTAAACTGTTTGCGGCTGAAGAGTGTAACGTCAGAAAAAAGAAACTAATCCCACGTTACAACTAATGTCTTGATAACTACAAAGATTATATAGAAAAGTAGAACAATGTCTTGTGGCATTATATATAAAGTTTGGTGTTGATATCTTTTGTTTTTTTGTACCATGCTAAAACATTCTTTACTTACTAAACGACCCTTGTAATTTGTTACCCACTTTGAGGTTGTGATACCTCTTCATCAGGTAAGAGCATAGAAAATTTGCTTCTTGGAGGTTGTTAGAAGTTCCAAAGTATATAGACAGACATATGTGTGATTCAATTATCAAGGCACGGAACACACTTCAGACCAAATATATTTGTAATATTATTGGTACACTCAAATATTACTTACTTACTTACTGCTGGGGCATCACAAATCTCAGTCGATTTTTTGCCTCGTAGATTAGCCTCCTCCATTCTTCTCTGTCCTCTGCCATTTCAATTGTTCCTCCGCACCGGACAACGTCTTTCTTAATATATTACCCATGTATATATTACTGATGTCACAATGTCTGGCGGTTGATTGTGTTTTGTTTTCATTATTTTTTTTAATAGAAGTGGTAAAAGAGGCTACCTCTTTTACCAATACTTTGTCCGCTAAAACAGACTAAAAATCTGTGCATGGAGTGTATCAAGCAAAGCTAGAGGTGTCTTCAGGGGTAACACAAGATTTTGATTCTCTCAGGAGGAAATTTGTCCTGTAGAGATTCTTGCAAATCTTGTCAATATAGGAACTCCAGTTAAGTTTGTTGTATGGCTAGAGTTTCAAATTGATCCATGATAATGACATTTTTAAAAATTTTAGTCACTCATTTCTGGGAAAAGGAAGAAATATAAAAATTATAGAATAAACATTGATTTCAAACTATAACTTCACATAAGTAATTTTACCAAAACGGTATCTTAGAGTAACATGTAAAATTCTGGCGTAGTATGTCCAAAATGTCTGGTTTCATCAAAAACTTTGTGACATCATGAGCTGCATGAGGAACTCTTACTAGGCGTGTTTTGTGAGTAAGATCCGTTTTGTTGAAGACACTGGTAGTTATAACTAGCCTGCACAGATGTGTATTGTATTTTAAAGATTATCAACTAGCCTGCCGTACTCTAAAATCTTTGGTTCATGTGGGTCTCTGTTTCATGAGTTTCAGGACCCAACAGTAGCACAATTTCCTTATCTGTAGGAGTTTAGAAACAATTTTCACAGCACTGATAAAAACATATCAGGAAATTAGTTTGAGAGACTTGTTATTGTGAGCTTATTCTCATGAATCATTGCTTCAACTGAAGCCACCAAATCGTCTGTAATCAAAGACAGGCTAGCGGAGCAGTCGTCATCAAAAAGCTTTAAGTTTTCGTACCCACTTCCTAAATCTGTCAACGAATTTCTGCAGCAGACAAGTTCCATGCTGTCAAAAAACTGAATTATTGAGCAAACCTCTCTTGTGGCAGGCACGTTAATAATATTTAACACGGTGGCGAAGAAACGGAGTTCAGCTGACACAAAGCGGCTTCTTAGCCACGGCCACGCCGCGGTGGCGCGTGGGCCCTATAATGTGATATAATGTGGGCCCTGTAATCTAACATTAAGAGTGCATTTTCTGGCTTATCCGTGGACGGATTTCGTTCACCAAATAAATACCGTTCGATTTGAAATTAAAATTGCAATTTTTTTTATTTCTTGTAAAATTTTACTAAGTTAATGGTTTTGTTGTTATTTAAATTAAAAGATTTTTAACCACCCCCATTTTGAAAATATAAAAGCAAATTGAATGATACTTTAGGAATATTTTTCTTTCCCAATAAAGTTGTGTCCAAAGTTTGTATCTTAAATAGTTCATCATATGTAACGTTTTTTGTATAAAATACAAAATGGCGGCTAGCGGCTAAACAAAGGATTTTTCAACATATATTTATAGGAAATTATAAATATATGTATATGAAAATAATTTTATTTTCACCATTAGAATCAGCTTAAAAAAATACACAATTTAGATCCTTAAAGTTTTTCTCTATCTCCAACAGTTACCGAGATATTAAAAATAGAACACAGTACGTTGTATTTTGGGGCTCCAATGTTAATGTTATGGAGGATAAAAAAAAATTAATATTTCACTTATCAATCAATATTTTTGTATTAAACTTGGTATTTACCTTCACATAGTTGAGATCTATCCATTTATGATTAAAAATCATAGTTTATGTGTTTCATGGTAGATAACCTGCAAACTCTTTTCCCATGTTAATCATATAGAGGATAGGCAAACTCCTTTATTTATTGACAGATATTGATAAAACTTGTCATATATCATTATTATTATGTTATTTGATTTTGAAATTCACTGAGTATGCAGGTCTGCTGCGACGGGGGTATTTTATTACACTACAGTCCCTTAGTATTGGGCAGATGATGTAACAAACATCATCTGCCCAATACTACTCTTAAAAAACTGCACTCTTAAAAAAACTCCTAAGAAGGTTAACAAAACCTATTTTTTTAAGTTCATAATAATTTTGCTCGTAAATATACATAGATGATACATATATTGGTATGATGATACAGATATACATAGAATATAGATATAAATGAAATAATTAAGGGTAAATTACTGTTGGTAAATGTTTTTCTAAAGTGAAAAAACCAAAATTTTTGGAAATTGTTAACACGTTTGGAAAAGAGTAGACCTCTGGTATGGTGACAAATAACTTTTTTACCAAAAACCCAAGATGGACAGAGAATTTATTTCCTTACATAGAAATGTGCATTACTTATAGAAACAAAAAAATTATTCAACTTATGACAGTAAAGGTCGAAAAGCAGAAAAACTGACGATTTTTAATTTATAAATATGGGAAAAATCTTATTTATAAAAATAATGTACCAGTATTATATTACTGATAGTAATTATTATATATAAATGAAATAATATAATGTACTACTACTCATATGTTACTAGATGTAATTTTGGGGCACCAACAAACCACAATATTGACAGCTGTTTCCAAAACTTTTTCTCCAGCTTGTCTAAAGTCATATGACATAACAAACAGTATAATATAATAGAGGAAATATTATTCTTTCCAGTGGCACCAACTGTTTCAAGTTTAGTAGTTAATTATTGACCTACACAATGAATTTTATAAAAATTAATAATAATAAAATTTTTTTTTAAACTTTCCGGCGTGCGTGAGTGGGATGGTCACTCATGAATACAGAGCAAAATATCATTTAAATTGCAAGTACCTGTTGACCGAGCTTTGCTCGGATAGAATAAGACATGTTTTTACAAATTAATTAGCAAAATTAAAACAAATTTACTGCTCAATGAAAACATTTATGTGGTTTAAATAAAACCGTTTTCATACCCCTTAATTAATATGGCATAAATACTGAACAAAAATATAGCCGGCGGTGGGGATCGATCACGCGACCTTGCGTACGCAAGACCTGAGCGCTACTAACTGAGCTACGGCGTCGGCCAAGTTGTCGTCGTCGTTTAAGAGTTTTTGGCCAACCTCAATTGTTTTAGCTAATCTTATACTGAATTTAAATGTCCATACAGTTTGTTATTATTATCCTGTGATCAACTGATTTTGCTAGAAAAGGAATGAGAATTGAAAAGCAAAAGATAAATTTAATTTACACCAGTTAATTGGTTTGGTACAGTGGCTTCAAGCAATAGAATGAATACGTTTTCTTTCAAAACGCAAAAGATTTTGGAAATAATTTTCTCTGCTTTTATTTCGCACAGTTATTTTCCCTTTAGTTTTTACAAATTGATTAGTAATTTGATAATTTTTCATTTATTACATACATAAAATGAATCTTATTCCAAACCTCTATTCACATATTGTTTGCCACCATCTTCATTCAACAACTGTCAAACGGTTATAAACAGCTGTCTTGATTTGTATTATTTACATTTGATTCTCCATAAGCGTAATGTTAAATTTTTCCAAAATTTAAAGAAAATCCTTAGTGCCGTTTTCTAGATCCGTGTGCAAATATATATATATATATATATATACAAACCTTGCTCGTATTATAGTATTGGATTATTATTTTATTGATCTGTTACCGTTATATTGTTTTTCATACAAGTAAATGAGATTTCGGAATATCTTCCTTCATATGGTATGAGTTTTATTATTTTTCAGTAAATAATAAGCTGTGAAAAAACTGACATAAATATAAAAACATTACATTAGGGCCCTCCTAGGGTAAAGAAATCATAAATAAACTTACATTTCTAACTGGTACATTGGCAATCAGATCGATGTGGTCTGCAAGGACTTTCAAGTAGCCAAAGTTGTTTGGGTCCTGAGCGCTCTTGGTGTAGAAGTACTCCATGGTAGCGGTGAGGGTGTTGTTTGCTCCCAGCACAACAGTTCCTCCCGCTTCCACGATGGAGTGAAGCTGTGCCACCGCGCCGGTGCTGATGTAATGCTTCACAGCGGATCTACGGTACACACCTGCATCACAACCATCCAGACAGTGTGGATATTTATCAGGTTGGAGTCGTAGTTAACCCTATAATGACCCTCTCAAGCACCTAGCAGTTGGAAACTGTGTAAGGCTTGCATGAGTCCCGGGACACAAAAGAAATGAAAGAGTAGATGGTCTTGCCAGAGAGGGATCAATGACCCACCTGGTAGGACCCAAACCAAGTTATCCAGTTTCAATTTGCCAGGGTCTGGCCAAGCTAAGAAACTAGGAGGAGGTCAAGAAGAGAGATGCGTGTTAATCCCTCCCAATAATAGCTGGCAAAGTCTCTGATTGAACCACACAGGAAAGAGTGGAAGGAGCTGCTTAAGCCTTCCAAAGGGGATATCAGATTATTGGTGGGGGTTCTGATAGAACATGGCCCACTGAGGAAACATCTCAAGATTATTGGACTCTTACAGGAGGCCTCCTGCATATTCTGTGAGGAGAATGTTAAGTCTGCTACTCACTTTTGGCTTGACTACACAGCACAGAGTCAGAGCAATCGAAATTCCTCTGTAGGATCTTCCTAGAGAGAATATGGGTAAATTGAAAATAAAGCTAATAGAGGGGGAATCACATATAAAAGGGGTAAAGGGTATGAATTGGTTTTTCACTAAAAAAATAGATTGGCTATCAATTCATATGGATTAATGCTAAGTTCAAATGTTAATCCTTTTACATTTTTTCTGTTGTCCACACATATCTTAATAAAAATTTTGTAAGTATAAATTTTATTTTTAGGATTTTTGATGATTTAGTTTTACATTTTGTTTTCACAGCACAGAGTTAATAATCCTTATGTAATGTTTAGAATTAATTAATAATCACAGTGCTTGTTAAAGGCCTAGAGCTGTGGGATTATCATATTTCAGGGTGCTATAAATGATCCCCCAAGGTTGGGGTAGCATCCTTGCCTTGTTTTTCACTAAAAAACCTGATAATTTTAGACTTAAGCGCTAAGCCTCTTCATGAGGATGTCTATAATGGTATATTTACAATATAGTTTCAGATCATCCAAATTTTCGGCTATTTGGCTCGGGACTCCAACACATTAATCCGGATAAACCAGACTTTACTGTACTAGTAAAATTCATTATTTTAGACCTGAGCTGTGTATTTAGACCAATTACGTATTATCACAGTTTACATATAGGTTTGTCCAATACATGTTTTGCCTAAACGGCATCAAGTGTTCCAGCATGGGTCTATCTGTTATGAACTCATTAGAAGTATAAAATACGAGGGGGTACCCAAAAGTAACCGGAATTAGGCATGGCCTGTGTAGCATCAGTTTCGGCAATCGACGGACGTTTATCACGGGGTTTGTCAACAATTGACATGTCGCCATTTTTAAAACGTGAAAACCACTCGTATACTTCAGTTTTACCTAAAACTTCATCTTTGTAAGCAGTTTTAAACTTAACAATGGCATGTGCAGGACTCTTCCCTAACAAGAAGCAAAAACTTCAGAGCTGCATGCTGTTACGTCCGCCGAAACGAAAAAACGATGAAATGGCGAAACAGTGTTCACTAAAAAACTCACTGCAGACGAACACGTCCACCCACAGCGACGGCACTAGCGACACTGAACTCGGATAAGCTGTGCTACATACACGTAGCGGCAGACATACTTACTACACAGGCCACGCCTTCGGCAGCATAATTCTGGTTACTTTTGGGTACAAAACAATCAACAAATAGTATGAATAGAAATATAAACCGTGAGAATCAAGTCTATTGTGATGTACTGTGAGTGGAGCTAGATATTTCCCTACACTCCGCATATGTAATGTTTATGAGAAGATGGCATAACTTTGCATTGGCTAAAAGGATTTCTTAGTTACGTCAAAATACAGTAACTAAATTCTTATGTTCCAAAAAGGTATGTGCTTGTACATTGAAAAGGCTTGGTCAAGTTAAATGAACAGTTTAAAAAAGAAACATTCAATCTTAATTCTTAATGAACATCCGTACATCATACATCTGAAATTCCACAATTCCTTTTGCTCTCACCATGTCCCACCCTACAAGATTCCAAAATGAAGATGAAAAACTGTAATCCGTCAAGCCCCTTACTACTAAAACCATGGAGATAGGGTGTTACCATGAGCTGTATTTCCCCCAACCAGCATGTAGTCAGAGTCATCACACATGTCCATGATCTCGAATATCTCCTTCTTGTCAGCCACATAGTACCAAAGACCATCCTGGAGCTCCAGTCTGGACGAAGAACAATCCTGCAGTTCAACGACCTCCGTATCTGGAGAACAACGTGAACCATTGCACACTCCATTGCTTGGACATGGCTTCTTCTTTTGTGGGCATATCTTGAGGAGATCCTGAAAAAGATTAATTTATCAGAATATTATAAGTCTTTGCAAGGCTTGATAAAGGTGGATGGGCACTTTGACTATTTATTGCACGACCTCTGGAAAAGAAATTACAAGCAAAAAGGTAGGAATAGTATATTTGTCTCGATCTCGAGGAAAACTAAATAATCTATATCAGACATCCTCACTACGCAGTCCACAGCCTACAAGCGGCACTCAGGAAATTTGTTGTGGCCCCCGGCCTGTTAGGAATTAAAACAAGATTTAGAGTTATTAAAAATATTTTGTGAAAAAATACAAAATACTTTATTAATATATACAGTGGAACCCCTCAAGCCCTAACTAATTAGGACTGAAGCCTGTACATATTTGCCAGAAAATAATATTACACACTTATTTTGTCACTGTATTCATGGTAAGCATCGGAAGATGCGGCCATTGGGGTTATACAGGCTGGGTGACTCAGTGTTCGAAAGGGCAGTGATCTTGGCGGGTGGATGTACGTCCTGTGACATGTCATTGTTGCTAGGCGAGCGTGTTTGCTAAATATAAATCACTCTCCCCTTACCCCCACCTTTACTGGGATGGTCTCGCTTCTGTTTACTGTCTAGTGAGCTTTTACCCGCAGATTGGTGCGTATCGCTAACAGCCGATCAACGTGATGCTCATGAGACGCTGGCTTGGAATTGTGTCCGCGTGAAGATTTTCTTCACTTTGATAGTTAAAGATAACAGACTTTATGTGAAAAAAATGTGTTTGTTTAATCTTGTATTGTATTATTTTGTATTCAACCTTGAAAAATAAATTTGTGTAATTAAATAGAAGTTTTTAAAATTTACAACCATTTCATTTTTTTTATTTTCCCGAGAACGCGTTCGGATTTGCAGGGATTTCGAATTTCCGGGATTCGGATTTGAGAGGTTCCAATGTACTATATTTCCTAATTAATTACAATGGAAATCCATAGATATTTCTCTGAACTTATTTACTCAAACTACTACAGTGTAGTTGGAGTGGTAGCGATAGCTAGAAGAAAAGAATAAATTTCCTAACTTAACTGATTGTGTTCAAAAAATTATACGTGTTTGTGAATTGTGTTGTGTTATTCAATGCCACTCATACTTGCAGGCTCCTTTGTCACGGTTAAAAAAATGTGCTTGAGATAGCTAAAAATATGTTTTTAGCCTTTTATTTTCAAACATTTCCTGGGGGGGCTCGGAAAACCTGGATGTGTACCCTCTAAAAATCGATCACAAACCACTACTGCTTGTGGTCCTGCGGAGAAATCCTAGTGAGGTTCACTGACCTACACGCTTATTGTACTCCCAGATGTAACTCAATATTAAACTCTGGGACTAGGTTGTAGGGCAGACAGGACTCAGCCAGTAAACATAAATAAGATTTTAGAGTGTCTTTGGGCCCTTGCTGGGATGCTGGCCAAAAAGTCTGAACCTGCAATGCAACTTTAATTTAATAAAATGTATTTGGAATCCAAACACAAAGTTTATATGGATCAGTTGAATAATTTTTCAATACTTTAATTTACTAATTCATCATTTTAGTTGAAACCGTGCTCTCATTTTATAACTGATAGATCCAATTATCTTTTAAAAATAATTTTTGTCCAAGAGCTAGAGTAAGGCTATTTAATTTTTTATTACTCTAGAATGTTTGTAAAAAATACAAAGACTAGTTCAATAATATTTTAAAAACTGCGAGTATATAAGTAATTTTGGGCGACACTTTAGTATTAATCTGAGGTAACGTAGTAATTTAAAAAAGTAATATTAGGATTAGAGGTGTGCGGATATCCGAAAATTCGGTTCGGATTCAGATCGGATCGTATATCCGAAACCGATCCGAATGTATTTAAGATATCCGATCCAATCCGATAAATATCCGAATTTTCGGATAGACTGTATAATACAGCAATTTGAACAAAAGCAACGAGATTTTCGTCGAGTTAATACCCGCGAAGATGGAATAATTTTTGCTTAAACCTTGATAAGACGACAAAATTACGTAGTCTTTCATCAAAACAACGTCGTTGACTGGTAGACGCGATACACTTATAGCGATTCGAATGACGAATGACGACCACAGATGACGAAATTACGCAATTCATATCCAATCGTAATGTAAGAACGTCATTGGGCGGTCCGAGGATGCGGTATGATTATTCGATTCTTTAACTACGCATTTAAGTAACCGTAAGTTCAACACGATATTGCATTTTGAAATACAAAGCATAGCGTCATCGATAGTTGCAACGAGTATCAGATTGCGGTTTGATATTGTTCCATATAAAATTTCATTTCGGCTACGAAAAAACTTGAATTGTTGATTTAATGTTACTGGTAACAAACGATCATAATAGCTCGTTTTGCGACGGGGTTTCCGGCAAAAATAATACTACTTCATTCTGATCGTCTACGTAGACGATCAATTGTTTAGTTATCGCATTCTCAACTACTCCGGGTTTGAGCAATACGATAAAGTGTTGCCAAATTTACATTTCGCCTATTTCGTCGTTCAGTGTTCACATTACCAAAAAATTTTCCACTTGTTTTCAATCTACATTTTATCTTTGTTAAATGAATTTAAGCGTTATTAATTTTACATTTTTAGATAAATTTAAGATGAATAACTAACTAGATTACGACGAGGTACCATAATTTCACGGGTTTCAATATTGTTACACAGCCGATCGGGGTATTTTATCTGCCAAATATTCCAACTCTGCGCCTGCGCACAGGCCTTTGTTTGATAGCTGCACTGTCGACTGTCACTGCCCTTGCCGATACGCAGATAGCCGATGGCATCGAGCCAACGGCGTCTGTCAAATCTTAATTCTTTGTTAATGGTGATTTGTTTTCATCATTGTAATAAATAAAATAATTGAATCGTGAAATAAAATTGATAATTAGTTGATTATTAGTAGAATGAATTGATGAATTAGTAGAAAGTTGATGTCATTTAATGGCGAATTATAAGGTTTCTGTTGATTTAATTTGTGAATTACGCCATATTAAAATTTGTTACTGGTAATTGTTATTTTGTAAATTTGTATTTATTGATGGAATAAACTTATTATTATTATTAATATTAAATGCAGTGAAGTAAAAATTTTAGTTTTGTTGTTTATCCTATGAAGAATTTATGATTTTTTATGTAAGTTTACCATTTAATAGTTTTGATAACATTTTATTGATTTTTTCCTAATTTATTCTTAGATAAGTCTGATTTCACTTTTTTATTGCGAGTATCCGAATCCGAAAACTATCCGATCCGAACCCAAACTATCTGATCCGGATCCGATCCGAATCTGAGCTATCCGATCCGAAAAAATAATTCACTATCCACACACCTCTAATTAGGATGTTTGTTGAACAAGGAAAATCTCTTCTATATAAAGTTACCATTAAAAAAATATGTTGAAAACAATGATAAAATGAGTCATCTATAGAATCCTAAATTTTTCTACAAACATACCTCAATATCTGAACATTTCTTGACCAACTCATTTGGAGCATCCTCAGCAAAAGATTTAAATGAGTCAAGAATAGGACGATATCCGGTGCAGCGGCAAAGGTTTCCACCGAACGAGTTCTCTATTTCTACCATGGTTAACTTTGGTTTTTCCTTCAGCAAGCTATAACATAACATCAATACATTATTGGATTATCGCTGTTGAAACATTATTTTATAAGACTATAGATTGTTCAGAGCTGTGATTTAGTGAAAACATTACTGCACCTTAGATTGACATGGAGGCGTTATCATTGCAGGATTAGATAAGGTACGGTAACTATATACATCTGCTGTTTATTTTCAAGTCCAGAAGTAGAAGGGAAAAATCTCTTCTTGACAAGATTATGGGTTTTTCATTATGATAAAAAGCTCAAGCTTAACTTAAAAATTTAACTTAAAATTACGATGACAGTTCAAAATACAAGATTTTTGCTAGCCAGAAAAAGAAAATTACTTAGGCATTCATTTGAGATGAGATTATTAAAATTAAAAATAAAATAAAACTATTACTCATTGATACAAAATTGTTTACACTGATAAACTATCAAAAACATTTCAATTTTGTGCAACAATTTTTCAGGGAATTTCCACCTCAAGAATGTGCATTCTTCTGCCATCTTGAATTTTTCAGTCCTGTAAAAGCTATTTTAACAACTTGAAAATATGACTCTATTCAAATGGAGGTTTTAAAATTAAGATGAGAAATTAGTTCAAAATCAGAATATGTGTAACAAAAATGTATTTATCAGTGATCTATGTAATTCAAAATTAAAAAAAAAGTTTTTGGAATGTGTCAATAATATTGTTTGTAGAGCTGATTTTTAGCAATAGGGTATCATGTATCCTCTTAGTAAACAAAAAAATCCTAGTCACAAAGATCACTAGCCATTACGCTCTTTCAAAGGACTTCAATTAATTGGAAAGAGACCAAGTATAAGGTTTTCTTGTAAAAAAACAATTTCACAACAATTTTTCAAAATTTAAAATGTTTTTTTATGGGCAGTGAAAAAAAGGCACAAATACTGCAGAATCTTAAGACTATTAGGCAAAGCTGACCATTTTGATAGTGTAATTTAAATACTGTTTAGAAAAAACAGTATGATGTTTGGGATCAATATATTTAAGTATAGTTGTAAGGAATAATTTGTGTATCTGGATGTGTTGCAGCCAATTAAAGTCTTTATGCCTGCAACAAATTAACGAGGTCAAAATTAGTATACCTTACAAAAAAACTTTGACCAGTAACTTTATAGGGATTATCTGATTACACAAAGGGGTGGAACTAGGTTCCTTTAGCACGTCAGCCAATTGGCTTTTTGCACACTCCCTGTTTGGAGTCTCAAGGTCCTTCCAGACTTGGAAGCCACGTTTTGATCTTAACTAGAGACACCATAGAAGGGTTATGGGCCCATAAATGGGGTGGATGTGCCATCATTTGCCAGATAGTCTGCTATTTCACTACCCATAATACCTGAATGGCCTGGAATCCAGCATAGGGTAACATTGTTTTGACTACAAAAAGTAGACACCGCATAGTGGCAGTCCCACACGATCTTGGAGTTGAAGGTATAGGAATTCCGTGCCTTGAGGGCGCCTTGACTATCTGAGAAAATGGTGATGTTTCTATTCCTAATGCCTCTTCTGAGATTGATTAGTGCACATTCCATGATAGCTACCACTCCGGTAGATATAGCTCTGAGGCAGGTGCTCATGGCCCCAGGAATCATGAGGCAGGCGAGCCTTTGAATCCACGTACTGCCGTTCCAGAGTATGTCAGAGGGCCAACAAACTAATGATCCATTGGTCGGCCGGCCTCACAACAGCAACTTACAACCAGAGCAAAAGCCTAGGATACAGCCCCATAGTGTATAATTTTATAGGAAACAGAAACCTGGTTTCTCAACAAAGAAGAAGAAATAAAAATAATAGTTTTTGAAAACAAGTTATTGAGGAAAATCTTTGGCCCGACACAAGATAATGGAGAATGGCGTATAAGACACAACAAAAAATAACGGATATCTACAAATATGTAAGTATTGGAGGAGGGATAAGAAGTAGGAGGCTGAGATTGACAGGACATGTATTAAAAAGAGAGAAGAGGAGTCAAACCTGAAACACGTACTGAAGGGAGCACTTGAGGGAAGGAGACCAAGGGAAGACCAAAGACTAGATGGTAGGACCAGGCGCAACAAGATATGAGGTGGCTGGATTGCAGAAGAAGACACCGAAGTTAGAATAGAAACAAATGGTTTGTTGCTGAGACCAAGTACCGCCTGGGGTACAAATGGCCTTGGCAGTAAGTAAATAAGTAAGTATCTGAATGTGTTACCCCAAAGTTGAACTCAAGCCCCCAAGTTCCATTTGCAATAATTTTCTTTTAGGGGCAAGTTCATCATAACAGCTTATTTACAAAATCCACAAGCAACACACTATTGCAGAAATATCCTACCATTCTCTGTTTGAAACACACCTCAGGTACGGCCTCATTGTTTGGGAAGGAACTTCAGCAAGTAATCTTCTCAGTCTATATATTGTAAAAGAGGACTGTGTGAGCCTTACCTGAGCAAAGTTTAGAGAATATTGTAGAGAGCTTCCAGGACTCTAAAGATTATGACAATAGTAAATCTATACGTAAAATAAGTCATTCTTTATGTCAATGGAAAACCACTTAAGCAAAATAGATGTCTGATTACAACACTAGACCTGGTACACGTTACTATCTACCACCTCACCCAGTATTAAAATAAACCATCCTACATGGGAATGAAGCTGCATACCATACTGCCAGAAGAACTGAGTTGCCTCACCAGGAGAAGAATGAAGACAGCTCTTACGGAATGGCTTATCAACAATCCATTCTGTGCACTGACGAATTCATTGAAAGAAGAAAATAAACATTGTAAACTATCCACCTAATGCAATTTCAAAATTTAATGTATTTGAAAATAAGGAATATTTGTATTTTTGTGTTTTCAATTAACGAAATCTGACCTTTAAAGTTTGTTAGTCAGTCAGAGAGCTATCTATTGCTGGGATAGAGTAATTGTAAAAAAGTGTACCTGAACATGTTCATGACCATTCCAACACTGCAGTATCCGCATTGAGAACCGTTGCCCTTGGCTAGGCGGGCCTGCACGTCATGGTAGCCAATGGTTTTGTTGCCGACTCCCTCAATTGTAGTGATCTTCCACCCCTTGCATGAGAAAAGGGGCACGAGACACTGCAAACAACATAAAGAAGTTGCAAACAAAACAACTCAAAAATACCGTGGAACCTCAATATGTCAAGTTTGTATGGGATCACATACATTCAATTTCTTGAGATAAATCCTGATGTTCAGTATACCAAAGTTTTATCAAGGTAACCTTTTTTTCTGGATTAGGAAAGTGATAGAATCTGAAAACAAATGAGAAGGTGGATTGACGAGGTGAGTATAGATGAGGAAGCATGAGGAGTACAATAGTATGTGGAGAGACAAAAGAAGATGGAGAGGCCTAGTGAACACCCAGACCTGGAGATAATCTGAACAGGAAAGGATATGTGTATGTAAGGGTGACCTGGATATATCAATGTTTTTAAAACATTTTGTTTCACCATTTTTCTACAACCGAATCATAAAAAAATAACACTTGACATTAAAATTCAACAATAATACACATTCATTGTTCTACCACAAAAGCTGTTTAATCTAATATTCAATATTCAAATAGCACTAAGTGCACAGTTTAGACTCTGCAGTTCTAAGGTTACAAGAGGCCTTCTGGAAATTGTGAATTAATATAGCATTTTTTAAATTTTGTTCAATAATTTACAGTCAAACCTCACTAATTCAAAGTTCAAGGTAAAGCCAATATACTTTGACTCAAAAGAAGTTTGGGTTATCAGGAGTTTTAAAACTGGAGGTTAGCAATGTTAGAATTCTAACTGTAGAGGTTCAATTCGGATGTTTGTATTGTAGAGATTAACGATAATAAAATTCATATTATACCTTTGAAATTATGTTTTATACTTATTTGAACTCTTATAGTTCTTTGATACTTATATTATCAATGCTGTAACGAAGCAAAGAAAACAATGCCACTGACAATCCAAACCTGAAGGAGTTTAGGAAACGCACTGGTCCACGTTTCAACTGGCTTGGTTTTTTTAAAATTACTTTGAATTTCAGAGGCTTATAGGAACCGACTTTGAATTGTAGAGGTTAACTTCAGTTTAGAAGAAGGGTTTTGAATTATAGGAATATAGTTTGAATTCTAGAGGCTCAAGTACAAACAAATTTGAATTCGAAAAACTCTACAATACATTGATTTTGTCTGTTCCCTTGAGAAAACCTCTAATATTCAAGAAGATGTATTCTGATGGTTCAAAATATTTTTGACACATAATTTAGCCTCTAAAATTTGAATTTTTTGTACTTCAGCCTCTAGAATTTGAATTACTGAATGTTCCTTAAATTTAAAACTCTACTTCTAAAATTCTAAGTAATCTCTACAATCCAAAGTCATTTCCAAAAAGCCTCTAAAATTTGAAGTAATTTTTCAAAACAAGCCAGTCGAAACATGAACCGGGGTGTTTCCGCAATTTCTAGAAGTACACATTGTCAGTGGCATTGTTTTCTTTGCTTTGTTATAGCATAGCTAGGCTACTATAAATATCAATGGCTACAGTTATCGTGTTGTAAACAGTTTAGTTTTTGGTGGGATACCGTATTTATTTTACTCTCTAGTGGATTTTTTTAGGATGTTAAAAATAGAATAATTTTAGTTTCAGCAACCTACTATTCCTTAGTTAGTATTTTAAAGTCAAATTTTCTTTCAAAAACACAACAGTTAAGTTATATCACATAATAATTCTCCCTGTATTATCGTACAGATCAGATTTGGACACTATCAAAACAGTGTGAAAAGAAGCTAATAGTGCTTGAAAATAAGATACTGAGAGATATTTATGGAGCCATACAAGATGAATTAGGTTAGAGAATCTGAAAGAACAGAGAACTAATTTTCTTGTATGACTACCCATATATTGTAGCTAGGATAAGAAGCACAACACTAAGATGGGTAGGCCATCTATGGAGGCAAAAAAAAAATGGATGGATATTCTATGGTACGTACATCCATTATTAAAACTGTTGACCAGTATAACCCAGAAGGCAGGAGACCACTCGACAGGCCAAGGTTCCGATGGAACAGCCAGGAGCTGAAAGATTTAACTATATTAGGAATCAACCCCAGGTAGCTGGAGTTAGAGAAGAGTGGAGAGGCAACGTTGGGGAGGCCGAAAACCTGCTCACGTTTCAATGGCTTCCGAGGTAAGGTAAGGGAATTTTTTTTAAATGAGTTCAAAGAAGAACAAGTATAGTTTTAATTCTATTCTCGTTAACCTCTGTGATTTAAACTTCCGAATTGAACCTCTAAAATTTGAATTTTATTAACACTATTCCATAATACAAACTTTGTTTGTTTCAAAGTAAACTGGCTTTCCCTGGAATTTCAAATTAGCGTGATTTGACTGTAGTATCAAGCCCAGATGTAGCCTGGCTTGGAATCATTCCAAAGGAAGAGAGAGGCATCTCGGATACTCACAGAATTGACGGCGTAGTTAAGAGTTTTGCCTGTGTCAGGGTGTTTGGACTGAGCCATGACTATGCAGGCCCCGCAGCCTCCCTCCAGGCACATGAATTTGGTTCCTTTGAGGTGAGCATGGTCCCTGAGGAATTCATTCAGGCTCATGCTCGCAGGAATGTTGTCCGGAACTGTAAGATTAAGAATTAGATTCAAAAGCAAAGTCATGCAAGGTGTAAAAAGCTAGTAATCTGTACATAAAAACTTTACTATAAGAAATATATTATATAATTTAATTTTAATTTGTTTTTAATGAGCTTAACTGCAAATATTTTGACTCTGACCTCATTGTAAATTTGTAGGCCTAAATGTACAATTTTTGTTAGGTCGAATTTCGATAGAAAAAAGTCAAATATAACAGTAGAATGATGATTTCTAAATTCTTATCCACCAACAAGTTCATTTGAAAAAAAACTATATAAAAATCTATCAGCTAAGATTAACATTGAATTTATAATTAAATTTAAAACAGTCTCAACAATTCTCTGTTGGTAGATAGGGTATATACTGAGTATACAAATGGTTTTCTAACGGATACAATAATCTTAATTGTTTAATTTTATTTCCCAATGAAGCGGCCAACTTGTCATACACAAATAAATTTGAAAACTTGTTTTGTTTTCTTATAAAAAAACTTTATTTTATGAAATTTTTGGATAGTAAATACAATTTTAAAAATTTTTTATATGTGAGGTATTGAAAATAGTTAATGTTTATCAAAAATTTAATCGATGGACCTTTATTGACTATCAACCCTTAATTGGAACCTGTTTAAAAAAATAAAAGATAGTAAAATTCAATTATTTAACTTAATAACGACTTAAAAGAGGAAATTAGTATCGGTTAAAAAATGTAACTTAACAAGCAACAATAATTTATTGTAATTTTTCTGTTTCAAAAATTTGTTTTAATTAGTGACCCCTAGTTGGAAGTTTGCCTATGGGAACCTAAATTATTCACTATAATTAATTTCCGTTTTAACTAGGCTTTTAAAAATTTGTAATTTAGACAAACACATTTTGTTTGGAGAAATTGGTGGATAAAGTTATTTGTTATTATTATTATTATTATTAAATTTTATGTTTTAATGAATATTTTGAAAATAAATCCATACGATATTGAGATAGTAAATTTAACATTAATTTTAAACAATAATACTAACTTGGATATATTTTCCCATTGATTGTGATGTGTGATGCTTCTTTGAAACCGCTCATTCTGAAAAGAAAATATTTTAATTTTACTCCCTAAAATATAATAACTATGTAGTAATTTCCATTTTTAGACACAATTTGAAATAAACACGCAGTTACATTTGTACGACTTTGTTTGCATTCAGTTTCTTATGCAGGGTATGTGTTAGTAAATCTGAAAATTGAGTTTTTACAAAATCAATATTTAAAATTTTAATCAAATTAAATTTAGAACGAAACAACATCTAATCTGCATGAAAAGAACGGTGGTAGTCAGTAAGAATGTCCTTGAAACCACTGGATCCTTTCATTACCCCCTCCACTTCTAGGAAACTGTCTGGTAATGCTAATGAGAGTTCTGAAGTGGGCCTGTCCAAGGCTTCTGCAGAATCATCCAGGATTTCGACAATGATAATCATGCTCTGCTATAAACAGAGTTGTATATGTAATGATAATGAGGAGACGAATTTACCTTTGTAGCTTAATTTTCAAAAAATGTACTATTATTTGATCCTATCCCACTTAGACTTCATCAGTATATGATGGATCCCAAAAGATATTTCAAAAATGCTACTGTAGCAAAAAAAAAACAAGTTGGAGTAACATTTAATTTGAGGAGGTACATGTTCAGAAAAGCATCATTTCAGTCAGCTTTAACTGTAAACCTTTCTGGTTTATGTATTTTAGGAAGAATTATGAATGCAAAAATTCAGTTATACAAGAAAACAAACATTCTTATGCTTATCATTTCAATAAAAATAAAGATATAATAATAGTTTCTACATCATTTGCCTTAAAAAGTTTAGTTCAAATGTATAAAAAATAAATTTTAAAAAACTCTGATGGGGAACACACTATATTCCTTGGAGGAATTTTGGAAAATATAAAAATCAAACCAATGTTTACCATTATTTTATCAACGACACGTTGAAAATGTTAGTCTAAAAATGGAAAATTACACTATTTGTGTGTAATTGACTACATCACAGAACACCACACACAATAACATACATAGACAAAATAATTATTTTATTTTGTGCAAGGAGATGGTAATATCACAATAAAGGTCTAATTTGAAGAAATTATTGGTAAACTGTTAAATAAAATATTGTGTAAAAAATATTGTATGAAAAATAAAATAGGCTAAATGTGGAAATGGAAATTATACATTCAAACTATATTACCAAATTCTAAGAACCCATTTAAGATTTGTAAGGGACATCATCCACCTATTGGTTGGTTAAGAATCGAAATACACTGTAGGACCTACACACAAAATCTATAGGAAATAGAATGTGTTCACATAATTACAATAGGTACTAGAAAATCTAATTTAATTTATACATCCAATCTACGGATTTTTATAGATGAACAGTCTGACTTGAATTATAATTCAGCTTCCCAGGAAATGTTTTACGTCACTCAGTCAGGCTCAGGGTCAATGTTCCATGTCGTCAAAAGAATCTTAACCGGAGTGGTAGTTATATAACTAGTTGACGTAAGTAGCTATAAAACTAAGCATAAAGAGACTTACTGTGTATATACTTTATTTAAACACCTTTTGCCAAGTAGTACTGAAGTAGTTATGCCTTATAATCGCCCCAACCTTGACTTTTATTTACCAAATGGCCAAAACCACTTCAGTGGTGCAAAATAACATTCCTAAGATGGGAAAAACGAGCTTTGCAGATATTTCTAAAAGTCCTATCTTAGAATGCTCTAATTTTTTAGTCATGTGCAGTAAACAGGACTCAATAGAGGATAGAAAATTGTACTCACGTTAGCATATGCCGTTTTAATAAAAAAGTTGACTAAGGCCAACGAGTTAATTAAAGTAGGCTAACTACTTTTTCATCATTAACCATTGAGTATTTTAAAATGCTTCTTTCTATAATATCATAATGTAACAGACCAGCATGAGTACAATTATTCATTTATCAAATGTAGTTGACTGCACATCTATCCTATTTCTCATATTTATATATGACAAGTAGTACAAATAATGTCTTGTAAAAGGGCATTGTCCAAGGCACAGTTGAAATAGACTGGCCCCTTAAAACAGAGAATTCAACATTTTAGTTATTAAATTATTAATATTGTTATAAATCCAAACATTTTTACATTTTGTTTTACCAACTGTTATCCATAACCCTGGTCTCCTTGAGTCACCAAAATTGATTATTGGTTTAAAACTATTTTTGGTTCATGTTTACAGTCTGAGAGTTACTTAATTTATTTATACATCTTATCACATTGTATGAATTTAGATATATCTACCGGTATGTGTTTCATAGTTTCATATGAATTTAGTATCTTCTTCAACCTAGTGAGAACATCCCTCTAGTAAAACAGTATAGTAACACTAAAAAACATTTTAATTTATCTTCAGTCTTTTTTTAAAGATTAAAAATACGATTTCGTTAAATAAAAACGTTGGTAAACTGTAAGACACAAACAAATGTATCAAAATGACAAAAATGAAAATAACAAACAATCAAACTCAAAATGTAAACACCGCGAAACAGGTGATCGTCGGCTGCTTGAAACTATGTTCAAAAGGAATAATATACGTTTCGTCTACTAACAGACCAAAGACAACATGCGAAATTACAAAGAAAATGGCTTTTGGATTAGTTTTTAAACAAGGCCATCATACAACCATCATGACTTGCTGAGTCATAACAGCCAGTACGTTTTTTTAGTTGTGAATATTTGTGTGAATGTTTTTAAGAAAAGTCGTTGTGAGCTACGCTGCGACACTTTAGAGTTGCAGAATGTTAAAACACACCATAAGTTTAATTAAATGTAATTAAAGTAATCCATGAGTTGTCTAAATGTCAACTGGGTTTGACGAGCTGAGATATGTTCAAGCCCATACATGAAAAATTGTAAAGTTCACTTTTCTAATTAAGTCCTACATAAACCAGAATTATTACTGAGAATTATAAGGACTTCCTACGCAATATAATTAAAAATTGTCTAAAAGAAACCCTCCTCAAAACAAGTGACAATGGATCGACAATGAAGTCACTAAATTAAGGCTGCAATGAGCTCAAATCTTACCAAGGCTCTGTGGACTATACAGTATTAACTGTTTCTTAAACTTTAAATTGGATTATACTATGTAAAAACTATTCAATAGGTACTTTGCTAAGCATAAAGATCTTCAAGTGAATTTAAAGCTTAAACCATGAGTGAATATATTAATTTTTAAGCTACTGAAATTGCTGATTTTTTGATATAGTGGGAATTAAAATATACCTATCATATAAGATGATGATTATTAAGTATGTTCTATTTTCAAGCAAGGCACACGAAGCGAAGAATACGGAAACAGTATAATACAAAAATACTCTAAAACAATAAGGGTGTACTTTTAACCTCGGAATGTCATACAAATTTAATTTTATATTGATGCACATCATACGAAAGAAAGTGCATGCAAGATTGTTGTCCACAACCACCAAAAAACCTATTTCATAGGTATATTCCAAATGTATACATAAAATAAAAACTCAATTTTGTTTTAAGTTGATTACTTGACTCAAATATGGTTTAAAATAATTTTCTGTCAATGGACCCTGGTGTAGTTTTTCGACTACGGGCGTTTCGTGTTGCTTGAACACATTTTCAGGTCTTGCGTTCAAGCAACACGAAATAGCCGTAGTCGATAAACTACACCAGGCGAAAAACTACACCAGGATCCATTGACAGAAATGTATTTTAAACCATCATTTTGTTCTTCAAAGATTCAGAGGCTATCCACAATGATACTTGACTCTGATGAATAACCACAAAATATATCCACGTAAAGATTCTAAGTGACGTCACCTTAAATGTGTTCAAAATATGTTTTATGTAATTTTCATTGTATGAATGTGAATTTATTAGAAATTCAATATTAAATATTAAATGTTGAATGGTAGTCAAAACAAGTCATTACCTTTTTTTCCAAACATATGAAAATGTGCCGCTGATAATACATGTATTCAAAAAGATTTCTAAACTTCCGATCTAAACCTGTTTCAATAGTTGATTTTCAAGGACCAGTGGCCAGCAATTTTAAAATTGTACAAATAATCCACGACTAAATCATGAATGAAGGAAAAAGCAGGAACAGGTTTCCAAGGTAGACACCGTGACCACTGCTTTGGCCAAAACATAGCTTTGTCAGAAGTTTTACTTTGATACTGTGTTTTAATTAACATTTAAGAATATTATACACCTCGACGCCTACAATAAGGAACCCCTAGATCCTTTAACTCTAGAATTTTAACTCCAGTAAATCAGTAATTTTTGACACACTTGACTAAACAAAAATTAGTAATCGATTACTGTACTGTGCTGGAATGCATCCATAAACCATAAACACCCAAAACAATCAATAAGAAAAAAGACAACTAGAAAAATTAGAAATACATTTTTTGGGAATTTAATATCCTATAATTTTTTAACCTTCATTGTTGCAGACATCGGGTGGTGTCATAATATTTGGCACCCTAAATACTATGAAATGGTAATCACAATTTTTGAGTCGTTTTTTAGAAATCCGGATTTTAACGTTTATAAGGAATTTTAGGGGCAAACTATCCTTAAAAATCAAAAAAATGAAATAACGTCTCGAACTATTGCCAAATAGTAACAATATTTTTTTAAATCGGACCATCGGGTCTCGGGGCTGTTACACAGACAGACATACGTCAGTCCAAAAACTATTTTCTTTTATTTAGGGAGCCTTAAAACTTATATTTTCACTCTCAGCTCAAACTCGAAATTTTCAAGGAAAACAATACTTTCCGCATATACTATGAGGGAGAAATTAAAAAATTATAATTGAATCTAAAACCATCTGACATTTTTTTACAATGCATGCAAACCAGAACTCGCAAACCTAAAATTTCAAAAACACAAATAATCATATAAATTTAATTACACATACATTCCTTTCACAGTATTATCATGCATTATAAATTTAATTATACATTTCATGTTACACAAAACATTAATTGTTTAGGTTTATTCTTGGTCAAATTGGCAAAATAAGTAATATTTGCGTATATCTGACAACTTACTCCTCTTTCTTTTCCCTTTTGACGTTAGCTCACTTTCATAGCTCCTTAGTTCCTAATTTTCAGTAAATAAAAATCCCTAGAAATAATTAAAATTCATAAGATAGCGTAAATATTTTTTTATTTTATAACAAACCTTATTTTTATAGAAATAATACATTTTATATGTGATATCGAATGTTAAAATTCACAAAAAGTATTTGACACCTCAAAGTATCCCATTACAATATATCAGTTTTATCAGAAATGTCAAAATAAAACTATTGACAGATATCCACTGGTTTAGATAATATTGGAAAATCCCTAGATAGAAGTTGCTTTTCCTCTCGTGTCCTCGGTTTCGGTTTTGTGGCCGATCGACGGATTTGATGCAGTGGTTTGTCACGGACTCAGACAAAACACTTGGAGAAAGGAGATCACATAATATAAGGCAGTAGCTTGGACAACCCGTCCAAAGGAGGGACCACTTTATTGAGTAATGACAATTTTAATCTTGTTTGACCAGCAAGTATCAGTGTACTGCAAGACTACTCATAGCTAAAAGATGGGCGGTAGTTCCTCAAATCGACACTTACGCTGCTGAGAATACACTAATGTTAAGTTTTTTTTCATACTTACGCATAACTTCAAATGTTATATTATGTTATTTCGGAGTTTGTGTCATTCTGTAGTGGACAGTGTTGCCTTTACTGAATATAAGGCACTTTCAAAAATCTTAAGATGTCCTCAGGCCAAACGGATCAAAAATTTAATATCCTAACGAAATAAATTGGTATATATTCGGAATTTTATATTGACTCCAAAAATTGTTTTACTGTACATTCTGACACACTTGAAAATAATACAACATTACAACTTGGCCGTACAACTCAATAGCCGTACAACCTTAATTGTACGGCCATTGAGCATACTATTGATATCGGAAAATTCACGGCTTTATGACAACTAGAAACGTTTGCCACTTTAACTAACTAATTGTGTTGTAGTTTTTGTTTTCTATCAGCTGTTCCTTCAACTGTTAGGGTTTGTTTTGTTTATAAACAAGAGTAAGTACAAACCTTCAACTTTAAATGATTTTTAAGTTTGTTTAAAAAAAAATTCCAATTAACTATATATTTTTCCTCACCGTAGGTCGTCAAATAGCCTACAGTATAGGCCATATTGCGAAACGTTAAAAAGGGGTTTTAACATCCATTCTTCATTTATTGTCGTTTAAGAAAATATATCACAATATAAAACCTATACTTTATTAGTAAAAAATGTATGAATGCAATTTGGGCAACTTACTATCATGAATTATCATCAACAACACAACTCCATTTACGAAATGATACGTGGTGTAAATGCAATAAAGCCACTGAAAAAGGTGAAACTTCAGCCACAAAAATACTTTTTTACAAACAGTTTTGGATCAAATTAGGCCTATTTTTTGCTTGTGGAAGACTTTAAATTCAATTTTCCGATAGTTAGGTTTTTTTTGTTTAGAATCATTTAAAAATAACACTAGGAGATATAACAAGTTAACATTTTGGCATCATTATGTATGTTATCGTGGTGAGTAACTGTATGCATTTTTGGAATGTTATTATTAAGTTATATTGGAAACTATTTTTTTAATTGCAGAAGTCTACAAAATAATTTTATACCCTTTAAATGCTATTCAGATATCATCTAAAATTGCATGACGTCATGTAGCCTATATAGACTGAGGAATGTGCATATAAAATTCAAAGTTAATAGGCCTATCTCAGATAGTGTTTATGGTAAGTGTACCTATTTAACTCAATTTTCCTATAAGAATAACATTAGACGGCCTTCATCCCGCGATCCCCTTAATCCGCATTCCCCTCAATGGGTCGTTCTACCCTACGGCAAAATCTGCCTATATAATAAAATCGTCAAGATAGGGAAATTGAGCGTTGCAGGGATTAGGGAAAATTTTTGATCGCATTAATAATGTTAGTAATGCACATTAAACGGGGTTTATCCAGTAATATAATACGAGCAAGGTTTGTATATATATTTGCACACGGATCTCGAAACGGCTCTAACGAATTTCTTTATTGGAAATAACTAATTTCCGAGTAGAAAATAAGTTCTAGATAGGTCTAATGTCCAGGGAAATTCTGGGTTTCTTGTAATATTAAGTTTAAAATCTAAAAAAAATAACATTACGCTTATAGAGAATCAAAATGTAAACAATACACATCAAAACATCTGTTTATAACCGTTTGACAGTTGTTAATTGAGGATGGTGGTGAACAATATGTGAATAGAGGTTTTGCATAAATATTTATAATTATGTATGCATAAATGAAAAATTATCAAATTACTAAACAATTTGTAAACACTAAATGGTAAAATAGCTGTGCGAAACAAAAGCAGAGAAAAGTATTTCCAAAATCTTCCGTGTTTTGATAGAAAACGTATTCATTGTATTGCTTGAAGCCACTGTAACAAACAAATTAATTGGTATAAATTAAATTTCTCTTTTGCTTTTCAATCCTCATTCCTTTTCTAACAAAATCAGTTGATCACAGGCCAATAATAACTGTGTGGATAATTAAACAGCATATGGTCGGCTAAAACAATTGAGGTTGGCTAAAACACCTTAAACGACATCACCAACTGGCCGACGCCACAGCTCAGCGGTAGCGCGTTGGCTTCATAAGGTAGAGGTTGCGAGTTTGATCCCAATCTGGGAATAAAATTTTTTCAGTGTTTATGCTATATTAATAAAGGTGTATTAAATCGGTTTATTTAAACTACATAAATGTTTTCGTTGAGTAATACATGTGTTTTGATTTTGCTAACTAACTAGTAAAATACATGTCTTATTCTATCCGAGCAAAGCTCGGTCACCAGGTACTTGTTTGATAAAGGAAACAGAACATTTGCTTCACTTCCAGACTGATGTTGGCTATCTCGTCGCTACTACCTGTTCGTCACGGTATTTGCGACAGTCTCGGCAGGCGCGACGCCATTTTGCGCAAGCCCTGCTGTGCCAGTTCTCGTAGTTACGCCCCGACGTCCCTGAAACGAACTCTATTTTCCCCACCAAAACTGCGTATAACCATGAGTGTAATCATTGATAAATACGTTTTCCCAACAGAAACGTAATTTTCGAAAATTTCTAAAAAAACGTACTGAATGAACCGCTGACGTTGTTAGATTTGCCTGCAACTACTTTCCAATAACATCTCACATGTGTTACTAAATTTACCACGTCATTTGAGCGTACTAATAGTTTAAAATACTAAATTATTTAAAATTTAGCCGGTTTCAGTGATGACTTTTTTTAAATTAATTGTTTTGGCATACAGCCTACAGAGTTTTTTTGGAATTTTATAGGGCTACTATGTTTATAAACCAATTGAACTAATTGTCACTCGTTTGTAGGGTATTTAGATTTTTCCTTGGGGTTTTAAGTGTGTATAGGGGTAAATTACCCTTATAAAACCCTTACCCTTATGCTTTTTAGAACGGACGATAAAAAGACAGACGTTGTTAAATACATTGTACAACAATGGAATAGTTGTTAAAAGATGAACAACAGCAGATAAAGGCTCTCATTTGATCCAATGTATTTAGATACATGTTTTTATAGTCCGTTTTTTGTAGACTAAAATATGTCGAAGAAATACTACAGTACACACTTGCAAATAAAAAGTAAAAAAAAAGGCCTATTGAGATTTCAAGGAGTCGAATACAGTAACATCGCCTTTTTACTCACTTCCCATAAGTGAATTCCCATAACAATATTAAATTCAAACAATATCTGTGACGTAGCGATCTATCTGATTAGAATTTCAATTTTTTCCTTTACTCAGGAGATCTACCCTTTGATAAATTATTCCTAAAGATTAGGTCTACAAAACATATTGCTAAACTCCAAAAAAGTATATTACATTTTCAATCACATAGACTTCTGATAAATATATTTATGATACGACATATTCTAATTTCTTAATCCCATAAGTCTTAACTTGAAGAGAGGTATGTTTAAGATATTTTAACATTGTCTTAGCTCTATGGGAGTAAAGTTCCAAGGCGGTGGAGATATCTCAACTGACAGATTACATTTTCATATAATGTGCAAGGGGAGAATTTAAAAACTGTAAACAGGTAACGTCAACCTGTCTTTACATGGCGTATCCCGAACTTCTACTTTGAGGTTAATATTTTGAAATTTTTCATTGATTTATTCAATCTTAAAAACAGGGTTTACAAACAATTTTATAAGAATTTGTGTTAGTGTAGTTCGCGATTTTTATGTTCCTCTTCAATTACTACATTGCATATACCTCATCATGTGACTACGGCATAGGCCTTTGACAGAGCTTTTATTATCACCGCTTCCTGTCTCTGAAATGCCTTGCCTTGCGCCTTGCACATTAGATCCCTTGAGAGATGTAATCACTTTGTCGTGGCACTGAGAACCTTCTAATTTGAGTGTATTGTCTCAGCTGGCGTGTCCTAGAAGTATTGCGTGCTTGAGTAAGCGTGTTATGTATGAAAAATACTTTTTTTATTTTTTAATCAACATATTTTATTTAAAATTTTATTTATTTTAGTAGCACTAGGATAAGATTATTTTCCTGTTTCATTTTTGCGTGAAAATGTTATACGTTTTTATTCTATGCGGTTTTTGTTTTAAAAATGTCATTTTGTATCGTTATCGCTAACATGTTCAGAGCAAAAAAGGGCAATGTGACACTAACTTTGCCCGTATGTATAAAATATTTTTCATTTACTGTAATTTAATTCATTTTACCTCAATGGGTCAAACAATTTCCATCTGTGAAGAAACTGTTGGAATTTGAATTAAATTGAATGGAATTAATAGGAATTTGGTGGTCCGTTGATTTTCAATCACAGAGTTTTCTGTCAATCTCAATCACTCACTGTAACATCATTAAATACCAGATACTGTATTTGAAATTAGACGCAAACATATGACACATCGCACTAATCATGATAAAAATAAAATCCGCGATTATTCTTTCAGTGGTAGGTCAAGACTGTTAAGAACTGTGTTTAATATAATTATAGACCAACCTCAAGGCACAAGAGCCAATTACAGGAATGTTTCCCTAATGTTACGTGCCGTCAACCTGAACAGTTGATAACACGGTGCTGCCACCTGGTGTGCTTGCACAAAACAACAATAACATTGACAATTGCCTCATGGTGGAAAGAGATAGGTGTGCTATTTATTCCAGTTGAACTCTGACGTCATACTGTATGCCAACTTCATTCGGCTGTCAATCTTGTGGTTGATCTCGTCGTATGTTGTTTTTAAACAAATACCGGTTCACGGTAACTACCGTGTCGTATTTATAGACCTCATATTCTAAGCGGTGTCTATACCGGAGTTGTCAACCAGTGATCTTGATCGGAAATGATATTTTTAGTTGTTCACCTTAAACCAACTCCAACTCGCATTTCCGACTGATAGTTGCAGACCGACTTATTTATTTATTTACTTCCGACGACATTCGCCACATTTTCATTCAATATACAGAAAAATTATAAAAATACTGTGCATGATTATACATCTAAGAATAATATATACAGACAAAAGTAATAAATAAAATATGCTGAACATGCAAGGGCTATGGCTAAGAACATTGTATTGGCATTTTAAAATAACATAACACTGGACAAGATGATAACAATCCTAAGTGGTAACATGCTAAGTGTTTGACACATGGAAATAATAAATAAATATGTGATCTTTATTTTTGAATTGGTCCTCTATCCACTGGCACACATGTAAGAGACGTTTAATTCATATTTTATTTAAAATTTTATTTATTTTAGTAGCACTAGGATAAGATTATTTTCCTGTTTCATTTTTGCGTGAAAATGTTATATGTTTTTATTCTATGCGGTTTTTGTTTAAAAAAATGTCATTTTGTATCGTTATCGCTAACATGTTCAGAGCAAGAAAGGGCAATGTGACCCTAACTTTGCCCGTATGTATAAAATATTTTTCATTTACTGTAATTTAATTCATTTTACCTCAATGGGTCAAACAATTTCCATCTGTGAAGAAACTGTTGGAATTTGAATTAAATTGAATGGAATTAATAGGAATTTGGTGGTCCGTTGATTTTCAATCACAGAGTTTTCTGTCAATTTCAATCACTCACTGTAACATCATTAAATACCAGATACTGTATTTGAAATTTGACGCAAACATATGACACATCGCACTAATCATGATAAAAATAAAATCCGCGATTATTCTTTCAGTGGTAGGTCAAGACTGTTAAGAACTGTGTTTAATATAATTATAGACCAACCTCAAGGCACAAGAGCCAATTACAGGAATGTTTCCCTAATGTTACGTGCCGTCAACCTGAACAGTTGATAACACGGTGCTGCCACCTGGTGTGCTTGCACAAAACAACAATAACATTGACAATTGCCTCATGGTGGAAAGAGATAGGTGTGCTATTTATTCCAGTTGAACTCTGACGTCATACTGTATGCCAACTTCATTCGGCTGTCAATCTTGTGGTTGATCTCGTCGTATGTTGTTTTTAAACAAATACCGGTTCACGGTAACTACCGTGTCGTATTTATAGACCTCATATTCTAAGCGGTGTCTATACCGGAGTTGTCAACCAGTGATCTTGATCGGAAATGATATTTTTAGTTGTTCACCTTAAACCAACTCCAACTCGCATTTCCGACTGATAGTTGCAGACCGACTTATTTATTTATTTACTTCCGACGACATTCGCCATATTTTCATTCAATGTACAGAAAAATCATAAAAATACTGTGCATGATTATGCATCTAAGAATAATATATACAGACAAAAGTAATAAATAAAATATGCTGAACATGCAAGGGCTATGGCTAAGAACATTCTATTGGCATTTTAAAATAACATAACACTGGACAATATGATAACAATCCTAAGTGGTAACATGCTAAGTGTTTGACACATGGAAATAATAAATAAATATGCGATGTATATTTTTGAATTGGTCCCCTATCCACAGGCACACATGTAAGAGACGTTTAATTCATACTATTTTGTAAATTATTAAAACAATGTATAACTTTTAATAAAAAACTGATTTTCTTTTAATTTAATTTCAAAAATAGATAATATTGTATTTATTATCTTTGGTTTACTTACCTTGATGGATGCGATTGGGAAGTGAGAGCAGGTTGTATTCCAACTCGTCTACACGACTTTAAAGAACACTTCCGAATCAAAATTTCGAAACACTCGCGGCACGAGCAGCGCCGTACGGTCGACTGGAGAAATTTTCGCGCAGGAGAACATTAGTTCATTACGCAACACAGTCACTGAACTCCAGAGCGTCTCGAAATTGCGATGCTATGAAATACGGTAAAACAGCAAACCTGATAACTACATATACCTGAGAGTCAACCACTTGGGAAATATATTTTAGTTCAGTTAAAAACATCACAACATTAGTCCACTGTCTGCAGAAAAACATAGTATTAAAAAACCGACATTCGCCATTTTTCTTCAAATACACAGTGTACTAATTTTTGATCTATAAACAAATCTAAGACAAACTTATACATGACATGGGCTATGGCTTAAGACATTCATCTTTTCTTTAAACATTTTGATAAACAAACTTTGCAACATGCTATGTCACACCATATTCAGCAAAATATAAGATGCACTTTTTTGCATGATACCTATCACTCCAAAACGTTTCAAACAATGAAATCTTATTTGATACGTACTCGTCATAACTTGATTAATATTAAAAAAACAAATAATTCAAAAATGTAAAAAGTTCTTATCTTAGACTTAAAAAAACAAATGCGTTGTTCACACCACATCGACACCAAAAATTCAAATCACCACACGCCGACACGCTCCTGGCATTCAGCGGAACACATATTTAAACACAAAGCGTGACGTACAACTGTCAAAACCATGCGGCTAAGGTAGGGAAAATGAACCTTGCAGAGGTTTCGAAGAATTCTGTATTTGAATGCAGTAGTTTTGATATTAATTCGCAAGAAACTGTGCCTAGCTGAGGATGGGAAACTATACTCATGCTGGTATGTCAAGTTTTATAACAAAAATTAGTTCGGATAAACCACCTTTTCATAAATTACGACTGAGTGTTTATCATTTTTGTCTATAACATTCGAGCATGATCCAAGTCCTCTATACAGTCCTGTTGCTTCTATACTGGGCATTGCGAATACAGTTTATGCGTTCTTCAAGAGGGCCTCTCAACGTTGTTTTAAGGGAGCGTGATTGGGGTAAACCACCCCTTTTGACACTTGTGCCTCGTATCCCCACCCGGATTTTTTTTGAGGATCTTATTTTTCTCAGTTAGCTATATAATCGAAAGCCCGAGCCACTTCATTTTTGGAGGCGCCACCACTGTGCAATTCTACATTTGAATCAAAATCAAAGCAAATGTGATTTAAACACCAATGCGTGACCACGTCATTCCATTGTTGCATACCCATGGCAGACCACCGATTGGATCAAAAAGCAAATGTGATTTAAACACCAATGCGTGACCACGTCATTCCATTGTTGCATATCCATGGCAGCACCACCAGTCGATTGGATCAAAACAAAGCAAATATGGTTTAAACACCAATGCGTGACCACGTCATTCCATTGTTGCATATCCATGGCAGCACCACCAGTCGATTGGATCAAAACAAAGCAAATATGGTTTAAACACCAATGCGTGACCACGTCATTCCATTGTTGCTTATCCATGACAACGTTACCAGCCGTTTGAATAAAAATCAAAGCAAATATGGTTTAAACACCAATGCGTGACCACGTCATTCCATTGTTGCATATCCATGGCAGCACCACCAGTCGATTGGATCAAAACAAAGCAAATATGGTTTAAACACCAATGCGTGACCACGTCATTCCATTGTTGCATATCCATGGCAGCACCACCAGTCGATTGGATCAAAACAAAGCAAATATGGTTTAAACACCAATGCGTGACCACGTCATTCCATTGTTGCATATCCATGGCAGCACCACCAGTCGATTGGATCAAAACAAAGCAAATATGGTTTAAACACCAATGCGTGACCACGTCATTCCATTGTTGCATATCCATGGCAGCACCACCAGTCGATTGGATCAAAACAAAGCAAATATGGTTTAAACACCAATGCGTGACCACGTCATTCCATTGTTGCATATCCATGGCAGCACCACCAGTCGATTGGATCAAAACAAAGCAAATATGGTTTAAACACCAATGCGTGACCACGTCATTCCATTGTTGCATATCCATGGCAGCGCAACCAGTCGATTGGATCAAAACAAAGCAAATATGGTTTAAACACCAATGCGTGACCACGTCATTCCATTGTTGCATATCCATGGCAGCACCACCAGTCGATTGGATCAAAACAAAGCAAATATGGTTTAAACACCAATGCGTGACCACGTCATTCCATTGTTGCATATCCATGGCAGCACCACCAGTCGATTGGATCAAAACAAAGCAAATATGGTTTAAACACCAATGCGTGACCACGTCATTCCATTGTTGCATATCCATGGCAGCACCACCAGTCGATTGGATCAAAACAAAGCAAATATGGTTTAAACACCAATGCGTGACCACGTCATTCCATTGTTGCATATCCATGGCAGCACCACCAGTCGATTGGATCAAAACAAAGCAAATATGGTTTAAACACCAATGCGTGACCACGTCATTCCATTGTTGCATATCCATGGCAGCGCAACCAGTCGATTGAATCTAGATCAAAGTAAAAGTGTCGTATCCACCACGACACGGCGTCACGACGTCTGCCCATTGTTGCTCATCCTTGGCAGCGCCACCAGTCGCACTTCCATGGTGGCCCAGCGTACGAAGGCCATAAGAGATATTTGGTCTCTTCTGCGCCATCAGGTGTACAAAGTTACTTGTTACTCTTTTTCAGTCTTTAAAATTCTTACTCATTCGGATTACATATGAATGGCAAGAGAACATTCGATAGCATAATTAATGCACTGACCTAAAAATAAGTTGACTTGCTTTGTGCTATTTGCTGCCAGGTTCAAAAATGTCACTAAATTAACTTTACTTCTTAACATGAATATTTCTAATCTCAAAAATAAAAAATTAGCGTGAAATGAAAAATGTAACGAAAGTGACATCAGATGGTTATAAGGACAGCTGTTTCAGTAAAGGAACTAAAAACATTCCCTTTAGAAATATTCGAGATCTAAGCTATTATATATATAAGCCTAAAAGAAAGTGAATATTTTTAGTAGTCATAGTCGAAATAAGGGAACTAAATCATGCCATGTTGAGGAATAGAACTCTATTAGACAATAGAGTTCCACGTTTTTGCTATCTCGGAACCTAAACTCAACCCAACTTGACACACATTGTATTTCACCCAAGTCATTAAATTATACAGTTACAGGAAACTATGTGACTGTGAATAGAAATTGGATATTTAAATGGAAACTATCGTTTGTGTTAATGTTTGCAAGAAATAATTTAAAAAAAATCGAAATGACTACACGCAGAACTGATATTTACTTCGGGAGAGACAAAAATAAGTTAAATAATAATCCAAAGTATCAATACCGGTGCTGAAGGAAATCCTTACATAATTGTGAGATCGTTCAACACCGGGTCTAGCTGTCTTTTAGCGAATTTCCCATAGGGAAGAAGCTATTACCGTAGGTCTCATGGTAAGACTTAAGCCCGAGACCATGTTATTTTTTCTTCTTTAGGTGCCCAGAGTCCAAAAACAATAGTCGTTAAAATTTATATATATATATATATATATATATATATATATGTGTGTGTGTGTGTGTGTGTGTGTGTGTGTGTGTGTGTGTGTGTGTGTGTGCGCGTGTGCGTGTGTGTGTGCGTGTGTGTGCGTGCGTGCGTGTGTGTGCGTGTGCGTGTGTGTGTGTGTGTGTGTGTGTGTCTGTTAACACGATAACTCTCGTAAAAATGGTCCGATCGAGACCAAATTTGGTAGAGACGTGTATTCCTACAAATGCTCGGACGAGTTCGTAAACCAGACATATCGGTCAATGGGAACGGATAGTTTGGGGGGGTTTTGTACCCCAAAATCAGGTTTTTGCGCTTTTCACATGTAATTTTTAAAAATTTCTAATTTTATATTTCACCATTGGAATCAGCTTAAAAAACTACAAAATTAAGTTTCTTAAAGTTTTTCTCTATCTCCAACGGTTACCGAGATATTATAAAATCCAAACACAGTACATTGTATTGTGGGGCTCCAATGTTAATCTTATGGAGGATAGGGAAAAATTAATATTTCCCATATTAATGAATATTTTTGGATAAAACTTGATATTTAGCTTCATGTGGTTGAGATCTATTCATTTATGCTTAAAATCATAGTTTATGTGTTTATCATGGCAGCAAACCTGCATACTCTTTTCCCATGTTAATCATATAGGGAATAGGCAAAGTCCTTTATTTATGGACAGATGTTGATGAAAGTTGGTATAAATATTAAGATAAAAATTATTCATGGTAGAAATGACTTCTTTCAGTGTTCCTCACAGCAGTTAACCTGCACACTCTTTCCTATGTTAATCTTATTGAGAATAGGCAAATAATTCTCATGTTTATGGACATATTTTTATAAAACGTCATATATTAAATTATTGATTTGGAAATTCGCTGAGTACGCAGGTCTGCTGCGACGGGGGTATTTCTAATTGAGCTGTTACGATTAATGATTCTGACATGAATAGGCTGGTCTTGGTCGGTAACAGGGCTTTACGTGTCAGAACACTCATTACACTAGTCAGTAGTCACACTCTCCCTTCACTCATGTTCATCTCCATGTTCACCTACCACCAGGGTGGGTTAGTCTCTCGACGAATAGAGTATAAGGGATTCCTAAGAACTGGTTTTCATTATGGAAACATTAAGGAATTTTATTTTGTACTAAAACGCGTTCGTTCTCCAAAAACCCTAAATCCAAATAATAAACAAGATACTAATTCTTTTACACGGGATACATCCATCTTAACCCATCTATCTATTCAGATTTGTATCGCGGACATTTCCATCCCGATATTATGTAAACAAAGTTTCACAACGTTTCGGGATCTGCAATCTGATCCCGTCCTCAGGTGAACTAATATCTGAAACTTAACACATATTAGTTCACCTGAGGACGGAATCAGATTCCAGATCCCGAAACGTTATGGACATTTGTTTTACATAATATCGTAACGGAAAATGTCCGCAACAAAAATCTAAATAACATAAATCCACCATCACCAGTAATGAATTTCAAACAAAGAATTATCTATCTACATAATCCCAAAATAAGTTTTTGTCCGAATTTTAGTGTACACATAACCTACATCAACAAAATGCGTTCTTAATAGAGCTAACTAACTAAATAAGCGAAATTCAAATGCAATGTTTACTAACATGGTAGTTTTGATGTTTATCTATCATTACTTAGAAAATTTACCCACATTGAAGGTGGAGGGGAAGAGAAAGTCCACTGTAAGTCCATTATTCACGAAACCACAAACACTACTAACTGAGACTACTGGACATTCCCCCCACCCTATTATGAAAGTCTGAATCAGCTGATCGCCGCCTGCTACAGCTGGTTTTTTTGTTTGGAACTGCTGCCGACGATCAGCTGTTAGAACAGAAATCAAATTCAGAACAAACTCTGAAAATTTTCACCGATTAATTGTGCATGCATTGAGTTGAATGTGATATTTATAAGATGGTGTTTTATTTTTAACGAAAGATGATTTTAGTGTTGTTAATGTCTTTGGAATAACGGCATCTATAAGTTTTTTTTAAAATCGTAGATTAAAATTCTAGAACATTGTGAAAAAAGAAGGCTCTAGTCTCAGTAACGGGTAACACGAATTTTATTTGAGATTTACTTTGAAACACCTAAATAGTTAGATGTTTGAGAGAAACTTTTGATTTTACAAGTAGCTCAATTCGATTTAAAAAATGGACAACTAACTTAGACTATGCCTTTAATTATTACTTTCATCCGATTTAATGACAATTTTCTATACAATACCTCTCAAATCTATATTCAACCTTATTAACCCCAATCTCTCTTATTTACTTTCGCCATTATTCTGATAGCTAAACGACTGTAATAGCAAATAAGTACTTAAAGCCCCGTCTACACACAACTATATATCACAGCGATCTGATTGCAAATCGTTGCGATAAATTGTAAATTTATGTTCTGTACATATGAAAAGATTTTTGCCCCAACCTTTTTCGCAATTTGTTAGTCTTGAACTTGAGATCAACATGGGAGTGATTTTATCGTGGTCCCTGTATGTAATTTGTTCGTCAAGAGTAGCAGGAAAGAGACGACGCAAACCAGGAAGTAAGAGCTGTTCTAGACTTCTCACGGAGACACATGCTCGTGAGACATGTTTCGCAGTGAGACTTCTGACTTGTCTTTTATCTATCTATCAGAGCACTTTTTAGATCTTAATTGCCACAGACAAGGAAAACTTATATATAATTTTATGGAATCTGTTAAAAACTCACGAGAGGCAAAGTCGGCCATGATGAACTGCTTGCTTCACTCTAACCATGGAAGCAGCGATCACTTGAAGCGATGTCTATTTGTTCCAATCTGTCGCTCTAAATTTACAATATCGTTACCAGAAAATAAAATTATTCATAAACAGTCCAACCCAGATTTATCGCAGCATCTACCGTCCACACGCCCAGATCTGTATACCGTTATGATCTTCGGTTGGTACCGAATAGATTGCTGCGATATATCGTTGCGTGTATGGGCTTTAGAATATCGTATTCCATCTTCGTTCTATTACGTCCTTCACTTGGAAAGTGAGCGCTAAATGAATGAAATTGGAGTAATTGACACCCTTTGACGGCACGCACTGGGCCCTCGCCCGTGTTGGAGGGGTATGCCTATGCGAGGAGGCAATGAGAACGAGAACCGTTTTATTTCATTCAGCAATTGTTCGTAGCACGAAACATGTCATATCAGTCATATTTAAAAGTATTACAAGTATTTTTAAGTATATAAAATGATTCTTTTCCAAATAAACATTAGAATACGGTCGATCCCCATAATTCAAAATTCAGGGTAAAGCCAATTTACTTCGAAATAAAGGAAGTTTAAACTATAGAGGCTAGCGTTATTAAAATTCTAATTGTCGAGGTCTATTAATAAGGCTAAATTGTAGAGGTTAGTGAGGACAAAATTCGAATATACTTGTACTTCTTTGGACTCATTCTAAAAAAACTCTTCTAGGGTAAAATAAACATGGTAGCACACTAAAAATCGATCTTTTTACAACACAATAGCATGTAACTACTTTTTTCTACTGGCTTGTTTTTTTTAAATTTATTTCGATTTTCATAGGCTTATGGGAAGCTACTTGGAGTTGTAGAAGCAAACTACGAATTGTAGATTTATAGGTTCGAATTAATAGAACATAATTTGAACTCCAGAGGCTCAAGTAAAGGCTAAATTATGCGTCAAAAATGCGATAGAGGTTTTCGAACTATCGAGGTCCGAGTTAGTGAGGTTCTTTATATTTTGTTTTATTTTATATTTGCAAATATAAAATACTTAAATATATTACCATAAAAATTAAAAACAAAAGTACACCATAGTAATTCAGTTTAAGGTTCTGCTGTCAAAGATGCTCTGTTGACACTGTAACACAATGAATAAGCAACTATTTGATTTTAACCTCTTTGACCTATTCCCAGTTTTTCTCTGATTCGACAATTAGTTGGATTAGAGACTTCATTAGTTGCCCACACTGGAGTTTAGTCCCATATAGATAATGTTAAATTATGTTTCCCATTATTCACTCTAAAGTTATAAAATATATTTCAAGTGTTAAATTTACGTTTTATAGGTTACCTAAATAGCTACAGAACAAATTTTGTTATTTTTTAAAGTAATTTGTCTAGTTTTAGCGAATTTCCCATAGGGAAGTAGCTATTACCGTAGGTCTCATGGCAAGAGTTAAGCCCGAGACCATGTTATTTTTTCTTCTTTAGGTGCCCAGAGACCAAAAACAATAGTCGTTAAAATTTTTATATATATATATATATATATATATATATATATATGTATATATATATGTGTCTGTGAACACGATAACTCTCGTAAAAATGGTCCGATCGAGACCAAATTCGGTAGAGACGTGTATTCCTACAAATGCTCGGACGAGTTCGTAAACCAGACATATCGGTCAATGGGAACGGGTAGTTTGGGGGGGTTTTGTACCCCAAAATGGGGTTTTTTGCGTTTTTCACATGTAATTTTTAAAAATTTCTAATTTTATATTTCACCATTGGAATCAGCTTAAAAAACTACACAATTAAGTTCCTTAAAGTTTTTCTCTATCTTCAACGGTTACCGAGATATAAAAAATCTAAACACAGTACGTTGTATTTTTGAGGCTCAATGTTAATTTATGGAGGATTAAAAAAAAATTAATTTTTCACTTATTATCTAATATTTTTGGATTAATTGATATTTAGCTTCATGTGGTTGAGATGCATAAATTTGTGCTAAAAAATCATAGTTTATGTTTTATCTGGCAGCAAACCTGCATACTCTTTTCCCACTGTAAACATATGAGATCAACTATATTTATGACAGATGTTGATGAAAGTTGGTATAAATGTTTAAAATAAAATTTTTGATGGTATAATGGCTACTTTCAGTGTTCCTCACAGCAGCAAATAATACTCTTTTCCCATTTTAATTTATGGAGAATAGGCAAAAATTTAGTTTATCGACAGATTTTACCAAACTTTCATATATTATTATTATTTTTGATAAATTCGCTGAGTAATTTGTCTAGTTTTTTGTTTCATAAAGCAGTGATGATATAACAAATTTAATTTTGATCTCCCGTGATAATTAAAATAACCCTAATTTAACGCATCAACTATCTTTTTACGTCTATCGGTTGACCAGTAATGGTGTTAACAAATTAACACTGTTCTTAAGAGTAGCCTACCTTACTGGCGAAGTATTTCAATCACTCGACAGTCGTAAACAGATGGTTGTGGTGTTCAGTTAAGGGTTAAGTGGTTTTCTGGGGAATTAAAGTATTTATTTTTCCAGAAAAATATAATAACCATCCAATTATGTCAGCTAATTAACAAGTAATTATCTTATGATTGCCAAATAAAAAATGAAGTTATTTTGATAACCACTTTGTCTTTAATCTGACGCTTCAACCATCTTTTTACGATTGCCGGGTGCTCACTAATATTGTCACAAAAATAACATTCTTCATACGGGTTAAAATCCAAAATGGCGAAGGAAAACAAGAAACTACTGAAACTGATGAAAACTCAAAAAAGAAGAGGAATTTCCCGCGTCTTGGATGTGTCAAAGTCAAAACTCAAAATCGAATTTATTCCGGATAAAAAATGATGCTACAAAATAAATTATACACATTTTTCAGATAGTTGATAACAGAAATAAATTTAAAAAGTTAAAAAATCTATTTTATGTATGTTATGTTATGTTGTATATATGTTGTGTTATGTAGTATAATGTTATGTTGTGTAAACGTAAAAAGTAAATAAGAAATAATGTAACAAGTAGGAAATGGCCTTTGCGTAGACCCGAGTATGTTTTTTACTAAAATAAAATGTATGTGAAAATATAATTTGTTAAAATTTAAATTTTGTAAATAATTGAAAAAAATGTCATGTTCAAAAAAATCACGAATTAATTAGAGAAAAACGAACGAATCCATCCTTCCACAGTGAAATATATGTAGAAAATAAAAAGCTAAAGATAGAAAATAAATTAATAGTGGAGATATGTCCTCATCGCTGTCATTTAGCTTAATTTTAAAACAGTTATGAAATGGAGAATTGAATTTCTTATTGTAACTATAATGTGAGGAATAATTATGAAATATATGTGAAATGTAAAATCTATTTGTTTTTTAAAAGGATTTTTTTGTTGGACGGAAATAATTCAAACACTGGTTGCATATCTGGTGTTGTGGTGACGTAAAATAGGAGAACACTGAGAAGCTCCTTAAGAAACAATTTTCGAATCCAAAATAGTGATTTTTGAATTTAATACATAATCCAGTAATTAAAATTAAGATACTGTAGATTGCTATAAAATATAAATCCGTTAACCATTCAGATATTTATCTAGGTGATTAAAAGTTAATAAATATTATTGGAATTTATCGATGATTTTATTTGCATGTTCATTGCGAAAATTTTCACTTACGATTAGTAATCTAAACAAAGCTGGAAAAAAGCTGAAAATAAAAATGATTAAAGAAATCAAAGTACAAAATTGATTGATTAATGAGATCCTGTAACCTGTAGACGTACTTGGTGGTCTTTGCCCCGGTGTTGTGTGCGTGTCTTAAGTTACTCGGTATTTCTTGTAAGTTTGAACATTTCTGTTTTTTAGCTTAACGCCGGCTTAGTTCGGATTATATAGTCTTCTAATCTTTTTATGTTGTAGGTTCCAGCTCACCTGAGGATGGTCTCAAATTCTACATCCCGAAACGTCGTGAAAATTTGTTTTAATCGTGATCGAAAAATTCCGCAATAAACCCATCATTTCTCATAATGAATTACAAACAAAAGCTTTTCACTAATATTTATCGTCATAATGTTTTTTTTGTACTCTTAACATCAATCCCCTTTAAAATGACAAAGGTTTTCTGGGAGAAAGCAATGTTACAGTAATTGTTTGAATTGGGCTTAGTTCTCACGGAAGGTGAGAAAAGTAGACGCAATTAATGAGGAGACTATTCAGATCGTGGAGTGCTCGCTAAACTCATTCTCAAAGGGACAATAAAGGTCAAATACCTTTATTGTTTCCCAGGTGGATTTACAAGCAGCACAGTTCAACCGGTTATGCGAATTGTGCAGTTAAAAAGTTGTAAAATGCTAGGAACGTAAAACCTAAGTCGTTAAACTGTCATTTATCACTTAGTATGTCTTAAGTGATTTCAGAGCTTTGTTCCGCCTTACTATTTTTGTAAAGGTTATGATAAATATGAAAATTAACCTGGAATTTCTAAACTAGTAGCGTTTTTTACTTCTCCCTTATTCAGTCGAATCTCGCTGTTTCGAAATTCAAGGAAAACCCAATTTACTTCGAACCAAAGGAAGTTTGAACTATCGAGAGTTTGAATTATGGAGACAGTTACTCTTTAGATTTGTGGTAGCCCTAAAGATAAAATGAGGTTGGGCCAAGCAATGTCGCCGTAGCGAGAGATGACGCGGACCCAAAACTTCCTCACGTCATTTGTTGTGTGAGTCTCCATATTGCTGGAATAAAATATTTTGGAAGCCAAGACGCTCTGTTTTCTGTCAAAGAATCACACAAGTGTTCAACATTTCGAGGCATTTTTCTTGGTTGACAAAGAAAAATTCCTATTAACAATTACACATATTACATATCAGCTTATTTGATAATAACTGATTATTATCAAATAAGCTAATATTCTGACTTCAGTTTTTGTCTTGCCTGTCGAACAGGTGTCTCATTCCCGATCAGGTTAAGTAAATTGAGAAAAGACTTCTAACAGGGTTGTTTTGTGTTAAATAGAGTTTGTAAATTTTAACGTCACTATCTCTAAAATAGTCAATTTTCGTCTCTCGTAATCCTACTTGTACTCAATAGTTTTTTCTTTGATACCTTATGCTGGATTGGTGACCTTCCCAGGTAGGTATTTTAAGCCAAGTATAAATGGGAAATGTGTGAAAGATGGTTTTGACACGATCATATTCCTTAGACAAGACCTAATAAATAATCCAAAATCAACGAGGGATCTAAACCACAATTTCAACTCTGAATTACGAACTCGTCTAATTAGGAGGATGGTCTTTGGGGATGAACGGAGTGTTCAATAGTGCGGACGTTAACCCACACTAGGGAATATCGTATCCATTGGCAATCCAACCGCTTATAACGACCCACATCACCTAACCTGTAAACCCCTGTGTAGGTTTTTAGCAATCCTAAATACCCAACAGTGGTCGCTGACTACCGGGTCAAAACTTTGAACCATTCGACGCATACATGAGCCCATAGATAAAACAAGTAATAAGTAAGAGAGCATAGAAGAAGTAAGTAGGTGTCTTGCTGGCAAGTGGTTAGCGTCTTGGACTTGGTTTCAAGAGGACACGGGTTCTAATCCAGGGACATCCATTTAGATTTGGACTACTTTCTCAAAAAGCTTTTGTGGGTAATCCCTCTCTGACTCTGTTAAAATCCTTCTGGTGGAAAAAAACTGTATCAGCAAACTGTCACATACTTTCCCCCTTAAAATTAAACTAATTAATACAGGGTGTGACAGTTAAACCGGATGACTTCTAAATCATTTTAACTCCAGTATTTATTAAAATTTTTTCACAGATGTATTATTTTACAAACCACAAATTATGCAATTTTATAAAACAACTAACTTATCACTTTCAAATTACAGTGTAGTGCGGCGAATTAAAAATGTGTTATTGGGCCGTACATTTTTGAGGAAGGAAGGTGAACAGTAAGCCGACACATACTAAGTGTTACATAAGAGTAATAAGTGTTACATTATAACGTAACAACAATAGTCATCTGGTATTAGAATACCTTAAACAATAAATAATGAAATCAGGTTAGAAACAGATATCATCACCATCATACAATCTCATTCCTAGGAAATCAAAGATTGCAGAAGGTTCCAGAAATTCTAATAATTCCAAATCCTTCCAATTCATTGGTTTTCATAACGTATGCATGGGTATCCAGTTTTGTCTATATTTAGCTTAAGAAAATTGCTGGAAAATTACTGTTCAAGTGAGTTAATTTAAAAAAAGGCGTTTATGATTTCTTATCAGGAGTACTTACTCGTGAGAGGAGCGCAGCGAGTGCGACGAGAGTGACATCTAGTGGCGAACTGACGTAATTAACAACGAGAAAACGCCGACTAACGTAAGATAGATTGTTTCACTTATCTACAACACTCCAGATAAACTTGTGTCAAATTCCTTAAGGTGGTCTACCTCACAGTAAAGGTACCTCCGCCTTGGCACTATGTAACAACATTGCTAGGATTGGGAAAAAAGCGTTGCAGAGGCTTCGAAGAATCCTGCTTTAGAATTAATTTAAATAAGGTAGTAATAATTTCTATGGATTTCATAGAAAATAAAAAACGTACTGATGCTGGTATGTCTAGTATCAATGAAAAATTTTTTCCTCCACCGACCATTTAAAACCGTAGTTTACTCCTGGAATAGAGTACTAAAGTAATACTGTTAGACCCAAAGGTTCCTTTGAGTCTCCGTGAGACAACTCCTCAGTTGTCTTTGAGTCTCCGTGATGAGTGGACGTGTTTGGTTTCTTATGTGTGTAATGTTTAGTGAATGGTCTGTTTGTAAGTTTTTTGACTGCTTTAAGCTTTATTTTTTCAGCTTTATACCGGTTTGGTCCGGATTATATGTTAATTGGGCTATGTTTTAGATATTAGTTCACCTGAGAATGGGACCAGATTCCAGATCCCGAAACGTCGTGAAACTTTGTTTTCCATAAAATCGTGATGGAAAATGTCGGCAATAAAAATTTAAATAACATAAATCCACCATCATCAATAATGAATTTCAAACAAAGAATTGTAGTTTGTGTTACTTGTATGGTGGAGGAAAAGTTTTGTGTGCATCATGGGATTAAAGTAACACTTTTTGTCTACGAAGGAAACTGATGTCCCATTTTCCGGTGTCTGTTTCAATATTCTGCAGGGAGATGTGTAGAAAGATGCTCCAAAGTTCCTACTTCTATCAGAATAGGGTTGACTGATGTCCATGTCCTTCTTTTCCTATCCTTATGAATCCCTTCTTTTCTGTGGCTCTAGAATATCCCAAAGGTAAACTTATCTTCGTTGGGGACTCCTAATTTCAAAAAGGCCTATATAACATTCTACATTTATGGAAGTTTTCCTATTTAAAACATTTAAATATCGTCATGGTCTATCACATAATGATTTGGATGTTGTGTATGTGAAATGATTGCAACGTTTAAACTTAAAATATTTTAATTAATAAATAAATAAATACATTAATAAATAAATAAGCTAATAAATAGCGTACTGCAATTCAAATGACGACGTCGCCATTTAAAATATAACAAAATAATTTAAGAATAACCTTAACAATACATAACAATCAAATATATGTCATGATCTAACAATAAACATATTGAGAGAAGAGTGATATCAAAAACTTTTGTCATGTCAAAATCTTATCTACTAAACAAATTAGCAAAGTTTTTGGCAAAATTAAAATTGAGCAAAATTTTTAACAGTGCTATGCAAACTACCTAAGATTATGTAAGTTATATTTGTAAAACACGCTATTATAATATATAATAACGTGTAACATATGAAAAGCTATGTTACTTTTCACTACCCTATAAAAGTTATTTACTAACGTTAGCTAACTAAGTTATTTCATTATTGTCATACTTTGCTTTTAGTGTTACCCGAACGGTTTTAATTTAAAAAACAGTTGTTAACATTATAATAGTAAATAGAAAATAGTTTCCAAGTCATTTTATGATTTTCCCAATCACAACCCAATGTACAAAGTTATTCCAAAGTTCTCCCTTAATACGTAATAATATTAAGTACCTGAAATTCCCAACAGTGCAAATTTAGAGATGTGCAAAACACCACAGCCATATCGATCAATACTCTAGTCCAGGGTTACACGAGCTAGTTTCTTTGGTTGAATTTATTTTATGAACAAAAATTATTAAACATATAATTTCTTATTCTATAACAATGCGAACCCAGTGTGATACAGATTTAATAATTTTAGATTCTACTTTTGTTTAATCAATCAGAAATTAATTACTTATGAAGTATACGTAATCTTTTAGATTCTTAGAGTTCAATTTTTTACATAATTACCAGTTACTTCTGAAGTTTTAAGTCGTTGTGTAGTTGACCTGAGGGTACACTGAAAAATATGCTTTGGTTCGGATACATAGCCACTAAAACTTCTTACATAAATATAATCCAATGAGAGTAGAGACAGAATTGTCATCTGGTTATATTAATATAACATTCTGAGTCCGTTGTTCTTGTACTACTAGAAGTAGTAGGGTTGTCACTAGGCATATCCTTGGTCAAAACAAGAACCAGTGGGGGGGGGAATACCCCCAAAAATAAGGGGGTCCGAAGTTTGAAAAGGTCTGTATCAAAATCGTTGTGTGAATGTGAATACAAACTTACTTATTCTGCTATTTCCAAACTAAAGGTTGCAAACAGTTAATTACATCAAATTTAAACTTAAACATTTCCACTTCGAACAATTTACCGGTACCGTAGCTCAGGGGTAACGCTCTGGTCCAGTAAGTCAAAGGTTGCTGGATGGAACCAGCGGTCGGCGACTTCTGACAGGTCATGAGCGGTCACCTCTGGCTAACTTAGTATGTTTTACTTTTTTTCAATTTTCCACCAATGGAATTAATTGATATTGAGAATGAATAATATGAGACACCTGACTAACTATTGTCTACGCACATTTTTTCATCCAAAACTGAAATTTCTTTATACAGTCTCTGTATGGCAGAGTGTTACTGTTTGTGCGCTCTGTAGACGATGTCCTGGACGTCAATGCCCCGCGGGTAGTTGTCGTAGCTGCCCCCCTGGTTCGCGAGGTACGGGCTGTTGGTGGGTGTAGGCTCCGTGGCGACAATGCTGCGACCCCAGAGACCCCAGCCTCCGCCATGCTCGTGGTCGTCGAAGTCGTGGTGCTCTGAAAAATGACAGATCAAACATTGAGACGATTTTCATCAGGAATGCACCTATTTTTGTTTTTTTTAACCTCAACTGCCCATCACCATTGGTCTAGGTCCGGTGCGGTGAATTAAAGGCAGCGAAGTACCGTAGAGGCATGGTCACATAGTCTATCCAGAGGTGACCGCTCTTGATCTGATAGGAGTCGCCAGTTGCTGGTATCGATCCAGCAACCTTTGACATACTGGGCCAGTGCGTTAGCTCTTAGCTACAGTGCCTGGGTACCTAAGGGTGCTAAAGCCTGCAGACTATGGTTTCCAGGACAAATATATAGGAGGGGTTCTTGGGGTGTTGGGGGTTAGGAGAGTATTATTTATAGGAGCAGGGAGAAGGTGTTTGAAGGTAATGGACAATCCCCAACCAGGGGGAAGTCCGTTAGTTTCTAAATTGTTGAAGCAAAATTATTAGTTTCAGAAATTTGTTCGATCAAATTTAAGGGTTCTAAGAAAATACAATTAGGTGACATAATTTTCAATCACAGTTCTTAAAAATTGCAGGTATATTTTTGTCACATATTTCAGGGTTCAATAAAAATAACTTCACAAACAATTACATATACAATTTTTAACAATTTACGGACAGTCGATGTCTATTTCTGGCCACCAGGGCATCTAAATATTAGTGTAGTTAATTTTTATTGACCTTTTTGGAATTTCCCTGATAATGAAGTACAGTAATAAATTCTGAAACAAGTAGGGAAAGTACACCTACTGTATATAATGACTGCGACTGAAATGTATGTAACCTTATTTTATAAGTCAATCATAATGGGCAAGGGTTCTGACTGCTTTTCACTTCAAGAAAACTTGTGTTATGTAAGGTTTGAAAAGATATTTATGTTCAGTGGTAAATTTAAATCGAATTTGCATATATTCGCCCGGGCCAGGTGCACAGCGGAGTGCAAAAACATTAGATTCAGTTTAATAAATAATTGAATTACGTTATATTTTATTATCTTTATACATTTTATGTTATAATTTATATATTATTTGAATACATATTGCATATCCACCAAACAACTATGTGAAGTAGACTACACATTACAGCTATTATTGGTAGCGCCTGCCGTCTCATGATACTACTTCTTCATACGTAAATAAGCTTACAGTTGCATTAACGTTTTAGAAGGGACTAAACAATTGGTTAAAATTACGTTTTATTACGTTTGTAAAGTGCTAGTGGTTTCAAATTACATTACTGTCAGTAAAACTTCTAAGCAGAACTGTACTCTGAATTTGAGTTAATGAAATTTATTTAAAAATAGATAATTTTGAAATATTTTAACATTAAGTTTTATTTTTTATGGAACATTTTGAAAATTCAGTACTATTCAGACTACAGCGATATATAACGCTGTATATATTATTATTATATTATTATTATTATTTTGTAATGCCTCCCTTAAGTTATGCTTTGTTCCCCTTCGTTACGATATGCCTTTTTGTGTTATTTAGTTGACTTGTTGTGTCATGTAAGTTATGTTGTTGCTTGTTTGTTATTGTTATGTGTTACGATTTGAACAACATTAAAAATAATTTTCGAAAATTCGACAGTTGCAAATATTAACTGAAACATATATCCAGGAGGATTTCGATTACCTTTCTCCATTTCAAGATAGGTTTCTTTCCATAAAATGTTGGTCTAATGAGTGATATTTCCCTGAGTACCAGAATTAAATTCAGTAATCGGCTTTTTGGTTCAGGGCTGGCAAGAACTGACCCAAATTATTTTTGAAAGGAAGCCTGTTGTTTTTCTTCAACCGTCTCAGGCCCTGCATAACTATGCTTTATGTTCTTTTTGTTTGAGAAGTGAGCAAAACGGTTTTAGAGAGTTTTTAAATTGAGGAAGCTACTTGAAGCAATCCCGGAGAATATGTCGTTCAGAATGAAATATTCTAGAGCCACCTAGCAGAATGATACTAATGTTTGGGATATGTGTATTAAAACTCACAATTTTATATTCTGAAGATGCTTTTAATCTACGATTCCATGTTTGTATTGATAACACCCCCTTCCGATATGCTTTCACATATTTGTATCCCATTAAAAATCATATTTTGAACGTAAGGCTTTCAGTTGATTATTTTTCAGGAATGCTATTTAATTAATATCAAACATTTTTTAATCTAAGAAGAGAGTTTTTATTAAATTAATAATATATAATATTGTGTCTTTTTTCGATTTGTGTTTTATTAGTAAAAATTTGGAGTAAATTTTATGGTTCGAAAGTTGAAAACGAAATAAATTTCTAGATAAGATAATTTATGAAACTGCAGTACTTCTTTAATAAAACGTTGTAAAAAATCATTCTAATTAATTAAAACTATTAATATTTGTAGTCGGAAATTGTGTCATAGTGTTTTTGAGAAAATGAAATTTAAAACTTTCATCATAGGTTAAAAATGTGATATTCTATTTTTGTTATATGTTACACTTTTGGAATTCAGAATTTATGGAGAAATTGTTATTTTCCCTAGACAATAAGAATTGCATATTCGTGATTACTTTTATAACAATCTGAACCGGCTAAGGAAATTCTTGTTTGGGGTTTTCCTAACTACCAGACTCGTAGGTAATATTTCGGTAACCCTAACTTTTAGTTAGCATAATTTGTATTACCGGATTACCGGATTCGTAGCAGTGTGGCTACCAACTGTGCTTACCAGGCTCGTAGTGGTGTTGATGGTGAGCGTTCTCGTAGTAGATGACCTTCTGCGGGTGGTGCTTGGACTTGATGTCCAGCCAGATCTTGACGATGTTGCTGACGACATAGACGATGGCGACCAGAAGGAACTTGAACTGCAGGAACGTCTGGGCGGCCATCAGTAACATCTTGATCTTCTGCTTGATCAGCAGCCCAACGATGATCAGCTTCAGGATCGCTTTCTTGATCGCCTTCTTCACTTTCTTCTTGTGTCCTCGAGCTGCAACATTAGGAAATTATGTATTTTTGACAAACCAGATTTTTTGTGGATTATTATGAGGAACATGAATCCCAAATGGATGTTCTACTTCAAGTACCGGGTGTTGGGAAAGCGTAGGCCGTTGTCTGTGACAAACAGGACTCTCTTCACCATATGGGGCCTATTCATGTTCCTTAACACCACTGCCCCGTCGTCGAGATTAATCAAGTGAAAGAGAAACTTGTCATGGCTATCTGCGTGGAAAATACTCAGTGTTGGCAAATTAGTTTTATAAAGGCAACGGTCTGTCCCACCGAATTACGCGAAGTACGGTACACGAAGTAACGATGTTAAGGATGAGAAAATGAGCTTTACAGAGGTTTTGGAGAATCCTGTCACAGTAAACGGTATTTGATAAAAGGTAAAAAATTGTACTGGTGCTGGTATATCCTGTTTCAATAAAGAATTTGAGTTAGACATGCAAACTAAAATAAATAGCAACTTTTTTCTCAATTACATCTAAGTATTTTAAAATCCTTTACTACACCAGAAAGAATACAATTTTTTACTCTATTCAACCCCGTTTACTTCACATTGATAAAACAGGATTCTCCCTAACTTTGTTTTATCTTGATTGGGGTATGACGCCCCTTTAGAGTATGCCTTATAGAAAAATATATCGTTTCAGTCCCATAAAAATAATGATTTTGTGACAGCATTACTGGTTATTCGGTAGTCGTAATGGTTGAGTAGTAAAATTGAAATGCAAAGTGATTATCTAGGCAATTACGGTATAATTTTTTATTTTATTTTCCGCTTAATTTAATTCATAGGTAACCGTTCAACCTTTAATTTAACACTCCAACCATATTTTCGATTGTCGATTAATGCTTTCACAAATTTAACATTGTTCTTATGGGACTAAAATCCAAAATGGCGGAGATAGTGCAGACTCTTAACATTGAGACCGAGTTTTATTGTACAGTTCGTTAACACTCCAACCATACTTTTGATTGTCGATTAATGCTGTCACAAATTTAACATTGTTCTTATGGGACTAAAATCCAAAATGGCGGATGTAGTGCAGACTCTTAACATTGAGACCGGGTTTTATTGTACAGTTCGACGAGTCTTTGTTATCTGTGTTATATACTGACGTATCTCGCGTGTTTTTCTATAGTTAGAGAGCATGCGCTGTCTGACGGTGATGGTAACCGTTAGTCGACTACACGCAGGCGTGCTGGCGCTGGTACACTGCGCATTCGCGGTCGATCACAGCTGACCTGCCCGACTGCGCGAGAAAGTGAAATCGCACGATACTTGCTTAGACAATAATTTGGGGGTTTAACTGAGGTGTTAAATCTGCAGTACCTCCGCAATAATGGATTTTCCGCCCTAGGGAATTTTGGGGAGTTAGGAATATATTGGGTTGGCAGTCCTGCAAGAATAATGTTAATTTTGTGACATCTTTACTGACGGCTCGATAGTTGTAAAAAGTCGGTTGAGGTATTAAATTAAAGGTAAAGAAGTAGTTATCTTTGGAATCACATTTTCCATTTTTTCTGATCATGAAAAAGATAATTATTTGTTAAACTATTGGATAAAATTGCTTGGTAATTATATTTTACCGGAAAATAAAACGAAAGTCCCTAGAAAACTACTTTTTCTTTCATATGACAATTCAATAATCGTTGTAGGACTAACGTGAAAGCAGTAATGCTCTCACAAAATTATCGTGTACAAATTGAGTTGAAATTAAAAACAAAATAGTTTTGAATTAACTTTCTTATAAATGGAATTTATTCCCTGGTAATATATTTTAACTTTTAGGTCTGTCATTACTGGTTCAAATTCCTTTCTGGACATTATAGCTATGTTTTGCTGAACGTAGACCGCAGATGAAAAATTCTTATTTAAGGTCCACTATTTTTGTTTTTATTAGGTGAACGAAAATGAAAACTAAACGTTTTAGCGCTCTGTCCAGAAAGTAAATGAGAAATTAAAAATTGCTACATAGAAAGATTTAAGTACCAACGAGTGTTACCGTAATTTAAAGGCAGAAGAAGTTTACTTATGATATAACCCATAAAACCCCAGAAACTGAGAAAATCCAGATTTAAAATAGAATTTTCAAAGTAATAGATCAATTAGGAGAAATATTCTACACACAGTGATTCAAATAACGGAAACGTTTAAACGAAAACTCATAATTAGTTTTTAAACACTTTACACTAGAATTATTATAGTGTTGATTGGCTTAAATAAAATATTATTATGTTCTTGTAATTCCAGCAATTTTTTAATGATAAAAATAAATAAATACACCAAAAGTACAAAACATTTTCTTGTACATGCTATCTGAGTAGCAAGTGTAACTTCATTCATGATGAACTGGACAATTATACGCAGTGTGAAGCCTGTGAAAGTCAAAAAACTTCTTCCATTTTCACGCTTTCAACAGTAACAGACGTCCATAACGTCCACAAGAATATGAACAATACTATCTAAGTATTAAAACCCCCTTACATCATTGTGTACACATAAATTGTGGCTTTCAAACTGACTACCCAAAATTCTAATCGAATTTTTGTTTGGGTTCGGGTTGTTGTTGATAGGGGATTCATTGCAATTCATTGCACTCAGCATAGGGCATGGTCTATCCAAGCAAGCTCATGGTTGAAGCGTTGGGTGTCTTTCTGAGGGGTATATACAGACTGTGCCTCACGGTGGACCCGTAATTCTCAAAAAGGCTACGACTGAGCTTGTTGTTCAGTGCTAGTACCCCAATCCACCCACACTTCCTCTCCTTTTCTTGTGATACATAATCACCCTAACTTATGAGCTGTTACTAACTAATACACAGGGTGTTCATTAAAGTCGATGACAAACTTCGAGGGGTGATAGTGCTCATAAAAATAAACAAAAAATTCCTATACACATATGTCGAAAAATCCTATGATACTTTGGTTAACGAAATCCGTCCACGAATAAGCGATAAAATGCACTCTTAATGTTAGCTTACAGAGCTCATGCGCCATCACCACGCGCGGCCGTGGCGGAAAAGCGGCTGGCACAATTAATAATTATTATTCGCCACGGCCACGCTTCGGTGGCGCATTGGCTCTGTAAGCTAACATTAAAAGTGAATTTTCTCGATTATTCGTAGATGGAAACCGTTTACAAAAGTATAAAAAAGTATTCAAAACGATTATTTACTTAAAGTAGGTATCCTAACCTAACTTTGAACAGTTCATGATTAAGTAATTTTGAGACCATTAGTGATAAACAAGAGCTAGGTCAGTCAAGGTGCAGTCGAAGGCACCCTGACGAGGGGTCCATTTTGAACGAGAGGCCCAGCCCAAAAGGCGATTAGGAAATTTCTGACCGTGAGGCGCAGTCGTAGTATCCCCTTTCTGAGTCACTGTGGAGTAGGGAGGGGCTTTGTAGGTTGTTTATTGGTGATGGGATGCCTGCATACTGTAGCGCAGCTACGTAATCATTGTTCCTTTCACAGGCACTCATTAGACTTGGCTGGGTAAGAATACACGCCCCTTCAATAATTAGGGCTAGACTAGATTGGTGTTAATAAAGGGGATTTGGAGGCTGTGATCTTATTCCGACACACAGGAAAAACTACTATGGGTACACTAAGCGAGATTACTTGTGCTGGCCACCGGAAGGAAAGTGAACACTCCTACTACCGTCATCCCTCCAGTGTGCGTAGGTAGGTAGGTGGTGATCTCCCGCCCTGCCCGGCCCTTATAGGTAATCTGGGGTCTGGAGCTAGGCTTCGAGCTATAACCACTCAAACTTGGTACTCATACACTAACCTCCCTTGGGAACAGTCGATGTTCACTTGGAACATATAACTATCTCTGATTGTAACTACATTCTTTAATATACTACATTGGTATCTATATGTAGTATATTGGCATATTTTTTAATGAGCTTTTTGATGAGTCAGTGGCGTAGTTGACAGCGTGGCGGACTCCGAATCCGAGTCAGCGATGGTCCTGCTTCTTATCCCGGAGTTGCTTTCTTAGTAATGCCTACCTGTGTCGGCTTGCCCTTAACTTTGCTTGATACGTCCCATGGACAGATCTATAGAGAATGTGACCTTCATGGAAGAATTCTGAGCATTTTCAACTTTTATGAGCCATACATGTGTGTTTTTTGCATTTTTTTTACCTCAACTGCCCATCACCAAAGGCCGGTGTGATGAATTAAAGGCAGCAAGGCAATTGAGGTAACCCCACTATTGTAGAGTTGTTTTGAAAGTGATCTCCTAGAATCAGTTCAAAGATTGTTCTTAAAAAGATTTACCTTATGACAATTATATTCTTTATTTAGAAACGCGTTTTAAAAAGTTGTTTTCAACAATCTGGTAACTATACTATTTGTTCTAACTATTAAATTCTACCGAAAATAGACTTCAATTAATTATGGCTAAACAATTAATAGATCATAATTTAGATTGTTGTAAAATGTGAGAACACTCGGCATGAAAGTTGGGATGGATTTGGATTTTGGGGAGGATGTGGGAATAATGATGTCGAAGTGTTTGACTGTGGAACCTTTTCATTTTATTTCAAAGGCAGCGAAGTATGGTAGCGGTATTAATCACAAGTAGCCCATATGATTAATGCCGCTGAGGTTAACGCCCTAGGTGGCCGCTCATGGTCTGACAGGAATCGCCAGCCCCTGACTTCGATTTACCTTTGATTTACTGGGCCAGAAAAATTGAATTTCGCTCCAAGATCCGTTCTCGGCCTGTGGCAAGATGCTGTGCTAAAGTGCGAATAAGAAACGCTTTTCTTATTTTGCCTCTGACTTATATAATAGAAGTCAGACAGAAGGGGTAGTTCTTATCGCTATTGGTCAGTTTCGGTGATCAGGCTGTCAGTGACAAAGCAATAGAGAAATGTTTTTCAATAATTTAATTTTAAATTGTACAGAGTGACAGCATTGTATTTTGTTAGAATGTAGTCACTTTCTTTATAACTTATTTTTTATGACGTGAGTCGTTTTGTGAACCAACTGTGTATGCTAAAAAACGCTCCAAATAAAGACAATTATTATAATACAACCTCTCTCAAACGTGGAAGGAGGAAACAGACGTCCAGTGCCCGCATCTGTTCCACGAACACTTAATGATATTAATTTACTGATGTTTATTTTGCAATTTGAGACGAAAACCGCGTCGCCTAATTCTCCGTGCTGACCGCTACCGCAAAATGGCATAATTTTATGTCGTGACACTTTTCTGATCTACCTTTCATCCTGGATGTCAATTTCAGGGTCATTTTACACCGGGCAACATAGAGGGTAATGCATTTCGGTTAATTTACAAAGAGAATGTCTCCATTGCTCTTGAATAGTTGTCGTGAGTTTAGAGTCCTCGTTTTTACCAAATGTAAGCTCTACGATCGCAGCTAAAGTGTGTGTCGAGAACGAAATGATATCAGTTAGAGTTTGATGAATGAGCTGAGAGTGAGGTTATCCGGTTTTAGGCGCATACAAACTAATGGAAGTCGATTGTATGACGACGATCAACAACACTTCCAGAGATCGGTGATGCAGGACATGGTTAATGTTTTAAATACCCCATTATATCACATTATCTCTTGGGGCCAAACAATCACCCATAAAGCCAAAGTATAACCCATGGGTCCACACTATCGGACATCCCTCTTTTGGTTATGGCATCTTAATGCCGAAACGGCCGTAACTTAACACTAAGGGAATTTGAGCTGTTGACGAGCTATTTACAGTAACTATTTAGTCAATAAATCAGCTCAGGGGCTAGAAAACATGGATTTTAATCCCTGTTTTGACCGGAACTCTCCCAATTCGGTCTGATGTTCGGAGACAATCCACACTGTGGGAATTTCCTCCTTTGACCGGAACTCTCCCAGTTCAATCTGATGTTCGGAGACCATCCACACTGTGGGAAATTCCTCCTTTGACCGGAACTCTCCCAGTTCAATCTGATGTTCTTAGGCCATACACTATGTGGGACATTCCTCCTTTGACCAGTTCGATCTGATGTTCTTAGGCCATACACTATGTGGGACATTCCTCCTTTGACCAGTTCGATCTGATGTTCTTAGGCCATACACTATGTGGGACATTCCTCCTTTGACCAGTTCGATCTGATGTTCTTAGGCCATACACTATGTGGGACATTCCTCCTTTGACCAGTTCGATCTGATGTTCTTAGGCCATACACTATGTGGGACATTCCTCCTTTGACCACACCTCTTCCTTTTTGGAGGCTGATACACACAGTCATCCAACTTGCGTACTGCTATCAGTGTCTTAAATGTCGTAGACCAATTATTGTCACCGGGGAAGAGCGCACCCCGATAACACAGATTTGCCGTTCAAGATGCAGTTTTCACTTTATACATATACCGGATCGGCCCAGTTTTTTCGATAATGGTGACAAGTTTTTGCCCATGTGAGAGTATTAATCGGTCCGGTTGGTGGTTGGAGGTTGGCGGAACCGGTGGCACTGCAGTGCTGCCTGGTGGAGTGGCGGAGCAACGTCCGACCCGTCCATACCCGTACAAGGATCACCGCTTTCGACGACGATTGGGTTAGAGGGTCACCACGTGTTTCCTTTTCCCCTTTCCCACACTGATCACCTGTCCCCGACTCGGGCGTTGAGAATGTTCGGGGGAATTTTAATGTGTGGGCGTGGAATTCTGTGAATATTTGAAAATATTTTAAAGGTCATCGAGGTAACTTACTGATGGTTTGGGGTGAAACTCCTCTTTTTTACTCACTGATTGTACTATTTATTATTCCGTTCATGAAAACCATTCAGTCTTGTAGACTATGGATTCTCAGACCACGGTGATGTATAGGGGAGAGTCAATATATTTATGACTAAAATTCGCTAGGGAAAATCGCCATCTCAGGTTTTGTGCCATTTGATATTTGGTTACATTATGAATCTACTCTTCGAACTTAAGCAAATCTTCGATACATCTGCAGTAACAGTGAGGGGCATTGTGATGTTGATTTGTTCTTGGAGTTTGAGGTTTGGAGAAACACCGATCGACGGAAATTACTTTACTTCACGATTAAACATGTTTTATCGCAATATGCAATGTCAATGGCATTTAACACAATTTACAATTTAACAACTCAATGACAATTTAACACAATGATAAACGGCATTATTAGTCTTCATCAGTACCACTTCAGTTTTTTATCAAAATTTCAGATGTACCTCTGACTCTCGGCTACAGTTTACACTCTGTTTATCCGACTACAGTATTTGAAAACGCGGACATTCTTCTTTCTTAACTTTGTTGTTATGGGGTAAAACGTCAGTAAGGCAGACGCTTAACCTCCCTACAGGTTGCACATAACCCCAGAAAGGCTTACGTTATTCGTTATCATTTAATGGGTGTATACCAACTGCGCCTCTCGGTCAGTACGGTAAATCTGAGGGTTTACTCGTAATCCTCGAAAATGGTCCAGAACTTCTCTACACCCCTCCACCCCTTGTGTACATATCACACGCTCAGCCAATGGTTAATATCGCGTGAATCACATAATTAATTGTTTTTAGTACGTTTAGAATTAGACAATAGTTAGCCTATAATTTAAAAACGAACAGCCAACAGTGTTTGCCATATGTAGAGATTATATTGGCAACATTAAAACGTGTTTTAAAGAGTAAGGGTTGTGTGGTATAAAATAAGTAACGGCGTACGCTTTGATATTGCAGTGAATTAACTAGTACAGTCTCAGGGAGTTTCATCCTCAATTTTGGCGCAATAATATAGATTCCGTGGCGCCTCGAGGGCATTCATTAGCCAATCACAGCCCACTGTCGATAAACTTCAACTTCTCGCTCCTTGTTTAACGAGTCCCCGAAACCGATTTGGACGATCTCAATTGATTCAAACCGGTTTTCCCATCGGGGTCCGTCGGCGCTGTCTGTCGCACGGGTGTCGATGTCGAATTCATTCAACATGTCAATCATCGATTTCAATGAAATTTTCGGCAACTCCAGATACATTAGACAACCGGTTACTAGTTCAAAACCAGTTTGATTTCGAGTTTATATTTTATTTTTTTTTAACCTTTCATATTATATGAAGTGCATTGTGAATGTGTTAACATTGGTGTTAAACAGTTCTTAAAAATTTACTCTGGTAAATGAAATATTTCATTCAAAATATTTCTATGTGATCTTTAATTTTAGGTTTAAATTTGACCATAATTAACAATTTTAAACATAGGTTTATTTTTCATTAAAACTATAATTTTAACAAATTAAACCTTGTTTAGTGTATTTTAAAATGGCGACCTACCCAGGTAGGTATTTTAAGCCAAGTATGAATGAGAATTAGTGTAAGATGATTGTAGCGAGATCTTGTAGTCTTATTGCTACTGACTAAGGTTGACATGTTCCTTAGACAGGACTGTAGCCCAAATTAATCAATAGCCCAACTCCCAATGGCATCTAAGGGACCTACAGTTTAACGTGGAACCATTTTTGCGTCTATATGACGAACTGGTCTAATTTATGATGGTTTATGCGGATGTACGTAATACTCAATAGTGCGTTAATCCATACCAGAGAATATCACATCCACTGACAATTGCTCATAACTATCCACAATTCTTGACCTACAAGTAGTTGGATTACAAGACACGCCACCGTCCCAATCTTTTTTTGGGACCAAACCCAAATACCAGTCCGACGAAGATTTTTAACTCAGGATTGAAATATGCAGTTCCTTTTTTTACTTGTGTGAGAATCATTGTAGTTTTTGGCAGGATATTTTTAGTTGCATTCCACTTACCTGGCATTGTAATTAGATACTGAAGTGTTCAATTCTTTCACTATAGACCCCTATATCAGATAATTCAATCATATGAAGTATAGGAGTATAAAAAGGTGGAAAGGGAAAACAAATAAAGGCGGGAAGGGTGGTGGCGAAGGTGGTTAACTTTCATTTGTTTGAAATTCATTGGTGATGGTGGGATTATGTAATTTAGGGGTTACGAGTAGTAAAACAAAGTTTCGCTACGTTTGGGATCTCGAATCTGATCCCGTCCTCGGGTGAGCTAGAACCTAAAAAATACAAGAATAGTACATAATGACTAAACAGGTGTAAAGCTAAAAAATTCCAAGTGGTAAAAAAACTTACAACCCAAAAACATTCAATAATCACGCACACAAGAAACGAAACACGCCCACTCGTCACAATGGCTCAAATTTTGATAGTTTTTAAAATGTTTTAAGCATTTTTATAGTCAGCTTTATAATGGATTAGTTCGGATTTTTGTACTAATCTTATTATGTTTTAGGTTCTAGCTCACCTGAGGATGGGAGCTGATTTAAGATAACGAAACGTTGTGAAACTTTGTTTTACTTTTAGTGATGAAAATGTCCGTAATAAAAATCTAAATAGCATGGTTAACTTTGTTTGGATCTTAATACTATATATTATTTCCATATGCCGGAATGGCTTTACTGAAATACGAGTAAATTCCTACAGACTGTGGATGATGGTAATGTCGTTCATTATTTTCCAAAGAGACTAGTTTCATTTTATGCAGGTAAGGTAAGAGAGGAATTACAGACTAATGAAATCCACTGACATTGAGGGGCTTCTTATACAGTTGACCGTAAACCTTATTATACAGTCAAAGTAAGGTAGAAAGTATCTTGATTTGGTACATTTTCAAAGCCTACCTCAAAATGGGCAAGAAAGGAAATATGAGGTTATTTAAACTGCCCTCAATAATTTACTATGATTTACACGTTATGATCATCATAACGATTTGAACAAAGAAAAGGGCATAATGATTCAAATTTTAAATGATAATATTTTTTATCAATAATAAATACTTATAAAACTAAGCAACAAAAAATAAATATTTTAAAGTAGTAGACAACAGTGAATTATTTTAAGAATAAATAAGCTAACTCAAACTATGGCACTTATACTAAATATAATATCAATATTATACATCATAGACACCTTACAAGAGTAAACAAAAAAATAAAAGGCATTAGTTTAAAGTTGAATAACGCATATAAAAACGGAAAAAATTTAGTCTTTATAAATACTGTAAATACACAATTGTGCATTGTGCTATTTTTATATCGGGATGATAAAAAATTACATTTAATTGGTTTTACATCTAAAGATGATGTGTGAAATGCTTTTGAATTCTTGAATCTTTGTAACGGTCGTATAATTTAATATGATTTTCTTAAATTATTTATTTCTCTATATTACTATAGTATTGTTCGGATATGGGTACCACAATGTTGTTACTTTAACCTAAGCTTGGGTTCTGGGACAAAAAGACCGAAAGTAATATATGGTACCTATGTGTTATCTTTTGGGCACAACAAGGATAAGTTTTGTTTGTAAGGACATTTTGCACATCGGAATGCTTCTGGGTTTGGAGGATCACACATAGGCGTGCTTCTAGGTTTGGAGAATCACACAACTGAGTGCTTCTGGGTTTGGAGGATCACACATAGGCGTGCTTCTAGGGTTGGAGAATCACACAACTGAGTGCTTCTGGGTTTGGAGGATCACACAACTGAGTGCTTCTGGGTTTGGAGGATCACACAACTGAGTGCTTCTGGGTTTGGAGGATCACACAACTGAGTGCTTCTGGGTTTGGAGGATCACACAACTGAGTGCTTCTGGGTTTGGAGGATCACACATAGGCGTGCTTCTAGGTTTTGAGAATCACACAACTGAGTGCTTCTGGGTTTAGAGAATCGCACATAGGACTGCTTCTGGTTTGGAGGATCACACAACTGAGTGCTTCTGGGTTTGGAGGATCACTCATAGGAGTGCTTCTGGGTTTGGAGGATCACACAACTGAGTGCTTCTGGGTTTGGAGGATCACACATAGGCGTGCTTCTAGGTTTTGAGAATCACACAACTGAGTGCTTCTGGGTTTAGAGAATCGCACATAGGACTGCTTCTGGTTTGGAGGATCGAACACCTCAGTGCTTCTGGTTTTTGAGGGTTTAGAAGAATGGCACATCAGATTGTCACTGAGTTTAGAAACTCGTACATCGGAATGGTTCTGGGTTTGGAGTATCGCACATTGGAGTGTCTTTGGATTTGGAGGATTACACCTCAGAGTGCTTCTGGGTTTGGAGTATCGCACATTGGAGTGTCTTTGGGTTTAGAGGATTGCACATTGGAGTGCTTCTGGGTTTGGAGTATCGCCCTTGGAGTGTCTTTGGGTTTGGAGGATTGCACCTCGAAGTGGTTCTGCCTTTGGAGTATCGCACATTGGAGTGTCTTTGGGTTTGGAGGATTGCACATTGGAGTGTTTTTGGGTTTGGAGTATCGCACATTGGAGTGTCTTTGGGTTTGGAGGATTGCACCTCGGAGTGTTTTTGGGTTTGGAGTATCGCACATTGGAGTGTTTTTGGGTTTAGAGGATTGCACATCGAAGTGCTTTTGAGTTTGGAGTATCGCACATTGGAGTGTCTTTGGGTTTGGAGGATTGCACTCCGGAGTGTTTATGGGTTTGGAGTATCGCACATTGGAGTGTCTTTGGGTTTGGAGGATTGCACCTCGGAGTGTTTCTGCCTTTGGAGTATCGCACATTGGAGTATCTTTGGGTTTGGAGGATTGCACCTCGGAGTGCTTCTGGGTTGTGAAGAATGTTACATTGGAGTGCCACTGGGTTTGGATTTTCGCAAATCGGAGGGTTTCTGGGCTTAAAGAATCCTTAACCGCAACATTAACCGATTAACTATATTTTTTTAAATTATATTATTTGCTATTGTTTTTATTTTTTTAGTTTGATTAGGATTTGGATTATTTTAAAATCAGACTATTATCATAGCATATACTATTTTGAAAACTACTATTTATCATCGATCTATATGATTAAAACTGTAATAAACCTTTTTGGAATATATCAATAGTTACTTGTGGACAAAATGTATTTGCAACGATTTATCAAGAATTCACTGAATAAATGAAGAAAATTGAAAATCTAATATTTCGCTTGACATCTTACCTTTCAAACGACAACAAATACAAATTTTTCCGGTACAAAACAGCCATTGTTTGAATTTAACATGAATTACAGGATATAAAAAAGACCCAGGTACTTTAGACTCTTAATAGATTAATGAGGATTTAATCCCCGAAACTTTTCATTGAAAAATATTTTATATTTACGACTCGCACAAGGTAACGTAACACTAATGAATTAGTTTCTACATGATAATCAAAGAACAAATAGACATTGGCATTATAAGGACTGAATACGGTTTATTGTACCTTCACGCGGCCGGTAAGGAAGTAATATTATGATTATGATTTTATAATAATTGATATCTGGTATTTTTAATTCCAACCTATGGTGTTTGGGTCACTGCGGTACAACATGTAAACTTTTCCATTAACTTAAAAATTCATTGAATACAAATATCAGTCTGAGTATTCATAATTACTGATTTATTATGAAAAAACGTTACGATAAACGAAAAATAAAAACTAACATAGTAGTTCCAAGTAGTAACCGTCAAAATATTTTTTATTAGCTAAATATAATTTTTGAAATGCAAATTTTCAATTTAAAGCATAACCTGTTCTTTAATTTTTACGACAAATGGTTTATGATGTTTGGATTGTTATTGCGGACATTTTCCATCACGATCGGACAATACAAAACAAAGCTACAATACGTTTCGGTATCTAGAACCTCGACAGTGAACAGTGCTCTTAGAGTTCACGTGACGTGTATTTATTTGCACTCTGGTATTGTGTGCGTAAATTTCGTTGCATTGCTATCTTTTGTAAATGTTTGGCAGCTACAAACATTTTTCTTTTAAATTTTTACCGACATAGTCAAAAATCTTTACTAATCTTGTGTTCTAGGTTCTAGCTTAACCGAAGGATAAGATTCAAGATCCCGAAATGTCGTGAACTTTTTTTATTAATCGTTATGGAAAATGTCCGCAATAACACTCTTAGTAACACACCTGTAATGTTAATTTGTAATGACAAAACAATATCTATCTGAAAAAATAAAGTTCATAAAGTCATTGTAATTTTATGACCTCTCTAACTGAATATTGTTATGTTAAAGAAAATCAATATATAGGCCTAATATATTGCCTACTGCCACGACAAGAAGTATGATGTAAATTTGACATAGACAACGGCCGAGGTATCAAAATCCGTATTCAGTCCTTACACTAAATATAGTCCACTTTAGCTTTTTGTAGTTTCTGGAGAATGCTGGAGGAAGAGACTTTAAGAATGTAGTTTCACATGAACATGTGAAACTACATTCTTACTCTGAATACGGTATTACACCAAATGATGTAGAGAGACATTTTACAAAACAAAGGTGAAACAGAAATGTGCTTGGGCTAGTACAGTAAGGATACATGGTCGTAAAGAGTGTTGGTACACACTAAAATAAGTCTCTTCCACCAGCATCCTGCCAAAACCCTACTTCTCCAGGAGGGAAATAATAATGAATAAAGAGTATGGAGTGATGTTAGACGGTCTTGTATCTCTCAGCGGGAGGTAGCTGCTTGAAGTAGGCGAGTCTATGGGCGTCGGAGGCACTGCGGCGTCTCCAGAGTCCCAGGGGTTCGTGGTCGGCGCCCACCTCGTACTCCACCCCCTCTGGAGCGTACTCCTCGTGGTGCACATCCGGCGACACGTGGGCGTGGTGTTGGGTGACGTGCTTGATCTGAGGCTCTATGTACAACACCTTAGGTGCGGCCTTCTCGTGGTGAACCTGCTTGATCAGCACGAACGCCTTGGCAGCGTACGCCAGTACGTAGATACCCGCGAAGATCATCATCTTGAACATGACGAATGTCTGGACGCCGTACAGGAAGAGGCGGGCGGCCTGAGCCTTCACGTACAACAAGATGAGCAACTTTATAACAGCCTTCTTTACTGCCTTGTGCACCTTTTTCTTCTTGTGGTGGCCTCGTGCTGTGGCAACAGACAGTCAGGTCAGTGAGTGAGTACAGTGAGTAAGTACAGTGAGTGAGGACAGTGAGTGAGTAGTTAGTGAGAACAGTGTGAGTGGTCAGTCAACAAGTGAAATTGCTCGCGTATTTTGGGTCCTGTAAAGTTTGGAATTTGACAAACAAAATTTTGACAAAGTTCCTTTGTCCGTGCATTGAATGGAATTAACAATTTATAGTTTTGGATAGGCCTAAATTTAATGCACGAGAAAAGCCGAAGAGGGTCTTACCTCAATTTCCGTCTGTATAAACTCCAAAGAAGATATTTGTGTTCGTCTTCTGTGTGAAAACGAGAGCACTATGATGGACTTTCTTAATACATTATTGATACTTTAGAAATAAGTTTTATTTACTCAAAATTAATTCAAGTCCTGTAAAATGGAGTAATTTGTCCTCAAAAACCCAGCTTCGAACATTAATAGACGTATGATTTTATCAATTATTGATTTTAAACCTTATTAATTATTATAAAAAAATAGTTAGCATAATTTGATAATCTTACTAACGGTAGAGAAAATCTAATTTTAAATTGAAAAAAATGTAATCTTGCATAGTTAAATTAAAATTGAACTATGTGAATTAAATTAGTTTTAAATTATGAGAACTCAGTAGAGTGGGGGTAGTCGTTGAGGTATGTCAAGTCCCAGTCCAAGTTCAAGTTCCAAGGATCGGGAGTCGCATATCGTTGTAACAGTAGCTTTCAATTAATTGAGTTAGGATCCTTTTCAAAACTATATTTATTTCAGAACATTTTTCTGAATAGGCTAATAATGAAAAACAAAATTTATAAAAAATATATTTTAATATACTTTTAAGTCCCCCGAACCGATCCCCTTGAACAGATTCTGTATTTATTGTTATTTTTTATAAATAGTTGATTAGGGGAAATTATGTACCAAGAAGTCGGCCATAGTTTGTTGTTGCGATGGTCAAGGACAAAACAGTGGCAGTGAAAGTGCTGTAGTAAAAGTCTGAGTGTAATAGTCAGTGATCGTAAACAGCGTGTAAAGGTTGAGTAACAGTAGGTCATACTCGTAGTCGCAGAATACGTGGAGATATGCGCGTAGGAATAATCTTGAAACAATCCTCAGCTCAAGATGAAAAGAGATTGACGATCTTTGATGTATTTCCTACTCTAGAACGTCTTTTCCTGTATCTGAATTTAAGAGTGTGCCTTACCTCCAACATTTTGGATTTTAGTTCCAAAAGAACATAGTTAATTTTGTGACAGCACTACTGAAAACTCGATTGTTGTAAAAATAGTTGAGTTTATTAAATTTAGTTTTTAAATTTTATGTCATGAAAAATATAGCTAGTTGTTAATTATTGGATACATATCCATGGTACAGCAACTATATTCTTCTAGGAAGTAAAAAATAATGCAATTCCCTAGGTAACCTTTACCTTTAATTTGACACCTCAATCATCTTTGTTATGTAATGCTATAATAGTGTAACCAGTAATACTGTCACTAAGTTAACATTCTTATGGGACTAAAAGTAAATATTTCGCATAATTTATTAAGTTATCCGCGTCGTCACAACAATGCCTATCTACTTACTGGTTGCATTGAAATGAGTGCACGAGAAGCCGCTAACTGTGGAGGTAGGAAGACGGCCTCATTATATCTCATTGCAACCAGAACCCTCTCATATTAGTCTTACAAGAACGATAGGGCCTACAGTATTACTTTTGTGACACTACTACTGGCTACAAGATAATCTTAAAAAGAGGGTTGGGATGTCAATTTAAAATAGTAATGGTCATCTAGGAAACCAAATCTTTTTTTATATTTTATTCTTCGAAAAATATAATTTAAACGTACCGTAGCCTTAACTTTACACCTTAACTATTTATTTACGACTACAGTCAACCCGCGATAAGAAGAATCTCTTAGGACATGGAAAAATCTTCTTATGAAGCTATTTTACTGAGGAGGTTCTTTTTATCGAGGTTTTATTACCACCGCTATTAGTATTATAGAGGTTTCTCATAGGACTAGGTTAACCTCTATGATACGAAGTATTCAGTGGCCAGTATCTGTAATATTATGCACCATTTAGTAACTGACGAAAACACTATTGGTTTTAAAATGTGTATACTGATTAAGTAAATACTGGATGCAATTTATCAAAACAAATAGGCCTTACACTTAAAAACTATTTTACTGAAAATTTACCTTATTACATAAAGTTTGTCTCCAACTAAAATTGTAATTTACGGTAGAAACAAGTAAAGAACCCTAATACCTCAATAAAAATATAAAAATATACCCGCAAACAAATAATGTAAACGTCCACAATAAAAATAAAAATATTATAAGTATAGTATGATGGGAATTTAAAAAGACCAGTACAAAATATGTAAAGTGCCAACATGAAAAGTAAGAGTTTGAAATTCGATGCACTTCTTTCATGCCTGAGTCACTGTTTTTTTTTTAAACTTCTTGCTATTGAGGTCGACCGTGTGGGAACTAGTGTACGTCTTAGAGGTTAAGTACGTCTTGTAGAGGTTTTGAGTAAAGGGTATTCGCTGTATAGAGACTTTATAAGCCTAGTCATAGACCACTGAAAATACTTGTTATAGATGGTTTTGCCCGAATTTCTACATCATATAGAGTAGTTTTCAGTATTGAAAGTAATGAAGGTTTCAAGGGATTTTGAACATTTCGTCAGGCAGAGGGTTTTCTTATACAGGTTCTTACTAAAAAGATGCTCCACTGTATCATGTTACCAGTATCACTATCAAGAAGTCAAGAGGGGGAGGGAAGAGCATGGTGACAAATATGGGTGTGACGTAACGCGGTCGTGATCCTGGCCTTGGGCGGGACGTTCCTGGACCCTGGACCGGAACCCGCTGACCCACTCTACACCCTAACGGCACACGCCCCGCAACATCTGATTCACCCATCCCGCCTCCTCATTTACATAAAATAAGATTTCTCCGAGTGGGATTCCCTCTGAGGTCTTCTTATTTATTGTTTCCCTACTGACACACTTGGACTTTGACGACCTTTGGGTCCCGGGGGAAAGTGACCCTCGGGGTTCGCGTATGGAGGTAAATCGCTCTGGCGTGTCTTCTCTCAGTTTGAACGAAGTCTAACAAATAGCGAACAAGTTTCATGATTACTCTCTTTGAGAGGTCAGTGTTGCCACCAAGTCTGAGCGAAAATACCCTAGCATAAGGAATATTTTATCCCTAGAAATATACCTACAAATGTCACAAAAATGTGCCTATTATGACAATCAATTATTAAGAGTCTGTAGTACCTTCGCCTTTTTACTCACTTAAGTCAAACAATCGCTGAATTAGAATCTTAACTTTTTCAATTACTCACAACATACAAGTATTATTTTGAACATATTTTAAGTATATTATTGGATTTTTATTTGTATCAGAGGGAGGATAAAATATTGCTAAAAATCCAAAATTAATGACGAATTCCAAAAAGGTTTAATAAAATTTCAAACACATAGTTTGCTGATTAATATTGACCCATTAGTATGATAAACATATTCTGATTTCAAACTAATCCGTTGTCTCCAAATAGTAAAATTCGCGTTTAGTCAGTCGTATGTTTCAAAGTTTTTGACATTGCTCTTACGGGACTGAAAATACAAGATGGATGAAGTACTGCAGACTTTTAAAGTGAAAAAAAGAATTTAAAATACTTTTTTAAATATGTTTAGACGGTCAGAAAAAGTACTGACGAAGGTTAGTACTTGGACTACCAAAGTAGCCTACACGTAGCCGGCTCAATACCACTGTCAGGACTGAGTACGGTGTCTTGTACCTCCACTCGGCTGGTGTGAACGTAAAAGCGTAAACTTTCTGCTTTACTCCAACCTATGGGGGGTTTGTAGCAATGGTACAACATGGCAGACAGTCTGAGGTATTTTATATCCACACCTCAAGGATGGTTACACTGACATGTGCAAGACTCACAGAAGTGGTGTCTACTTTTTCTCATTCGCGCTGGGAATGTCGTATGAGGATGAAATTTTGCTTTTGATTAGCGTAGTAATTACCAGAAGGCGTCTCCGAAGAAGGTTACACGTACAACAGGAATATTTGGTGCACCCATATTGTAAATCAAATCAAAATTGAAATCATTGATAGTAGCCAGTTTGTTATTACAAAGAAATTGTTTGAACACCTAGAAAGGTTTCAAACCTTTTTTAAGAATTCAACCATATACGTTTCTAAAACAATCCAGCTTAATAAATGATGGATGCCAGATGACATACAGGTCAAAACACTAACCGGTCGGTTCACATGCTGCATGAGCCAGACGCACGTATGTTTTAAGCTCATATTTATAACAAGGGAGGTCTTTCGTGTGGCATGCGTCTGACACAAAATATGCTAGACGCATCGTGCTAGATGTACCGGTGTGGGTGTAGTTGTGTGTGAGTGCGTGCAGTGACCTAATGCAGGTACAAAACCCGTATTGATTCCTTAAATAATATGGGAAGTCTACGTCCTCTATAGTTAGTCTGTAGCATAACAGAGTGGAAAGCTCTCGTTAAGTCATTTTGCGGTCAATCAGCGAGCGACTGCTATTTCAGTTCGCAAGGACATTAATTTTTTTTAAATTAGGTAATTATTTTCATAATTACCTAAGTAAGAGGATTGGAACTCCCATAACCTCCTTATGGGGAGTTCGAGAGGAATTTTTTTGAATTTGCATGCCCTTACAGTTGGTTTTGAAGCATCCGACAAACTAAATAGCAAAGTTGAGCAATATGTAATTATTACAAAATCATTCAAGTTTCAAAATATTTTCATTGATGGGATAAGTAAGCCATTAATTATTTGTATACAGTACCTAGGTTTGACATAGAATTAAATCAAGTCGTTTTCCTGTAAGCCCGAAGGTTGAAATTATAACTTTATTTGTTTGAGTATTATTAGATGTAAACTTTTTATCTGATGTTATTGAACGTTATTTTGAACACTGCACATCAGTATCAGCAGGCCTTCAAACTTAAATTCTCTAGATTGTTTGAGTATAAATAACATTTTTGCGTCGGGTTTAACCTCATTTTTAAGATTTTAGGTGGGATGGCAATAAAGTAATAACAATACAGTTAACTCGAGCTAACCACAACACTGCTGGCAAATACGCTGATGGAGCGGAAGATTGGTTGATGCTAGACTCCCAACGGCTGTTGCGGTTGTAAGCGTGACGCAAATTACTTTCCGCCAAGATTCGGCGTTTTGGAACTGGTAAAATAAAAGTGATCATTGTTGAGTAAAGTGGTGGTTATAAAATGTTATGGCACTGTAGAGTGTTGATCACATTAGGATAGTGGGAATCCTAGACTGACTTGGGGATTCTTAGAGGGAAATATTTAAATACCAAGTTGAGACAGAAAATGTCTAGGTACTCTAGCTATGGGGAACCAAAATGTAGCAGTTTTATAAATTATATTGGAATCTATTTATAAATTTGTTAGTTAAAATTGTTAAGCATTTTAGTGATGGAATGTTTTTTTAAATTTTTATAAGGTTATCTTACTAAGTGCCAAGATTTTCTAATTTAGACAAGAAAAAAGTACCCTTTCTTCTTTATAGCAAACTAGTTTTATTTTGACAACAACCCTGTACAGATCTAATTGCACATAAATGCAAGGTTTTTATTTTTACACCTATAAAGTATTTCCTTTTTATAAAAATAATAAATGATATATATTTTTGAACCGTGTTGAATTCCATACACTTTACAAAGCTTTTATGATTTTGTATTTTCAAATATGTATACATTTATTTATATATATACATTGCATATTTTTTAAAATTAATTTTTAAAAGAAAGTTTATTTATTTTATTAATAAAACCAGTAAAACTCTTATGCTTGTATATTTCCATGAGTAATATTGAATTCTTTATATAGAAAATTTTAATTTATCAAAATATCTATTTTATTTTTTTTATATTTATGTAAAATTTTGTAAATTGGTACAAATTGTGAATATTGCCATTTTTACCTTAGACGGCTGAATAAATATTTAAAAAACGCTATGCTTTTTCAATCACTATAATAACTCAGTTAAATAAAATATTTAATGTAACAAACTCAAGAAGTAGACATAAAATGCACTACTGTACAGTGCCGATACTTAAAAGCTAGGTTATGTGTTATGTGTATTAGTGAAATTGACAGTTCTCGACAAAGTAATCCCTGTTTTGCAATGACTTTTGTAATGAACTATATTATTATAAATCTATTAATTTAATGCGTCCTTCGCATCCTTTAACCTTGAAATCGTCATGGGGGTCTTTAAGGCCTAATACAGACTTCACGACAAGTCTTGTTACGACGTCAATTGTTGAAATTTGTTGAATAGTATAGTTTAGTTTTTGTTACCCTTTGCCCTTGGATGGAGAGTTAAAATTAACTTTCATCTTTACGTTAGGTTAGATCTGTTCCTCTTTCTTTACTTCCTTTTCTCCCCCTTGCACCCTAAACCTCCGTTGGTAGCACTGTCTCCAACCCCAAAAATATCGTAAAAATGACTAGATTACCGCTACCATTAATGATATGCAGTTTCCAAACACATCAACAACCTCTCGATAGTCGTGAACAGATGGTTGAGTAGGCAAACTAAAGGAAAAGTGGTTATCAAGGGAATTACATTAGTAACTTTTTTCTTATTTTCCATAAAACCAAAAATAAAACACGCAAATATTATGTAAAATTAACAAGTAATTATCTTTTTTCATTATAAAAAATAGAAAATGTCATTCTATAGATAATCACTGCCTTTAGTTTGACACCTCAATAATCTTTTTACAACAATCGAGTGGTCAGTAGGCCTAATGCTGTCATAGAATCAACATTTTCTTACGCGACTAAAACCCAAGATGGCGAAGTATAATTTTGATGGTATACATATTTTTCTGATATATTTTAACCATCTAAAATAATAAAACTAAAATAATTTTAAAAATAAGTAATTTTTTTTCAAGTGATAAATAAATTATACTGCATGGTTTTAATCGTTTACATGCTAAGCGTCTGACAAATTTCACTACAATATCTTTTTGATGTACAGTATTGTTTTTGGAGATATATGAGATTATTGACACCTTTCACAGGATGAGCTCATAGGGAGGTTCAAGCAGATCACCAGGCTCCTAAGACTGAATCGACCTTGAGACTTCAACCAGGTGGTGTGCAAAAAGTCGAATAGCTGACATGCGTTCCGCCTCTTGTGTAATGTTATAGCTTGTTTCTCCATATGATTAGCCGTGTAATAACTGAGAGCGTGTTCCTAATATTCTGAGATGACCCCAACGTGGTATGGGAACATGTTAAAGGGCACGTCCTTCGTGAGAGGGGAGTCAGGTGTAGGCCTACGCAGTGAAGCCCCAGTCCCGCCAGACCCGGCACACTTACCCGGGGGCCGGTTGGGTCGACCCGTTTCCATCTTCGAGTCCATACTTCGTGAACCACGCATAACAACTTGGCAACAAACAAAACAATCGAGAGCCGATTGAGGATAATCTAGCGTTATGAGGCTCGGAGAGAGCTTGTAATGGGCAAATGTGAAGTGTTATTGACCTTAGCCCCGGCGCTGACCTTCGTCCCATAACCCATCCACGCTCGCTGGTTATCTTCCAAATCATGATAGCGTTTTTAGACGATTGTTTTGGAAAAATTGCGAACTATTACCTCTAGATCATGTTTCGACGTTTTAGTCTTCATCATTTTCGTCACATTAAATTTTAGACCCGTATAATCTGCAGTTCGAAATCAATTTATTTCTCAACAAAATATTTTATTTCATTTATTATGAAATTTATTTCAAAATGTCAAAATCATTATTTCTGAACAAACATGCCTGGTTACAGTGCATTGACTATTGACGTCATTGGCGATATATTTCGCTTCATCCACATTAGAAGAATGTTAATTTTGTGACAACATTGCCGGTATCACTATAGCCGTAACAAGATGGTTGAGGTGTCAAGGTAAAGGTAAAGTGGCACGTGATAATCGTCGGATATAATTGTGTGGAAATTATATTTTGTCAGAAAGTAACAACTATAAACTGTAGATATCCTTATAAAACGTAATTAGAATGTAACACTAAATGGCAAAATACGAATAAATCGAAGAAATATTCAACGCTATAAAAATATAGGCTTAATACTATAATTTTCCAATTTGAGTTATTTTCGTATTTATTAACAGAAAATTATTTTTAAAATGCTATGAAACATAATGCCTAGAATATTAAAATTATTAAAATGTAGTTTTGAATGAAATTATATAGAAATAAGGCTACCAAAAGACCCGTCTTGTTCGTTGCGACATTTCAGATGCTAATTCTACTTGAAAATCCAAAAAGTTCCAAGTTTCCACAGGTCCCATCGCAACGTTTCCACTATGGGTGATATTTAATTCAAAACCACACAATATTTTATACCTGACAGCTATTCATTTCAGGAAGGTAAATAAAATGATTGCAATCACAGCGGTCTTATAAGTAAATTGACTTTTCTCATCCCAATGTCACTGGTACCAAGATCACGAGGATTGTTTAAGGACTTTCTAATGTTATGCGCGAGACCTTTCCCTAGGTGGAAAGTGGACCAATGTTTGACCTCTGACCTGGGTCGACCCCTTGGCCAGCACCTGCCCCTAGGCCCCTCGGGGCTCGGCCACTAGGCCCTGCACCAACCACCCGCGCCACAAAACAAATCTTTTGTCTAAATTACATTTTTTGTGAAATTTTTGTGATTCGCCAACAAAAAAATATGAGTTTGCAGAATTAGCGAAACATTTTATTCTCGCCTATCCAGAAAAAATTACTCGCTACCTATAGGACCCTACTCTCGTCTTGATTATATTTTCCCGGAAAAATATAATACAATTTCTTAGATAAACAATTTACCTTTAATTTGACAACTCAACCATCTGTTTACGAATATCGTGCGACTATCTGTATACGGCTACCAGTAATGATGTCGCAAAACGAACATTGATTGCTCTTAAGGTACTAAATCGAAATATTTCGTCAGTCCTGCAATCTCTTGTGTGGAATCATCTTGTTTATTTTACAGCTTAAAATATTAAAGTCATTCCAAATCAATGTTGTGAGCCATTATCATCTACAATCGCCTTCATTGGACTGCAATCACATTCACGCACCATAAGTAGGGTTATAAATTGTTTATTTTATCATACAAATGAAATAATGTTAAATAATTCGTCTCAAATTAGTATAAAAAATGTTATTCTTGTTCGAAAATTTACTTCTCACTGTTATAGAATTTAAGATTTTTATCCACGGTTTTCAGAAAATAAGTAGTGGGTCTGTAAATAACTGAGGGGTTTCGGACGCTTGAAATGTCAAATTTAGATTTTATACAACCCAGCAACAATAGCCCAAATGGTTGGTAGAGTTCCGAAACACTCTATTGTATTTTAATTATGTATGATTATATTATAATTACTGTGTATATGATTATTTTATAATATAGTAAAGTAAACTACTATAACTGTAAGTGCATTTAAAACCAGAGAGTTGAACCTAAACCGTAAAGGTAAAAGCTGAGAAGTGAACCGTACTAATACAGTAGTGTAGGCCTACAATAACGGCACATCCCAATTTACGAGCTATAAGAAATCTACAATTAAAACAGCTCTTAGTGCATTATGACCTGGTTGAACGTTTTGATTAATTAAACTGTTTTTAATTTAATTTCCCCGGTGGGGGAATTTCCTCAAAGATTAACCAAATTATCCAAATGGTTTCCGGTTCTTTAGTTGTTTTTAATTTATGCGCGCGCGTTCTGGGGCGTAGAAATTGGACAGGATCTACAAACTGCGCGCAGTGCGCACGCTTGCCAAAACTATGACCGCTGTGACCTACTGAAAACGGGATACAGAGAGAGGAAATTGAATTTTGTTATGTTTATAGGGTTGTGAGCAATCAAAGAAATATATAAATGAAGATAACTTTAGAAATTAGTTAGAGGTGGGATCAGAATTTCGTATTTCAACGTCAGTGGAGTTTTATAATGTTTTGATAGGGTATGGGCCAGACCCTTATCTTGTTGTCAACCTTGTTTAATACAGATATAAACTAATTAGTTATATTTGACGATCGGTCAAATACAGCCAAGCCAACAGTAAACATTCAACAAACAACAAGTTCAATATACAGAGGTATTCATTAAAACACTATATATGACATAAATAATGTAAGTAGTATAGATTCATGTAAAATTACAACGGAACTTCTTTTAGAATAAAATAATTATCGAAATACACGACTACGTGGTTTTGACTGCAGATAATAACAAGGAGAGTGATATCGAATAAGTTATGTAAATCTAAGGCAGAAGTAGAATAAACGTTTTTTGTTTGATCTGGCTAGGAAAGTTCCGATGTTGAGAAACTTCCGACATTCGATAACGATAACAAAATATCGATCCAGCGAACATTATTTAATAACAAAAGAGATTTTTGCAATCAAAACTATCAATGTCATTTTAATTAATTAAAGTACTATCACACTGATTGACCCAAAATGTTTTGATTTCCGTTTTCATCTCTTGGAAAAAAGCAAGTTGATTTTTTTAATCGGTTTATTAAACCGCTTAAATAACTCACAACTACATTATAATGTATTAAAATACACGTTGGAACGAATATCACGCTTATTTGTCATAAATAAAAATTCAAAATAAATCATACAAACTATTTTTTGTTTAGGTTATTCTTTAACAAATTTGAAGGCTGTGTAGGCCTATGCATGAAAAAATGTTCCTATTGTCCCTTTACTATTAGAAAAAATGCCCATTGAAAACCTCACTGTCTTTAATTCACCTCACAGGCCCTAGGAGGTTCATGGTGATGGGCAGATAATATTAAAAAAGATCTGAACGTAACATGCTAGTGTGAGCGTTCTAGAACCGGGATATTAGAAATTTTCAATTCTAACTGTGGTAGTCTGGCATTTTACAATTGTTGTGGGATTAGTAAATTGTGAAATCCTAAAATCATACAGAAATTTAAACTGTGCACTTGTTACTTATACACTTTTCAGATTTAGCGCAAATTTTTAAAGTTACCAACTACAGTAACGTGAATTGAAACAGGTGAGGAATTCATTTGAACTGCTTCAATTACGTTTTCTAGAGGACTGGGTCCGACAGTTATGACAGAATTAGTTTTAAGAATAGAAAGGGAGCTGGGAAAGAGTTAATTAGTGGCAGGTATGCATGATGGCGGGGTCAGGACCGTCACGCCATCACGCCACCATGCCACCATCCCACCATGTCACCATCGCCATCACGTCCACGTCCGCTCCAACCGCTCGACCGAGTATCCACACGTTGTTTCGTTTAACCGTCGCATCGTTCCATTTTTATTGCATTGACCCTTCGGCAGTAAAGTAAAATATTTGTTGTCAGCTCTTATCCATAACATTTTTATTCCGTATCATGGAACCATACAGATTACGTAATTCTATTGAACGACACGTTGTCACAATCACAAACTTTCACAGGTCATAAATATTGAATATTGACAGGAATATCGACGGTACACACAGACAATGCTCGTTTCAGAAGGTACAAACCTTAACTGCCCATCTCGAGCAGGTTGAGACGGGACCATCCCCCGCCGCGCACCTAAACTGCCCATCTCGAGCAGGATGAGTCAGGACCATCCCCCGCCGCGCACCTAAACTGCCCATCTCGAGCAGGTTGAGTCGGGACCATCCCCCGCCGCGCACCTAAACTGCCCATCTCGAGCAGGATGAGTCGGGACCATCCCCCGCCGCGCACCTAAACTGCCCATCTCGAGCAGGTTGAGTCGGGACCATCCCCCGCCGCGCACCTAAACTGCCCATCTCGAGCAGGTTGAGTCGGGACCATCCCCCGCCGCGCACCTAAACTGCCCATCTCGAGCAGGATGAGTCGGGACCATCCCCCGCCGCGCACCGCTCGATGTGTAATGTTAGTGTAAGTAGTAGTGTTTTAGTGTAATATAAACAGTTGACGGCAATATTCAAGACCTGGAGGTGTGTTCCAGCAACACGAAACGGCCGTCACAAAAACTACACCAGGATCTATCGACACACAGGTATTTTAACCATAATCTTAAAAATATATTTTTAAGCTACCTGAAACATATTTTTCTTTAACTGTAATGAAGAAGCCCGCAAAACGAGGGGAGTTGAACAGCTTATAAAATCGGTTTATTTCATCTATAAAAAGGTTGATAAAGAAGAAAAGGAAAAAGTTTGACATGTTTATTACTTATATTACATATTAAATATTATATACCGGGTGAGTTTTTTTAAAGTGATCCAATAACTAATCTCTTAATTATATGATTTAGCACTAGACTTTAAATTTAGAACTTGCTCAATTTTAAGTTTCACTCAGGAATACAATTTCAGATTTTTTCAATATGGTCGTCGTTTACCAAAATGGTGGCTAACTTAAACATGTCTTATGAAACACCCTGTATTTTATTTTGTTTTTGGATTCTACTAAAAAAACATTTTTGTTATTGAGTGTTTTTCAATATCACAAATGGTTTACATACTATGATACGAGGACTTGAAGTTTTGATTTCTTTGATATGAGATTTTTCCTGATCCTGTCGCTAACATTTTAATATCGTGATTTGGCAGGACACTTTAAATTAGGAAATTCCATCAGACATTTTTAAGTTAGCCGCCATTTCGGAAAATGGTAGCCATATTGAATTGTATTCCTGAGTAAAACTTAAAAGTGAGCAAGAACCAAATTTAAAGTGTGGTTTTAATTCGTATAATTAAAACGTTGGATATTGAATCATTTTAAAAAACTCACCCTGTATATTTATGAAGTGTTTTGTAAATTTTTCATAAGCGGTCCGCAGGTCGCCTGGCGATGAACTAAAAACGTAGCGGTTGGTCTACCGTAGCGGTATTAGTCACTTAGGCTAAGCCAGAAGTGTCCGTCCACTCGTGATCTGACAGGAGTCGCCGGCCACTGGTTTCGATCTAGCAACCTTTGACTCACTAGGCCAGACCGTTACCTCGAGGTCCCAGAGCTACCCTGCCGGTAAAATTCACTGGTCACAAATGTTAAACAACAGGTCAAAAACCTTCACGGGTTTCAAATACGGAATATTGTCAGTTTACAAATATTGAATAGCAGACGGCGTTGACGACCTAAAATGCAAATAATAACTGTGTTTCGTGGAGAAATTTAGATCAAAAGTATGAGATCAAAATACTCGTATCTACGGTGTCTCTGGAAGTGCACTCTTTATTTCCATTGCCCTAATTTATTATTTCACATTTTTATTTTCGGGATACTCTCCAAAAAATTAAAAAAAATTCGACAAGACTTTCAGAGTTCAATAAAGTTGCAAACTATAGTAGTGATTTTAACAAAATATATAGTTTTTCAAACAATTTTTTTCAACGAAAATGTTTCAAAATGCTATTTATTTTGAGATTAATTGGTTAATTTACAATTTGTCACATTCTCAGTGAACGGATACTATCAGCTAAAATACATAATATTTTTTATTATGAAATCATACGATTTGTGCAGGCTTAAACATGAACTAACTTTAGGCCTATAGAATATTCATAAATATATATGCACCTTAAAGCCTATTTATATAAAACTGTTGCTACAGTGTTGAAATGCAAGTTTAGCTTTTCAATTTACTTTCTCAAGCATCCTCCTTATTTCAATATACGAGGCTAAGGGCTCGTAAAGAACACGTGAGTTCAACGTCTGATGTATATAATTCAACGTATATATGATATGAATCTTAATTGTATTTAGACGGATATTCATTTATAAAAATCTTTTTTTGACATCAAGGGTAAGAAAATAAACAATCGAAGAGGCTCGGTGGGTGGTTGGCGAAGGGTGCAAAAGGAGGTTTAGGCAAAAGTTGTCCACAATTGAATTTACAACTTTCGCCTTTTTGGGAATTTTCACTGTTTTCATCGACAGGATGTCGACTGACTTTATAAACATGCATTATTTAATTGGTCAATACTGTCGAAAGCTGTTCGAGATATTAGTTCTGTACAACTTTCGAGTCCGCCGATTAATTTTATTCGCGCAATCGATTTTTTATCGTTGTTTTTTCAACCGATAAACTAAATATATACTATAAAGACGCAAATGGTATTAATAGAAAATAAATTAATAGTAAACTGTGTGATTTTCTGTATTTAATCTTTACTACTATTAAATTTATTTTTTATAAGAAAATAAAACTAAAACTTTATTTGTTCCTCGAAAATCATATATGAAATTTTTTAATTGAGGTTTTTTTGAGCTTTTTTTACCGGTAGGGAAATGATTTTTTATTGTTTATGGAAGTTTTAGGTTCTCTCTTGACTGTGATTTAAATTTAAAAGGTTTAAGAAATAGTTTGTGTAATGTTATCTATCTGGAATATAGCGAAACATATTCATTAAAGTACACGTGAGGTAATAGTTATACGGTAACAGTTTACTCCCTCTTTTTGAGTGAGTTTAAAAACTTCTTCTCTATTTCAGTAATTATTTAAGTATGTACATAACATTATTGTAACTTCTACGACTGGTTTCTTTAATTGATCAAGTTTTTTAGAGGGAGCATGTCACAAGATGGGTTCATTTATTTAAAGAAGAAAACAGATTTATCATGCTTATATTTTGTTTTCGAATATTTATTTACAAAAATGAACTAATCAATTTTCACGGAATATAAGTACTCGTCCGATTTTACTTCTTATAATTAAACGTCCCAATATTTTAATAAATATTAAACGACATAATTTCAGTTCTATGTTTAAATCAATACTTTATAGCACAGTACCTTACTGAATTAATATTCAGAGTCAACTTTCAATGTTGAGCTGATTTTTATTTTTCTGTTGGTGAAACTTTTTCATGAATAAAACCCTTGTCAAACACTCATTTTTTACAGCATTATATTTTTAAATATATATTTAAAATAGGTAATTAAGTACTGTACTTACGTATCCTTAGTTCAAAAGTATTTTCCCCTGCATTACCCCTTGAAATGCCATTTTAGTAGTGGAAAAAATCTACTCGACTTTATTTACGAATACGTAAATAAAGTACTTAATTAACTAGTCTGAACGTCAACAATTTGAGGATACAAGGAATTTTAATTTAATGTTTTTATCTGGATTGTTCGACCATGGATAAATTATTATCTATAAAAGCGAGTAATATTATTAGGCCTACTCTGAGGTTGGAATAGAATGTCGAGCGTTGTAGGGGTACGCCACAGTAATGAGAAACCGACCTCTAGTTATTCTTCTTTGTGATCAGAGTGATAAGACTAGGTTTAAGAGTTAAAGTCAGTTATAAGACTCTCAGGAAAGGTTTATTGTACAGTTATAAAAATAACATTTCTTAAAAATATCACAAATTTAGTTCTACTTAAGTATATGTAAGTTTAAAATTATTTCCTAATTTTGAATGGTGTCTAATACAGGATTATTACAAAAGCTTTTTACAGTACAGTTTTTTTGCGTCTTCAAAGACATATTTCTTTGAAATGTTATATTAGAAAAACTACTGCACCGATTTTGATATAGATTTTACATTTTAGATAGTATATTTGTGCATATGTACACCAATGTTCAAGTATTTTAATAGTCATAAAAAATATGACTGTGATTTTTAAACGTGTTTTATTTTGTCAACGAATTTAAATTTTATGAAAAGTTTGAATTGCAGCATAGGCATACCAAAGTATACGTAGACGATCCGTTGCCATTGTAAGGGCTGAGAACAGTTTCTTGTATCTACACTCGGCCGGTGTGGATGTTATCATAAACTATTGTATTTCACTAAGATTTATTTTACGGTAATGAATATATACAACATAGATGATGGTATTTTATAGTCACGGTAGTGGGTTGTGGCTAGTAGTATTGGTAGTGTTTGTTTACCTTGTTCAACATCGTTGTCGGAGATAGCTTTGCCCTCCTCGGGCCCCGCCTCGGCCTCCGCCTCCGCAGGGTACCACTGGGACAGCCCGGACGCGATGAGATCGCCGATCCTGTCGATAACGCGCGCCACGGCCGGGGACACGCCCTTGGGCAGCTGTTCATCCTCCTGGTCAGCCAAGTCCTCTAGCGCACGGAACGCTCGGTTCTGCACACACGCGGAAGGCGACTCACTGGAGGCACAGGTCAACAGCGAGGGCACCAAGTCCCAGGGGTCCACCACACCCACGCCTACGCTTGAGCCCGCGTCGGCACCCAGCGCCAGCCCCGCGCACATCACCAGGGTCAGTATCCTGAGGGAGTACATGGTCACGTCGCAATACACGAGTGTGGCGGCGCGCCGGACCGTCTGTTTATATCCAGCCCCACGCTGCGCGCCGCGTGTTACAGAGGGGGGGCAATGTGGCACGGACCCCCCCTCTCCCCACACTTCACTCTTACTGCTCACACAATGTAAACACATTCTTACTGAACATGTCACCTCGTTATATCTGTTGTATTTTGCATTTGTCTACACAACAGTACACTGGAGACAATTTAAAACTTTTATAGCAACGGTCCAAACCCTAGTCGTCGACGCTACCCAAGCTCTCTAACTCTTTTAGGTAACATTCGCAACACCAGAAAAAAGTCTAAGAGGAATAATTCTAATAAGAGGATATCTTAAGAATAGTCTAGAACAGCCTAAAGAGGGTATTACATAGTTCGAGCGCGGATCTAGATTTATTTAGGGTTAAGAACCCTCTCTATCCGCTAGCTACAGTATTCAATCCAGTACAATATTCTACAATACAATACTCTTCAATATTCGGATCTGGATTTTTTAGGAGGTTCTTTGCCTCCGTCCAACCTTTTCCACACTTAAGAACCATCCGCTGTACAATATTCCACAGTAATGAATGGTGGCTTAGTTGGGGCCTTTTACTATCCAACACCCGGAATCGGAATGTCATTTGTTTGAAATGCATTCGTGGTAAGGCTAGACCTTTGGGGTTTGGGTTGTCTTTGTAACGAGTGGGTGTGTTTTGTTTCTTGTGTGCGTAACAGTAAGTGAATGGTATTGATTGTAAGTTTTTTACTGTTTCAAACTTTTTTTCAGCATATTCCGGATTATGTAGTAATCGTGTCATGTTTTAGGTAATAGCTCGCCTGAGGACGGGATGAGATTCCAGATTTCGAAACGTCGCGAATCTTTGTTTTACTTAAAATCGTGATTGAAAATGTCCGTGATAAAAATCTAAATAACATAAATCCAGAATATATTACTTTTGACTCTTATTGCTTACACAGTAAACACATATTTACTGAACCTGTCACATCGTTATCTCCTTTATATTTAGTATTTGTTTATACAACAGTTCACTGGATTAATTTTCCAAGCTTTCATAGAAACGGTTCAAACCATGGTTCTCTTCAATCATGGAACTCCTTAATGCTATCCAACCTCCAAATCCTTTGCCAACATTCGCAACAATAGAATAGATAGGAGCATCCGTGACAACTGTGTGAGAAGTCGATGTGTACTTTCCGGGGGTGTGTCTGAAATGAAAGCTCCCTGGAGACCCTTTTCTTGCTCGGGGAGTTGTTGAGTTATAGAAGGAATCTTCTTAGAGTTCTTATTATTATTACCTTTTTACCTTTTGAAATGGTGACATACCCAGGTAGGTATTTTAGGTCAAGTTTAAATGAGAAATAAGTGTAAGATGATTGTGGTGTGACCTTGTAGCTGACACGATCCTTAGACAGGACTATTAGTTAATATGCCCAACAGCTAATGGAATCTAAGGGACCTACAGTTTATTGTGGGATCTGAACCAATTTCGCCTCTGTATTACGAACTGGTCTAATTATGAGGACAGTATTTGCAGTTGAACGTAATACTTAATAGTACGGACGTTAATCCACACCAGGAAATATCACATCCACCGACTTTCGCTCATATCTATCCACAATCTATTTCTTACTTTGCATTAAAAAAATTACGCTTTTTCTGATGACAGTAGCTTAGTATGTTCCGATAACAATTTTAACTTGTTAGAAGTAAAAATTAATCAGGATTTACTAAAAATTTCAAACTGGATAAATAAAAATAAGCTTTTAGTGAATACGAACAAATCTAGCTCAATCATCTTTTCATATAAACCTTCAACTATTTCTAAATATAAACAAGAATAAATAATTAAATGTCATTCTCATTCGTGTTTGTATAAGTGCAGCTGTGTCAATATTAAAATAAGTGATAACGTGAAATATTTAGGATTATTTATTGATTCTGATTCAAGATAGCATACACATGTGGGATTTTTTGTAAAAAACTCCGTAAAATAAATTACAGTTTATACCGCATAAGAGGCTTCATGACTCCTGCTGATTTACGTACATTGAACATATCCTGGTTCGAGTCCACCTTGAGGTACGGGATTATTCATTGGGGCGGAACTTTCAACACGATATTAAAGCCATTAATAATTAGTAAGAAACTTGCTCTTCGTATTGTTTGTAGTGTTAGTAAATTTCATCCCTCGGCCGAACTGTTCAATTTCTTGAATGTTATGAATTTTGAATCAATTTAAAAATATGCCATTTTAATGTTTGTAAAGAAAAATCATTCTCTTTTCCAACAGGTTAATATTGTGCGAAATACAAGATTTAAGAATCAAAATATGTTGGTCTTTCCTCTTTATAAAAAGGATACTAGTATACATCAATGTTATTTTAAATGTTCATCAATATTTAACTATTATTCAAGTAAACTAATTAAAATATCAAAATATGAAAATAATGTTTAAAAAATTCTTAATGACCAATTTTTAATTGTTCAATATTCTATTAATTTCAGTAATTACTTTAAGAAGAGGGGAAATTTCATTTTACTAAAAATTATATTTCATATATTAAAAAATAGCTAAGGTTTTCAAATATTCTTGTTGTTCTTTTTGTTTACTTTCTTTCTGTTTTATTTTCTTATTGTTCATAGTGGAATTTTTTATTTTTTTGTTTGTGAATACCTTAGTTATATAGTTCATCATTTTATAAGTAAATATTTACGTTTTATAATTGCTACAGTTTTATAATTGAAACATTGTGAATCAGTGACTTTAACACCAAACTAAGACTGCTTCATATACAATGTGAATAAATAAACAAATCAAATTTTTTAGCCGAGCGTGCCTACGTGCATGTGGCAGTTTGTTATTTGAGGAATTTGTTTTAAATAAAAGTTTTTTGAATAAAAAAAACAATTCGTGACCTCCAAGCAGTTGGATTATAGAACAATCCACCGTCCCAGGCCCTTTTTAAGATGGTCTACAGTTGAAACTTTGATCTCGATAGGTTAGGAGGTTCTTTACTACTCCCAGAACGAGGTAGAATGTCACTGTCCAATCTTTTCAATCCCCTTCATCCGCTGTTCAATATTCCACATAAAACTCTGGCTTTGCCGGGGCCTTCCAATGCTCCAATATCTAACATCATAAATGCAATTATTGCGAATTTTAAAATGGTAACTGTACCCGGAATTGAACCGGTGACCCTCGGATTACGAAAAATCCATTGTTACTTTCTCCCCTTATACATAGTATATGGAGAAAGTATTGTTTTCGTCAAAATTTTCGAATTTGAGTTGAGGGTGGATATATCCGTTTTGGGGTCCCCTGAATCCAAAAAAGTGGGTTTTGACGTGATGTCTGTCCGTCCGTGTGTGTGTGTGTGTGTGTGTGTGTGTGTGTGTGTGTGTGTGTGTGTGTGTGTGTGTGTGTGTGTGTGTGTCTGGATGTGTACAGTGCCACAGCCTACCCCGTTGGTCCGATTTAGATGAAATTTGGCATGTATATATATAGTCACCGTATCTCCAGGTTTTTTTCATTTTTTTGAATTTTTGATTTTTAAGGGTAGTTCACCCCTAAAAACCCTTAAAAAACGTGAAAAATCCTTTCTAACGATTTTGATTAAAATTTGACAGTTTATAGTGTACAGAGTACTAAATAATTTGACACCACCCGCATATCTGTAAAAATGACGGTTCAAAAGTTATGGGCTTTTAAATGTAAAAAAATCAAGTTTTTATATTTTCAGCGAAAACAATAAAAGTAAAGTATAACTTGACTGGTACCATTGAAACCAGCTTAAAAAACTAAACAAATTAGTATTTTGAATTATTTGTCTACGACAAACGGTTCCAGAGAAAAGTTAAATTTACTGTCTACGATAAACGCAGTACGTTGTCTGAAAGCGCCCAATGTTATTCTTATGGAGAATATAAAAAAAATCAATTTCTTCCTTACTTTCCAACCGTTTTCCATGAAACTTGGTATGAAGCGTAAGGTCAAATCACCGAACAAAACCAGCTCAAAAAAGCTTGGTGTTACGGGGGGGGGGGGGTTGTCCCCCCATACAATTTGAACAATTAATTTAACTTTGTCTCTCGTGTTTTATTTTTAGAAATTGGATGATTATTTTTGAAACAATAAATTATTAAATTTAGATTAACTTTGTAGAACATGATAGTTTTATTACAGATTGTCTTTTTTAAATTTACTTAAGGGAGAAAGTATGTGTCAGTCCACTGGTACCGTTTATTTTTTTGGTTGAGCTCCACTCCACACAATATTTCTTCGAAGGCCCAAGGTGGAGTGCTGGGAGAGGTAAGAATACACAATATCTGTTAACTAATTCATTTACATCATGTTTGGTTTTTACATTTGGTTTCTAAATTAACGTTAATAATTAGATTTGAATTATACATTTAAGATTTAAGTAGTGTTTTATTTATGGCCCAAAAAAAATACTGTGACATACATCATGGCAGTCCCTTAGAACTATTACGTATAGAATGGCATTGATCAATTTCGGATACACGCCAAACATCTCTGTTAATTCCCTAATGCGTGAACCAACTGATGAATTGTGAAAGTGCATCTCAAGATAATTGATTCAACCGTTGGGCGTCCCTTCTCTAGTTTCAGTAGTGAAACTATATCAGACGAGTGATCATGAGTGAGACGGAATGTCTGTAGTCAGTGGAATGCTTAGCGCTCACCACCATGCCCACTACTTCCCAGCACCCTGCGGCACTACCGGAAAGCCTGGGACGGAGGCTTAGAGACTCTGATGCGCTCACCGCCACACCTGCTGCCTCTCAACGCCCAGCGGCACGTCCGGAATGACAGAGACTGAGTCTTACAGTGTCTAATGCGCTCACCGCTACACCTTCTACCTCTCAAAACCTAGCGGAACTACCAGAATTCCAAAGACGGAGTCTTACAGCCTCTAATGCGTCACCGCTACACCTGCTACCTCTCAAAACCTAGCGGAACTACCAGAATTCCAAAGACGGAGTCTTACAGCCTCTAATGCGTCACCGCTACACCTGCTACCTCTCAAAACCGAGCGGCACTACCGGAATGCCAGAGACGAAGTCTTACAGACTCTAATGCACTCACCGCTACACCTGCTACCTCTCAAAACCGAGCTGCACTACTGGAATTCCAGAGACGAAGTCTTACAGACTCTAATGCGCTTACCGCTACACCTGCTACCTCTCAAAACCGAGCGGCACTACCGGAATGCCAGAGACGGAGTCTTACAGACTCTAATGCGCTCACCGCTACACCTGCTACCTCTGAAAACCGAGCGGCACTACCGGAATTCCAGGGACGGAGTCTTACAGACTCTAATGCGCTCACCGCTACACCTGCTACCTCTCAAAACCGAGCAGCACTACCGGAATTTCAGGGACGGAGTCTTACAGACTCGAATGCGCTCACCGCTACACCTGCTACCTCTCAAAACCGAGCGGCATTCCCGGAATGCCAGAGACGGGGTCTTACAGCCTCTAATGCACTCAACGCTACACCTGCTACCTCTCAAAACCGAGCGGCACTACCGGAATGCCAGAGACGGAGTCTTACAGACTCTAATGCGCTTACCGCTACACCTGCTACCTCTCAAAACCGAGCGGCACTACCGGAATTCCAGGAACGGAGTCTTACAGACTCTAAAGCGCTCACCTCTACACCCGCTACCTCTCAACACCCAACCGCTCGTATAGGATGGGTGTGTATATGCATTGGTATAGCGATGCCGGATGCTGAAAGGTCTCAGAACTAAACAGTGCTATTGGAACCTTACAGGCTCTGATGGGCTTACCGGCGTCATTGACTCTTTCTTCCATGTTAGGTGACATTCTTTGCAGATACAACGTATTATTCAAAATAGGTAGAATGTACCCGGAGCATTTCCCAGAGTGTCTCGCTCATTTAGATTACAACCTTTGCATTTGCCAAATAGTCTCTCGATCAGTTGGACTTGACGCCGAGCAGGGCTGTTTATTGAGGAAAAAGCCACTGAAATACCTCTGGCTGCTTTCCCTGTTTGTATATGTATGGTAATGTCCCCACGGACGAGATGCAGCTGGCTATTACTTGAGATTGACGCATAAGTCACTGTGGTTTACCATTGGCTGTCAATGAACCACTGCTTGTGAGGGGTTTGGTATGATCAGTTACTTGCACTGACCACGCAGAACGAAATGAAAAAAATGAAAATTACATTTATAAAAATAGCACAATTATTTTTTCTTCCCTAAAAATAAAATCGTGGAATTTATCTTAGGAACATATACTTGAAATGAAATGCAATTAAAAAAAATAAATTCAAAATGAATGAAAAAATGAAACGAAAAACGTCTGTATTAGAAGAGAAATTAGGACAAGCAGTTCCTTTCTTCCATTTAAACCCTATCACAAAGAAAAAAGTACAATTAATTGTGTAAACAGAAAATTTAATAACAGTAATTAACAGAAAATAAATATAGAGAAACAGCAATACTAACAAACAGACAAACCGGTAGAAATGTAAGTAATAGAATTGTAAAATAAATGAAAAATACGAATTTTGGGATTTTTATTCAACACCATTCATATCTTTGTTGCCTAAATCCCAGCCACACCCAAACCACATTACCTGTTACCTGTAACAGTTCAGATTCTTCAATTTCAAATTAGTGATAATAAATGTTTAAATTAACTTTTAACTTAACACCACTACCAAAACTGGTAGCAACTTTCCAACTCGTTGAAATTCATAACTTTCCATTTTCAATCTGCCGCCATTTTGATTTCGATAGACCTTTTCAAAACAGGCTCATGGCATTGTTTTCTACTAACTAAGACTACTAATTCAATGTACATACATATCAACCTGTGCTTAGCTTTAAGATTTTGATCTTACCCCCGAGGGTCGTCCCGCGTAGGTAACATCCAATTCCCATATACATGGAAAGTAGCTTACTTTTTCCACTAGTAATAATGCCTAAAACGAAATATTCCTTTTGATATAAAGTTATAAAGTCGTCCTAAGACCATGGTGAAGTTAAGGAGGGCATAAGAGGGGGGCAATGCACACCGGACCTCTTAAAAAGTGTTTGAATTTTTATCACCAATCTTAACAGTTCTATTATAATTTTTTATTTGACATAGATATTTTGATGAGTTTTTACTGTGGTTTTATATTAGTTCTAAGTAAATGGTTCTATTTCTATTTTTAGGCTGTATTATAACAAAAGCTAGGAAATTAACTCCGTGCCCCAACTTGTAATCTTTAACTCCGCCCGTGCCTAAGACTTAATTCACACTCTGTATAATAATTTTGAAATTTAAGTCCTAGTTTAGAGAGTTGTTAATTCAGACTGTAGCATTCAATGGTAGTTAAAAATACTTGACATTTTAATTTAAAATTATACATAGATTGTGGAGTGAGAATTTCAGAGCTTTAAAACACTGAGTGGGGTGACAGCCCCCCTCAGTCATATGGACAGCACGCTGTTATGCTTAAAACCTTCGAGGCATGTGAAAATCCATCACACACATTATCTTATACGCCGTGACGGAGGACAAACAACCATGATAGCTATGAGCAAAGTTTAAAATCCAAGAGCCCTTAATGCTCTCAAGAATCTGCCTTACTGGCGCAAATTTTGTTTTAGCCACATGTAGTAAAACTGGTTAATAATGTAGTTACTGGTTACATGATAGTAGTAAAAAGATGGATCAGGTGTAAAATTAAAATAAAAGCCGTTATCTAGGGAATTACATTATTAATTTTTGACGTGGATATGTTAAAACATTTATACGCAATAATTACTGAATGAAATTATGGAAATGGGAAAAGTCAACCTATATAACCCCTTTATATTTAACATATCAATAACATTTTTACGACAATCGAGTACTACAGTCAGTAATGCTATTGTGGCAGTCATAGCTGAGTGGGTAGAGTACTGGCCTACCACCCAAAGACCCGGGTTCAATTCCCGGTCATGACACATGAAATTTAATTTCTCAGACTGCCACCGTGCTTCGGAAGGCACGTTAAGCCGTTGGTCCCGGCTACATAAGTAGTCGTTAGGTCACGTTAGAGGCAGTAGTTGCGACCTGAAAACTCTAACATTAGACCTTGGCCAGAAGGTTACACGAAACTTACTTGTAATGCTATTAAAAAAATTAACATTCTTCTTATGGGACTATAATCCAAGACAGCGGAGGTACTAAGTACATATATGTTGCGTAGTTAAGGGAGGATCGCTCAGTGCGGAAACTGCCGGTGCAGATGTCGTTCGTGCACCTTTACCGCTGTGTACAACTGCAACCTGGAGTCAGGTACCGTTTGGAGCAGGAAAATCCGGTTACCGAAACCGACCTTGTAGAACCGGGTTTTGAAAAATGGCGCGGCAGCGAGGAAAGCCAGGCGTATGTCAGGCTCCCTGATATGTGACCAGGGCGGCAACGGAACCTGCTTCGCAAACTCGTCCGAGAGAGAGCGAACGGAATTATTTAGTTTCTGTTGTTTTTGATCGCGCAGTGACACAGAAATTCGATCCCGCGATCCTCAACCCTCGCTCGCTTTCACGGAGAGAAAGTCGATCGTGTGTGCGAACTTTGGAAAGTGTTTAACTCATGACCCTGTGTTTAAACGTTTGCGGAAAACCGGTCCCATTCACAATAGCGTGCGAATCACTCGGACACATGACGGGATCATCCGGAGAAGCCTTGGGGCGCACCTGTGTACTTGCCGGTTAATGGGTCAGCCATTTGCATCAAGACTTCGTGTCGTGCAGACTTCCGGTGGATCCCCTCTGATTAACCTCAGCGTCTTCGGGTAGATTCCCACTGATTAACCTGGGCGTTACCGGGTGGATCTCCTCTTTTTAACCTGGGCGTCTTTGACTAAACACCCTCTGTTTACCTGAGAGTCTTTGTCTGTTTGTAAATACGTAGTCATATTTTCCTTTCACCCACAATTATTACTTTTTTAAAGATAACCACTGATTGGTTGATTCAGTTCAGACTTTTGCGGTCCGTTTCATTGGTACAGCGAAGTACAGGTGGGCCTGATCCTTATAATTGTTCTAACATTACGCTTGACTAACCACTCCCACCAAAATGGCACAAACTTATATTAGACATAGAGGTCTTTAAGTAGATCCTCCATCATTAATTTGGAAGCTTGGTTTAACTTAGTGGTCTTTGGGTGGATACCTGGTGTTTAAGCTGGAGTCTTCGGGTGGGTACCCTCTGTTTATAACCTGTGTCTTTGTTTTCTCTTTGTGGGTACCTCTGTTTAACCTGAGAATATTTGTCTTTATCCTCTTCGTTTAATCTAGGAGTCTTTGGGTGGGTAACCTCTGTTTAATCCTGAGAATATTTGTCTTTACCCTCTTCGTTTACTAGGAGTCTTTGGGTGGGTACCCTCTGTTTAACCTGAGAATTTTTGTCTTTACCTCTTCGTTTAATCTAGGAGTCTTTGGGTACCCTCTGTTTAACCCTGAGAATATTTGTCTTTACCTTCGTTTAATCTAGGAGTCTTTGGGTGGGTACCCTATGTTTAACCCTGAGAATATTTGTCTTTATCCTCTTCGTTTAATCTAGGAGTCTTTGGGTGGGTACCCTCTGTTTAATCCTGAGAATATTTGTCTTTACCCTCTTCGTTTAATCTAGGAGTCTTTGGGTGGGTGCCCTCTGTTTAACCCTGAGAATATTTGTCTTTACCCTCTTCGTTTAATCTAGGAGTCTTTGGGTGGGTACCCTCTGTTTAACCCTGAGAATATTTGTCTTTATTCTCTTCGTTTAATCTAGGAGTCTTTGGGTGGGTACCCTCTGTTTAACCCTGAGAATATTTGTCTTTACCCTCTTCGTTTAATCTAGGAGTCTTTGGGTGGGTACCCTCTGTTTAACCCTGAGAATATTTGTCTTTACCCACTTCGTTTAATCTAGGAGTCTTTGGGTGGGTACCCTCTGTTTAATCCTGAGAATATTTGTCTTTACCCTCTTCGTTTAATCTAGGAGTCTTTGGGTGGGTACCCTCTGTTTAACCCTGAGAATATTTGTCTTTACCCTCTTCGTTTAATCTAGGAGTCTTTGGGTGGGTACCCTCTGTTTAACCCTGAGAATATTTGTCTTTACCCACTTCGTTTAATCTAGGAGTCTTTGGGTGGGTACCCTCTGTTTAATCCTGAGAATATTTGTCTTTACCCTCTTCGTTTAATCTAGGAGTCTTTGGGTGGGTGCCCTCTGTTTAACCCTGAGAATATTTGTCTTTACCCTCTTCGTTTAATCTAGGAGTCTTTGGGTGGGTACCCTCTGTTTAACCCTGAGAATATTTGTCTTTACCCTCTTCGTTTAATCTAGGAGTCTTTGGGTGGGTACCCTCTGTTTAACCCTGAGAATATTTGTCTTTACCCTCTTCGTTTAATCTAGGAGTCTTTGGGTGGGTACCCTCTGTTTAACATGGGAATCTTTGTGTGGATCCTCATTGTTTTACCCTAGTAGTTTTTTGGTTTGTTCCCTGTGTTAGAAGTCTTTGGTTGGGTCTCCTTCCCCTCAGTTTAACTAGGGCACCTTCGAGTGGAGCTATAGAGTGGAGCCTCTCTGTCCATCTTTGGCTGAGACACTGTGATCCTGCTAATCAGGGAGTTGAAAGTTGAACCTGTCCGAAGAAAGTTCCAGGACATTGGTATATACAGTATTGTACTAATACGATAATAGAAGTGGGGTTGAAGTACGCTGGAACTGCGTCGCCTGAGAGACATTCTATCCCCAACAACCGGTTCCGTGGAAAAATGTTATCTTAATATTGTGATTGGCTCCATAAAACTTCCTCAAGGGAACATTCCATAAATAGAATATTTCACGAAACCTCTCCTTAAGAAGACTAAATATTTTCGGAATTTTAGAAACGAAATACAATTTTTTTATATGAATGGTAACTTCTTTGCCCGAATGAAAAATTATTTTTGAAATAAATGATTCTTGTAATTAATATAATGTATCAATATGCACATTTCGTTGCCTAGCAATCAGAATTTTTTAGCCTAGCTAAAATGTAACTCATAATTTTTCACATTTTCACTTTATTCGCAGGCCACAGCAGGTGGTCACGATCTAAGGGGGGGCTTGGTTGTCCAGTCAGAGTGACATACTGGTGAGTCCACTTTTATAGCAACTGTTTTAATAAATGTGCGATCGTTTTGGGATGTATTTTTGTAATTTATTGAAAAATTTCCAAGGTTCATTTTTAGCCTTTCTTTTATCTTCAGGGATGGATGACTAAACAATATTGACTAGTTGTAGTTTGGGGATTACTTGAAGGCCGGAATATAATCTCAATACACAGGAAATTCTCCGGTAAGTGCTTGTCAACCGAGGTTCATTTTACTAGTGGAAGGAAAATGTGCATTCCCTATATGTCCATTCCTCCAGTTTTCCGTTATATAGTTGGAGTTAGATGGAAGAAAAGTATGGGTTGAGTGAGCGAGGAAGGGGGGGAAGAAGGGCGCGAGAGGTAAGCCCTGCCCTGACAGTCCACTGAGCTCCCCGCAATCTCGGGTCCCCAGCTAAGCGTTTCGAGCCCATATACCACTTAAGAGTCTGCTTTACTGGCAAAATATTTTATTTTAGTGCCATAGGAACAATGTTTTTACAGCTTTACTGATCACACTATACTGTAGTTGTATGTGTAAAATTAATGGTGAAGGGGTTATCTTGAGAATTACATTATTATTTTTTATATTTTGTAATCTAGAAAATTATAATTACTTATGAGACACTGTAGAATTTTTATAAATGATTGATAATCAAATCATTTCTTTGTCCATTAAGTACAATAGAGAATAAAGGCTATATTCTAATATTATTTAGGTCCACGTAGGAGATAAAACATACTCATGCAGGAGTAAAGTCCATGCAAAATCCACTGCTGGAATAAAATACATTCGCACCCAACGTGCAATATTTCCCTTGTGCAGGTTTACAAATTTGGTTTATCAAGAGCCAAATTTTCATTTACACCATACATAGGGTTTTTAGCTAACCAGGACTAACTACACTTGTCAGTTTTGGTCTTGACAATGATATAAACCCAACAGGTAGGAAATTAAAATACCCCCGTCGCAGCAGACCTGCGTACTCAGCGAATTTCCAAATCAATAACATAATAATAATAATAATAATATATGATTAGTTTGATCATTATCTGTCAATAAATATGAGTATTGTTTGCCTAATCTCCATAGATTAACATGGGAAAGAGAATGCAGGTTTGCTGCTGTGAGGAACGCTGAAAGTAGGTGTTTCTAGCGTAAACAATAACATTTTTTAGCATTTATATCAACTTTCATCAACATCTGTCCATAAATAAAGGAGTTTGCCTATTCACTATATGATTAATATGGGAAAAGAGTATGCAGGTTTGCTGCCATGATAAACACATAAACTATGATTTTTAAGAATAAATGGATAGACCTCAACCACATGAAGCTAAATATCAAGTTTTATCCAAAAATATTGATTAATATGGGAAATATTAATTTTTCCTATCCTGCATAAGATTAACATTGGAGCCCCACAATACAACGTACTGTGTTTAGATTTTTTAATATCTCGGTAACCGTTGGAGATAGAGAAAAACTTTAAGGAACTTAATTGTGTAGTTTTGTAAGTTGATTCCAATGGTGAAATATAAAATTAGAAATTTTTAAAAATTACATGTGAAAAACGCAAAAAACCCCATTTTCGGGTACAACCCCCCCCAACTACCCGTTACCATTGACCGATATGCCTGGTTTACGAACTCGTCCGAGCATTTGTAGGAATACACATCTCTACCAAATTTGGTCTCGATCGGACCATTTTTACGAGAGTTATCGTGTTCACAGACACACACACACATATATATAAATTTTAACGACTATTGTTTTTGGACTCTGGGCACCTAAAAAAGAAAAAATAACATGGTCCCGGGCTTAAGTCTCGCCATGAGACCTACGGTAATAGCTACTTCCCTATGGGAAATTCGCTAAAACTCAGAACCGGAAACAAGAAAACAGTTCAGAGTTTTAGAAACCCGACATCTAGGTAAGAAAATATCAGATTTCGTCCTTGTGAAATGAGAATGAACATCATCATTTGTATATCACCCGGCTCCGGCTTGGGTATCTGGGAATTGGTGTGTCATGAGGACCTGAGGGCGGTGTGCCTCGGAGCGACAATCGTGGACTCTCAATCCTCCATTCCGAGGGTTCAGGGACATGACCTAGACACTGGATTCTTCCAGGAACCAGCCGTTAGTTGCCCGGAGGTGTGGAAATGTTTTACGGTTTCCAATGGTGAGTCATACTGTCAAGTTCTCGGGCCCTAAGGGAGCTAAGAGGCCTCCAGGGCCTAGAGGAACACCTTCGAAAACCATCGACGAAAATTTAAATATAAATTAACAATCATTTGAATGACAAAGTCAATTTTTCAAATTTTATGGAAAATAATATCTTCCCACTTAAACATTCATTATTTTGTTCTTTTTAAATTAATAATCTTCATCACTCTGCTTGGTATTCTTTGTAATTTATTTAGTGCTTTAAACATCTTTTCAGCTTTATACCTTCTTATTCCAGATTATCGACTACTATTATGATGTTTCAGATTCCAGATTCATGATCTGGACCAAGCTGGTATAAAGCAACCATCTGTTTACGACTATCGTGTAACGAGTAGTACTGTTACCAAATTAGGCTAACATTTGTACATAAGGGCTTTAAACTAGATATTTTGCCAGTAAGACATACTCTTAACGAGGTTAAGTTTTATTAACAATAGCTTATAGTAAGCCGTTTGAATCAGAGTGAAAGTATACTGTATTATTAACATTACTTATTTATTTACTTAATAAGTAATAAACATAGATACTATGGAGACAACACAGTGATTGTGTTAAATTTAACCATGTTCTTATGGGAAGTGAGTAGAATAAAGCACCGGACTAGAGGAGACTCTCACTCAATCTCACATAGTCTCTTGTTAATTAGAAGATACGTACTTACTCTGTTTATTCTGCTAGTCAATTGTCAATTAGTAGATCATGAGATATGTATCCATTTGATTGCTTATGCTAGTCGGTTGTCAGTTAGAAGATACAGTATGTACTTATTCGGTTACTTATGCTTGTTGGTTGTCAATTTGAAGAATTTACTTATTTGGTTGCTTATGCTAGTCGGTTGTCAATTAGAAGATTCCCAAGGGGCGGGGTGACCGTGGTCTTGCACGGACCACTTCGCGCTTCCAGTGGGTCGCGTATCGAGTTGCTTACTCGGGTGTCGTGCGGCCGAAAAGTTTCCAAATTTTGTAACTCGACCCTCAACTTTCGAATGAGTTCCGGTTTCCACAACCGTCCTTTGTCCGGTTTATGCGAAAGCAGGGGCATTCTAGGTCAGAAATCGGGCTATTGGATAAATGTAAAGAAATAGTTTCAAATGTCATGTGTTAATCTGTTTGTATCGTCGGGGTCGTCAATGGTTGTTGACCTGTCGAATATAAAGGAAATAACAGCAAGAAAGATAAGATATGCCGGCTTCTAGAGAGGAAGTTTTAACAGTGCAAAAACCGATCCTAGTCCTCTCAGCAGTTTAGTGATTTATTTCAAGGGCAAGATATGTCGATTTCTTTGGAGGAATTTATAAAACTCAATTTATAAAACAAACCAATCCAAGTTCTCCTATCAGGGGCGCACCCACGGGGGGAGGGCTAAAGGGGCTGTAGCCCCATCTCAGGAAGAAAAAATATTTTCAGATTTCAAATCCGCCAATAGTGGACACATCGTATACTGGTTGACAGGAGTTAAATTTCACTACAAAGAAAGAAATGGAAGTTCGGCAAAGTATGTTGCTTCCGCGTTCCTTCTATGCAAAGTATTTGCCCAACGCACACAGAAGCAACATGGCGCTGGCGGCCGCCCTCTCGCCCGCGCCCCGTCGCTGATGCTGTCTGTGTACATAGCACGTCCCTCGTGGGCCGTGGAGTATCAGAAGCGTCATATGTCTCTTGTGTATCCCTTGACGTAATGAGAGACCACTGGGTTCATGAATCTTTTGTTGATTTGGTTGTATGTTTGTCGTGATAATGCGAGACGACATTGAATTTAGTATTAGATTTTGTGAGGAAGTTGAACAATTTCCATATTTGTACGATAACACTGCAATAGAAGAGCGCAAGGCAGAACCGCGACTATTGAATTGCACAGGTAAGAGTAACTCTTTACTGATTTACAACAAAGAAAACGAAAAACTATTTGCTGCCAGGATCGTTTTGAGATTTGAAATGTATAGGAAATTACGCGTACATTATAAAATGGAAATAATTATATAATTAATATAATGGAATTATAAATGGAAGTATTCATTTAGCCATTTATCAATAAATTCGTGAATTGCCTGAACTCCTTATGGTTAATCGTTGAAGGATAAAGTTGTTCAGTTGGTCTCATCTTTCAACGATTTGTTTTGCACGAGGTTTGTTTTAAAATACAGTTTTCTCTGTATTTACACAATTTTTTCCTAAATATCCGAATTATTCACATTTATAGCTAAATAACATTTTAAACCCCTTTTTCTGTTTTTTATGGTATCTTGCGTTTTCCGGATGTTGTCTACAAATTGCAGAGGGAGAGATAAGATGGTTTAGAGTAAATAGTTTTTGGCCAATGACTAAAATTGGCGAATTTAACAATTTAAACAATTTAAAATAAAATAACTATAACTAAATGTCGTTAATTTTAACTAAAATGTTCAAAGAATGTCACTGGCTTGACACTTCTGTGTGCAGAGCAGACTTAACGTCTCTGCAATTCGTCCGTTCTGTATTAATTGAGCCCAAAAACACGATGTCTGAGAGTAGGCTTAGCCAATCTTACTTACTACCTTCACGAAAATTCCAGTTGACACAGACAGTGCATTATTCATACTAGAGAAAACTCAATTTTTGTAAGACACCTGATATATAAAAAGATTTTGTTAAAATAAAGCCTGAAATCTTTTTCAATCTGCTGGGGTTTATCTTTAATTCCTGTAGTCTCTACTTTAAATTTCCATTCAAAGAACTAAAATAAACTTAAATTAATTCCGTTTTAAGGAATTGTAAAAAGATTTTCCAGTTGGCCAAAGGAGTCCAGAGATTCAGGTCAGATTAATTTCGTGTCTACAGTCGTCATTTAAAATTTTATTGAGACCCAACTCTCTGCAGTCCATTGCATGTCAAAGTAGGGAAATGTATGATATGTCGTTCTTCATAGGGAATTTTTAACAATTACAAATCGATCCCAGTCCTCCTGCAGTTATTGCTCTTCGTCAAAGTAGGGATGTATGTACCTTCTTCAGAGGAAGTTTAACAATTTACAAATCGATCCCAGTCCTCCCTGCAGTCCATTGCTCTTCGTCAAAGTAGGGAAATGTATGATATGTCGGCTTCTTCATAGGAAGTTTTAACAATTTACAAATCGATCCCAGTCCTTCCTGCAGTCCATTGCTCTTCGTCAAAGTAGGGAAATGTATGATATGTCGGCTTCTTCATAGGAAGTTTTAACAATTTACAAATCGATCCCAGTCCTCCCTGCAGTCCATTGGCTCTTCGTCAAAGTAGGGAAATGTATGATATGTCGGCTTCTTCATAGGAAGTTTTAACAATTTACAAATCGATCCCAGTCCTCCCTGCAGTCTATTGGCTCTTCGTCAAAGTAGGGAAATGTATGATATGTCGGCTTCTTCATAGGAAGTTTTAACAATTTACAAATCAATCCAAGTCCTCCCAATGCTATATTATCACATTTAATTCGTTATGATACACAAACTAAACACACTGCGTATGTATAAAGAAATATAAGGAAAGTTCGAGTAGTTTAATCTCGAGGCCTAGCTGATGACCCAAAACTCCCTAAATGGCTTGGCAAGGCGGATGCCTACTCACAACTCGGGCTGTCTCGCCCACCTAATTAATACCGTTCTTCCTCTCTCACTGCTATTTCCGTACGCACACTGGAGGCTTAGCGACAATGTGAGTACTTCCGGTGGATAGCACAATAAGCCTAGGTTGTTGTGCAGAGTGTACCCGCAGTAAATTTTCCTGGGTTGGGAAAAATTCCAGTCTTAAATTCCCGCTGAATCAACAATAAGGGAAACGATCTACCACTCTAAAAACGTACGAACACGCGTGATTGTTAATTTTTGAGTTTGGACGCTTACCCTAAAGCCACCACCATGCAAGTTGATGATGTATGACCACATATTTTTCGTCGTTCGTATTTTTCGTCTTTTGTGTGACACGTGGTTTATAAACATTTTGGTGACTAACCAGGAGCAAACAAGTTCCACATCTACGATATTGTGAATGATCCCATGATTTAGTTTGTCGAGACCGGTAGAAGCAACTAATATGTGTCAAAATTTTTTGTATGGACCGAGGATGGTGATTCGTCACCGGAACGCGTAGATAACGATTAGGACTGCAATATCTTCGATTTAGACTCAAGGTGATTAACCATTAACAGTTTGTTAATGTTGAAGTAGAACTTACAATAGAAACCAAATCATACAGATAGGCAAATTAACTGTACATTTTAGAGACAGATTCAAGTTAGAAGTGACTGTAAATAGTAACACCTCAGAAGATGAAAAGACACTTACAAAGTTATCTCATGCCAACATATGTCTAGGAGCCTGCAAGAATTCAATATTCTCTAAATTATGATCACATAAAACGAAAATCCAGTCATAAGCATCCAACTTTGACTGTTATATAGAAGTGTAACATGGATAATGTCCAAGAAAAATGATAGACTTCTAATTGATTTTGAAAACAACATTTTAAGACCAAAATTTGGACCAGTGCAAGAGGGAAAGGTGCGGAGAACGAAATAACCAAGAACTGGGATTATGCTACACCCTGATATTATCCCATTGGTTAAAACAAGGTTAAGTTGGATAGGGCATGTAGCAAGAAGACAGGATGGAAACAGATTGCTTGAAGCATAGATAACTTTACCAAGAGGAACAAGGGAAATCGTTCTTTGGGTTGGATCATTCACTAATTGTGCGTTTTTATTGATATCTATATGTAACACTTTTGCGTTCAATAAATGCACTATTTGATTCATATACGAGATGAAAGTTTCATTGACATCCGGGTTATACTCTCATTAAATCCGATGACTTTTATGGCAGTGTCTAGATGATCAGGTGATATGATAATTGATGCACCGAGTCATCTAATTACGAGGTGGTCACTTGACCACGCTTGAGGTTATACGCTCGAACCCGACCACGCAACCTCACACCGCCCGTTACATCGGAATGAGCCGGACCGGTCTCATCACTCACATCACTCATCACTGGTAAATGACAGGTTACCGCCGACCGCCGCATCGCCGCATCGCAGCAAGGTCAAGGGTTTTGAAACTTTCTCCCCCTTCATGAGTATTAATATTGTCCTAGTAGATAAATGTAAGGCTTAGTCAGGGATCTGAAGGGGCCTCATTGCGCAAAAACCCTAACTAGTAGCACTCCTCATCAGTGATATGTTTCTGGGCGTAACTCTCGCTTCAAGAGGTGCTACTTGTAGTAATTCACCCTGTCAAACAAAAAATCCGCCATGTTTTGTATGCAAAAACACTGGATACTACTGGCAGCACCTGTTATTAGCGATATGTTTCTGAGCGTAACTCGCGCTACCGGAGGTGCTGCTTGTAATAATCCGCTTTAAATACTACTGTTATTAACTCCCTTCAATCACTGGGAACTTAGGGGGTTCCATGTGATAAAATACTGGACACTACTGGTTGCAATTCTCTTTATCAGCAATATGTTTCTGAGCGTAACTATCATTTCCAGAGGGGCTACTTTTAGTAGTTCGACTTGTCAAATATGATATACTACTGATAGTAACTCCCTTTAATACGGGTTGATACGACGGGTATTTTCTAAGTAAGGGCTATTTTGTTGTAGACACTAGTAGTTTGCGAGCATACAGCAATGTACGCGTACGTGAAGTACTGAGAAGATTGGTGAATAACTGTGTTCGGATTTGTAAATAACTTGTTCTACTCTCACTTTGTACTCTCAAAATATTTAAGATTTTGAATTCACCCGCCACACTCTCAAATCTTTGGTTTTATCGGACTTTGTTCTGTGGGAGTTTCGGGTTCAACGGTAGCACAGCATAACTTTAGGTGTTCAGAAACAATTTTGTAAATCACACCGATCTCGACGTATCAGGAAATTCGCTGGAGACCTGTTATTGTGAAGCGCCTGACCCCAGGAACACTCGCTTCGACCGAAAGCACCAAATCGTCTATAATCAAAGCAGGACTACCGGAGAGATCGTCACCATAGGCTGTGCAATGGCCACCTTTGATTTCCTGTTCTCACTGAATCGCATTTCTGTCACTATTTACAGTATAACCGTACAATTACCAAATATGTTGAAGAATTTTTGTTGCAGACAGATTCCTTACTGACAAAATCGTATCAGTGAGCGAATCTCACACGTGGTGGGTGGATACAGCATAATCTTAAACGTTTTAAAAACAACAAAACAGAACCGTAGAGAGCTGAAATTGAGCGCAGTTGTTCCCGAAGCATGCCGATAGACGATGCACACTCATTGCGGTTTGCGCACGAAATACCAGCGTCTACAACAAAAAGGTCCTTACTTAAAAAACACTCCACGTACTTATAGACTCGCAATGGTATTAATATTCTCTACTCAGCATTTTTGGACAAACGCCCGATAGCCAGTTTTGGATCCAAACGGGTTCCGTATGCAAAAGGCGTATACTCAATTTGACTTTTCAAAATGAATAGGGGTGTCTCAAAAAGCGGGTTTTACTCGGGAAATTACTGATAAGTTATAATTAAATGTTCCTTTAAAGCACTGATGTTCATTTTTTCCATTTTAAACAACGTACAACAATGTTAATTTGAAAACACTTCTTTGCACTCGGAACCTCAGAACTAGTAGTTGTGAGTTCGTTCAGAAATACTTAGTGCGTGAGAAGATGAATAACATTACGAGGCTACAAGTAGTAACCCGCGGTTCGGGGAGTTATTACCAGTAGTGTTTGACAAGCAAGATTACTGCAAGTGGCACCTCGTGGTTGCAAATGGTAATGAAACTAACCGTAGTGCTTTGCGGTTGTGGCGGTTTATAAAATAACCTATTACAGGTAAAAAGGTAACAGATAAAAATAGGTTCAAAGATAAAAATTACCTGTTCTAACTGAGAAAATAATACCTAATGAATGATAGTAGCTAAAAAGTAATAAGGAGTTTGGCATGGATACTAGATGGTGAATCAAATAGGTCGCGTAACCCTTCGGTTCTGACCTTTCACCTTTCCCATTCGCTGTGCCATCGAAAACAAAAGGTAAACGGGTCCCTAACCACAGGTTTGCTCGCTGGATCCGGCGTACCCCAGCTGTATCTGCCCCGGATGGCTCTCAGTTAACCCAACCTACAGCCAGCTAGCATCCGGCGCACCCCAGTCGTGTCTATCCTGGATGGCTCTCCGTCAACCTATACAACAGTCAGCTAGCATCCGGCGCACTTAAGCCGTGTCCATCCCGGATGGCTCTACGTCTAGATTACAAACTTCACTCATTTGTTTATAATTCTATGATAAATTACAGTATTCGTATGCTTGAGATATTTGTTAGACAGTAACACGTTACTCGTAGCTTCTTTCCCTGAGACGTGCCTGGAATAAGTCAATCCTTCTTAAACCAAAAATAGAAACTAGGTTTCATAAAAAATGTTATCATTTGATAAGGGGTTTTTTGAAATTTTTAAGTTTTTAAAATTATTTTGAAGAAAAAATTTCAAGTAGTTTGCCTTGATACCTATCTAAAGACCAAGGACTCTTAAGACGGTCTTCACTCAGAAGGGCCTGGTAGCGGTCGACCTTTACCATGAGACCTTACACCTCACCTGGAGATCTTCCTATCGCATCACGCATGGCGATATGGAGCCCCATCTACTGCCTACGAGGGGGTGGACACATTCTGAATCTGAGAGCATATCGCTGTTATATACATAATTATACACCGATTCTGGGTAGAAGGGAGGATAAATACAGGGATTTGACATACCGCACATTTTCTGAGATCATTAAACCAGAGATTGCAGATCCGACAGCTTACATTCTGATCATTTGATGGGTATATAACAAAAGGACTTAGCCTATCCTGGATAACACGAATACTGCGGTAGTGAACTCACTAGGCGTATAACCTACGTATAACAAGGTTTACCTCTAGACTCCGCGAGCACCCCCACCATTCCTCAGCATCAAGCAAACTTTCACTACTAAATATTCACTTATCAGAAACCCTAATTAATATGCACGGGTACCGGGCATATGGTATCCGGTGCAACCAGGTCAGCGGGCCAAAATCCATTGTGATTATAATTAACCATAAACATCAAAATAATATAATTATATCATGCCAACCATATTATAATCATTGACACTTTACACCATTCGAAGATACAATAATCATAAAGATATACAGATTATACAAATGATATATACCCATGCAGGATATGCATGAACCATATTGACGGTAACCTTATACCCCCACATCCTCTACTACCTGCCGCGGCCATCCCAAACCCCTCGGGATACTAGTATGCTCATCATAATACTTTATAATAATTGAGGGCCGAATCACTACTTCATAGACGCGCTGGGTCTATATAGATAGGACTTGGGAATGAATAAGCCCCAGATATGTGCAATTTTTTCCCTGTTATATGTAATAGTCAGTCACAGCTCCTTAGAAGGTAGGCATCCTTTAAAGTTAGTTGTGTGTTTCGAATATTCCTAAACGCATCCCTTTTATTCTTATCTTACTCCTATTATAGCACGCGCACTGGACGCATGGCGATAATTGGAGTGTTCACTTTACTTTCTGTGGCTAGGCACTGTGCGCTTCGACTGTCGTACACTCACATAGTTGTGGGTTGAGATCTTATCCTACCCAAAAATAACCTGCCAATACTAGTTTGAACAATTTGAATCTACAAGACTAACGCAATATACAATGTGGTTACAATATAACCACATATATTATACACCGACCCATTCTGGTGTGAATTTGAAGGTTAATACGAGTGAAGAGAGAGTGTGTTAGATTTAATGACATACTCGTATGCAGATTTAGAGATCATTAAGTAATAGCCTAATAAACTAAAGCAGCTGAGTCTAGCACTTATTCGAACCACTTATTTTTTTAGGATTTTGCTCAGCATCGAACCGGCGACCTTCATTATGAAGTGGGTATCATAACAACTGAACTACCAAGACAGTACCATGTTTTAAATTTTACTGTGATCACGACGAACCTATCGTGTGAAGCGTGCAGGAAATACATACGCATATACTGTATATTTTAGAATAAATCACCAGGAACTGTGAGGGAGGAACCTCCCACGTTTCCGGATAGCCGGGGTCAAGGTCACCCCGGGAGGAATGCTAGAAAGTATCGCGTTGACTCCGCCCCACGCTATAACCAGTTCCTCTTGTGGGTCAGGGCCCGACTTCGGAAGCAAGTTTCATTTTTAGCGACTGTCTCATCCTTCTTTTATGGTTTACAATTAGAACTTATGTCATGTATTGTGTTTTGGGTGTGATGATATGTGGTCCACAAGTCTTGTTTTTGGGTATCTTGCTAGCCTTGTGGTTAATGTCTTGGACTTCAGTGCAAGAGGTTACGGGTTCATCCCGGGATACCCATTCCCAAAAATCGTTATTGTGATATTACTTCTTGGCTTAATTGAATCACCCCTGGCATAGATAAAAATCTCGTGATTGGCTTATATAATAGACAATTTAAGATTTTTCATCAGTGCCACCATATTGAATCTCATAAGATCACTTTCGTGACAACATTACTGACCATACACGATAATCGTAAAAGTATGGTTGAGGTATCAAATTAAAGTGGTAAGGCAAATGACATACTGTACTCTTTTCATGAAAAAGGTATCATGTAATGGTAACTGGGGTATAATTGCGTAGTACTTAGAATTTTTTAGAAACGTCACCATTGATTTGACATTTCGACCATCTCTTATGACTATCATTTGGCCAGTAATACTGTCACAAATTTAACATTATTCTTATAGGACTAAAATGAAATATTTCGCTCATGACTCTTAAAAAGGATTATTGGAAAACGTTCCGGTTAATTTTGTGGCAGCATTGCAAGCTAGAAGAAAGTAGTAAAAAGATGGCCGAGGTGTTAAAATGTTTACTTTCATAATACTACTTGTTGCATTACAGATACATCGTAAACTCAACTCAAATAACTAAACTTTTTAACCAGACAGTTGAACGTGTCTTTAAGTGGTGATCTTGGAGAAAATAGTAGGGGCCCGACTACAGTGCCCAGTGGATTCCTTACCTGCAATTTCTTTTCCTGTCCTTGTTTGCACACATGTCTACGATCCAGCCCATGGGGTCAGTTGTTTCTAGCAGTCTCTTAACTTAGCGTCAACAACCGGTAGGTAGACCACGATATACGGCTCCCATTCCAGGAAGGTAGTTGTGGTTTCGAATATTGCTACATCTCTTTATTTTGAGTTTTAGAAATACACATTTCTAAATTATAGACTCATAGTAATATTTCCAGTTTAAATGGATGCTTCAGACTTTTTTTTACTTAGTTGTAGTTGGTAAAATTAATGACTCTTTCATATTTTTTAAATATTTTAAAGTAAGTTTGCTTCATTACAATAATTTAAAAATATATAAGTCGGACGTATTTTAACTCATGTAATTTTTAAAAGACGATAAGTTTTCATGTCAGTGTCAATTTCGTTGAGTAAAAATGTAAATCAGGTCATTTTAATTAGTATATAATTTATTTGTAAAAAACAAAAAGATTGAAAATAATCGGAACGTATGAAGTTGTTAAGTGTCGGGCAAGGTTGTCGGGGCGGACCTTGCAGGCGCCGCGCCGGTTCCTCATTAATTATACATAGGCTCGAGCTGCAAAAGATCGTACATTTTAAATACGTAACTCTAATCTGCAAGAGAGTTGAATTTAATGTTTAGCAGCATAGAAGATTCCGTATGTTCCCATTCTCAACCTGAGCTACCGGTGTGGACTATCCTAAGTGGTCCGAGCCGTACGGTATGGTCATCCTTTTCACTACTGAGGTCCGAGCCGTCCGGTTCTCCTATCCTCACTACTGAGTCCGATGTACGTATTTTTCACTACTGATTACCGGTATATTCCTCACCTCACTACTGAGGTCCGAGTTGGTATGGTCATCCTCCTCATTCACTACTATTTGTACGGTATATCCTCTATCCTCACTACTGAGTCCGATGTCCGGTATGACATCCTCCTTCCTCACTACTGAGTCCGATGTCCGGTATGGTCATCCTCCTCATCCTCATCCTCACTACTGAGATCCGAGCTGTACCGGTATGGCCATCCTCCTCATCCTCACTACTGAGATCCGAGCTGTACCGGTATGGCCATCCTCCTCATCCTCACTACTGAGATCCGAGCTGTACCGGTATGGCCATCCTCCTCATCCTCACAACTGAAGTCCGAGCTGTACCGGTATGGCCATCCTCCTCATCCTCACTACTGAGATCCGAGCTGTACCGGTATGGCCATCCTCCTCCTCCTCACTACTGAGGTCCGAGCCGTACCGGTATGGTCATCCTCCTCATCCTCACTACTGAGGTCCGATCCGTACCGGTATGGTCATCCTCCTCATCCTCACTACTGAGGTCCGATCCGTGCCGGTATGGTCATCCTCCTCCTCCTCCTCACTACTGAGGTCCGGGCCGTACCGCTGTGGTTATCCGCCACATCCTAATCCCGTGATACGATCCGTACCGGTATGGTCATCCTACTCATCCTCACTACTGAGGTCCGATCCGTACCGGTATGGTCATCCTCCTCATCCTCACTACTGAGATCCGAGCTGTACCGGTATGGTCATCCTCCTCATCCTCACTACTGAGATCCGAGCTGTACCGGTATGGTCATCCTCCTCATCCTCACTACTGAGGTCCGATCCGTGCCGGTATGGTCATCCTCCTCCTCACTACTGAGGTCCGAGCCGTACCGGTATGGTCATCCTCCTCCTCCTCACTACTGAGGTCCGAGCCGTTCCGGTATGGCCATCCTCCTCATCCTCACTACTGAGATCCGAGCTGTACCGGTATGGTCATCCTCCTCCTCCTCACTACTGAGGTCCGAGCCGTACCGGTATGGTCATCCTCCTCATCCTCCTCACTACTGAGGTCCGGGCCGTACCGGTATGGTCATCCTCCTCATCCTCACTACTGAGATCCGAGCCGTACCGGTATGGTCATCCTCCTCCTCCTCACTACTGAGGTCCGAGCCGTACCGGTATGGTCATCCTCCTCATCCTCACTACTGAGGTCCGATCCGTGCCGGTATGGTCATCCTCCTCCTCCTCACTACTGAGGTCCGATCCGTGCCGGTATGGTCATCCTCCTCCTCCTCACTACTGAGGTCCGAGCCGTACCGGTATGGTCATCCTCCTCCTCCTCACTACTGAGGTCCGGGCCGTACCGGTATGGTCATCCTCCTCATCCTCACTACTGAGGTCCGATCCGTGCCGGTATGGTCATCCTCCTCCTCACTACTGAGGTCCGATCCGTGCCGGTATGGTCATCCTCCTCCTCCTCACTACTGAGGTCCGATCCGTGCCGGTATGGTCATCCTCCTCCTCCTCACTACTGAGGTCCGATCCGTGCCGGTATGGTCATCCTCCTCCTCCTCACTACTGAGGTCCGATCCGTGCCGGTATGGTCATCCTCCTCCTCCTCCTCACTACTGAGGTCCGATCCGTGCCGGTATGGTCATCCTCCTCCTCCTCACTACTGAGGTCCGATCCGTGCCGGTATGGTCATCCTCCTCCTCCTCCTCACTACTGAGGTCCGATCCGTGCCGGTATGGTCATCCTCCTCCTCCTCACTACTGAGGTCCGATCCGTGCCGGTATGGTCATCCTCCTCCTCCTCACTACTGAGGTCCGATCCGTGCCGGTATGGTCATCCTCCTCCTCCTCACTACTGAGGTCCGATCCGTGCCGGTATGGTCATCCTCCTCCTCCTCACTACTGAGGTCCGATCCGTGCCGGTATGGTCATCCTCCTCCTCCTCACTACTGGTCCGATCCGTGCCGGTATGGTCATCCTCCTCCTCCTCACTACTGAGGTCCGATCCGTGCCGGTATGGTCATCCTCCTCCTCCTCACTACTGAGGTCCGATCCGTGCCGGTATGGTCATCCTCCTCCTCCTCACTACTGAGGTCCGATCCGTGCCGGTATGGTCATCCTCCTCCTCCTCCTCACTACTGAGGTCCGATCCGTGCCGGTATGGTCATCCTCCTCCTCCTCACTACTGAGGTCCGATCCGTGCCGGTATGGTCATCCTCCTCCTCCTCACTACTGAGGTCCGATCCGTACCGGTATGGTCATCCTCCTCCTCCTCACTACTGAGGTCCGATCCGTGCCGGTATGGTCATCCTCCTCCTCCTCACTACTGAGGTCCGATCCGTGCCGGTATGGTCATCCTCCTCCTCCTCACTACTGAGGTCCGATCCGTGCCGGTATGGTCATCCTCCTCCTCACTACTGAGGTCCGATCCGTGCCGGTATGGTCATCCTCCTCCTCCTCACTACTGAGGTCCGATCCGTGCCGGTATGGTCATCCTCCTCCTCCTCACTACTGAGGTCCGGGCCGTACCGGTATGGTCATCCTCCTCATTCTCACTACTGAGATTCGAGCCGTTCCGGTATGTAACCATCATCATCCTCACTACTGAGGTCCGATCCGTGCCGGTATGGTCATCCTCCTCCTCCTCACTACTGAGGTCCGATCCGTGCCGGTATGGTCATCCTCCTCCTCCTCCTCACTACTGAGGTCCGGGCCGTACCGCTGTGGTTATCCGCCACATCCTAATCCCGTGATACGATCCGTACCGGTGTGGTCATCCTAGTCATTCTAACCCCCGGAGATTCGATCGGTTCCGATGTGGTCACCCCCCTCCCATCTTAACTCCGATGATACAAGCCGTACCGATGTGGCCAACCACGTCATTCTTAGCCATGTTATTCTGGATAATTCATTGATACCACATACAATACAATACAATACAACTTACTAAATCTTTAGCTGTATTAAGTAAGTAACATGACATATACCTCTTCCTGAGATTTTTGTTTGAAGATTCCGTTAAAAATTTTGCATTATCAATTCATTCTTTTATTGCGATCGCTCAAAACGTGTACACTCTATTGTTAAAGCACTAAAATGTCTGTATGATAAATATAAACAACACGCACAGTCGTCATTATCTGGTAGGTTATTTGCGACCGTGACCGTTGCATACCTGTTGTTGGAACCAGTTCCTTCCTCGTGGTTGGGCGACCAGTTTGATAGGTGTAGTTACCGCGTAACAAGAAACAAGTTGTCATTTTTCTTTAATGCAGATAAACCTCTAATTCTCTTTGAATTCCTGTCGCTAACCCCCATAATTCAAAGTCCCTATAAATCAAACTCTCGTCCCATCAACCGAGAGAGGTTCGGTGTACTCTCTGGACTTGCAAATGGTATCAATCATGCAAAATTGAAACAAAATGATGGACCAGTGTCGCGAAATTATGAATATGGGTCGCAACCGGATACCCGGCGAGCCGGTGGGCCGGGGGCGCCGTGGAGGGAACCGATCAGCTGATAGGAAATGGCACCGCCGCTAGTGGACACTGGACCCGGTTACAGTTTTTATGCACATGCAGGCGTGTTTCCACATCCGGTCTCACATTCCACGATAATTATCCATTTTTCCAGATTAGCTGCAAACCTTTGCCCTCATTCTCGGGGCCGACGCTTTCATCTGCTCGTCGCGGGACCGCGGTTTGCGAAAACTGTAAATCATTCTCGGCTTAAGACTCTTTTTTCCTTTTGATTTTGTGGCTGAGGCGTTATAATTGTACTCTTATAATCCTACTGCTTTCAAAGAACAGTTTTTAATTTTTTTAGCATTGCTGATCACTCAATAGTTCACCAAAACAAGGTGACTGAAGTGATTGAAAGTGAGGTGATTGTGTAATTTTACAATTCTACTGGTACCTAATAACAATGTTTAATTTAGTGACAGTATTACTGACCACTAAAAAAGTTCACCAAAAATGTGGCTGAGGTTTCAAGCACTTTTATCATCCTACTGGTTGCACTACAACCTTATCTTATAAAAAGTAAGTCTATAATCTTATTATTAAGTATTTATCTTGAACAATGTTTAATTTCGTGACATTAATGCTCACTCAATATTCCATCAAAAAAGATGGCTGGTTAAAACTGTATTTTCATAGTCCTACTGGTTGCACACTTTGATTAGGCCATATATCATAAACTAGGGGGGGCCCGACCACATCGACCTGCAGATTACTTACCTGCAATATCTTATCCCACAAAGTGTCCTTGTTTTCACATGAGTCTGCTGATACAGCCCATGGGGTTAGTTGTATATAGCTGTAATTTAGCGTCAATAACCTCTGGAGGTACTATGGTATGTGACTTCTAAGTCAGGAAGGTAGTTGAAGTTTCAAATATTGTTACTACTTTTTAGTTCCAGTTTTGGAAATACAACTACAACAATCGAATCCTATTGGTCGTAAAGAGGTGGTTGAGGTGTCAAATCAAAGGTAAAGTGGTTAAGTAATTAGATATTCCACTTCTTTACTAATCCATCATAAAAAGATAATTACTCATTAATTATAGTAGATGATTGGGAGGTAATTATATTTTTCCAAAATGTTAATCCCTAGATAACTTTCCTATATAATTACTTCATTTTTAATTTTACTCCTCAACCATATTTTAGCCGGGGCCTCATGATTTTTACGAGCCGAAAACGAATTTCAATTAACGGTGAATTTTGATGTTTATGAATTAAAACAAAATAAATAAACAATAGATAGACAAGAGTACAACGACAAATCTATTATTTATGTGTTTATTGTTGTTAATAGACTATAATAGATGTATGAATAGATCTATGAGATCTTTATATATTTTCATTACATGAGCAAAGATGTCATAAAACGCGTCACACCACAAAACTATTTATACTGTAAAAGATTTGTGTTATCTAAAGTATATTAATGTTTTCTATGATTTCTCTGTAATTTTTCATAAAATACAATTTTTTCTATGATGAAAACATAATTATCTGTACATTGTTGGGTATTACTGAATGGTAGTTATATTTTTTTAGAAAGCTAAACCAAAAATACGAGAGAAACAAAATATTCCGGCTCTGGTGAGGGTTTAAGAGTTTAAAGTACTTCGCCGTCTTCGGATTTTAGTCCCATAACCGCGATGTCAAAAACTCAGAAACATGTATCTCTTCTAAAACGAATTTTAAAATTAAGGTACATCAGATTATACTTTAAAGTCTGAACATTTTCATAATATATATATCAGCAATATATCCAATTTAAATGGTAATAAACTGTTTTGACTTTTATAATATTTATTACTATTAATGAAAAATTGAGATTCTAACTAGATAGCTCGTAAATATTGTAATGCCCTTTTAAATGACACCAAGTAAAAATGTTTCTGGTACAAAACAACGTCAAAGCGATTGTTTGAGTTTCATTGCTGTTATGGGAAGTGAGTGCAAAAAGGTGAAGGTACTGTTGATTCCTACTTCCGAGGAATGTACCTGTGGTGTGAGTAGGACCTATATACAATCGAGACGGGTTTTAAGTAGGCAAACATAACCTAATTACCTTCTGCACTTCTTCAAACTAATTAACAGTTATTTTCACTTTACACGTTCAATGAATTAATTATAAGATGACTAGGAAGGATGATCCCAGAAACTCGCCTGACGGGAAAATCGTCTGGCATACATTTAACGGTTATGCTCTCCTGTTCCAGACATTCGCAGAGGTCGTCCAGCGGCGTCAGCGTGTGCCTCCGCCCATGCTGGGAGGTGGCGCGTCCCTGGCGTGAATAAGAATTGTTAGTAAGTTTATGGCTCTAAATATTACGTAAACGGATATAAAAGTTTAGTTTCAAAAAAAATGTTTGTATTTACTTCCCTGTGGGAAATAGGTTAGATCATGGATATGTCTAAAGGGAATGGTCTCAGCTCATCTAAACAGCTGTTCTTATTCTTTTATAAAAATTCAATACAATAGCTTTGGTAGTTTCTATGGAAACCTGTTACATGTTTTCCATCTTAAAAATCGCCAACACCCCGCCCAGAGCTAAGACATATCCATGTCAAAAACTTGTACCAGGAATTGTTATTTTTATTGCACATTATGTTTAGGGGTAAGTTACAAGATACGTTATTTAGAAAGTTACATTATTTAGATACGATTATACACATATTGGGTATCGTTGAACATTAATTAATTCCGTTCAACAGACTGAATAGTTAGAACATTTAGAAGGAATTCAGGGACCACTTACTTATCTACATATTTCAAATGGATGACTGCAAAAATACTTAACAATAGAATACAATAAATAAACAAATATAATCTAACACAAAGGGGACGTAAATGTAAAACGAAATTTTCCAAATTAACTTCAAGTTAAAAATATTACGTAATAGGTAGGGGTCTAAGGTAAAAGGTAAATTCAATAGTAACAGTTTGTTAATTTAATGTAATCAAATACTTAACAAGATGTACAAATATATTACACAAATGAGATTTAAATGTAAAACATGATGTTCTAAATCAATTTAATAGAAGGTAGAAGCTATTCACTCGCCAAACGTGCGCCGTTACAGCACACGTCCGTTCCACGTGACGTCAAAATACGTTTCAATCCCAGTTTTTTTTTCTTAGAAAAACTATGAAGTATCCAGGAACGGTAAAGGTTCATCGTTTGCCGAAATGGTTGATGTATCTTTTATAATGATACAAAGAACCTAACCTAACCTAACCTAACCTAACCTAATCCGAGTATCAGTATCTACACTTTGACGTTCAAATGGTTATTTTACAAACGTTACTAGCACCATTATTTTTTACGTGTATTTGTTTGTTCTATTCTAATATTGTGGAAACTAGCACCATCATTTTTCCCTGCCTTTACTAGCGTTTGTGGCTTGTGGCATTCGGCTGTCGTACTGTTAACATCATACGCTTCGACTTTTACGTCAACCAGCACACCTTTTGCAATGAGTCGAAATTGGTTATCTTTATTAGAAGTTAAAAAATGCAAGGTTTTAAGTGTGTATATTTTAATTAGTGGAACATATTAATACTCCCCGAGGAAGAACAATTTTACCATGTCCGCTGTTTTATTTAAATTTTCATGATCATTTGTCCATAAACAGCCCCCACAGTTTCGCGTTCTGGAATCTGATACGTCCTCGGGTGAACTGGAACCTAGAACATGGCAAGATTGGTACATACTCTGGACTAAGCCAATATAAAGCTGAATATACAGACTAAAAATAAATAAAAATATGAAAACTTATATTGGTAATATTTTTATGTTGTTGGAAAATGTCCGTAATAAATATTTAAACAACATAAACCTACCATCATAAAAATTATTAATTTCAAACAAATAATGCAAGACTTCTTCAAACTTACTAATGTCTACATTACTGTGTCTGGAAACTTGTTAACGTGCAAATGTTTGTAGTACGGAGCCATGGTTTGGTCTTGGATAGACTTACAAACGGCGGGATCGGCAAACTCCCGCCACCCGCTATCAAAAACTATCAAACTAGGTATCAAAAATGCAAAATATGCCATTTTCACTTAAGATGTGGGCACCGGATTTTTTGTTTAAGTTAAAAAGTAACAGCGTAGAAATTTAACCGTTGGATTTATAAACCGCCCCATCAGGAGTGGGACTGTTGCAAATGCTGGGTTGGAAACCTTACCTGGGTCCTGGCAAAATGGGAACCAACTTTCTCCAGGACAAAAACTTGTGCCTGTGTTTTAACAGGCACAAGTTGACGTGAATATCATTGACTACACTGTAGAGTGGAGCTAGCTCCGGACTACTAGACCTGGGTAAACTTGTGCCAAGTGCCCACTGCCCACGTCAAATATCATTGACTACACTGTAGAGTGGAGCTAGCTCCGGACTACTAGACCTGGGTAAACTTGTGCCAAGTGCCCACTGCCCACGTCAAATATCATTGACTACACTGTAGAGTGGAGCTAGCTCCGGACTACTAGACCTGGGTAAACTTGTGCCAAGTGCCCACTGCCCACGTCAAATATCATTGACTACACTGTAGAGTGGAGCTAGCTCCGGACTACTAGACCTGGGTAAACTTGTGCCAAGTGCCCACTGCCCACGTCAAATATCATTGACTACACTGTAGAGTGGAGCTAGCTCCGGACTACTAGACCTGGGTAAACTTGTGCCAAGTGCCCACTGCCCACGTCAAATATCATTGACTACACTGTAGAGTGGAGCTAGCTCCGGACTACTAGACCTGGGTAAACTTGTGCCAAGTGCCCACTGCCCACGTCAAATATCATTGACTACACTGTAGAGTGGAGCTAGCTCCGGACTACTAGACCTGGGTAAACTTGTGCCAAGTGCCCACTGCCCACGTCAAATATCATTGACTACACTGTAGAGTGGAGCTAGCTCCAGACATTAGCTAGTTTAGTATACAAATGTCGGGGTCAACTCCATGGAGCTTTTATTGTTCAGGTTGAGGACTAGATAGAAATCCTGGACTCCCAGAAGGCAAGGAACTAGCAGAGCGAGGGCACACCTCTTGACTTTGTTTGGTCAGATGACCGAGTCCATCCTCACCCACATAACACATGTTTTTATATCCCTCTCCTATTATCCTACGCGAACTGGAAGCATGGCGATAATGGTAGTTCACTTCCGTTCCTGTGGCTGGTAAAGTAACTCTCGGTTTTCGAGAACCTAAAGGAAGGATTCCTGTAGATCGGGATAGGGATGGGATCTAATCCAAATTCAAACTCAATTTATTTCATTAATATTCATTTTATTGCCTTTTCAATATTCTTTGTAATTTTCCCAATGTAGACTGGTCGCACCACCGCCAAGTGATTCGTCCTATTTAAAATTGATATGGCACATCTGAGACATCAACACACTTACCCTTAATACAATTTTTTGGGCTCTTAAACAAACTTAAAAGCGACTGGAGTTGCGTCGAAGGTCAATGTGACGACTCTCGTGGTCGCTTTTCCATTCCTTTATCTAGCTAACGCTGGCTAAAAAAAGTAAATTTGGTGTAACCTTCTGGCCTAAGTCTAGTGTCAGTGTTTCCAGGCCACCCGTACCTGAGTATCTGACGTGACCTAACGACTGTTTGTGTAGCCGAGATCTACGGCTTCCGGAGCACGGTGCCAGTCTGAGATTCAAATTTCTGATGTGTCGTGATCGGGAATCGAACCTGGGTCTTTTGGGTGGTAGGCCAGTACTCTACTTAGATACTGGTGCCACAGACATGGTACTACAAGCGTCAATACCAAATTCCCCCCACTCACTCCCCAAAAGAACAATTTTGAATTCAATTAATCGTCATAATGTCTTTTTGCAGAAACCCTTGTACTCGGTGTAAAAACATTGTAATATACAACGATTTTAAATTTTTTTATTTACTCAAAAGAAACATGATATACCATATCTAAAAATTTAGTTCTGAAAAAATGTTTTTGAGAAATTCCTAAAAGGTTTATTGACATTCAAATCAGATAGATCGGTGAAAAGTATCTTTAAAATCTGATATGAAACTAATCCATTGTTTTTTTCGTGTTTGAAACGGCACATGTTTCATAGTTTTTAACATTGCTCTTAAAGGAGTAAAAATACGAGATGACGGAGGTATTGCAGACTTAAATGAGGATGGGCAGAGAAGGGGTTTGTTGACAATGGTACTACTGAACCACAATTTAGCCCAGTCTTGACTTTCTTCTAGCCATATCGGAGCTCACGAGGAGATACCAAGTGCACGATCGACCCTCGTCCTCGTGCGCCTGACACCAATTATCGCGATTAACTCAACCGATTGTGGCGTTCGGGATGTTCCGATAGTATTGATATCAGACAATATCGATGATCTTTTCCAATACTATATCAATATTACGAGGTTCGATATCGTTCAATGTTAAAGGATTTGAAATTTAATGTCACAAAAATATGATAAACATTTAAATCAAATTACTATGTTTTCATTAAGCATTTATGTGTAAGACGTATAGTATTGTATATTATGGCACTGTATTTTAACTAAATTAAGACATTTGTATTTAGTAGAATTAGTAGCCATAGAATAACCTAAAAATGGTAACCTAAAAATTCAAAGGAGAACAGGAACTGAATTCTTATGTAGGCATGCATACAACGTTGGCAGTAACTGTATTGTCTCTTATTCCGAATTTAGTGTTTTTTATTTATGTCATAATATTGACACATATTTCAAAATTTATTTTAATTTACACGGGATTGTAGACTTATAAGTCTAGTGGGAAATTATATAAGTTTTTTAGTAAATTTAAACTGATTTAACCAGCATTTTCTTCAAGTGATAAAAAGTATTTTCAAATCCAATACAGTGGATTTTTCCAATACATAGTCACAAAAGGTTGGTTGATTCATACTAAATTCTATTTTAAGTAAGTTATCGTTGATTCGATATTTTGTTTGTGATTAAAATTCTGTATAGATTTTTGAGGTTGAAATCGCTATCGATACCTCTAATATTTATTATAACACCAGAATATTTTTAATATCGGAACATCCAAGCAACGACACTCGATTGTGAACCAACCATATTTACAACGAATGCAATTCAATGGGTGAAATAAATTATCGATTACTTTAATATAATATTTTATTAACGAAACTTAGTTTATACACGAATAAAAAACGGAAACAATGGGCTGACAGCCCGTATCAGAATGTTGAGGGGTGGTGGTTTAGCAGGAGCAGGTCTTGTTGGTCTTGGGCCCAGGACCGCTGAGTGTGACGTGGTCTGAGGAATCCGTGGAGGTGTAGCTCGAGCTGCCCTCTTGCTTCATCATCACGTCCACGAGAAACCTGAAACAGACCAGTAATGTACCAACTATCGTACAAGAAGTCCGTGGAGGTGCAGCTCAAGTTTCCCTAATGCTTCATTATCACGTCCACGAGAAACCTGCAACACACCAATCACGTGCTAGTTACAGCGCATCTTGTTTTTTACCGGTCTGATTCAATGCAGGTATTTTGACGGAGAATGGAACCTAAAGTGAATGGTATACGAGGTCGCCAGCTGTTTACAAGCAAGTAAGGGGACCCAGTCATCGTGTACTTGGGTTTGGTGCACTACTCTCCAACGGTTTGCCAAGTCACCCAAATGGGTTTCCCTTCATTACAACTGGCGTTCTTTACCACCAACTTCACCTATTGTCAACATGACATTCAACGAGTCTGGGGAAAGCTGGTGTTGAATTATGTTTCTAGGATAATGATGCTTAAAATAAGCAGTGGTGTTAATTCATCTCTATAAAGTGTAAAATTATTAATAACATTATTAAACATTTTTGTCCACGAAACTTGAGCTGTGGTTTATGAACATTTAATTGGTTTGATGGTTTGTTTTCATTTGGCTATGGGATAACGAGGATTATGATACATTTCAGTTTTGTGATATTTACACGATTTAAACCAAGTTCACCATGGAATTTGATCTATCGTCATTTACCCTTACTTTTTATCCTGCATACCTGAGCCATTGTTTCAAGACGTCAAATGAATTTGATTTTATAGTAAAAATCAAAACGGTTTCAGGAAAGGGATGATTACTGGACAGGCTTTGCTAAATTTCATTTTAATATTAAACTGAATATAAATATTATGTTTATTGGACTTTGACTTTAATCTAAAATTTATTCATTAGAATTTATAAGTATTGTATGTTCATTATCATTATACTAAAGTAACAGGATATTGTTTTATATTTGTAATTTGGAGTTGACATGTATGCCTAATGTATTTTTAATGTATTTCTTGTTATTATTTGTCATATCTGTTTTAGAAATATTTATATAGTCATTTAATTTATATTTTTGCACTATTCGTGATATAGGCCTAATAAAGTTTGCACACGCTCCTCATGGTATAGCTCATTATGGTATATTTATATATTTGTAACGGAATCCCCAAACAGACTTTATATTTCGGGGTCATTAGTTCTCTTTTTCTGTTACTCTATATGGGACATTGTTACGTTTTTGTGGAGTTTGAATCGAAATCGTTATAACCTTTTTCGAGAAACTTGGATTTTTCACGTTTTAAACGATTTTAGGGGTGAACCCTAAAAACTAAAAAATGCAACAAAATGAAAAAATATCGATGTATGTAAATCTCAATGTGCACCCTAGTACCGAATTTAATAAAACTATGATCAAACTAGATATCAGTTCGAAAAAAATCCTCAAAATGGACATTTTTACCCTCAGCTTTATACGTAAACAACACTTTCTCCATATATTATGATAATCAAAGTAATTGACGTTAAAGAAAAACAAAAATTGATGTTCAAATACAATTTCGAACTTTACATTTCCAAAAATGACTTTCCCGGATGCTGGCCCAAGGCAAATTAGGATGCTGAATGACCCCAGTTTTAGAGTGCAATCACGTGTTTAAAGTTTACAATACGGTTGATTCTCGTTAAACGATTAATTGTGACTTTTCTCTTATTGTATATTATAAACAGAAATTACATTTACAAGTCCTAACAATATAACTCTTAAAAAGCTTTTAGCAAGTTTCCAAAACCCTACTTTAATTTGGTTATGGTTCATAATTAGATTATTCATTTTGCTGAAGAATAAATTAGGAAGTCCCGACGAGGCAAGGAACCTGCGACCGGTTACTAGTATTCGAGAAAAAGGAATTGTTTGGAATGTTATTTCATACAATTTTGCATTTAATAAAAAAATTCTAATCCATACATTTTATAAAATAATCTTCGATAAACTTCAGCGAAGAAAAAAAAGAGAATCCGAACCGTAATAGTAAGATGTGTAATAAGGTAATATTAGCTGTTATGCTTTTCTGTATTTAAGTTATCTTATTTATGGACAAAATAATCATATTCTTCTGCTTTACATTTCTGGGCACTTATGAGGCCTATAGACGGGGAAAGTTGAACGGCAAGTTACTGGCGGCCAGTGCTTGCCTCTTCAACTTACCGTTGACTTTCTACGTCTAAAGGGATACTTTCCACTCCAGAGGCAAGTACTGTAAGTGTTTTTACTGGCCACTCCATGGCAAGTAGTGACCAAAGGCGACCAGTTCTTTCCTGTCTAAACATGCACTTGCCTCTACTTACCCCTACTGACCGCGCCAGTAGAGCATGGATGGCATCGTAGCATCTCTAGCGCGTTGTGCCAACTCAACTCTTCCAAAATGATACGTAAATCTTTTTTTAAATCCAGAGGATCTTCAACTGCAAGTTCGCGGAAAATAGTTGCAGATACAACAAATTCATCTCTCCTATCGACCCACTTCTTCACCCAGACTCTATTCCTATTCAAAACTGAATTAAATTCGTCGCTTAAAAGCACATCACAATCTTGAATTGCTTCATTAAAGCTTGCTAATATCTACATAACAATCTGACATGATGCTCAATCACTATCTCCCAACAGACTGGCCAACTGGCCACAGTAACTTTCCGTCTCCACCCCCCCCGTCTATAAGCTATTTTAGTTGGAAAAATGCTATTCACATTTATGTGCTTAAACATACTGATCTGACTATCTGATGTTAAGGTCTCCATAATGAGTACCACCTACCCCTGAACAAATAAAATATATACTTTTTCGTTATACTACACAGAAACGCCTGCAATCCAGTACCAAAATGCGGCTGAAAACCTGCTGTTTTCATTTTAAAACATCTGTTCCTTTCTGGTGTATTTTGATCAATAAACTTAGTTATGTTAATCTTTTGGGGAAAGCCTATTTTTGCCGGTATGTTTTCCCGATCATTTTTCGTCCGAACTTAAACTTTTTCATCCGAGGGCAAGTTAAACGACCGATGCGTGGCCTAGGTCGAAAAATGAGCATGGATGAACAAGACTCTTTTGTCTGGTAAACGAACTGTATTTTTCGTACTACTGAGAAGTATTAAAATTAATATCTACAAACAATTACAATTACAACTTCATAATGTACGAGTACTTATTTTACAATCTTGCTCATAAAATGGCGTCCACCTTTGTCTATTAGCGGATTTCCTATGGAAAAGTAAGCTATTCACATAACCCGCATGGTGACAGCTAAGCCCGGGACCATGATAAATTATTATTCAATGGCTATATGTCGACCGATAACCCTCATTATTTTATATGTTTTATTAGTGGAGTTTTTACTTTCTGTGATACTTACATTCGTTGCATGCATGGGAATACATTAAGCTACTAAATTATGGGAATAATTTACTTCACTCGTACGCGTGTACGCGTGTTGCGTACGATCTCGTTTGTTATTTCAAATGAATAGCCAGCTAATGTTTCAGCTAGCTGCTAGTCGTAATGGCCAGGGTTGGCGGCGGTTGAAATGTTGGTGGTTTGGGAGTGGCGCTTCCATGATGACTGCGGTGCCCCCATGGTGGTGGTGGCCAGTGTAATCAGCACAATGCCATCAACAACGACCCTTGTAACATCAATCTCGTCCCGTTACCGGTGGCTTCCTGGCTTCCTGTCGCTGGTACTTTACCACGACCGGGGAATGTTCAGAGCTACAGAGGTGTCCACTTAGTCGTTTATTTGTTGACCTTTCCGGGCTACTTCCCTCATCTTGTTCACTCAGAGCCATAATGCCATCATTGTGCCACTGCGCTACACGTTCTAGCAATCATCCATTCACTAGGTCTTGTACGAAAGTCGTTTCCCTTCAGCCTCTTCTCTCAAGCATAGCATAATTGGTTTAAAAAATATACACTCTTTTCCATTTGAGCTTGAATCCAATTTTCCAGGATCTTTGTGGCTCTCCTACAGAGGTTTAGAGAATCGCCGCCAGATTGTGCTTGTGCTTCGATCTATTAAATAACTATGTTGAAGAGCACCCATTTTCCATTCGATTCTGGTATAGAAGGGGACATAAGAAAATATAGAGCTACAAACTACCGGTGTCTTGCTGATGAATCGTCTATCTCTCAAGGATTCTGACTTTCCGTGGTTCACACAAACCTTGAATTATCATTAATCATACGACGTGATGTATTTAAAACCTAGTGAAGATTTTGGTTTGCTCAAAAACCATTGAGGTTAACTTAATGCCTACAAATACTTTCCGCAGTTCTTCAATATATATAATACAAGTGGATACTGGTAATTGTCAGTATACGTCGAGCAATCTTGAATAACTTTTAGCCCACAAAGTATTCCATTGGATTTGTCTGACTATGAATTTGACGACTGTTTGATGGCATAGGTGTTAGATGGTAAATCCTTGTGGATTAGGAGGCTTGTAACCCAGTAAAAGCCGGCTTTACTGGGTTACAAGCCTCCTTATCTTCTGCGGAATACTGTACAGCCACCGGAAAGTCATACATAAGGATGGGAAAGGTAGAAGGTAGACAGTCTACCTAATTCATAATCCAGATCCGGGCTCGAGCCATGCAACACCCTAAGACGATTCATACCCTAACTCCTCATGTTCCCCAGACAAGGAATGAACCCACCCTAAAGAGCCCTAAACTTTTCATTTGAAGGTACACATGGGATAGTGCATCCCCCGTAAGCAAACGTCAAGAGCTTCCAAGAGCATGCCAAGTAACGTATCTTTGTTTTAAATTCATTATTGGAGATGGTGGATTTTATGTTATTTAATTTTTTATTATGGACATTTTCCATAAGTAAAACAAAGTTTCTTAAAACTCAGTTGAAAGAGAAAGTTGACTCGGTTGACTTTAAGTCTTCATCACGAGTGGACGTGTTAATGTTTCATACGTGCGTAATTGTTAGTGAATGGTTTGTTTGTAAGTTTATTGACTGTATTAAACTTGTTCGTTTTCAGCTTTATACCGTTTAAGTCCGGATAATGTACTAATTGTGTTATGTTTTAGGTATTAGTTTGTCTGAGGACGGGATCAGATCCTAGATCTCGAAACGTAGTGAAACTTTGTTTTACTTAAAATCGTGATGGAAAATGTCCGCAATAAAAATCTAAATAACAGTAAAATAAACCTGCCATCGTTAAAACTTATGTATACGTTTTGAACTGTTTGTAAGCTTGTTGGGGGGTTTTAATTTTTTATTTATTAAAAATATGTAATTTGGTAATCCATCTAATAGTTGAAATCCACCTAATATACTCCAGACGAATTAGCCTACATCATTTCTTGTAGTTAATATTATTTTACTTATTATTCGTTCGTCTTCTAGAATTGTTATTAATTTTCAGACAAATAAATTTTTCAGGTTACATACGAGTCATTACCAGCTCGTAAACCTCTCACTCACAGTTCTAAAAACACTTTTTGTTGTTTCCTGCATATTTTGGAGCTTTAGAACTATCTTTAAGGGATTTAAAGTGTCAAACAATACCGATATGTAAAGTGTTTCTGTGATTTTATTTTGTATTAGTTTGGTAGGAAACTGTAAAAAGTTTATATTAGGAGAACTGAGAGATATGTAGCCTTATTATGTTTTAGTTTATTTCCAGGAAACTTCAAAAATTTCACTGAAATTAACTGAAATATATTTAACCGTACGGTACATCCTCTTCATAAAATACAGTTTTCCCGTTAAGATTTTAAAAAATTAATGAAAAACAGAAAGCTTTTAAATCTTGACGAGTTTAAATTCACGATCCCAGATAAATATAAGCCTAGTTTCTCAATTAAGTTTAAGGTCTTCATGTTAAGGACTAAGGCCGGATTTCACCAAAACACGCTAACGTTGGATTTATTAACCAGCCGTTAAAACTGACTGATGATTTTAAGGAAATCCAATTTCACCAACAAAAACGCTAGTTTCTTAAACCAGAGATTAGAGTAAATCAAGGTTGCAGTGGACTATCATGACCTTGAGCTGACTTGTGAACAAGCATACATAACCCAAAAAATAAACGGAATCAGCATAAATTATATAGATAAAAACAATGGTGTCAGTGAACCAACACATACTTTCTCCCATTTGAGGTATCATATGGTACTAGTAAATAAACCTTTATTGAATTATAGCATTATTTTATACTTATTACAACTGTTTTTAACAAGTATAACGTTCCAAAATAAACTAATGACAAATTAACAAGAGAAAAATTCTTTCGCCGTTTATACAGCAATAAATTGTCGTTTATTTTCAAACAAATAAGTTAGAAGTGCATAAAGAATAATAGTTTATATCAGAGCAGGGCGAATTGCGACTAACAATAATATCAGATTTCGTCAGTTACGGGATAACCGCAGTTAAAGCTAAGTTAACGACGGTTTCAGCTTTTGGTGAAACCCGGCCTAAAATGTCGGTGAATTTAATTGTGGGTGAGTTGGTCTCACTGCTTCCGCCTACCAATAAATCAGCTTATTGTCGATGCATATGTTCTCAGCTAGTTCACGTGCACCAACAGGAAAACGAATTAAAGCCAACACTTAATCTTTGAGTAGTGATCAGTGTATTGTGAGTTTTATTATATTTAAAAGAGTTAAAACTGTTATATGCGTTCGACATCACTTATTATTCCGTAGGTCGTCTTACTTTTATCTATTTCTAGAAAGGTAAATGTTATACTGTTACTTTAACGGGCAAAACAATTCGTGAAACCATCGGGGTTATAGACGAAGTTGATAATGTAGTTGTTTCTGTGACTATTGATATCATTGTTACTTAAAATCAATGGAGATGTACTACGATATAATAACACTAAATATATATTTAATATTAGTTTTTAAGTTTTTTTGTTAGGAGACTGTTTTACTAAAGTTATTTTTCTTAAGTATTAAAATAATGACTATAAGGTTTTAGGAATATTATGCAGAACTATTTATATTATATAGTTTTACGTTAGTTTCTGTTTTCTAACTTCGACCTATCTTGATTCCCATCTTCTAGTAACCTTATAACCACATTTATAAAAATTCCGAAGTTGTCGACGAAAACAAAGAGTGACATTTCAATTTCCGTGTTCACTGGTGTCAAAAATTCGATTTGTTGTTTTTACATCATTAAATAGCTCGGAATTTCCACTTTACAACAATATTAAACACTTATAGTTTTTCAGATTATTTCATTGAATAGTAAAATAAAATACCCCCGTCACAGCAGACCTGCGTACTCAGCGAATTTCCAAATCAATAACATTTTTAATAATTTATGCTATTTGATCATTAAACCTAAAAATATGAGTTTTTTGCCTATTCCATAATTAACATGGGAAAGAAGAGGTTTGCTCTTTAACACTGAAAATACTAAATATGTAAATATTTTTTGTACATATTATTTTTTCGCATTATTCACTAAATCAACATCTGTCCATAAATAAAAGGAGTTTCAATATATATATTAATATGAAAAAGAGTATGCAGGTTTGCTGCCATGATAACACATAAACTGGATTTTTAAGCATAAATGGATAGCTCAACCTGAAGAAATATCATTTTATCTATATTGATTAAATGGGATATTAATTTTTACATCTCCATGAGATTAACATTGGAAAAATACAATACTGTGTTTAGATTTTTCATTTTCCATTGAGATAGAGAAAAAACTTTAAAATTAATTGTTATTTTTTTTAAGCTGATTATTATATAAAATTAGAAATTTTTTAAATAATTATGTAAACGCATTTTGGGATAAAAATACCCCCCCAGCAACCCGTTCCCATTGACGATTTCTGGTCAAATCGTCAGCATTTGTTAATAAATCTTCCAAATTTTGGTCTCGATCGGACCTACATGTTATCTTTCACTATAAACATATAATAAAAATTCGAAGTTTTTTGCATCACCTAAAGTAGCAAAAAAAATATTTTTTCTATATATATAGTTTATAAATTCGCTAATATGATTAATGCACGGTCGTAAGATACCTTAGCCCACGTACAGTGCTCCCATATTCCGCCCGCATGATTTCCGAAAGTTATGATTTTTGAACTTTTTTTAACACTTTTCTCAGGAAGTGTTAAACCTAAAATTATGAAGTTTTGCACACATATTCTAATTTACATTATGTAGAAACAGACCGGAGGGATTGTTCTTAAATTCAATACTCTTAAAAATATATATATTTTTATATTTATAAAAAAAATAAAATTTTGTAATAGTCTTACACATAAATAATAAAATCACATATTTTTGTTCAAGCAGTTTTTTTAACGCTCTAGTCTAAATGTGTATTAAAGTCTTACAAAAAACTGTGCAAAAGTTTCAATTTTGTATATTTATTAGTTCATGAGAAAAACATGGCCAACTATAGGGACTGTTAGGGGACTGCTCCCCTTAAGAGACTTCATTCTCAATCCTGGATTTTAGTTCTATGAGAATATAATGTCAATTTTGTGATAGCATTACTGACCACTCGATAGTAGTAAAAGATAATTGAGGTGTCAATTAAAGGTAAAATGGTAATCTCTAAAATTACATTTTGCATTTTTCCATAATGAAAATAATTATACCTATTACTTAGTTAATAATAAGGTATAATTTCGTGGCAATTATTTTTCCGGAAAATAGAATAGAAAATACCCCCGTCGCAGCAGACCTGCGTACTCAGCGAATTTTCAAATCAATAATATAATAATAAAAATAATATATGACAAGTTTGGTCAAAATCTGTCGATAAACATGAGAATTTTTGCCTATTCTCCATATGATTAAAATGGGAAAGAGTGAGTAGGTTTGCTGCTGTGAGGAACACTGAAAGTAGCCATTTATACCATCAAAAATTTTATTTTTAACATTTATACCAACTTTCATCAACATCTGTCCATAAATATAGGAGTTTGCCTAATCTCCATATGATTAACATGGGAAAAGAGTATGCAGGTTTGCTGCCATGATAAACACATAAACTATAATTTATTAGCACAAATGTATGGATCTCAACCACGTGAAGCTAAATATCAAGTTTCATCCAAAAATATTAGATAATAAGTGAAAAATTAATTTTTCCTAATCCTCCATAAGATTAACATTGGAGCCTCAAAATACAACGTACTGTGTTTAGATTTTTTTATATCTCGGTAACCGTTGAAGATAGAGAAAAACTTTAAGGAACTTAATTGTGTAGTTTTTTAAGCTGAATCCAATGGTGAAATATAAAATTCGAATTTTTTAAAAATTACATGTGAAACACAAAATTTTTGGGGTTTAAAAAAACTACCCGTTCCCATTGACCGATATGTCTGGTTTACGAACTCGTCCGAGCATTTGTAGGAATACACGTCTCTACCAAATTTGGTCTCGATCGGACCTTTTTTACGAGAGTTATCGTGTTCACAGACACACACATATATATATATGTATATAATATATATAAATTTTAACGACTATTGTTTTTGGTCTCTGGGCACCTAAAGAAGAAAAAATAACATGGTCTCGGGCCTAAGCTCCCCTATGGGAAATTCGCTAAAACAATAATGTAATTTCCTAGATAACCATTTTATCTTAAACTTGACTCCACAACTATCTGCAAAATAAGGCAGACTCCACGTACGTTGCTGTAAAAGCGATACTGTACATTACGGGCTCCTTCAATAAATAAGAAGCAACTACATATACATCAGCGTATTTTGTGTTGCTGTCGTGTACATTTAGGCACCGCGTTTTAGTACTACCTTAGAAATCGTCTGAAAATTGCTTATTGTTTATTAATTGTAAATAGTACCACGTATTCTATGTGCAATATGTAAATAAATTTAATTTTGACGGGTGAATAACATTTATCCTAAGAAAATATGCTGTGTTTTTCAAATTTGACCCAACAGATTTTGTTTTGGCTGTAGTGGTTCTACTGTTACTCACAGAAAATCGTATTTAATTATGGAAACTACGAACAGCCCGGGCCTTTTTTGACCCTACAATAGTGTTTTAGCGAATTTCCCATAGAAAGAAGCTATTACCGTAGGTCTCATGGTAAGACTTGTCCCGAGACCATGTTATTTTTTTGTGTTTAGGTGCCCAGAGGTCAAAAACAATAGTCATTAAAATTTATATATATATATGTGTCTGTGAACACGATAACTCTCGTAAAAATGGTCCGATCGAGACCAAATTTGCTATAGACGTGTATTCCTACAAATGCTCGGACGAGTTCGTAAACCAGACATATCGGTCAATGGGAACGGGTAGTTTGGGGGGGTTTTGTACCCCAAAATAGTTTTGGTTTTTGTAATCTTACCGATTAAAATTTAAAATTTTTTTTTCTTCTTAAGTGCCCGAGACAAAAAATAGCTTATTTTTTATTTTTAATGTTCATTAAAGCAAATTATATAGTAAAAATATAAAAAACAATTCAAATTTGTATTTTGAGGCTAAGCCAGTAATTAAATATTATATTATAAAAATATTTAGATACAGAAACCAATTACACATTTTTAATGGAAAGAAAAAATTCTTATATCATTAAGTATTTTTTAAAATTACGGTTATATATTTTAATTTAAAACAAAGGAATCATTACTTTTTCGCCGCATGAAAAACCTGCAACTTAATGTTTTTCTCTTATCCAGTAAAATATGTGTCAAAGTTTGGTTTATCATAATGTTTTTTATATTATTTTTTGAAAATCAATGCCTATGCTCAAAGGATTTTTCGACATATGTTTATAAGAAAATTTTTGTTTTTTTATGAGTATCTATCACCTCAGTTTGTCCCCAAAATGAAATTTTTATATATATTGTGTCTGTGAACACGATAACTCTCGTAAAAATGGTCGATCGAGACAAATTTGCTAGACGTGTATTTACAAATCTCGGACGATTCGTAAACCAGACATATCGGTCAATATTTTTGTTTTCCCAAATGTATTTTTTTCGTATATGTATTTTAAAAATTTTAGATTTAATCTTACCATTAAAATCAGCTTAAAAAACTACACAACTAGTTTCTTAAAGTTTTTCTCTATCTCCAACGGTTCAAGATATAAAAAATCTAAACACAGTACATTGTATTTTGAGCCCATGTTAATCTTATGGAGAATAAGGAAAAATTTTATTTCACTTATACCATATTTTTATAAAATTTATATTTAGCTTTATGTAGTTGAGGTTAATCCATTTATGCTTAAAAATCATATTTTATGTGTTTAACAGTAGCAAACCTGCATACTCTTATCAACAGATATTGATAAAACTTGTCATATATATTATTATTATATTATTGATTTGGAAATTCGTTGAGTACACAGGACTGCTGCGACGGGGTTTTTTTTTGTCCCACCTTCTTATCCCAGGACTTTTTGAGCTAGATCGTTGACCATACAATAGTCTTAGTGTCACCTTTTTGTGTAGGTCTAGTGGGAAATACCTATATGGTGATTGTTTTTATCATTTTTCACCATGGATGACCATGAAATAGAGATATCAGAAGAAAAATACATCAAAAGTGATTTAAGTGAAAATGAAACTATCAATACTAAGCATGAAAGTGAAAGTGCAATGGAGTTTGGTTGTTGAAGCACCTACGAGGTTCAGGATTATTTACACAGTGATAATGGGAATGTTCATACAACGACAAAAGTCTATTGTGAATAATGAATTGATGACTAAAAATGATTGGAAATTCCCGCACTGAAGAACTAGTTTACGAGTTGGTCAAATAAAATGTAAAAAGAGTTTTCAGATCTATGAACTTTGGTGTTTGTAAAATTGATTGATTTGATACTAATAAATCACAATACATTTATTAATTTTTTTTGTACAGTAAAGTGTTTACGAAAAAAACTTACTTTCCTTGCATTCCTAGGTTTCAAACTGTTTTAAATATATTAAATTAAAACTACTAATTTCTTATTAGAAAAAATATTTGTATCCTGCTAAAGGTTTACATAACCATGCTAAAACCGATAAATTCATAAACAGATTCAAGAATTTACTAAAAAAATTGGCTACAAAATGACCCGACAATAGTTTGTAAACTTCCAAAATTTTGGATACCAGTTAAGGGTTAATATTAAGTCTGAACATACAAAACTGGTTTATTGTACAAACTTATATTTAATGGGTTTTTTATTTATCACTTAGGAGACGTGACCTAATAACGATATTGTTACCCATATTTTCAAAGGTTAGTATAGTAGGTCGCCTGCTGCTTCCTTGAGTGTTAGTCATGTTTAAAATATAGAACTAGCTCGAGAAGACAATAAAAAAGTAAATAGTTTTGAACAACTTTATAACTTTTGTCGGAAATTAAACTTGAAATAAATGGTATAAAAAATTTTCATAAAAGAAGCCCCTTGGATGTATATTAATTATTTAAAGGATCTGACATATTTTATTCCATTATAATACCTTACTAAAATTTATTGTTTCTCTAATAAACACCAAATACACCTCTTTCTACAAGTGACAGGATATATTTTGGGGAGAGGAATATGCCCTAATTGCCCCCCTCCCCGAAGTAATAGCAACTTATTTTGACTGTTCATGTTAGGTAATGTCCAAAGTTACATACCAAGTTTAAAAAAACCCTCGAGATATTTCCACAGTGTATCCTTGTATGAAATTTCATAAAAATCAGACAATAGATATGGTTTTTGCGATTGGAAACGACAGATATGTGGACATCCATTGGTAAATAATCGGCTTGACTAGAATAGTTTGATGTCCTTATGAAACTGGTGCAACAAACCAGGGTAAACCAGCTCTCCTTTCCCCACACCCATCAGTGTTTCAAATAGACTATAAAACAACTGAAAATCTCATTTAAATTCATAACCAACTGTTATATATTATCTATGATTTTATCAACATATAATAGACATTTTATTTTTTATTTATCCTTTAAACATATTTTAACTTATAAGCCTTCAACTTTTCTCGTCAAACCATTTCCTTACAGATTGCTCTGTAAGTATTCTCAGTCGTGGAAAATGATTGAATGTCAAACTCACCTCATTGAGTCATCAACCATGAGTCCCTCTTTAGAGGTTTCAGTCCAACCGATGAAGTTGTGTTGTTCTTGTAGAAGGTCTCTATCTCCATCTGCTCCACCTGCCTCTGCTCCTGTAGGTCGCACTGTAACAAACAATCCTGTCAGTCACATAGACGAAGTTGTGTTGCTTGTAGAAGGTCTCTATCTCAATCTGCTCCACCTTCCTCTGCTCCTGTAGGTCGCACTGTAACAAACAATCCTGTCAGTCACATAGACGAAGTTGTGTTGCTTGTAGAAGGTCTCTATCTCAATCTGCTCCACCTTCCTCTGGTCCTGTAGGTCGCACTGTAACAAACAATCCTATCAGTCACATAGACGAAGTTGTGTTGCTTGTATAAGGTCTCTATCTCCATCTGCTCCACCTGCCTCTGCTCCTGTAGGTCGCACTGTAACAAATAATCCTGTCAGTCACATAGACGAAGTTGTATTGCTTGACATAGGTCTATCTCCATCTGCTCCACCTGCCTCTGCTCCTGTAGGTCGCACTGTAACAAACAATCTGTCAGTCACATAGACGAAGTTGTGTTGCTTGTAGAAGGTCTCTATCTCATCTGCTCCACCTTCAGAGGAATATGCCCTAATTGCCCCCCTCCCCGAAGTAATAGCAACTTATTTTGACTGTTCATGTTAGGTAATGTCCAAAGTTACATACCAAGTTTAAAAAAACCCTCGAGATATTTCCACAGTGTATCCTTGTATGAAATTTCATAAAAATCAGACAATAGATATGGTTTTTGCGATTGGAAACGACAGATATGTGGACATCCATTGGTAAATAATCGGCTTGACTAGAATAGTTTGATGTCCTTATGAAACTGGTGCAACAAACCAGGGTAAACCAGCTCTCCTTTCCCCACACCCATCAGTGTTTCAAATAGACTATAAAACAACTGAAAATCTCATTTAAATTCATAACCAACTGTTATATATTATCTATGATTTTATCAACATATAATAGACATTTTATTTTTTCTTATCCTTTAAACATATTTTAACTTATAAGCCTTCAACTTTTCTCGTCAAACCATTTCCTTACAGATTGCTCTGTAAGTATTCTCAGTCGTGGAAATGATTGAATGTCAAACTCACCTCATTGAGTCATCAACCATGAGTCCCTCTTTGGGAGAGGTTTCAGTCCAACCGATGAAGTTGTGTTGCTTGTAGAAGGTCTCTATCTCCATCTGCTCCACCTGCCTCTGCTCCTGTAGGTCGCACTGTAACAAACAATCCTGTCAGTCACATAGACGAAGTTGTGTTGCTTGTAGAAGGTCTCTATCTCAATCTGCTCCACCTTCCTCTGGTCCTGTAGGTCGCACTGTAACAAACAATCCTGTCAGTCACATAGACGAAGTTGTGTTGCTTGTAGAAGGTCTCTATCTCAATCTGCTCCACCTTCCTCTGGTCCTGTAGGTCGCACTGTAACAAACAATCCTATCAGTCACATAGACGAAGTTGTGTTGCTTGTATAAGGTCTCTATCTCCATCTGCTCCACCTGCCTCTGCTCCTGTAGGTCGCACTGTAACAAATAATCCTGTCAGTCACATAGACGAAGTTGTATTGCTTGACATAGGTCTATCTCCATCTGCTCCACCTGCCTCTGCTCCTGTAGGTCGCACTGTAACAAACAATCCTGTCAGTCACATAGACGAAGTTGTGTTGCTTGTAGAAGGTCTCTATCTCCATCTGCTCCACCTGCCTCTGCTCCTGTAGGTCGCACTGTAACAAACAATCCTGTCAGTCACATAGACGAAGTTGTGTTGCTTGTAGAAGGTCTCTATCTCCATCTGCTCCACCTGCCTCTGCTCCTGTAGGTCGCACTGTAACAAACAATCCTGTCAGTCACATAGACGAAGTTGTGTTGCTTGTAGAAGGTCTCTATCTCCATCTGCTCCACCTGCCTCTGCTCCTGTAGGTCGCACTGTAACAAACAATCCTGTCAGTCACATAGACGAAGTTGTATTGCTTGACATAGGTCTATCTCCATCTGCTCCACCTGCCTCTGCTCCTGTAGGTCGCACTGTAACAAACAATCCTGTCAGTCACATAGACGAAGTTGTGTTGCTTGTATAAGGTCTCTATCTCCATCTGCTCCACCTGCCTCTGCTCCTGTAGGTCGCACTGTAACAAATAATCCTGTCAGTCACATAGACGAAGTTGTATTGCTTGACATAGGTCTATCTCCATCTGCTCCACCTGCCTCTGCTCCTGTAGGTCGCACTGTAACAAACAATCCTGTCAGTCCATAGACGTTGTAGCTTGAGGTCTATATCTGCTCCACCTGCCTCTGCTCCTGTAGGTCGCACTGTAACAAACAATCCTGTCAGTCACACAGATAAAGTTATCCTGCTTGTAGAAGGTCTCTATCTCCGTCTGCTTCATTTTATTCTGCACCAGTCACCTTTTTACACGATCACGGTCATTGCTAGAGATAAACACAAATATTCGAAACGTAGTTTGCCAAAAAGCGATGAGTTTGACCATGAGAATTGAGTGTATTGTGATGTACTGTGAGTTTAGCTAGACATCGCTCTATATGCTACCTTAAGCGTTAGTGTATTGCTACATCCGCATACTTGATGTTTATGAGACGATGGCGCAACTTTGCATTGGCTAACAGGATTTCTTTGTTACATCTAAAGATGATAACTGAACTCTTATGTTCCAAAAAGTTACTGTTTTTAATTAACATTGTGTACGTAGTACTGTATAAATAATGATACCATGATGTAGATTAAAGTGTTATAATTGAGATTACATTTCTTCATTTATAATTTAAACTCAGTAACCTTCGGATTACCGGGACTTTGGTGTATATAACAAACCTTGTTGGCCAGTAGCATGCAAGGGATTGGACTTCCATCAGCTAACGTGCATTTGGAATCTACATCTTTCTTCCACTTCAGTGTGTTTATGAAGGAGTTCTTGTTGGTCAGGTCGAACATGATGACACATCCGTGAGAGTCCTTGTAGTACACTCGAGTCATCCATGTGAATCTCTCCTGGCCTGCAATCATAAGCAGTATTTATGTTTATGTGTTCATATGTCTGCGTTGTATTTATGTTGTTATGTGCGTGAGGGTAGGCTTTGAAACAGCTCCTTGGATATTACTGCTATAAACTGTTAAGGAGAGGGGCCTTTTCAATATTTTTGTGCTAGTGGGATAAAGCTTCTAAGCCTTGTTAAGGGAATATGCTTATACTTTATACTTTTAACTGAAATGGCGACCTACCCAGGTAGGTATTTTAAGCCAAGTATGAATGAGGAATAAATGTAGGATGATTGTGGCGCAATCTTGTAGTCTTGATACTGACTAAGGCTGACATGTTCCTTAGACCTTAGATGTTAGATAATTAATTAATAGCCCAACAGTCGATGGCAAGTAATGGACCTACAGTTTAACGTGGAATCTGAACCACGGCCTCTGAATTATGAATTAGTCTGATTATGAGGATGGTCTTTGTGGATTAACGTAATATTCAATGGTGCGGACTTTAATCCACACAAGAGAACACTACATCCACCGACCATCTATCACAACTATCCACAATTCGTGACCTCCAAGTAGCTGGATTACAGGACGTCGCCACCGTCCCAGTCAACTTATTTCGGTAACCAGTATAACCAGTATCGGCTTAACCATCTAGCTCATCATGGGAAGTACAATAATTTCATTGGGACGTAGTATCAAGACTCATTTCATCCAATTAATCGATATTCATAGTCAAAATATTAAACTAAATGTATGTACCTTAAGTTTCTAATGTGCTCACCTGGCAACTCTAAGGTTACTGAAGGTTTAAGTGATCAGTCATAAAAATCAAAAAATCAAAAAAATACTGTAATCATCTGGAAATATAACCAAAGTGCACCTGTGTTCCTAATTTCATAAAAATCGGATGAGCAGTGTGGTCCCGGGGTCTGTACAGAGACTGACAGACAGAGAAATCAGTCCTGAAACCCCTTTTTGAATTCAGGGATCCTCAAAACTGAAATATTATACTTTCAACTCAAATTTGACAAAAACAATACTTTCTCCATACACTATGTATAACGGGGGAGAGTAAAATGTCTGCCTCTTAAAAAATTCATCAGCTATTGGACAAGGTGATGCGTTGTATTATGAGTTTTAAGTGAAAGGTACAGATCTTTTATTGCTGATTTGTTTTTCAAAGTTCGGAGGGAGAGATCGTTATTTGGTACACCTAATTGAAGTCACAGTGTTGATAAATATTTTGCTATTAAAAGTGTATAGCTTTCTTAGAATTTTTAGTTCATCCTCGTCTTTGGAACTTGGATTGTCTGAATTCCAAGATTAAATAGATTTAGTACAGGACAGGGGTGCCTACAGCATGTCTTGGTGTCGCAAGTTTCGACATAAGACAAAATTTTGGGGGGAGTTTCTCAATTCGCAGTTTATAACTCAATAGTCAGAACACTTTTATGTGTTGTTGTACTAACATAAGGTGTGGCCAACATCTTGGCTTAGTGTCAATTTTAATTTACAGTGCTAGGCAATTAAATTAACGTATAGCTCTGACTACATATACTAAAATTGGCCACATATGAGAAATAAAGTTAACCAAAATTGAGTAATGACGAGTTTGGGGGATGATTAGTTGATTGCATGAAATTAATCATGATTTAATCATTTAATCATGAATTAATCAGAATCATTTAATCATAATCATGGATTTAATCATGGATGTCAATTTTTTTTTGGGGGGGGGGCAGGTTTGCTACATGGGCCATGGGGGGGGATAGGCACCCTTGGTACAGGATGACATATGGCTCGTGCTTTTTCTGTTGACCCAGTACTTGGGCATGGCATAGGGTACTGGAGTCTGGATAGAAATGAATTGGTTGCCTTTCCCTTTGCATATAACCCACTGTTCTCTTGTACCTTTCAGATCACTACAAATCCCATCTTTCTGGTGGTGGTAGAAAATATCAACGAACTATGATCACAGCAGCTGGCTAGCTTTGTTGGAGCTTCCTAACCCATTCTGACATTGTTATTGGCTTCAGGCTGAGTGAAAGGGGGAATCTTTTCTAGGAACCATAGTGAGGGTATGAGTATTTATAGCTTATCTATTCTTCTCAACTTGGTAGGGTTCTGAAGACTTCAACTTTTGGCAAAAATTAAATTTTTGATTGAAATGTCTGTGAAATTTAGTCTCTTATTGTGATTTACCTGCAATATCCCAAAGCTGAAGTTTGACTGTCTGGTTCTCGCTCAGTTTAAGGATCTTGAGAGCAAAGTCGACACCAACTGTGCCCTTGTAGTCCTTGCGGTAGGTGTTCTGCACGTATCGTTGCACAAACGAGGTCTTACCCACCGTCGGGTCCCCAATCACTATCACCTTGAACAGCTTCTCTGGCATCGCGGTTAATCCTGGAACACATTTTTTCTATAAGTGAAAAATAAGAGATGTTATTCATAGAAAATGTAAAGAATCTAAGAGTTATGAGAGGAGAAAAGTAATTGAAAATATCCTTATTGAATGACACCTTTCAAAATTATAAAATCTTTTAGATACCCTACAGTCCTTTTTCTCTAACCCCCATAAAACCGTTGGATTCAGAAATGGGAAAGGGACGGATAAATTGAATGATTTCAGAAACAGAAGCTTTTCTTTTTCTTCAGAACTTTTTCTTCAAGTAATACAATTAATTTATTTGAACTATTTAATGGTTTTCCAAAGTTGCAACATGTATTTTCTGCTTACCAAATTTTACAGTCTCAATATAAGATTCTTTTGCAGAATTTAATTCTGAGGTTTAAGCTCCAACATTGAACTCCCTACAAATAATTATTCACCCTTATTCAAGTGTTATGAAATATGGAGTTTGTCTTAATAATTCAATAATTTAATCTTAAAACTACCTACCTACATCATACATAGTAATGTAACCATATGAACTATTTGAATGTTACTACCATACTAATATGTAACCATATGAATGTAACCATATGATATGTAACCATATGAACTATTTGAATGTTACCATGCCGTACTATTATCACTTCTTCTAATCATCATTTAAAACATATCTTTGAAACATTAACGACCAGTAAGATTTTTTAACTCTTTCATTTACAGGCATGTTGTTTTTATGTGCTTAATTCTAACATCAGGGTCTTCACATAGTTTTCTAGCACCCGGGGCGAGATGTTGTCAGGTGCCCTCTATCAATCCCACAATGCTCATTAGCCCGATGTTAAGGTGCGGGTTGCGTCCCAAGGCAGTTTGGGTAAAATAGAGATAAAAAAATTACAGGGACTCGTGCTTTATAGAGACTACTCAATTTTGTGAAAATATTTAATTTGGCAAAACCTTTGCAAGTATATAAATCAATCAATGTCAAACATGTATTTGTTCGATAAATGCATACAGTACAATGTAATATCCCAAGTTCAGTTATACATATCGAAATACGTGTTGTAAGCCTACATAAATTATTTAAAAAAATGTTGTATTACTACTTTTGCCGTGGTGCCCCTGGGATGATCGCCCCAGACGCCCTGCCTATGCAACGGCCCTGTCTATACTGTGAGTATTGAAAACAATGTATCGTTATTGGTTTACAGTTTTGTAATTATAGTCAAACTGATTAAATTTCAATTATAATTAATTAATTGATTCAAATACTTATGATTCAGATACAGTTATTTTGTTTTAATATGAAAAGTTTTTTCCCTCAATTCGAGTTATTCAGGTTTCAAACCGATTGAAACATAAAATATGGGAAATATGAAATATGATGAAATGTAAGGAAGTGTGATTTTTATTTTGATAAATCTATTAAATTTTTATGTATTTAAAATAATTTGTACCAATTTATAAACCATATGGATACAGTATTTCAGTGTTTCAGTGAATGTGAGTAATAATAGTGTGGTTTTAAAATAAAATAAATATCAATAAATAAAGTTAAAACTCTAGGACTGTTGGAATCCAATTAGAGCACTCCTAATCACCCTAAACATCCTATTATCTTTATCGATGTGGGGGAAGAGTGTAGGGGAGGAGGTTGGGACTAACTAAAGCTCACAAACAGTCCTCTATGGATAAGGCTTCTGATTATATTGCCAGGTAGAAAATATCTGAAAAATGTGCGATGAATTCAGTAAAAGGGTGGCGAAAGACCCACAACTGCTTATTATTTGTATTATTAATTTTTCTTCTAAGGTAAAACTTGAAATAGAATTGAGACCTGGTATACATTTTTTTTAGCTTGTTATAAACTATCAACCTCAGATGGGGGACTGTCCACGAGGAGTCAGTACAAAATCTTAAATAGAAGCATAGGTTGATATGTACATCAAATGAAAGGCATTTTTATCAGAGTTCAACGCTGCAAACCTTCATATCGACTAATGAAATGGAAATTGCAGCCACTGAAAGATGACTTGAATTTTAATTTTTAAGGTGCTGAAAAGTATTGATGGTTTTAGTAATTTATTAGCTACAAGAGTAAAACTTTTCAAATACAGTTTAGTGTCAAAAAAATAATTTTTATAATTTTTTACGCCCATTAGGAATCAGTAAGAAATCTTAAAGAAAAGCATAGGTTGATATGTACATCAAAGTAAAGTTACTTTTTAGCAGAGTACAATGCTGATAACACAACTTTAAAAAGACAACGGAATCGGAAATGGCAGCATATGACAGTTGGTAAAAAGCTAATAATAGTATTTGAGCTCCCAATTCAATTTGGAATGTTTTAGTTTCGTGGGATGGTTAGTAAATAAAGGTTTAAGCCGTTCCAGAGGACTTTTCACTACCCCTGTATGATAGCACAATAAATTAACTTATCTCATGCATGATCCTTCCATTGTCGTTAGACTATTAATATAGTTGTTTGTGCAAAAAAGGGATTAGAGTGAAACATTTGTCCACAAAGAAAATTTTTGTCGCCCAAGGCTTAGGCGAGGGCGAAAACTTCCTGAGGGGCAAAAAGAACTTTAATTCCATGAAGCACACAAAGTTTTTCTCCACCTACAAGTAACTCAAGTTATACATTTTAGCTTATTAGCTTAAATGGAAAATAAATTAAAAAATTTAAAATTGAGGTTATGTTTAACCTCAAAGCAATCAGAGAAAACTATCAGCTGACTGTTCAATAATTAATTACTATTACCAGTTGCTATTATTTCTGATGTTTCATTACAGAGTGTTCCTGGGTTTTCTTATGTTATTCTTATGGGATTACTATTTCTCCTAACTAAAAACTACGTAATTTTTCTCCCAGGAGGCTAAAAAGTATTACTTTAGTACTCTATTGCAGAGAGTAAAGTACAGCTTTACATAGTAGTAGGTGTAGGAAAATAATTTTTTTGACAATAATTAATGAATAAGTTACTTTTCCAATACTAAAACAAAAGGTATAAACGTTTTTGTCATACTTCTACAAAAACAAACATTTTTAATATGCTTTTGGGGGTCAAAAGTAAACCTTTCTCACCCTAGAGAGGGAAAGAATTACAGCTCATGACGAGGTCATGAGACATTTGTTAATACAGTATAAAAAAAATAGAAGCATGTTGCATGTTAAAGATAAATTATTGATACTGTAGTATCAAAAGCGATAAAAGAATATTATTATTAACAGACAGTCAGCTGATACTTAACAATTGCAAGAACAAGATGTAAGCAGCTACTATTTTGTATCTGAAATCTTTGGTTTGACCACAAAGTAGCAATTTTTTATTCAGTCTAAAGTGTCTCTTCGTTACTTACTTAAATTACAACCTTGAGGTCATACAATAAGCATCACTTTAGAACCTTATAATGAAATATACTATTACAAATAATAATAACATTGAAAATACTCATTATAAGAATATAATATTATCAAACATCACTTTTACTATACATTAGTCTATGGGACCTGTATATATTATAACGTTGTCTTTTATAGTCTAGTTAAGACTGAATCCCAATGGTCAAAGTAATTGGGTAGAAGTAATTGCCTTTTCCATTTCCTTCTATCTTATATGGGAATATTTAAAAAAAATTATGATTGATAAGATTTGTTGGATGTGTTAAAAATACTGTACGTATCCCAATGTTTTACTCATTATAAGCATTTATATTTTTAGGCAGAACCTTCTGCATGTATTTCTAACTTCTGGACTATATATTAACTAACTATTATGTGCATCTTAAGGATCATAGTTTTTACAATAGATTTACTAAAATAAATTGTGAAACAAAATAATACTATCGTACTTTAAAAAATGCAAGTTTAAAACTACCTTAATTTAAACAATAAATAAAATATTCAAGTCCCAATACTAATGAAAATCAGAAACGATTGAAAAAATAATCCTGATAAAAATAAAATATAAAATAACGTACCAATCATTTTTCTGTTGATGAATGGACAAAAAAAGAGAAAATTCCATATCAGCTAGGACCGACTGACACAGTTTCTTTTCTGATTCTGTAGACAATCTACGTAGTAAAACCTCCACAAACACCCTTTTGACCTCACTGATAAAATTGTAAAATTAATAATATAACAGGTTTATCATCATAATGTCAGAAACATGAATGATAGAAGGTTTTAAAGTGTAAAACCCAATTCTCATGCTTGAAAAATGGTCTACCTCAATAAATAATTTAATCCACTAGTACTTGCCCCTTTATTTATTCTATTCTAATTTATTATCTTCCATAAGAACAATGTTTGATTTTAAAAATAAACTTGAAGTCTTATTAAAGTGAAATTAAATAGGGGGATTATAATGTCTAGCGTTTTATCTGATTTGTATTAAATTTTTAGTTATAAACTGTAAATAAAAATTTTCAATGAAATACAGCATAGGAAGTTGCAAAAAAACATATTAATGTTTTAACCACATAGGTCGATTATGAATATCTTTATGATCTAAATATTCAGATTGCAAACTAATACGAAATCTAATTTTGAAATTTTTCAGTGATTTTAACATTCCTCTTACAGAAAAAAACCTAGATGCCAGAAATACAGTGTAGATTGATTCTTAACAGTTTTAATGAGAATGTGTATTTCCATATGTAACAAAAAAATGTGTTTGCTGTGTTAAAATATAAAAGTTTTTTTTATCCAATATCGAAATGCAGTTTGTTTTATAGTTATATATCAGTAAAAAGCAGGAGTATCGAGGCTGTAAAGACAACGATGGGTTTTTAACATAAAGATATGAAATCTTTGATTTATTAGAATTATTTTTTGTTATATTTGAAAATTTGAGAGCATATGAGATATATGAGTCAAATTTAATGTACATTGGGTTTGAAGCTTATATACATTACACAATGTATGCTACACATGTGTATGAATTATACACATTGCATGATTGATTTCATAGGCAATATTGAAACCACAAAGATTGACCATTCATTGTTCGAGTTTCACATGCAATATGGGATAGGTGTGGGGTGGTACACCAGCAAGGAACATACCAGTCTTAGTTCTACATGAAAGAGCAATGGGATTGCTAGGAAAACTTAAATGCAGAGAATCCTGGAGAGACACTTTTAAAGAACCTAAAATACTGACTGTACATCCTAGAGACTGTTATACATGTTCACAATAAGACAATTATTAATATGCACAATTTTATCATTATGATACAATGCATTCATCCAACTACTGCCTGCCAGTACACAGTCAAGTCGTAACTGAGAAGAAACCAAGTTACTCTGGTGCTAAGATGTGGAACTCACTGTCTGAAGACTTGAAGAAGACTAACAATAACAAATACAGATGCATCTTGAAGTCCTGGCTTGAAGACCAGCCACCTTATACTCTCTGCAAGGGTACTACGAATGGAGTTAGGGGAGAAATAGCTCCTACGGTGCGTATCGAGGTCATGTTTAGTTAGTAACATCTCTTGAATGAACGCACATGAAGTTTAGGTCGTATTTGTCTATTTCTTTGTGTTTGCGATTTGTGTAAATAGATTGAGTAATTTTTAAGAAATGGACTAGAGAAAATTTTGTGTGGTGATGAAACGTTTTTTAAAAAGCAAAATGCATCAGGAGACTAAAGAGAATTGGATTAACATTTTGGTGGTTCTGCACCCTAGATTAGAACAGTTTATAAGTTGTATTAACATTTTGGAGTGGTAATATGGGCACAAATGGGCATTGGTGATGGCCTTTGGAAATTAAGAAATTAAGCCAGAAATCATTGATAAAATCCATGATATGGTGCTAGATGACAGAGTGAATGTGTCTGAGATCGCTAATGCTTTGGACAACTAGACTGAACGGGTACATAATATTTTGCATAAACATTTGGAGATGAAAGAGCTATCCACAAGATGGGCGCCACAATTGCTCAGACTTGACTAAAACAGATTTGTGTAAAGTGTTGCAAGAGAGGTTTGTTGCTATTCCACAAGAATCTGGAGGACTTTTAGCATTGTTTTGTCACTGTGGATGACACGTGGATACATTACTGTACTCCTGAGACCAAACAACAATCTAAATAATGGGTTACTAAGAGGGAATATGCACCAAAAAAGCCGAAAACCAGTCCTTCGGCTGGAAACCTTATGGCAACTGTCTATTAGAATTTACATGAATGCCAAACACAGAGAAATAGATAAATATGACTGAAACTTAGTATACCTTCATTCAAGAGGTGCTACTAACTGACCACGACTTCGATACGTGCTGGTGGTGCTATGTCTCGGACTTTTCAAACGCCCCTCGTAAGATTGGAAGAACTTGTTCCCTAAACACTTTTGATGCAAATCACGCATAAACGCGTAACTTCACGTCCATCCCGTTTGTGGACGACGCGTAAGTTTGTCCTGCCCACCCAATTTTCACTGATTACAGAGTCATGAACCAGTTTGAAGGTTATGTTTGACTGTGAATGTTGTCTGTAGTTGTTTCTTCACCGTGTATAATGCTTTGTTCACAATTTTAATTTGTAAAAGATATTTTCTAAAAATTAGTAACCAAAACACTAAAACCCATTAACACAGGGGTTGTGTATAAACCCATGTACACAAAAATTATCAGCATTGAACATATGAAGGGAAATTTATCTTGAAGAGCACATAAATAAGGTCTATTGTCTATTGACACCAGGTTTAAGCTGGGAGCTGTTAAGTTTTGGGGGGTTGAGTCAGATGGAGTGATCCAGAAGGCAGAGTCGAATGCCTGATGAGTTGTGTAAATGTAAGCTTTCTAAATTTAGTATGTAATTAAATCTAAATTACAAGTTACTGACCCTATGTTATTTTTGAACTAGAAATCCTTTTTTATTCCTGATGGGGTTAAGTATAAAATTTGTATAAGTAATTTTTTTATATTTGTAGCTTCAGGGAACTCCTGTAGCATATAGGGAGCTCTGTGTGTCTTGCTTGTAGACAGTGCAAAAGACGATAAACATCAAAATATGTACTGCTGCTGATGTCATGTCAGTGAGACGTTTTAGTTATAATGACAGCTTACCTTTATGGTGATCTTCTCTGGCATTGTTAGAGAAGGGTGTGTTTGAGGCTTGCACCTTAAATTTTATTTGTCCAAGAGAACTACACATCTCCATGACTTTATCATCAGGTATTTAAGTCTTTTACTATCTAATGATCGAGTAGCTTGAAAAATTTAATTTACTGCAGTTTAAAAAGTATAAGGAATCATACAGTTATCACGATTTTTCTCGTATTATGCCTTTTTTAGTCATTATGTGCTATCTTCCAGAAACATGAGGATATCAGCTTATACCTACACGGAAATATGCATTAAGGCGGTGCAAGCATAGTTAGGGTCAACTGAAATCCGCAAGGAAAGCAATAGTGTCGCTTATTTGTTACCACTCATATATGATTAATTCATACAAGCTTCCTGAGTGACTTCTTTATAATAATAATCCTTCTTTTAGTATATTGTTAAATATTTTATACTTTCAGGATTACATATTTTATAAGGTTGTGGATCAAAAATCTAAATTTAAAAATTAATTTTCTGTAGTGTACCTACAAAAACATTTTTGAGGAAAACAATTTCATAAAATTTTTTCACCTTTTTCAAAATTTTATAAATATGTCACATGAACAAGCTTTGTTATTCGTGCAAGTTATTTGAGACACCAGACTCCATAAAATTGAAGGCCTGGTAGATGCCTACCTTTCGGTTTCATATGGTCAGCCGATTGTGTACTCTCAAACAAGTGAGCACTTCCATTATCGCTATGCTTCCAGTTTTTCAGTCCTTTTATTGACTAGCACAATCAGTTGACATGTAAATGCAGAAAAATTTCCTGAGGGTTGGGATAAGATCCCAGCCTCAAAATCCCCCAAATCAACAACAATGATGCATCATCCCCTGTCATCCTAACCCAAGACTTTACATATAGGATTGGAGTTAAGGGAAAAGATGTCTTACTACTTTCAGCCTGTGGCAACTTAATACTGTCAGCCTGTGTACAGAGGCCCTTAGGGAGATATGTGTTGTGTGGTAGCAAACTTACTTCTGTAAGCCTGAGCATGTAAGCTCTCAGGAATATTTGCATACGTATGTTTGAGGTATCAGGCTTGCAACTTACTATTGTCAGCCTGTGCATAGAAGCGATTAGGGAGATGTGTGTTGTAAGGTGGCAATTTACTAATGTACCTGTGCAAAAATGTGTTTAGGGAGATTTGCATACATGTATTGGAGGAACCAGGGTGGCAACTTACTATTGTCAGCCTGTGCGAAGAAGCGTTTAGGGAGATTTGCATACATGTGTTGGTGTACTTGAGTGACAACTTACTACTGTCAGCCTGTGCGAAGAAGCGTTTAGGGAGATTTGCATACATGTGTTGGAGGAACCAGGGTGGCAACTTACTATTGTAAGCCTGTGCTAAGAAGCATTTAGGGAGATTTGCATACATGTGTTGGTGTACTAGAGTGGCAACTTACTACTATCAGCCTGTGCGAAGAAGCATTTAGGGAGATTTGCATACATGTGTTGGTGTACTAGAGTGGCAACTTACTACTATCAGCCTGTGCGAAGAAGCGTTTAGGGAGATTTGCATACATGTGTTGGTGTACTAGAGTGGCAACTTACTACTATCAGCCTGTGCGAAGAAGCGTTTAGGGAGATTTGCATACATGTGTTGGTGTACTTGAGTGACAACTTACTACTGTCAGCCTGTGCGAAGAAGCGTTTAGGGAGATTTGCATACATGTGTTGGTGTACTAGAGTGGCAACTTAATACTGTCAGCCTGTGCGAAGAAGCGTTTAGGGAGATTTGCATACACGTGTTGGTGTATTAGAGTGGCAACTTACTACTGTCAGCCTGATAGAAGTATGCATCACTCTCTGGCTCACTGCCCTCGTCGGCGCTCGCTCCTCGTGATCTAGCGTCCTCCCACACGGTCTTGTCCTCTTCTGCACGGGGCCACGACACCAGCTGCCGCTTATCAGTCATCACATACTCTCACACTAACTCTATTTACCTGAAACAGACATAACGTTCATTAGTATTCATAGTTACACCCCACTAATGATTATTAATGATAGATCTAAAAAAACCTAGTAATTTTTATTACTTATGGATACATTTCTTCAAAATAATTTTAAAATAGGAAAAATCTAAACACAGTACATTGTATTTAGGGGCTTCAATGTTAATCTTATGGAGGATAAGGAAAAATTAATATTTCCCTTACTAACCAATAGCTATGGATAAAACTTTGTATTCAGTATTCAGCTTCATATGGTTAGGATCCATACGTTTATGCTAAAAAAATCATAGTTTATGTGTTCCTCACAGCAGCAAACCTGCATACTCTTTCCCATGTTAATGTTACGGAGAATAGGCAAATACTCAGGCAAATAATTTATCAACAGGTATTGATTGATCAATCTTGTCTCATACTTGTATTATTATTGCCATATTATTGATTTGGAAATTCGCTGAGTACGCAGATCTGCTGGGACGGGGGTATTTAGCCTTATAGTAATATGTTTATCTAAAGTTAGTAATAAACATAATTAATTAAGTTGAGAAATTGGTATATTTAAAATGTAATACAGTAAAACCTCACTAACTCGACACCCGAAAATCAGTGTAATTCGACACACAACAGCTGATAGAAAGCCTTTATCTTTCAGTACTAGTGCGTTTGACTTTTCAAGGTTACAGAACAGCTGAAAGTGCCGAGATGGACAGTTGATCTTTCAAACACCCTAAGATTGCTTAAGGTCAAAGACCCGGGCATATTTTGGGGTGAGGTACCTCGCTCGCTATTGGTCAATTCATGGAAGAAGGTTGAATCACTGAAAGAAAAATAGTTATAAATTTACCATTTTTTTTAGAACATGTAATTTTTAATTGTTAAATAATTTAAAGATTGTTCACTCAGTATGTAACAATACTCATGTGAGGGCAGGACAGTAATTAATGTATGCGTAAAATTGAAGGTTGTTATGTATACTGTAATTGATTAAAACCTGTGAAAAATTGCAGTGTTCTGGATAACTCAACAGCCCTGTAACTCGACAACCTCTGGGTCCACAAAGAGTCAAACAAATGAATATATGAACTTATTTTCAGAGAAACTGCTGCCACCTTAATAAAGCCATATATCCCAAACTTCTTGCAAACTTGTCCCTCTGTACAATGCAAATTGTTTTTTAGTTATTTACACATTACTCTTGTCTCTTTACTAATTTTAAAGGAGGTCTTCAATTCAGAAGAAGCCTCCCCTAAATCCGTCACTGTTATTGCTGGTAATATATTGTGATGATGCTTCCTCACCACATTGGTCCTTTCTTCTCTCTCCAAGAGGTGCATTCTACTTGGTTGTGCTCCAATGTCTAATTGCTTACAGGGAGTTTTCTATGCCCTAATTTCTCAGGACTGTTTAGGGCTTCGCTTGGATTTTTTTACATACTACCTCAGTCTATATATACAGTAGTGGGTTCTGACTTTACCACTGGTGTTATTTGTTGGGCGTAGTTTTACCTAGGACCCCCGTAGTTGAAGTCCCTAGACCAGCCTGTTCCTCTGTTTAGAAGGAGAAGTGTGTCCATCCTCTCTCATAGGCCAAAGTATTCAAAGAGTGTGACAGATGGTCTCTGAAGGCCTGTCAGACTGCATGGGTATGGATGTACCCAGGGAATGTCTTGTCATTTGGAATATTGAAGGCTATCTGGATTGAAGTTACCTATCCTCATAGTCACAAGACACAATACATCACCTGGAGGAGTTGGAATCATTTTCCTATCTACCTACCTACCTACCTTACCTAACTACATATATTTATTAGTCTTAGCTTTCAAGTATCTGTTCTTTAGGTGTTCTAATGATCGACAAGCACGTTTAACTTTTCCGGCTACTTTTACACCCCTTACAGAATTTCCTTTAGGAAAATCAGGTCACATATGTATCTTTGTTGATAAGATTTTGACTCGAAACAAGATTTTTTTTAGTTTTAAGGTTCCTAGATTTTAGAAACACATTTTATTATATATTGTACATGTGAAAGAATATAGTTATATATAACCAATCGTAATGAAATTTTATAGAAAAGTGTGAAATAAAACTTTAAATACATTTAAAGTGGTTGGGTATAAAAATAATTCAAAAAATTGAATTTTTGTTTTTTAATTTTAAAAATTTTCCATTTCTTCCCGAACATTTTGGTGTAAAAAAGTAGGGGAGGGTTTGAATTACATTTCAGTAAGAACGTCAAATGACGTCCTTACTGAAATGTACTTTTAGCACACTTGTGAAAGGGTTAAAATCATGGAAGTTGTGAGAAATACCCTCTTAAAATTAAAGTTAAGATGAGAGAAATCAGTTTCTATAATTTTGTTTGGACTTGTTCTATAATTTAAAGTATTGATGAAATAAATTTCATTTTAATCCTTCTCAATTTCAACAAGGGTAAAAGATTATGTTGAGAGATTATTAAGAGATGGTTTGATTGTCTATATGTGTTGCAATTAAGTCATTAAATCATATCACTTTGAGAAGTCTTCCATGTCTAATCTTGATACCTCATAAAACACCATATCTTGAGACAATGCCTCATATCTTCTAATATCTGGTCTGAAATCTATTTATAGTTAACATTTTCATATAATTTTGAAACAAGTTCAGAAATATTTATTCATAAATTGTTTTTCTCCATAAATGTTGTTATTCATAAATGTTGTTAATGTTTTTCTGTTGTTGTTATTCATAAATGTTTTTGTTTACAGAGAATAAACCCAAAATTTAATATTTCAGTTATTGAATTCATATAAAAATACTTTACGTTGAGTTGGTTTAAGAATTATTGTTAAAACCAGAATCGCAGAATCGTAATACCTCTTCTTTGCTTTTGCAACTCAGACAGTGATTACACTCAAATGGTCTGAACCCAAATGGGCATACTGGAATTTGAACCCATGACCTATGCGTCAAAGCCCAAGACACTAACCACCAGGCTTGCCAGTCGTCCCAGCATAGTTTATCAAGTTTTACTATTCAGTTCAATCCATACCTATAAACAAATTTAAAAACAATCATACTTAAGTGTATCAGTTTTACCTAAATTTAACATTTTAATAAAAAAGTTAATTTAAAAATTAAAAAGGATAGGAATAGATATTTTGACACCCTTTAAAATCAATTAAAAAAAGTGTATCCATACCTATGCAACATCTACCTTTGCTTGTACCAATATCAGAGGCTTGGTGACCAGACAAGGTGTATTGTGATGCAATTCATTCTCATTTATATCATTTTATTGTCAAATATTGCTGTCATAAAAAGAATTCAAGCATGAACAGACTAACCAAATACCACCGTCGCAGCAGACCTGCGTACTCAGCGAATTTCCAAATCAATAATATAATAATAATAATATATGACAAGATTGGTCAAAATCTGTTGATAAAGAATGAGAATTATTTGCCTATTCTCCATAAGATTAAAATGGGAAAGAGTGAGTAGGTTTGCTGCTGTGAGGAACACTGAAAGTAGCCATTTATACCATCAAAAATTTTATTTTTAACATTTATACCAACTCTCATCAACATCTGTCCATAAATAAAGGAGTTTGCCTAATCTTCCATATGATTGACATGGGAAAAGAGTATGCAGGTTTGCTGCCATGATAAACACATAAACTATGATTTTTTAGCAGAAATGTATGGATCTCAACCACATGAAGCTAAATATCAAGTTTAATCCAAAAATATTAGATAATAAGTGAAAAATTAATTTTTCCTAATCCTCCATAAGATTAACATTGGAGCCTCAAAATACAACGTACTGTGTTTAGATTTTTTTATATCTCGGTAACCGTTGAAGATAGAGAAAAGCTTTGAGGAACTTAATTGTGTAGTTTTTTAAGCTCATTCCAATGGTGAAATATAAAATCAGAAATTTTTAAAAATTACATGTGTTTTGTACCCCATTTTGGGGTACAAAACCCCCCCAAACTACCCGTTCCCATTGACCGATATGTCTGGTTTACGAACTCGTCCGAGCATTTGTAGGAATACACGTCTCTACCAAATTTGGTCTCGATCGGACCATTTTTACGAGAGTTATCGTGTTCACATACACACACACACACACACACACACACATATATATATAAATTTTAACGACTATTGTTTTTGGTCTCTGGGCACCTAAAGAAGAAAAAATAACATGGTCTTATCATTTTATTGTCAAATATTGCTGTCATAAAAAGAAATCAAGCATGAACAGACTAACCAAAAAATTGTTTAATCACATGAAAATAGGAGTGTATGTGTTTCAATATTCATTGTTCGGTTTCTCATTATTCAATGAGAAAACTATGACAATAGCTGTACTAATTCGTATTCAACTTTTCCAACACTTCTGTGTTTTAACTACAATATTGAGGTGGTGAATTTCCTCCCATTTGAAACTGATTAAATAAGATTTAAATTAATTTCAATTTAAAATTAAAAATTTCTCCACCTCCAAAAACGTTATGTAGTTCAAAACACAGACCAGTAGGAAACGTCTAACAATATTAGTAATTTTATAATATTAGTATAATTATCATTATTATTATATTTTATTTTTTACATTAATAATTAGTAACCAACGACATTATGAATTTTAAAGATACATATGACAACACAGTGGCCCGGTTTGTTTGAGACATGAGATAGTTGTTTACAGTAACTGCTGAAGCCCTATTGGTGTAGACAGGCTGTATCACCTTACATAATGGATGAGGTTAACTATGACTTGGTGTTTTTTTGTTTTTTTTCTACACCAGAGGTCTACAGAGAGATTTTTTAACAGAGTCAGAGGGAGATTGTACAAAAACACTTGGGTAAGCGGTTCAAACCCAAAAGGGCATCCCGGGATTTGAACCCGTGACCTCTTGCATCAAAGTCCAAAACAGTAACCACTAGGCTAGCAAGACAGCCTTCCGATTAATCTGTTTACCAAGCTCCAGGTTTAAAACTGAGCCAACGGTTAATCTTGTTTCCTTGAGTCCCGAAGGAAGGGAGACCGCTCGGGAGACGAGATCACTGGATCGTCTACAGAAGAAGAAGAAATGCCGGTGCCGAATGTAGTCGACGCTTTGATTAACGTACAAGAACAATCTTTGAAATTATAATTAATTTAAGTTAGTTACAGTTTAAATCTTTGAATGTTTTAGAATCTTTCATAATGGCCGAGAGTCTTAATTCGTAGAAATAAGAGGCAAAAATCGCCTCTACCTCTTTTGAAAAACGATACTGTAGATTGATTTTGTTATGGTTGCAGTTAAATATGTATTTCGAACTCTATGTGTTTTATGTTTAATGTTCAGTACTCTGCCTGTTAAAACAGTATTAAAAATTGTCTTCTTTTTGGTTATGGGTTTCCATTTCAGAATATTGCTATGAACACGAATATATTGTAGGCAGTTCAGATTGCTATAATATTTAAGATTAATTATGAATTAATGTTACTGCCAGAAGAAGAGACGACTGGAGAGCCTTGGTTTTGACGGCGCACGGCCTTCTTGGGCTGATCTTGTAAAGTAAATTAAAAAAGTGCCTGTTAGTAAACTTTATTTCGTAGTTCATTTACTGTATTTTTTACAGAAATATGCGTTAATAAATGAATTTATATACAAAATGTAGTGTCAATTTAATAAAGATTTTGCATTTAGTATGTGTATTTAATGTTTTCGGTCGCGTTTATAAGAATTTATTTAATTTGAATGTTTGGATAGTTTGAAGTTTTAAGCTGGTCCCTTGAGGTTTGAAAAATCCAAGTTCCTCTTAACGAAAAATCAGGGTTTGGGTCGTTCCCAATGAAAATGGTAAAAGAATGTCTAATACGATATAAACAGAAACAGAAAATAACAATGTTTCTGTGCGTGTTCATTGTCTACGTGGCCCATGTAGTGAACGACGTAGTACGGTAGTATAGAAAAAGGAAGATTACTTGGTTTTTGGTGCTGTTCCATTATCTTGTGACGAACAATGCATGTTGGTAATTTTTTAACCTCAACTGCTTATCACCATGGGCCAATTCATTGTCACCTGATTTTAGGTTTTACAAGCCTTACAAAATCTATTAATTCAAAAAATACTGAAAACATAAAGAATTATATATCATTTAGTTCAGTATTAATGATGAATCGAGAAATGTTAAAAAGTATATAAAAATGGTATGTAAATTTTGTCTATGAAGTAAATAAAAACAAATATTAATATAAAAATCTTTTATTGTTTATGTTTAGGGTTATGAATACGTGGAAAAAAATTAAATTTGATCAAGGATAGCCTTTGGATCTTTGAAGAGCAAAATTACTAAAACACTACTGAGAATAATGTTTTTACGTAATGTAAACAGTTGACGGCAATACCCAAGACCTGAAGATGTGTTCAAGCAACACGAAACGGCCGTAGTCGAAACACACACTAGGATCCATTGACAGAAAGGTATTTTAAACCAAAAAAATTAATATATATATATATATATATATATATATATATATATATATAGGCCCTAGTTAATTTGAAAAAATACTGAAATAATGTAATCAGTTGTCAGGCAAAAAAGTTTAAAAATCCCAAGGATCACAAAAACTCATATTTCATTCCTTTACAAATTCCCGTTTATCACTGAACCGAAAATAATATCCTAATTTGACAATAAGTAATAACTAATTAATGCATTTCACCACGAAAAATTATATAAAACACAAATATTTTGTTGCACATCAATAACACACGACAGTGCGACGACAGACTACGCCATTTAGGAAAGAAATATTGCAATCCATCATCCTCCAATGATCTCCTACTTTGATGACAAAACAATACAAAATAATTTCAACACCAAAAACTATCTAAAACACAACAAAAACACTGTAAACAAACTGTTGCACAACAACAGCAGACAACAGACTACGCCACTTAGGAAAATATAACATTGCATTAAAGTTGCCTGCAAACAGATTTTGATAAACTCAAAAAAATGAATAAATTGATTTTTTTAGAATCGTAGCTTTCCAGTGATATATGTATTGCAGGACTTTGACTTGGTTTCTGTTTAATAAAATAGTTAAAACAAATAGATGGAAGTCGGAGAGACTTCTAGTGTTCTAGTGTTAGACAGTGAGGTAGGCCTATCGTGGCGGAGTGAGGCACATAAGCTAGCCAGAGATCTACCGGTAACCAGTGATTTGACATGAGTCGCCGGTCACTATCATTTCGATTCTTTGACTTACTCGGTCATAGTGTTACGCAAGGCTAGGGATTAATATGTCGTTATCTAATTGTGTAAAAGCTCGTCGTTCAAAGAAGTTTTAGAGTGCGAAGCTGTATAATTTTTATTTTTAAATAGTTAAAAACCTATTAAGAGTCTGCATCAGTGGTAGCCATCTTGGATTTTAGTCCCGTAAAAGCAATGTTAAATTCTGGCGCCTATATCTCCTTGACCTATTGTCATAAATTAACGGAAGAGGTGTCAAATTAAAGGTATTACAGTCCTTACCACCACCTTGCACCACCTTACAGAGCTTCTTATTTTCGCTCTCAATAAAAAAATAATAATGATTTATTTTGTAAAATATTCCTGAATTGTTGTTTTTATATCAAGTTAAATTTTTGAACATATTAAAAGGTCATGCCCTTGAGCCATATCTCATCAATGTGCATCCAAAGTTTTACATTGATACTTTGATAATTAACGCTACTACAGACGCCAAAGTGAAGGTATGTTCCGCCAGAATTTAACATTGCTCTTACGGGACTAAAATCCAAGATGGCTACCACTGATGCAGACTTTTAATTTATAATATAGAAATTTTTATCAAATTGAATAAGTAAAGAATTCTTTTTTTATTCTGGAATAAAGTTTTTTTGAAGATATATATACTAGAACGTTAATATCCAAAAAATAATCACCAGGGTCCTCACAATAATTTACCAACTAATAATACTAGTAAAAAAATAATATTATTTTTCACGTTTTAGAATTAGTTTGATGAAAGTTACTTTTTAAAATATAGAGTAATCTTTGAAGACCGCTGGGTTAATAAGTCACTATAAAAGGTTTGTAAAATGGGACACCAATAGTTATAGTTTGGCATTTTATGATTCTCCAATGTTTCTTCTACTCGAAAGCTCAAAAAAGTCGTCAAGACAAACATTAACGCGGGCGGAACTCGTCTATCGGCGTGTTAGACATCGCGTTAAGGTCAATCAATGTCCTCGTTTTTAATTATATTCTTGTTACTAGGGATGTAATTTGCATGAGTAAATGCCAGAATAATCCAGATTGGTTTCAGATAATTGCTTCGCTATCTCGATCGCATTCTAAGAGACACTAACACAACATGTAGGCCTTCGAATAACTTTCGAGATTTTAAATGAAATTGATGTTTAAACTGTGTAATTTTACTTAGGATATATACATGAAATTTTAATTTATTTGGGCCTCGATTGTACAAAAACATACTCTTATTTTTCCTGAAGAAGTTCTAATTCATTGAACTATTATGTATGAAGTTAAATAGAAGGTATTAGTAAACTGACACATAGTGGTTATATTACTAAAATATTATCAACATAACAAAGGTTTTTTTTTTCAAAAATAGTCATCAAATTTCTTTCCCATGCCATCTTATTACGTTATAAGTTTTAACATTTTGGGAACAATCTCGGATAGTCAGACGACATAGAACTAGATAGACATTACTGTTAACAACAAATTGGAAACGCCGGAAAAGCACTCTGATAACTAGTAGAATTATATAATTTATCATGTTTCCCGCCAAACTAAAGCATAGAGTGCTTCTTGGGCTCGTATTACGTGTGGACGTACTTTGGAAATTTCTATTATTACATATTCGTTATGAAATGAAAAAATCTCCACAGTACACATTCTTGACAGGTTGATGGTTCCATATAGGAACTGAAACTAGCTGCCACCAACAACAGAAAGGATTATGTGAAAGCAAGTATTTAAACCACTTTTAGTACTTTCTTGTAATCACGATGCCAAAAATCACAAAAATTGTACTACAGTATTTGTATTTTTTTACTACTTTTATCGGCCAAGTCCGGATTATGTAATAATTTTTTCATGATTTAGGTTCCAGTTCCTCTGATGAGGGGTCAGATTTGAGATTTGAGATCCCGAATCGTATTGAAACATTGTTTCACCAATCGTGATGGAAAATAATCGCTATAACAATCTAAATAACACGAGTTATTTACAGGGGTTTGGTGATAAGTACGACAGAGGTTTTCATTTTGTACTAGCACGAAGTCAAGTCAAAAGATGAGTAATTATAAAACCTAAACTCATTCGTTTTCTAAAAACTTACACTTAAAACATGATTTTTTTCAAATTTCAATTCCCCACGCTCAGTCCAAAGAAAAATCTCAACATAGAATGATTTAACTTCGAGGCTTCATATTCAAGTGTGTTTTAAAAACTAATTATTTTATTTGTATTCTCAATTCGCGATTTAATAAACTTTACTTAACTTCAACTTGTCAGTAAAAGATAGATTTTATTTGAATACCCTCATGTGTAGACGTTATAATATAGTACACACGTAAATATATGTAAATAGTATAAGTCATTTTTTTTATTTAAATGGTTTTGGTATTCGCCTCCAATAGTAAAGTTAATATACCTGTCACGTATCAAACTTGTTTGTTACTGTACTTATAGATGTTGGAAAAAGTTTTCTATGCTATCTAGAATTGTACAGGATATAACACATACTAATGTAATGTGGTGTTTGATTCAGATTTATCTTACCTTTTTACATTTTAAAAATAAATTAGTGCTATAAATCATTGTTTAATGAGACATATTGGTCCCTGATCATTGTAACCATATTCTACACCCACCCAGGTCGTTTCAGTAGAGTAAGAATGAGAAATGTGTGTGTAGCGCAATATTGCAGTCATGTTACTGACATGTTCCTTAGACCGTCGATGACATCTAAGGGACCTCAAGTTTAACATGGGATCCGAACCACAATTTTGCCTCCGAACTACGAAATGGTTTAATTATGAAGATGGTCTTTTCAGACTATAGTAATATTCAATAGTGCGGACATAAATCCAACCCAGGGAATATCACATCCACCAACCATCGCTCATCACTATACACATTTTTTGGAATATGGATGAAGTACCACAATTGCCTTATCTACTGAGTGGTTTACAGCATTTATTTGATTTCTATATTTTTAATGTCGTCAGAATAGTAAATATTAACCCTTTTATACAATCGCGTTTAAAAGATTTTAATTACAAACGTTTATTACTTTGAGCACCTATGTAAGAAAATAAATAATACCCCCGTCGCAGCAGACCTGCGTACTCAATGAATTTCCAAATCAATAATATAATAATAATATGTATGACAAGTTTTATCAATATCTGTCGCTAAATATGAGAGTTATTTGCCTATTCTTTATGAGATTAACATGGGAAAGAGTATGCAGGTTTGCTGCTGTGAGGAACATTGAAAGTAGGCATTTATAGCATAAATATTTTTATTTTGACCATTTATACCAAGTTTCATAAAAATTTATCCATAAATAAAGGGATTTGCCTATTCCCTATATGATTAACTTGGGAAAAGAGTATGCAGGTTAGCTGCTATGATAAACACATAAACCATGATTTTTAAGCATTTGAAGCATAAGATCTCAACCAAATGAAGGGAAATACCAACTTTAATCCAAAAATATTGATTGATAAGTGAAATATTAATTTTTAAAATTGGCCCCAAAATACAACGCACTGTGTTTAGATTTTTTAATATATCGGTAATAGGAGATAATTGGAGATAGAGCAAACTTGTGTAGTTTTTTAAGCTGATTCTAATGGTGAAAGATATAATTTATATAATAAATATATAAATTTTAACGACTATTGTATTTGGCCTCTGGGCATCTTAAGACGAAAAATAACATGGTCCCGGGCTTAAGTCTTGCCATGAGACCTACGGTAATAGTTTCTTCCCTATGGAAAATTCGCTAAAAAGTAAAACAAACATGGTGTGTGGGTGTTCCCTAATATGTACATGTCAAAAGGAGGCCTTCGAACCCCACTAAATGTTTATAGTTAGGGCACTGAACTCCAGAGCTCAATCATACAAAGTACCTATATTCAAAATTACCCTAACCACTCCTCCAATTATTAATGGAAAGTTTTCAACCCCGTTTTACGACTCGAAAAGTTAAATACAGTTGAAAAGAAAATGACAAAAAAGAAAATAAAGAAACAAAAGTTTAGGTGTATAAAGGAATAAAAAATAAAATTTTTAAGGTAATTAAAAGTATATTTGAAGATGTAAACATGGGAATAGGGGTTTTCGTTGTACTGCTTCAAAACAGCTGTGTTCAATGCGTTTCTCTCCCTTGGAAGGAAAAAGAATCAGCTGATGTTGACGTCATAAGCTGTTCGTTTTAGCAATTTATTAAAAAATCAATTGCGCCCGTCTATTTTGGTAAGCTATCAATTATATAGAATGTGATAATCGATTATTATTATTATCATCGACTGCAACTCATTGTTGCATTTTAATTTTACTTATTTATTTAATAGCGAGAACTAGATTTAAATTTATTTTAAATATGTCGGTTTAGGATAAACCAGTTAAACATTTCTGTTTCGAAAGTAGTTAGTTAAATAATGTTCAACGCATGAAGCGAAAGTCGTTCTCGAAACTCACTCATTTGGCCCTGACCCTGAGCATCATCGAATTTAAGCTCGTACGAAAAACGCCCCTGCCGCCTTTATTGGTAGGTAAACATACGTAATCTCGCGTTTTATATCTAATAGTCATCAGTATAATAGTCATCGGGTTTTCTTAGATCTTATACATAAAAGTTATCGATAGATATGTACGACATGCAGTTAATAATTGTTTGTTTTAAGGTGGGTATCCCCCGCACACTCAGATGGGCTTACACCCATCTAAGAAAAGTAGTTTTAATTTTTCTCACATGTTTTCAAATACATTATTTTATAATTCATTACTATTTGACATATAAACCTTTAATTCATTTTAACGTGAGTAAATTCGTCTAGAAACGATTTCGAATTTTTCCAAATTTATTATGTAATCATAAGCAAATCGGATACGAAACGAATTATATTAGTAGTTAAAAACGCCCTTTCGAAAAAAACAGCTGATCTTCATGCTCAGTATACAATGTTTTAGATTTATGTAAAAATGATTTACTAATAATTTTGAATAGTTAAATGGAATTGGATGTAATCCAAATTGTATGTATTTGGAATAATCGTATGTATATGGAGTAATCACACGAATTAGAAGGGTTCGCCCATAAGGAAAACTAGGCGATTAACAAATTTGCATAAAAATGTAGAAACATTCTGGTTATTTAATCTATTAATTAAAAAATAAAAATACGCTAGATGGATTTGCAACGATTAGGCTATAATAATAAGTAGTTTTAATCCATTTCAATTGGTTCGTATTCATATGTATCCATATTTTTATAAAACTTTACACATAAAACCACTCATACGACCCCTTCAAGAAGCCTAAGTTTAATCTAATTGGAAGTTAAGTAACTGGAGAATTATGAAGTTTAACAATTGACATAGACAATCAAAAGATTAGGCGTACTTCGAGTGTGCGCAAAACGTTTGTTAGTTCGCCAGGAACAATAAACAATGCTGTAAACAATAGTGGGGGTTTTCGTTTACACAGTACGGCGCAAGGGTGAGGTTATGTAACGCTAGACGCTAGAGCGGGACTGACCTGCGATGCGGCCTCTGTCGGCTGGAACTATGAACTAAGACGACGCGCCGCGCTCCCGCGGCCGCCGCCAGCAACAGGTGAGTGTGTTATATAACCGGGTACGGGGTCGATCCCCCCACGCGTGCGGTACTCGGAAGACTCCAAAAATAAAAAAAATTAAAAAATAGAAGGTTCAAAACATAGTTTTTCTGGATCAATACAAAATCACTCACTTGATTCTTTTGCAAAGACAACATTAATCTGTCTTAGATGTTTTTCTGGAATATAATAATAAATCGTTTACTGCCGTAAAACAATACTTCAATTGTATAGTAAACGTCAGTGCATTATGGTTATATAACTTGAATAATTTCGCCCAGGGGCACAGCCGTGCTAAATGTGTAGTACATGGACTCGTCTCATGGTAAAATTCTCCCTGAGCCAGGAAGCGAGGCGACTTCTGAATCTCCTCGAGTTTCCCTCCAGCCTGATACCCTCAGGACGGTTGCTTAAGAACTAAGCCCCTGTTTGAGACCGCGATTCATGGCAGCTCTGGATCTGTTCCGGGATAGCAGAATGAAGTATGTCAGCCTAGTCAGAGTAAAACTCAAGGCAACAGACCGAATTTATGAATTGTAGAGGTTTTTAAATGATCAAGGTTCGAATTAACGAGGTTCTACTGTATTTTGTCAGTAATGACAGACTCCAGGTTTAAGGCTTTGGCTGAATGACAATGATTTATATTCGTTTGTAACCAAACTAAAATCGTTGCGCCGGTGGGTTTTGTTTACTTTCATGCGAGCAGTATGTCACTGTCGCACGACTAGCCGTTACGCTTGGAGTCGCTCCAGCTGTCACTTAGGAGTTCTACTTTAAAACACCTTTTACGCATGCGTTTTCAAATAACGACGATAAAAGACGCACAGTAATTTTTTCGCATATGAGTATTCCAGCAGCTACAGTCAAACACTTGTGCTGTGGACACTCCATGAAGCTTATACGACGGTGTGTTTAGCTCCCGCACCCATGAGTGTACTTAGTGGGTAGACACAGCTAAACAGTTGACCGCATAACCTCCGTAGGCGGCGGCGTGTTTAGCTCCCGCATCCATGAGTGTACTTAGTGGGTAGACACAGCTAAACAGTTGACCGCATAACCTCCGTAGGCGGCGGCGTGTTTAGCTCCCGCATCCATGAGTGTACTTAGTGGGTAGACACAGCTAAACAGTTGACCGCATAACCTCCGTAGGCGGCGGCGTGTTTAGCTCCCGTGCCCATGAGTGTACTTAGTGGGTAGACACAGCTAAACAGTTGACCGCATAACCTCCGTAGGCGGCGGCGTGTTTAGCTCCCGTGCCCATGAGTGTACTTAGTGGGTAGACACAGCTAAACAGTTGACCGAATAACCTCCGTAGGCGGCGGCGTTTTTAGCTCCCGTGCCCATGAGTGTACTTAGTGGGTAGACACAGCTAAACAGTTGACCGCATAACCTCCGTAGGCGGCGGCGTGTTTAGCTCCCGTGCCCATGAGTGTACTTAGTGGGTAGACACAGCTAAACAGTTGACCGCATAACCTCCGTAGGCGGCGGCGTGTTTAGCTCCCGTGCCCATGAGTGTACTTAGTGGGTAGACACAGCTAAACAGTTGACCGAATAACCTCCGTAGGCGGCGGCGTGTTTAGCTTGTTAGTTTTAGACACAGCTAAACAGTTGGTTGCGTAACCTCTTTAGGAACCGAGTATTCATGACACAGGTTACCACAAGCTTGAAAAATAAATTTGTGTTTGCAAAGGATTGTTGGTGGGATGGCAGTGCTACCAAACTAGTTTGATCTTCAAAATTATAACTGAACATAAAACATAGCTCTGACCATTGGTTCTTCTTCAGAATAAAAGCCCCTGTAAGTTAAGTTAAAGAAGTATTCCAAATCCCTTTCCTTAACTTCGCAAATCTATATTTTAAAACTAGTTTCGTCATCAAACACTATAAATGAAAATACGATCAAGGGACAGAATAGGCGGAAAAAGTGCGGGTTGTGGCTGCACTGCGGCTTGGATTCGGGAACATTCGGTTGTCGCGCGTCTGCAAACATTCGTCCATAATATAATACCACGTACGTTAGAACTATGTGTTTATCGTTCGTTTCTAAAACACTACGAAATGTTTTAGAAACTCACGAAATTTTAAAAACGGACGACAGTGCAAAAATGCACTGTCCCGCCTTCCCAAAATGCATCTTCCGCCCGAAAATCCTTTGGGTGGGAAATTGGGAAGTAAGATATGATGCGATTAGGATCTTAACAGTTCAATTTTATTGAACTGTTTTTGAACTTGTTTTCATTTTTAACACTTAAGAAAAATAATTAAAGACAGCAGACAAAATCTTTTATGGAAACATTTTTCAAAAATGACTACTTAAAGGGGCACATATTCATTATTCCGTCAATTCTAACATTCTATGTCCCATGACATAAGCTCCCATCAATCTATGTCTTTTCATAGCTAAATGTTCACTAAGATCCACCATGAATTTTGAAAGTGATGTGATCTTTCAACACAATGGCAAATACAATAATTGGAGTTGAATTCAATAATCGAGAGAAGAAGAATGTGCGCCAAGGCGAAGAAGCGTCGTGCCATATTTGAACAGGTGGTTACGACGCGCTCATGAGGAAAGACTTATGGCATTTAACGATTTTGATAAGAACATACTTTTATTCATAATTTTGAATTCGGTTCTTCGCCCTCTACACTAGGGTCTCAGGAATATCGTGGATTTCGTACAAAAAAATTACAAGGAACAGTTATTTTTCTTGTTGCTTGATTGTCTGCAAGTTAAAGTAGTAGGTAAGTTTTAAAAAGTTATTACAACCAGAGCTGATAACAGTTGGCGTCGTCGAGTTGAATTGACGTTACGCTATATTTGTGTTGATCAAAGATTTGATTTAATTACAAAATCCTGAGTAAATATTAAAATGGTATGTATTATTTGTGGTAAAAGATTAAAATCATAAAAAGTTATTAACGTTCAAGATAAGCCCGAACCATGTTGTCAAAAGAAATGCACTTCCGTAGTGCCAGATATAGTGAAGTAGAAAAGCAAGAGTTACTAATATAACTGTACTGGATCCAAATAAAATTCATAGAGTAGACGTAATATATTTTAAATGAAGAAAGACGTTTGATTTAATCCAGCAAATAAAAAAAACTGTCAGTGGCGAAATCATATAGTTGGCTTAAGTCATCTTATAGGATTTTTCGCTGGTATTTTTATGTCTTTATGATTGTATTATTTTTATGATTTTTATTTTTTAAGTTTTTTGAAACTCTAAACACTTTAAAAATATAATTTTCAACTATAATATTAATTTTTAGGTTTCTAAATATGACCATACCTAGTCCAGAGGTATGCCCCCACCCTGCCAGACCCTTGACCTTTAGTGAATCTGGGTATCTAGCTAGGCCTCGAGCCCTAACCAAGGAGGCTCGGCTGACCATACCAAGGTCAGAGGTAGGCCCCCAAACTGGCAGGCTCTTGACCTTTAGTTAGTCTGGGTATCTAGCTAGGCCTTGAGCCCTAACCAAGGAGGCTCGGCTGACCATACCAAGGTCAGAGGTAGGCCCCCACCCTGCCAGACCCTTGACCTTTAGTGAATCTGGGTATCTAGCTAGGCCTCGAGCCCTAACCAAGGAGGCTCGGCTGACCATACCAAGGTCAGAGGTAGGCCCCACCCTGCCAGGCCCTTGACCTTTAGTTAGCCTGGGTATCTAGCTAGGCCTTGAGCCCTAACCATGGAGGCTCGGCTGACCATACCAAGGTCAGAGGTATGCCACCACCCTGCCTGACCCTTGACCTTTAGTTAGCCTGGGTATCTAGCTAGGCCTCGAGCCCTAACCAAGGAGGCTCGGCTCACCATACCAAGGTCAGAGGTAGGCCCCCACCCTGGCAGGCTCTTGACCTTTAGTGAATCTGGGTATCTAGCTAGGCCTCGAGCCCTAACCAAGGAGGCTCGGCTGACCATACCAAGGTCAGAGGTAGGCCCCCACCCTGGCAGGCTCTTGACCTTTAGTGAATCTGGGTATCTAGCTAGGCCTCGAGCCCTAACCAAGGAGGCTCGGCTGACCATACCAAGGTCAGAGGTAGGCCCCACCCTGCCAGGCCCTTGACTTTTAGTTAGCCTGGGTATCTAGCTAGGCCTCGAGCCCTAACCAAGGAGGCTCGGCTCACCATACCAAGGTCAGAGGTAGGCCCCACCCTGCCAGGCCCTTGACCTTTAGTTAGCCTGGGTATCTAGCTAGGCCTCGAGCCCTAACCAAGGAGGCTCGGCTAACCATACCAAGGTCAGAGGTAGGACCCCACCCTGGCAGGCTCTTGACCTTTAGTTAGCCTAGGTATCTAGCTAGGCCTCGAGCCCTAACCAAGGAGGCTCGGCTGACCATACCAAGGTCAGAGGTAGGCCCCCACCCTGCCAGACCCTTGACCTTTAGTGAATCTGGGTATCTAGCTAGGCCTCGAGCCCTAACCAAGGAGGCTCGGCTGACCATACCAAGGTCAGAGGTAGGCCCCCACCCTGGCAGGCTCTTGACCTTTAGTGAATCTGGGTATCTAGCTAGGCCTCGAGCCCTAACCAAGGAGGCTCGGCTGACCATACCAAGGTCAGAGGTAGGCCCCCACCCTGGCAGGCTCTTGACCTTTAGTTAGCCTAGGTATCTAGCTAGGCCTTGAGCCCTAACCATGGAGGCTCGGCTGACCATACCAAGGTCAGAGGTAGGACCCCACCCTGGAAGGCTCTTGACCTTTTAGTGAATCTGGGTATCTAGCTAGGCCTCGAGCCCTAACCAAGGAGGCTCGGCTGACCATACCAAGGTCAGAGGTAGGCCCCCACCCTGGCAGGCTCTTGACCTTTAGTTAGCCTAGGTATCTAGCTAGGCCTTGAGCCCTAACCAAGGAGGCTCGGCTGACCATACCAAGGTCAGAGGTAGGCCCCCAAACTGGCAGGCTCTTGACCTTTAGTTAGTCTGGGTATCTAGCTAGGCCTTGAGCCCTAACCAAGGAGGCTCGGCTGACCATACCAAGGTCAGAGGTAGGCCCCCAAACTGGCAGGCTCTTGACCATACCAAGGTCAGAGGTAGGCCCCCAAACTGGCAGGCTCTTGACCTTTAGTTAGTCTGGGTATCTAGCTAGGCCTTGAGCCCTAACCAAGGAGGCTCGGCTGACCATACCAAGGTCAGAGGTGAGCCCACACCCAAGGCAGGCCCTTGACCTTTAGTTAGCCTGGGTATCTAGCTAGGCCTCGAGCCCTAACCAAGGAGGCTCGGCTGACCATACCAAGGTCAGAGGTAGGCCCCCAAACTGGCAGGCCCTTGACCTTTAGTGAGTCTGGGTATCTAGCTAGAACTCAAGCTCTAACCAAAGAGGCTCGGCTGACCATACCAAGGTCAGAGGTGGGCCCCCACCCTGCTAGGCCCTTGACCTTTAATTAGCCTGGGTATCTAGCTAGGCTTCGAGCCCTAACCAATGAGGCTTTGATGACCATACCTTTGTATGGTCAGGGCAGAGGCTTACCTCTGCTTACCTCTGCTTTAGAGGCTTACCCAGACCCAGACACCACCTTTATGGTGTCTGGGTCTGGGAAGATAGGCCTTGAGCTTTAACCCCTACAACTATATAGTTGCTGTATGTACAGCTATATAACTGTCTTTATATAGGTATGCTGCGGGGGTAGGTTGGGTCTTGCTACTAGTAGCGCGGTGAGAGGATTTGGTCTACTAGGACACAAGGACGCTACTAGTAGATCATGTCGCCCGCATAATACCATCTGACCTACCTTCCTACTGAGATACAAGAACTCGTGAGCGTCAACACTTTATTGAATGCTTTATCACCAAGGAAAACTGTCGAGCCAGATAGCGCAGCTGCCAGAATCTTGAGAGGATTTGGTCTACTAGGACACAAGGACGCTACTAGTAGATCATGTCGCCCGCATAATACCATCTGACCTACCTTCCTACTGAGATACAAGAACTCGTGAGCGTCAACACTTTATTGAATGCTTTATCACCAAGGAACGAACCAGTAGCGATGCCAGAATCTTTTGCAGTGTGTGCTGAACCCCCTAAAATCTATGAACTCCCTAATATTCCGTAGCCTTTATGCGGCAGTCCAGTCCATAACAAATCAAGTTTACAGTCCATTCCTAATACAATTAATGTGTTTAAAATCCATTGTTCGAAACGTTTTTTACACTAGCAAGGCTGGGGTAAACCGCTAGACATTTGTAGTCGTATATTACTTTTTTTATTGAACAATTCAAACTCATTCCCCTCATAACATCTACCGCGAACAGACGAGTATCTTCGTAAAGTTTGTTTGTTGTTTAGCAACAGTAAATAGTAATAAGTGAAGGCCTTGAGGTTAGTAATTAATAAATATGTACGGGAAGTTAGGTTACAGGAGTGCAGTATATCCCGGTGGTGACTGTACAAAGGTCTCTGGCGGTCGTACCGGACTGTACCCCTCTCACGTTACCGTACTCGTTATGCAATCTTGTACTATATTGTACATGGTCTATCTCTGGGGATTGAGATAAGTAATGGGTATCGTTAGTAAGATGGGCACAACGGATCGCAAATACAAATTTTATACAGTAGGATTTCAATTGGTCAGACCTGCGTACACAGCGAATATCCGTGGTTTAGAAATTAACTGTGATGAAAATTCAGCTTCATTAAAGGTTAAAATAAGGAAACGCGTCTCTTTACGTCTACGTGGTTTCGGACGACGTGTAAGTGGGTTCCTGCGTCCCCAGCCACTTTCGCTGGTTTTTGAGCCACCAGATCTATTTGAACGTTATATTCGGTCAAAAATGTAGTCTGCAGTGTTTCCTCGACCAAGAAATTCTTCGTTCATGATTTTTAAATTTAAATGTATGAATGAGTAATAAAATATAAATTTCGTAAGCCTAGCAACTTAACAATCGGTGAAATAGACGGATATCCTAATTTGAATGAGTCAGACTGTGATTAATATAGTAGTGAAGACTATTGACCAGCTCTATAAAATTAATTTTGAATATTGTACCACATAACGGTGCTGGCGCGTAAACGCGTCTTCAGCACTTGGGTCACAAAGGTGACGCCATGTGCTGACGACGCTCTTATGTGTCCCTTTTGTTATATAAATGACTAATAAACAGTAAAAATAAATTATAGCACACTATAAAAATATTTAAGCATCTTATAAAACAAATAATTTTTTGAAATATTGCGGCATATAACTTAGCTTGAACATATAAATATTGATCATTGAACGAGGTACAAGACTTGCAAGACCTTACAAGATTGTAAGGTACAAGACATATTTTATCGCAGGAATTTTTTAAATAAGAAAGTTATATCAGTTTATTATTCTTAGTAAGATAGAATTGTATGAGTCTATTCTTTGCGGTAGTAAGCAATTAAATTAAGCTATATACATACCAAGTGCAATGCAGTATTTCAAATAATAAGCAAGATATCAAACAAACTATAGGCTAAATTCTTTGTTTGAAATTCACTGTCGGTGATCGTGGGTTTATGTTATTTAGACTTTTATTGCGAATCTGATCCCGACCTCGGGTGAGTTAGAACCTAAAACGTAACAAGATTACTACAACATTACTAAGCCGTTATAAAGCTGAAAAAGAAAAAATTTGAAGCAGTCAAAAAACTCCTCAAAAAATTACTTCGAACAATACGAAGCAACAAAAGTTAAGCAGACAAGATACGAAACACGTCCATTCGTCACAAGGGGTCAAGAAGAAAGGTTTCGTGTCTTTGCTTGGTATTGTTTGTAAGGCTTTTGACTGCTTTAAACATTTTTGTTTTATACTGGTTTAGTCCGGATTTGGATCTTGTTATGTTTTAGGTTCTAGCTCACCGGACGGGATCGGATTCGAGACACTGAAAAGTCATGAAACTTTCTTTTACATATAGTTATGGAAAATATCCGCAATAACTCGCATCAACTCTCTATGCTCTCCTCTTTTTTGGCTACTATTTTGCTACACCTCCGAGGCCTACTGTCTTGATGAGCCAGAATGTAGAATTCATTTTCTGGATTAAATGGTATATTAAGATGTTGCATGAAATTATCCATAATTCCATGGATCCATCATCCCCGATCATCCTCGATCACCGGTGACCTATCGAACGAAGTTGGCTGCACAGAAGTGACGTTCCTGCGAGCTCCCAGTTCTGCTTCGGAATCCTTGACGACACCTCATATATCTCAAAGAGCCTAAATGGCAGAGACAGCCTCTTGAGAGAGAGCCTCTTGTTGGCAGTATTTTTTACATTTTTTTTACTTTCAATTTGTTACTTATCCATATAATATTAAATAGAACAATTTACTGTGTTTTATAACGGTAAGTACTAAATACACGACCCCAGAAGATGAAACAATGTTTGGCACTGTTTTCTCACTTGAAGTTACCCAGTAAACCCCTTATGATCTCATGTAACTCCAGAAAGAGCTTTTAAACGCATTAAACCTACATCATTCGGGTGGCCTGACTCGGTCAAGGTCAAGACAACCATCCCTGCAACAGTGTCAGCGAAACCGCAAACTGAGACTGCTCGCCACTGCATTCTCTTGCAGGGCAACAACGATTGAAGCTAGAGTGAATCTCTCAGCTTACTACCGATAGCAGAGGTAGAAATTATGAGCTTCGGCACCATCCTCAGGGTAATACAAAGAGCATTTTGAAAGTTGCTACTCCTTACGCTCTAGCCCTATAAAGGATTCTAGGAATTATTCGAGTATCCCTCCTCTCTCCTCTATTGAGAAGTAGGGAAGAGGGAAAGGGGAAGAGTTAAAGAGAAGACTTATTCTACAATCCACTCTCTCCTCCAAATGATTACTTGTTGTTATAGTAATCAAAAACCAATCTGATGTCGGCAACCTCCAATGAAAATTATTATAAATAATGTGAAACTTTCGTTATGTTGTCCATTTTAATGAGTATATGTTTCGGTGTAAAATGTTTTGTCAGCATTCTCTTTATACTTGTATAGTACAATTTCTCATTATTCTACATTATGAAGGAGTAAATATGGGCGTAGTGATTTATTTTTATTTCATTTTTAAATAACTGAAATTAAAATGTTACTAACCAAGGCATTAAAAGCAGAAAGTTTTTAAAATAGCTCATGTAAATATAGGAAGTATTATAGCTTACAGAGATAACTTTTTAGGTTTTTTTCAACAACAATTAATTGTTATGATATTATTGGAGTCAGTGACACATTCCTTAAATCACCTCTGGTACCCTGGATTATATCGTGGTTTTCTATTGTGATCGAATTGTTTTGAGACAACTACTGTCAGCTATATGTTTCAGATTTATATTATCAGGGCCTCTATATATACTAGGTTGGATATAAAATTTAAGCTACGGATTGAAAATAAGTTTATAAATAATAATGAATCCAACCACAATTATGAAAATGGGATTAAACATGAGTGTACAGAACGTTACTTATGTGGAATTAAATTTATAAAGTTGATAATATTGATAATAATGTACAAATTGTATGTAATTTTAGCTAATAATTACGTTATTTACTTAATTAATGTATTCTCAAAAGATAATTTATACGAATATATATCAGATTTTAAGTTGTAAAAATATAGATGTAAATAGGATAAAACATAAGAGTACGTTTTTTAACTAGAATTAAATTTATGAAGGTGTTAAAATTGATAATAATGTGCAAATTTTATGACATTATTAAAAAGTTAATAATAATACGTTATTAGTTTGTTAAATTTTGTTAATAGTATGATTTCTGGTTTAATTAATATATTCTAGAAAGATGTATTTTCAAAATAAAAATCAGCCTTTATATTTGGTAATTTTTGGTTGTACTAGATTAAGTGATTTATTCTTAGTGTTAATGTTTTTTGTTATGTTTATTATGATACATGTTAGTAATTAGGGTTTGTAAAGAACCGATGTAAAATGTGTATTTTTATGCCTGCAGAGGGGAAGAGTGGACCTCTGGACAAGACAAAGATGGGTTCTCTGATTCATTCGGATGGGTTTCACAAAACCGAGTTTTCACTACGCCGAGTAACATTCCTCCGTCCTACTTTATTAGACAAGGTGGGTTTTATGATCCACTCCTTCCTCATAGATTGACCCGTGTCGTGCAAAATCACCAAGTGGTAAAACCACCAAGTGCTAAAACCACCAAGTGCTAAAACCACCAAATCGCCCGCTTGACAGGTATACATCCCCTCGACTGAACCCACGGGGTCACGGATAACCTGGATCTTGGCGGAGTCGTCGACAAATCACGCAACAGCTTACGGGATTAAACATTTTATAATGCATGAAATGTTAATTGAATATTTATATGTTATTGAATATTTAATTTATAAAACTAGTTACTTGACAATAAAAATAGATTTTAAATAAATACGATACAAAATACGTTTGACGAGTTAATTTACAATATTTATTCAGTATAAATACCTAATTTAAGCTTCCTTTCTTCAAACTGGTATGAAACATTATTTGCAAGAGCCAATTATTAGAATGATTTGATCATAAACGCAAACCAAATCCAACAATGCGAAAAGCGGCCTATTCAGCCTTGCCAAAATTAAGTTAATTCTTCATACTTCTGTTAATTAAATTGTTTTGTCGTATTTTTTGTTTGTATTTTTGCATTTGGGTACTATGGCATTAATTTAAATAAATAAATATTTCAATTAAAGCTCATATACTCACGATCATTAGTCAACTCCGGTGATTTATATATATATATATATATATATATATATATATATATATATTATAAAAATATTAATGGCTATTGTTTTTGGTAAGTAACATGGTCCCCGGGCTTAAGTCTTGCCATGGGACCTACGGTAAATAGCTTCTTCCTATGGGAAATTCGCTAAAAGAGAAGCAAAACCAGAATATTTACTCTTACCATGTTGCCTTCGGTAATTGTATTACCTATTTCCTATGGAAAATTCGATAAAATTAATAATATTTGGAAATATTTTATAGACCTCGTAAGTAAGAGGGGTAGATAATCCCGCATGCGCCTGGTCCGGCTGCACTATCACAGGTTAGGCACATCCCGACTACCTGCTCTACAACCCTGAACCCTCGTTAAACACCTCATTATCGTGTAAAATCATCCGTAAATTCTGTTGGTGATTTTGAACTGTTTTTTCCAAGAATTAAGGATTTGGTGATTTTGATTTTGGTGATTTTGGCTCGGAATCGATTGACCGACAAAGAGGGTCCATTGATTCGCTATTGCCAATTAGATTTCAAGGTAGCGTGGGCCCTTTAATCCACTCCTCCCTCATAGATTGACAGACAAGGTCAAGGTATTCGCTGGACTGAATGTCCGAGTCCACTGACCACTGCCAGGAATCGCCACGTTCAACGAACCATCATAAATACTGCTATGGTAGGTTGGATTCGAGAAGTCATTGTAGTTTCACACTTCACTCGCTAGAATGTGCTTTTTACTACTCGCTTTTAGTTCTTTGAACGCATTAGAATTCAACAGGAAAGCAGTGATAGAATTCTAATCAACGGCACAGTACAAAATTTATCATTTAACAAATACAAATAATTTATTTATGTATTTTTACAAAGTCGTAGCCCCGCCAAGTTTTCAAAACTTGTCGGCGGGGTCCAATTGTACTTTAATCGGTTAACACGTACTTTAAAAAAATGCTATTTTCTACTTTTATAAGGAGGCCAAGGGAAGGCACCTAACTATACTACAATCAGCGGCTAACCAAATTGATACTATTACATTACTTTAATTATTCCATTGAAGAGCTTTTTTGTAGAAACGGATGAAATATAAGTTTTTAATTAAACAGAATGAGCTTAGTGCAACACCAAAATTATGCCATTCATTATGTAACTTATTCATCGGACTGAATTTAAGTAAGCTAATTTCTACAGATTATAAAAAATATGTTGTTACGATATCTAATCTTAAACTACGAATATGCAACCCGACTCCGATGCATACGTACCGGTATTTGGAGGGTACATTTGATTATTGAAAAGTAAAATTCCAATTCCTGCTGAAATGTTTCATGATTTGATTATCTGGAGTCCAGAGATCCTCACGAGGATTTGTCAGAAACTCATTTACTTGGTTTGCATCAAATTTCCCCTAGGGTCGCAAGCAGAGGCGGCTTGTGGTCGCTATGTGGTGGTACACAAACACAGTCAGTATTCCATACCATGGTATGGAATATTTCTTAAAAGGGGGCGGGTAGGCGGATTTTTAAAATAATACTCTAAATGTGTTTAAAGCTCCTGTCATATCACGAGCGGTCACCGGTCACCTCTGGCTATGGCTCAGTCTACTAGTTGCCGGTGACTCCTGTCAGATCACGAGCGGTCAAAGGTCACCTCTGGCTATGACTCAGGCTACTAGTTGCCGGTGACTCCTGTCAGATCACGAGCGGTCAAAGGTCACCTCTGGCTATGACTCAGGCTACTAGTTGCCGGTGACTCCTGTCAGATCACGAGCGGTCACCGGTCACCTCTGGCTATGACTCAGGCTACTAGTTGCCGGTGACTCCTGTCAGATCACGAGCGGTCACCGGTCACCTCTGGCTATGACTCAGGCTACTAGTTGCCGGTGACTCCTGTCAGATCACGAGCGGTCACCGGTCACCTCAGGCTATGACTCAGGCTACTAGTTGCCGGTGACTCCTGTCAGATCACGAGCGGTCACCGGTCACCTCAGGCTATGACTCAGGCTACTAGTTGCCGGTGACTCCTGTCAGATCACGAGCGGTCACCGGTCACCTCAGGCTATGACTCAGGCTACTAGTTGCCGGTGACTCCTGTCAGATCACGAGCGGTCACCGGTCACCTCTGGCTATGACTCAGGCTACTAGTTGCCGGTGACTCCTGTCAGATCACGAGCGGTCACCGGTCACCTCTGGCTATGACTCAGGCTACTAGTTGCCGGTGACTCCTGTCAGATCACGAGCGGTCACCGGTCACCTCTGGCTATGACTCAGGCTACTAGTTGCCGGTGACTCCTGTCAGATCACGAGCGGTCACCGGTCACCTCAGGCTATGACTCAGGCTACTAGTTGCCGGTGACTCCTGTCAGATCACGAGCGGTCACCGGTCACCTCAGGCTATGACTCAGGCTACTAGTTGCCGGTGACTCCTGTCAGATCACGAGCGGTCACCGGTCACCTCAGGCTATGACTCAGGCTACTAGTTGCCGGTGACTCCTGTCAGATCACGAGCGGTCACCGGTCACCTCAGGCTATGACTCAGGCTACTAGTTGCCGGTGACTCCTGTCAGATCACGAGCGGTCACCGGTCACCTCAGGCTATGACTCAGGCTACTAGTTGCGGTGACTCTTGTCAGATCACGAGCGGTCAAAGGTCACCTCTGGCTATGACTCAGGCTACTAGTTGCCGGTGACTCCTGTCAGATCACGAGCGGTCAAAGGTCACCTCTGGCTATGACTCAGGCTACTAGTTGCCGGTGACTCCTGTCAGATCACGAGCGGTCACCGGTCACCTCAGGCTATGACTCAGGCTACTAGTTGCCGGTGACTCCTGTCAGATCACGAGCGGTCACCGGTCACCTCTGGCTATGACTCAGGCTACTAGTTGCCGGTGACTCCTGTCAGATCACGAGCGGTCACCGGTCACCTCAGGCTATGACTCAGGCTACTAGTTGCCGGTGACTCCTGTCAGATCACGAGCGGTCACCGGTCACCTCAGGCTATGACTCAGGCTACTAGTTGCCGGTGACTCCTGTCAGATCACGAGCGGTCACCGGTCACCTCAGGCTACTAGTTGCCGGTGACTCCTGTCAGATCACGAGCGGTCACCGGTCACCTCAGGCTATGACTCAGGCTACTAGTTGCCGGTGACTCCTGTCAGATCACGAGCGGTCACCGGTCACCTCAGGCTATGACTCAGGCTACTAGTTGCCGGTGACTCCTGTCAGATCACGAGCGGTCACCGGTCACCTCTGGCTATGACTCAGGCTACTAGTTGCCGGTGACTCCTGTCAGATCACGAGCGGTCACCGGTCACCTCAGGCTATGACTCAGGCTACTAGTTGCCGGTGACTCCTGTCAGATCACGAGCGGTCACCGGTCACCTCTGGCTATGACTCAGGCTACTAGTTGCCGGTGACTCCTGTCAGATCACGAGCGGTCACCGGTCACCTCAGGCTATGACTCAGGCTACTAGTTGCCGGTGACTCCTGTCAGATCACGAGCGGTCACCGGTCACCTCAGGCTATGACTCAGGCTACTAGTTGCCGGTGACTCCTGTCAGATCACGAGCGGTCACCGGTCACCTCAGGCTACTAGTTGCCGGTGACTCCTGTCAGATCACGAGCGGTCACCGGTCACCTCTGGCTATGACTCAGGCTACTAGTTGCGGTGACTCCTGTCAGATCACGAGCGGTCACCGGTCACCTCAGGCTACTAGTTGCCGGTGACTCCTGTCAGATCACGAGCGGTCACCGGTCACCTCAGGCTATGACTCAGGCTACTAGTTGCCGGTGACTCCTGTCAGATCACGAGCGGTCACCGGTCACCTCAGGCTATGACTCAGGCTACTAGTTGCGGTGACTCCTGTCAGATCACGAGCGGTCACCGGTCACCTCAGGCTACTAGTTGCCGGTGACTCCTGTCAGATCACGAGCGGTCACCGGTCACCTCAGGCTATGACTCAGGCTACTAGTTGCCGGTGACTCCTGTCAGATCACGAGCGGTCACCGGTCACCTCAGGCTATGACTCAGGCTACTAGTTGCCGGTGACTCCTGTCAGATCACGAGCGGTCACCGGTCACCTCAGGCTATGACTCAGGCTACTAGTTGCCGGTGACTCCTGTCAGATCACGAGCGGTCACCGGTCACCTCAGGCTATGACTCAGGCTACTAGTTGCCGGTGACTCCTGTCAGATCACGAGCGGTCACCGGTCACCTCAGGCTATGACTCAGGCTACTAGTTGCCGGTGACTCCTGTCAGATCACGAGCGGTCACCGGTCACCTCAGGCTATGACTCAGGCTACTAGTTGCCGGTGACTCCTGTCAGATCACGAGCGGTCACCGGTCACCTCAGGCTATGACTCAGGCTACTAGTTGCCGGTGACTCCTGTCAGATCACGAGCGGTCACCGGTCACCTCAGGCTATGACTCAGGCTACTAGTTGCCGGTGACTCCTGTCAGATCACGAGCGGTCACCGGTCACCTCAGGCTATGACTCAGGCTACTAGTTGCCGGTGACTCCTGTCAGATCACGAGCGGTCACCGGTCACCTCAGGCTATGACTCAGGCTACTAGTTGCCGGTGACTCCTGTCAGATCACGAGCGGTCACCGGTCACCTCAGGCTATGACTCAGGCTACTAGTTGCCGGTGACTCCTGTCAGATCACGAGCGGTCACCGGTCACCTCAGGCTATGACTCAGGCTACTAGTTGCCGGTGACTCCTGTCAGATCACGAGCGGTCACCGGTCACCTCAGGCTATGACTCAGGCTACTAGTTGCCGGTGACTCCTGTCAGATCACGAGCGGTCACCGGTCACCTCAGGCTATGACTCAGGCTACTAGTTGCCGGTGACTCCTGTCAGATCACGAGCGGTCACCGGTCACCTCAGGCTATGACTCAGGCTACTAGTTGCCGGTGACTCCTGTCAGATCACGAGCGGTCACCGGTCACCTCAGGCTATGACTCAGGCTACTAGTTGCCGGTGACTCCTGTCAGATCACGAGCGGTCACCGGTCACCTCAGGCTATGACTCAGGCTACTAGTTGCCGGTGACTCCTGTCAGATCACGAGCGGTCACCGGTCACCTCAGGCTATGACTCAGGCTACTAGTTGCCGGTGACTCCTGTCAGATCACGAGCGGTCACCGGTCACCTCAGGCTATGACTCAGGCTACTAGTTGCCGGTGACTCCTGTCAGATCACGAGCGGTCACCGGTCACCTCAGGCTATGACTCAGGCTACTAGTTGCCGGTGACTCCTGTCAGATCACGAGCGGTCACCGGTCACCTCAGGCTATGACTCAGGCTACTAGTTGCCGGTGACTCCTGTCAGATCACGAGCGGTCACCGGTCACCTCAGGCTATGACTCAGGCTACTAGTTGCCGGTGACTCTTGTCAGATCACGAGCGGTCACCGGTCACCTCAGGCTATGACTCAGGCTACTAGTTGCCGGTGACTCCTGTCAGATCACGAGCGGTCACCGGTCACCTCAGGCTATGACTCAGGCTACTAGTTGCCGGTGACTCCTGTCAGATCACGAGCGGTCACCGGTCACCTCAGGCTACTAGTTGCCGGTGACTCCTGTCAGATCACGAGCGGTCACCGGTCACCTCAGGCTATGACTCAGGCTACTAGTTGCCGGTGACTCCTGTCAGATCACGAGCGGTCACCGGTCACCTCTGGCTATGACTCAGGCTACTAGTTGCCGGTGACTCCTGTCAGATCACGAGCGGTCACCGGTCACCTCAGGCTATGACTCAGGCTACTAGTTGCCGGTGACTCCTGTCAGATCACGAGCGGTCACCGGTCACCTCAGGCTATGACTCAGGCTACTAGTTGCCGGTGACTCCTGTCAGATCACGAGCGGTCACCGGTCACCTCAGGCTATGACTCAGGCTACTAGTTGCCGGTGACTCCTGTCAGATCACGAGCGGTCACCGGTCACCTCAGGCTATGACTCAGGCTACTAGTTGCGGTGACTCCTGTCAGATCACGAGCGGTCACCGGTCATCTTAGGCTACTAGTTGCCGGTGACTCCTGTCAGATCACGAGCGGTCACCGGTCACCTCAGGCTATGACTCAGGCTACTAGTTGCCGGTGACTCCTGTCAGATCACGAGCGGTCACCGGTCACCTCAGGCTATGACTCAGGCTACTAGTTGCCGGTGACTCCTGTCAGATCACGAGCGGTCACCGGTCACCTCAGGCTATGACTCAGGCTACTAGTTGCCGGTGACTCCTGTCAGATCACGAGCGGTCACCGGTCACCTCAGGCTATGACTCAGGCTACTAGTTGCCGGTGACTCCTGTCAGATCACGAGCGGTCACCGGTCACCTCAGGCTATGACTCAGGCTACTAGTTGCCGGTGACTCCTGTCAGATCACGAGCGGTCACCGGTCACCTCAGGCTATGACTCAGGCTACTAGTTGCCGGTGACTCCTGTCAGATCACGAGCGGTCACCGGTCACCTCTGGCTATGACTCAGGCTACTAGTTGCCGGTGACTCCTGTCAGATCACGAGCGGTCACCGGTCACCTCAGGCTATGACTCAGGCTACTAGTTGCCGGTGACTCCTGTCAGATCACGAGCGGTCACCGGTCACCTCAGGCTATGACTCAGGCTACTAGTTGCCGGTGACTCCTGTCAGATCACGAGCGGTCACCGGTCACCTCTGGCTATGACTCAGGCTACTAGTTGCCGGTGACTCCTGTCAGATCACGAGCGGTCACCGGTCACCTCAGGCTATGACTCAGGCTACTAGTTGCCGGTGACTCCTGTCAGATCACGAGCGGTCACCGGTCACCTCTGGCTATGACTCAGGCTACTAGTTGCCGGTGACTCCTGTCAGATCACGAGCGGTCACCGGTCACCTCAGGCTATGACTCAGGCTACTAGTTGCCGGTGACTCCTGTCAGATCACGAGCGGTCACCGGTCACCTCAGGCTATGACTCAGGCTACTAGTTGCCGGTGACTCCTGTCAGATCACGAGCGGTCACCGGTCACCTCTGGCTATGACTCAGGCTACTAGTTGCCGGTGACTCCTGTCAGATCACGAGCGGTCACCGGTCACCTCAGGCTATGACTCAGGCTACTAGTTGCCGGTGACTCCTGTCAGATCACGAGCGGTCACCGGTCACCTCAGGCTATGACTCAGGCTACTAGTTGCCGGTGACTCCTGTCAGATCACGAGCGGTCACCGGTCACCTCTGGCTATGACTCAGGCTACTAGTTGCCGGTGACTCCTGTCAGATCACGAGCGGTCAAAGGTCACCTCTGGCTATGACTCAGGCTACTAGTTGCCGGTGACTCCTGTCAGATCACGAGCGGTCACCGGTCACCTCTGGCTATGACTCAGGCTACTAGTTGCCGGTGACTCCTGTCAGATCACGAGCGGTCACCGGTCACCTCAGGCTATGACTCAGGCTACTAGTTGCCGGTGACTCCTGTCAGATCACGAGCGGTCACGGTCACCTCTGGCTATGACTCAGGCTACTAGTTGCCGGTGACTCCTGTCAGATCACGAGCGGTCACCGGTCACCTCAGGCTATGACTCAGGCTACTAGTTGCCGGTGACTCCTGTCAGATCACGAGCGGTCACCGGTCACCTCTGGCTATGACTCAGGCTACTAGTTGCCGGTGACTCCTGTCAGATCACGAGCGGTCACCGGTCACCTCTGGCTATGACTCAGGCTACTAGTTGCCGGTGACTCCTGTCAGATCACGAGCGGTCACCGGTCACCTCAGGCTATGACTCAGGCTACTAGTTGCCGGTGACTCTTGTCAGATCACGAGCGGTCACCGGTCACCTCTGGCTATGACTCAGGCTACTAGTTGCGGTGACTCCTGTCAGATCACGAGCGGTCACCGGTCACCTCAGGCTATGACTCAGGCTACTAGTTGCCGGTGACTCCTGTCAGATCACGAGCGGTCACCGGTCACCTCAGGCTATGACTCAGGCTACTAGTTGCCGGTGACTCCTGTCAGATCATGATCGGTCACCGGTCACCTCAGGCTATGACTCAGGCTACTAGTTGCCGGTGACTCTTGTCAGATCACGATCACCGGTCACCTATCTATGACTCAGGCTACTAGTTGCCGGTGACTCCTGTCAGATCACGATCATCACCACTATGACTCAGGCTAATTGACTCTTGTTGATCAATGAATTGTCAATGAATGTAACAAGATGCCGCGTGTGTTAGACCGCAACTGCGGTTGACCGCGCGGTCCCGAACGTAGTAGCTCCGAGATTACAACATGGTATTTATTCAGAGTGTCCCTTAAATCCCTTGACAATCTTACACAGCGTTGGGTTGCTCAGAGGTATCTTCCTAAAATGGAGGCGACTGTCCTGCCAAGTACTTGGACTGTTCTATAACAAAACGGTACAGCGGGATCGGTGCCCGAAGCAGCGTAACATATGTAATGACATTAGTAGCATTGTGGCAGATTTTCTAGTGCGGGAACGCTAAATAAATATATTTGTCGAACTATAATCAGGCTATGACTCAGGCTACTAGTTGCCGTGACTCTCCTGTCAGATCACGAGCGGTCACCGGTCACCTCAGCTATGACTCAGGCTACTAGTTGCCTGTCAGATCATGATCGGTCAGGACCTCAGGCTATGACTCAGGCTACTAGTTGCCGGTGACTCCTGTCAGATCCAATCATTTTTTAAATGTTTCAGGAATTAAATGAAGTGTATTAAAACCGGTGTGAAAAAACTTAGGTTAGATTTCAAAATATTTGTACTGAGTCAACATTTTAATCGTCTTTAAAATTCAAGACCTTTGAAGGTACATCTCGATGTGGCTTTACATTTGAAAATTTTCAGTTGCTCCCAAAATCCCCCACTTTTGGGGGGCACTCAACATTTTTGATAGCTTCAAAAAATACTTTGGGTTACGTTTGTATGATTTCCCAAAGGTTATTTATTTCTTCTAACAAAAAGAAAATAATAGGGGGACTTTGTAATATATATTATGCTATACAAGAATCATTTCATATTAAATCGTTATTCATATTATAAAAATTAAATTGTTTATGCAAGAAATGCCTATTTTCAGTGTTCCTCACAGCAGTAAACCTGCTTACTCTTTCCCATCTTAATCTTATGGAGGAAGGCAAACTTCTTTATTTATGGACAAATATTGATGAAACTTTGTATATGGTGGAAATAAAACTAGTTTCTTGTAAGTATTTTTACTTTCAGTGTTCCTCATAGCAGCAAACCTCCATACTCTTTCCAATGTTAATCGTAAGGAGAATAGGAAAACTCTATTTATAACAGCTATTAATCAAACCCGTGATTAGGAAAATCGATGAGTACGCAGGTCTGCTGCGACGGGGGTATTTGTAATTTCTGAAAAAATGTAATAAAACTAATAAAATTGTGTTAATGCGTTCGTTTAAGGCATGCCGCACACTGCATCGGACGCGTGAATGTGCGTTCGATGCAGTGCGACGGGCCTTAGTGTTTATTGAGTCATGTGTAGTAAGAATTTTAAACGAGTAAATTGCAGATTTTTTTAGAAAAATAAAAAAAATGGCAAAATTAACATGGAAAGGAAACGGAGCTAGTGGATATAAAAGTGCTCATGACAAAGCGGTACCTACTAGACATGACGTTCGAAAACAACTGGATCTGTAGAACCTCACCCTACACCGTCCATGCACCCACCTCCTTGCGTTTGTAGCATTCAAGAGAGTAGGCTTGTACTACTGAGTTTGATATCATTGACATGACCAATATATAATTTCTCTTAACCATCAGTGAGCGATAGATATGTTCTCAGATAGATTTTATCTTTTGTGTTTAGCGCGTTAAGTTATAGATTTGAATTTAATCTATTCATATAACAAAACCCCATATTGCAGTAATGATAATATATTTGTAAATTTTAATAATCGAGGGCCTTTATCACTACCACAATGTTTGATTTTAGTTCAAAATCACGATTTTGATTCTATGACGGCATTACTACAAGATAAAGCAATAACCAAACAATAGTTGTAAAAAGTTTGTTGGGGTTCCGAATGAAAGTAATAGTGGTAATGTAGGGAATTATTTTATTAAAAAATATATGTATGTAATTTTCGCGGAATTATACATGATGATTAAAAAGTAATTATTTTTTACGGAAACATGTAAATTTAACGTCGTAATTCAATCAATTATTACTTAACTTATAATTTGACACTTCAGCCATCTATTTATGACTTTTATCCGTCCAGTAATACTGTCACAAAATCAACATTGTTCGTATAGAGTAAAACGAAATACAGTAGTTCGCCACTGAAATGTAAAATTTAGAAATCTTTCCACATTTTTCTGTCTTTAAATTGCATTAGTTCCAATTCAGAGTTTATTTCGGTGATGAAAGGTTAACTAACAGTAATGTCCTTGCACATGAAAATAGCTAATACTCATCGTATTTAAAAATCGTTAACACTTCAGACATTATGAATAAAATTTAATTTTTCTCAATTGTGTAGCCCCTTCTTAAAGCCCCTTGCAGCTCTTAGTACATTTAAGTAATGAGAGTAGTATCGTGTGACAGAAGGCACTACCATTATTAGCGTTAGTCTAAATTATATGCGAATGGCCTGTAAACATTTAGTTGTTTAACGGATATGAATTTTATAAATGTATTGTTCGAAATTAATAAAATATTTAGAAACATAGTAAAATGCAACATGATTAAATTATTTATTCATTTACAGCCAAAGCTGGATATAACGAATAACGAACTGAATGAAAAAAACGTTATCAAGGAATATGTAATATCGAGGTTGGTTAAATTGAGGTTAGGTCAGCTAAGAGTTCGTTATATAGTATAGAGGTTCACAGAACTACTCGTTATGATCTACTTGGTAATGAATTGAAGTGAATTTAACCTTGATAAAACATAAAATGGTGCAGTATATAGTAAGGAAAACAAATTAGAACTCGTTATAGTTGAAATAGTGTAAGCTAGCTTGATTTAAAAGTATTATGTTTTGAAAACTAAACAAATAAAAATAGCCCCATCGCAGCAGACCTGCATACTCAGCGAATTTCCAAATCACTAATATGGCAATAATAATAAAAGTATGTGACAAGATTTATCAATCAATACCTATTGATAAATTAGAGTATTTGCCTATTATCCGTAACATTATCATGGGAAAGAGTATGCTGGTTTGCTGCTCTGAGGAACACTAAAAGTAGGTATTTTTACCATAACTGTTACTGTTTTTATTCTGACCATATACCAAGTTTTCTCATTATCTCGACATAAATAAAGAAGTTTTCCTATTCTCCATAAGATTAACATGGGAAAGAGTATGCAGGTTTGCTGCTGTGAGGAACACATAAACTATGATTTTTAGCATAAAGGTATGGATTCCAACCACATAAAGCTAGATACAAAGTTTCATTCAAAAATATTGGTTAGCAAGGGAAATATCAAATTTTCCTTATCCTCCATAAGATTAACATTGGAGTCCCAAAATACAACGTACTATGTTCAGATTTTTAAATATCTCGGTAACCGTTGGAGAAAAACTTTAAGGAACTAGTTTGTCTAGTTTTAAAGCTAATTTTAATGGTGGAAGATTAAATAAATTTTTTTAAATTACATATGGAAAACGCAAAAAAACATTTTTGATTACAAAATACCCCCAAACTACCAGTTCCGATTGACCGATATGTCTGGTTTACGAACTCGTCCGAGCAAACGTAGGAATACACGTCTCTACCAAATTTTGCCTCGATTGAAGCATTTTTACGAGAGTTTTTGTGTGAAAAAATAACAAGGCCCCGGGCTTAAGTCTTGCCATGAGACCTACGTTAATAGCTTCTTCCCTAAGGGAAATTCGCTAAAAGGAAACAACAATTAAGTGAATATATCAATTTCAAAAGAAACGGCTCAATGAAGTAAATAAAATAGTACAGTAAATAGTATGGTACGATCTCCCAATGGTAACTATGTAAAGCGACCATAACCAGCGGTAACCTGGTAACCATAGCAACAGTATGTAGACTGATCTGACAGATGATTCAGGTTGTTGATTGGGATACGTTTGTTAACGTACGATACATCGAGGTTGAGAAGTAGACCATGAAATAAGTAGAGGTGAAATACGTTACATAAATATCCGATACTGTTAAATTCGGTTTGTAGAGGTAAATTTATATTTACCAGTACTATTAAACATTTGTAATATCAAGGTTTTGAACATAGTTTATTTGTAATTAAATATACATTATGTGTACACTGCCTACACAGTTCAATGGAATTTTCAAATATTCGTTAAATCAAGAATTTCGTTACATCAAGGTTTAATTGTAACAATAAACTATGTACTCGTTTCTGTTGAGATTAATTCTAATGTATTAACTTTGTAGATGGAACATAAGAAAATAACATGAAGTAAGATGGATTATAGATACCTCGTCTTATGATCCAGCTGGTTCGGCTTCGGCTTTTCTTCTTCTTTTTGCGCCGGCTGCCGGGGAGCGACCCGGTCCTGCGGGGGATGGGGATGGGCGAGGAGGTGGCGGCCATGTTCCACTCGGGGTTTGATCTGATCGACCGCGGAATGGAGATGGGGGACGACGGCGACGGAGTGTGGACTGGGGAGGCGGTGGCCGGGAACAGTTCCGCGGGCAACGATAGGGACGAGCTCCTGCCTCCGTCGGACGGCGAGGAACAGGGCGCGGGTGGAGTCGCAGGTGGTGAGGGCAATGGCGAGGCCGGAGGCGAGGGCGGAGGCGAAGGTGTGCGGACGGGCGAGGCCTGGTTGGACTCCGGGAGCATGGTGACGCGCCCGCGGAGGATCACCGGGGACGACTGACAGGAACACGAGAACACGAGGTCACTGATAACAAGGGTGTGTTCTATCAGGAAAGTTGTAGAACGGGTTCAAAGGCTACAACCCTCACTTGACGTGGATTATGCCAGAACGGTGGGACATGCTTCTTCTCTGATGCTAACCGCATTTAGTTCATATCTTTGCCAATCATCTAGACATTTCTTGTGTTTTAAATAAATTTAAAAGCAAATATTTTGAAATGTTGTCATAAACCATAGTTTATGATTCTTTATCTATTTATTGTCTGTTTAAATCAATAAATTTTATAGCTCAGATTACTATTAATATTACCTTTTACATTTTTACATTATCTTTAAAATACCTATAAAAATCATAATTCATTCTCTTAATTAAAATAAACTAACTAACTTAATTTTGAACTTAGATTAGTTTTAAAACTAACTAAAATTTAAATTAGACTGCTAATTATTCTCAAATTCCATGTTTTGCCGGGGAGCCGGAAATTAGCATAGGATCCCCTTGGAATTGGACTTCGTGCCTGTATGTGCTGCCTTTTGCAGTTTTTTGTAATTCATAGTTATTATTATGTGATTATTTTTTTTATATTTTGTACGATGGTACTTAAGTCATTGTAATAATTTGTTGTTTGTTCCATGTATATTTATGATTCCTGCAATAAAGGGTTTGTCTCTTCTATTTTATTCTCACAACCATTCTACTAGAGCACGAGCTTGTTGGGCATTACGAACGTAGACTTGGCATCTATATAAATAAAATTCGAGTTTTGTCTGAACATTGCTGGGAATTATAACATTTCTTGTTATTTCTATGTTTTATAACCCCGAAAAGCCGAAATAAGTCTCATCTTAATTAATTATTGTCAGCCTGACTGTGACGCTAAACAAGGCATTTGTGTTTGTCATCTCCGTGAAAACGAGAGCACCCTCAGTTATGAAACTTGCTTTTCTTATTCTATGCCTTTTGGAGAAGAATTTTGTTTACTTAAACTGACCGTTTCTTTATAAAAATAAAATAATAAGCTCTATAAATCCCAGTTAAGAGCTATATTAGTCACACAGGGTGTCTGTTATTCTGTGACCAAACTTCATGATGTGATTCATTAGGTCAAAATAAGCAGAAAAGGTCCTATGGGTTATCCTAACATGCATACTTAGCCGGCCAGATATCCAATATTTTGTATATTTTTTAAATATTTTATAAATCAATCATTTTTCGATCGATTATATTGAAGCTTGGCTACTAAACTTGGAAATGTGTCTTGGGCGGTGCGAGCGGCGTTAGGGACAACTGAAATCCGCTAGGTCGGCGCTAGTGTCGCTTATTCGTTACGCATATATGGTTGATTCGTGCAAGATTCCTGAGTGACTCGTTTAAGATAACAAATCTTTTTTTTGTATATTTTAAACATTTTTAGACCTCCAAAATGACATATTTTATAAGATTATCGGATCAAAAATGTGACGTAAAAATCATTTACTGTAGGAAACGAAATTTTTTTCTTATTTCAAAATTGCACATAGGTTACGTGAAAAAGGTCTGTTATTCAACCACATTCCCAAAAAAACGCCAAATTTCCGAATTAATTACCCTGTAACTAGAAAAGATTTCATTAAAAACATGAGCATATAAAACAAGCATATAAACATAAAAGCATTTATGATAGAATCAAAAAATAAAAGTTAAAATTATGATTTTTTAAGATAGTCGATATTTTTGCTCGCACCACCTTAAACAGTAAAGACCTAATTTAGACAAAAATATCAATGCTGTTTAATGTTTGCTTTCCAAATGTCGGCAATTTATTTTTTTTAATAAAAATAACTTCAAAATGTTCGATTGTTTAAAAAGTGTATTAACTATGAAAAGTTGTGTCGGTGAGCTTCTGAAGCTGGCTTTGTGAAAATTCAGTTCAGGGCTGAGGGCAGAGTTGATAGGACCATAGATGAACGGATCCGTTCCTCTCTGATAGGACTAGCCGGGGCTGAGAAACGCTACAACGTCGTAAACATGTTTATTTTTCTTTGTGGAATAGTCGTAATTTTAAAGATAATAACCAATTTTCGTGACATACAATTGGTATCGTGTATGTTAAAAGCATTTTATATAACCTCATTACTTTATAAATATACACGAATACGCCACAAGCTCACTGTAATTTTTTTATCCTTACATTTTTTCATCTTAAGATGTTTAATTTTTGTATTGTACGAACGAGTCTGTGCCGGAATCAACGTAGAGACTAGAACATCAAAGACATATAATGGTAGAACAGTTAAAATACTTAGTTCTAAAAAATGTTTAAAATAAGAATCAAATTTAAGTGTTAAAACTACTCTCACATGCATATTTTTGGAATGATAAAAATGTTATTAAGATTGTTATGCTTGAAGAGCTCTTGATTACAATTGAATACCTGATATTGGATACCTGATATTAAACTAAATTATTGTATAGTATTTTTGAAAAACAGATATTATTTAGCCCTTTAAGAATTTCTGACGTCATATGACGTCCAATTTGGATTTGGCCAGGGGAGTAATGTTGAAAATGTAAAAAATGCATATAAAAGAGAAAAAAACAAATTTTTTACAAAAACTTGTCTACTTAATACAAATTGGCGTAAAAACATAAAATTTCTTCTTTTAATTACTGTATTATTAAAAAAAATTTCATTTTTTAAGACGTCATAAGACGTCCATACAATGTTGTGCTTTGCAATGCCAGCTAAGTCCATGCCGGAGCTACTTGTACAGCTGATGTCCAGCCTTCTAGAACTTCTGAATGGAGCCTAGGAACATCAGGGTCATCGCGTGGAACGCCAACGGGTTAAGACCCGCAGGAATGAACTGCACTTCTTCCTGTCACGGCTGAACATCGACATCGTCCTCATCAGCGAAACACATTTAATACAACGTCATTATTTCAGGTTACCATCTTACGAGATCTACAGGACGGATCGCCCACCTAGGCAGCACGGCCACAACCCGGGAGGGGGCACGGCTATCATGGTTCACCGCCGCCTTGTTCACGGGTCCAGCACCACAGCCACATGACTACTAGAAACAACTGGTGTTATCGTGCACGTAGGCGGCATGGAACTCAAGCTAGTCGCGGCCACCATCCTCCAGGCAGACACCTCGACGAGCAGACTGTTACCCTCTGGCTAGTTTTTAATGGTACAGGACAAGGGTACTTGAGTACTTAAAAATAGTTGCAGGAAGTACTTCGGTAATTCAGTGATAAGGGTTTCATAATCCTCTATCAGTTTTGGTTTCTCTGGTCTTACCTTTTCGCTAATCCAAACACCTGCCACCACTTACTCCATACCTAGAGCATGGGCAGAATTCTGCTAATTGAAAAGGGGGGGCTGCTCCTAGGGGTCTGGTTGAATACTTTCAGTTGAGAGGGGGGCCATCCCCCGGACAATTTTTTAGATTTTTAGGTTATTTTAATGAGAAGAGTGAAAAAGAATTGTTAGTAAGTATAGATCTAAATAATAATTTAACAGAAATAAAAAATTCAGGTTTCCATTCAAACAGCTTTTACCAAGGAATTGTTATATTTGTTGCTCTTAAAGCTTAGAGGTTAGTTACAAATGTACGATACGATTCTGCACATACTTGGGAGGGTTGCACAGTAATTCATTCCTTTTTCACATAATATATTCTGTACATTCACATATTCTGTATATGTATATACTGTATATGTAATGTATATTCTGTATATTCACATAATGTATTCTGTATATTCTGTATAGATAACATTTAAGGAACTCAGGAACTTGAATTTACAGAAACGTTTCAAATGTTTTACAGTAAAAATACTTCAAAAGAATACAATAATTAAAAAATATAATACACAATAGGGATGTAAATGAAACTAAATTTTTTTTATTATTTGAAAGTTAATAATATCACGTAATGGGTAACATCAACATGTAATTTCAATAGTATCAGTTTGTTAATTCAATGCTTAAACAAATGAAAATCAAATTCAAAATAAAATAACAAAATAGCCTATAATACACAAATGAGATTGAAACGTAAAACAAGATGTTCAAAATCTACCTAAGTGTATAGAAAGCAGAAGCTATTCGCACGTCAGACGTGCGCCGTTACCGCACAAGTTCGTTCCACATCACGTCTAAGATCCACTTCCAATTTTTTCTTAGAAACACTAGTATTGTATCCAGGAACAGTAGAGATTCATCGTTTGCTAAAATGGTTGATGATCTCTATTATGACATACAAATAACCTAACCTAACCCGAATATCAGGATCTACAGTTTGACACGAATAGTCACTTTGTTTAAGGAAACTAGTGCCATCATTTTTCCCTGTCATTACTAGCATTATATGTTTCCGAGAAAGAACTTTAATTTTGCCATATCCACTTTTTATTTTTTTATTTCATGGTTGTTTGTCCATATATACAGATCAGGCCAAAGGAGGGCTGCATCCCCCACAGCCCCTCCCCTGGATCCACCAATGACCTAGCATGTGAAAAGCTGTATTCCTAAAAAAATTGAGGGCTCTTCTAGATGGCTACAAGGAAACTACATTTTCCATTTTTATCATACAAAATATGATTAATTATTAATTATCAGAATTGTGTGATAAAATGGTTACTAATTTAATTCTTTAGATAACCACTTTTACATTAATTTGACACCTCAACCATATTGTTATGACCATCATGTAACCGGTAATGCTGTCACAAAATTACCACTGTTCTTATAAAACAAAATATTTCGCCAGTAAGACATCTTATAGAGCCATTTATCAATTTTCTATTGTGATTTTTTTTGTTTAGGTAGTAATGGAAAATGTCAAAAACAAGAGCATGTATTTTCGAAGAACTAGACAAAACTAGATGCTGGACAAGGATGATATTTTCACTGCAATATACCCGATCTGTTGAGTGCTAACAAATTCCTTCCAACAAGTGCACAAAGCTTACTCAATGTAAAAATTCCTTTCGCATAGGGTATTAATCTAAAATGAAGCACTCAATTAAAAAATAATAAATTATAATTAGTACAACCATTGGATGAATACAGGAAATAGGCTACACTTCATAAAAATTCATAGTAAATCCTAATTCATTGTAAGAAAATGAAACTCTAGCACAAACACAACCTATAAACTCATTTATAATGTCTACAACACCAAAAACATGTACATAATATACGCTGTCCAGTTTTAAAAAAGTCTTGAAAAATTTTTTTACAATCCACAACAAGAAAATGTATACTGCTAAAACAGATTTCATATTTCTCGTATATCAGTAAGAAAAATATTTTTTGTAAGTAATTTTATGGGCTGTGCATGCAAATGTTCAAAATAACTCAGTCAAGCTAGTCTTTTTCATAAGGGAAACATTGTTTGAGTTTAAACAATTCCAAGTTTATACATTTTGGTGCCTAGGATTGAGAAATAGTTTTAAAATAGTTACAATACCTGCTGGTTGTCAATACTTTATGAAGTCACAACATGACTAGTTTCAGGAATTTTATTCCCATTATCAAGCTTTAATGTTTACACCATTGTCCTTGGGATTAGGGAACAGCTTATAATGTTATCTTGTGTTCATTTAGCACTGTGTTAGGTTTATACTGTACTCTATTGTGCAATGTATTGGATCCAAATTTTAGTTTTCTGTAAAGTACATAAGGGGGCTTTTTACACTTATGAAAAAACTGTAAATTTTACTACTTCAGATGATTTAATACAATGTGATTTACTAAACTTGAAGCTTGAATTTTGTAATTTTGGTTTTAGTTGTTCAGAAAATCTTTTTCGAAAGAATAACATCTAATTTTCTGGTCTGTTTGGGATTACGGTTCCTAAAATAGTATTCTTCTTGTTCAGCTTATTTTAAAAGAAAATACCAGGTATAGAATACTGCAAAATTCTATTATTTCTTGTGATTCTTTCAACAGCTTTTAAAGAGTCAGAGATTGATTACATACAAACAAATTTGAGGGAAACCCAGATGGGAATCCTGGGATTTGAACCTGCGACCTCTTGCACCGAAGTCCAAGACGCTAGCCACTAGGATAACAAAATACCCCCAAAAAAATATTCTAAAAATCATGATTTTATTCTGGGATTCTATTGATAAAAATTTTGTTTCAGATTTTTTATGATCCTATTACAATTTTGTTTGTTAAAAATATTATCTACGACGGTGGTGGTACAGCAACCACCTGGAATAAAACAGTTTAAAAGCAGTAACTCTTTATAAGCTGTGAAAGCAGTAACGAAGTTAGGAGCAGCTAAAGTATGAAATCTAATTAAGATACCGGTTCAGGGGAGAAATCGTGCCCTCGATTTCAGTGATATTTTGTATTTGTGTATAATATTATCATGATTACATTTTCTCCATCTCTGATATTAAATAAAAAATTAAATTGTACATTTATTAATCCTTTAACATTAAATGTGTTTTTTAAATTTTGTATTTGCATAGAATAAACTTATATTTGAACGACTTGTATACTATACCATGTACTACGAGAATATATTTCCAAGACTAGTTGCTTCATGACCAAACAAAGAATTGGCAAAAGCAGGTACTGATTTGATAATCATTTCAAGCTTTCAGCAAGGCTTTTGATTTTAACTCCTTAACTCAGTATGTCTTTTCTACAAATTAGATAGGCTTAAAACATCAATTTAAATAAATAGGAACTAATATTTCACTTTTTAAATTCACTTTGAATGTTAAACTAATTTATGTAATTTTATTGCTAAAATCCAATAGGAGTTCCATAAATATAACATACGCAAAAACCTAAAAAACCACCACATTTTTAAAAGTTCTACACATTGTCTAAAAACTTATTGGGTTAATAGGTGACAAAATTTGTGTCATTAACCTTTGGTTAACTTCATGGAATGAAGTTCAACAATGAACTTCCTGTAACAAACAATAAAATTTGACAGTCTTTTCCTTATTAGTCCCAAAACCACACCTTCAGTATCCCCACTTTCAGTTGGGATGTTTTAATGCCTAGTTAGACACAGATAAAAATCTTTAACTGGATATAAAAAAGAAACAATATATTTTGTGTTAGTAAATTTCCGAAAATTTTAATATTTTCTAAAAATATTTACAAATAAATACAAATGATACATGAAAATGGTTAACATTTTATCACAGCTATTCGTCTAGTCTATATACCTTCCTGTTCTAAAGCTTCACAAATAAGTCTATCAAATTTTTAACAACAGTGGCTAACAGATAATGTGACATCAAAACAAATTGGAAGATTAATATTTTAAAAATAGAATAAATATTTGAGTAGACGAAATCATATGAGGGTTTATGGTTTATTGAATATATCCTGTATTATGCACCAAATACTGTATTGGTATTTAAATACAACAAAGTAAATTCCTGTTGTTTAGCATTTTATTAAGCATGGCCTTATTTATGTTTAAACTCAAGATCATGCAGAACCAATTTCTAACTTTCTTTCCATAAAAATCACTTAATTCCATAAGTCAGTAGAAGAGTTGCACAGCTGGTGATTGGTTGAGAAATCAGATGATTAAAAACCTTTATTGGATCCAAATATACTTTACATAAATGGATTCATTGGTTCAAATGAACCAAATAGCTCAATTTAGAGGTTGCATAGTTTTTATCAGGCCAGCAATATTTTAATAGTATTAATAATTATAAACAAAATCAATAATCTTTGATTCGACTCTCCATCCTTTCTGACTTTTTTCAGTCTGCTAAACCAATGGCAAGCCTGAGCTATATCTTGTAAGAAACAGAAAGAAGAAGCCAGAGCAATAACAAACCAGGGTCCATCTAACTTGAGATGGTGGCACCATGTGAGACTCCTTGCCTAGGAAGGCCAACATCTCCAGCGGCGTAAAAGAGAAGTCTGTGGTGATTTTCTATTCAAATATCATTCCTGCGCAATGCTTAGTTTTTCCATTTAGTGAGATTGGTATGCTAGCCAACCATTTTTTTTTTGCCTAGCTAAATGGTGAAAAGGTGAAATCAAATCATACAAATTTCAGGTTTCATGCAACACTCATTACGGATATGGGCTTCTGATCTACCATTGTTTTCTAAATTGATACATTAGTAAAGAATATTATATTAAATGTTCGGGTTGTTTACTTCAACCGATTTGTGTGTGAATTGGTTTGGATAATGCCAACTAGCACATCGCCGTTTCATGGTGAAAGGGTTGAGATCTGCTTATTAGAAGTGCAGTATTGGTATTTCCAGAAAGATGGAAGTAGTAGTGGAGTACAACTTAAGGCTTTCACTTAATGCTCCACTTTGAATATTTTTCTCATCTGTCACTACTGGTGCTAGGAACATTTTTGTCTTTGCTAGATCCCACGTTTGTTGAGAATCTAGGCTGTATGCATTTATAAATACATTAAATCTGCATTTAATAAATGCAGTTTCGTTGAGTGGGATAATCATTTTGAGCTCATTCATTACTTTATTGCAGGCATAGAGACTTACTCATTCAAGTTAGAGTTCTCATCTTTGAGATTCATACCACCTCACCGATCCACTAAGCCCAGGATTCGCTTTGATTGACATATTATAGCAGGATAATCAGTGATTCATAACAGATTGTGAACAAATCAACAGCTTACACAGCACTCAGTCTTTTGGTAGCATTTGGTTTTCTAAGAGTAAAGAAACCACATTTTTGAGTTGACATTGTAAGTTTTCAACCAAAAATGAACACATCATGCATGTTTCAAAATAACCCATGAAACTAAATCAGCAAAACTAAAGTAACATCAAGCAGAAGTTTACGATAAGAAAGATGCATCCAAGAATCACCTTCAAGCTTGATTATGATAATCAAACAGCATCACAGACACTAGATACAGGTAGTTGGTAACTAAGGGAAACTTAAACGCTCATATCAAGAATGATTTTGAGCCAACAATTAGTTGTTATTGTTTCCAACCTTACAAATTAGCTTATTTATCATGGGATAGTTTAGTAATTGTGTTTTACTACTAAAGTACGAACAGGCACTGTGTTTAGAATATTTTACAACTAGATAAGGGACTTTTAACATAGATGGCTTGCTCTTATCAGTCACATTTTTGTTTTTATGCAGCTATTATTGAGTCTCTCAGTCTTGGGAATATTTTGCAATATATACAAAATGCTATATATACTCACACTACATGCCAAAAAAACTCAACTTATATCACCTAGTAATTATATTAATATCAAAATAGTAATAGAAATACTTTCCACCGTTCAATACACTTGTATACAACAACTTACATTGAGATACCCAAAACAATGAGTAAATTTTTATTCATAAAATATAATCTAGCAAAGTGCTGAATGAAGTAACCAATATATTACGTAAATATAACTATATCTGAATAGTAATTTCTTTGATATTTAATATCAATAAACCCACAACAATAAAAAATATATCATCCGAATGCAATATAATATCAGAATAAGGTTCCCAAATATGGTATTACAATAAGCGTGTTCTCCGTGGTAAAATAAACTTTCTGATTAGACATTTTTCCTCTGTATTAATGTTGCTTTTGTAGCTGTAACTTTTTTCAATGTTTAAACATTTTATAAATGGCAAGCCCTTTCAGTGACTTAAAACTAGACAGTAAATTTACATACATATATATACAGGTATGGTACAGTGAGCAGCAGGGTATGTCTACGAGCACTGCGTGTAGGTCGTGACAGTGTTGCCTATCCTTTGAGTCACCGTCTTGCACCGTGTACCGGAGTGACTCGCGTGACCCCATCGACCTTGATGTTGGTACCCGCGTGGCTCGTGGTGACCGTGACCACCACCATAGTGGCTGCCGAAGAAAGAACTTCCGCTGCCGAACCTGTGTGGGTCTCGTTCTTCGAACATGTTGCCGAAGGTCCTTTGCGGGAACTCCTCCTGTAAAGCAAATATGAATTTGTTAAGAAATATTAGGACTAGGATTCTCAATCCCGGCCGCTTATGGGTACCTATCAATCCCGGGATTAGAGTATCTCAATCCCGGCATTGAAAAAATCATTAATTTACAATTTTTTTGTGATGTGAAAGTTTAAACTACTGCAAAAGTCGTATTTACGAACAGACAATGATGTTTTAAATAATGTCATTAATGTTTTAATATAATAATAATAGTTTTTATTTGTTTCATTATATCCCTTGAACTTCAAATTTATTCAACCAATCTATATGAAATTCGGTAAGTACGTTTAAATAAAAGGGACCTACTGTAGAAAAAAATTCAACTTGGTCCATTTTAAATTTTCAAAATGGTGGCCACTTTAAAATTTCGATCTAAAATGGAAGAAAAGCGGTAAAAAATACACAAATTGACTATGTAAAATGTTTTAAGGACAATTTTATTTCCAATCTGTTGACACCAAAAACATGAGATTTAAGTAGAACATGACCGAGATGTGTCAGTTTTATTGTATAAACTCTCTCTTCTCTCTACGGCTGAAGCGACTTGGGAGAAATCCGCCCCTTTGAATGAATGAATGAACTCTTTACTATTGCCAATATTGTATAGACAACAATAGACATCCTCTGGACCAAATTTACACCACAAATGCCTGATGATAGCAGACAATTTCATGATACCTTGGTCACTATAAGCGGCTAATATTTTTATTTGAGATGGGACTAGGCAAGTAAAACCATTCAGGTTAGTTTTAACATGGAATCACTGTTCACCAGTATTCCTGTTTCTGAAACTGTTGATCTGATCAGGGCACAACTTGTAACATTCTGTTTTTATTGTTGCCACATTCAAGTACAGGGGTTGGCCCCGTCTGAATAATAATTTATTTCACCTGTAGAGCTAGCCTACAGTCCTTGTCCTCAACATAATTACAGCAGTGGTTGTTTTGTACCTCCCCCCTGCCATTGAGGAAATGTCAGATATGCCTACTGACCCACACTGGACAAACATCTGCGACATCAGCCAGCTCTGCATGAATCCTTGGTCAGTTAGTTAATATATCTCAAGCTGTTAGTACCCTTCCAGTGTTCTGGATTTTATGAAGGGGGCCTATTACCCCTACGACTGCTGTGGCCTACTTACTGAGGACTGCCTGTGTATTGGTGGCTACTACTTGGGTTCGTCTCGACTAGCTCTCAGAAACTCTGGACCTTGTGTGCGCTTTCGATTCTAAGGATGAAGGATGGTTGTCATTGGGTCGACCACGTCTGTGTGATTAGAGCAATCGTACCAAAAGTAAGAACTTTCCTTTTGTTTCTTTGATATCGCAACATCTGGGCCAGTTATATTGTGTATTTTGACTTCACATATACTTGAAGATATTTGGTTGTGGTATAGACTTAAAAGTTATCCAGCCCTCAGCAACATTGCACTACTGCAGCGCGCTAGTAGAAATAAGACAATTGAACTTAGAATATTTAGTTTTTTCATGTGTCCTCATTGTTTATTATGTATATATATATATATGTTTGTTTCTTGAAGGTTATCTGATCAGATATTGATTATTTTGTTGGAGATAATTTATCTCTAACCGGTGGCCACCATATTTCATTCATGTCATATTCATACCATTCATGGATATCATTGCTTCATTTTAGTAAATATGTTCTTTTTGTGAATATTTGTTTAGATTAAGGTATCAAACTTGAAATAATTAGTCACTTCAATTTAAATTTGAATATAGTTACCTTGACTGGACTTTAGTAAATGAAAAATATATTGTTAGCTGAGCAGTTTGGTACTTAGCCTATGTGAGATAATATGTTGAATATACTACTATTTGGTCATTTAAGAGTTTTTATTTGTCCTGCTCAACTTAAATAAGATAAAAGGTAACTTTAACCTTTTTTTTGATTTCATAAAAGTTAACCTCTTAGTCTTACATTGCAGATGTGAGGCAGTTGTAACTTGAAAAAAATTAGATTGTTGATTTGAAAGTGAATTTAAGTGGGTTCAAATAGTTATTTAACTAATCTTTTTATTGAATCTTCAATTTAGTTATTTATCTGAAATTTAATTTAATGTGAATAGTTTTCTTGCTGAGCACTGACTTGAATGGTTGAGGTTATATAAATTAAATTGTATTACAACAGCTGGCTATCAGCTGCCGGTAAGTGGAGATTTGTTCCTCGCTTCAACTTCAACATACTTCCTTTCAGCGAGGTGGCGCCCTCAACCCTCGATCATAATCAAGTAGAGGCCATCTACTTAATAATATTTTGCTGACCCACCCCATCTCTGAACTAGCCTAAAAAACATTACAGACTTAAAGAAGAATTGGCCAAATTAGCTGAAATCAGTCTCCGATCGACATACTTTTACTTTGATGTAAAATTTTATGAGCAAAGAGAAGGAGCGGTGATGGGTTCACCTTGTCTCTAATAGCAGCCAATTTCTTAATGGAAAATTTTAAAAAGTACTGCATTGGAATCAGCGAGTTTGAAACTGAAGATTTGGCTTCGGTAAGTAGACGACGTTTGGACAGTGTGGACACATGGGAAAGAGACGCTCCAGGGATTTCTAGACCATCTTAACGGCATGAATTCCAACATAAGATTCACTATGGAGAAAGAAAAGGATCGACAACTCCCATTTCTGGACGTCTTAATGACAAGGAAGAGGGACAGATCCCTCTCAGAGGGAAGAGGGCCATGCTGTTTACCGGAAACCTACACACACCAATAGGTATCTAAACACAAACTCACACCATTATCCCGCTCAAAAGAATGGCATCTTAAACACAATAATCAATAGAGCCTTACACACATCAATTCGATAGCTGGAAAAAGAAAAATCTCTGCTTTATATTCACCTTACAACAGAATGGGTTCAGAAAAGCACATATCAAGCGTTTACGTAACAGGAATTACGTGCAAAGGAAGCAATAGCACCAGTCCACATTGGCCAACAATACGATCCAATAGACAAAGTTTTCAAACCCCAGTCTTTTTTACCATACGTCAAAGAGAAATCCGAACACATCAAGATCAAGAAACATAATATAGCAGCTGTGTACAAGCCACCAAAGAAAATCTATACCACCAGAAAAAACCTTCACCAGAAAAAATGCTATCGACTTTGACAAAACACAAGTACTTGCTAACATCCCACTTTTCTATCCCAGAAAAATTAGAGAAGCCATAGAAATAAGCAAACATGCAAATAATTTTAATAAAGAATTCAGCTTTCGTTTACCGTAATCATGGCAACCTGTTTTACAAAAAAACTTCATAATAACATCTTAACAAATCGTTGCTAATTGGAAAGTCCACATGGTCATGCCCACCTCCACCAGGGCAGTTGACCCTTCCGCCTACCTGCGCCTGGACAAATAACCCTTCAGTCTCAGCGTAGACACTGAGGATGCCACTTCACAGCAAGGGCGAAATATTTGGCAATACAAACTACATGACGACGCGGTTGACGCCGAAAAATCAACTTGACAATTTCACGAATTATCAATTACCAATTAATTGTTGGGTATTAATTAACAATTTTGACACATGAAGAATTGTCAGTGAAAATTTATTAGTTTAACACATGATAGACCTCAGCATGATGATCTTCAGGGTTGTCGAGCTATATGCAGTATATAGAATATTTCTTAGTAAGGAGGATCAGTTTCAGTTCTCATCTCATCTTTTTCCACCTGACTACCATCGATTGACCATTTTATTATTCCATATACTTTGTTACCATTTTCTCCTTAATATTGCCTTTTAAATTTTTTTCCCCACATGTATAAAACACAAACAAACCTTAACATTTTAAACAACAACTGATAAATTAGAAAAATCAGGTAATTGTATATTAGGACTCCATTAGTAATTTTCTATAATTGTGAAAACTTGGTTGTACTCATGTTGTACATGTAATGCTGTGGGTGTGAGACTGCAGGTTCCAACGTATAATTAAAATTATATATTTTAAAAAATCATTTTTTAATGCTAACTTCCTGTTAAGAAAAATATACCGAAAATGTGAAACTCGCAGTTGCCCCACAATGTTTGCAAGAGGATTTTGGCGGCCTGACTGGTGGAGATCGGTCTGGTTATCGCTGAGTTGCTTATAGCTCCATAATATCAACTGTTACAATGACTTTGACCAAGGACATTGGCAGCAAACCGACACAGATCACTCAAGTCTCATTCTTTCAGCAGTGGTGTAACAAGTCCTCTTTCAGACAAGTGAACCAAAATTATTTTATTAATTTTTTTTATCATGTATTTTAAAGTAAAGTTTTCTTTTTCCAACTGTGGACGGCTATGAGCAGCCGAGATGTTCACTAGTCAGCAATCACGTCACTCCCGTCCAGTTACGTGACATGGGCGATCTGATCGCAGAGAAGAGGAGGTCTCGTGTGCATTGTATGGAGCGGCATTGTTCTTCTTGTCCGGCTTCGTACACATACACTTATCTCCCTCCCGACCTTTTAATAGTATCATGTAACGTAACTTATATTTTTCTTCTGTAATCTAATGTTTGTTTTTCCAAATTAAATTAACATAATGTTTCTTTCCGAGCATTTCACATGGCTTGATCTCTACTCCCACTAAATTTCTTATTCTCGGGACTGCTCCCCGTAATGAGTAGTGGTGATAGCGATCTCCGAGATCCGTAACAGTAGCAGCCCAGACAGCATCTCATGAATAGGTTTTTTTTCAAATAACAAAGGATTGGTTTTGTTAAAGTTGCTATTTTTTGCATGTACCGCTATAATTTTAATTTAAGGTTATTATTATTACATATTTCATACTAGATTAAAATTCTCTACTTATACAAGGCATGTTATCAAATTCATATTTATAAATATGATTTGGTATGATGTGATGATATTCCTCATCAGTGGCTGATAATAAATCATATGTTAACCCATTGTTGACCTCTTTTCTAGTTAGTGTATAGTGCTCCCCAGAAATTCACTTTTTCTGACACTTAATACTTTTACAAATAATGCGCTATAACTTTAGGTCTTTTTGCACTGCAGTTACATTATAATAAAAATCCTGTTCGGTTATATCACTTATATTACCATTAGGTACTACTAGCCTTACTTGCTCTGCAGTTTTAGTGCAATTATAATCAAAATCCCTGTCGTCTATCAGGCTAAGTAGCACCTCAACCTCGTTTGAGATTTGTGTTTCAACTTCAGCATCAGAATTTTAATTGTCAGAATTTTCAATTGTCACTCAGTCCATAAATTCATCACCACCTTCCTCTTCATTTGAAGACAGCTCACAGTAATACAAATAACGGTCAATTTCACTGTACATAAACATGGCCTCATGACGCAAACATAACAGAAATCTACACAATCACAAACTTTACATTTCCTGTTTCGTATGTTTTATATAAATACCAGAATCACCAATAATCGGAACAAAATTGTAATAAATCTAAAGCAGTTTACCCTAGTAACAACAGATGACTCAGAAAGTGCTGCTATCTCTCGGAAATAGCTGAAACTTCTAGTAATGACGCTCGACGAGAGTACCTCGTCGAAGTGCTCTGTGGTGTCCAAGTGACCAGACAAGAACAACTCGTCAAAGAAGGCCAATGGGTTAGTTCAAACCAGGACAATGATAAAACATTTTGACAAATGTTCAATATTTATAGTTAGTTCCAAAATGCTCCATTTGATTGGAATAGTTTTGATTACATCTTTATTAATTCTGTTCTATATTTTGATTTTTCATGACAAGTAGGCCAAATGTCTTCTTTCGACCATAAAGTTTTCGAAACTACTAGAGTAACATGAAAATATTTAACAAAGTTTAAATCGATTAAGATTGATAATTCATTATTAATTAATGGAGAAACTTCCATACATTTCACTTGCACTTTAAATGAAAAGTTTGTTCTAGAAACAGGTTCTGTGCAATCAAGTGTGTAAATAAACTGTTAAAATGTGTATGCAAGCAATCAGCTATATGTCAGCTGTTTCAACAAACAGATGATATGTTTCAATCATTGTCTAACTGTGTGAAAGCATTGACTCATGCTTCATGCTTGTTCTTGTCTACTTAATTAATTTTGAACATGCCTTAAAATAAGAAGCCTTAGTTAAAATAAGAATATTTGAATAGGCCCTAATCATTTGTTCCAGGAAGGCAAAAATCAGTCGACAGAAAAAAATGCTACGTAAAACTATTTTAGACAGCTTTACTGCTGTTTCCAAAAATATGTTACCCTAATACGAATATGAAATTTTTAAGTACTTTGGTTAAATCAGTAACAGGGTTTTAAAAATCTTTCATATAAAAGCCAACTCATTTTAAATTCATTTTATATTACATCGTTTGTCAACATTTTCTTTGATTTGGAATTGTTTAAAGTGAATAACCAGGTATTTAGACTTCACATCTAGTGTCAGTTGATTGGCTAATCAAGTCCATTTACCTGTTCTAAAATAGTGTTTACAGGTTAGGAAGTGTTCTGCGCTAAACTAGGAAAGTAATTCCAGATTCATTTCTATTGAATTTTCTAAAACCTATGAAGACCTTACCTGGTGTCTCAAGAAGCCAAAAATCCTTGGCACATGGTGAAAGTGTAAAAATATGAGCAGATAAGAATCACTTTAATATTTATTTTCTCTTTGAACTAACAAGAAAAGAAATATTAAAAACCCCTGAGATAACTCAAAACTGGAACCCAACCAAAATTATTCATAACCTAACCTAACCTTTGAATCTCCGTGGCTGAAATGGTTAATCAAAATGTTGCTTAGTTGCTAGACACAAACCAATTGCTAGCTGGTACTAGAAGGAATATGTGAAGTGGAATGGGTATTATAGCATTCAGAAGATGCAGACGTATTGTATTGTTTTAAACAAAGTGGTGTAAATGGTGGCAAAGCGCTGATTTTTATTTGTTTAAGTAGTTCACTCATTAATGGATTCTTCAAAAACCAGCCTTAGTGGCAGCCAATGTGACTTGTCATAGTGTTGATATTTGAAATTTTAATTATAAGCTCCATTCAAAGATTCAAACATCCTTGTTTGTAATTAATTATTCGTTATGGTGATATTATGCGAGTTCAATTCTGATAATTTTTTTATCACACTTGATTTCAGAACCTGGAACTTTTAACTTCCGTTAGGAAAACTGGAGTAGTGCAAGTAATAAACATTCAGGTAAAACTAAAATCCAATTAGAGGCCTAGGCCTCATCAATACCAATAGTATAATCCAACAAAGTCACTCGTTTTATTGTACATTGAAGTGTTATTTGTTTGAACTTGTTAAAACGAAAAACCCCTCATTACTTACAAAAGTAACGAGGAGTTTTTCGTTTTAGATATTATAACAGACTAATTTTACAATTCAATTATAAGGCGTGCTTTGTGACATTTCAATGATTGCTATTTTTTTGCTGGAAAATAGTAATTTTTTGGTTTTATTATTTAAACCCTGAGTTACTCACGCCACCGGGTATTTTCGTTTTTACTACCTTTTGGGTTGGTAATAAATTTTGTGTGTCAAGCTAACTTCAGCGTCTGCACCGATTAAAGAGACAACCCTCAGTTTGAGGTGTGATCTGGAGGTAGAAGGAGATGTTTTTACCAATAATGTTCTTAACCCGGTCTCCTATTCCGTGCGGCAAACTGTTGTTTAACCGTCATAAATTAATTCTATATTTTTCACTGTCATCATCTAATGATTCCAGACAAAATAATTAATAAGTTTATCCATATAATAAATTAAAAACTACGAAAAACAAGGTTTTTTTAAATTTAGGATGGTTTTCAACACTTTGGTGTTTATAATTTGTAGATGTCATAAAATGATATAGCCTATAGTGAAATATCTTTTATCTATTGTCTAATGAAAGGTTTTTTACTAGTATAGTTTCGTTTTATTGCACAACCCCAATTTCATCGGTAAAAATGAAACACAGTCTCTGAGTTCGTGCGCGGGTATTGGTGTAATACACTTAGCGCAGGTAACACAGGGTTAATCTCTGAATTCTAGATATTCTTTTCTTTCAGAAAAGAGAGATTACTGCAAAGAATTTTTGTTACCTTTTCAAAATTATTACTGACTTCACATAATTTCAGCTATCCTGATAAATTTCTGAAAATAATTAACCTAATGTCTACCTCTTCGAAAAAGTCGTTGAAACTGAAAAAGTTGTGATGTTGTCCCTGATGAGGCTGCCTGCCATGAAACTGTCTTTGATTGAAGTGGAACTTATCCCCTCCGAACTCTTGTCCGAAGAAGTTGCGGATCATGTCATCATCGAAGGTGAAGGTAAAACCTCCATGGCCTGCCGGCCCTTCCTGCCATGTGGGCCCAGCGCCAGGCTGACTTTCGTGGCCAAACATGTCGTACCTCTTTCTCTTTTCTTCATCTGTCAGAACTTCGTGAGCTGCAACCATTGAACTTTATTAATATACTGTCAAATCTTGAGATGAAAAATCAGAAGGGACTGAATAACAATGACGTTATATCACAAAAATTGTTTTATCGAGGTTCACTAAATTGAGAGGTTAGGTTAGATTTCCCTACATAGAGGTTCACAGATCTACTTCTTAACTTCTTGATAACAAACTGAAGTGTATTTAACCTTAATAAAACACACAATAACATTGTGATATACTGAACATAGTAACGAAAACACAATAAAACTCATACTACACTTTACACCCACAATACATACAGTACACAGTATGGTACGATCTACCAACGGTAATTAAACTAAAGCGAGGATTCGCCCAACTGTAGCTAAAGCAATAGGATGTAGATTTTTGTGATAGGTGATTCAGGTTGGGACTCGTATTGAACATGTGTTATATCGAGGTTGAGACGAAGCCTATACATTACATAGAGGTGAAATACTTTATGTTAAGGTCTGACTATAAAATTCTTTACGTAGAGGCAAATTTAGGTTTGCTTGTAGTATTTAAAATTCGTAATATCAAGGTTTTGATAGTTTATTTGTAATATAAATCTAAAATATACATTGTGTGTTTACAAAGTTCAAGGGGATTTTAAAATATTTGTTGAATCAAGGAAGGGGGTGAGGGGGTACCGTAAGGCCCCCAGGCAGAAGTCAGTGCCACACGAGTTTCGTGGGGCATACTGCTTCTGCAAGACCGCTGTGAAGCAGCGTTTTTGCTGCCCGACTGGCCTTGTTGCTGGTCGTGCTGTGTGCTTGCACATAGCCTACTCGGGGTGCCCCTGTTTTTAGCAGAAGGCAGCGGATCTAGACCTGGCGGTCGACAAACTGCCTGTGAGACGGGGAGCAGCATCTCATGTAGAGAGTTAGGGCGGAGGTGAGGTTCACTGGAACGGCCTAACACTCAGCTAGCGGAGGGGCGGAGTAATTGATAATTGCTCCGGCCACCGCACTGCCGTTGGCGTAGGGGTTGGCGATCCCGCCGCCACTGCAATCAGCCTCCCTGACTCTCTACTCTCCTCTTGAGCAGAGTCTTTTCTATCTACCCACGTTTCTTCTCCCCTCCAATGCGTGAATAGTCTGTCTTCATCTTATCTGTACAAACCCATTCTCTTCTTCTTCTTCCACCTTCTCCCCTGCTCTTCTGCTTTGTTTCAGGCCAACTCAAGGTGTCACATGGACCGTGCCGAGGAGTGGATGGCACCAGGCCTTGTATATGGTGTCTAGAACGGTACCTGCAGGATACCGGGCGACCTCCTGCAGTAAGTAGCCTTACCTGGACACGCGGGGCTCTGTTCAGGCTGACGGATATTTCCCTAGCTACTGGTGGGAACAATATGGAAGGTGAAAATAAAAATAATTCAGGGCAGGATCAACTGCCGCGGGCAAGTACCGCACAAGCAAACACCAAGAGCACAGGGCAGGAGCAACTGCCGCGGGCAAGTACCGCACAAGTAAATACCAAAAACACAGGGCAGGAGCAACTGCAGCGACAAGTACCGCACAAGAATATAAGAAGGAAGGGCAGGAGCAACTGCCGCGGGCCAGTACCGCATGACACAGGAGGGGGGGTCAAAGGTATCGACCTTTGGCTAGATACCCAAAACTGGGGGAACCAGGGGGTAAGGATGACCCTCGTAGACAGGGACTGAGTGGGGCAGGAACCTGCAGATACCTTCGACTCCTGGAGCAGGGCATGGAACCTGACGAGGCCAGGAAGAGGGTAGAAGAAAGGAAGGCAGCAGCAGGGCAGAACGAACCTGCGCCCAGTCAGGGGAAAAGGTACGCAGGGTACGCAGGAGATCACCCCACCCCAGAGGGAGTACGATGCAAAGAGGAGGAGAGTGGGCACAGAGGGTTCACCCTACGCATCTGCACGTGGGCAAGCAACCACATACGCAGAAACCACTAAACTCGTCAAAGTTGCTGTACTCCCAAAGGAGTACCCTAAATTGAGGCTGGGGAAGGAGGAGCTTTCACAGCTAGAGGACGCTATCATCAGAGAGATAGCGAGAGGTACCTCGTGCAAGGTTAAGTTTGCGGGCGTGCACTTCAGGCCCGGGTATATGCTGGTGGAGTGCATCAACCAAGAAACTGCTGACTGGTTGAGGAGTAAGGCCACCCAGCTGCAGGAGTGGAAGGGGGTGGAGCTGATGGCATGCCTTGGGGACGATATACCCAAGGCTCATAACGTCACGATCTTCTTCCCAAGAAGCAAAGGCGAGGACGACAAGTTTATCCTGTCCCTGGTTGAAAGCCAGAACGAGGGGCTTGGTACCCAGACAGGCAGGTTCTGAGGAGTAAAGAGGAGGGACAGGGAAAGCTCCTGCACATTGGGATTGATGACCAGGCATGGGAGCAAATCAAGAAGGAGGAATTCCAAATTTTCTACAGATTTGGGAGGATCCCTGTGCATGCGCGCAAGCCCAGGGAGAAGGAGGCAGGCGAGAAGTCGGGAGACCCCAACCAGGAGGAGACCAACCAGCCAGGGGGAGCTGAGGGGAGCGATGCGCAGGGCGATGACCTGGACCTCTCTACCTAGGTCAAAGCCAGACATTGCCCCAGCCCCGATTTTTCTTGCTAATTTGCAAACTATTTTTAAAAATTGCGTAAAAAATCTAAAAATAGAGTAAACATAATAAATGATGTCTGTAATTTTGATCAAAAATAACTGGAGAAGCTAAAAATAAAAAAAATTACTAGAATATCTAAAAACCTAATAAAATTCAAAATTTATACTAGAAATTTCAAAAGCACACCTACAGTAAGATAAAAAATTTATTTTTTTGGTGAATACAACAAAAAACAATTTGTAGAAAACAACATTCTCTTTGCAGAAATGTTAATAAAATATAAAAATTCAATAAAAAACATGATGCAACAGGTGTTCTGTAAATAATCAGAAAACAACAGCTGATGTTTATCGATCGCTGCAGGGTTACCGTTCTCGCTAGCACAAATTGAAATACACCAAACAAAAGGTCAGATTTTTTAGAGTAGAACTTTACCAAACACGAATTATTTCTTCTTCTTACATCGATTTAGAAAGCGTGAAAATTTAAAACTGCAGCATAGACGCTGTGCTGGACCGGTAACGGGGCTAGTGCACAAACGTGCGGGCGCTTCAGTGGGATTCAAGAGGTTAAGGACCAATTATAATAATTTTAACCACAATGGTAAGTGTGCATTCCTCCATATCCGATGAGGCAATATCATATTTCTCATTTTTATTAAAGAAAACTTCACAGTCATCAATATTGTATCACAGATATTGTTCAAAGGCAAAACTTCAAGTCAAAACTTTGAAGAATTAATAAACCCAATGTATTGTTGACTAGATTAGAGAGTGACAGTTCAATAACCAGCTTCGTGTTAATGATCGCTAACCAATACTTGAAAGCTGTTTCTCGTGGAAGGTTTGTTCATAAACCAACTGTTGGTCAAACCCAACCAAGTTTATAAGGTGTAAGGAACAAGTATTATCTAAAGCTAATTTTACATCAAAAACCTTAACAGACGCTGGCGACCGCGCCCCCTTTAACACCCGCCTTTGTAAAAGGGGGCAAAATTTTGAACAATCTAAAATAGTAATATACGAGGGGGTACCCAAAAGTAACCGGAATTTGTCTGCCGAGGTCGGAGCTTTGGTAGTACGGGTGAGCGCCACTAGGGCGTGTCTAGCGCAACTCTTGGCCAGTTCATTCCCATGCGGGTCGTTTAGGTAGCACATTCTGTTCGTCTGTAGTGTCATTTTTTGCTGTAGCTGTTTCACTGTTGCTTCGTTTTTCATGATGGCAAGAACAACGTGCCGCTGTGAAATTTTGTTTTTTACTCGGTAAATACGCTGCTGAAACTGTTTAGATGTTGAATACCGCTTACAACGATGATGCTTTGGGGAAAACTCAAGTGTATGACTGTTTTTCTCGATTTAAAAATGGCGACCTTTCGATTGATGACAAACCTCGTTCCGGACGTCCATCAACTGTTAAATTGATGAAAATATAAAAAAAATGTGAGAGCTTGTTCTCTCAGACCGTTGACAGACAATTGATCAACTGTCAGAAATTTGTGCAATAACTTGAAGCTCGGTTCAGCGATATTTAACTGAAGATTTAGGAATGAGACGCATTGCTGCCAAATTTGTTCCTCGGGCTCTGACTGACAATCAAAAATCACGTCGAGTCAAAACATGTCATGAACTGAAAGAACAGCTCAGAATCGATCCAGATTATCTTTCAAAGGTTACTGGTGATGAATCATGGAAAAACAAAATTTCACAGCGGCGCGTTGTTCACTTAAACTTGCCATCATAAAAAACAAAGCAGCAGTGAAACAGCTACAGCAAAAAATGACCCTACAGACGAACAGAATGAGCTAGCTCAATGACCCACACGGGACTGAACTGGCAAAGAGTTGCGCTAGACACGCCCTAGTGGCGCTCACCCGTACTACCATAGCTTCGACCTCGGCAGACGAATTCCGGTTACTTTTGGGTACCCCCTCGTATATATGTTAAGGCCAAGATCTCAAATTGACTTTTTAAATTATATCCAACTGTGCCAGGACACAAAACTCACTCTGTATATAGACTAACTATAGGCCTATATTAGACACACAAAAACTAATTTGCGACTTTATCATGTAATTTCACTAACTGAATGGGTCCCCCAGAAAACGTTCCAAGCGACAAAAACCTAGTTTCGAATTATCAAGCGTAGAAAGTTGAATTTACCGTGAAATCTTACCGAGAGTGCCAATTCTGACAGACAAAATCAGGGATACGAACTCAAATATGTTCAAAACCAAATATACCACGATGTAGTTTGTGGCGTCAGAACCTTTTCCACTAAATATCTTCGTTTTGGAAATTTTGTCGCTTGGAGCGTTTTCCAGGGGACCCATTCAACTATTTTATTTTTGTTAGTGAGGTGATGAAAACTTGAGGTTTTGTTCCTTTATAAATGGACTTTCAAGTGATATAAGTGGATATAGGCTAGCTTGAAGACTTTTTTTTATACCTAAGTAAAAATTTTGGAAACTTCGAAAATATAGGAATTTTATTTTTTTGTGAGTACATTTTTTTAAACATTACATTATATATGTCTAATTTCTTTTAGTATTCCTAATGTTTTAAAATAGTTGTTTCTGCATTAAATGATACAAAATTTAATACAATAGTAAAAAAAAGTGAAATACAATTTTATTTTTAGTAAAAAACTACAAAACTTCAAATGTAGGGCCAGGAGTTTTTGCGCATCTCGTGTCAAAAATCCTGGGAGTGAATGGGTTAAGCTATAGTATATTATGTATTTGTAGTCTGTGGAAAATGAGACCACAATAAAACAAATTAAGACGTGAATCACGAAAAACACACCACGGCCCCTGCGGCGTCACCTGCAGCATGTCACATATATATAAAACCGTGGACTTAAACAGGTTAAGGAAAAATCTGGAATATTGTCCCAGGTAAGGAAGTTCCACTACAGATCCTGTTTTTCAAGCTTTTTTGAAAAGTTGAATCCCAATTATATTTTAACCCCTTCTCTAATTACCTTCATTTATTTCCTTAAACTTTTCTTCCGCCCCTGGATCTTTATTCTTGTCAGGATGATATTTGGCAGCCTGCTTCCTGAAAGCTTTCTTAATCTGCTTCGTAGTAGCTTTGCGGTCAACGCCAAGTATATCGTAGTAATCACGCTTGACCTGCGCAAGCTCAACTCCAACAAACAAGACCGCGGATATTAGCCACACTGCACGCCACAGCTGCATCTATAAAAGAATCAGAACCAAGGTTCAGTTTTAAAATAAATAATATAAGCTGGATTTTATGTTACTTTAAGACTGAATCCAGCTTAAATATCAATAGTTTCTGTTGGGACTACCTCCAAACTACATAACAATACAGTTGGCACTTGATAATCCGACACTTATGGGACCGGGAGTGTGTCGGATTACCGGAAACATCGGATTACTAAAAACTTATATTTCTGCACAACCCTAACTGTAGAATTAAGAAAAGTATACTGGTGTTCATTACTAAGTACCTTAATTCTATTAATGGTTCAAATAAACAATTTACAAAGTCTGTTTTTACAGAAAACTACTTAATGAATACAAAATACAGTATGACATTTATCTATAAACATAACCAATACACAACGCACACATAACAACTATAAAATAGTAACGTATAGGCATAACGTGAAACATACCCTACATTCTAAATTCAATAAGGCCTACCTGAGGTGATGAATTTAGAAGTTTGTAAATAAGGACGGACAACATGAAGTCACTAGTATCACATCAACAAGAACTTTAAAATATTATTTAGGATTTGTCATTAACACGATCGATGCTAATCACGCGTAAATGCGTCCATCCCATATGTGGGCGCATATGTGTGTGTTCCCAAGAGCCTAAATTTCACTAGTTATGGAGTCATGAACCAGTTTGGAGGTTATGTTTGACTGTGAATGTTGCCTGTAGTTGTTCCTTCACCGTGTATAATGCTTCGTTTGTGACTTCAATAATTAAAAAATATTTTTTTAATGAGTAATAAAAACACTGAAACCCTTTAGCACAGGGCTTGGCATACATAAAATTTTCAGCATTGAACGTGTTAACCCCTTGACAATATCCCTTTCCGATCTTATAAATAGATTTTAGATCATTTTTGTGGCCTGATGTAATGTGGTATAACTATTACTCAACATTGAAATTGAGGAATAATTTTGCTCAGTACAATGCACTTTGAACATGGAAAGAGTAGCCTAAGTTATTTTATTTAAATCGCTAAATCATATCTTTACAACACTTTAATTACAACCACAGTTTACTGAAATTTTACTTAAAATCACATTACAAGAGTAAAAAGTTTGAGTCTCATAAAAGTTTGTATTTTTTCTATTGAACTATGCTCACATTCTTTACCACCTAATGGCATTTGTCACAGTGGCTAGCTTGTGGTGATTGCTCAGTTTCAGTAAGGAGTCAATTGTAATGACTGGGTAACTATGAAGATTACTTGTCAAGTTTTAAGGCAACAGTTTGATGTAAAAATCAAAGCCTTCACTGAATTCTCAAAAAATATAAATAGCAAATAGGAATCACGGACAACCACTAAGCTTACAGGCCAAGGCCTACTACTTACTTTTAAGTACTACTCTGCCTGCAAGAGAAAACCACTTCCTATGACTTTCACCCCTCGACAGCACTCTCGATTCAAGTAGACCGAGCAGAAGTTTCTCCAACTCTAACTCTTTAGTTCACAGGCACAACACGAGAATTGTGAACATGTGACGTCACCAAGGTTATGCAATTTTTTAGACTAATAGTAATAACTTGGTATTACGCGATTGGCTGATTCTACCATGTGTTTCTGTAGATCATATTAATATTATCAGCTGCTTTGGATGGGAAAAGAGAGAAAAACAGTGAACATTGACTGGGCACTTGAAACAGCTGTAGTCTCAAACTTGCAACCTGTAAAACTAAATTTATCTTGATTTCAGTGCTGATGTGTATCAAATAGCATCTTAACACGTGACACAATAAAAAATTAATAAAAATAACTTCAACTATTTCCTTATCAATTTTTTCAGCTTACCAGGTATATAGATTAATTTTACGAAAAATAACAGACACATTATCACTTATCGTTAAAACGATTTTACATTATTATTAAGAGGATTAGTCTAGTGTATATCTAATTTATTCATGAAACCTACACTTTCATTTTATTTCATGGGATTTATAATTATCGTACTATACCTGTATTTTAAAAAGTACAGTTGAAAGCTATATATAGAAAATAAGACAAACACATGTTAGCATACATGATTTAACCTCAAAATAGTAAATGCAATTAAAAGTGCCAGATAATATTAAATAAAAAACTACTCTCTTATCATAGTATTTGTTTAAAACTACGCAATATTATTTCCTTATTGAATGTTCAGTTTAATTGAACATTTACGAGCTTTTTCAGCTTTATTATTTTTATTTTACTAACGTCAAAATCAAGTAAATAACATACTATTTAATTATATCTACTTAATATTCCAGATATCAGCGACCATCTACCGTACACCATGTGTAGACCATACCATACCTCGTAAATATATTATACCAAACAGTTTTTTTTATATTGGTGTGAATTTATATAGGCTATGTGTGAGCAATAGTAGAGGTTTAGCTACGATCATAGACTAATTATGGTAACCCCCCACCCACGTAACTATATATAGTATACGTGTATTTTAGTCAGCCTTAACGAACTGTAGTATAGGTCTAACTCGCTTTCAGGCCCCCTATTATGTTGTCGGCTGAATCGCTTGTCGTAATCACCGACCACAACGGAAACTCAAACACGTATAACACGTATTCAGTTACAAACAATTCGTTAGTACCCAACCTAGTTGGAGGGCAGCAATTTTTACTTATATTTGTTGGCAGAAATCCTATTTATAAATAATTTGAAGTATAGATATCACCACAACGCCACAAATCTTTTGTTTTCTCGGTAACCATTCCATTAGGTCAGCAGAGCCCAAAAACTTTGGTGTTTTATGTTTTTTTTATTTTTAATACAAATCTGTGGTACCCGATTCCACACAGTGATATTATATAAAATGAATATATGTAAATAATTTGTAAGATAACTAAAAGTTTATCGTGGTATCTTATTTCGCTTTCTCGTAAACCATTCTGTTAGGTCAGCAGAGCCTCTATTTCGCCCGACCGGCCGATGGCCGTCTTTGGGACTCTGACGATGACAACGACACGCAACATCGTACAACGGGCCAACGAGCATCGTGGGTCTGACAACGACTCGCCCCAGCCGTCAAAAACAAGGCGATATCCCTGCTTTATGTTACTATCACTCTCGCAGGATATTTTCCGTTCCTTGAAATATCTGTTACACCGTGAAACTAAGCAGGCACGCTTCACGTTTCATTTTTTATTACACACTTTTCAGAAATATAAGTGAATAAATAAAATAATGATGGAGGACATTTTTTGATATACTCCAGCCACGTTGCTTGATTAAAAAAGTTTCGTATGGTTGCAATTCTCAACAGTTTTCTCTCTCTTCTTCCTCAATCATGTTGTGTTACTTTGAGTAAACATTATATTTTATTTTAGCGAATTTCCCATAGGGAAGAAGCTATTACCGTAGGTCTCATGGCAAGAGTTAAGCCCGAGACCATGTTATTTTTTCTTCTTTAGGTGCCCAGAGACCAAAAACAATAGTCGTTAAAATTTATATATATATATATATATATATGTGTGTGTGTGTGTGTGTGTGTGTGTGTGTGTGCTCGGACGAGTTCGTAAACCAGACATATCGGTCAATGGGAACGGGTAAGTTTGGGGGGGTTTTGTACCCCAAAATGGGGTTTTTCGAGTTTTTCACATGTAATTTTTAAAAACTTCTAATTTTATATTCCACCATTGGAATCAGCTTAAAAAACTACACAGTTAAGTTCCTCAAAGCTTTTCTCTATCTTCAACGGTTACCGAGATATAAAAAAATCTAAACACAGTACGTTGTATTTTGAGGCTCCAATGTTAATCTTATGGAGGATTAGGAAAAATTAATTGTTCACTTATTATCTAATATTTTTGGATTAAACTTGATATTTAGCTTCATGTGGTTGAGATCCACACATTTGTGCTAAAAAATCATAGTATATGTGTTTATCATGGCAGCAAACCTGCATACTCTTTTCCCATGTTAATCATATGGAGATTAGGCAAACTCCTTTATTTATGGACAGATGTTGATGAAAGTTGGTATAAATGTTAAAAATAAAATTTTTGATGGTATAAGTAGTTACTTTTAGTGTTCCTCACAGCAGCAAACCTACTCACTCTTTCCCATTTTAATCTTATGGAGAATAGGCAAATAATTCTCATGTTTATCGACAGATTTTGACCAAACTCGTCATATATTATTATATTTTTATTTTATTTGGAAATACGCTGAGTACGCAGGTCTGCTGCGACGGGGGTATTTTATGCAGTTGCGCTCCCTCTGAGGGAGTGCTAAAGATGCCAAAGTACTGGACCCTCCAGAGGGCATTCGTTACTCTATGGTGGCTTGTGTATGAATTCAGAACCCCGTATTATTTTATAAATTAGTAGTATATCTTCATAGAACGTAGTCGAAATACAATTTCCTTGCGCAATTTAGAGGCAAAATCGCCACATTGGTATGTGCAAGGAGCGGAAAAGGGTCGGAAGATGATAGGTTCACTACGTCTATTCAGGCATTCGGCTGAAAATATATTAGTATAGACTGAAATCGAATTTAACCTCATATCGATACTGTTTTCATTCGCTTCGTTAGTCGCTTCACGGCAGGCAATTATTTATAGGTTATGAAATAAATGTGATTTAAAGATTGATTGAACTTGTTTTACAGTGTTTACTAATATTAAGAAAAATACATTTGTTTTTGAATTATGGTGTAAATTAGGACCAACCTACACGTACCATTGAGATAGCCTACCTACTAGCGACTTTAAATTACATCTAATGTTAATGATGGGCATATCACTTGTAAGCTTTGCTTTGATACTATAGTTGTATGAAAAGGAAATAACTTACTCTTAATTCATTATACAACTGGGGCATTATGAAAAATGTCATCGAGTTTTCATCCAGTACTTAGTTAATTATTCAAATACGAGATGAGGTCCCTAACCATCAAGCTAGCTTGACACTTAAATAACTTAAAACTTTTATACTCCCTCATAAATGTGCAAAATAAATACTTATTTGATATTAACATGAAAAAGAAACTATTAACTGTAGTAAATTCGTCTACGGATGGAACTGAATGTACTCAAATAAATGATGACACCGTCGGAAGGCCTGGTCAGCAATAGACAACAAGGTAATAGGCTTTTTATGAGATGTGCCAACATAATAATAATAATTGTCTTTATTTGGAGTGTTTTCAACATACAACGTTGGTTTATAAAGCAACTCAAGTCATACAGTGTGGAGAAAGTGACTACTGCAAAACTAACATGTAACAACCCTATCAAACTATACTAAATTTACTGAATAACAAACTTAACAAAATAACATTTACTAACAACATAAAATACAATAACTGAGTACAATTTATTACTAAATTATTTACATTACTAACATTAGCCCCATTAGTAAATTATGTAAATATGTCTTTGAATTATAGGCCTGTATTAACAAGAAAGTTATGGAAGGAGAATATGTTGTTTTAAGGTCATGACACAGATCTCTTATAACTTAATTGAGAAGAGAGTAAATAATTAGACGTTTATTGTCTAAGAACAATCCTGAAAAGCTAGTGATCACCTCTTATAATATGTCCATTAAGCCCTTACATGAACAAAATTCAGATAATTTTTTCAATGGTGAATAGAGTAAATCATTACGTTTATCAGTAGTTTAAAAAACCAATCCGGTCAGGTTGGTTATGAATCTAAAATACAGATGTGGAGAGGAAAGATGTAGGCATGCTAACAATTTATTAAATTTCTCAATTTTTTCAGTTAGTATGTCGTATGACTATCAGAGAAATAATGTTTACACACTGTAGTAATTTACCAAACGTAAGAGTTGAAATCAAAATCTTGTATTCCGTAGAGAAAGTCAATCGATTTTCAACATAATGTCTGGATAGACGTTGTGAACTAATTATCATCCTAAAAGGATCTTGCTTGAGTTAAAAACAGCTGGTGTTGGTGCTTGGCCGAGCGCTGGCGGAGTTGACCGAACCTCTACGAATCTTAATAGTTCCGCCTTTCGCCACTACAGCTTTTGGCGGCACCTTACATCCCGTAATTCTCAAACTAAAATTTATTTACATTTTAATTTTTGGAATATATTGTGAGTTATTCAAAACGGCTGTGTTGATAGTTAAATGCTCTAAGTTTGGCCTGATGTATTCTTTATTCTGTTCTAACTTTGAATCCTAGTTTTACGTATTTCTAATTAATTTTTTTTATTTTGTGATTCAAATAGTATTTTTAGCATCGTACTTATCTTAAAATATAGTTAAATATTGAAATATTTTAAAGACATTGAATGTGTGAATAATAGCTATTTTTAATGGAGGATTTAGTTCCTTCAATATAGAGGTGTGCTTGCGTGGTACACACATACGGTTGACATGTGGTATATAAATATTGCAGGCGCGAACGAAACGTTTCATCCCATTTATGTTACATTTATCTTGGTTACATGTGAATTGTGAAAGGTAATAAATTAATAAATCAAAGTAGGAATTTGTTATCCCTTATTGACATAATCACGAACCACCACTACTATTACTGATATTTTTGTTTCGAAACAAAATTGTTTTTACAAATACGTAAGCTTAACATAAATTTTATACTATTGACATTGAATTAATGTTTTTGAGTTTCTAAATAGTATTTCTATAACGCATTTTTTTAGATATAATTTTGATAATTTTAAGTGCTTTATATTTTTTGACTGGGATGACCTAGGCAGTAATATAACTACCCGAGTAAGACGCGTCAGCCGTGGAAATTAAGATTTTTTAAATCTGTACGTCACGAAATGTAAAACTAAATTTAACTTAAGGATTCAAGACCAAAAATTTTCAACCGAAATAATTTTACCGGTACGGTCGGTCCGGTGAAACAAGCTGGCCTAGTAAGCCAAACGCACCTGGTTCGAACCGGAGACGGATGACTCCCTTTAGATCGTAAGCAGTGTTGCCACCAATCCGGAATGAGAGCTCCCTGATATCAGTAATATTTCTCTTAGTTTAATAAAAAATAAAAATATCTCTCTTCCTTATCTGTCCTTATACAGTAATTTCGATCGTGGAATCGTGACAACAAATCTAAAAATATGTTTTGAAAATCATTTTAGATACCGTATACATTTTACTAAACTAATAACCTTCATAAATATAATTGTAATTTTATAAAGTGTTCTTAAATTGGCTTACATCCAAGCATTTATTTTTTTGCACTGACCGGCAACGTTTTTAATTCAAACGTAGTATACATGAGAATGCCTACCTAGTACAGATATGATTTTTATATTTTTTCGTACATTGGGAGGAATTTATGTACTGAATAAATAGATTTTATTTTTCCATTTTAAAGATAATTTTGAGTAAAACGTCTATACAAGACCGCGAATGTTGAGTAACCAAAAAGAAAGATATATTTAGTATGAGCCATTCATAATGTATAGACTCATTTAAAATGAAAATTATTGCATGAGCCAATTTTTGATCATGTGGTTTGGTTTTAGTGAAAACCAAGCCACGTTTATGTTTTATTTTTGAGATTTTATATAAAGGCCTCTCGTGGTTTTCCCCGGGCCCCATGAGGCCTAGCTACGCTATTGAAAATGAGATATATATAAATAGAGTTAAGAGTTTTGTATGTAAATTGCTTGGCATTAAAATATTTTGGGTTATTTTTATTTGTTATAACCCCAAAAATCCGAAATGGGCCTTATCTCAATTATTTTCAGCCTGACTGTGACGCTAAACAAGGCATTTGTGTTTGTCATCTCCGTGAAAACGAGAACACCCTCAGTTATGAAACTTATTTTCCTTATTACGTACTTTTGGAGAAGGGGTTTGTTTACCATAAACTGACCCACGCATTTTGAAAATAAACTAATAAGCCCTCAAAACCCCAGTTTTGAGCTATATTACACATACAGGGTTTTTGTTAAGTCCGTCACCAAAATTTATGATGTTCATTGGGTTGAAATAAGCAACAAAGGTCCTATGGCGGTATTTCCTAAATACATATTTAGCCAGTAGAATATATATCCGCCATTTTATAATTTTTATAGAATATTTTATATCTCAGTTATTTTTCAATCGATTATTTTGAAACTTGGCATGTATCTTAAAATACTAAAGAACAAATTTAGACAAAAATATCAATGCGATTAAATGTCAAATGACGGTCATTTAAAATATTTAAATTGAAATAACTTTAAAAGAGTCGATTGTTCGAAAAAATATTAAAAATAACAAGGTATCAAATTTAATTCTCTATCCAATGAAATATGGATGATGTAAATCGGTCATTAACACACTGTGCCCTATACCCGAGTAGGCCCTACATCTCAGGGTACCGCATTTGCCGTTCCATACGAATCCCGAGTGTAGCTGGAGCTACACGTCTTTAATTCGATATGTCATTATTTTTGTTAAAATCATATATTTTAATGAATTAAAATTCTCCTCAATACATTTTCTGTTATAAAATAGGTCAATTGGACATTTTTTGTCAGCTGACTAGAGTTGAGGCATTAGCGGTCTGCGTTGTGTTTACCGGCATCATTGTTTCACAATGTCAGCTGACTAGAGTTGAGGCATCAGCGGTCTGCGTTGTGTTTACCGGCATCATTGTTTCACAATGTCAGCTGACTAGAGTTGAGGCATCAGCGGTCTGCGTTGTGTTTACCGGCATCATTGTTTCACAATGTCAGCTGACTAGAGTTGAGGCATCAGCGGTCTGCGTTGTGTTTACCGGCATCATTGTTTCACAATGTCAGCTGACTAGAGTTGAGGCATCAGCGGTCTGCGTTGTGTTTACCGGCATCATTGTTTCACAATGTCAGCTGACTAGAGTTGAGGCATCAGCGGTCTGCGTTGTGTTTACCGGCATGCGTCAGCTGCGTTGTTTTGTGTTTACCGGCATCATTGTTTCACAATGTCAGCTGACTAGAGTTGAGGCATCAGCGGTCTGCGTTGTGTTTACCGGCATCATCGTTTCACAATGTCAGCTGACTAGAGTTGAGGCATCAGCAGTCTGCGTTGTGTTTACCGGCATCATTGTTTCACTTTACCGGCATCATTTTTTCACAATGTCAGCTGACTAGAGTTGAGGCATCAGCGGTCTGCGTTGTGTTTACCGGCATCATTGTTTCACAATGTCAGCTGACTAGAGTTAAGGCATCTGTAGTCTGCGTTGTGTTTACCAGCACCTTTGTTTCCCAATGTCAGCTGATTTGAGTTGAGTTTTATTTATAAAATGTACAATGTATATACATAGTAAGGTTTAGATTGAAAGTAAAAATGTTATGGGTTATTTAATCAATGTAAAACTCCCCAGTATCCAAGCAAAATAAGCCTCTATGGCCTTCAGGGTTCATTGAGTGGAACGACTGATAATGAAGGTTCAGTAATTGTACCAAATTTAATGTTTTTTATGTGTGTACGTGATTTGTTTGTCTTAGCACAGAATCATACAACCCGTATAAAAGGACAGATATACAGATTGTATTAATAAATATATTCAGCTTGCGTAAATACGGTAACACCGAAAAATCACCATCTATCATGAAGTAGGTGGTGATTTTCCATAGCTGCTACTATACAGTAATAATTATTTTAAAAATAAACGATAAACTTTTAAATAATCGATAATTTGCCATTCGGTCGCCGGGTGGCGGGAGTCATGACTCATCACAATGAGCCCGCCGCCCCTTACTACTACCTGGCGCGTGGCGCGTGGCCCGTGGCCCTCGCATTGTCCGCTCTAATCCCCCCAAAAAGTCCGCTTTATTGCGTTTCGCAGCGTATATTTTCATTTTATTGAAATTGTTTTTCAGAAATCTGGAATAGGGGAGGACAGATGTGCGACCCCATTAGAGCTAGGGTCCGCCCGATTTGATTCCAACTCATTATAATAATTTCCAAAAACGGTCGCCGCATTGTCGAATGGGTTGCGGGAAAACGGTCTGTCGACGCTTCGCCCCTCGGATTACCCGGGGGAGAGGGGGGGGGGTAAATTGTAACAAAAACTGCTTAATCGGGGATAAAGTGATAAAGTGTATTCGATATAACGATTGGATATCAGAGGACTGTCGCTTGTCTCTCGCAACCTTAAAATACACGGTATCAGTGGAATATTTTTCAGTTTGAATATGGGAGCAAAGTTTGGTTTCTGTATCTTAAATAGTTCTTGATATATAACGTTTTTGTATAAAATACAAAATGGCGGCTACCGGCTAAACGAATTATTTTTGACATATGTTTATAGGAACTTTTTTGTTAATTTTGATGAGCACTATCACCCCTCGAAGTTAGTCTGCGACTTTAATGAACACTCTGTATAATATGACTATTTTATCATTGCAGTATGTGGAAAAGGGCATCAACATTTTTAATTTCTAACAATAATTAAGAAAAAATGAGCTTATGAACTACGGAATTACTATTTCTGTTAGGCAGCTCAAATGAAGATTTAATCAGTATTTGGAACATGTTTTCGTGTTAAAATATCTCCTTCTGAGGATACTTGAGAAGTTATTTAGTCAATGACATCATCTTGGGTAATTTTTAAATAACACATACAAATTGGCACTAATAAATATTAAAATGTTTATAAAATATTAAACATACGAATACTATAAACAAAACATATCCAGTCACGTGATCAGTGACGTCACTTCCGTCCCTCCCTCCCAGAGAAACCGACGAAACTGGTCTCATGGGACAGACTTCTCAGAATCATTAATTATAATTATTTTAATATTTTAGTATCAATGTATGTGTTATTTAAACATGTTTACGATGTGTCTGACTAAACAATTTCACAACATCTGAATCTGACGATGATGTTTTAAAATGCCCCCGTTGCAGCAGACCTGCTACTCAGCGAATTTCCAAATCAATAAATAATAATAATATATGACAAGTTTTATAAAAATCTGTCCATAAACATGAGAATTATTTGCCTATTCTCCATAAGAATAACATGGGAAAGAGTGTGCAGGTTTACTGCTGTGAGGAACACTGAAAGTAGGCATTTCTACCATAAATAATCTTTATCTTAACATTTATACTAACTTTCATCAACATCTGTCCATAAATAAAGGGGTTTGCCTATTTCCTACATGATTAATATGGGAAAAGAGTATGCAGGTTTGCTGCCATGATAAACACATAAACTATGATTTTTAAGCATAAATGGATAGATCACAACCATATGAAGCTTAATATAAAGTTTTATCCAAAAATATTCATTAATATGGGAAATATTAATTTTCCCCTATCCTCCATAAGATTAACATTGGAGCCCCACAATACAACGTACTGTGTTTAGATTTTTTAATATCTCGGTAACCGTTGAAGATGGAGAAAAACTGTAAAGAGCTTAATTGTGTAGTTTTTCAAGCTAATTCTAATGGTGAAATATAAAATTAGAAATTTTTAAAAACTAATGTGAAAAACGCAAAAAACCCCATTTTGGGGTACAAACTCCCCCAAACTACCCGTTCCCATTGACCGATATGTCTGATTTACAAACTCGTCCGAGCACTTGTAGGAATACACATCTCTACCAAATTTGGTCTCGATCGGACCATTTTTACGAGAGTTATCGTGTTCACAGACACACATATATATATATATATATTTTAACGACTATTGTTTTCGGACTCTGGGGATCTAAAGACGAAAAAATAACATGGTCCCGGGCTTAAGTCTTACCATGAGACCTACGGTAATAGCTTCTTCCCTATGGGAAATTTGCTAAAACATGTTCTAATACTGAGTACATAATTATTTGAGCTGTCTATCATAAGTAATTAAGTCTTGCATTACAGAACTGTTCCAAACAAGGAAAGATAAGTTTTCAAAAATTATGCATGGTATCGTGTACCCTATGCTGTACTGTAATTTGTAATATGGTTAGGATTGCCATATGTGCGGGACGGAATTTGTATTTCTGGCTCTCTCTCCATTTCTGTACAGTACAGAGCAGGGCAAGTATATTTTTAAGGAACCGGATAAGAAATAGCACTAGTTTAGTATGTGGGTTAACTGAGTTTTAATCTAAATTAATTAATTCATTGAAAACATATTTTAAAATATACTTTATTTTTCAGATATCTTCACGACTTTAATAACAAGGGAACATTTTGATTAAAACCCACCATTGTACGTCAAACTTTTCATATTCAACAGAATACAAGTTTGCCTTGAGTAGATATTAGTAATTTAAATTGTTCAAGAGGACAGAGCCGTTTAGTTTGAATGAGTATTCTTAGCGGAACAGAGGTTTGATTGCATTCACATATTTACTACTGAAATCATATAATACTAGCAATTTTGATTAAAAATGCTCAAATCCTCCGACCTCCATCCTTGTTGGGCCATAAAAGTCAAATAACTTCAAGAAAATCAGCCCAAATGTCATAGGTCATTTAAAATATGCGAAAAAAGCTTAAAAGATTGATTTTTTGGCTTTGGATAACGAGGAGGACATTAAACAAAGGAATACATGGGATCGGTTTTGGAAAGGTTGAATTATTTTTGCAAATTAGTAAACAAATTTATTATTAACAACTTTGTTCATGGTACTGTAGAAAGTTGTTGTAATGCGTAATTAAATTTCCAATCCTTAATCAAACTGATATATTGATTAATTAAGTTAAATATCATGCCAATAAAGTATTTTGTTTTAGTTAAATGTTAAATATTTCATAGAGCAATGGGCAATCCCATGGTAGTAAGTTAAAATATACTAAGAACTCAATTTTGATACACAACTGTTACATCAATTATTCACTTTCATTCCACGAACAAGAAAAAGTGCTGAGACAATAATGATCGGTTAAAGATAAAGATTATTTGTTCAGCTGAAGTCAAAGAAGGTTTTTATCAAAATGAATAAAGTATGCAGTAATGGGCAGGCGCTGCTCTTGCATGGAGCCATATTGTGTCATCGATAGCGTGCTCTCCTTGTATTTTAGTCCTTCTATGAATTTTTCATTTCATGGTAATTTGTGTTCCTGCTTAGAATTTTTACATCGGTCTTTATCCAGCTAGTCTCTTAATATTAGATTAGTTGTTTGCAAACTAAGTTCATATTTGACTTGTATTCGATCAAACATCAATTTCCACCAGTAGAATTTTGATAGTATTTCTACTATTTTGATAGCTGAAATAATATTTGAAATAAGGAACAATGGAAACCACTGGTTGTTTGATAGAGACATTTCACTTCTGTATGGTTTTAATCACAATACAAGTATCTTATCGGTAAACTGGGTTTGAAAATTTAATATTTTTTGCTTAACGAGGTTAAAATATCTTCATCATCTATGTATAAACATAAGCTACATCTCAATGTTGTCAATACCAAAATAAAATAAAAGTTAAATGCCATATTTAACTTTGCAAACAATATTAAGTTAAATATTGTTTGCTCACAGTTACAAGTAATAGGTACTATTCTATTAAATTTACTATAGATCTTTTCATATTCTTTACAAATTGTAATTCACACACAGATCACCAGTATTTTAATTTAAAATAATCATCAACAAAATGGGCAGATCAACTAAATATTTGATCAACAACTTCAAATTGTCCTACCTTTCTCTTGTCTTTTGAAACATAAAAATCATTTCAATCGCTTTGTAGAATAACCTGTTCCCATTGGTTATTCAATATGAAATTTTTAATGATGACAAAGTAATAGAAGTAATTATTCCATCTGTCTGCTGGTGTAAAACCTAAAAAAACTCTAAAGTTGGTTAAACTAACTAGTATAAAAATATGTTACAATACCTTATTTGGCCCATTAATCCAGTTTGACTAGTGCAATCTTGACACATGGCATCCATTCAGTTTAAATTGAGGAGACGAAAATTTATGTAGTTGTGTGACAAAATGTATAGCAGTATGATAAACTTTTGGTTTTATGCAAATAAATTATTGTTGAAACTCATATTTTTTTAAATAATTAAATATTGACTTCATAAATTCATATTGTTAAATTACCCATCAAATAATAAATAAGAACAATATCTTAGCTCAAAATTGTGGAAGAAGATAAAAAACTTCCAATGTTTTTTTTTTGGGAGGGGCATTTTAGTATTATCGCTATGTTTTTAAGTTTTTAATCGTGGTATTGCCAAGTTTTTAAACACAGAAGTTAAAATTATCAATTTTTTTATTCATTTATAAATTGCTTTAAAAATATAAAATGTTTCTCAAAAGCTGTGGAAGCTAAAAACCCTTTTCTCTATTGATTTAATTTATGAGGTTTGAAAATTTCTTAGATAAATTGAACACAAATATATTTCAATAGAAATGAGTAGATTTTAAGATTAAATGTAAGTTAATAACTTAATTTTAAGGTGGAAAATATTTCAACGCTTTGGTGTGTACAAGATGTGGTGTAGCTTCAGTAGGGAGTGGACTATAAATGCTGGGTCATGAGTACAGCATGTTCTTTTCCCCCAACATACTGTATTGGATAATACCGTAACCTTTTTGATTAATCAATCTGCAACTTATATATTATGTGCTGGTAAAATAAAATAAAACCAACCCCATACTTTGAATCATCAAAACTTCTACAGTTCAAAACTTTATGGGAATAATTTGAGTAACTTTCAGGATAAAGAAACAGCGATAGACTAGGGGATGTGTTTATTACTGTTAACATGATATATTAAAGGCACACACACACATACACAAAATCCAATTTGTACTTAAAATTAGGAACCTTCACTTTTGATTCGGATTATCCATTGGCTCGGATAATCAAATTAAACTAGTTGATTTACTTTAGACATTAAACCATACAAAAGAGAAATAAACTACTTTGAAATATAAAAGCTAACAGACTATGATTGTATAGGATCCCGTGGCAAACAGATAACATAAAGGAACCATTAATAACACAAGAGAATCTGTGTCTGTGCACCGAGTACCTCTCGGTGGATAAGTACGACTGACATTCCAAGAGTACCGTGGTCTCTTGGTGGATGGGTAAGGTATGTGAGACTGACATGCCAAGAGTACCCTGGTCTCTTGGTGGATGGGTATGGTATGTGAGACGTTCCAAGAGTACCGTTATCTCTCGGTGGATGCGAATGGTATGTGAGACTGACGTTCCAAGTGTACCGTTATCTCTCGGTAGATGGGAATGGTATATGAGACTGACAATCCAAGTGTACTGTTACCTCTCGGTGGATTGGAATGGTATGTGAGACTGACGTTCCAAGTGTACCGTTATCTCTCAGTGGATTGGAATGGTATGTGAGACTGACGTTCCAAGTGTACCGTTATCTCTTGGTGGATTGGAATGGTATGTGAGACTGACGTTCCATGTGTACCGTTATCTTTCGGAAGATGGGTATGGTATGTGAGAATGACGTTCCAAGAGTACTGGGTCTCTCGGAGTGGATGGGTATGGTACATGAGAGTTACAAATCACAAGTTTATGGATGCTACCTGTTTGATAAATACAGTACATGATGCTAGCTTGTCACAAGTCAGCATCCTCTATGACTTATACCATTATATTTATATACATGTTTGCTTACACTAAATAAAATCTGGCATTGGTAAGGAAACTCTATCTAAACGTCTACAGTGGGATGGAAAGTTATCTGGAATGTAAGGTATGATGTTTGTCAGTCCACATAAAGTTGGTAAGACCCATCCGGAAAACCTGGCAACACTTTTGGGTTGGCACCACCGCAGTGGTCTATGCTGCCAACTAAACCAAGGAGAAGCCCCGTTGAGGAATGTGAGGCTTAAGTCTTTGGTATATGTTACAACAATGGGAAAAAGTGCAGAAACATTATGAATCTACATACTTAGGAAATGAAGCGAAGCTAAGAACTAATGACGTTTCAGCCCTAAGCTTCTGTTACCGATCCCACAGAGGCCTTTAAACATAAACTTTTAATGTCTGTGTACAGTATTTAGAATGTATTTTTATGAGTGAAACACCTTCTGATAAAATAATGTAATTAAGTCCATAGTTTTTTTTAATTACATAAATTCCACTATCTTTAATTTTTTGAAACAGGTTATGAATAAATGTAGAAGAACATTGACGAAAAGTCTTTACTATTAAGAGAATCCGGATTACGTTCTGTTTTATTTTTTGTTATAGTTTGATTTTAATGCTTGACACTTTAACAACCAGGCCAAATTTCCCAACTTTCACAGTGGACTGAACAAATTATGAAATCCTTTGTTATGGACCAAATTGAGTGAATGCTGACTTTGGACTCCTTGTATCATTATAAATCTTACTCTGTGGATGATTTTTATTAATTTTACATACATGGGCCAGAGAAAACCATTTTCATATTTAAGTCAACGTATTTGTGACATCTGAGTGTACATAAGCGATTTTTCATACCTTTGCATGTGGTCACATGTGATACCCGCCGTCCACTTTGAAAGAGAAGCGTGTACCACCCATGGTACACTGAACCAAGAAAGTTTTTTTTGTATCATATATGGTACACCTATCGTTAAAGTGTTAAAAATTTGTCACATTTTGAACGTTTAAGCTACGGAAAATTTTTCCTTATTAATTAAATGGTATAAAGGTACACTGCGGGGTCGGTAACCTGCCTCTAAACACCGCGACGGAGGCGACTGTATTGGATATGTCATATGTCTGTGACTGTGAGCGCAGTCCCCCCAGAATGATATGTTTACTAGTTTTTGGCTATTAAATTATCCCGTGGCTATTCTTTTACTTACAAAAACGGGATTAATTTGGAAAAATATATTTCAAGCCACTTGTCAACAGTAAAAATATTTCAAACGTTCTACCACTGTCAGACGGTCTATACAAAAATCGGTGGTACATAGTTGAATGGAAATCCTCTATATTGGTTACAACGGGCTAGCTCTGATTGCATCTCCGAGGATGAATGTTATTTTGAGTAAATGTCAATTTTTAATATTCAAATAGCCAGTGTCTCAGAAAATGCAACCAAGAAGTGTTTAATATTAGAAATAGAATGTTTGAGATGTACTAGGTTTCATATCTGGATCTTATTCAAGGTTATAAACAAGTTTATATACTAACCAATCACACGTAAAGCTAACCATTATAGTGTAAGTATTCAAGTTTAAGCGGAAAAAATATTTACCGACTTTAATAATTCTGTATTATATAAAACCATGTTTCAATTAATATGTGTATAGGAATGAGAATATACTGTTTAATATTGGTAGGAATTCTTGAGGATATTGTTCAACATGATACAATCATTTCAGAGGATGTTTTTTTTATGTCAAGTATGTAAAGTTTATAAGTATTAACTGACATATTCAGCTCACTTCAACACTTAATAAAGTTATAAATTCCTGAAAAAGAAATGAAATTTTTGTATGTGTTTGCTTTAGTTTAAATGTATAATTCACTAAATTAATTATTCTAATTTTGAAAAGTTTAACATATAAATTAAGAGAATGCTAAAGTATGATATATTAAGGGATCTTAACACTTTTTTGCGCTGATTTTAAAACATCAATGTGAAGTTACAAAGCCCAAGTTGATCTGTTGTTGAAGTGATTTAAAATGTGCTTTAAGAAAAATAATGGTATAACCAGAAAGGATTAATTTTGGGAGAGATTCTTTTTAGAATTTGAAACAATAACACTCCTTCTCACTCTCCTCCATACACCTTCTGCTCCTCCATTCATTCCCCTACATTCCTCTCTTAAATCTTCTCCCTCCATCCCTCTGTTCCTCCCTCCCTCTCCTTCTTCCTCTCTTGATTCTTCTTCTCCCTCTCCAACCCCCTGTTCCTCCCCCTCTACTCCTTACTCTCTTCCTCATCCCATTCCTTCCTCCTCCCTTGATTTTTTTCCACCCCTCCTCCCCCATCCCTCTTTTCCTCCCTCCCTCTCCTCTTTCCTCCTTTTTCCTCCCTCTCCCCTTACCCTCCCTTGTAAATCCTTTCTGGCTACCTTAATCATGTAACTTTTGTAAAGTAAACTCCTCTACTAAGAATAGTTAATTTGTGTTCGGTGTAAACATAATTCAACTGAAATACATACCGGTAACCAAGTCAAGTAACAAATACCCTAACAAATTATCAACACAGTAAGTATACATACATACGATAGACAAGTTAACCTATTACAAATTCAATAATCAATCACAATATAAATACAATACTAATTTTGATTTCAGCGAATAAAACAATTTTATTTAACTTCAACCTAATACTTTTAACTAAATAGTAATAGTTAGCATCTAAATTAATCATATATATAGAACTTTAAGTTCAGGATCATGAAACTTACAAATGGACTACAATAAAATATATATCATAAGCTTATGTAAAGTTATAGAAACTAATACAATACGTAATCTGATTAATACTATGGGGCGTACTCATGTTGTTATATGTTGTACACTGCAAAACTTTACTCCCTAACTAAAATAGTTTATCTCACATTGAAATGGTATAATTTAGTTACAGATAAATTTTACTATGGCAACATACCTTAAGCAAAGAATTTCTTAAAAATAATTCTCATAAAGCTACAAAAGTACAAAGTACATGAAATGTCTGTGAAAATTGCTATATTGATCTTACAACACTATACTTATTATAATACATGAGAATCTTTTTGTAAACTAATATTCTGATTTTAATTGCTGATTTAATGTAACTTTTATTGGTCTTTGGACATTAAAACGATTTAATTAATCTAATAATATAGACATTTAATGGTGTTTATTTTAAGCATATCCCGCCTGAAATGGTTGTATGCGCTCAATTCCTGTGAAACACGCTTTTTCACTAATATTCTCTAGTATATATAGGGATCCCACGGGAAAAACCTGTTCAGTCACATTTTGTGAATTTTTTAGGAGAGCTAATTTAGTGCTTCTCTACTCTATCAAACATTTTCTGGTAGTTTGAAAAATCTAAAAAAAACTAAATGTATTGCTTAACCATCTACAAGTTGGGTAAAGTATATAATTTTTATATTCCACATTTTAATTAGTAAAGAAAAACATGTTTAACCAAAAATGTAACTTAAAACATGGTGATAGCATGTTCAGTCCTACCTATCACAGAATTAACGTGATATGTCCACTTATGTTTTTGAAGTAACAAGGTAAGTTAATTTACTACTTGCCAAGAACCAAACAAAAATTAAAAAAAACACAATATTTACACACAAAAGGTATTTTCGTAAAAGATTCTTGTTTATAAATTTTTGACATGAAAGTGAACTAATATATTAATTTTCACTTATTTTTACATAATATATCATTGGTATGTTTTCTTCTACATAATACTTCTTTATCTCATTATTTTGTTATTACAGTAGAGCATAGTAAATCTGAACCAATTAGGGGACCATAGTAGGTAGTTTACCTCTTGAACACATAATTAGGCTTACAGTAATAATAGTGAAGTTCCAGAATACAGTTAAATGAAACAAAAAAGTGTTTTTTGTACTTACATATATTAAATGTGCATTACTGAAGTTAGATTCTTGGAAAAATGTAAGGAACCAAACAAGGGGTTAGGCTGAGTTACCAAGTTAAAAATAGACATGCTGGAGGTCATTAACCTTCTCCCACAAAATTTTAAAATATTGTGCTGCAAAAACCTGTGGAGTGGTTCGGTTTTAATGTTCTGGATTTTTGATGCTCTACTGTATTTTAGTTGATCATTTGGGAGGCCAGAAAAAATTTCTTGGACTTTCTCCACAGAATTGCTTCAGAACTTGCAGGTCATCATTTGGCTTTAGATTTTGGAGAAAGACATAAAATTCTTAAAAAGTAATATTAAAAATAAATGACAGTAAATAAATTATTGACTGTAGTAGTGACATGTCTTTGTGCTGACTGAACAAAACATGTTTTTAACGTGTAAAAAAGTACTTAACATTTACTGATAGGACTGAACGGGTTTTTACCGAGTAAACATGTTACAAGACCTATGCTTTGCGAGTACACCATAATCGTTTTTTGCTTATAGCTGTGGACTTAGCAGATTATTTGCATGGAACAAGAGCTATCTTGTAGGTTTCAAAATTTGCCACCAGAATGTATTGAAAACTCTTTTTCCGAAAAAAATTTACTAAACAGGTTTTTCCCATGGGGTATATACCTCAAACCTTCTTGACACATAGAAATGTTTTCTGACTCAATAAAAAGAGTTCACGGATCGTGGGTACTAACTACATCTAGAAAATGTAAACTGATATAATACCTTGTGAGAGTAACAGAAATTTGCCCATTATTTTTTATCCTGAGTTTTTTGTTTGAAAATAGTATAAAGTGTTAGCCATGGTTCCCTTATGTTTTCTCTTGTAACTTACTATACTTTGATTTCCTACGGTTTCGATACAAAAAATATTGTTTATTTAAACTAATGATTTAAAAATAAAACTAGATTATGATATTGGGCATTATATTTAGGGTAATTTTAAGTTATATGTACCAAATGAGATACAAATCTTAAGCTATGTACTCGTATACATCGATTAAATCAAGGTTGTAAAAAATTACAGAAGAATGAAGTTTGTATTTAGATTGCATTACTTTCTGTCCCATTCACATGAAGAATGTTTTATTCCATTTATTTGTATTTTTTAGCTGATTAGGGTACAAGTAGAATCAACATTTTGCCAAGCTCAAGTAGAGAATCTTCTACTATCTAATATTTAATTTAAAAGTAAGGAAATTTGGAAAGTTAATTCCTCAGTACTGTAAAGGATTGTTTGAAGCTGGGGAATATTCTTGTCTGAGAGATAGTACGATAGTATTATGATCAATCTAAAAATTAATGTATAAAAATATACATTCGAGTTGTGATAGCTCAAGTCCAATATTTCGATAGTTATGTTGAATGAAAAATATATGTACAATATTTAAGAAGGGTGTGCCAATAACAAAATTTAGTTGAGTATAAATATTATTATTTTTTACTAAAAAACTGTATCGAGTTACAGCTAGATGTATTAGAATTAAATTGTTAGATACTAACATAATAATGAGAGACAGTGACAATTTTCTGGTAGTTTTTAATTGTTGCAGTTTGATATTGAAAAATATTTGTAATAAATGTGGAAACAATAAACGCAGAAATTCCCACTTTATAAGTAGAGGACCTAACATGTGTATGTGTCCGACAGCTTAGGTCACGGACCCATATATAGTTGCGAGGAAGAATGGACTTCAGCTATGTGATATTCTCTCGGGTTGCCATATATAATCCTAAAGCCACTAGTAATATTGTCATCTTAAAATAAAAGTTTGTAGTTTTCTTCAGGGAAAAGTAAGAGAGAGGGAGTTTAAGGTGTTACCATTCAATAATAATCACGAAGGTATAAGTTTTTAATCAATAACTCGTAAGTAAAATTTTTGTGGCTAAGGTATTGGATAAGGAGTATTAATATGTTTAGAATAATTTCTTAAACAAAAAAATTATGACTTTATATAGTGCAGTCATGGTTTACCGAACAATCCGATCACCGTCCAAGAACTTAGCTACATAAAATTCTATCCTAATATTTATGTGAGTGTTGCCTTTCCTATTCTTAACAATTTTATACTTATTTTATATAGTTTATTTATAGTCCTATATATACATAGTTTTACTATTTATTTTTACGAAATATTTGTATTTTTACTACTAACTCTTTACAGGCTGGACAATGTTATGAAAACAAATATTTAGATTACCATGACCGACTTTAAAATCATATTTTTTTGTGAAAGGATTTCTGTCAAATCATATGACTACGACTGGGGCTTGATGTTAGTTATGGCAACCCTAATTTCTTTGATGAAAAATGACCTGCATTATCCTTATTATTATAGAATAAAAAGCTTATTATAAACACATTACACTCGAGGTGACACTAATCGATATTCGATATATTTCCAAGCATATCAGTTACAAATATTACCCTAAAATAAGTCTACAAAGAGTCTACAGTATAGGGAGTGTGTAAGGCATGGGTGGAAAGTATACTATGAGAAAATGTTCAATGTAAATGTCAACAGCTGAATTTACTTTATATTTTAGAAGTCGTCAAGTAAAAAGTAACAAAATATAAAAATACTCTAAATACTATTTTTATACAATATTTAAGGAACTTTAAAGACGTCACAGGTACAATACATAACAACAAAATCTAAGTATACGACTAACTGTACTCGGTAGTGTGCTAGCAAATGTTTGCGCCAAGTCATCGGTGAAGACAGATACGGCTTGATCCCATATAGTACATATAGAAAATAGCACGATAGAGAACAATCACACATTCAACTAGAAAAAAATCCCAACAAAATTGTCTAAAAAACGGACATCAAATCAACACGAAATATGAAATGCTTAACACTGAACGGTATTAAAATAATATTCAAAATACACGGACTAACCTAAATTTGTATATAGCTTACTTCATTTTTGAAATAATAGCTCCTTAAAATAGTTTTGATTTTCAAATGCAACGAAGCAACGTAAAGCAGGAACGTTTAGCGGATCGGGCGGTGCACTTGGTGCCCTCCGCCACCCGATCCCCACACCCGTACACCCTTCGCCAACCGCGATAACTCCAAATAAATCTCCAACTCCAACTTGGGCAACATAGGATTTTGATTTGCGCAGTTCAAAATAACAATAAATCTTACTGCTGTAGCATATATATATGTACATCTAAACTTATATGTATAAATTAATCCACATTATTAACCACATTAATCACCTTTGTAGGAAATGAAACATTCATAACTATTTACTTTTGAATGAGGATCGAAACCTCTGATCGTACAGTACGACAAACCTATGGAACTGTGTACTCAGTTCAGAGTTGGAAGTAGAATAAGAAATAAAAATTTTCAATCAGTTGAAAACTGGAAAATTGTATTCGAGTGAATAGGTATATATATATATATATTTAGGATGCAAGATTAAAACAGTAATAAGCGGATGCTTGCTGACCCAAACACCAAACATGCCTCTCAACATAACAAGGGCAACAACAAAATATAGTTTCCTGGTCAACAAAATGGACAGAAACATATCACCAGGTTAACTAACAACAACAATTGGGAGCAAGCAACTTGTCAACAGGTTTGTCGGGCTGTACTTTACACTCTATACTACTCGTAACATTCTCATGGTAGCCAACTGTCAAAATTAAACTACAACCAACATAATATGTGTAAAAAAACTGTAGTAATAATTCATATTGTACAAACATTTTCTCTGAAAAGAATGCAGTGAAAAAGAAGGAATGCTTAGAATCGCCCCCTAGCAATTCTCGACTACAAACTCCTTATAAACACAATGTGAAAATGATAAACTTTGGTTGATATTGTCTGTAATTGGTGAGCTATTGTACTGTATGCATAACCCTGAGATGCTAAGGACAGTTAGGAAGTCTTCTTCATCATGGAAACTATGCACATTGAGCACAACGGACTTGTGTGGCACAACACAAATGGCTCTCAGAGTATCAAGGCTCAATAGGAACTTTTGTAAATATCACTGATGATTCTAAATGTAACGAAGAATTTGACCTCGGCACTCAAAGAATCACAAAATAATGACTCAGTCTTGTATACATGTAACTATTGTGCCGTATAATTTACTTACACATGACATTACAAGGCATCATTCAAATTTAGGAGCAGAGAAAACACTGGCAAAGTTGATTTATAATTATAAAGTAATCAAAGCACACGAGTCAAATAATACAGAAGCTAAAACGTAGTACGGATGTTTTATAAATTATGGTACTCGTGTACAGTTTTTCGTGACAATACTGTATGTCATGTATTGTCAAGCACTCACTTTGCCAGTGTAACCTCGCTCAAAGCTATTGACAGCCACGCTCTCAGCCACACTCTCTCATTCTCCAAATATTTCCTCTTCTTCCCCATTTCATCACAGATGTAGCTTCATCTTACAATATTTCACAATAAATATTTTCCCGCGATCGAAATTGGAGAAAGTATTATTGCTATGGTCTTTACTCATGTCCTCCGTTCACCGTTTCACGCAAATCTCTGATAACACTCCCTATCACTCACTCTAAGAAAATAAACCAAAAATAGACTAATCTATTTCCTAGTTCCATTTAATATATCTTACATTCACGTGGGCGTGAGTTTGAATGATGCTGTTACAGACTTTTTCAATTTTTCTTTAACAGGCAGAAATACGAGAGAAGATAGGAACGTTTTACCTGATTTAGGATCGATCGAACTGTTCATATCACTGACATACTCTGAATCTTCAAGCACAAAGGGCTGCATAGTGACCTGTTCTTGAACCTGAGGAAGTGCGACTACGGCGGGAATCCCTGCGTTAGCAGCGAGGTTAGAGAGTACTTTCTCTATCAGCTGGAGGTGAGATGGAAGATCTTGATCCATCTGCTGAAACGGGTGATCTCTAGTCATGTGATCCAAGTACATCTGCACACTGCCAGTCTTGAATCCGCACCTTGGGCAGTGCAGTGAAGAATCAGCGACTTGTTCTGCTTGGTTGGTCACCAGAGACGGAGTTGGCTTTGAGTCATTTTGAAATGAGGTGCTAGAAGTACCACTTGCTTCTTGTTCTTGCCGTGTGGTTCTATCTTGAGGATTTGTGAAACCATTGTTGATTTCAGTTTGTTCGCCTTGTCCCTTTTGGAGGTCTTGAGAAGAAGTGCTGGCTTGAAATGGTTGCTGCCAAGCCATTTTATGTAATTTCATATGCTTTTCAAAGTTTTCTTTTGAGTTAGAATTTTGAAAACAAATTGGACATTGCAACTGTTGATCACTTTCTGGTTGTAAAGATCGGTTATTCATATGTGTACGTTCATGTATGAATAAAAATGCGAGGATTGTAGTAGAAAAGGAACAGTAGGAGCACTGATAATGCTTTGATTCTGAGTCCTTTCCATTCATAATCATAGAAAACATAGTATTATTTAACAAAGTTTTGTCAACTGATCCTTGCCTTTCAGGCGTATCCTTTCCATTCTGGTTGACTTCACCTGTGCTGAAAATATTGTTTGACTGATTTGATGAATTACCAAACATGACAGGAAATTCAAATGTTTTCCCAACTCCCTCAAATTGATTACCTTTAGATTCTGCACCGGATGGAAGGAAAACCTCTTTCCATTTTTCTTTTCCTTCTTCACCATGATCATTCCAAAGATGAGCTTTTAACCACTTTACACTTCTGAACCTTCGACTACAAATAGTGCAAACTTCTGTGAAATGAGAAAAATAACGGTGAGTCAAATCAGCTTGATCCATGGGCTTCAGTGCTAGATCCGAATTTGGAGATGAGTTAGAAATGAAATCCATACCTAACTGAGGAAGGAAAAGTTCATCAACAATGCCATGAGAGTTTTGTTTATGAACTCGTAAAAAATATTTACTGCACAATTCTTTATTACAAATGTCACAAACCACTCCCCCGATCTGAGAGCCATTTTCAATAGATATACCATGCATTCTTTGCATATGTGTCTTCATAAAGTACTTATTACACAGTTCTTTCTTACATATTTCACAAAAGCTACTTGTTGGTGTTTGTATACCTGGCCTCTCCTCCGAAGGCTGTGAGACAAATGGAATTAATTTAGTACAACTGTTATTATCGTTAAATTCCATTGATCCTTTAATAGGTTGTAAATCAGATGGCTGCTCCAAATCACTGTGAGCTTCATTGATATGTTGCTCTAATAAGGAACTTTTAAGAAATGACTTTTGACAATGGGGACACTCTTTTTTTAAGTTGTATACAGATCCAACCAAAGAGCCCTGTGAACTAGAATTCTCTTCCTCTGTGATGTTACCCATTTCTTCCAACAACAATGCATGTTCTTTCAAAATATGGTTTTCTAATAATGAGACATGCCCAACATCTTTTTCACAAACATCACAAAAGGAACTATCACTTGCGTTTGGATTGTTCAATCGAGATATCAAGGATTGAAGTTTGTGTAAGCTTTCAGGATTTACTAACTGTTTATTGGCAATCTCATCTGTATCTTTCAAAAACTCAGATTTAATTTCAGCAGGATAGTTTTCTGAATATTGTTTTTGAGATTTATCACATTCAGTTGTATCCTTTTCAAAGGTCGGGACATTCTGTTTAACTGCAGCATTAATTTCATTGGAGGGAAATTTATTTGGATGAGTGTAAGCTTGATGCATTTTTAGTAAAAATTGGCTTTGAAAATATCGACCACAAATTCCACATACACACTCTTCGCCTTCTATATCAAACACCATTTTTTGGGGGTTATCCTTGTTTGTTGAAGATTCATTAACAATTAAGTTGAGTGGAGCTGCTTGATTTTGATACCAAAAATTATTTCCTGTACTTCCATTTAATGAGTCTTCTTTTTTATCCTCAACAGGAGCAATGCCATGGCTTTTAAGTTTATGAGTCCTTAAGAAGTATTTATTACAATACTCTTTGCAACATATATCACAGAACGCATCTGCGTTTACCACTCCAAGTTTTTTCAATCGAATGGAAGAAAGAGAATTTTCTTTATTATTTTCTTCACTTTGTGGGGTATGGAAGAACGAGATCGTATCGGAGGATGTTGGGATGGGTATTTGAAGTTCGCTATCTATTTCTTTCTCCTGTTTTTCTTTTATTTTGTCTGTATTAATTTCAACTTTCAAAGGTAGATCCTGCTTTTCTGAGTTGAAGTTGGAAGCTGGGAATTGTTTCACAAAACTACTGCTAAATACTTCAGTCTCGGGTGTTGGTATATCAAGTTTATCTTGAGACGAGTTATTGTTGCCAATGTTGTATTCTTGCATTTCAGGTGTACTACCATCTTTTGAAACTGGTTCAACTATTCCATGGATTTTTAGTTTATGTCTCCGTACAAAATATTTATTACAAAATTCTCTCTGGCATATATTACATAGAGCTCTCATATTTCCACTTGAGGTGGATTTAAGAGAAAATAAACTTGTTTGCTGGGGTTGGTTGCTTTGAGTCTTTTTTAAGACTGTACGATTCGCCGAATAACTGCTTTGGCTGAATAAGTTTTTAGCTGTCTGAAAAGTTTGTGGGTTCTCAAAAGTCTCATTACTGTTTGAAAAATAATTTGTAAAAGGTAATGAAAGAAGAGGATCAATGAGTGTGGGTCCACTGGTGTTTTCTGTGTAGATACCATGTTTATTTGCCTTATGAGTTTTAAGGAAGTATTTATTACAGAATTCCTTGTTACACAAGTCACAAAAGGCCTCTGGATTAAAAATCCTCATTTGGGAAGAAGTTTGAGATATTTGGCCTGGAATCTGATTTTGCCTAATAAGAGGTAGTAGGAGGGAGGGTGACTGAGGTAAAAACGAGCTCTCTTGTGCGATAGAGGTCTTAACGCTCTCTTGAGCCATCGACTGGAACTGTTGAGAATGTTCTGCATCCATAGGAACTTGTTTGTTTTTAATACTTTGACTGTCGTTGACACTAGGAACAATTAGTGAATCCATTGCGGTCGGCTTGATACTTGATAGGTTGAGAGGAAGAATCGGTTCATACATTTTTTCAGGTGTTATGTTCTTCTCCTGATTGTCTTGGAACGTGTTAAGCTCTTGGTTGACTTGGCTAACATCTTCGTAGTTGTCTGTCGTAGAAATAGATTCATTGGCATCTTGAGGTATTCCCTCGCTCAGGAAGTGCTCTCCTGTTTCAGAAAAATCCAAGACACTAATCCCCTGACTGCCAGGATGGAACTGCGGCTTGCTGTCTGAGACTAGGTCGTTGGCAGTGATCCTGATTGGTTTGGACTGTTTTCTTCTCTTCTTCACGTAGTTTTTGTCTTGATCTTCATCGCCATCGGAGTGGGACCGTTTATTTCCATCCTCCCTGGAGCCAGGGAATGACTCCAAGCTAGCTTCCATTCCCATCATGATCATGTCGCCCAGTTGAGAACAGGGACTGAACGCAGTCATTTGAACGAGGGCTGACGCCATCAATTTTCTCCCGTAATCTTCTTTTAAAGAGTTTCATCTACCGCAATAACCTAAAACAAACAGAATACAAGTTTATCATCATCATAAGATATTATTTCAATAATCTTCTTATTAATTTCTTTCTTATTAATTCCTTTTTAATTGTGGTTTATATAAGAGGACCCAATTCTTTATATTCATTCAGAAATTCATTAAAGATTTTACTGAAAGTCAAAATGTATAGTATTACGGACAATGCTGAAATTATTTTGTTGTAATTTTTACTCAAATAAATATTTTTATTTTATAATAATAATATTATATTATATAAATATATTATTTATCTAGTATTAATAATATAATTAATATGGCGTATGGCCATGCTGATCGGGGTCACAAGCCATTCTCATAACCTGTAGATGAATGGCATCATTCGCAGTGAATGTGTTAACATGTTCACTACCACAACTTAAAAAAAATTGTAACCACAGACTGCAGCCACTGTTTTGCAGCGGGTGAGTTCTACTCCAAGCCCACAGCCGCAGATCTACGGCAGCTGGGCTCATTAAAATAGACTGCTGCCACATATCTGCGACGATGATTCCTTGACAGTAAAAACAAAATTTCTTCGGAACAGTCTATTTTAAAGGTTATATTGTTTAGGCCTGGTCTACAGTATTGTCCGCCTCATAAGTGCGGTGCTTGGTCTGTGGATAGGACAATCACTGACGTCAGTGGACAGTTGGCAACACTGACAAGTATCCACAGGTTACACCATTCATGGCTTGTGGCATAGGTTACAACCACTAGGACCGGTCTACAAGGAAGTTCATGATTTTGTGCATGGGCTGAGGAGTGTCCTGCCCACCAAATATATAAGGCGGCTGGTAGCGAACGTGTTAGTGGTCTGGAAATTGAGTCAGATGGTATGAAGATTTTCAGAATGTTGGAAAACTATTATATTATACCCCCATCATTGATCATATACGGAGAACACAAAATTCATAGTTGAGAACAATTTATTTATATTTGAACCCATAAAAAACTATAACAAAAAACTATTGAAGTTAGGGAAATATTATTATTTTATTTTATTCTAGTGAATTATTATTGTGCAATTGTTAGTGTACCTGGGTTCTCTCAATATAAATTTAGGTTTTAATTTAGTTAAAAGTATAATAATTTCCATAACCGGTTTACATATTGAAAATTATTATAGAGAAGTGGTAGACACAATCAAGACCGTAACAAGGAGTTGCCGAGTGGGGCGGCCACCAAGGGCATAACTGCCAACAGGCGCAGAACTCACCATTTTTTTAAAAATTTGTTTGATTTTTATATGTCAGTGTGCATAAATTGTTTGTAATTATATAATTATTTATATCTTTTATTTTTTCTTAGATCATTATTGGTATAGCGCATATTAATAGTACAAATGTAATAATTTTGAAAAGACATTTCCCAGACTTACGTATCAGGTGCAGGGCGAGTGCTCACAGGGAAATAGAGGGGGAATGTAACCACTAACCAGCATGCGGTGGCGAGGATACACTAGCAAATTGACTACGAATTTGTGTATCCTATAGAGATCTGGTCGGAACCAGTCACCTCAAGGGAAGACTATCACACTTGATTGTGCATCAAGTTTGCTTTCCAACAGATAAAAAAATACTCCATCGCAGCTGATCTGCGTACTCAGCGAATTTCCAAATCAATAATAACATATACACCACCTTTCATCAACATCTGTCCATAAATAAAGGACCTATTATAAAGGCCTATTCCCTATATGATTAACATAGGAAAAGAATATGCAGGTTTGCTGCCATGATAAACATATAAACTATGATTTTTAAGCATAAACGGGTGGGTATCAACAACATGAAGGTAAATACCAAGTTAAATCTAAAAATATTGATTGATATGGGAAATATTAATTTTTCCTTAACCTCCATAAGGTTAACATTGGAGCCCCAAAATACAACGTACTGTGTTTAGATTTTTTAATATCTCGGTAAAGGTAAATACCAAGTTAAATCTAAAAATATTGATTGATATGGGAAATATTAATTTTTCCTTAACCTCCATAAGGTTAACATTGGAGCCCCAAAATACAACGTACTGTGTTTAGATTTTTTAATATCTCGGTAACCGTTGGAGATAGAGAAAAAATGTAACAACAAAAAAATAAACAAACTTAATTGTGCAGTTTTTTAAGCTGATTCTAATGGTGAAAGATAAAATTTGAAATTTTTAAAGATTACATGGGAAAAATGCAAAAAACTCATGTTCGGGGTACAAAACCCCCCCAAACTACCCCTTCCGATTGACCGATATGTCTGGATTACAAACTCGTCCAAGCAATTGTAGGAATACACGTTTCTACCAAATTTGGTCATGATCGGACCATTTTTACGAGAGTTATCATGTTCACAGACACATATATATATATATATATATATATATATATACATACATATATAATATATAATACACACATATATATATACATACATATATATATATATAATTTATATATGTATATAAATTTTAACGACTATTGTTTTTGGTCTCTAGGCACCTAAAGAAGAAAAAATAACATGGTCCCGGGCTTAAGTCTTACCATGAGACCTACAGTAATAGCTTCTTTCCTATGGGAAATTCGCTCAAATTAAAACATTCGTAAAGGAGGGATAACAAAGTACATTAAAAAAATTAAAAAACAAATTAGTCTGTGACACCATGAAAGTCCAAAGGGTTTCTCAGCTAAGAGACTGAAAAAAGTCAAGAGAATGGCTGGGGAGACTGCCGCTGGAGATGAATCACACCTGAGAGTCCAGAGAAGTCGTGTGAAAGACAGTCCTTTGTTGTGTTCTATATAAGTTTAAGCAAAATAGATAAGAGGGCACACATATACCACAATATCTCTTCTCATTTCAGTATTTTATCAGGAAAGTCTCTAAGTGAAAGTTCTGTTTATTCTCTTGAAAAGTGTGTAGCTGACTAAAGAACTGATAAAGAATGTTGGCAAGGGTTCTCATTTGGAAATTATACAAGCAATTTCACAATATTGTCTAAAATATGCTTATCCTAACGTTGAAATTTCATTGAGGATATTTTTAACAGTTCCGGATGACGCCATAACTCATGAGGGCGTAGTCCTCATATAAAAAATGAGGTTTGAAAATTTTTTCTGTGTTTATAACACTTAGTTATTTGTAAATAGTTGCAATAAACTGTATTTATGCCATAAATGGTTTTAAAAAATGAATAAAATAAAAATCTACATTATTAATGTAATGTTAATCATTAGTTTGAGTTCCTATTGATCAAACATGGTCCATACATATACGTACATACATATTTTTTACAATCTGTGGATAAATCCGCCAACCGTCCGTTAGGCCAAAAAGTTTAGCGGATTTATCTACAAACTGTCGGCTAAACCTGTAGTCCGGGAGGGGTTAACAATACCCGTTACCGTAGCATCTTGTGAACAGTATACCTGAAATGGCACTGGTCCTCAAAGGGTTAATATTTGTCAGTACAATTGTGGATTCACTAGTATACTGTTCATCATCCCCTCAATCAGCTACTCACAAAAGTAATCATGTTATTAGCGTATAATATTAACAATAAAAAAATTCAACCCCTAATTTTAATTCTGTATCATGTAATCTTTAAAGCATCTTATGTTACATGCAAGTACATCTGTTTACCATTAGAAATGTCTTCCTTTTCTACACACACCTCATCACTTAAGAAATATTCAATTTTAGTTATAATAGTTTTAAAATTCATCTTACTAGCCCTGAACTCTAATTAAACTAAATACCCCTGTTGCAGCAGACCTGCGTAAGCAGCGAATTTTCAAATCAATAAAATGGCAATAATAATACAATTATTTAGCATACACGTATGGATCCCAACCACATTAAGTAAAATACAAAGTTTCATCCTAAAATATTGATTAATAAGGAAATATTCATTTTTCTTATCTCCATAAGATTAACGTTGGAGTCCCAAGATACAGCGTACTGTGTTTAGATTTTTTTTAATATCTCGGTAACCATTGGAGTTAGAGAAAAAGTTCAAGGAATTAAATTGTGCAGTTTTTCAAGATAATTCTAATGATGAAAGATACAATCTAAACATTTTTAAAATTACATATTAAAAACGCAAAAAACCCAATTTTTAGTACAAAACCCCCCAAACTACCCGTTCCGATTGACCGTTGATATCTGGTTTACGAACTTGTCCGAGCAAATGTAGGAATACACATATGTCTATACTAAATTTGGTCTCGATCGGACCATTTTAAGAGAGTTATCGTGTTCAAAAATTCAAATATATATATATATAAATTTTAGCGACTATTTTTATTTTGCCTCTGGCCTCCTAAAGACAAAAAATTAACATGGTCCTGGGCGTAAGTCCTGCCATGAGACCTACGGTAATAGCTTCTTCCCTATGGGAATTTCGCTAAAAGATAATACGAGATATACCTCATGTTGCAGTTTAATGTTTTATTTTTTCATATAAAAAATTATTCATAGCAAAAAAATAAAACATTGAACTGTAGACTAACTGGGGTATATATTATATTGTTTCTACTAATTTATTATTTACTGCATAATATTTGTAATAACCATGATTTAATTTTTATTGAGACAGGTGTTTCATTTATAGAACCATTATAAATTTAGAAAGAGAAGTACAAAGATCTCCAAAACTTGAAATGTTTTTTACAACTATTGTTCGATAACTTAGGTACTTTCCAAGAAGTAAATAAGAAAACAAAATAAGCCATTGATGGATTATTTTTAAATAAGCAATGACAATAAATGAGCTATTGATTCATTGTAATTACTTTTAATTACTTTTATAAAGTAATATTTTTTACATAACAAACATCTGAGCATTGGAAAACCAAGGAAATATTGCTCTTTCTGCTGTACAACAGTTGGCATCACTGCTTCCTTGTTTTTGGTCAGTATACAACATAATCTCAAAACCACTTAGTAAATGTGGGCCTTTGTGATGTATACATTTTCAGTGAAATATTCTTGGTTTGTTTGTTGTGAGTCGTGTTTTAATTGGCAAAGGAATTTTTTAATAAGACTCAGTTCCACACAGAAAATTAGAATAAGATTTTATAATATCAGTTCCTTAGTAACCTGGTATCTGTCCTGACTTAACCCAATCAAAAATCTTTGGGCTGTATACAAAAAAATTATTGCTAAGGAAGTGTGTACAACAAAAACATCCATGATTTATGCAGTGATCAAAATATGATTCTATGATGATGAAACAAAGCATGTTTGCAAAAACCTCATCAGATAAATACCAAAAACGATGTAAAGAGGTTATAAATAACAAAGGAGGACGTATTAATTATTGGAATACCGTTTGTAGCTTTTGTGGGTAATAAAGTGTATGTCACATAAAAAATTATAGCCATTTCCCTGGTATTCCATTAATTAGTGCTACCGTAAGATACTAAAATATATGTTGTCATTTTAAAATAGATCAAGCACAGTTTAAAATCTAAAATTCAAAATTCTGAAAATGTAAGGAATTATGACTTAGCCCCTTTACTCCCTGCACCCTTCAATTATATATAATTTAACTTATAAATGAATGGAGGTTATAATCGTAAGGAAATGTCCAATATCTCATTTCATTTCCTTGTCGCCCAACTGACCAAGCTACTACTACAAGTTTGGGCGAATTGGGGAAAATAATGCTAAAACTAAAGAGAGGCGTTCGATCAACACTATCATTTAATCTACTCAAATAAAGTCATGTGAGTTTTATCTGTGAATAAATTTTCATAGTGTTGTCATTCTAAATTTTGTCTTGAATTCTGAGTGGGACAACCACGAAGTATCGGAGTTGTAGGAAGAATTTCTGCCAAACTATTTTTAACGGAGGATTAAAATAATCTCTTTTTGGATAAAATTATATTTTTAATCAAGAAACAAGAGTTCTGTGTCATTGACCTTCTTTTTGTACAAAGGAATAGAGTCAATATGAAATTTATTTTGGTTATATTTTGTTGTTGTTGAGCAGGTAGGTGGCTTATGTACAATTGGTTTTAGGTGAGTCAACCTGGGATGACGTCCTATGGCCAATCCGACATATGTGAGGCATCTTTAGTGAAAATAGACAATTAATGTACTGTATTTTAGTATTATATTTGTTTGAGATATGATTTTTTTGTTGAATGAAGCATTTTTCATTCATTCAATCATTGTCAATATACAAGGTTTCCTAAAATAATGAAATGATAAAAGAGAAACCTATGCAAAATCAAATTATTTTTGAAAACTATTTTGAAAATTATTTTTGAATTATTATTTTGTTGGCTGAAAACCAAACAGATGCTTGATTTACGTCACTGTTTGTGATAGAATTGAGAGTATGAATGTTTTTGTTTTTGTAAGCTACAGTGCCGCCTGCATAAACTTCATATTCAATTCCTAGATAACCTCTATTTATTACTATTACTATTTATTTACTATAATTTATTATTTATCTATATACAACAAAAAAACAATGTAGTTTTCAGAGAATGTTTTAGCACCATGGTCAATGATCTATTTTAAGCCTGAGAGGTTATTTTTGATTCATTGTTTTCGCAGTGCACTTTATTTTTCATTGCATTTTATGTTCAATAGATACATGGTAAATAGAAGTTTTATGAACAATACTTGCGTAAAATTTTGGTAAATCATCGAATAATGTCAAACTTGATTAACCCAATTGGGTAAATTTTATTTCATGTTTTAATGGTTTATTATTTACAACTGATTTTACAGAGCTGTTATTTTTAAGTATCGAATTCATTAGAATTATTAGGTTTTCTTTAAAATAATATCCAACCTTGTTGCATATATAAAATGTGAATTTGACTGATTTTACAAGAATAATTAATGTATTTCCTTTATTTATTTCTTAATCTCCAATTTACTTATAACTGTACATTAGTTTTATCTCATATGTAAATTATTTATTTGTTTAAAAGTGAACCCCATTACCGTACACTCTTTTTGTTAACTTCATTCCAATAAAATTTATTATAAATTATAATTTGCAATTTTTATTCATTTATTTTAGGTTCAGGGGGCATTTCTCTTTTTCAAAGTTTTTTCAGTATGCTATATGTCTAATTTTTCATTTTTTTGTGACAACCAAGTTCCTTAACTGGTTACTCCCTGTACTCTTTTAGGGTGGACATATCTTTCTTTCTATCCGAAGGAACAGCATAAAAATTAATAGATTGTCTCAATCGGAAATGATGAAGAAAAAAATATTTCAATAACTTCGCCCACCAATAATGATAATGGGTGCCAAATATTTTTTAAAAACTGATAGAATACTTTGAACACTTACTGAGAGACATGTCGGAAAGCCAGGGATCAAAACGGTGCGGAAATTGCAAAATCTCTCTCTTGTGTCTGAAACAGAATCATTAAGTATTTAAAAAATGAAGTACATATCACATCAAAACTAATCATTCCAAACATTTGATATACTAAATATGATATAGAGTGATACTTTTTGAGAGATTTGTGAATATTTATGACCAAACAAGGGAACTTACACTAAAAGTAGGCAAGAAACACAAATTAAAGTATGAATCAATATAAAAAAATCACTAGAAGTAGAAAACTCAAATGTGTGAATAAGTCAATATGCACAATAATTTATCATGGCATATAACAATTTAAACCAACCAAATAATACCAGAAGGCTAGGAGGCAATATTATTAAGTCTATTGTGTTCATCTTTGTATGCAGGTGATGTTTAGCACCTGCATACTCTTTTCCCAAGTTAATAATATAGAGAATAGGCAAACCTTTTTATGGGCAGATGTTGTTAAAACTTGGAATATGGACAAAATAAAAATATTTTATGATAAAAATCCCTACTTTCAGTTTTCCTCACAACAGCAATAATGCATACTCTTTCTTGTGTTCATCTTATGGAGAATAGGCAAACTCTGATTTATCAACGGATATTGATCAACTTGTGATATATTATTATTATGTTATTATTGATTTGGAAATTCGCTGAGTACGCAGGTCTGCTGCGATATTTATCTTTACAAAGTATATTTAAGTAAGCTTACAAAGACGACGCCGACACCTCCGGCCGCCACGCCGTACGTATACATCAGGCAATTTACATACACCGCTTGGGTTGCGTTTGCTGTTTCGCAGGCTCTTAACCAATTGTTCAATTCATTTTATTACATTCTCCTACTCTTCGTAGTATACGGAGAAGGTATTTTTTTCGACCAAATTTTCTGCTTTAGCTTAGGGTGGAAATGTCCATTTTGGGGCAAAATTATTCCATAATAGTAGTTTCCAATTTCTGTTTCTGTACTTGGTGTCATTTGAAAGGGTATAATAACGTTAAGCGATCTACCTGATTAGAATTCCAATTGTTTCATTTACCCAGTGAACATATGATACAATATTGGTAAAAAAAGTTGTACAAAACCCTTATTGACACATTCCAAAAAGGCTTTTAATCACATCGCTTATATATATCTTTGTGATAAATACAATATGATTTTAAACTAATCCAACGTGTCTTATAAAGCCCATGTTTGAAAAAAAGGAATATTTCAGATGTAGTGCTCCTACGGATCTAAACCCCCAAGATGGGGTAAGTACTGTAGACGCCTCAAGTAAGATACGGCACATGTTTTAATACTTTTTAATGTTAGGTATTATCGCAAATTAACTATAGTGTACGTAGGCAACACATGCTATTGTAAGCACATTTACACATAAAACAATACAATAAATATAGCAATAGCACATTTAACCCAGGGAATCCCGCAAGGTTCTGTCCTAGGCCCACTATACTTCCTCATCTATATTGACTCCTTCCCAAATCATCTTTCTAGCAACAGAACGTGTATAATTTTTATAAAAGATACCACCATATTAGCTCCATTAGACAGACCTACCAACTACATTACAGAAACCCAGAAAAGAGTTGAAGAAGCGACCACTTTTTGCATCACTCTGAACCTCTAAGTAAATAAATCCAAAACAGTACATTTGAAATTCTCTACAAGCAACAGAACAAAAAACACCAATCAACAAATCCCGTCTGAACCAGAAGACATAAAATTCCTGGAACTTAGCAGGCAGTAATCTATCATGGCGTAAACCCCTGGATACTTTACATAACAAACTATCTTAAACTATTTTCGCCTACGAAAGCTCAGAGCTATAAAAAATGCACAAACTACTAAAATTTACTATAATGCTATGTTTGCTAGTGGCAGGGGGATCTGCGGGCGACTCCTACTTTCAAAAGGTTTTAATACTACAGTAAAAAGCCATACGAATCATCAATAAACTCTCACCCCAAGAACACTGTAAACCATTCTTTATTTCAAACCAAATTCTTACTCTGACATCAGTTTACATCCTAGAAACCGTTAAACTAATGAAAACCAATCCACCACAACACAGGACTGAATGCCACAAATACACTTAGAGAAACAAACCGGAACCTTTCATACCACAGCTTAGCTAAACGTAGCAAACCCCATCTTATTTGGGTGCTAAACTCTACAACGCACTACCCGAAGACTTTAAAGAAACACCAAACTACAATTTATTCTCCAAAAAACTAAGAAACTACCTCACAAACAGACCCTACTATAGTTTAAATTAATTGTATGAGGACCATACTAGGCGAAAAGGAAAAATCAAAACTTCAATAAACTGATAACGCTGCTCTGAACAAGAGGATACAGCGAAGAATACAGAAAATGAAGAGTGTGACCCCCCGGTCTCGATGACGGTGGTGAAGAGGAGCATAAGTAAAAAAGTAAATAAGTAAGGAATGAATACGGGGATTCGACAAGAAACCGTACTTATAATGACAGTGGGCTACCTCAGATATTCTATGGTATTTTCTTTAGAAATTACAGAACAACTTCAACAATAATGCTGTTAATGTGTTAACTAGCAGCAATAAAGCTCATAATATTGTGTTTCTACTGCTTCAAATAAGTTAACTATTACTTATTGTAAGCGTGATGATAATGAAATATTTAATTTTAGAATTTAAATGTTTTTGATTCCTCGACGACTAGTGCGATCAAACTGTAATTTTGAAGTGTTCTCCGTTGTCATGATGGGAGCCTAGCCAACGCGGTCTAGTGATGACAATCGGAACTAGCGAGGGTGCTAATTTATTGATTGGGGATCAACTAGGGTTTGCACAAAATATCGTAGCTCGGTGGGGAGCTGCCCCGCAAGTGCGGCCCCAAACCCCTGCCCCCAGCCCAAGCTCGACCTCTGTACACGCACTTCCAATACTTGACGTGGCTTCCCCGTGTCAGCCATGAGCCAACCAACACTTGCTAGTACATTCATTTGAAATATAGAAAACGTAAGAGAACTTTTATTGATTAAATGAGGAAAATACTCACAACCTTTGTAGTACTGTGTTTATTTCTGTTACACTGATGTTAACGTTGCCTGTTGTTGGCGTAGAGAAATCGTAGGGGAACCTGTTTTGATTAAATGAGGAAAGTACTAACAACCTTCGTAGTATTGTGTTTATTTCTGTTACACTGATGTTAACGTTGCCTGTTGTTGGCGTAGAGAAAACGTAGGGGAACCTGTTTTGATTAAATGAGGAAAGTACTAACAACCTTCGTAGTATTGTGTTTATTTCTGTTACACTGATGTTAACGTTGCCTGTTGTTGGCGTAGAGAAAAACGTAGGGGAACCTGTTTTGATTAAATGAGGAAAGTACTAACAACCTTCGTAGTATTGTGTTTATTTCTGTTACACTGATGTTAACGTTGCCTGTTGTTGGCGTAGAGAAAACGTAGGGGAACCTGTTTTGATTAAATGAGGAAAGTACTAACAACCTTCGTAGTATTGTGTTTATTTCTGTTACACTGATGTTAACGTTGCCTGTTGTTGGCGTAGAGAAAACGTAGGGGAACCTGTTTTGATTAAATGAGGAAAGTACTAACAACCTTCGTAGTATTGTGTTTATTTCTGTTACACTGATGTTAACGTTGCCTGTTGTTGGCCTATAGAAAACGTAAGGGGAACTTTTGTTGATTATATGAGGAAAGTACTCGCAACATTCGTAGTATTGTGTTTATTTCTGTTACACTGATGTTAACGTTGCCTGTTGTTGGCGTAGAGAAATCGTAGGGGAACCTGTTTTGATTAAATGAGGAAAGTACTAACAACCTTCGTAGTATTGTGTTTATTTCTGTTACACTGATGTTAACGTTGCCTGTTGTTGGCGTAGAGAAAACGTAGGGGAACCTGTTTTGATTAAATGAGGAAAGTACTCGCAACATTCGTAGTATTGTGTTTATTTCTGTTACACTGATGTTTAACGTTGTGTTTAGCATGTATAAATGGGTTTTTTGTAAATAAGTTTCGTTGTGACATTTCTGTTACAATGACTTTTTTGGACTCGGAACTTGATGCTTGCTGAACTTATTTTCACAGCATGTAAAATATTTTATTTGTATGCTTTGTACCCTTTTTGTAAATATAAAATTAATTACGAAATCCAACTTCGTTCTACGTAGGCTGGCTGGTTTTGCAGATGCCATAGATGATAAAATATGGTACCGACATATTGCAAAACATCATAATATATATTATCGGCATAAAACACTCTGAAGAGTTAGGTTAGGTTGGTTTTAATATTTGTTACTAATAAAATTTATAAATCAGCAATCAACCAAACTAGACTTCGCAGAGAGCTGTATGTCGGAGATGTATAATATGATATTGTACAATATGCCAGTACCATAATTTCATCAACGGTGACGTTTGTAACGTTGCCAACCTGCGAGGGACTGAAGTAGTATAGAAAATAAAACCAATAAATTACTGAAGTAGTAGTAGTAAATAAATATTGACTACTCTATATTATCATAAAATATTGCTACCTTGATATAATATTCCTTTCCTAACCTAATATTGGCATAGATCATAGACAATTGTTTTACCTTATGTATCGTGATAATAAACTACTGTTACTAAACAATAACATTGGTCTTTCTGAAATGACGTAATGCTTTTTGATCTTGGAAAAAATCGCAACTCGCAAGTGTATTTAGAAAACGGTAGAAGTAAGTAATTGTATTTAAATCACTGAAAATGTGTTTTCGACAGTATTAGATCGTAATGTACTACAAATCGTCTAAAGATTGTGATCGTATTACAATAGTAAAAGATCACATCTGAGTACTATTCTCGTGTACTTGTACTCTTTTCTCGTTTTGTACTTACATTTTAACAGAGATTAACTTTATAGTTCAAATACCTACGACTGCCCTTCACAAACAACTCATCTCAGGGCTGCATTTCCAAAAAAAGGACTTCTATAGCTATCGATTTCTATAGATAGATTTCTATAGATAGATTGGTGTCAAAGTAAACCTCTCATCTACCTGACCTCCACAAAATGCCCTATATTTATATATTTATAATATCAATAACCAACCTAACTGAACTCCGCAGAGCGCTGTAAGTTGGCAATATCGTGTGTATTATGATGTTATGATGTTTATTATGAACGCAACGTGTATAGGTCGCCGATAAATATCGCTCTGCGGAATTATGTTAGGTTGGTTATTGATGGTGTAGATATATAAACATGGGTCATTTTTTGAAGGTCGGGTAGGTCGTATTCAAGTTATCCTGGGCGATAGATATAATTTGACACCAAGAAACCTGAAATCTTCAAAACTCCTCTTTCGAAAGTGAAGCCGATTTCAGTATATTCGTTATGGTTAACATATTTTGTTTTTCTATAGGGAAAAGAATAAGTCAGAGGCTATCAGATGTCAGTTCTAAAACAAAGAATAAATAATAATCAGAGTTCGCTTTCGCATGGCAGCGTACCTTTAATAATATTCTGCAGATTTATTGATCATTACGTTTCTGAGGCCGAACCCTATGGTTATAGGCAATGGATAAAAAGAATACACATAATTGGTTGGACCCTTTATACCCCACACGTTCACCCTTCAGCAACGTCTGACACATAAAAAACGAAACATTTAAAGTTACCAGTCTATTATATTTAGCTCTAAAATGTAATAAAACCACAATCGTCGATGGTAAGTTATCGATTGTGTCGAAAGTGATAATCATCGATGAGATTTGTGGATAGCATTTAGTAGTTTGATGTAATTCATAAATTGTATCGGTAGTAGTTGTTTCGATTATTAATCGAGAGGAAACCGATATCATTCATTGTTGAATCCACGACTATTACAGTCAAACTTAACGCAAACATGAGCGAATCTCAGCTTTCATAGCGCTTCAGAGTTTGGCTCTACAAGCTTTCATAGTTGTTTTCATAGTGAGAACAAAATGGAAAACTGCATTTTAAGCTTATTATCTTAAGAGCCTGCCTTACTGGCGATATATTTCGTTTTAGTCTAATAACAGTAATTATAATTTTGTCACGGCTTTACTGGTTACACGATAGTCGTAAAAAGATGGTTGACGTCAAATTATAGATAATTTAGTTATCTAAGGAATTGCCTATATTATTAGTGTTTTCGTTTTATTTTTCGCAAAAGTATAACTTAAACGCAATTATATACGATAAGTAATGAATAATTTCTTTATATTAGAAAATTTAATTCCCTAGATAACCACTTTTTCCTATATTTCAAATGGTCAGCCATGTTCTCACAAATTAACATTATTCTTTTGGGAGTAAAATCCAATATGACAGAGATACTGCAGATTTTAAGCCTGTCCTAAATCATAAATCGTATATTCGATTACGGTTAATGTTGAGTTTGAGTTTGAGTGTAAATACTCATGGTTTCAAAGCAACTACTTGTATACCTTAGTCAGTTAATAAAATATCAACCTACTATAGTATCATTGACTACAATAGATACGATGGATGTTTAACATAACAGTTACAAACAGGTTATATTATATTATTCATGTTATTTAGATTTTTATCACGGACATTTTCCAATACGATTAAAAACCGAAAAATGTCCGTAATAAAAATCGAAATAACCTAAATCCACCATCACTTTCCACCATGAATTTCAAAGAGGTTGTATTAACTTAGCGTTTACATATTTTCGTAAGTTTTTAAATAAAGGTTAAAACCCCGAAATACTGTCTGTAATCCTTTTTAGGTGCTGACGACCAACGGTTTCGGACGTCATAGGTCCATTACCAAGCCGGAAACCAAATTATAAAATTATACTCGACACCACTGTAGGGAAGAGACGTCATCCATAACACAAACACACACAGAAACAAGAAATACAACATACATTTCTCTATACAATTTGAACAAATAACAAAGATTAAGTTTTTGTAAGTTTTTTCATTGCTTCCAAGCTAAGCCACGATACCTCAAGGTGACGCTGGAAAGGTAATTACCATGGGTTTTATGGGATCAAAATCTAATATGGTGGAGGTACAGACTCTCAAAATTATAATATTGAATTAATTGTTTGTGCTGCACAATACGAGTAGTTAGTTTAAATAAATTGATGAACGACGAAAGGTATAGTTATGAGCTAAGAATGACTGGTTGGGGGTGCGCGTGCGCGTGCGCGAGCAATCCCTTTGTGTGCGATATTGCTGAATATTGGCCGGATCAAACGATGTTAACAGCCTGTTTAAACAGCCAATAAACGTTATGAAGAAATCTCACAAGTAAACCAATATCTTTGACTTTAGGAATAATCTTTCCGGACTAAAAAGATATTGATCTTGGAAAAATTTGCAGATGAGATGGAATCTGACTAGAAATCGCTAACTCGAACTAGAAGTCTACTCTGCTTCAAGTGGTTAGGGGCTTTGGAGGCTGAGATCTCACGCCAAACCACAGGAAATAATCCTATGGATGTTCTCTACTTGTTGGAGGAAATATTCATCTTAAGCTCTCTACGTAAAAAGGACGTATAAGAAAACTATTGTTGAAAAACTCAAAATGAATAATCATTTATCATTGTATCAATCGTTTAACTACACAATATTTCTGGTGGCGAAAAACTCCTCTCGTTTTTAAGTAATTATTTAGGAATCTACATTTAAATGAAAAATAAGTTTATCGGCACGGTAGCTCAGGGATAACACTCCCAGTAAGTCAAGATTGCTGAATCGAAACCAGCGACGGCTACTCCTGACATTCCTGACAGATCATGAGCAGTCACCTCTGGCTAGCCTATATGACTATTGCCGCTTCTGTACGCTTATATTCACCACACAGGCCCTTGCCCTATGATGATGGGCAGTTGAGCTTTAAAAGTACATAAGAAAAACTTTTAATTTAAATGTAAATTCTTAGTTTCTAATTTTCTAATTCTTTACACGGTAATCACTTGAAAACCGGAGGAGTTTCTGCACCTCTAGAAAGGTTGTGTGGTCAAAAACACAGACCAGAGTTAGAAAATTCCAATAAAATAATATTAGTAATTAATAATCATGAATTTTAAAGATTCTGTGAATATATCATTCTCCTCTCTTGTTGTCATAGTTATTATTATTCCTGTGATATAAATAAATATAGATATGCGATCTTTTTTAAATTAATCGAATGAGTTGTAAAGTAAATAAAACTAATTGAATTTTTGTAATAAGTAAAAAACATTGTTCCATTATAGGCTCTTTCTATATAAAATGGTTGTCAAAAAGATAAATTAAAATATCAGTTAACCATCTTTGTTTCAAGAAGTAAATAAAGGAAACTATGTGACATAAAAAAGGAGAAAAGGTAGGTAAGAAAACAAGTTCAAGTACATATTTCAAAATACAGTAAATATTATTTTTCAAGTTAGCTCAGTTACCTTTTTACTATTTTTTATATTTTATTCTCTTTGAGATATCGTATACTATACAAATACCATATTACTTTTGAACACCAAAGTTGCAAAAAGGACATATAACCTGCACACTAATATGTACACTAACAAAACGAGCAAAACGAGCCTGAACATGAGAACCGGTTGTCATAAGTGTCTTAAAAAAGTATGCCACACCTATTTTCAAGATATTGTGATGAATCAAGGATCAAGAACTTTACTGTCGTTTAAACGTTACAAAAAATGCATTAACAACGTCGTGGTAAATTAATATCACAAGAATAAAATACAATAACAAAATAGGTAGACAATACAGTAAATACATTGGATAGAACTACAATAGACTACAATAGGATGGAACTTGTATCTCTTGATGCGAGAATTCACCTCTGTATCTTCATGTATATTTAAATCACCACTCATACCTTAGGTCGTCATGGTTAGGCCGTCATAGGTATTTGAGTTTATTATTGTCGTTTAGAGGAATTTTCAGGACTAGGGAGTCTAAGTTTCTAGCCAAACTTCGACTTGATTTTAGCATTCCTCCACTAACCTTCCCTGGTAGAGAACAAATTAAGTTTACTTGGAGGACAACTATCTAACTGTCTGTGATTTTGACGACGTCAGTATTTGTATCGAAACTGAAAAAGCCAGATAGAATACTACTAGGGTTTTAACAATGTTTAGGATGCGCTTAACCTCGGGGTCATTTTCACCGTGTTAGGGCGGGGCCTACCTCTAGAATTTGTATGAACTGCCGACCGAACCCGTCCTCACCCACCCATGTTTTCTTTCTAGCCTATGTAACTCACGCCACTAAGATACCTCGCTGTCTTTAATTCACCGCACAGGCCTTTAGCCTATGGTGGTGGGCAGTTGAGGTTTTAAGGAAAGAAAAATTAATCTACCTTACGTTGAAGACTAGAACAGTTACTAAAATACTGCAAACTAGTCTTCTGCATGAAGGTACGGTTATATTAGAGCGATCAGGAGCGAACCGAACGTTCTCTAAAGTTCGCTGTGGTTCAATAGCATTCGCGAACACCTGAGAAAGGAAGTACCACAAGGAGTCATCAGTCCACTCCATAGTTAAACATTTGGAATAATTGTAGTACAAATAAACATACCACGTAACAAGTCTGTTATTGGCAGTACTGTTGACACAGGTAAGTTGACAAGTTGAGTAAGTTGACAGCTCAACTTAAGTTAATAACTGTAAATTAATAATTGACACAGTAGTATTGACAGGGACCAGACTGATGCACTCTGATGTAGTTACACTGAAGCGAACACCGAACTCGAGTGAACACGAATTTCTTAACCGACAATGAATGGACCAGGTGCGAACACTGCCGATTGGTGTTCGCTGCCGCTCGAGACACCGGTCACACCAAAGTGAATTTCGCATTCGTTACTACTCGTTCGCTTCTGTTTGCTCTGATCTAACCGAATTTTGAACAGTACTAGCTGGATCCGATGAACGCTCATACCACGATGCACATACCAGCATTGGCTACAGAGCTGGGAACAATACCCCCGTGAACCGCTGAGCTTACTCCGCAGGTCCGACCATGGTGGAACGACAGCGTGGTGAGGTTGGTTACTTCCTCGCCCAATTCTTGTCTGGTCACGGATACTCTGGACATATTTACATGTGATGGGCACATTCCCGATGACGTGGAGTACAAGTTTTGAACTGTCCAGAGTAGGAAGGCTACGTTCAGAGGCTGCAACACAACTTAGTATACTGTCGGCGGATTCAGTCAGCCAGAAGATCATGGAGGGTGAAGTCAACTGAAGCTGTGTATCACGGCTAGTTCACAGTGTGCTCAGGGCGAAGAGGTTTGACTTAGATCAGGAAGTGAAATAGGGTCTACAGTTTTGCAGAAGCCAGGTTAAAGGGTGGACCCGTGGGTTTTACACTACAAGCACCTGTATCGTGCATAAAGCATTTCTCACCTCTCCCGTAAAAAAATCTAACCTGTGTGGACACACGTCAACCACCTCGGTTGGCGTGCATCCACACGTCATAAGGCACCGGCCTCCAGATCCCCGTAATCAACAAGTCCACGTCAAGTCCAAGTACTCGATTCACACAATCGCAACAGTTCAGCAAAATTCCACTGGGGGAACGGTCACTAAAGGGAACTCGGACCAGTTAAGATAAACGTCAAAGTATTGCCGGCATAAAGAGAGTCACAGAAAGGGAAATTGAAAAAGACAAGGAAGTGAGACGAGCGAAAGCGAATGCAGTGACGGCGTGGAAGCGCACACAAACAAGTGGGGTTGACCTGGATTTTTATTAGTGGGCCAAGATCAGGCGAGAGTGCCAAGTGCTGGCACAAAGGTGCGCTTTTATACACCCCCCGCCCGCCACCCCGCCCACCCCTCCAACCCCTCACATACATTTTGTCACGTGCATTTCCCTTACTGACGCAACTGTCAAAGAGTTACTTATGGTACGTAGATTAATTCTTTAAAGGCGAAAATACTACCGGGCGAAAGTATGTAAAAAATTATTATGGAAATATATTCTTCTTTTGATCCTGTTTAAGAAAATATATAGCAATATTCACTTTATTATTCATTTTAGTTAGTAAAACATTTATCATTACAAATAGGCCTACTACGAATAGTTAGTGGTGGTAACCTATTTACTTCATGGAGGTGCAGGTTGTAATATATTAGAACCTTTTCGGATGTGTAGAATATGTTTTTTTATTATGTTACGACGGAAATAAAAAACAACCGAATTCTTAATAAATGTATAATGTTTTGATAATTACATGCTAAGCTTCCTAACAACCCATCTGTAGATGTAAGGAATCCCCATAAACCCCTCCAAATAGAGACACTTACTTGGTTCTCGAACTCAAACGAACAAGGGGGTTTCCATATTGTTTTAGGGAGAGCACGAGTTTCGACGGGTTTCAAATAGGAGGTATCTGGATAAATGTTCTAATAGGTAGAAATGTCCATAGGTATAAAGTATAGCGAACACCAACCTATGAAGCACCCGTGTAGCCTATAATAGTTCCCCAATTAGTAGAGACCCTCCAATACGAAAACCCGGACCCCAGCCATATATAGCTGACTAGCGGTATGTCCGCCCTTGTACGTGTTGTAGGATTCTGTGTTAAGAAAAAATATACATATTATGATGAAAAAAACCTTAAACAAACAAACAAAAAGAAAAAAATAAACTCTCAGCTTAGTTAATTAATAATTTATTAGTTTACATAGTTTGCAATTATATTTCTATCATTATTTAATTCCTTATTCCTCAAAAACATTTTAATAGAGTATAACTTTAAAAAGGTTAAAAACAGTAATCAATTTAAACAGACTAGTATTGATTTTGATTAGGCAACTGTTGGTTATTTATTTCTATTAAATCCATTATCATTATAAATATAATATAAACCATATTAATAATATAATTATAATAATATTATCAATAATAATAATATAATAATTCAATTCAATTTATTTCGCAAGCGCAAAGTAGTACATTGCAGTGCTATTTTTTACCTCTCTAGCTCTGGTGGCTATTTGAGAGGCATCTCAATTTTTTTAAATAGTAACATTATCTCAATTTACTAATAAAAGCTATAATTAATTGCGATGGGAATACATATTTGATAAAAAAATCATTCCGAAAACACAGTAGCAAACATAACAACAACGGTAACAACATAAAGATCATAACAATTATAATTGCGATATTCTAGAGTAAGCAAATGACTAAACTTGATTTCATTCTAAATTAGTTCAACATGCATATATGTAATATATATAGAATAAACATTGTTTCATTTTCACTATATTCCTCTGTGTAGGACTAGAACAAGCATGTACGAGCTTATCTAACTTTCACTTTCTGCTTGATATCAACATAACCTCAAAAGCATCCTGCATCATGCTCCAAGCAGATTGCTATATTTTTAGCTTACTACAGAATTATGTATTTTCAATATATAAGACCTAAATAAATAATCCAATGAATATCTCATAATCTCATTTTCATTTCTTAATGTTCTGTGGTATGTGTAATAACTGATAATATTAATAATATATTAAAATTAATAATAATATTATCATTATAATATAAACCTGAAATCGTAAACAAATAAATATATAGAAAAAATAAATTCTCAGCTTAATTACTTAACATAAACAAATACATAGATTAATTAGACTAAATTGTGTAGGTTCAAAACAAACAAAATCCTTCTCCAAAATGTATGAATAAGAAAAATAAATTTCACAACTGTTAGTTCTACGTTTTCACAGACATTAGACAGACAATAATTGATTGAGATAAGACTCATTTTGGATTTTCAGAGGCTATAAAACATAGACATAACCAAAAATATCAAAATTCCAAGGCAAAACTGGATGTACAGACAAAACTCTAATTTTATTTTTATAGATAAGATATCATAAGCATCGCTTTAAGTGTCAGTAATCAATTTTTGGAAGACTTCATAGACATAAAGTTTTGCATATGACGAACATAGACAATTAGACGAACGTCGACGAATAGACGTGTATATTTTGCTTACAATCGACAATTTTGAACCATTGATCATATATTTCTGTGGTGTTAAGTTCTTGGTTTTATGGAAATTGGAAATGCTTGCTACTTTTACGAATTAATTTCGTCATAGCGTTTGTTTTCTTTCAGCTAAAGTACGTGCAAACTTTCGGTTTTCAATGTTTTAATACTTTATTTTTGTATAAAACCATTGCAAGCAAAGAGAAACATCATTAAATTAATATTTAAATTATTAAATCCTAAATCCAATCTGAACTGGTATAAATCTGAAAACAAAAAAGTGTTAAACAATCAAAAAACTTAAATATTTATGCAACTCTTCATAAAATACCAAGCATACCCAAAAAATCACAAAACATACCCCCCTCCCTTATAACCACTAACCATAAAAGCAAAATAGGTGTCCACTCCAATCCCAATTAAGCCTACAAATGCCGTCAACTTCCATCCAAGCCGGTCACCGTTTATTTAAGGTGGGCCCTCCACGCCACTATACCACACATTTGCAAGCCAAAATTGGGATTGCTCATCATTCGAACCCTCGTCCCTCCGAATGGCTTCAACTGTTGTGCTCGTCAGCACAGCAGTCTAACCACTACACTACAAAGGACCACAATCTGAGAAAGCACTTATTTGGCTATAAAAGCATACTCTAGCGGCAAAATAAGGAACTCAAGCGTCAGAATAGGGAACTACAGAGTAGTTGCATGTTATTGCTCGCAGATGGTAGCACCGTGGCAGTAATTTTTGACTTCGATAGTGCTACGCAATTGGACCTCGCTGACATCTCACTATGAGATGTTAGCACATGGAGGGTTAAACAATCAAAAAACTTAAAAAATATCTAGCAACAAGTCACGAAGACAACAAAAGAAAAACGTCCACACGTCGCAGGACTCAAGACGAACTCCAAAGTCCTTGGAAGCCATCAAACAGATAATAACCCCCATCCGATATCAGATCCAGAAGCTTTTTTTACTTATCGTTATGAAAAATGACCGCAAGAAATCTGAATTACATAAACCCACCATCGCCAACAATGAATTTCAAACAAATAGATTATGTGTACTTGAGGTACGGCTATTTAACTATTTCTGATCGTAACACTATTATTTGATGTGCCCAATATTTGTATCCAAGCAAAGGCTGGAATCTCACTGGCGGTCGCAGTTGAAGGAGTCTACTGTTATTGTATTATTCAGCACATTCCAAGAGATGATGATGGTTTAGAATCTAGGAGAAGGGTGATGAGGCGTAGCGGGAGTTAAGATTCAAGATGGTTCTGAAGGACAGGAGGAGCGGGTAGTACAGTATCTGATGACGTGGCCGGCAAACGAGGTGTTGCCGGGCAACTGGACAACGCACAGGGAGGGGTGTGCCGACAACAACTCGAGGATCTCCCGACATTAACATCCACTCTAGATCTTCGCTCAGTTCAACACAGACAGCTCAAATATTTTAATTTCAATTTAGGTAAATAGGTCGACATTGAGCATATCATTTTGTTGATTGGTTGCGAAAGCGATAGCAAGTTTGACCTTCGATCTTAGAACTATTAAATTATTAAAGTTTTTATATTTTATTTTCCAACTATAGGACACAATATAGCAAGAGAAAAACAAAACAAATTGTTCAAATATTCCCACAAACGTCGGGTAAAACCCATGACGAGAGCATCTACGCCATATCACCGAGTCAGGCTCAAGACATGGGAAGTGGGAAGGAAGCATCGACGTCGCGACTTCGAACAAACCCATGACGAGAGCATCTACGCCATATCACCGAGTCAGGCTCAAGACATGGGAAGTGGGAAGGAAGCATCGACGTCGCGACTTCGAACAAATCCATGACGAGAGCATCTACGCCATATCACCGAGTCAGGCTCAAGACATGGGAAGTGGGAAGGAAGCATCGACGTCGCGACTTCGAACAAAATGTCTCGATTTCTCCAAAATAATCGATGATATGACGAGCCCCTGCATAACCATTGTGGATTTTCTGGAACGTTTCGGCCCCTGCTGTTTAAGTCGAGTGTCAAACTATCAAACATTTAATCTAACTTGAAATATTTTTATAAATAGTTCAAATTTGCATTGGTGAACATTTCAAAGGGGTTTATATTTGAAAATCTATAAGTAATTTCTGTTCCTCATTCTCATTAACACTAAACAGAGAGGTCGTGTATCGTGTAAATCTATGCAAGACTTTTGGTAATCATAAATTACAAAGTTTAGTGGTAGATGCATTGAGATTGCTAATCAAATATAACGTTAGTTGTCGTTGTTGTTGTGAATAGTTATATATTTTGTATAAACATCTCGTATTTCGTCGGTTAGCTACTGTTTGCAATTATCATTTGCATCGACTTCTTATAGCATAATACTATATTTTTATTAACCGTGATTCTCCCTAAATGAAGCATTTGGAGGGAAATTGAAGAGGGGCCAGTCAGTCCTATTGTTGTTCTTTTGCATCTACATCAATACTGATCGGTTTGATTCAATTTTGATGCTCCCTCCCACCCTCTCGAATCTGTTGGTCAGTACACTCGTAGCTGTGTTTCTACTTCTGAAAAATATGGGTTCCGTATTAAAAACCACACTTTAGTCTGGATATCTCCGACACTAAATCCCTAATTCTTTTAGAAAAATCTAAACTCACGAAAAATTCTTTGTTTGGAATTCATTGATGGCGATGGTGAATTTATATTATTTAGAATGTCATTACGGACATTTTCCATAATGATTAGTAAAAAAGTTCACGAAGTTTCGGGATCTGGTACATCATCATGTCTTCAGATAAGATGAAACCTACAAAATGGTGAAGATAAGTACATAAGCCGGGTTTATATTCCAGATTATGAAACGTCGTGAAACTTTGTTTAACTACTTATCATGGGAATTGTCCGCAATAAAAATTGTGAATGGTGTTCCAAATTTTTTTATATTGTTTAATGTTTAACGTGTAATACATATAACCACATTGTGATATGACTCCAGTAAAGTTAGTGACTTTATAAAATAAGGTTAATTACCTTTTCAGCCTTAGTTCTAAAATCTTAGGTATTTCGTATATCCTACATAGTTTCGAGCCTTTTATTGCATCATCAAGGAAGAAAATTAAAAATAAAAAGTAAAATTTAAAATAAATGGCTAGGAAACGTATAGGAAGTAATATCTGGCAACAGCTTTTCAAACGATTATATTTTTACTATCGAACTTAGTACTGAAACATAAATATTACGTTTTTACCGTGCTAATATTCACACATATATAAATTATCTTTGTGAAATTTTATGGCATACTCCTTATTTGGCGGTGAAACTCTACATATACATAAATAAATTTACATAGACCCTAATTGAGCAGGGTAATATAGGCAAAAGATTAGTATGCAGTACTGCCTCTTCGAAAAAAATCTCCCATGTTTGAAACTAAATTCCCTTAAAGATATACATAATTTGTAAATTACTTATCAATTTTGCTACCACGGGAGTCTGAGAATGAAAATCTCATTTTATTTTATTTGAAGTATACTTCAACGCTCTAAAACTCTTAGTTGGCAAGTATTTTTAAGAAAATCGATTGCAAATGGCGTCAATAAGAGAATTTTACGAGGATCTTTTAGCAGTTGTCTTTGGGTGATAAAGAATCGAGTAATGAATAAATATGAAAAAGCAATGCACTCAAATTGAGAGTTCTCATTAACAACGGAGTATTAGGGTTAGCCCAAAATAGATTAATATAGATTAATGTGTTAAATTAAAGTTTATAAGTGGTCATTAAGGAAAATAAAAATATGTTTTATTTTTTACCTCTATAAAATGTTTGGTATCATAACTACATTCTTGTTAGCTTTTAGTTAAAATACGTGGTAAATTTCTATTTTTTAAGGAAAAAAAGGTTCTATATATAACCACCATTAGTATAATTTTACCGATTAACTAATTTTTATGACCATCGAGTGAGGATAACAAACGCAACATATTAATTCAAAAAGGACATAGTTAAAGTATGGTGGTACTGATAAAGACTGATAATTAATACTGATCATGATTACTGATAGTGAAAAGTGATAATGTTTGATCATTGCAATCGATATAAACAACATTCGTAATTGATCTAACTGTTAAGTTTGAGTCTAACAGACGGGATAAGTTTTCGATAGAAAGAATACTGTACGCTTACCTACAAAAGCATATTACAAAGAGAAATGTAAAGTTGATAGCTTTGAAATAATTGCATTGATGTTTGGCTCATGAAGTATAATACCTCCAATGCCAATATTAGTGCTAGCCTAGCGCTTATCGTGTTGGACTTCGGTGCAAGAGGTCACGGGTTAACATCCCGGGGTCTCCGTTTGAATTAGGACCGATTTCCCAAAAAGCGTTAGTGTGTAATCAGTCTGTGACTATTAAAATGCATCCGGCGTTGAAAGAACAGAAAAAATTCTAGCACTCGTAAAAAATCTTGGAAAAAATATTTTTAATATCATTGTTTGAAATGAAAGGTTATTAAATATTTATTAAATAAATATTAAACTGATTTCTTATAAATTAATTTAATTTTGATATTCTCCATGGCATCTACGTGATCATGGCGTGCAACCAAGGTTGAGACCACTATAATAAATAAATATTCTTTATTCCATAAATATCAGTTAGAAATTGTTTAAACCCTTTCACGTATACTTATAAAGTAATGTATTAGTTTTTTATTTATTGGCATTTTACAATGCTATAGAATAGCTAATGCCTATTACACCATAGCATTGATTAATGATAACATATTTAATGATAAACAAAGTAGTGGAGGTATATATTTTCAATTTTAACAATAATGAATGCTGCCAAATGATGTAATTTACAAAAAAAATATATCAGTAATAAATAATGAACAAGAAATACTTAAAAATAGCTATAAAAAATAAATAAATAGTAAACTATTCAACAATAATAGAAAAAAGATAAATCTTAATTTAATTCAACTTACTGTAATGCAGTCATACGAGATTTATAGTATTGTGGCAAATTACTTAGAAAAAGATCAATACAGTAGTGCATTCAATGAATTTTTATTATATAGCTTTATCGTTATATTTAATCTGTAAATTAAAAACTTCAACCACACTCTAACACTAGCAGCGCTTAAAAATAATTCCAGCATCACAAACTTACGAAGTGTAAAAAATATCGACGAAAGTGGGAACAAAAATATCAGAAAGGGAAGCAGACAACGGCCTTGACCTGTTGTAAGGTTCGATTCCCCTCACCCCGCCTCCCAACGCCCACCGAGGTCAGCGCTCTGGAAATGAAGCTCTTGCGTCAATATCTCTTTTGTATTTTAATAAATATGTTTTTGCGTAACTCCTTTTTTTGGAACGTCAACACCAACCGCATTTTTACAAGAGAGTACACAAACGCTTTTAAGGGAAAACGGACCAAACCCATCAAATTTTTTGGACATCTCGGTAATCGAACCCGAGACTTCTTGCACAGAAGTCGAAGACGATAACCGTTAGGCTAGAAAGATGCCTTTAAATCCGTCCCGGAGAAGAGAAACGTTCACGCCGTATGTTCCCGAACGTGTGAAGTTCACAAGGACCCGCCCCTCTACCGCCCCTCTACCGAGTGCGGCGTCTTTTATTAGTTTAAGAATGAAGTCGGTACGTTATTGATTTATCGGTTGGAAATTGATTTTCCAAAACGAGAAGTCTTATAGTTTCGGATAAAATGTAGTTTAGGGAGTTTAGGATAGAGTTATAATGAGATTGCATAGTTTTGATAATTATTAAATTGACTTTTTTCGTCGAATAAACTTCGTTTATGCTTATATATTTTATAACATATTGCAGAATTCAATTTAAGTTGTCAGATTACAGGATTTCACGTTTCTATATGTCTATAAGTATGGTGGTTGGATGCAATAGCTTGAGAACGCTTTCAAGTTAAGTTAGGTTAGCTTAGTTTTAAGTTCAGCTTTATTCGTCGAGTTATATTTTACGTTTATATATTTTGTATGTTTTACCAAATTAAATAATTAAGTTTTTGCCTGCAAGATCTAAAGCTCTACGTGTCAATGTTTACAGTAGTTAGATAAAATAGCTTGATAACGTTTTTAGGTGACCCCCATCAGGGTTATGTTAGGTTAGCTCAGCTTTTTGACCTTTTTCGTCAAGTTACGATTATGTTGTTATATTTGATAACATTTTACCGAATTCAATTTAAACTATTTGTTTACACGATCTCATACTTTAACGTCTATATTTATATAGTCTTTTATTTTGGATTATATTCAAATAATTATGGCGAGACGGATTAGGCCTATACTACCCATGTCAATTTTGTTAGATTTATGTTCCTTTTTCTCAAAAACTCTAAGAGATATCATCATAACTTTTTTTCTCTTTTTAAATAAAGCTCCTGAAAACTTTCATCCGGGTTTTTCATTTTTTCTCTAAACTAAAGCAGTATAATTTTATTTTTTTAGTATAGAAGATTTTACTTTTTGGACTTGGTCAAACACCCTTGTTGAAGTACCCTACGCAGCTTTTCCTTCTCTTAGATGTTAACAGCAAATTGTGAAGATATATAAGGTGTTTCCTGAGAAAAAGGTATGAAGCGACCCAAATCTAAACTTTCGGGAATCGAAATTGAAAATCTGGTTAAATATATACTGCACCTAAATCACTCTAAAAACTACGGCGTCCTATTTCATAAAACGAGTTAGACTTAACCGATTTTTATGGCATTTGTTTTACATGATTTGTTATAAATTATGGAACAAATTTATGCCAAAAATCTAAAATTTCAACCCAGTGGGACATCCGACTCCCTTGTCGGTTAGTTCACATCAAAATGTTCCCGCGGTTCGAACTGTGTTTCTCCGACCACTGTTGACTCAAGAAAGCAATCTTAGTTTGTAAATTCTCAGCGGTGGAGCTTCAGGGTGCATTTCGCAGTCCATTGGTCATCCTCCTAGACTGTCATGTGCTTGTCTGACATGTACGGAGTATCTCCATACTTGTTTATCCGTAAGGAACGTCATTATACAGACACTCTAGGAGATATCAATGGCGCACGCAGGATTTTAATCTGAAGATGGCTGGATCGAAATCAATTGCCGGTTATTACGGTCATCTCTGGGTAGGCTGATGAGACTCACCGCTACAGTACCTCGCTGTCTGTAATTCACCGTACAGGGCCTAGGCCCATGGTATTGGTAATTGAGGGTTATTTAATGAAGAAATAATAAATATGCTAGTACCCCAAACCCAATATTCCGTACGCAGTAAGCAGGTTTGTCACATGGATATGTCTTAGCTCTGGAGGGGGATTGGCAATTTGAACGACCAAAATTAGAAACCCTGACATCATTTGGTTAGTTACGTCATATGGTTAGTGCCGTCGTTTGGTTATAAGTGCAGTTGTTTAGAGACAACATTCCTTTTAGACATATCGATGATTTAACCTATTTCCCACCGGGAAGTGAATACAAACATTTTTGTCGAACAGTTTTCACCGTATTCCATACGAATAGAATTTTTATTCTTTCTAACCTTATCTCACGCCCTAAACTTTGGTAAATCCACAGTTTAACGTCAATTTTTCACTTATTCTTTATTTATTCAAAATACTTTTTAACTCACAAAAACGAGCTCTGAGCACCCGGAGCTACCCCGTGCAGGGTGACCAGACGCATCAAGTAGGGCGTGTCCACCTTTTAAAGACTGGCACTTTTTGCCTGTTTTTTGGAGAAAACTACTGAAATAATCAAAAGAAACAAACGGTATCAGTGAATTGAGTAAACTTTAATTAATAAACAATACACATTTAATAGCACTATTGTATTTTTTTAATTGTCGTTTCAAAAGTATGTAGGTATAACATTTATTTTGCACATCCTTGGAACAAGTTTAAAAAGAGTACTCAACTCTGCATGGACGTGATATTATAAAATTTCAGAATTTATTACAGTTTATCCCTTGTAGTTAAAGTACTTACAGCCTAGAATATATTTATATAGTGACGGTACAACATAAAAGTCATTGTGTTGATGTAGATTTTACATGAACACCGACAGAGTGGAGGTACTGTACAAAATCTCATATTTGTTCCTTACAATAGCATAGTGGAAATCTACTTCCACTATGAAAACCCCAATAAATGTTTTTATTTCTACGTAAGAGACATTTTTTAAACATAAGCTTTAAAAAGCCGGTCCAAAACCTTTATTATTACCTTTTGTTACCTTTCTGAAATGGTGACCAAGTATGAATGAGAAATGAGTGTAAGATGATTGTGGCGCGATCTTGTAGTCTTGTTACAGACTAAGATTGACATGTACCCTAGACAGGATTAATAATTAATAGCCTTGCAGCAAATAACATCTAAGAGACTTACAGTTTAACGTGAGGTATGAACTACTTTTGTCTCTGAATTACGAACTGGTCTAATTATGAGGATGGTCTTTGCGGATGAACTTAGTAATCAATAGTGTAGACGTTAATCTACACTAAAAATATTACATTCACCGACCATCGCTCATAACTATCCACAATTCGCAACCTTCAAGTAGGTGGATTACAGGACACGCCACGGTCCCAGTCCGAATAGACATTCCCGGATTTAAACAGTAATCTTTTACATCGAGGTCACAAAACCCAAAAAATGTTTAAATTATTTTACATTACATTCTTTAAAAATCGTTAAATTACATTTTTTAGCGAATTTCCCATAGGGAAGAAGCTATTACCGTAGATGTCATGGCAAGATTTAAGCCTGGAACCATGTTATTATTTGGTCTTTAGGTGTCCAGAAGCCAAAAACAATAGTCGTTAAAATTGTTATATATATCATGTTATTTTTTCGTCTTTAGGTGACCAGAAGCCAAAAACAATAGTCGTTAAAATTTATATATATATGTGTGTGTGTGTGTGTGTGTGTGCGTGCGTGCGTGTGTGTGTGTGTGTGTGTGTGTGTGTGTGTGTGTGTGTGTGTGTGTGTGTGTTGTGTGCGTGTCTGTGAACACGATAACTCTCGTTAAAATGGTCCGATCGAGACCAAATTTGGTAGAGACGTGTATTCATACATTTGCTCAGACGAGTTCGTAACCAGTACATATTGGTTAATGGGAACGGGTAATTTAGAGGGGTTTTTTACTCCAAATTGGTTTTTTTGCGTTTTTCATATGTAATTTAAAATCTTTTTAGACTTTATCTTTCACCATTAGTATCAGCTTTAATTTAGTTCCTTAACGTTTTTCTCTCTCTCCAACGGTTACCGAGATATTAAAAAATCTAAACACTGTAATAAATGTTGTATTTTGAGGCCTCAATGTTAATCTTATGGAGGATAAGGAAAAATTAATATTTCACTTATTAATCAATGTTTTTGGATAAAACTTTATATTTAGCGTTATGTGATTGAGATTCATACATTTATGCTTAAAAATCATAGTTTATGTGTTTATCATGGCAGCAAACCTGCATACTCTTTTCCCATGTTAATCATAAGGAGAATAGGCAATGTTCTTTATTTATGGACAGATGTTAATAAAAGTTGGTATAAATGTTAAAAATAAAAATTTTTGATAGTATAAATGCCTACTCTCAGTGTTCCTCACAGCAGAAAACCTGCACACTCTTTCCCATGTTAATCTTATGGAGAATAGGCAAATAATTCTCATGTTTGTAATCGTCATATTCTCATGTTCGACAGATTTTGACCAAACTTGTCATATATTATTATTATTATTATTACTATATTATTGATTTGTAAATTCGCTAAGTACGCAGGTCTGCTGCGACGGGGGTATTTTTAATTCAAAAGCGCTAGCTATAGAATTTAAAACCAATCAAAATAGGCAAAATTAAACTTTTTAAGATAACTAAAAAGATAACATACAGTAATAGTAGTTTATGCAACGATTGTACTAAGAAAAATAATTACCAAATAAAATAATGTTTATACAAATTACGTTTATTATAATAATTAGCTGTTGTACGAGTATATCTTTCCTATAAAAGCCGTATTACAGTTAGGTTTGGTTTGGGTTTATGTTGGATTAGAAAATTTTGAATCAATCCATTTATATTTATTTGTTTTGTGGGAATTTTATTATTATGCCTTATTGTTTCAGTATTGTTATTCACTATGCCGCGATCCAGAATATCTAAATTTTCACAACGAAATCGTCCGTAATGCTATTCGACTGCAGAACATGGCCAATCTTAAAGTTAACATGTATTTACTGTTAGGCGTTACGAAGTTCGCCGGGTCAGCTAGTTTATACATACATATTAAACAGGTTTCAAAAATAACTTTCATCGCCCAAGCCTTTACGGAAGTCTATATTTTAAATGAATCTTGAGCTTTATAATAGTCTGCTAGCTGATATAAAAGAAGTTAATACTATTTCCAAATTTAAAAATTATCTAAATAACTACCTTTAGCATAAAAATTAGTATTCAGTATCAGATTACCTATATTATGGTCAAAACAAGTGACTATAAATATTTTTATTACAATTTATATTTTTATTTTGTCTCGGAAATGGTTTTATTTTTCTAGCATATTTTACAAGCAATTAATAATGCGGCCTGTTTCACCAGCTGCGCTGGAAGTTCGGGATGTTTTTTGTGACAACGAGGTCTTTCAATTCATCTCCTTTTGAATCGAAATAACCTCATGGGTAAAATATTGATCTGATCACACTGACCGTGATCACCCAGAGTCCGGTGGGTTTATGGTACACCCTGTACATAGCCATTGTTTGTGGGGCGAGGAACCGTGGTGGAGATTATGGCTGATCGAACTGCATGTTACGGTTGCTATAGAGCAGACGCCAAATCAGTGATGAGGGACGAGGTGCGTGCGTGTGGGTGTGTGTGCGTGTGCGTGTGGTGGTGGGGGGACAGGGGGGCATGGGGGCGCGCTGGGGCTGGGGGAGGCCAGAGTTATAACTCCAGTATGGATTATGTCGGAGCGGTGAAACATCTTTAGAGGTTTCCACCCGAAATATGCTTATTGCTTTTTGGTTTCCCGTCAATACCCTTGATGGACTTAAAATTAAGAGTGTTTTCTCGCAGAGTCAGAATTCCTTAATTCAATAATATTTATAAAGATAGGTAAGTGGTGTCATGAAGATACTGAATCTTAGCAGTGTGCCGTGACGCACTACGGCTCACGAAATATATACATATTTGAATAATAATGTGCTGGCCGCCGAAGTGCAAAGTCAGCAGTCACGTGACGAGAACCTTTTAATATTTGAAAAAGTTAAACGAGAAACTCGCCCATTCCCAGTCCCGCTCAAGAAACCTATGTTCGACGTTATATGATCAAGTATAAAGTGGCTGTGTTGATGGAATTAAAAATTAACAAGAGTATTTTTTCATGTTAAATTTTACCCAGTTTCAAGAACTATTTTATACAAAATATTTATCTTTTATTTGTGCCTTTAGAACTGTTGTAAGACTGTGTTACACTAAGTAAGACTTATTTGTCTTGATAGGTATTTTGCCATGATATCATCAAAAGACACTTAAAATCACCAATATAACCTAATTCAATATAATACTCTATACCACACAACATATTAGATATACCAATATATTATTTAAACAACACATCACCGAACACAGCTCAGGTAACCCCAGCTACCTTACATCTATTGTAGCAAAAAATTAAAAAAATCCTAAAAATTCAATAGTATACCATGACTCAATTACCATCTTGAACAGAACACATTCCATACCAATAGTAAAATTACTATGAAGCTACCAGATATACAAAAATATTAATCAATTCGAACATGATAACCTACTGAACAAAAAGGAAGAATTCAACAACACCCTTATTTTTAAACCATCAACGAAATAGCAGCAATGGACAAAAATAACCTCGCAACCTTTTAAATTTCTTTCGTTTGAGTTCTTTTATATAATATGGGTTATTTTGTATGACATTTTATTTTCCAAATAATTAGTTTTTTAAGTAGCGCCAGATGATTAGAAGGAATAATAGGTTATCTAGCCTCTTCTGCTATCGATGGTTATATCAATGGAAATAAAAGTAACCAGAGTATTAACCTCACAGCGTATTTCTTGTCGACGTGAAAATTAAAATTAAGTTAATTAAAAGGTATCAGTGTACTGGCACATACTTCTTCCTTTAAAAGTAAACAAAATAATAAATTCGATAAAACTACTGCATCTCATTATTAAATGCTTAGTGAATAACTTTTAACGAATATAACGTTTCAATAAGAGTGATACAATTTCTGTTAAACACACTCTTACTTCAAGTCTGAAAAAAATTGGGGGAGAACTTGATCTATCCCCTCGGTAATTAGAAACTTTTCTGCGTGAGTTTTATTGGGAGGTGTGGCCTTATGTTGTATATCGGTTCAATGGACCAATTGAGAAGTAGGGAAGGAAATTATTTTTAGTAATCTCTATAAGAATGACGTCATATGACTTAACACAACGTACTGAGGAGCAGGACAACCACTAGAGTAAAACGCACAAAAATGGTCCGATGAGGTCTTAGATAGCTGGTTCCCCCCTTCACCCCCTTGCCCAGCAGTGTTGCCATTTTTCATTTAGCCTATCAGCTGACGTAACCTTAAGCTATTATAGAATAGGGCGATTTGGCAATACCGAAGTGACTCTCATCGGACTACTTTCGTGCGGTTTACTCTAGCGGTAGACTAATATTGTATTTCAAAATACGTTAAAAAAGTACCGATGGGTTAAACCTCTCATTTGTAGGAATTGAAATAAGAAATACATAGGAACAACTCTTTTCGACATATTAATGTTATTTTGACAATTAATTCTTCAACAGTGCCGCCATTGTATTTTAGTCTTTAAATAATTATGTTAAATTGCTTTACTTAATAGTCATAAAAATAAAAATTAAATTGAGTAAGGTGTTCAGGAAGTGTTGAAGTGTTAAATTAACGCAATTTCAATTATCAATGCTATGGAAACAAAAAGTGACATTTAGTGACAATTCAGACAAAAAAATTTTAACAAAAAAGACAATATAAATTAAACTTTATATGAAAATTACAAAGTAATCATATTATTTTATAATAAATTTTATTTAACTTTTTTATTGTCTCTAGCTAACTGCTGAAAGTTTAATTTAATCCGTCAACTTCATTTTGCTATCGGATTACCAATAATTTTTCCAAGAAAATGAGGATCTGCAATACCTCCGCCATCTTGGATTTTAGTACCGAAAGAATGATTTAATTTTGTGACTGAGAATTACTGACTACTCGATAGTCGATTTATATTTATCATATAAAATGTGATTACTTATCGGATACAATCACGCGCTAATTATATGTTGCCTAGATATTAATTCCTTAGATAACCCCTTTACCTTTAATTTCATATATCAACCATCCTGTTACGACTATCTTGAAACCGGTAATGTTGTCACAAAATTAACATTGTTCTTATGGGCCTAAAAGGAACTATTTCACCAGTGAAGCATCCTTATGGGAATGAAACCAATATACCGTCATTGATAGAACCTTTTAATGTTATTCGACATGGATATGTGATCAAGTCTGAATAAACTTTTTGAGAAATCTTGAATCCTACCCTCCTCAATAATTAGAAACCTTCCTGCATGGGTTTTATGCGTGTTTTATTAACTTAGCCCTAGGGGGTCCGTCGGACCAACATTTGAAACAGAAGTGACGTCATATGGTTTTTGACGTCAAATGTTTATAAGTACAGCTTAAGACATATCCATGATCTCAGCCATTTTCCAAAGGGAAGTAAACACAACATATTTTTATAACGATGATACGTTCAAATTTTCTTTGAATATGGTGAATCCCTGGATTATTGTTATACTAGTTCTAACACGACTAATATAAGTGATTTATCGATAACCTAGGTTGCGTTTTGGTGATAGCATCAGGTATCGATTGATTCAACACGATATCTGCAAGCCTATAATTAGTTTTGAACAGCTGTTGGAGAAAACGTTATTGTACAATACTTTCATTACCTCAATCATTTGAACTGTAGTTACATTAATAAGTGTGGGAAAAATAAACAATTACTAGTGACGCGTTCAGACTGTCATTGAAGATCCATAGGATATTTTTATATTCGTTCTAACATGAATAAGATAAGTTATAAGCATCCATAATCTTGGTTGCGGATTTTTGGCAGTAGCATCAGATATCGATCGATGCGATACGATATCTGCAAGCCTACACTGAATTACGAACAGCTGTTGACAAAAACTTTATAGTTTATATTATTATTAAGTCAATACTAAACTATAGTAACAGTATTGAGTTAAGAAAAATAAACAATTTTATTTGTTTTCGTTTTTTTGTTGTTGTTGGTATAAAGGAGTACACTCATGCTTTTAATATCGTGGTTGAATGTATATGCCAGTTTAATGTATATTTAATCTTTTATTGCTTAAATTCTTTTAAGCAATAAAAGAATTTTAAATTTACTATTCATAACCGGCGTAAAAACTTTCAATTAGGACTGGTGGAAGATTTTCCAGAAATTAATATTTGTAAAACATTTTAATACAATTTTTAATACATTTTAATACACAATTTAATACTGGCTAACATTTTCTAAGAAAGAATTTTGTTTTCCTTCGGATTGCAAAAAGTTTATTAGTTCTTTTAAAAAAAGTTTATTAGTTATTTATCGATGATAAACATTTGATTTTTCAAAATATCTCACACCGGTCCTATTGTTGTTAATTCGCGAAATAATGCCCTCTAATGAACTGTAAGAACGAATTGAAAGAAAGAAGCTTATTTTATTCAAAATTAGTTTAGTTACCGGAAGAACAACCATTGGTGTTAACGAATGCATCTTCTTAAATACTGTAGCAGGTTTTCAGAGATAATTACTTATTTATTTACTGGTCAAATATCTTTTCGAAGATCAACAGACACGATGTCACCAAACATTCTATTTAAACTCAAATAAAAATTAGAAATCAACACTAATGATGGGCATAATTAGTTATTCAATAAATTATAGTTATTTTTTATGCCAGTGTGTTCAAAGTTTTGGCTTAAGCAGAACAATATTTATGGATGGCAAATTCAACATTCACTATAAAAATTTAAAATTGTCTGAAAACTTTCAAATTTTTAGATATCTTAAATATTATTAATTTTATAGATTGGCACCATCAAAAAGGTGGGAAATAAAAATGTGTAAACAAGATCTTATATAACTTATTCACACTTTTCTTTGATAAGTAAAATGATAAAATACGTATTAAAGCTTGTTTTAGATGTCACAATTTAAGTGTTGTTGAGATATGAATACAATCATGTGTGTCAGATGAAAACAATCCTGTTACCATGCGAATGTCGCTAATTGCCTCCACAGCACGGTAAGTGGTTCACCTCTCAGGATACTAACCTCATACGACTGTAGGAGTTCTACACAACGTGTGTCGCCGTCCCTACTGCTAGACGTGTCTACTAGCTAAGGCAATCCTGTTACCATGCGAATGTCGCTAATTGCCTCCACAGCACGGTAAGTGGTTCACCTCTCAGGATACCAACCTCATACGACTGTATTTCTACACAACGTGTGTCGCCGTCCCTACTGCTAGACGTGTCTAGCTAAGGCAATCCTGTTACCATGCGAATGTCGCTAATTGCCTCCACAGCACGGTAAGTGGTTCACCTCTCAGGATACCAACCTCATACGACTGTAGGAGTTCTACACAACGTGTGTCGCCGTCCCTACTGCTAGACGTGTCTACTAGCTAAGGCAATCCTGTTACCATGCGAATGTCGCTAATTGCCTCCACAGCACGGTAAGTGGTTCACCTCTCAGGACACCAACCTCATACGACTGTAGGAGTTCTACACAACGTGTGTCGCCGGCCCAGCTAGACGTGTCTACTAGCTAAGGCAATCCTGTTACCATGCGAATGTCGCTAATTGCCTCCACAGCACGGTAAGTGGTTCACCTCTCAGGATACCAACCTCATACGACTGTAGGAGTTCTACACAACGTGTGTCGCCGTCCCTACTGCTAGACGTGTCTAGCTAAGGCAATCCTGTTACCATGCGAATGTCGCTAATTGCCTCCACAGCACGGTAAGTGGTTCACCTCTCAGGATACCAACCTCATACGACTGTAGGAGTTCTACACAACGTGTGTCGCCGTCCCTACTGCTAGACGTGTCTAGCTAAGGCAATCCTGTTACCATGCGAATGTCACTAATTGCCTCCACAGCACGGTAAGTGGTTCACCTCTCAGGATACCAACCTCATACGACTGTAGGAGTTCTACACAACGTGTGTCGCCGGCCCTACTGCTAGACGTGTCTAGCTAAGGCAATCCTGTTACCATGCGAATGTCGCTAATTGCCTCCACAGCACGGTAAGTGGTTCACCTCTCAGGATACCAACCTCATACGACTGTAGGAGTTCTACACAACGTGTGTCGCCGGCCCTACTGCTAGACGTGTCTAGCTAAGGCAATCCTGTTACCATGCGAATGTCGCTAATTGCCTCCACAGCACGGTAAGTGGTTCACCTCTCAGGATACCAACCTCATACGACTGTAGGAGTTCTACACAACGTGTGTCGCCGGCCCTACTGCTAGACGTGTCTAGCTAAGGCAATCCTGTTACCATGCGAATGTCGCTAATTGCCTCCACAGCACGGTAAGTGGTTCACCTCTCAGGATACTAACCTCATACGACTGTAGGAGTTCTACACAACGTGTGTCGCCGGCCCTACTGCTAGACGTGTCTAGCTAAGGCAATCCTGTTACCATGCGAATGTCGCTAATTGCCTCCACAGCACGGTAAGTGGTTCACCTCTCAGGATACTAACCTCATACGACTGTAGGAGTTCTACACAACGTGTGTCGCCGGCCCTACTGCTAGACGTGTCTACTAGCTAAGGCAATCCTGTTACCATGCGAATGTCGCTAATTGCCTCCACAGCACGGTAAGTGGTTCACCTCTCAGGATACCAACCTCATACGACTGTAGGAGTTCTACACAACGTGTGTCGCCGTCCCTACTGCTAGACGTGTCTAGCTAAGGTAATCCTGTTACCATACGAATGTCGCTAATTGCCTCCACAGCACGGTAAGTGGTTCACCTCTCAGGATACCAACCTCATACGACTGTAGGGGTTCTACACAACGTGTGTCGCGGGTCCTACTGCTAGACGTGTCTAGCTAAGGTAATCCTGTTACCATACGAATGTCGCTAAATGCCTCCACAGCACGGTGAGTAGTTCACCTCTCAGGATACCAACCTCATACGACTGTAGGAGTTCTACACAACGTGTGTCGCGGGTCCTACTGCTAGACGTGTCTAGCTAAGGTAATCCTGTTACCATGCGAATGTCGCTAATTGCCTCCACAGCACGGTAAGTGGTTCACCTCTCAGGATACCAACCTCATACGACTGTAGGAGTTCTACACAACGTGTGTCGCCGTCCCTACTGCTAGACGTGTCTACTAGCTAAGGCAATCCTGTTACCATGCGAATGTCGCTAATTGCCTCCACAGCACGGTAAGTGGTTCACCTCTCAGGATACTAACCTCGTACGACTGTAGGAGTTCTACACAACGTGTGTCGCCGTCCCTACTGCTAGACGTGTCTACTAGCTAAGGCAATCCTGTTACCATGCGAATGTCGCTAATTGCCTCCACAGCACGGTAAGTGGTTCACCTCTCAGGATACCAACCTCATACGACTGTAGGAGTTCTACACAACGTGTGTCGCCGTCCCTACTGCTAGACGTGTCTACTAGCTAAGGCAATCATGTTACCATGCGAATGTCGCTAATTGCCTCCACAGCACGGTAAGTGGTTCACCTCTCAGGATGTTAATCTCATACGACTGTAGGAGTTCTACACGACATGTGTCACCGGCCGTACTACTAAAACTGGTACGAAGATTCAAGGTTTAACTTTCTACTACCTAGAAGGCACTTGACTCTAGGACCTAACCCTTAATAATGTTACCAGTTATCAGCTATATTTTCAACTCCATTTTAAAAGTTCACTCTTAAATTTTTGTCAATAATATAAACAACCAATTACAAAGCTTTTATCAATATAACTAATTTTGTTTTCCTCGTGCTCATCTCATAAACTAAAAGAGCTGCTTCCGACAGTTCTTAGAATATGGACAGGACGTGATTCAGTGTTTATATATTTTGAAGATTCGGATAGACAGCTGAGCCATTCATAAGTAGAAACAGAGCGGTTGGTTTTTTGGTCCGTTATCAATGTCTACGTGGCGGCGCCAATCTTTGCCTAGTGCCATGTTTCTTATCTCCATGTCTCCCTGCGCTCATTTATTAACCAGACTTGTAAGGGTCTTAGCTCTATCTCTAAGGGTACTAGCTTAAAACAAGGTTTCCAATAATCCTGTTGTGCAAGTAAATAATTGTATTAGCAATGCCTAGTAAACTGTATTTGACACAGGATAGAACATCGTACTCGTGGTCTGTTACATTCTGTTTTCGTAATATGGACGAAACATTTTAAAATACTTGGTTCTAATCGACAAAAAAATGGTTATTTGTTTTAGTTTGTTGGATAAACTCAACTTTTGTTTTAACGGGGCAAGCCAGAGTGACTCCTACAATTTTGTATCCTCTATAGAATCTCGGTTACTGAGCATAGCTGACATAAAAAGTAGGAAAATAGCTGTTGGGACTTGTGCTACTCTTATTCTAAATAGCTGTTGGGACCTGTGCTACTCTTATTCTAAATAGCTGTTGGGACCTGTGCTACTCTTATTCTAAATAGCTGTTGGGACCTGTGCTACTCTTATTCTAAATAGCTGTTGGGACCTGTGCTACTCTTATTCTAAATAGCTGTTGGGACCTGTGCTACTCTTATTCTAAATATTAACGCAATGTTAGTTTGTACTACACACAGTTCATTTTAGGTCCAAAATAACGACGTAATTTTGTGACATTATTCGTTACACGATAGTCGTAAATAAGGTAAAATATCTTTCTAAGGAATTACATTTATTTATTGCATTTTCCAGAAAAAATATAATTCCCATGCAATTAATTATATCCGATGATTAACAAAAATGGTCATATTATGTATGATAGAAAAATAAAAAATGGAAAATTTAATTCCCACTAAATTTACCTTTAACCTATTACCTGAATCATCTATTTTGCGATAGTCGATTGGTCAGTAATGTTGTCACACAACTTAACATTAATATTATTGGATTAAAATCCAAGATGGCGGAGGTATTGCAGACTCTCAAGTATTAAAATATTGTAGCTAAAATATCATAAAATTTGTGAAAGTTCTATATGCAGAGTGGTTCGATGCGTTATTAATGCAACTCCGCTGATGTTTACTCAGGCTGTTTTTATAACACACTTAAAAACTGTGACGATTCCTAAAATAATAGTATTCGTGAACAGAAAATGTACAAATTATGTATGTACTAAGCTACAAAACACAGATTTTGGTACAGAGGAATATTTTGGAATGTTACTTTCACTTATGCCTACGTGAATTATTAAAATTATAACTGTAAATTTATACATATTTTAGATAACAAGTTTGATTTAAAAAAACTATTTAAAGAATAAAATAATTGAAAAAACCCCGAATATATTTTTTTAGTCACGCGGTTACCATGCGAGTGCCGTGACCATTGTGAAGTCGCAAAGCGATCGATGGATGTAAGACAAATTCAGAAACAAAAACAAAATTTAAAAACGTCTATCACTCTACCATAGTTAAACTGCACACCGTCGACTTTAAACGTTATTTGACTGAGGCAAAGTGGCTTTCATTGGTAATTTGCAGTTTACTGTTTGTTTCAAAATTCATATTTGGATAGTAAATACTTTGTCGTTTCCTAAACACGATAGCTATTTGTTATTTAGATTGTTAATATGGACATTTTCCATCTAGCAAAACAAAGTTTCACGGCGTCCGGTTAGCTGGAACCAAGAACTTTCAAGATTAGTACATAATCTGAACTAAGCCAGTATAAAGCTGAAACAATGTTTAAATCTATCAAGCAGCTTCCAAAATACCAAGCAACGAAATTCACGCACACAAAAAACAAAGCACTTCCTTACATATCAAGAGCTCAAGAAACACTGTGCTGCATTTCAAGTCAAGTCAAGTCAAAATTTGTTGACTGTTTTAAAAATGTTTTTGTTTTTATCTTTGTACAGATTTAGTCCGGATTATATATATTAATATTTTCATGGTCTAGGTTCCAGCTCACCTGAGAACGGGATCAGATTACACATCTCGAAACGTCGTGAACCTTTGTTTTACCAATCGTAATCGAAAATTTCCGTGATATTATCAACATTACATAAACCCAACAATGAACTTCAACAAAGTATAGTTACTTGTTCGTTCTTTAAGTTATCTAGGAGTAATCATATCAACCATAGAAACCCTCACACAAGAATCCCTCACTAGGCTTCAAACCACGTGATGCGTTAGGCATTGGGTGTGAGCTTACCTTGTGGCTATGGCGAGACTGGAGAAGAGGCTACCAAGCCATTGAATCTATAACAAAAATAAAACATTTAATAGCTAATTGAAAAGTAAAATCAGGTATTTGTTACCATGAATTTCGTTTAAAAAATGCATAATGTGAGTCTGTGGCAAGTAAGTTATGGCAAGTCACCAAGGTGGAAAAATTACACTTGTAAGAAAAACTAAAGGAAAAGTTATATTTCAATGGGAAAAGGGAATAAAATGAACTAAAACAATTATGAGCCCAGTATGCCAAAAGGTATGGATAGGCTTAACAGAAGATATTAAAAGAAGAGAAAAATTGTGGCCCAATTATGGTAATGCATAATTAAAATTTAAAAACGAACGTCGGTCTCCTACTACCAGAAATATCTTCAGTGTTGACTTGAGCCGATACATCAGGGTGCATAGTCTTTTTCTATTGTCAATCTAACAAGAGCAGTAGTCAAAGCTATCGGCCACTTTTGAGTCAAGTTGAGTTCAAAGGTTGATCTCACTGCGGCCACTTCTTCACCTTTTGTAGGAAGAGTCTATTTTCAACAGGAGGAGAACATAATATCGAATCAGTGAGGATATTTTATTTTGATTATAATTTACCTAATAGTTTATACTACGGAACCAAAAACACGTAGTTTTGAAACATAGCTGTAAAGTAATAAATTTCTCAACTAGGAGGAAGAAAGCGTATTAATTTAGTTTACATTTATACTTTATAAGTAATTAAACAAATTATTCTATTTGATAATAAGATTTACAGTCAATTTGAATAAATACTCGAACACTAATTTCAATAATCGAATGATCATTTTTTCATTACCACTACTAGTATAGACCGGACAGTACACCGGAGGGGGAACTCGGAAGATACAACGGCATTTCCTATTTTCAGCTGGAATGTACTTGATTGTGGAAAGCTTGAAATTCCATATATAGAAGTCTCCATATTTCCCGAAACAAAACGATGTTTCCGGGACTCTCCGGTCAGGTCTAATAACGTCGGTGAGATCTCGAGCAAAGGACTGCTAACATTTTAACACACTGCTGTTTCATTATTTAATATATAGTATTTCAGTTTATGTTTTTACAGTAAACTGAAACTCCATCATGTTTTGAATTTTAAAAGCACAGTTCAAATTTCGAAAACAACTTTATAGTAATTTATTTTTAACTTACCTAGTAAATCTTTTTCCGTTTCAATTTTTTTTCATTTTGTAATCCTGCAACCTTTTTTCAATAAAATAAGTATGGCAACTGATTTACCGATAGTTTTAAAATTTAATGTGTCATATAAACTGCTTTTCTTTATTTTATTTACAGTTTTATTGCGAACATTTTCCATCACGAATGGTGAAACTAGTTTCATTACGTTTCGGGATCTAGAATCTGATCCCGTACTCAGGTGAGCTGTAGCCTACACCATGACACGATTAGTACGTAATACGGATTCTAAAAAAAGTTAAAAGCACCCAGAAAAATGCAAATAATACTAAGCAAAAAAAATGCACACAACTAGAAAAGCTGCACTCAAGAAGCATAAAGCTTCATGAGACCTTGTGACTTGTGGACGTGCGTTGTTTTTGTGCTCTTGCGTTGTGTGCGTGACATTTGTTGGTTGGTATACTTTATAAATTCTTTAATTATATTCAGCTTTATACCGGCTTAGTCGGGATTATGTACTTACATTGTCATGTTCTAGGTACCATCTCATCTAAAGACGGTATGAGATTCATGATCTCGAAACTTCATGAAACTTTCATTTACCAACCGTATGGAAATATCCGCAATAACAATCTAAATAACATAAACCCACCATCACCAACAATGAATTTCACACAAATGATTGTTCTTGGTGAGGTAAAGTCCAAAGAGTCCAAAGTCTTAAAAATGTGTTTACATTCTTTTGGGAAACAGCTTAGATCATGGATATGTCTAATGGGAATGTTTTCAGTTCCTTTAAACAGCTGTCCTTATAACCATGCGACGTCACAAACCGTATTACGTCACTTCCGTTTTAAATTTTGGTCTGAAGGATTGGCAATACCCCCCCCCCAGAGCAAAGACACATCCATGTCAAAATATCTGTAAACCTCTCATAAAATAACATATTTTGTAGGCATAGGATCTATAATCTTTTGCTTTACTTTCTTCTTTATCTTAAAATAACTAATACAACGTTTTGCGAAACATAAATTGTATAGATAAATAGTGTACATGTCACTTGGTTGATAATTAATTAGTTAACATACTTTTTAGAAATTATAGTCTAAAAAATGAAATTACGCTTTGGATGTGTATACACCAAAGGATGTAGTATTTCAATGATTCATAAAAGTTGCAATATTTCAATCAATACCAACTTGACCTCTAACATTTATACAATCAATTTTACATGCACTTACCATTTCATTAGACCATTCCATTCATTATTCTCTTTTATCAAACGTTGAAGAGATAATAGTTAACACTTCAAAGGGAAAATGTGATCAGCAAAGTTAAATTCTTCCCTATGGGAAATTCGCTAAAAGGTTAAAAATATAAAAATACTTTTGAATGATACATTAAAAAATTGGTTAACCTATACACTCATGTAGAAATTATTAGAGCTGAAATATACATGTAAAATGTATTTTTATACGCAATGAATAATACTCTAGAGTACAAATCCAGGATGTAAAGGATGTTTCCTAGTTTAGGGAGTTTTCGTAAAGTAAGAGATGGTGGCAGCACTGTTTCCGTTTCCGCGTTTATTCAGCTAGGTGCAGGAGTTGAACGGTGCTTGAGCGCTATCCATACAGACAGGCTTGCATGACTTGGGACAAGTGACAGTGTTATTTATATGATAGGGCCATGTTACGATGCGGGACATCTCAACATTGTGTCTAGGAAGCCCCCCTGCGGCGTCCCGTAAAAAACCTTCTGTAAACATCAGAACTTGAATAGCTCGAATATCATGGAACCAATTACTAAAAGATTCCAACCATCCAATGATTCAGAATTTTCAGTATGTTTTTTACAAGTAAACAAACAAGTCGATTATTATTTTTTATTACTTTGGTGACATTAAACAAGTTATATAATATTTTAAAGGAGTTCCTTGTTTTAAGGTATAGCTCAATTTCATCCTGCAACCACAGTCACGAAATAGCTAGAGGTTGCTCTTTTACGGTAGTGGCTGACGTACGAGTTAAGAAGTCTGCCTTACTGACGAAATGTTTTGGTTTAAACCTATGAGAACTATGTTAATTTTGTTACGGCATTACTGCCGATTTGATGGCTGAGATGTCAAATTAAAGATAAAGTGGTTATAAAGTTACTTACATTGTTAATTATTCCACGGAAAAATATAATTATTATACAATTATATTCTATAGTTTAACAAGTAATTATTTTTGTATGGTGGAAAATAAAAAAAGGAAAATATTAGTCCCCTAGTTGACCACTTTACCTTTAATTTGACTGAAATTTACCTTATCCGTTTGTGGGACCATCTAGTGGTCAGTAGTGGCGTCAAAAATGTAAGCGTCAAAAAAAGTAACAGAAAAACGACTAAAAACCATAATGGCGGAGGTATTTCAGACTATTAATCTCTTTACTCAAGAGTCATGCTTAGTTTTCACAAGAGAGGCCAGCTCTGGTGATTGTATTTTTCATTAAACTTATAATGATGTATAATTAAAAATTGAATGTGAGTCGTTTTAGTGTTTGAGTGTAAAATTAAAAATATGTATTTATATTCATGAAACTAATATAGAAATGAAAATAAATCGTATGGAATGTTGGACAGCGCAGCGATTCACAGTTAAACCCTGCATTGTAATTACTTGGTAAAGTCTGATTTTGAGTATTGTGAATATGTCGTATTTTATGAATACATTGATTTGTGAACTATTAAATATTCTTTCTAAAGGAACGTTCAAAATATGTATTTTGTCACGAAACGTGTGACAACACACTCTTTTTACAGTGTTCTACAATGAAGAGAATCGCATATATTCCATTTCCGTTTTAAATATCTGGTAATAGCTAGTATTCATGTTTTAATATTCATTATTTCAAATTTCAATAGGAAATTGATTTTAATTCTAGCTTTAAGTTTATGAGAGAAGAGTAAAATCTTCAAGAATTTCTGCCCCAAGGCTGGAGTATCGTATTATTAAAGATAATCATTTTCCAAATTTTTACATTTTTCCTAATCCTTTTGTTTTTGTTTATTTCCAGAGAGCTGTTGAAAGTTTCAATCAGTTAGTTTAAGAATGAGTAAATTTAATTCTTATTTATTTAGCTGTATTCGTGCATTGTAGACGTAATTCTATATTATTGTTGAAATTCACGCATCTTCAGGAGTTATCCTGAATTAAAACCTTTTAAATGCTTCCTTATTCTTTTTAGATACATCTGTTGGTGGTTTTCTATGCAGAAAACCACCAGATACGCGTTCAAACGCTTTCAGATATGCATCTGAAAGCGTTTGAACGGTGTTTCGCTATGCCGATAGATACTGTATATGGATCAGGGCGGGATTCGGCGCTTACAAAGATCACTCAATGCATATCGTTCGAGCGTTCGAGATACCTATCCGATAGTTCCTACCCGGAAAAGTATATTTGGTTTTGAGTATTTTATATAAATTTACATAATATGGTAAACATCGATTCTTATCGAAGGTGAGCCGATGACTCAGTTGACAGCGTGACGGACTCTTACATTTGTCAACGATGGTTCAGATCCTGAAGGTGTCAATCAGTCCGCCTAGTACTTTGTCAGCTTCAATATTGCCAATCGTAGGGTAACTACCCCATTTGGGTTAATAGTAAGAGCACGGGGGTATTTTGATCCTGTTGGTACTTATTAAACTATCAAATAATTTATGTTGTCCTTGGTTTTTGCTGTTAACTCCGGAAATATTATATAATTAAATCATACGATTTTTAGATTGTATAACTTTTCAAACATTTCTTACTCTGTGGGAAGTAGTACGCATGCTTTGTGTACGCCTTAAAGTGGTGCAGAACGCAACCACGAGTACATGTCAACGGTCACTTAATGGTTTACTGCAATTGCACTGATTTCCAAACAAAAACGATAATTAGGACCATTGCGGGGCTTGGGGGTAATTTTTGGGTTACTAAGTAAATTTATTAGGGTAATATCGCTAGTTTTATGGTAATTTTGAGCTAGGAGTGGAGTAAAACGTGAGTGAGTCATTGGCAACACTGTTTGGCTCCACCCTAACATTGCTTGATACGTCCTATGCAGAGATCTGTAGTCTATGTGGGAAGGTAAAGTACAGGTAAACGAAGCTACCACCCTTAAAAAAGTGGTTTAAGAAATATATTTAACTTTTAATATTTTTAACGCCATGAAAGTAGTAATTATAGATACAAAATGACCCAACTGTCTACATGCACGGAACACCCTCTACTTCAGTAATGAGTAAATGCCGTGAGAATAACCAGATAAATAATTATAGTTTTTTTGTAGTGGAAAGGGTGATCTTTTCGGAAAAATACAGTTGAAACAAATATATGGAATTGAGTAAGGTACATTAATAAGAAGGCCAACTGTGATGTAAAAACACAACACTTATTGACTCTTCTAAGAAAATTAATGACCTGTGCGCACATTTTATTATCTGGGAATTGGCACATTTGTATTTAGGAATATGTAGTAAGTTAACATTCATTCTAAGACACCGAAGTCTATTGAATACAATCCAGTAAATGGATAACTATTATAATTAGCGAATTATTGATAGGGAATAGAAATATTACCGTGTTTGTCTTGACAAGACCTAGCTTCGAAACCTGGGTTATTCCATTTTGAGGCCCCCAAATGGTAAAACTGTATCTCTTAAAAAGTACTCGAATCTCGATTAAATTTGGTACAGGCATGTAAATGTGCAATTATTCGACCAAGTTCGAAATCCAGTGAAATCAGCCTATTAAAGAGGGGTTTAGGGGGGGGTGGTTATTACTTCCAATATTGTAATAAAACTTGTGATAGAGGATGATATAGTTAAAATCTATTAATGCATGCTGACAAATCAAATGCTAGTTCCTCGTGGCAGCAAACTTACTCACTTACTCCCCATGTTTTTCATGAAATATACGTAAATTTATTTAACTACCTTATTTATAAAGATACTGTGGTAACATTTGTTATATATATTAACATATGATCAAAGTTAGTTAGTATCATATTAAGTATTCATACCAAAAGTGTTCTGTATTGAGTTCTGGTATGAACACTTAATATGATACTAACTAACCTTGATCATATGTTAATATATTTAACAAATGTTACCACAGTATGTTTATAAATAGTGTTTCTGTACCCAAAGTGTTCTGTATTGAGTTCTGGTATGAACACTTAATATGATACTAACTAACCTTGATCATATGTTAATATATATATAACAAAAGTTACCACAATAAGTTTTATGAATAGTGTTTCTAATGAGACGAATCACACGACAACCGTGGTTCGTCGGAAACTCCGTAATCATCCGTAATCTGTGGGACGTTGGGAGTCCCAACTCTTGATCTATTGAACATATTGAACAGAACAAAAGCCCATGGACTGTTTCAGAAAGCAGACGAGTCCACCCTATAACACATCTAGGAGCTCTGTAGACGGCATGACATCGCAGAGATCTGGAGGCCCAGGCCCATTGCCATCCTGGATGATCCACCGTAGGGAACAGCGTGTCCTGCCTAGCCAAAGCCTGACACACCAATGTGTCAACACTTCTTAGTTTATACTTTGATTAACATCTGTTATTTCACTTGTTCCGGCTCTATTCTGATTTGATTGTTCTAGTCACTCCAATAGGTAATCCAGCTGAAAGCTTATGCTGTGATTAGCCCAAATAAAGTCCATTTGCCCTATGTAAATTGTTCATACACGTCTGGATGGATGGGGGGGAAGGTGGGTTTACTTTGGGTATACACCGCCTAACGGTGGAGTCGCCACATAACCCTCGCAGGAGTGGGGGTACTCATAAAGAGTTACCAACTGCCCAAAAAAAGGTTTTGAGTTCCACCTAGCGACGATTTTCAAAGGTGTACCAAATTTGTCCTGTATTGAGTCCCCTAGCTATGATTTTCAGAGATGTACTAAAAGTGTCCTGTGTTGAGTTAAATCTAGTGATGATTGTCAGAGGTGAACCCAAAGTATTCTGCATTGAGTTCCCTCAAGAGATGATTGTCAGAGGTGTACCAAAAGTGTCTTGTATTGAGTTCTCGTAGCTACACTTGTCGGAGGTGTGCCAGAAGTGTTTTGTATTGAGTTCCACTTGCAAATCGCGACCACGGCACGGCTTCTTCACTTGCGTAAGGAGAGTTGAACTATTGGATTTGCTGTGTTTAAAGGATTACAGGCCTATCTTACTGCGTGCCTCTCTTTCTCCACGTAACCAAACGCATTCCACTTCCCGGTTGCCACCTCGAGCAAGAATTGAATCGAATTTGGGAGCATAATTCTTCACGACCATGCTTAAATATCCTCTGAATAACTATGATTCACCAAAATAAAGTATAAAACCCTGGAACTTCCACAGTGACTCCAAATGGGTAATTAGACTACCACGGTTTCGAACGTCGAGTGTGCATTATCAAGACTCGAAACATGCTATCGTTATAATACTGTGGAGGGAAATCATCATATTTACACTCACAACTCTGGTCATCGATACGAAAAAATATGCAAAACATTTTAAAAATACATTAGGTTTTTGGCCAGTTAATTTAAGATGCTGAATACTGGCCAAAAATATTTTCACGATCAGTTTAAATTTACTATAATTTAATGTGCCTGCGTTTTTGTATCGTTTCCAGTTCAAAATTAAATTAAATACAGTATTTAATTATTAAATTATTTGCATAAGGTCTTTATGACATCCGTCGTCGTTTTTATCAAAACATTGCCATAGCACAAAAAACATAAGATAAAAAATGAATATTCGTGTTGTGACTATGTTTTTATAAAGTACCAATTACTTTCTTCCCTTATATATATATATATATATATATATGCTAGTTTGTATGCGGAATGATGTCAGTCTGTCAGTCTGTTTATCTGTCAGCCTGTTTATCTGTCAGTCTGTTTTTCTGTCAATCTGTTTGTCTGCCAGTCTGTCAATCTATCAATCTATAAGTCTATCTGTCTGTCAAACTGTGTACAAACCTCGAGACCATTCTGATCGTCCGATTTCTATGAAATTAGGTACACGTGTGCACTTTGGCTATGTCTTCTGGCCAGTTTTTTATTGTTATTTTTTATTTTTAAGGGTGGTTTACCGCCAAAAACCCCTTTAAAATGAATATACGAATGTCTCAAAATGCTCTCTAACGATTTTAATTAAAACTTCATAGTTTATAGTTTTATTAGGCTCCCGAATAATATGAAACCACCCGTAAATGTGTAAAAATAATGGTTCCAAAGATATTGGCTTTAAATGTAAAAAAAGTCAATTTTTAAATTTTGCCAAAAAATTAAAACTAGCTCCAAAAATAAAAAATTGATATTTTTAATCTTTAGTCAATGACCAACGGTTCTATGGAAAATTTAAATTTTCTGCCCGTGGTAAACGGAATATTGTCTGACAGCACCTAATGTAAAGGAGAATATAAATAATAATTTATTCCTTAATTCTGCACCATTTTTCGTGAATCTTGGTATGCAGTGTAGGTTACATCACCCACAAAACATACTCAAAAAAGTTTAGTTTTACCTGAAGAGGGGGGTTATATCCCCAAAAATTCAAACTATTATTTTAACTGGTTTTCTCTTCTTGTTAGTTTAAGAAATTGGATGATTATTTTTTAACAACAATTTTAAAATGTTATTGAAATAAACATTAAAGAATATGATTGTGTTATCAAAGGTATAGTAGTTTATTTATTTTTTTAAGGAAGAAAGTAAGTTTCAGTCTACTGATACCGTTTATTTAGAACTGGTAAGGGACAAAAAGTACGTTGAACCAATTTTAATGTTAAAGCTAGTTTTAAGGGTAAATGACACATTCTAAAATATCTAGAGTATTAAATAGAACCTTAAAATGCATCCTCTTAATTTGTTTCGTAACATTTCAAAATAGAAATATGTTATTTAATTTTAACTATTTCGGTGTTGAGTTGACCATCCTGAGTTAGATGGGTTTTGGGACCAGCGAATAGTTTTTGTATTTCACATCGTATTTGGCATGGGCTAGTCCACTTGTTTGTTTCTAAAATTGGCTCGGGTTTGAAGTAGTTTAGTAAAATAATTGTCGTTATCTTTAACGGGAATAAAATATTCAACAAGAACCTTGACGAGACGATATTGAACCTTGTCAAGCGTTGCGTGGCGTGTGGAATGGTCGTGCTGGAACCTATGAAGGAATTTTCATAATGAAATGAATACAAATTATAATGCTATTCGCGAATAAAAACAAAGATATGCGAGAATACAGGTACTGCTTCTATGGGGAGACGAGATTGAAAACTTTTGGTAAAGTTTTTATCAGTGACGGCATATTGGATTTTAGTCCTGTAACAATGTTGATAATTTTATTGACTGCAAGATAGTTGAGAAAATACAGTTGAAGTGTAGGTTAAAAGTGTCGTACCTAAAGAAAAAAATGATCTGTTTAATGTTTAGCAAAGATATTAACCATTAATATACTATTCCATCAAGATGTATGTTTCAAGTAAGATTTCTTCTGTAATTACATTTTTCTTGAAGGAATATACATTTGTTTTTCAAATTCCCTGGTAACAATTATTACATTAATTTTAACATAACCTATATTTAATGACTAAATAGTGAAGAGTACTTTAGAAGGTGATCATTAGGTAGACAATTTGGTATTTATACTACTTTGCACTGTGAGAATTAACTTGAGTGGTGACTAGGTTTACAGTTGAATGGTTTTAGGAAGGTCGTGTAAACTGGAAGGATAACATTGAATGAAGACACGGTATGGTTTGGTTGAGAGAAGGAGCGTGTTAGGTAGTGTCTTGTAAAGTGGAAGGATAAACTTGAGTGAAGACACGGGATGGTTGGGTTGAGAGTAGGAGCGTGTTAGGTAGTGTCTTGTAAACTGGAAGGAGAACCTTGAGTGAAGACACGGGGTGGTTGGGTTGAGAGTAGGAGCGTGTTAGGTAGTGTCTTGTAAACTGGAAGGAGAACCTTGAGTGAAGACACGGGATGGTTGGGTTGAGAGTAGGAGCGTGTTAGGTAGTGTCTTGTAAAGTGGAAGGATAAACTTGAGTGAAGACACGGGATGGTTGGGTTGAGAGTAGGAGCGTGTTAGGTAGTGTCTTGTAAACTGGAAGGAGAACCTTGAGTGAAGACACGGGATGGTTGGGTTGAGAGTAGGAGCGTGTTAGGTAGTGTCTTGTAAACTGGAAGGAGAACCTTGAGTGAAGACACGGGATGGTTGGGTTGAGAGTAGGAGCGTGTTAGGTAGTGTCTTGTAAACTGGAAGGAGAACCTTGAGTGAAGACACGGGGTGGTTGGGTTGAGAGTAGGAGCGTGTTAGGTAGTGTCTTGTAAACTGGAAGGAGAACCTTGAGTGAAGACACGGGATGGTTGGGTTGAGAGTAGGAGCGTGTTAGGTAGTGTCTTGTAAACTGGAAGGAGAACCTTGAGTGAAGACACGGGGTGGTTGGGTTGAGAGTAGGAGCGTGTTAGGTAGTGTCTTGTAAACTGGAAGGAGAACCTTGAGTGAAGACACGGGATGGTTGGGTTGAGAGTAGGAGCGTGTTAGGTAGTGTCTTGTAAAGTGGAAGGATAAACTTGAGTGAAGACACGGGATGGTTGGGTTGAGAGTAGGAGCGTGTTAGGTAGTGTCTTGTAAACTGGAAGGAGAACCTTGAGTGAAGACACGGGATGGTTGGGTTGAGAGTAGGAGCGTGTTAGGTAGTGTCTTGTAAACTGGAAGGAGAACCTTGAGTGAAGACACGGGGTGGTTGGGTTGAGAGTAGGAGCGTGTTAGGTAGTGTCTTGTAAACTGGAAGGAGAACCTTGAGTGAAGACACGGGATGGTTGGGTTGAGAGTAGGAGCGTGTTAGGTAGTGTCTTGTAAACTGGAAGGAGAACCTTGAGTGAAGACACGGGATGGTTGGGTTGAGAGTAGGAGCGTGTTAGGTAGTGTCTTGTAAACTGGAAGGAGAACCTTGAGTGAAGACACGGGGTGGTTGGGTTGAGAGTAGGAGCGTGTTAGGTAGTGTCTTGTAAACTGGAAGGAGAACCTTGAGTGAAGACACGGGATGGTTGGGTTGAGAGTAGGAGCGTGTTAGGTAGTGTCTTGTAAACTGGAAGGATAAACTTGAGTGAAGACACGGGATGGTTGGGTTGAGAGTAGGAGCGTGTTAGGTAGTGTCTTGTAAACTGGAAGGAGAACCTTGAGTGAAGACATAGGGTGGTTTGGTTGAGAGTAGGATGTTAGGTAGTGTCTTGTACTGGAAGGATAAACTTGAGTGAAGACACGGGATTTTTGAGAGTTGTAGGAAATATAATTTGAAGACTAAATAAAGTTTTGTAATAAAAAATATAGTGGTTAAAAAGTAGTAAAATAAGGAGGGAAAAACATAACCTTAGGATGTAGGTAGTGTCGGATCTTGAAAAAAACCCATAAAAATAGGCATGGTGTAAAATTGAAGCACCTTTTAGTGAATTGGACCGCCACGATGGCAGCTTTGATTTCTCCAAACCTCCGGTTGTGAAATGTTTCAAGAACGCACTACTATTACGCATTACAATGGGATAAACGATACCTCTACACTGCTCTATGGTTCTATCATAACCTTCTTTCAATTTTTATCAAGTTTTAAATTTTTAAATGATTTAAGTTTAAATTAATAATTGACGTTAGGAAGTCTAGTATACAACTAAATAAACGGTATCAATGGACTGGCACATACGTTTTCGCTTAGGTATATAAATATACTTTAGCCTTTAATAAAACTATCATATTCTTTAAGGTTTATCTAAAATATCATTTTAAATTTATTGTTTAAAAAATAATCATCCAATTAGTTAAACTAACAAGAAAAAAAGTTAAATTAGTGTTTAGAAGTTTTGGGGACATTACCCTCCTCTCCAGGTAAAACCAAACTTCTTGAGTTGGGTTTGATCGCGATGTAACCTAACAATGCATACCAAGTTTCATGGAATACGGTTGATTTTCAAAATTTCTCAGTAAGAATAACATCGGCACCCTCAGACAACGAACTGTGTTTACCATTAATATTAAATTTAACATTTCTCCGTCGTAGAACAAAAAAATCAAAATACTATTTTTTTTATTTTTAAGCTGATTTTAATGGTGAGCATTTTTGGTTTTGCCACAAAATTTATAAAATGATATTTTTGTCATTTAAAATCCTCAAACTTTTGAACCATTATTTTTACAGTCATATGGGTTTTCTCATATTATCTGGGACGTTATACATATTATCATGAAAGTTTAATCAAACTTGTTAGAGCAACTTTTGAGACATTTTAATTTTTCACATTTTTAAGGGATTTTGGGGGTAAGCCACCTTTAAAAATAAAAAGATTAAAACATTCTGAAGATATAGCCAAAGTGCACTCGTGCACCAAATTTCATAAAAATCTCTGATCTCTTGGTTTATACACAGACTGACGGACCGACAGATTTTCTCACTGATAGACATCAGTCCAAAACCATTTTTTTTATTCAGTGAGCCTCAAAATGGATATATTCACTCTCAACGAAAATTCAAAAATGTTGACGAAAACAATACTTTTTCCATATACCGTTTATTTAAGGGGAGAAAGTAATAATAATAAATCTAAATAAAATACAGGTGTGGATTACCTGGATACACCTTCAGAGGCTTCGTACTCAAAATCGACATCTTCCAAGTTCCCCAGACAAGGGATAGGTCTGGAGACCCCATAGATAACCCATAGATAGATAACCCATAGGAGCCCTTGCACCCTCGGACAGCTCATCCTCCGAGAGTACGCCAGATGAGCATCCTTACCACAGAACACCCTTACCAGGTTGACAGTAAGGAGATACGCCTACCAATAACTCTGAACAGACTGGATGTTTAAGCTTAGCCGTGAATCAATCACGATAAAAGAAAAAGGAACCTAGGTTATAGGAAAGCCCGTCACTCTACATTGTCAAGGAAACTATCAATAATAAATAAATAAATAAATCTTTATTTTTCTGCAATCATATAGGTACAATATACATAAAATAGGTACAAAATGGTTTTAACTTAAATATTATTGACAAAACGTACAAAAACTAAACATAATACATTACATTGTGAACGATTCCCAAAATGAAGAAGCCAGACTGACCAAAACCATATAGATTTGCAGAAAAAATAGGGCCCCTAGGATTTAACTCCGTTTAGGGGTTCCTTCTCAAACATATTGCAAAAATCTATAGCTAATTTGATAGCTTCTTTTTAATGTACCTAATTTTGATCTCTGAATTAGCAAAAACCAGTCACAGAGCCGACTAGTGTTTGGTAAGGCGATTTGTGGAATGAGGAGGAAACTAGACTATTCCAAGAACATCGATGTGTAAGATAAATATTTCATGGCCGAATATCGTTAATATTAAGTCTTCATCAGGGGCAGAATATTGGGTTTCAGTCCCATGAGACAATGTTAATTTTGTAACACCATTTGTGACCACACGATAGTCGTAAAAAGGTTTTTTTAGGTGTTGAATTAAAATTAAAGTGGTTACGTAGAATTTTTTTTATTTTGTCATTACAAAACAAGTTAATTAGACCCTACTTGTTAGTTACCAAATGTATATGTTAAATAATAAATTTAATATGATTTCTTAGATAACCAATACTACTCGAATTTAACACGTCAATATATATTTTTATAACTATTGAGGGAAGAATAGTGAAGAACTATTGGGTTAAAATCCAATATGGCGGCAATGATGAAGACTCTTAAGAGTCTGCCTCACTGGCGAAATCTTTACTTTTAGTTTTAGACTTATAATGAAAATGTTAATTTTGTGACAGCACAGACTTACACGATAGTTCAAGAATAGTTGAATTCGATAACTAACCAGTAATTTTATTTCAAAGACAAATTGAAAAAGGGAGATGAAATTCCCCAGATAACCACTTCACCTTTAATTTGCAACTTAACGACTATCTCTGTACCTATCTATTACGACTGTTGAGTTGCCAATAATGCTGTCACAAAATTAACATTGTTGTTATGAGGGTAAAGTAAAAGATGGTGGAGGCACTGCAGACACTTAACTTATTTCTAGCTTTTGTAAACTCTTTATTCATGATTTCAAATTGAACTCAAAATTTGAATTTCTTGTGAATTCAATTATTGCTGGGGTCTAAGTTTTAGCAGATGATCTAGATAATAGCTTTGTCAATCTGTAATTTACGTGAATTACAGTGATTTATTTAGAATTCTCTTCTGTTTCACTTCCCTCCTATTCCCTCAACACCTGGTTCTAGGTGTTGAAACTTACTCTTTCACGGCTCATCTATTGTTCATTTTCAACTCTTACCTCAAAATGGTATTACAACCGTGGTTATTTAGAACAGAACGTAGCCTATGTTTGTAGGGAATGGATAAACTATAATGTATTTATTTCGGACTGCTTTTCATTCAGCTGTGCTCACAGGGGTTTAATTCTAGTATTACAATCTACAGTATGTATTATCGATAGTGTTTAGACCCCAAATTATGTGGTCGGTCTACCCCTGCCGTGCATGGAATAAGGTTTCGAACGAGCCTGTTTTAGAACGAATAATTCCATTGTATTACCAGTGCGAAGTAAATAGTAATTGATGGAAGATAACAAAAAATTGTACCTTACAGGGTGTAACTGAACTACCTGGTCCCGTTTTGTAGATTTGGTACTTGTAACAAGACAAACATATTTTACAATATAAACATGGGTCTACAGTGTCAGATGATCTTCTGCATGTGTTTTTACAAATTTCGTAATTGATCGTAATCCCTTTAACTTAGAAAATTGAAATTCGGTATAAACTTTTAAACTAACTCCAAAAATGAGAATATAAAAATATTTTTAATCGATCTCATTTGAAAATGACGGCTCTTTAAAATAATCAAATTAAGAACAAAACTAAAGTATCACTAAATTTGCATTATTTTAATGCGAATATAATGATACCTCGGTTAAGGCAATCGGATAGTAAATAACCACATTATTGCACTTTTTACAAATTACTGTAATTTCAATTGTATTATAATACAAGCATTCTTAAAAAGTTTGCTTCCCCGAAGCACGGTGGAACAGAGAAATTAAACTTCATATGTGCCATGACCGGGAATCGAACCCAGGTCTTTTGGGTGAGAGTCCAGTACTGTTCCCACACAGCTTATACCACAATGTATTTATTGATAAATTTATTAATAAAGTAGCTTAGGGGGTTTTGACTAAAAATATGTTACGGTATTAGATCGTTCGATCCGAGAGGAATGGAGGAATAAGACGTGGTTGTAACGGTGTCGGGACTATGAGATATTCGCCGAGGGAGGGCAGGAGGGGGAGGGGCTCATATAGCCGGGTTCGATCATCACCCCCTCCCCTCTCCCTACAGACACTGCTTGTGTGGTAATAATGCCTCATGTAAACTCTGTAATTGGTCCAGGCTACAACATATACGCCACTATATTGCGCAAGGCCTGGACGGCTTCACAGGGCCGGGGAGGCCAAGTTGCTGACTTTACTGAAAACACACAGAATTTATCTAAATAAAAGTAACTTAAAACATACGACTGACACTGTAATGTTTTTTCCATAAACACACTTCAAACGGTTCAATTTGAATCGACGTATAGAAAACTGATACTCGAAAATGCGTTGAAACTTGGAAATTATGAAATTATATTGATTAGAATTACACATTTGGTACGCACGGTCAATAAGAAAAGCTGGAAATAGAGATCGTTCACACACGAAGTTTTGCAGAAACGAGAAACAAGGCGTTTAAAACATGTTTATACAATAGTCAAACACAATGTATGCAACTATTTTCATGTCCTTACATTGAAATAACGTGTAAAATATTTTTAACTAGCATTAATTGAATTGGAAGAAGTAAACGTAAAATAAAAGGTGAAAATGAAAATAGTACATTGAATAGCGCCTTCGTAATCTCTTCGTACTACATTTTCAGCAAACACATTTTCATACATAAATTGTATTTCCAAACAAAATTTTTGTTAGTTTTATTGGGTGGTGTAACATTTAGATGCAGGTATAGGTTTAAGGAAAATTGGTGAAAAATAGGGAAGAAATTTAATTTTTATTTCGTATAAGAATAACATTCGGGGATCTTAGACCATAAGTCAGTAGACTTTTGTGTACTATCACATGAAACATACTTTATTAAATACTTTAATTAAATACATTAGTATTGTTCCTCCGAATGTACTTAGTTTTAAATCGGTTGTAATTATTGTATTCGTTAAAATTCATTTTTTTAGAATTCTCAAGCCCTTTTGAACTGTAATTTTACAAAATTTCGGATGGTGTCACATTATTTGGAATATTAACAGGTTGACTCCTGAAACACCAGTAGTGACCTAGAGGTCACACAAAACTTTAAGACAATATCGAACAATATCGCCAACCTAATATTCTGATAAAATAAAAATCTCGTGCTAACAATAAATATAGTAGGCCTAAATATGGGTAATCAAAGTTAACATGAATTCATTATAAATCTTATACAAGCAAATATGACAAACAGAAAATTATTTCAATTCGACATGTATGTTTTTACAGGTGAGTACCAAAATGGTACTCATGGCCTCACAGAGAATTTTAGTGAGTACCATTTTGGTACTTAAGTCAACATGTTAAGCGCCAAGAACTATAAAAATTTTCAAGTTTTATTATAACTCCCACAGCCGTTTTTAATAACGTTGGATTTTTCACGATTGAATTGACATAGGGCCAGTGCACAAACAAATAGACAAGCAGAAATCTCTCTGAAATTCACTTTTTGGAGCGGCTCAAAACTTCCCTACTTTTAAATTCGAAATTTTGGACGGAAACAATACTTCCACATTGAACGAAGAGAGTTAAAGTAAAAGGTGACCTTGTAGAGTAAAAGGTGAACCCGGAAGTGGTGATTGTGGTTCACGCCTATTTGACGTTTTGACTCTGAAAATTCTGTTTGGTTTATTTTGCCTGAATGCCTCTTGACATGTGATGACAAAACATCACATGTTACTTAATAATTAAAATAAATACACCCGGGCTGGAAGAATATTTGTTGGACATATTATAATTAGAGATGCTTTATGAATATATAGTAAGGATTTATACTAACGAGAATCTCAATGAAAAATATAAAAGTAGTTACACATATATACAAGTGTATATACAGAAGTATAAACAAAATTTTTCAAATTACTAAGATTTAATGAAATTAAACTAAACATTATTAACGTATTTTACTGATTTCCCCGAAAGGTATCTTTAATTTAGTACACCCTCACACCCTCTTATTAGAAATATCGATCTCTCCCGCCAAAACCCAGTGTAATTGAACATATATATATATATAACGTCAACGTACTTGGTTCTAATGCGAGATGACTCTAAACAGTAAATTCACCTAATTAGATTTAAGAACAGTTAAATTATGTTTTTTATATGCAAAACAATCAATAAATAGGTAGTTGTTTTAAGTTTATGAGTTCAACAACCGTCAAGTTCAAGCATGGAATAAAATTTAAGGCTTAAAAGTCAAAACTAAAAATAAAAGTGTTAATTATTCTTTAGCAAACTAAACCAAAGAAATGGTGGTTACAGTGAAAAATACAACGATTATTTGTATTGCTTCTTCTTTTGAACAAGTCGTTGTTTTTGATAGAGTGAAAAATACAAGAGGATGAGGATAGAAACAACAGGAAGGGCTCTGTGACAAACCCTCTTGACGTGTGAAACCACTACACTACACATCATAAAACACTCCACTGATGCAGCCACACATTCACACACATACAGCCAACAAGAGGATGAGGATAGAAACAACCTGTGACAAACCCTCTTGACGTGTGAAACCACTACACTACACATCATAAAACACTCCACTGATGCAGCCATACATTCACACACATACAGCCAACAAGAGGATGAGGATAGAAACAACAGGAAGGGCTCTGTGACAAACCCTCTTGACGTGTGAAACCACTACACTGCACCCATCACAAAACACTCCACTGATGCAGCCACACATTCACACACATACAGCCAACAAGAGGATGAGGATAGAAACAACAGGAAGGGCTCTGTGACAAAGCCGCTTGACGTGTGAAACCACTACACTGCACCCATCACAAAACACTCCACTGATGCAGCCACACATTCACACACATACAGCCAACAAGAGGATGAGGATAGAAACAACAGGAAGGGCTCTGTGACAAAGCCTCTTGACGTGTGAAACCACTACACTGCACCCATCACAAAACACTCCACTGATGCAGCCACACATTCACACACATACAGCCAACAAGAGGATGAGGATAGAAACAACAGGAAGGGCTCTGTGACAAACCCTCTTGACGTGTGAAACCACTACACTACACACATCATAAAACACTCCACTGATGCAGCCATACATTCACACACATGCAGCCAACAAGAGGATGAGGATAGAAACAACAGGAAGGGCTCTGTGACAAAGCCTCTTGACGTGTGAAACCACTACACTGCACCCATCACAAAACACTCCACTGATGCAGCCACACATTCACACACATACAGCCAACAAGAGGATGAGGATAGAAACAACAGGAAGGGCTCTGTGACAAACCCTCTTGACGTGTGAAACCACTACACTGCACCCATCACAAAACACTCCACTGATGCAGCCACACATTCACACACATACAGCCAACAAGAGGATGAGGATAGAAACAACCTGTGACAAACCCTCTTGACGTGTGAAACCACTACACTGCACCCATCACAAAACACTCCACTGATGCAGCCATACATTCACACACATACAGCCAACAAGAGGATGAGGATAGAAACAACAGGAAGGGCTCTGTGACAAAGCCTCTTGACGTGTGAAACCACTACACTGCACCCATCACAAAACACTCCACTGATGCAGCCACACATTCACACACATACAGCCAACAAGAGGATGAGGATAGAAACAACAGGAAGGGCTCTGTGACAAACCCTCTTGACGTGTGAAACCACTAAACTGCACCCATCACAAAACACTCCACTGATGCAGCCACACATTCACACACATACAGCCAACAAGAGGATGAGGATAGAAACAACAGGAAGGGCTCTGTGACAAAGCCTCTTGACGTGTGAAACCACTACACTGCACCCATCACAAAACACTCCACTGATGCAGCCACACATTCACACACATACAGCCAACAAGAGGATGAGGATAGAAACAACCTGTGACAAACCCTCTTGACGTGTGAAACCACTACACTGCACCCATCACAAAACACTCCACTGATGCAGCCACACAATCACACACATACAGCCAACAAGAGGATGAGGATAGAAACAACAGGAAGGGCTCTGTGACAAAGCCTCTTGACGTGTGAAACCACTACACTGCACCCATCACAAAACACTCCACTGATGCAGCCACACATACAGCCAACATGAAGATAAAGACAGCAACAAGAAGGGCTCTGTGACAAACCCTGCTGACATAAAACTACTACACTGCACACGTCAAAAACACTTCATTGATGCGGTCACACTTTCGCATACATAAAAACTACAAAAGGATGAGGACAGAAGCAACTGGTAGGACAAACTTTCTTGACGCATGAAAATATTTATTTCAAACCATTCCAAAGATTGGATACACATCATATATTTTTTGTTTGTATATATGCTCTCGGAATCATTTGTTGAATAATATAGGTTACCATAGTTTAATGTTATGACGAATTTGTTTGAAGGCGCACCCAAAAGGGTTTTGTCGAGAAGATAACGAAAACGAGTCACCAACGATGTCTGGGCCGCCTTTACTGTGAGCCCTTTTATGTCTTCATTTGTTTAAAATAAACACTTGAGTAGATGAGTGCGAGGCGTTGAGAATGTTTGGAGAGCGTTGACATGTCCCGTCGGCCTTCACTCGGAGCCTGAACTGAGCTCGAGTTGTTGCTTCCTTTAACATCAAGTAATGCGAGTTCCTTTATTAGTAATGAGTAATGAGAGTCCTTTGTTCTCGTTTTACATTTTTCACCAATGTTGTAAATTCTCTGCCTTTTTACTTAAAGTTGCAACTTAATTAGTTTTGCGACCTCGTCAGCAAGGCTGTGGTTCAGGTGGTGGACTTGTTGGTTATCTTGAGATAAAACACTTAAATCTTGTCTCCGTATTTTCCGTTCGTTTAGGAAACAGAAACCAGTGTTGTTGACTTCAGAAACACACATGTTTGTCGGCCGACTGTTGGCGAAGAGCTGGTATACTATCGGCAGTCATCGGACTAGCTTAAGATATCTCTCTAGATGCAAGAGAAAACGCCGGAGAAGCAGTCGGCCGACAATGTTTCCGGAGACAAGTCTTACAATGTGGATTGACCACTTTATAATCTGGATGACGCTGGTACGTGAGAAAAATCTTGACACAATTTTGTGATACTTTGACACTGCATCCAGTTGCTTTTGTGCATTTGGTTATTAATTAATGATCCTGACAAATGTCTAGACTGATCTTCGTCAGTAACGAAGATTTCGTAAAATTCATTACAAATCAAAAACAAATCAGCAAAACTAGCAAAACTAGCAAATTAGCAAAACAAATCACAGAGTTTGCCTTTTTATAGTTTCGAGTGACTATGGCGTTTTATAGGCGCACAACCTGAATTCGATGTTAACTTCAAATGTCCACGCGAAACTTTGAGAAATTTGAGGATTTGAAAACGACGACTCATTGTCAAGGTGTGGGTGGTGTAGAGGGCGTTTTTCGTAAATATGACCTATCCTAGGTCACCGTCATATCCTACTTGTCCTTGAGTCATATTCATAGATAAAGACACAGACCCACTCCGGAGGGTGCGTGAAGGGCGATGAGTGTAAAATTCATTACACTCATCGCCCTTCACGCACCAATTTCCAATTTCTCAAAGTTTCGCGTGGACATTTGAAGTTAACATCGAATTCAGGTTGTGCGCCTATAAAACGCCATAGTCACTCGAAACTATAAAAAGGCAAACTCTGTGATTTGTTTTGCTCAACACCTTTACAACGCGATCCGAGTGATCCGACCGTAAAGGTCGGCGTATAGTTCCCCGGTGAAGGATGTTTGGGTGGAGACAACAATACGTTGGACCTTTCACACCCCTACCATCGTTCTGACTCAGATCTAGAGTGTAATTTTTTATCCAACAATTTTTTCTGACTGAGCTTGTAATAGAGGACACTTTGCTTGGTAATAAACAAACTAGCGGAAAGATAAAACAAGAAACTAGATATGCTTTTTGTAAAGTTGAAGGGTTTTTGTTATTTTTAAGTTTGTGTCAGCTATAAGTAAAGACGCTACTCCAGCAGTCAATCCTGTGGAATATTGACAATGCAGCATAAAAAACTTCTTGGAAATCCATGGCATTTTTGGAGATTTATTTCATTAACAAAGCACTGCACTATATTCATTCTTTCTTTCTTTTATGCAAATTTCCGAACTTGTGATTTTGAGGCTAATGTCTGTCTGTGTGTACAGCCCAGAAATAAAAATTTTCTAAACAAATTGCACCCATACTGTTCCAAATTGAATATACGTTTTTAGCTTTAATTCCACTAATTAATTCACTTAATTCACTCGTATCCAAGAGCAGCGAAGATTACTGGGAAGTAATTGGTGGGACATAAACAGAGATCGGAACTGAGCTATCTACTTCATAAACAGTTACGTCAGAGTGAAGAACGCAAACAGGATGATGACTCATAGTTTTTTGTAGTTTATCTTCCACGAAGATGGGGTGAATCTTCTGTTCATCATTTATTCATGTTATCACCTCACGGATTGATACATACGCATTAAAAAGATTTCAAGCATCTCAGCTTCGACAATCCAGACAATATACCGGCCCGGTAGCTCAGGGGTTGCTGGATCTCAGACCAGCGACTGGCGACTCCTGTCAGATCATGAGCGGGTCACCTATGTGACCATGCCGCAACGGTATCACGCTGTCTTCAATTCACCGCCCATGGTGATGGTCAGTTGAGGATTAAACAATTTTGAGACATCTACTTTCAAGGTTTCATAGCCTATTTTCAAATGTTCAATAAATTTAAAAACATAAAAAATTCTAGGCATAAAAAGTCACGCACACAGAAAATAAAGTATGTCCAAACGTAACAAGAACTCAAAAAGCACTTATGTACGAATATGTGTGTACTAATCTTGTCATGTTCTATGTTCCAGTTCACCTGACGATGGGATAAGATTTCAGATCCCGAAACGTCGTGAAAATTGATCTTACTAATCGTTATAGTAAATTTCCGGAATAACAAAATAGGTCGGACATAACCCACCACCACCAACAATTAATTTCAAAAAAAGATGAATTAAATTTAAAAATCTGACCATTAAATTAGTCTGCGTCAATAAATTAAAAAGTAAGTTAAAAAGTGTACTGAACATTGTTTATTCATTACATTATTTTGGCCTGCCAAATAATTAGGGACATAATTTGCAATTTTGCTTTGGAAAATAGTTAACCAATGACTTTATGTGAAGTTTCCAGGAGCCTGGCCGATAAAAAAATAATCTCTCAGAGAAAAATAAATTTTCTCTGAGTTGAGTATTCTAAATAAATTAACCGATGCAATGGCTAAGCGGTAACACGATGGGTAACATGAACTAAGTCAAACGACCCTGGGTCAAAACCAATGGCTGGCTCCTGTCAGACCTCTGATCACGCCGCTACGGCACCTCGCTGTATTTAGTTCACAACACCAGAACCGTCGCGATGGTACCCGCGGCCAGGGGGCGCTGCGGAAGCGGCGACTGCCACGGAAAAAGTAACAATACATTTTTTTATTAAGTTAGGTCTAGATGTATCCCAACGAAATGTATTTTAAAAATATATGGGTAACTGAACTTTGAATATTACGACTTATGCATTTATTGTTCAATCACCTTTATCGCGCCAATCACCTTTATATTTCCAAAGTTAAATATTAATATTTCATTATTAAATATAAATACAATATTTTTAACCAAAATATTTTCACGTAATTGAGTAGCCTCTGTACACAGCTGAGGCTGTCTTAACGGTGACGACGCAACATTTTTTGATTGATAAGGGCACCTCATAGATTCTCTCCAGCATGGGGGCGCCTGACAACATCTCGCCCTGGGCGCGAATAAACCACGCGACGGCCTTGGACCGCACTGGTCATCATTACCCCTTGGTAACGGCAAGATAAGGTGTCCCGAGATTGTCTTCATGACGGCTTCTTCGTGTTCTTCACGGCTCGGCTAAAAAAATAGAAGACTTTTGCGTCGTCTTGGACACTAATCGACATGTTCATTTCCGCAGAGCATGGTCACGCATCTTGAAGCTTTTGTTGTGACCGATAGTGAATGGCATGGACAGAGTACGCTTCCAATCTCCTAGGGAAGAATGGGAGATTGGGTTACGTTCGTATATGTGGCTTTTGTTCGGACCAAGGGGATGTACGTTGCTTAGTGATAGGGTATGATTATTATACTGAAAATTCCCGCCCCATCTCCATATCGCCAGTGAATGCAAAAGCTTTTAAAACTGCGTAGAGTTGGAGACATTTCAGTTTAAGGAAAATACAAACAAACTACGACACATTTATAGATTTTTCTGTACTAGTTTCTAAAAAAATTTGAAGTTTTTATTTTAAATTTAAACTCGTTGTCTACTGAATTAGATGTGATCAGAGGTATATTTATACTACACTACCACTACCGGTTCCACTACTGGTTAGCTGTACACCACATTATTGAGTAATGAATGAAAATTTTGATTTAGAGTCCAAATATTAGTGGAAGGATACATACATTAGGTACAAAATAGGATATACATTAAGAGAGTGCGGGAATTTGATCTCCAAGGTTCCGGATTCAAATCCCGCTTTTCTGTATGCGATAAAAACACAACATATTAGAGTCAACTATTAAATGTTTAAAACGGCGCTGGGCGATGACCTTGATAGTATTTTGATATGAAAATGTGACTTTAAGAGTTATATTACGATTATTATTCAAAGTTGAATTCACTGTATTTAAATATTTAGGCTGCAAACCATCTTAACCAGTTACCGACTCACATACGATAGTGTACTTTTGGTGCATGGTATTGTTTTAAGTTTTTTGACTGCCTTAAACATTTTGGTTTTCAACTTTATATTACTAACTTAAGTCAGGATTATGTAATAATAGTGTTATGTATTATAGTCTAGATCGCCTGAGGGCTGGGTCAGATTCCAGATTCCGAAGCATCGTGAAATTTTGTTTTATTTATATCGTGATGGGAATTTTCCGTAATAAAAATATAAAAAAACATAAATCCATTACCAATAATGAATTTCAAACAAACAATCACAGGTATGTTTTTATATACACCAAAATTGTGGATTTTAGCGAATTTCCCATAGGGAAGAAGCTATTACCTTAGGTCTCATGGCGAGACTTAAGCCCGGGAGCATGTTATTTTTTCTTCTTTAGGTGCCCAGAGTCCAAAAACAACAGTCGTTAAAATTTATATATATATATATATATATATGTATATATATATATATATATATATATATATATATATATATATATATATGTGTCTGTGAACACGATAACTCTCGTAAAAAGGGTCCAATCAAGACCAAATTTGGTAGAGACGTGTATTCCTACAAATGCTCGGACGAGTTCGTAAACCAGACATATTGGTCCATGGGAACGGGTAGTTTGGGGGGGTTTTGTACCCCAAAATGGGTTTGTTTGCTTTTTTCACATGTAGTTTTGAAAAATTTCTAATTTTATATTTCACCATTAGACTCAGCTTAAAAAATTACACAATTAAGTAACTTAAAGTTTTTCTCTATCTCCAACGGTTACCGAGATATTAAAAAATCTAAACACAGTACGTTGTATTGTGGGGCTCCAATGTTAATCTTATGGAGGATAGGGAAAAATGAATATTTCCCATATTAATGAATATTTTTGGATAAAACTTGATATTTAGCTTCATGTGGTTGAGATCTATCCATTTATGCTTAAAAATCATAGTTTATGTGTTTATCATGGCAGCAAACCTGCATACTCTTTTCCCATAATAATCATATAGGGAATAGGCAAACTCCTTTATTTATGGACAGATGTTGATGAAAGTTGATATAAATGCTGAAAAAATTAATTGTTTACGCTAGAAACACCTAGTTTCAGCGTTCCTCACAGCAGCAAACCTGCATACTCTTTCCCATGTTAATCTATGGAGAGTAGGCAAATAATACTCATATTTATTGACAGATAATGATCAAACTAGTCATATATTATTATTATTATGTTATTGATTTGGAAATTCGCTGAGTACGCAGGTCTGCTGTGACGGGGGTATTTTATATATATAAAACGTTTTTTAATTTAAATGTATTCGGACTAAAAAACCACTAAATATAAAAAATCCGAAAATGTTAAAGGTGATATACTGAAACCCCAAATAGCTGGAAATACATCTTGTATGGCCTAGTTGGTATTTATAAAACAAAGGATACAGATGTTTTTAAATACATTAGAACCCCTCTAATCCATCATCATCGGGACCAGGACTATGGTCGGAACGAAAAAAGGTCGGATTAACCGAAGATGTAATATTTATAGCAAATAAAATACAAAAGATATTTTTTACACAAATTTAATCAGCATATTAACTGAAAAACGTCTACATACACTGAAATATGTATTAGTTCTAAAAGGAAAAAGGACAAACATATTATGTTCAGTAAATTTGTTGTTTATGCAAACACCAGAACGACGAAATACAGTAGGCCTGATAAATTTCGTAAATTTGGCAACACTTTATAATATGCTCAAATTATGCATATTCGGCGAATTTGTGAATTCGATAACGAAAAATAGTCAGTTATTTCAAAATATTTAACGAAGGGTAGACGATCAAAACGAAGCAGTGTAGACCAATTATTTTTCCTATAAATACCGTTGCCAAATGAGTTATTATAAGCTTTGTTAACAAATATCAGATAAGCGTTTCAAGATTTTTCGTTGTCGAAATTATATTTTAGGAGGAATAATACCAAACGATTAATGACGATATGCTCTATGTCAAATACAATATCTTGTTAAATTCTATCGGGCTTTGGAGTACATACGGTAGTTGAAAATCGAATAATCATACCGCATCCTTAGACCGGCCAATGACGTTCTTGCATTCCAAAAGGTTACGTATTGCGAAATTTCGTCATCTGCCTTAACACTTATTGGATAATTGGTCAGCATTTTCAATATCATACCCGTTATTGTACGTACACTAGACAGTTGTCCCATGAGTGACAAGTCTGCACAGACTCGCAGGCCTGACTGACCGAAGTGACGGACCATCCAAGGTCGGTTTAGAGGGGTTCTACTGTAAATGTAAAATGTTTGTAAAATAAAGAGCAATTGTTTACTTAAATTTTACCTGAACTGAAATGCCTCTTACTTTACAACTGTTTATAATACCGAGAATTAATTGAATTATTCTTATGTAAGTGCGTATAACTAACAATAACAAGGTAATATGAAGGAATCTGTACAATTGAGGGCACGTGGGCACGTAGATATCAATATAAAGTAACTCTTAATAACATACGGTAGTCATTGGACTTGGGCCAAAAAGTGAAATCCACATCCACATCCACATGACTACGATCAATGAATAGGGTTGGTCAATGAAATTACGATTTGTTACCTCAAATTTTGTTGGTAATTATTTATCGTTTAATAAATTATTATTCGTTTTATTAAAAAATAGCTTACATGACGGCTTTCTCCGTGTATAATTATACTAACGTATTATGAACATCTGACATTTTTGCTTAATTTAAACTTCTTTTTTTATTGATGTTCATTTTAAATGACCGAAATAATGCGAAATAACTTAAAAGCTATTAGAGACATCAAATATAGAAAGTTACGTAGTTTTGCAAACTAACTTAAAATTATTAGAGATAGACATCAAATGTAGAAAGTTACGTAGTTTTGCGAACTTACTGAGAATTATTAAAGATAGACATCAAATGTAGAAATGCATTTTTCGAAATAACTTAAAGCTATTAGATAGACATCAAATGTAGAAAATTATGTAGTTTTGCGAAATAACTTAAAACTATTAGATATTGACAAAATTATCACCATGGAAGGTTTGTGTAAGGCTGGGTTGCCTTGTACAGACAAATATAGAGAATTACGAAGTTTTAGAGATAGATATAAAATGTAGGTTTAATTATACACTAATATTTTCAATTGTACTAAGGATCACTAGCTTATAAGAGTTAAAATGTAGAGAGAGTGCAGTAAAGCTTTCCTTAGGCCTAAACACGAGTGTTAACATTTTTGAAAAGTACAGTCGTGTTTCGAAAAGTTCAAATCTTTAAAAATCCCCCAAGTCTGCATTTCGAAAACTCTCTTGGCAGCTTACACGATAAAAGAAAGGTTGAAAAGTTGTTCAGTTCCAGATGAATTAGAACGAGGTGTGAGCGAGTATAACAAACATGTGGCAGAGGTGTCGTAAAAGATCCACTGATTGTAGAGGCAAGGACAGCAGGCGCACGGAGCGCATGACTCCCTCGTGTTAATGAATTCATTCAGATTTTTGCACCACTTTCATTTGACGACCGCCCCTGTTGGCGTGTTATCACATCCGTGTTGTTGACATTCACAGAACTGTCTAACTATACTTTTTTGTTTCACCGGCTAAATGTTTTTTCGGTCTAATTACCACACGATAGTATTTGTTCGGCTTTGAAAAACGAGAATGGGAAATTCAAGGATTCGTGATATTCGTTTACTATTAGGTTTATGCGAAATATGAGCTCAATTAAGCCTACTCATCGTATAACTTTTCAAAAATCAAAAATCGTTACGTAAGGGTTATAGAATTAGGAAAATATTCTACAATAATTGGTATTGGTTTACTATGGTAAAAATATTGACAGTTAATAATATTATATCTAAAATATTTACAACTATTTTGTAGATAACCTAAAGATTATTCATATTACATTTTTTACGATCTGAATAATTATTATTGAATTAAATTTAATAAACCGACTGTTTAAAAAATATTTTGTTACTAAGTAGGTAAAATTGCAAATTAGCAAAAAAATTTTTAATATAGTGCTACACAATTGTTCTGTACAGTTATAGAGTACCTACCTAATTTTACACAGATCCGAAACCGACTTAAAAATAGTTACAAAACAAAACACTCACGTTGTTTTTATAACCTCACAACCGTGTGGAAACGTGAAAAAACTAAGAAACAAACAGGACCGGGCCATGGGATCAGCCAGCGAGAAATGTAATGCTGCGGAGTATATACGTAATAATCAGAAATGGAAGGGCCTATCGTTCCAGATGGAAGGATCAATAGAGATGTTATATTGTTAGTGTCGTCGGTGGGCAGGGGGCGGGGGCGCCATATCTGAGTGATATCACGCACCGTAGTCGGTTGTGACTTGTGACTCCCAAGTCGTCGTCGACCTCTCTCTACATGTACCCTACACTGTGAACTGTCTATACTGTAGGAGACGGAAACTCACCGATAGGTTAGGTTATGTTCGAGTCCGACACTTTCACTGACCGCTACTCCGGAGGCCGCCGCAGCGCGCGCTCGCAACACTGACACTGAACACCGAACAGTGAACACACTACCACTACACCACACCGACCGTCCTCGTCCGCCACCACTCTACTACCCACTCATATCGATTCGCCATGACGTCACAGGAGGGGACACGCCGGGTGGGGGAATAGAGAAGTGCAAACACGATATGAAATTCAATTTTATTGCTTTTTTGTAGTTTCTCCCCCGAGCTGCGCGCGGCGCCCTCCCCTCCCCGCGATATCTAAACACCCCTCCGCCCCCTCGCCTCAGCTTTTCCAATTTATTGCGTTTCGCGGCTCGACTATGCGCGTACCTCGGCTTATATAACTCTCATAATTACGACTTATTTTCCTCGACCGCTTTTCTCTTGTTCTGTAATTACAAACCCCGCTTTCTTCTGAGCGTCTTTAGAAAAAAATATTACTTCGATCTTTATAAATTGCAGCCAGTCGATAGCTTTTTCTGTTGTGTCAGAGTTGAACCTCTTAATTAAGACGATCCAAGTACTCAAAAGAATAGAACATACATTTTATTAAAATCAAATGGATAAAATACCTGTTATCGCATGTTTAGTTAATAAAGATTCAAAAATGTACACAACTGCTAATTTAAAACATAAAACTGTTTCAATCTGCATTTAAAACATTAATTTTACAGGCATACATTTTACATTCTTTAACTGGCTAAGTGGTTATAGGCCATGCCTTCAAAGATGAATTTCGCCGGACCTAATACCGCAAGGGTCGAATCTAGACCAGTTATCATTGTTTAAAAATCAAACGTCAGAAGGTTTCAATCTACACTTGAAACATACTCGTGCATTTCACATTCATAAACTAGCTGGGTGGTTAAGTGGTTATGGTGCATGCCTTCAAACCTAAATGTCGCAGAGAAATGGCCACGGAGCAAAAATCCTAATTATTAAACCTGTTTTGATATAGAGAAAATTTCCAATTTTTCCAACCCCTTTTGGGATACTCTCTTTCTTTTCTGGGGAAATTGGGGGTTGTTGAGTTAGAATAAGATCCGTCTTCGAGAGTACGATTCGAGTCTGGATTAGTTTTGAGATAATTTTTCCTTACCTGAGAATTAGGTACTCGGTACTTAGGTACGGTAGGTGATGAAACATTATGGTCTACCTAACAAAATAATCCAATTGGAAAACATATGTGTAAATGAATCCAAAGAGAAAGTAAAAATTGGAAAAGAATATAAATAAACATTTAATTTAAATACGGGAGTGAGACAAGGTGACTGGTTCTCACCTTTATTATTCAATATAACAATGGAAGAAGCACTCAATAAAATAAGATATAGTGAAGGAGGAGCAAACACTACTTGTAAGGTAAGAGTAATTAGCACAAACAATAATAGAGAAGAGATAGAAATTCAGAGCAGACTAACAGCAGCAGAAAGATCACACTGGAGGTTAGTCGAGTCATTTAAAAGTAAACTGCTATCAAAAACAATAAAATAAGGATTTATAAGACCACTAGCGTTACCCGTCATACGTTGCTGTGATGTAAAAAAAGATTAATCAGGTTTAGATTCGCTGGCAAACATGAAACACGTTTTAATTATTATTACCTTTCTGAAATTTTAGCCTATCTAGGTATTTTAGCCCAAATTATGTATATTAAATGCGTGTATTCATGTGGAATTGAAATATAAAGAAATGTATGAAAGTTTGAGACAGACAAATCATTTCACACCAGGATCTTGGATCATTTTACAACCTTGTAAATACACGCACTCGCACGCGCGTGCATATAATTGAATGTTTGTTTATAATACACAGTATCAACCTTTTATACATTTCAAATAGGAAAGGGAAATATAAAAATATACAACAGCTGATTATTATGTGACTTTTAATCATAATACATAACTCCCAATAACTGTAAAATATTAACGTGACGAATAAAACTTTTCATTTTGTACATTACATATAGTATTTACTTTATAGTTTTACATTCATGAATGATTCAGACGGAATCGGATAAACATAAAATATTAAAAGGATATATAGGATATATAAGGATATATAAGGATTAAAGCATATTGCTAAATAATCGCAGCCGTTAATTTTGTAAACACTAAATTGATAAAACTTGACACTACACCCTTTTATACCCTGTGGGGCAGATCCCTTTGGACTGATTGGCACAGATTTTGAATCTAAACCATTCCCAAACCCTCTTGAATACACATACAAAATTTTATCGGAATTGGTCCAGCCGTTTAGAAGGAGTTCATTTACAAACACACGTACAAAACATTTTTATATATTAAGATAGTGCAACCTGTTCTGCTGTATAAGTCAAAAACTTGGTCATTTACCAAAAAATCCCCAAAGAACCTTATAACATTCGAAAACAAAATTTTTAGGAGGATTTTTGGTCCAGTAAAAGAAGGAGAATTAGAAGAAATAGGGAATTAAAGGATGTATACAGTGAAGCAGATGTTGTGGAAATAATAAATAGTAGGAGGTTAAGATGCCTGGGTTATATTAACCGAAGATGTAAGAAGGAGATTGTGAATATGGTGCTGAGAGGTACACCAGAGGACAGGAGATCGTTAGGAAGGCCAAGAACGCGATGGGTGGATGAGGTGATGAAGGACCTAAGAGTAATGGGAGCAGACTTGGAACTGGCAGAAGACAGAAGAGCATGGAGGCATAAGGTTGGCGAGGCCTAAACCAAAAACAAGTTTTATTGAAAATATAAATTGTCTTTGCCTAAACCAACCAGGTTTCCATTGGTCACAGGACTAAGAGTAAGAGAATAAAGCAGACTGTTCATGCCCTACCTTTTCCATCTTTACGAATTCTTTTAAGGTGGCTCTGCCTCCACAGTCCGATGTCTGAGTTATGTTTAATCTTTGGAACATGTAGAACTGCTCATATCCAAATCAAACATCAAAATGTTACGATTTGAGTCGTTATAGTGCCTGCCTGCCTTATCAACTGAAGGTGGCCGAATCGAATCCCGCAAGTGTCAAATCTGGACCCAGTTGCCATTTGTTATTGTGCTATTCATTATTAATGCTTCCTACCATCATGATGATCATGACGTGATTGTTAATGATAAGACCGGGGTTTGAACCGTTCCCCATCAAAAAGGGGATTCGCTACCACTAAAACAATGTTTTTATTCATTATATTTTCTGATTACCTTTGGCAGTTGTGTATCTCTAGAGACGTAACAATTACATAAAAAGTTTGTTTTCATTTTTTTCATTTTTGATAACAAAAATGTGTTTTTCAAAATATTTTAATATTTTGAAATTGGTATTTTTTAAAAATAACTACTCACTCAAAATTGATCATTTTGGTGTCAAACTATAGGTATTTAGGTAAACTAAAAATGCATCTATTTTCATCATTGCGTTTTCAAATAAAGCAAAAAAAATTATATGAAAAATACAGTTTAGTTGTTATTTAATTTATACAAAACCAATGGCCCTATTACATTCAACATGCATAAATATTTTAATATATCACTGTTAACAGCACCGAAAGTTTCATCCACCTAACTTCAACGGTTCTCTCCGAATATGAGTTTGAATTCCTGAAACATGGAAAAAATTAACTTTCGTATAATCGAAACTTCGCGCTTTGAGTTTAAGTGGATATGATTTATTTGTAAGTAAAGGTTTGGGAAAACTTAAATTACGCCACTAAAAAATTAAGTACCAGAGTTGAAATGTATATTTTGTAAATCAAAATAAAAGTAAGTATATATTTAGAAGAAAAATATATTTTTAATTGCTATCCATTTACGAGTAGTGAACTCCCTTAAAAATGACGAGAGGCGAAGAAAAACAATAATCTTTGTAATCGAACAAACCTTTCTGGTATTCAATATCAAAATCAAAATATTCGACCCACATACACTTCTAAAACTACAAATTAGCACTTGTAGCTTTATAAGAGAATCAACGTGTATTAGTGTATTAAAATATCCTTTTAAAACTTTAACTTTCAAGTTCACTTCCTTATAACTTAGTGAAAACTGTTGAAATGTGTTAATACCCAGTTAAAATTTCAATAAAACTAAAATTACACATACTATAAAATCTGTATTCTACACGATCCCTTATACAGCGTTCCCTTACCACGAAGTAATAATGAATTATGTCATAATCCCTTAGTTATGGGCTTTCAACTTGATTGTATTGCATTTAAAGTATTAAAATTAATAGTGTAATAATACAACATAATAATTATAAGAAACTTGATTGTGAGAAAAAACAAAGCACAACAGGTGAGTTAAAACTTGTGTTTTAACTAAGGGTTCCAACGTGCAGTTTTAACTAATTTTTAAAGCAATGAAATACTTAATTAAATTTTGGTTAACGAAATACCGAGCGTTAAAGAAAACACAATGTGCACTATTATTACTATTATCTTTTCTCCGGGTTGGTATTTTAAGCCAAGTACGAATGTGAAATGGGTGTAAGTTGATTGTGGCGCGATCTTGTAGTCTTGTTACTTACTAAGGCTGACACGTTCCTTAGACAGAACTTGCAGTTACTAGCCTAACAGCCAATGACATCTAAGGGACTTACAGTTTAACGTGGGATCTGAAACACTTTTGCCTCTGAATTACGAACTGGTCTTATTATGAGGATGGTTTTTGCGGATGAACGTAGTATTCAATATATGGTTTATTTACAACAGAGAATATCACTTCCACTGACCATTGCTCATGAGTATCTACAGTTCGTAGATAAACCGATATCAGGTGAGGAAGAATCGAAACAAACTGATTAAGAAAGGAGGAAGAATCAAGACAAATTGAGTATATCGTTTGGGAGAATCATAATACTCGCATGAGTATGAAGAGGGAGAATCATACGAACTTAACATGAAACGGTTATGCATTAAACAACCTGATTATGGAATAAGAAAAAACCAAACAAACTGAGAACGAGGGAGAGTAGGACAAACTGAGTATGAAGTCAGGGCGAATCATAAGAACCATTTGAGTTTAAGAGAATCATAAGAATCGTATGAGTATGTAGAGGGGGGATCAGACGAACTGAGTACGAAATGATTCAGTTCATCCGAAATGTATGTGGGTTCGTGCAACATACATCATATTGTATGTTGTAATGTAACATATTAGGCCAATTACAGTATGTTGTTCTAGCTACTCGGGTTGTCATCAGACAACCCTATCTATGAATTGAGGTAAAATTAGTCAAACTAAGTATGAACTAACGAAAAATCAGACTAATTGAAGTGGAACTATGTTGTGCCCAATATAAGTTGTTCCGCGTCCTTAAGTAGAGTCCTCTACTTTTACTAACCTAAACGCGACTGTTTCAAAACGTTATGTTTTATTCAAGGTTTTAACGACGAATCGAGAGTCGCTTGCATGTGAGCTAAAGCTTTATTTGGTGGATAAAGAATCATTATGGTTTCGTCAATAAAGGTGACCGTTAATAATGTAAAATTATGCCATTAAATCTTTATGAAAAATCGATAGTGCAACCAGTCGAGTGGTTTATTTACAGAAAACGTTAGACGAACGAACATTCGATTGATCGATCCGCAAGCTCAGTCAGACACGCCATCCTGTTTAAATATGCAGGTTAATTGTAGGTTTACTGCCTCCAGTAATAATTCTGAAAGAAACTAACCTCCAATTATTGAGCCAGGAAGTTTTTGTTAGTCGTCGTTTTTATTGTCCAAAACCCTCCAGTGAGTTTAAAGTTGGGTCAAATATTTGTCCGAGTGTTGGTCACTTGGTAAATAAACTATTTTTGACTGATCAGACTGGTTGGATAATGAAAGTTGTGAAAGATTAATTTTAAGATGATTTGTGGCAATTGTTCAATGGATATTCTGGTTATGGGGTGTATGAGTACGTAAGAACAGTCACTCGCTTTCAGAATCCTGATAAGCAGTTTTCCTTTTAGACACAATTTTGTTGTCTGGAACCTATAATAACTGTTTAAAGTTACTTAGAGATGTAGTACCACTAACCGTTTACTAAACTCTTATACGTAAAACAAAACCCACAATTTAAGATAAATAATTTTGAAAATGAGAACAACCTTTACAGGATGCTGCTTAATAATGTCAATAAAATGACCTCCACATGAAGCAATATGCATAGGAAAATTTTGTAAAAGGATTTCAAAAATGTATAAAAAGATTCGGGTCTCAAAAAACGGGGTGGTTTTTTCACAGATCGAAATTGGGTACATTAAAAATAAGCTGTCTAATTACTGGTTAAGTCCTTTAGCTATCCAGTGGGGCGGGCATCCTTATCACCTTGGTTCTTTTTTGTCTGTGCTGGGGCTTGATTTTACTTCAGAATGAGCTTGAACACCGAGTCTGACCAGGAGTAGTGTCTCTCTTCTGAGTTTCGGTGGAATGTAATACCCAGTTTGACATGAAGAGTAGTTGCAAATCTTGGAATAAAAATCAAGGGATAAAAATCAATGATTTCTTGTGGGTTTGACCTGAAAACGCGAATAAATTATGTTTTGGAACTGCATTTCTTATTTTTTTAATTATTGCACCTAAAATTGCTTTTTAAAAATAAAGATTTTTTTCATTTCATTTCACATAGTATAAATAATATGGTTCTAAAAGGTATTTTTTACGTTTGATTACAAAAATTGTAAAATCAAATACTCAAGGTTTTAGAAACAAAATTGTAAGATCATTACGATCAAACTTATATAAATTATATACGCCGAAAGTAAATAGTTGTTCAACTTAATGTCCTTTTATTTTGACTGAAGTCTTTTCTTCTTATGAAAGTTAACTTATTCTGTTATCTATCACCTTTCTGTATGCTTAATTTAAACAGTTCATTGGTAAATATATATTCACGATTTTTCGTTAACCTATTGTGATTTACATAAAATATTAATAACAAATAAAAATTAATAAAGAAGTTCCTTTAGGAGCCTAAAAATTGATGTGTAACGAAATGTGTGTGAGTGTTTTAAATGTTTTAAGTGTCTCAGGTGTGATCTATCAATTTTAAACAAGACGAAGATGAAGGCCTTTTCACACCGGCGTAGACCTACTGTACGTCCTGTACGTGTTTTAACAAATCGCTCCCATGTTAGCAAATTAGGTCGTTCACACCACGCGTTCAGAACATCCTGAACGACTGCGATGGCACGTGGTTTTGTGTGAATCGCTCGGAGAACGATTCTATTTCTTAAACGTTCGAGGCGTCCATGAGCTAGCGCATGCGCAGTGAACACTTCAAAACCACGTGCTCAGCTGCCGCGTGGTCTGCTGTGCTGTGTGTTTGTTGTTGTTGTTTGGTTTTGCTGGTGTTTGGTATTGCAGGTAGTATAGCCCCCGTAGCAACATACCTGCGTACTCAGCGAGTTTTCATTCATTTTAACGAATTTCCCATAGGGAAGAAGCTATTGCCTTAGCTCTTATAGCAATACCTAAGCCCGGGACCATGTTACTATTTCGTTTTTAGGTGCCCAGAGGCCAAAAGAATAGTCGTTAAAAATTAATTATTTATATTTTTATACAATATAGTCCCAATAATCCGAACTAATTAGGATCGAACCCTGTTCGGTTTACCTAACTGTTTATTATTATCCGGAAGTTCAGTGTACAGTTGCATTAAAAGTACTAATAAAATTCATTATTTTAGACCCAATGTAAGTCTTATAGAGGATAAGGAAAAAATTAATATTTCACTTATTAAACTATATTTTACTATAACTATAACTAGCTTAATGTGGTTGAGATCCATCCATTTATACTTAAAAATCATAGTTGATGTGTTCATCGTGGCAGCTAACCTGTATATACATTTCCCATATAGAGAATATGCAAACCCCTTTATTTATGGACAGATAATGATAAAACATGGTATATGGTCAAAGTAAAAATGGTTTATGGTAAAAATGCCTACTTTCAATTTTCCTCACAGCAGAAACCCTATACACACTCTTGCTCGTGTTAATCTTATGGAGAATATACGAACTCTCTTGTTTATTGGCATGTATTGACCAATAAATTGATATCTTGGCATATATTACTATTGTAATATTATTGATTTTGTAATTCGCTGAGTAATCAGGTCTGCTGCGACAGGGGTATTTTGAGTCACTTTAGACGATACAAACTAAGTTTCATCAGGCACATACCAATATAAGCTATCACAGTATGCATATGAATAAGAGGTTATCCCACTCTTGGTACATAGGCTACGATTGATATTATCGAAGTTGCCTTCTTATTCATAAGAAGGTTCGTTGCCATGAGAAATATTAATGGTTTTTGTATCATTTTACAGATATTCAATAAGAGTTATATCAAAATAAGTAAGAAGGTTCCTTGCCATGAGAACTATTAAAGGTGTTTGTATCATTTTACAGATATTCAGAGTTTACATTAAAACAAGAGTTACATTAAAATAAGTAAGAAGGTTCGTTGTCATGAGAACTATTGAAGGTTTTTGTATCATTTTACAGATATTCAATAAGAGTTACATTAAAATAAATAAGAAGGTTCGTTGCCATGACTTATTAAAAGTAGATTTTTTTACAAATCAGATTTTAAGGTGATACGAGTCTTTAAATCAAGTATTTAAAAAACGTAATTTTAACTTTTATTTGTTGGTTGTATCGTAGATGAAACCTTGCCATATTTTTTTAAAAATTTTGAGTTAATATTTTTGTGTTGACGGGTGATTGGTTCTGGAATTTGGTGGTATTGGTGAAATCATTGCGGTAAAATAGCTACAATTTTGGTAACGTGTCTGAATAGGAAAGTTTTTTACGTGGCATGAGTGAATATAGCATACTAAACAAAATTATTTTTTATAAGTACTTTTTTAATCCAATTGTCTTATAAAATATGTCATTTTGAAGACCTACACATATGTACAGTAATACAAAAAATAATACAATAAAAACAAGTCACTCAGGAAGCTTGTACGAAAAAGTAGGCCTACATATGCGTAACGAATAAGCGACATTAGCACTACCCTAGCGGATATCAGTTGACCCAAAACCCGGTCGCACCTTTGATGAAGCTCCTATATACAGAGTTTTATCGCAATATTTCAAATAATAAGGAAGTTGCATAAATTTGTTTGCCCTACATAAAAGTGACATGGAGAATGAGAATAGAGGGTTGCTGTAACAATTTATGTTATGTGGGAGTTTAAAAATATGTCATAGCAATTATTTGGCAACATCAGACAAACGTTTATCAATCTTCATTGTTAAGGATGCAACATCACTTTACTTTCTCTAGTTAATGAAGTAAAACGATCAAATCAAGGTCATGATTTACCAAGTAATTATTTATTTTATAATAACAATGCAATAATTTAACTTTTATTGCACTATAATTTTAATTAAACACCTCAACTATTTCTTAGGACCATTAGGTACTGAGAAGAAAACAGCATTATTCTTATGGAGCTAAAACGAAAAATTCCACCTTGAAAACTGTAACGTCTGCACAAGAGCCTGCGAAACATCTAACGCAACACGGGCACTGTGTGCAAATTGCCTGATGTGTTCGTACGGCGCAGCATGGCTAACGGTGTCGTCTTTGTAATATGACTTTCGATGTATTATATTAGAGAATAGCTCCAAAAAGCTCCAAAGAAATTATTGACGTAAGTTAGAGATTGCCTAATCTATTATCTAGATCAGCATCTCTTAAAATGTAAAGCCTGCAATAAATTGAATTGAAAGAAATTTAAGTTTAAAATTCAAGTTTAAATTATGAAATAAGAGTTTATAAAACTTATAAATAGGTTAAAGCTCTTTAGTTCCCCTAGAATAATGTATACAAAAGATAATTTCTAATTAATTATTGAATATAGTTGCATGGTATTTTATATTTTTCCGGAAGATAAAACAAAAATCAATAATGTAATTCTGTACATAACTGCTTTACCTTTAATTTGACACATCAACAGTTTTTTACAACTACCATTTACTGCCACAGTACTACCAGTAATGCTGCCACAGTATTAATCATAATCGTATAATCAAATGGAAGGAAATGTTTCGCCAGTGAGGCGACTAATAAATTATAATATTTTCTCTCGTTCCCTAACATTTTATAAAATGAGTATAGTTTCTAGACGATTTGAAATTCGAATCCAACTCAAACCGTCGGGCCCGGTATTTCCAGAAACAACTAGGTAGTTCTGTATTTGAAGTACGGCCAGAACACTTGGTAGGTAGTACCGCATTCCCGCTAGGGCGCCAAATTATATGGGGGGGGTACAACATTTTAAACGGTTTAATAGAATAAATGTGTGTGTATTATTTAGTTTGTTTCATCGCTAGAAGATTCTAAAAAGTTAAGCTAGATTATCATTTGTGAAATCATTTTCAATAACCAGGTGATCAACTCTAGCTGACTCTGAAAGCAAATTAAAAGTCATTTCTGGGCTTATGGAGGAATATGCAACTGTTTTGTGTGCTAGGGGCGCTGGTTGATAGGCGCAAGATCTGAGAGGTATGACGTAGCTCCAAGGTCACAGTGTTCAGTGTTCAGCTCTACACACGCCCCCTACACGACTGTTCTATTGCTTGCTGCCTTAACTTCCGGTGCGTCTGTTGTACGATCCTTTTTGAGTTAAAGCAAGACACACGATGCGGCTTTTCGCTAAGTCGCCGCTTCCAGCTTCCAGGAACAAACGGAGCGGCGCTGGCTCGGCTGCCGACTCATCTGTCGGCGCAGTTTCTGTTTCGCCCAATTGAATTACATTGGCGGAGACGTCGTATACCGCTTCGTGTCAGTTAGTACATTTTACAATTATTTTTTTTATTTTTTCGCAGGTGGTAACTCTGTAAGAGTACCCCCGCTCCTGCGAGGGTTATGTGGTGACTCCACCGTTAAGCGACGGTTACCTAAACTAAACCCACCTTCCCCCATCCGTCCAGACGTGTATAAGCAATTTACATACGGGCGAAAGGACTGCATCCGGGCGAATCACAGCATTAGCGTTTACCGCTGTAGTTGCTGGATCACGTCTTGGAGTGGCTAAAACAATCAAATCAGAACAGGGCCGGAGCAAGTGAAATAGCAGATGTTAATCAATATATATTAAACATAAACTTAAATTAAGAAGAGTGGATGCATTGCTGTGTTCAAGGTTGGATTTGAGGTGGAGAAATGGTAAAGTGCAGTTTATGAATGCTAAATAACATTGTAATGTTGACTGCTACCTATTATGTATATTAATGAAGTAAACTTGTATGCTGAAACAATAACTGCAAACGCATGTATGGATTTATATAATTTCAGAAAAACAATGGCAAAACTGAAATAACACAAACTCTATGATCAAGGTGAGTGGAAGGTACGGGAATGTTACCTAGAGCCTAGCCACCCAGCCCTAAACCAAGCCAGCTTTGGTGGTGTGCTAAATTTAATTTTACATCTACACCGACCGATGTATGCATGGTTGGGGTGGTATCTCACATACATTATATATATGAATCCTCCAATGTATGGTGTAAGTGTATCAATGACCGAGTGGAGGTAAAACCCCCGCATTCGTCCCAAAATGTCTACAGCCACTATCGCAGTCTTTGCAATTATCTAGCTAACTATGGAAATTTGATTTTAAAGATCTATCCTTGTAACTAAAAAATCCCCATCCATGTAACTAAGTACGGTATGTCTTTTAATAGAAAAATAAATAGTAAGTAAAAATTTTTAATACTGTTTCCCCTCGTTTAAAAGTATAACTAATTTGATAATCGGTTGGAATTTTGAATGGCTTTCAATTTCGACCACTGCGCGCCTCAGAGAATAACGATGTTCCTGTCGTGAGGGGTGCTCCCTCGCGGCTATAACTGGAACTAAGACGTTTGAAATGCAGATCTCAGTTCCATCGACACCCGCCAGAGTGTTTTCCCCTCGCGCTGCTCATTGTTTGCATATTAATCTATTTCTAACATACAGTACTATTTAAATAACATTTCGAAACCGTTTTTCCTTTTTAATCAGCCAAGCCAGAGTATATAACACGACAGGCCGTGTCTGTGTTGCAGCGCCATGCTTGTCTCGCGTCTTTTTTCCGATTTGCGCTTATCCATTCCTATGCGGAATATATTTACTATTTTAACTTCCCATAATAATAATTCTTTATTCACCTAGTATACATATGGGTACAGTAGTAACCATATGATATTCACATTTCAATAAATTACTTAAAGGTTAACCAAACACATAAATCTACTATGCTTATATAACAAACTAGCGATCACTTAGATATAAACAAACATTCATGATGAATAACTGGGTTGCCCCGAGCCTATGCCCGATTGGGGTCCCTTCACCACGTAGTCCCACGGACCCACGGGGTCCCTTTAACAATGAAATGAGAATATAATTTAAAAAGCATAGCATGCTAACAAAAGGCTGCATAAAAGTAAAACTGCATAATGTAAAACTTGACTTGAGGCAGATAAAGCATCGGTAAAATATAAATTAGAGAAATAAATTTGGAATTAATTCTAAAATTTATACAGTATAGTTAAAAATACCCCCGTCGCAGCAGACCTGCGTACTCAGCGAACTTCCAAATCAATAATATAATAATAATAATAAATGATAAGTTTTATCAAAATCTGTCAATAAACATGAGAATTTTTAGCCTATTCTCCTTAAGATTCACATGAGAAAGAGTGTGCAGGTTTGCTGCTGAAACAGTGAAAGTAGGTATTTCTACCACCAACAACTTTTATTTTTATCATTTATACCAACTTTCATCACCATCTGTCCATAAAAAAGGAGTTTGCCTATTCATGTGATTAACATGGGAAAAGAGTATGCAGGTTTGCTGCCATGATAAACACATAAACTATGATTTTTAAGCATTTGAAGCATAAGATCTCAACCACATGAAAGTAAATACTAAGTTTAATCCAATAATATTGATTGATAAGTGAAATATTAATCTTTCTTTATCCTCCGTGATTAACATTGGAGCTTCAAAACACAACGTACTGTGTTTATATTATATTATATATATATATATATACATATAAGTCCTACGTTCCTCCCCAAGAAGTGTTTGGAATCAATAGTTAGCTTAAGCATTTTATTTTAATGTACATGGAAACGAGTCTTATTGTAATTCCAAGGTGAATAATACAAGCAAAAAGACTAAAAATAGTAGTATTCGTAAGTAGGAGCGAAAGAGGCTCTTTTTTCTACGCAATCATGTTTTTGTTTAGTAGATCAATTAAACTAATTTAAGATTATACGAAGTCGTCATCCATGTTGTCTCATTACACGATATTTTAGATTATATTAAAAGATGGCCTAAAATATTGTTCACATAGTAATCAACATTGTTCTCAGGGTGTCTTTGAACAGAGTGAACCCGCCAAAGTTATAATTATTGTATGTAATACTATTGTACTAGTGAATTGTATTTAATATTATTTAATTCTCTTTAAAATCAAAACACACAGCAGCACTACTTATATCATTCTGGCCACTTTCTATTTAAAACTCGCTTTTAATTTGCCACTTAAAGCCAATAGTATGTTTCGCAACTAGCCAAAACATTTTCGGCTCGAGGTGCGAACGATACTTTTCATCATACTACTCTCCCTTATAATTATTACAAAATTATTACATTTTAAAAGTTTATTCTAAAAAAAGAAACATCAAGCTTATAAACGGAATGGCCCATCAGTTGTCATTATTTTTAAATGTTGAATGTACAGCTGTCTTTCCCGGGCCGAAAGTTACGTCGGCAAATCGCTACTTTCAGCATTGGAAATACAGTTGATTACATCGTAGTATGGTGAAAAATAATTATGTCAACTGGATTACTTCAAACACAAGAAAATCTGGCAAGGTTTCAAACTGAAACCCCACAGCTGTGTAATTTAGTTACCATGTTTAAGTAAATAATTATTGTTTTCAAACTTCAGTTTACTTGACAAGAATTAGCATAACAGCTATAAGACTGGGATATTGGCATGGCCTATAATCCAATTACTTGGAGGCAATGGTTGGCTGTGATATTCTCTAGTGTAGATTAACGTCACACCATTGAATATTATTTTCATCCGTAAAGCTATCCTCAAAAATAGACCAGTTCATAAATCAGAGACCGAATTGGTTCGGATCCCATGTTAAACGGTTAGTCCCTTGGATGTTATGACATCTAGTAATACGTAATAAAAGCGTTAAAGGAAGTCGGTAGATTTTTGCGCTCCCATGTTAATGGTATGTCAAGCTTTCAAGGTACCTATAACTCAGGATTGGAAATTCTCAACCTCCTCAGTGATGGGGTCTCAAAACCCCAATGTTTTGAGAAATACGGGTGATGTCATTTTGGTTATCTCATAAAGTAAAATCAATTAATTTATTTCAAAATCGTTAGAGCCGTTTTTGAGAAACATCCATTTTACGTGTTTTTGGGGGGTTTAAGGGGTAAAATACTCTTAAAAAAACTAAAATATAATAATAAAGAGTTATAAAGATGAATTGTACCAGTTGGGTTTGATACACATGTAAATTTTTTAGTTTTGGTTAATAAAAGTAAATAACACACTCCTGAGCTTCATTACATTTCTTTTAATAAAATCTTGCATTTGATAATAATCCTTTAATTGAAAATAATCCTTTAATTGAAAATAATCCTTTAATTGAAAATAATCCTTTAATTGCAAATAATTCTTTAATTGCCAATAATCCTTTAATTGCAAATAATCCTTTAATTGCCAGTTAAGACACTTAATACTTCTTCCTTTATTTTATTCCATTTACATAAATTTCAGAAGTTACACAAGTATCATAAATATCATAAGTACCATAAGTACCATAAATATCATGAGTACCATAAGTACCATAAGCCCCAAAAATTGGGGCACTTGATAATTTAGTTGGTAACATTACTAATTGACAATATTGAAACTAATCACTACAGAATCTGAACTAAAAAAGGAGGAGCACATGGCTCTGCACCTCTATTTATAACTTCGGTGGGTTACAGGATTCAGGTTACAGTTTGCCTGGACCCTGTGAATCCAACATCCAATCAGAATCGTTCTTTAGGGTTTACAATAGTGAGTCATTCTACATCAAGATTGAACAAAACTACTTGGCTGTCTTAACCGGCCTCCTTATTAGAACTTAAATGACAATTTTTTTTTAAATATATATATATTTTTTAATATTATTTTTAAATACGGTACAAATATCCTCCCTTGAAAGAAAAAAATTGGCATTTAATCCAACGTTACAAATAAATACCCCCGTCGCAGCAGACCTGCGTACTCAGCGAATTTCCAAATCAATAATATAAAAATAATATGTGACAAGTTAAAAAAAATCTGTCCATAAACATGAGAACTATTTGCCTATTCTCCATAAGATTAACATGGCAAAGAGTGTGCAGGTTTGCTGCTGTGAGGAACACTGAAATTAGGCATTTCTACCATGAATAATTTTTATCTTAACATTTATACAAATTTTCATCAACATCTGTCCATAAATAAAGGAGTTTGCCTCTTCCCTATATGATTAAATGGGAAAAGAGTATGCAGGTTTGCTGCCATGATAAACACATAAACTATGATTTTTAAGCATAAATGGATAGATCTCAACCAAATAAAGCTAAAAATCAAGTTTTATCCAAAAATATTGATTAATATGGGAAATATTAATTTTTCCTTATCCTCCATAAGATTAACATTGGAGCCCCACAATACAACGTACTGTGTTTAGATTTTTTAATATCTCGGTAACCGTTGAAGATAGAGAAAAACTTTAAGAAACTTAATTGTGTAGTTTTTTAAGCTGATTCCAATGGTGAAATATAAAATTAGAAATTTTTAAAAATTACATGTGAAAAAAGCAAAAAACCTCATTTTGGGGTACAAAATCTCCCCAAACTACCCGTTCCCATTGACCGGTATGTCTGGTTTACGAACTCGTCTGAGCAGTTGTAGGAATACACCTCTCTACCAAATTTGGTCTCAATCGGACCATTTTTACGAGAGTTATCGTGTTCACAGACACATATATATATACATATATACATATATATATATATATATATATAAAAATTTTAACGACTATTGTTTTTGGACTCTGGGCACCTAAAGAAGAAAAAATAACATGGTCCCGGGCTTAAGTCTCACCATGAGACCTACGGTAATAGCTTCTTCCCTATGGGAAATTCGCTAAAACCAAATAAATAAATCCTTTTTAACATTTAAAACCGTAAAAACAATAATTATAAAATGAGCTTAACATAAATCAAGACTTATAAATGAGGGATGTCAAAGAGTCCATTCTCCACTGAAACTAGTAGATATGGCATTGTTGCTTCCCATTGTTGACAGCCCATCCTTCGTTGAATGCAGTGTAGTAATCAGAGGAAGACTGGACTGGTCAAAGGTTGATTAAGAGTCCTCCTTGCCCAAACTGGTTTACAAATCACTTTCTCCTCTGTATGCAGTTCTGTATGTAGAGCCAAGTTCTCAAGCATTTCATGTAACAGTGCCAAAAATGTAAAATTAGTAAAATTTAACAATTATTGCTTTTTCCTATGCTTTGAGGCTTATCCTAAGTCAGTGAAGTGTTAGTTATAGTAAGTCATTTAAGTATAAGTGATGCGCGCAAATAGTGATAGTGAATTAGTGAATAAGTATTAGTACAAGTAAGAATAGTTTGGATAATCCTCTACAAAGGTAAATATATATATAATTGTTTTTTTTTATCCAATAACATTTTTCTTTGACATCAACTATTCAAAGATATAAAATAATATAGAACATAACAATTCACCTTTTTCATAATTCATTAGTATAACTTTATAAAACAATAATTTTTTTTTTATTGAATAAACTAAAACTCATATTACTTTGTAAACAACTCAAACTTTATATAACAGTTACGTTTATCGATATTTATAAAGAAATATCATTAAGTTATATTACAACTCATCAAATACCTTTCATAAATCTGATATTCATTGAAAACACATATATTATCATAACAGTTACTACCATTCAATCCTTTTTTTATTCTAGTAACATTTAATTACTCATTTTTCTAAATCTTAGAAACTTTATACGGTTAAGTTAGTTTCTATCTTTCCTTTTACTTTCAATATGATTAATTCATTTTATCTCTTTTTTGCAAAATTCGCCTCCTAACTTTTATGCATGAATACATTAGCCCTTGACAAAATCATTTTGAATAACCTAAGTATTTACAATTGCACACATAAAACAAATCAATATATTTACAAGAATATAATATGTTTTGCTCTGAAATACAGTGATTAAATTAGACTTTCACTTTTCTTCATCAATAATCAAATCAATTGGCATCAATAGTCATTTATCATTAATTTCATCACCTAATTATAATTACACACATATTCAAACTTTTTTACATACTTAACTAACTTAAAACTAAAAATGTTCGCTTTGTTACCTATGTTTAATCTACTCATCAAATTACATCTTCATTTTAAGTTGTGAAATATTACATCTCTTCACCACATAAAAATTATCCAGTTTTTGAACCAAACAAGTGACATCCGTTAGGAAATATATGATCTTGTTGGTCATATATAAATATCTCATAATATCTCAAAGACATTTTTTGCATAAATTTCTTACTTTTGTCACTTAAATTATATGTTTTTATAAACACTATACTCCCTTTTTTAAATGGATGCTGTGAGTTAACTTCATTATATCTTTCCCTTTCATTATTTCTTGTTATTAATTTTCTTGAATTACTCACCACTTTTGACAGTTTATTTGCTAGATCTTTTGAAAACACCTTGTTATTTAAAAGATCATTTAATTTCCATAAGTTTGTTAGAACTATGTTAGGTTTTCTCTGAAACATAACTTCAAAAGGTGAACATTTAATTGATTCATTCACAGCAGAATTAATAGCAGATTGAATTTCACTTAACTTAGTGTCCCAGTTTGATTGATTATCGTGAAAATAAATTTGAAAAATGGATTTCAAATTTCTTAAGTAACGTTCAGATTTATTACTCCTAGGAACATAAGGAGTAATAGTTTTATGAATAATTCCCCTGTTAAACAAAAAGTTCTTAAATTGTACACTGGAAAAACTCTTAGTATTGTCACTCACGATTTCTTTGCATAGAGAGAAATTTTTAAATACAACAGTTTCAAGAGCTTTTATAATACTAGAGGAAGTTGTATCTCGCATAGGTACTAGCCACACATATTTGCTGTAATCATCCAAGATTAATAATAAATTGTTATTCACACATTTCCCTCGGGTTAAAGGGCCAAACACATCAATATAAAGTTTGTCCGTTACACTTTCTGAATAGCTTGAAATTAATGGTCCATTATAAATCTTAGATGCTGGCTTACCTTTATAACACAAGTAACAGTCTCTTACCTTTAGTTTAATTTACCAAGTTAGGCCTGTAGAAATACTGTAATTCTTTGTATTGTTTTGTACGTTCCCATATGACTTCCTGCCATTGAGTTATGGAAATACTTAAATACCATGTCCATGAGACTGAGTGGAAGATAAATTTTACGAACAGCGTTAATGTTCTTCTTGTACATAAGAACACCTTTATTAAGATAGTAACACAACTGGTTTTCATCAATTTTCACACTGTTGATGATTTGCTTTATTTCATAATCATTTTGTTGATGAACTTTAAAGTCACTGAAAGCTTTAGGGAAATCAGTTATAGAGTTAATACTGTTACTTAAAGTCACTTTCTTTTTATAACCTGACTGAATAACTTTATTCAAATCACTATCAACCTTTCGTTGTTGAAAATTTATAATGTTACTTAATTGCACCGATTCAGATTCATTAACAGTGGTAAAAATTCTAGATAAATAATCTGCAACTTTGTTATCACTTCCTTTCACATGTTCAATAGTGAAGGGAAGACTCAAGATTATTTCACACCATCTTCCAATTTTACCAATTACTTTTTTGGACTTCCTCATTTACTTTGAAACCGCTTAAAATGTTTGTTCTTAGTTTGTAGTGCTTAATTTTAGTTTTACACTTAAGAAATTCTATTACTCGCTTTTCTTTAATACACTCTTGTAATTTAATACTTAGTTCTTCAACTGCAACTCTTATTGTTTTAGCTTCCTCAGAAACTACTAATGTCTTATTTATATTATGAGGACTAGGGTCAATGTTCAGTTTCAAAACTGAACGAAACTGCTTTCTTAAATCACTTACATTACTTGAACTGTCCACTTTAACTCCTCTAACCGTTAGTTCGTATATTAATTCACTTTTCAATAATAAATCCACATGAGAACCCATTTTATAAGTTAAAAATGTTTATATTTAAAAAAAGGCTTCACAGGTTTAAAATTTAAAGGCATTAGCAGAGTTGCGCAATTATGTGTACCAGTTGGGTTTGATACACATGTAAATTTTTTAGTTTTGGTTAATAAAAGTAAATAACACACTCTTGAGCTTCATTACATTTCTTTTAATAAAATCTTGCATTTGATAATAATCCTTTAATTGAAAATAATCCTTTAATTGAAAATAATCCTTTAATTGAAAATAATCCTTTAATTGCAAATAATTCTTTAATTGCCAATAATCCTTTAATTGCAAATAATCCTTTAATTGCCGGTTAAGACACTTAATACTTCTTCCTTTATTTTATTCCATTTACATAAATTTCAGAAGTTACATAAGTACCATAAATATCAAAAGTACCATAAGTACCATAAATATCATGAGTACCATAAGTACCATAAGCCCCAAAAATTGGGGCACTTGATAATGTAGTTGGTAACATTACTAATTGACAATTTTGAAACTAATCACTACAGAATCTGAACTAAAAAAGGAGGAGCACATGGCTCTGCACCTCTATTTATAACTTCGGTGGGTTACAGGATTCAGGTTACAGTTTGCCTGGACCCTGTGAATCCAACATCCAATCAGAATCGTTCTTTTGGGTTTACAATAGTGAGTCATTCTACATCAAGATTGAACAAAACTACTTGGCTGTCTTAACCGGCCTCCTTATTAGAACTTAAATGACAATTTTTTTTTAATATATATATATTTTTTATTATTATTTTTAAATACGGTACAGAATGATTATTTTATGTTGCAACGATTACCAAAAAGTTTTTCCAGGGTGATAAGCAGTAATACCATATAGTAGTAAAGGTCTTAAATATCTTAATAGGCGAAGTTTACTGAGGACCACATAAGTTGTTAATAGGTTGGTAAAACTCTATTTTTAATTGAGTTTCACTATCGTAGAAAAAAAACCATTATGTATAACTGTAGAACCTCGCTAATCCGTCACCTGCGGGACCGGGGATATGGTCGGAACAACAAAAAGGTCGGATTATCAGAGGAATGAATGAATGAATCATCTTTTATTTCCCAATAATTAATACATGCAATGATACATTCTTTTACATACCTTAAACATAGAGGTAGTTTATACATAAATAAGAAAAAAAATGTATGTACTTATAACACTAATGAATTAAGGAACTCGTATATTAACATAAAAACAAACTTAAACTGTATTTCGAACAAAGAATATTGCATAAAGATTTAATAAAAAGCTACTGTACTGATGAACGCTACAGAAAGCCTAAAAACATTAAATAAATTAATTATTTAATAGCAATAACGTACAAAAAGTGTCCATTATGCACTTACAGAGTATGCTGTTGTGACGAAAAAGCATAACAATACAATACTGTTCAATACTGTACGTGTCCTAGGTACAGTTGCTGCATCCTGTAGCCTAGACGTTCCACTATACACACTATGTATTACTGTATGAATATAAAAAAGAATATAAAACACAGTTCAGGAATGTTTTGCAGTAGGGTCAAATATCTTGTAAAACACTTTATGTACTGTACATCGACATTGTCATCGACAGGTTTCAACTTGAACGGAGTTACGAAGTAAACAAATGTTGTAAATTTCCGCTAGCGTGGTCGGACCAAGCGAGGAGAATGCCGCCGAGGACGAATAGCGGAAGTCTGTTGTGCCGACGGGCACGGTCGGACCAACCGAGGAGTCGGACCATCGGAGGTCGGACTATCGAGGTTCTACTGTACTGCAAATCAATTTACCAATTTAATATGAAATATCTATCCCTGAAACTGGTCGATTGGTTTAGTCAGTATTATCACAGAATATAGGAAAATATATTGATTCTATTATCTCCTGTGGCATTTTGTCGTATTATATAATTGAATATTGGTGTATGAAATTAATTTTGTTAGTTTATGAGAACCATAATACACCTTATTAGAACGTTTTAAAATAAATTAATAATCTCATGGCACGTCAACTATGATGGAACGAACATTCCTACTATTTCCCTACCATCGTTTTACACACTTCACAATGTTGCTAATAATGAATACGGTAGTTTAAAAGTAAAAATTTATTACATAGTAACATGTAACCTTTGATAGCTTCGCGTTCTCAAATATATAAACCAACATTTCTTTATTTGTTTAATGCACCGAATTGGTCTAACTTACAATTTGTTGTTGCGATGTATAGATATCATGTTGGCAGAATTTCGTTCGGTTCATGTCGATGTGTAGTTTCACACCTAATTTTGTGGTCTTTGAAAAGTAATTTGTCATTAAATTTAAAATAACTTCAAATTTACATAAGAATAAAGTTAACATCACTACCTTAAAACCTAGCTGCTTGCGTGTTTCTTACTCAATTAAATATTTCTGATCCTTATCTAGTATATGAACTCCTAACCTTAAGAGTGTGTTCTTTTAAAATTTTTAAAATAATTCCTAAACTATGATATTCTTAGGTAAACTTTATTTTAAATAGGGGCATTTGCTAACCAGTAAAGCACATTACTACTTACTTCGATCAGGCGTTATCTTTTGCAAAGTTGTATTTTTTGTAACTTTACACTATAACTTAATAAAATTATTCTTATTGCATTTTAGGTAGGTATTCTTGAATAAATCTTATTTATTCTTGCTTTTCATATTTTGAGTTTTATTTATACGTTCTAAAAAGTTTAATTATGTAACGTGTCTAAATTATTGAATAAAACGATCATACAATTGTATTTTCTTAATTTATTCTTATTTTCTAAACGAAACTGTAAACGGTTTTTGAAGGCGTACAACACCAGTAACTTACTGTATCCTCGTGTACACCGGTAAATGTAAATACAGCTGTGATTAGCTGCGAGACAAATCTTATGATATGAAAATGATATAGTAGGCTATATTAATAATGAATAATTACAAATAAAGACACCCGAGAGCTGACTCTGTTAAAAAAAAGGATTATACGTTTATTTAGTTGAATTTGGCCGTAGAGGTATTTTTAACGAGAAAAGAGCTTTACTAATACATTGATCATCTGTTTTATTTACACTGTAGATATTTATGATAACTTTACACAATTCTTATTCTTTCTTTACCGTATTATATGAGTTTAATTTATACATTAATGAAGGTATAATATCTATTGAACGTGTCTAAATTATGAAAAACTATAATTTAATTGAATGTTTTATACCATTTTTGTATAAAGCTACTATTTATATTATAGTTTCATGTCAAATACACTACTATATAGAACAAGCTTGATTACAAGTTGATAGTTCACAATAACAATATTTTTATATTCACGCTTAAATAAAACTATATGTAAATATATAACCAAATTAGACTGTATGCAGAAAATAAACAAAAGCATGCTGTAAAATTGAACACAAATTGGAATTACATTGGATTGGTTTGACTTTGTATTTCCATTGAAAAATATAATAATATGGTGTAAACATATTTGGATAATTTACTATGACAGTATCATATTTCACGTGGCATTGAATTTAAGATACAATGAAATCACCAACAAAGGGATTCCTAATTCTGGAAAGTCTCGATTGCAGGAGGTGGTCCACATTAACCCCGATTCCTTAAAGGTATCATAAACCCTACAATAACACTTGTAGGATTTGGAAACAATTGCCTGCAAAATTCCTAAAGCTGTAACTCTTTGAACTACTACAAAAGCAGTTTGTAAGTGTGTTAAATGTAATAAGTAGAAATGACAGTTTGAAATTTGAATCCACCATTCAAAATTCTGTTAGCTCCCGTTTTAAAATTCATTTGGGGTGCTTAATCTGGCTATTGAATGGACTGTATTTCAAAAATTCAATTTAATATTCATTTATATAATTTCTATAATTATTTTTTATAATGAAAATTATTTCAAACTTAAAATAAACTAAATGGGTAAATTTTGCTATTAATCACATAAAGTCACTGTAGTGTGGGCTAGGATAGTAGAGGTTTATAATTATTTTCCTTGATGGGATTGCTTCAATTGTTGGCCTAAATTGTTTAATTCCACTTATGGAGTGTTTTAGTGATTATTCCCAAAATTCTCAAGATGTATATTTTTTTACCAATTTTAGTTCATAGTTTTCCCCACTGATTGCTGCACTACTTGATACTTGATAAAATCTAGGGGAAAGATTGCACTGCGACCTGAGATCTATTGTGTCCCCCAGACTAGTCTCTAGTTCTTGCCTAGAGAACCCCCTCTAGTCCTAATGCCTTAATAAAGTTTAGTATAATGAGGGGTTCTAACTTTGGAAAATCCTCCACCGCCACCTGGTGTGTTCCCAAGCTTCTGGCTCTCTTCTGACCTATCGCGTCACACTCAGCCAATAGGTGTCTATGTGTTTCCTCCCCAGATTGGCAGAAGCGGCATTCACCCTCTTGGACAATGCCCATCTTGCTCAGATGACCCCTGAGCCTACAGTGTCCGGTTAGAAATCGGTCGGTGCCCCCTATGCTTAGACAGGTTCTAATTGGCACTAGGTCCCGTGATAGGTACTCTTTGCATCCTTGCTCTGGAGGCCCATAATCTTCTTTCTGAGAACCCAGGGTTCCTGGATCAGCACCACCATCTGTCCCTCCCGGGAAAATATTCTCAAGACCAAGGCCGAGGCTCCCTTGGCATGATGAAGGTTTACCTGGGCTATCCTAAAGTTGAGGAGATCCCTTCCCAACTTTTTCTTGAGGGATGGCATCCTCCTCGCCATCTAGGGTGCTCTCTACCATCTTGGGGGTTGCTATATTGAGGCTAGAGAGGTCCAGGTCATCGCCCTGTACATCGCTTCCCTCAGCTCCCCCTGGCTGGTTGGAGTCTCCCGACTTCTCGCCTGCCTCCTTCTCCGTGGGCTTGCGCGCATGCACAGGGATCCTCCCAAATCGGTAGAAAATTTGGAATTTCTCCTTCTTGATTTGCTCCCATGCCTGGTCATCAATCCCAATCTGCAGGAGCTTTCCCTGTCCCTCCTCTTTACTCCTCAGAACCTGCCACGTCTGTGTACCAAGCCCCTCGTTCTGGCTTTCAACCAGGGACAGGATGAACTTGTCGTCCTCGCCTTTGCTTCTTGGGAAGAAGATCGTGACGTTATGAGCCTTGGGTATATCGTCCCCAAGGCACGCCATCAGCTCTACCCCCTTCCACTCCTGCAGCTGGGTGGCCTTACTCCTCAACCAGTCAGCAGTTTCTTGGTTGATGCACTCCACCAGCATATACCCAGGCCTGAAGTGCACGCCCGCAAACTTAACCTTGCACGAGGTACCCCTCGCTATCTCTCTGATGATAGCGTCCTCTAGCTGTGAAAGCTCCTCCTTCCCCAGCCTCAATTTAGGGTACTCCTTTGGGAGTACAGCAACTTTGACGAGTTTAGTGGTTTCTGCATATGTGGTTGCTTGCCCACGTGCAGGTGCGTAGGGTGAACCCTCTGTACACACTCTCCTCCTCTTAGCATCGTACTCCCTCTGGGGTGGGGTGATCTCCTGCGTACCCCTTTTCCCCTGACTAGGCGCAGGTTCGTTCTGCCCTGCTGCCTTCCTTTCTTCTACCCTCTTCCTAGCCTCGTCAGGTTCCATGCCCTGCTCCAGGAGTCTAAGGTATCTGCGGGTTCCTGCCCCACTCAGTCCCTGTCTACGAGGGTCGTCCTTACCCCCTGGTTATCCCAGTTTTGGGTATCTAGCCAACGGTCGATACCTTTGACCCCCCCTCCTATGATTTGCGGTACTTGCCCGCGGCAGTTGCTCCTGCCCTGTGTTCTTAGTATTTGCTTGTGCGGTACTTGCCCGCGGCAGTTGATCCTGCCCTGAATTCTTTTTATTTTGTTTTTCTTCTTCCATGTCTGTTCCCACGAGTAGCTAGGGAAATATCCATCCGCCTGAACAGAGCCCCGCATGTCCAGGTAAGGCTGCTTACTGCAGGAGGTCGCCCGGTATCCTGCAGGTACCGTTCTAGACACCATATATAAGGCCTGGTGCCATCCACTCCTCGGCACGGTCCACGTGACACCTTGAGTTGGCCTGAAACAAAGAGGAAGAGCAGGGGAGAAGATGGGAGAAGAAGAAGAGAATGGGTTTTTACAGATAGATGAAGACAGTCTATCCACGCATTGGAGGGGAGAAGAAACGTGGGTATATAGAAAAGACCCTGCTCAAGAGGAGAGTAGAGAGTCAGGGAGGCTGTTTGCAGTGGCTTCGCCACTGGGCGGTGGGAACGCCGCAGATTGCTGCACTAACTGGAAAACATCTGACTGATCATAATGTCATATAAAGATACTATACTATAGGAACCATTTTTAATCGTGTTAAAAGTCTGTACGATTTAACCAGCAGTTAAAATAAAGCTATTCAGTTAATTTGTTAGGAGAGCCTAATTGCTACGATTTATTCTAAATTTTCTCTTTTAAATGATTACTTAAAAATTAATCACCCCATTAAATAAATTCAAATCATAATCACACAACTTGAGTGATACACAGGTTGGTCTAAGCCCAAAGATGTTTTGGTATGCGGTTTATATTGGTGATACAAAAATTCACGCCTTAGAGATCTCCAGATTCGCAGTAGCTAAGCCACGCCCCCGTCTTCAAATGGAGAAGAAGGAGATCCGTAAGAGGAGTCTATGTAAAATTCTACAAATTCAGCAATCTTGTGGAGATTCCAAAGAGGCAAATTTGTAAAAAACAATATAAAACAAACATATCTTTCAATGTGTTGTTACATTAGAAGTTATGATATATGTATACACTCTACAACTAAAACATAACGTCTATTAGTAATATATACACTAGAAAAACCTTCTTGTTTCCATATAAAAGCACTATTGAGTGGAGATCCAAAAGAGGTTTTCTAAACGGAGATCCCTAAGGCCCAAGTTTATATATATATATACATGTGTGTGTGTGTGTGTGTGTGTGTGTATGAAGTTTGTTGAAGTTTGAAGTGTGTCATCGAAGGAAATCTCCAGAAACATCAGCAAACTTTAACCAGGAATATTTTAAATTTATTCATTTTCAATTTTGTGTCTATGTCTAAATCTCACTGTTTTAGGGTTGTATGCTTTCTTAACAGGGTATCATGGGCAGACCAAACATCAGCTGTTATATAAATCTATATTCTGAGGACTTAATGGAATTATTCTTGTCATTTGAGGTGAAGACTACAGCTCTTGTAAAGCAGCTCTGCTTCAGATATTAGCAGCCTTATCAATAATTAATTAGCCTTAATTAGGAATAACCTTATCATGAATTAGCGTGCTGGCGCTGCACATACATAAGTGGCTACATGGCTCTGTTGAATAATTTTTTTGTGCAGCCTGCACACTACACATATCAGTTTATTGTCACGGTCAACCACATCTTCAGCATTTATCGTGCATGCCATGTTTTATTATGCATAATATTTATCATGCATAATATTTATCATGCATAATAAAACATAAGACCCGTGCTTTAAATTTAATGCCATTGCTTTCAACCAGTCCACATCTTCTGGATCATCTGACTCCAAATCACTTGCCGGTGCATTGTAAATTAATAATACCCCTGTCGCAGCAGACCTGCATACTCAGCGAATTTCCAAATCATTAATATGACAATAATAGTACAAGTATGTGACAAGATTGATCAATCAATACCAGTTGATAAATTAGAGTATTTGCCTTATCTCCATAATATTAAAATGGGAAAGTGTATGTAGGTTTGCTGCTTTGAGAAACAGTAAAAGTAGGCATTTTTACCATAAACTATTTTTATTCTGACCATATACCAAGTTTTATTATTATCTGCACATAAATAAATGAGTTTGCCTATTCTCCATAAGATTATCATGGGAAAGAGTATGTAGGTTTGCTGCTGTGAGAAACACATGATCTATGACTTTTTAGCATAAACGTATGGATCCCAACCACATGAACTTAAAGTTTCATCCAAAATTGTTGATTAGTAAGGGAAATATTAATTTTTCCTTATCTTCCATAAGATTAGCATTGGAGCCCCTAAATACAATGTACCGTGTTTAGATTTTTTAATATCTTGGTAAACGTTGGAGATAGAGAAAAACTTTAAGAAACTAAATTGTGTAGTTTTTTGAGCTGATTCTAAAAGTAAAAGATAAAATTTGAAAATTTTAAAAATTACATGGAAAAAACGCAAAAACCCCATTTTTGGGGTATAAAACCCCCCAAACTACCTGTTCCGATTGACCGATAATACACCATCATTACTTTGTTATCAATTAAGATTATTTATTAATTTAGTTGAGAGGAATGTAAATAATTACGGTACCTGTACTTAATTACCTGTATACATGTATATATATAGAATAAGCTTTGCTCGTTATAAAATAATTTGTTATAAAAATAATTAAAAAATTAAATAAATTAATGAAAACATTTAAATTTTAAAAAATTTAATATAACTAACATAAAAAAAAGTCGCACCTGGTGGGGAAGGAAAACTTAAGGCTACGGCGTCAGTCAATTGAGCGACGCCGTTTAACGTATTTTAGCCAATCTCAATTGTTTTAGCCGATCATTTACTGTTTAATTATCCATACAGTTATTATTAGCCCGTGATCAACTGATTTTGTTAGAAACGGAATGAGGATTGAACAGCAAAAGAGAAATTTATTTTACATCAATTTTACAGGCTTCAAGATACAAACAAATACTTTCAAAACACATTTTGGAAATTTTTTTTTATTTGTTTTACAGTTATTTACCTTAAGTTTTTACAAATTGTTTTAACCTGATAATTTTTTTTATTACATATATAAATAAATATTTATGAAAAACCCCTATTCACATATTGTTCCCTGCTGTCTTCAATCAAGAACTGTCAAACGGTTATAATGGTTTGTATTTTTACATTTTTTTTTAAATTAATTTTAAATTTTAAATTTAAATTTTATAGATAAACTCAAATTTTTTTTACATCTAGAATTATTTTCTACTCGGAAATTATTAAATTTTAAATAAAGAATAAAAATGTATATATATATATACAAACCTTGCTTGTATTATAGTATTGGATAGTAATAATAATAGCAAACAATTTTATTTACCCCAAAAAACTTTATTCAAAACTTTTTCCAATAAAAAATCTGTTGATCTAATTACTAATAATTGACAGTTATAGTTTTTTAATATCGATAAAACAGAAATTTATCTTTATAACTTTAGTTTCACGCTTAGGCACTGTGTTCTATGTGTAATTTGCAAATATTCAACCTTCATACTCCTAAAGCCTTATTTATGGTCAGTATATATAAGTCATAATATATGTCATGTATTATACATCATTCTGTTTGGAAAGAATCAGTAAACAATTTAGTATCACCTTTATCAGGTATAATGGAAAGATTTTTCATAAGCATATCTAATATATAAAATAAAAAAATAAAGATGAATTACTAAACATTCCGTAACGTAGAAGTCACAAAACTGATGATAGAATAAAACTGAGGCATACAAAAGATGAGAAATTTGGCTGAGATCAAGAAAATATATGTTATTGGAGTTTCTCTTAATTTATTATGATGAAGAACTATTTTTTTGCATGTATAAACAATTTTACCCCCGGAAAATCATAGTTTTTGGCTGCAGTGAGTAATAAGTTTTATTACATTAACAGTGGACATAAAAAGTGAAATGTTTGTATTACTACAGTTATATAACATAGGAAAATGATAACTGGGTATGTTTATTAGTCTACAATTAGGTCTATGGTCACATAAGAACATGAACATGGTACACAAATTTTTTTATCTCAGCTTCTGAGTCCAATCCTGCAAATTATAGGCGTCTGACCTATACTTATATTCACTTCCAGAAGGGAATAAACTAGATAATGATTCAATAGACCCAACATCATTATTTAGTTATAATCAGAATCAGGCCTATGATTAGGCAAACTTTCAACTGCAAAATCAGACATCAATCATCACCACTTTAATGAAATAGGCTCATCTAAAAGTCTCTTAGGTCACTAGACCTGTTCCTTATGATTGTCACCCATAACCAGTGTTAGTTCAAAAACACCTCTTATACTTTATTATTATTAGTTTATTGGCGATTTGAAATTAAATCTTAAAATAAACATATCTTGAAACACATCGTTCCTAACCTACCAACATAATTTTAACATGACTATAACAATTAACAATCCACAGTTTTAAATCCATAACGATACTAGATAGTTAGAAATAAAATCTAAAATAATCAGGAAACCTATATATTATTCAAAAAAACAAGAAACTGTTAACTTAAACCCCCATTTCCAGTAAAGCAACAATGTTTACAAACATTATAACGATGACGCAGCAGCTCTCAGCAGCCGAAAACACAAGCGTAATAGACGGAACACTCAATCAATAATATCTATAGGATTTATTCAAAACAGAGACCAAATTATAGATGGGTTAAATAACACAATTTAAGAGGCATTAATTTACGAGGTTGAGGTAGGGTAGTCTATTAGTATCTATAGGGTAGCATCCATAGGGTATGCTATTTGCACTGTATTGCTAGGTAGGTTTATATATAGTTATAATATATACATTTACCTACAAATTGTATGAGTGAAAAGTGGGAATTTTAGAATCCAGTAGAGGGGGTTCTATTTCTCGCAGGTGGCGACACTGTGTACAACGTGTCATACAACGCCTCTTTATCCTCTTTATCACAACGCTTTACATCCAGTTGCTGGGGGCAAATGGGCAACGGGTTTGCTTTTGCTACCATTTGCAGTGGAAAGATATGCTGTTGCTGTTTGAGTTATTGCAGTAAATAGATAGTATTTAAGGTTGGATTTGAGGTGGAGAAATGGTAAAGTGGAGTTAATGAATGCTAAATAATATTGGGATATTGACTGCTACCTATTATGTAACTGAAGTAAACTTGTATGCTGAAACGATGACTGTAAACAATGTGTATGAATCTGCCATTAAAACCTATGTCAACGCAAGTCGCTGAGACCATTGATTTTATAACTACGAAGTATGTATATTCAATGCTGAGACGAATCACACGACAACCGTTGTTCGAATGTAAAATTCATAAACGAAGACGACGCATTGGGAGTAATACCGTTCAGTTGGATTGGAGAGTGTGGAAGCTACTGTTTTTATCCCAATGCTACATCTGAGGCAAGGAGAAATAAATTAACAAGAGATGAGGCAGAACCAACGAGTGAATGGTCAACACACACTATTTCCATAATGAAAACATATGGTAAGAGTATATACAACATTTTATTATTATTTACATCACCTTCATGAACGGAGAATCTATTAATCAACATGAATTACACTCAAACCTTGATGTAATGAACATCATAATACCAATACCTTAATTTAACAAATATTTGAATATTCTCTTGAACTGTGTATAACACACAATGTTTATAATAGAGCCATAATAAATTCTGATACCTGTATTTAATATTATAGTAACAAATTCATACACCAGATTATTAGTGAAAACAAATGTTTCTATTTATATAAATGAAATAAGAGTTTTGTCTGTGCAATGCTTAGAATAATGATATTTTTGGCCATTTTTATATTTTTTAGCCCAGTAAAGCTGAAATGGGTCTTATGTAAATATCTGTTCGTCCATCTTTCTGTAATATCATAAGGTTTTTAGTAAGGCTTTTAGTGTTGGAACAAATTTCTGTTTCCCATCACAATTTCTATTACTTTTGCATATGTAGAGCCATGTCTAATAGTGAATGTGTTATAATATTTCAAGAGTTTGGTAAAAATGTTGTGTGATTTTTTTTAAGAGAAGTTTCAAAATCAAATCATCAAATTTATAGGATCATACAAAGAGGCAAGAGAGAACTTGCGGAGGGCAGAAGAAACCTCAAACCTTGACAGTGATGAAGAAGAAAACTCAAGGAGGAAAAGAAAACAAAACAATTTAATTTTGCCTGGAGAAGAATCTAGTGAGGAGGACATCCAAGTAATAAAAAAAAAGAAAACATGTCGAAGAAATCATCCATACCCTTCACTTGAATCCTTTTCCAAAAAGGCAGAACCTCAGAGAGAATTTCAAGAGCAGATAGTGCCTAGTCAGCTCAGCAAAACGCCAACAGAAAGATCAACACCTCTAAATACTGCACAAAGAATTACTTCTGGCAGTATGAGAGTAAAAAGTTCAGCATTTGGTAATTTTGGACATAACATTCTATAACTTTAAGATATTCCATAGTAATACTTGTATATATTTTTCTTAAATAATACAAAAAGTTGAATTATTTGTAATTGTTCTACTACTAAACAGGCATTTTCCTACCTCTTCAGTATGTTTTGCAACATTTTCCGTGATTAACACCGTGATTAAGTGTGTTGTTACAACAATGACCAACTACTGGTTGCATTTAGATCAAATGAGTCTGTACTCGTGCACTGCGGAGGTAGGCAGACGGTCTCATTTGATCTCAATACAACCAGTAGTAGGTCATCGTTGAGGCGACGCAGTAAACTTAACATGGAGCGCACTGCGTAACATACTGCGGAGGTAGAAAACCCCCCCTTAAGCAAAAAACAAGGAATTTCAAACGCAACAAAATAAAATAATAATCTCACAAGATTGAAATATCAACCTTTTAATTAAGGAAAGATAAGTTTTAAATGATTATGATTTCATTATATCAGACAAAGAGAGTATGATGAACTGCTTAAGATAGGCAATGTTACAACAGTTTTTTCAGTTGTTGTTAAGTTAACTAGATATTCTGCGTTGAGTTATATGTTCTCTACAATAGAAACATAAAATGTATATGGTATTATACTCAAATTTTCTAGTTGAAGCTTTTTTGCAATTTTCAAAAACTATTAAAAAGTAATTAACTGCTGTAACAAGTTTTACCTCACTCGCCATGTTTTTGCAGATCCTGAACATTTACATTTATATGTTGTGCTTAGCCAGATACAGGCTACAGTGGCAGATTTGTCGCATCAAATAGCAGAGAATTCCATGAAATTGGACTCTATTCTTTCCCAAGGGATAGGCACCTCTTCCTCTGAGGCAACCAAGGAGGACGAGTATAACATAATCAGAAACCTACCATTGGGAAGTCTAAAAGAATTTGATACTTTTGAAGAAAGTATCTAATGATCTTAATATCAGGAAAACCTTGGTAAATTCAACACATTTACTTATTTTTACAAATTTTTCTTAAATTTTTATTTTTTGTCACTTGAATAAAAATAATTTACTTTAGCTTTATGTTATTGCAAAGTAAATTAATGAGCAAATTATTTGTATCGTGTGATAAACAGTTTGAAACCCTAAAAAATGCTCATAATTAAGATTTAATGAATCAATCACATTATTTAAGGATTATTAAAATGATACTTGACTCAGTTATAGTTACTCAGTTGTAACGACAACAAAAAAATATAACGTCATTCGCTTCTAATACCCACCCAACCTGTAAGTAAGCAATGTAAACATTGATAACATGGTAAGACTAGAGTAACATAGTAACAGGTAACAGAGTCACATAGTAAACCTAAGTAATCATTGATAACACCTCGGATTTAAAGACAATAAATTCCAAAACCTCTTAACATCAACTAATCTGGAAACAATCAACGTAGGAAACTTAGTAAAATAGGTGACAAACGCAACATAGTACAGCGCAGGCGTGATCATCAGTGTCAGTGAAGCATAAATCAATTTTTGGGTATTTGGGTACAGCCTTCCCCCGAGCCTCCCTCACCACTTCACCCCTTTCCCTTCCCTACACTGATATCGTCTTGTGTTCACGTTGCAAGTTAAACATAAAACAACCTGCTGTTACAATATTGTCGCTCGTGTTATCTTGATTCGTAGGAAAACTAAACAGTTAATGAACATGTGTCAACAGTGTATTCAAAATAATCATACTGTATTTATTAAAATACCGCCGTCGCAGCAGACCTGCGTACTCAGTGAATTTCCAAATCAATAAAATAATAATATATGACAAGTTTGGTCAAAATCTGTCGATAAACATGAGAATCATTTGCCTATTCTCCATAAGAATAATATGGGAAAGAGTGAGCAGGTTTGCTGCTACGAGGAACACTGAGAGTAAGCATTTATACCATTAAAAATATTTATTTTTAACATTTATACCAACTTTCATCAACATCTGTCCATAAATAAAGGAGTTTGGCTATTATCCATATGATTAACGTGGGAAAAGAGTATGCAGGTTTGCTGCCATGATAAACACATAAACTGTGATTTTTTAGCATAAACTTATTGGTCCCAACCACATAAAGCTAAATATAAAGTTTCGTCCAAAAATATTGGTTAATAAGTGAAAAATTAATTTTTCCTTATCCTCCATAAGATTAACATTGGAGCCTCAAAATACAACGTACTGTGTTTAGATTTTTTTATATCTCGGTAACCATTGGAGATAGAGAAAAACTTTAAGGAACTTATTTGTGTAGTTTTTTAAGCTGATTCTAATGGTGAAATATAAAATTAGAAATCTTTAAAAATTACACTCGAAAAACGCAAAAAACCCCATTTTGGGGTACAAAACCCCCCCAAAATACCCGTTCCCAATTGACCGATATGTCTACGCCGATATGTCTATGTCGATATGTTTACGAACTCGTCCGAGCACTTGTGGGAATACACGTCTCTACCAAATTTGGTCGTGATCGGACAATTTTTACGAGAGTTATCGTGTTCACAGACACATATATATACAGGATTGTACTCTGTATATATACAGTGGAACGTGGATAATTCGAACTTCTGTAATTCGAAAACTTCCTTAATTCGAAATTTTGTCTTGGTCCCTAGAATTTTATATGAAAACAATGTTAAAATATCCTGGTTAATTCGAATATTTTTTTGGATAATTCGAAGTTTTTACAGCATAAATCTATAAAGTGAACAAGTCATTGTGTGCGATTTTCCAGGAAATGACGTCCGGGCTTCCTGTCCTCAGACTATTTTTAGTTCGATCAACACACCCACCCCCCGCCAATTCTTCTCATTGCACGTACACCTGCTCATAAATCAAAACATTGACATTTCTAGTCTCACTACACGGCGCCGACGCAGTTCTTCAGTAGCGTGTATATCATTGATGGTGGTTTTATTCCGATATTCGTCGTCTTTGTTTCGAGTTGGCATTTGTGACTTCGTCTGCGTTCATGTTAACACGTCGTGTGTATGATGGCTTCATCAAAGCGAAACTACAAATCTCTGACGTTGCAAGAATAAATAGCGGCCATCAAGGAAATAGAGAAGGGAAAAGTTTGAAATAGCTAGTTTCGGGATCCCCCAAACACATTATCGACATTTAACAAAAAATAAGGATTTTTAATCAATAATATCTTCATTAACCTAACTTTTTAATATACAATGTTAAAACATGATGTTTAGTTGTTTATTTCAACCACATACATAAAACTTTTCTAATTCGAATTTTTGGATAATTCGAATTTTTTTCTGGTCCCTTGAGGTTCGAATTATCCAAGTTCTACTGTATATATATATATATATATATATATATATATAATTTTAACGACTATTGTTTTTGGTCTCTAGGCACCTAAAGAAGAAAAATAACATGGTCCCGGGCTTAAGTCTCACCATGAGACCTACGATAATAGCTTCTTCCCTATGGGAAATTCGCTAAAACTTCTAATAGTTTTTTAAAATTTAACACATGAGTATTGCTCACAAATTGATTAATATTTATACCATTAATCATATTATTGGATGTATATTTGATGAAAGTCACAACTTTTTATTATTTTTGTGGTATTGCCAATTAAGTTAGATATATAACCCTTTCTATAATGTCACCCTGATATAGCATCAATGATTGTTTGGTCCATTAAATGGCATAATGACTAATTAAATTGTATTAAATTTAATAAAAAAATACATGAAGTAGTAAAAAATGATTATACATTAGTATTTCTTGTGATTCATTTCCAGTGGAAAATTTGTTTCAGATCAAGTTTCTCGTGTCGGTCGGAGGAAAATGCCCTAAGACCATGATTTATAGCTTGATAAAGAGGTGCATGCTTTCAGAACTAGGAATACAATTTTCACTATCAGGAAAAGCTGGAAAAGGACCAAACATAAATAATTCGAAAAGAGCTTTTGCCACCACAAATCTATGTTCTGCCATACATTGTGAGTATTAAAAAGAATACTAAGGAAAGGTTCAGATTTTTATAAAAATTAAAATTTATCTAGATTGAAAGGGATATATTATTAAATTAACAATTAGTTTGACTTTTCCAATGCGTCTTGTGTTTAAAATAACACAATGTTATTTTAAACACAAGACGCGTTGGAAAAGTCAAACTAATTGTTAATTTAATAATTATTAATAACCAACGCTATTATGAATTTTCAAAACTCTGATAGTGTCAAAATAGAATGCATTCATGTAAATACAGTTTATTATATACGGTAGGCCTATTGTTTTGCTATATTACATTGTATCTTAAATTGTTTAAGGTGCTGTCAGGAGAGTGTACAAAAATTCCGCAACAGACGATGTGTTAAAACTTCACACTGGACCAATGTCGAAAAATCGCCTTTAGTCAAATAGGTATTTTGAGCAAAATTCGACCACAATTTTGTAATTTTTCATGATTGAGGTAAAAGATCCAAAAACTTGCCTAAATAAATGATGTTCTGATGAAAGATACAAAAAATCAATTCATTTTAGATAAACTACTAAGGCCTAATCAATTTACCTCTTAAAACATCTAAAACATTTAGTCATAGGGTATGAATGAAAGCAATTTGATGACTTTTATACTAAACAACAAATTTTGTTCAATGATATTTTTTAAATTGATATTTATATTAAATAATTTAAAAAACACTACTACTCGCTTCAGAATACTTCCACCCATTCTTAGTTTTTCGTTTTTAAAATGAGAATACTCTTAGTTTATTTGATAATAGTTTTTAGTTACAGTATGTAAATCTTATTATAGTGCGACAAAAATTATTAAGGAAATGGAAATTCACAGTTTTGCTTTGGACAGGGATATTTTTATATCTGTATTCTTTGGGAGCAAGCAAGTATGTCACTTTCCGACATTATTGTAAATTAATAATAGTCCAAAGAATAGCTGGTTTTAGTCAGTAACAAGGCTACATAAATACCCCCGTCGCAGCAGACCTGCGTACTCAGCGAATTTCCAAATCAATAATATATGACAAGTTTAAAAAAAATCTGTCCATAAACATGAGAATTATTTGCCTATTCTCCATAAGATTAAGATGGCAAAGAGTGTGCAGGTTTGCTGCTGTGAGGAATACTGAAATTAGGCATTTCTACCATAAATAATTTTTATCTTAACATTTATACCAACTTTCATCAACATCTGTCCATAAATAAAGGAGTTTGCCTATTCCCTATATGATTATTATGGGAAAAGAGTATGCAGATTTGCTGCCATGATAAACACATAAACTATGACTTTTAAGCATAAATGGATAGATCTCAACCACATGAAGCTAAATATCAAGTTTTATCCAAAAATATTCATTAATATGGGAAATATTAATTTTTCCCTATCCTCCTTAAGATTAACATTGGAGCCCCACAATACAACGTACTGTGTTTAGATTTTTTAATATCTCGGTAACCGTAGGAGATAGAGAAAAACAAAGAACTTAATTGTGTAGTTTTTTAAGCTGATTCTAATGGTGAAATATAAAATTAGAAATTTTTAAAAATCACATGTGAAAAACTCAAAAAACCTCATTTTGGGGTTCAAAACCCCCCCAAACTACCCGTTCCCATTGACCGATATGTCTGGTTTACGAACTCGTCCGAGCACTTGTAGGAATACACGTCTCTACCAAATTTGGTCTTGATTGGACCATTTTTACGAGAGTTATCGTGTTCACAGACACACATATATATATATATATATATATATATATATATATATATATATATATACATATATACATATATATATAAAAATTTTAACGACTATTGTTTTTGGACTCTGGGCACCTAAAGAAGAAAAAATAATACGGTCCCGGGCTTAAGTCTCACCATGAGACCTACTGTAATAGCTTCTTCCCTATGGGAAATTTGCTAATAAAATGGGGTGAGAGATATACAGTAGAACCTCGATTAACCGTCACCCTTTTAACCGTCAGTCTCTAATAACCGCCACCCAACAAGCGCAAAAAGAATTATGCGTCAGGGCCAAGCCAGATCGTCTGTTGAAGCTCTATGATTAGTTGAGACAACTATACTGCACACCTGTACTGTGCGTGAATCATTGGAGACAAGGGTAATGACCCAGCTGGTTAATCTCTTACACTGTCTTCTGCATTCCACTGCTACTGTTTAACTTCAGTTCAGTGTGGGCGTGGCTTACTACAGTGAACTGAAGTTATTGCCGATTTCGAGTGCAATGCCTACTAGCGTTTTACGTGCTTTATTGTTTATTGTAGACAGTGCTGTTTATACGTAGTGCATGCTCTTCTGTTATGGCTGAGAAACGGAAACGTGTAATTTTGGGACTCGACAATAAACAATTAATTATTAAACGCTGGTGCTTCTTCTCGAAGAAAATTAGAAACTTGACCGCCTGAAAAGCTCAACGGGGAAAGAAACAAAAGGAAATGACACATTATTTTAAAAACTAAATGCCGGTAACGTAAGTTTTGAGAGTAAAAGAACGTACATGTACAATTGATATTTCATTGTTTTCTTAATAAAGTATTTTTCACTTGAACTGACGTAGTTTTGTTTTTTCTCATTGGAAATTATGATGGGATTTTCCCGTGGGTTGAGATAAATCTCACTAAACCTTTCCCGGGAAATCCAAACACAAAGTCCACTTGCCGCCGGATCGCTCTTCTGCGGCAGCTGGGCTATTCCAGGGTTCTTAGGATTTACTTTATAAAATTTTGCCGGTACTCTATCGGGTATGCCGGGGTGAGCTCAGTACCGCGAATATATCAGCAGAGTACCTTCATCATCGCTCTTTCCCCGTGGTGAAAGCCAATTTAATAATTTTGAAAAAGAATTTAATTTAAATATTGTGCCAATAATCGTAAATATAGTAACTATTTACTCCAAAAACGATCGCAACGATCAACACCGTCCGTCCGCGGTTCCTGACTCGACAGGTTCCACCGCGATCCTGTTCCGACCGGAGCGGGTTTAGTTGCTAATTGATTCTATTAAATTTCCTGGCTTACCGATTTGACAAAAGCTGTTAAGGCACTACGTGGTGTGGTTTTACCAAACGTTATAAGAAAATGTCTAAAGACCACTTACTTGTTCTCCAACCACTACCCGATCACCGCGCCAACTTCTCGAACTCTTCTAGTCAAGTGACGGATTCAGAAGCCAGGGCACGACTGACTCAACTGTCCAGTGTCCTGTCCCTCTCTTACCTTCGGCCTCCGTGGCCGAGGGTGGGGGATAACAGCTGTTCGGCCAAAACCAGCTGGTCAGGGGGGTTGGCCACAGTGACGTCACCGTGTCTGCAGCCGACGATGATACATCGCTAGTTTGGAGGTTATGTTCAACGATGTTTACTACCAATGTTGTTCCGGCCACCCTCGTAGAATACAAGTGTTTACAATGCCTTTCACCTCCCCGATGGTAGTTAATCGGTCTCTCAGACGTCTCACCCAGTGTTTGTGTAAAAGTTCTTGTTGTGAAATATGCGTACACTAGGTTTGATCTGAATTCTAGCGATGGAACTCTAGCTAGCCTAGGTGTGGGGTTATGTCTACACCAGGACGAAGGTATCGTATAAATTAAAATCCTTAGACATAAAATCACCCCTCACAGCCAATCACAATCAACCAAGGCTCTGGCTGATAATATAATAAACATAGGCCTGGGCCAGAAATGGTGCCACTTGGTTTAGCATCTATAGGCTAGCCTAGAGGAGTTTCGTACCCCTCCTCATTTTAGATCGTTACAAAATAAATTCACATTAAGTAATGCGCAGCAATCATGAAAATTAATTAGGACTTACAATAGCACCGTTATGACATGCAAGGCAGTGAATTGCGATATTGCCACGCCAAACACTGTCTAGGTGCTAAGTTGTATCGGCGCTATCATTATTTCGGTTATCCGTCATGGTCCCGGCCCCGAGGGTGACGGTTAATCGAGGTTCTACTGTAGAGTAAAAATCATTACTCTAAGTCTCTCACCCTTCACTAATTTTCTGCTTCAAATACCTATCAGGGTGGATTAGTGTTGCCTAGATGAATATGACAAAACTATATTGAATATTGTTGTTTTTAATTGTTGGAGGCGCAATACAAATTGTTCGTAAGAAACTCTTAATAGTATTTTTTTAAATCTAGATAGGTAGAGAATTGGAACTGGCTGATGAATTACGCTTTTTATGAGGGGATGAAGCCTGATCGTGATTAGGATAATAGATGACAAGAAAACAATGTTACATCAAAATTTACTATTACTCTTCAATTTATAATAATTCTTATAATGGTCGCTGTCTTTAGATAATATTTGGAAAAGAAGAAGTTTACTGTAACATTGCTGTTTTTGTCCCAATATTTTCACACAACGTATTTTTATATAATATTTTAAGAGTTTATTATGAATTTACTACTCCATTAAATTTAAAGTAAAATATATAATAGTTATCCTTGGTTTCAGGAATAGCTGTATGGAGATCCAGGCAACAGTTGTTGCGCAGCTTGATGGGAACACCTCCGATTAATTTTAAAATTAATTTTTGTAAATTCATATTTAGTATATCAGTAAAGGATTTTGTTTGAAATTACGTTATAATGTGTTATTTAATTGAACTAAATTGAAACACCCAACTGAAAAATAGCAGCTGGATTTGAGCTTGAAATATCAAGCTTTTATATATATACAGAGTGTTCATTAAAGTCGGGGACAAACTTCGAGGGGTGATAGTACTCATCAAAATAAACAAAAAATTCCCTATAAACATATGTCGAAAGATCCTGCGTTAACCGCTAGCCACCATTTTGTATTTTATACCAAAATCGTTATATATCAATAACTATTCAAGATACAGAAACCAAACTTTGCACAAATATTTTTTGGCCAAATGGGAAAATATTTTTAAAGTATCATTTAGTTTGTTAAAATATTTTCAAAATGGCGGTGGTTAAAAATCTTTTAATTTAAATAACATAAAAACCGTTAACTTTATAAAATGTTTACAAAGTATAAAAAAGATTGCAATTTTAATTTCAAATCAAACAGTACTTTGGTAAACGAAATCCATTCACGGTTAAGCGAGAAAATGCACTTTTAAAGTTAGCTTACAGAGCCAATGCGGCACGGACGTGGCGAAAAAGCGGCTGGCATAACAATTAAATTTTGCCACGGCTGCGTCGTGGTGGCGTGTGGGCCCTGTAATCTAACATTTGCGTTTTCTCGCTTATCCGTGGACGGATTTCGTTCACCAATGTACCGTTCGATTTAAAATTAAAATGGTTATATTTTGTAAAAAGTTAAAAGTTTTTTTTTATTGAAATTAAAAAATTTTTGACCACCGTCATTTTTAAAATATGAAAGTAAACTACATTATATTTTGAGAATATTTTTCTCTTTGGCCTATAAATATGTGTGCAAAGTTTGGTTTCTGTATCTTAAATAGTTCTTGATATATAAAGTTTTTTGCATAAAACACAAAATGGCGGATAGCGGCTTAACGAAGGATTTTTTGACATGGGTTTGTAGGATTTTTTTGTTTATTTTGATGAGTACTATCACTCCTCTAAGTTCGTCTCCGACTTTAACTTTAATAAACACCCTTTATATGTATATATATGAAAGATAAGAATCCAGCTATATCCACAGCTTGATTCAACCTTGAAACTTAAAGTTCGAATTAAGCTTGAAACTTCAAGCTTGAATCCAGCTGTATGTAGCTTTATTCAAGCTTACACAAAGCTTGATTAAACCTTGGAACTTACAGTTGGAATTTAGCTTGAGACTTCAAGCTTAAATCCAGCTGTATGTAGCTTTATTCTAGCTTACACAAAGCTTGATTCAACCTTGAAACTTACAGTTCGAATTAAGCTTGAAACTTCAAGCTTAAATCCAGCTGTATGTAGTTTTATTCAAGTTTATCAAAGCTTGAATTAAGCTTGGAACCTACAGCTGGATTCAAGCTGGAAAGATCCAGTTTGATTTAAACTTGGTCTCAAGCTGGAATCCAGCTGGAAGAATCAAGCTGTCCTAGTGTAAACTTCGTTGTCAAAATCCAGCCAACAGACTGGAATTTTCCAGCTTAAATCCAGCTTGTTGAATTGAAAAATCCAGCTTGAAAAAAGACATATCTATGTCAATAATGCATATAATGTAAATAATAATAAATGAATAATATAAAAATTTATAAATGTATTAATTAATTGCCATTGTAATTTGATAAGCAACAACAAAATGCCTATAACTTTATAAATATTTTAAAAGAAAATAAAACATATTGAACGTGGCAGATGCACGAACATATGCAAACGCCTATATGAATCCAAAATGAAAATAAAGTTAATGTTGCCTAACGTATAAAAAATAGTACAATTTTTTCAGATTCCATGAAGCATTGGAGCAGATCATCATTGAGAAGCCGCCTCCGGAGGGAGAGTAAGTAGACTGTAAGTAATTGGTAAGTATAGGGAGGAAGAGAAGTAGTAACAAACTAATAGTATCTAAGTAACCAAAGGGAAGAGAAATCGTCAGAATAACAGCACAATCCTAACAAAACTTTTCATAAGAAATGGAGTTTGATGTCAAACTTGAATAAAATTTCTTTGGCCGCTGAAGTCCTAGTTGAAAATGTAAGTGAATTAAATCTTGAACCACATTTAGGCATAAAGTCACCTTTTGTTGAAGCCTTATTGTGTCAACTAGGTATGGTAAATAATCGTAGAAATAGTCAAATAATGACATGTTTTCTAAAATACAATAAAAATCAGTTAAAGAAACTGCAACATTTCTTATGTCGCAAAATGGAAGATTGGTAGATCTCGACTTTGGCGAGAAAAATTCTGGTCATGTAAACTATGCCACATATGTAATCTAAAGCCAAGGCAAGTACATGGTGAATGTAAAAAACTACTCACCATCTATGCCTACGGCATTCACAACAGAAAAACAACATTTAAACTTATCTGTTTTAGAATGCAAAACAATGACAGTGTTGAAATCATAGTTTATATGAATGTCACCATCCAACAAAGAAAACCAGAGAACTAAGTGGGATCACAAGAGACGCTCTAAAACAATAATTGATCAATAACAGTCCAACAATGATTAGATTACGACGTTTTAACACACGTGATTACGACGTGATTTTAACGTTTTCTTCTCAGAAGTAGGACAAGAATTAGCCAGCCAAATTGATACAAGCGGGGTCCCAGTCGTTACAGACTGTGACTATGAAGTAAACCCTCTATTCAACTTTCAAACCGTAACTGAAAAAGACATATCACGATATGTTTGTGGACTTCGGGGAGGGTCTGCCCCTGGATGTGACGATATAACGGATCGTGTTCTGAAAGATAACTTACACATTCTAGCTAAGCCTCTCACACATCTAATTAAACTTAGCCTAACTACAGTTTCTTTTCCAAATTGCCTTAAACTGGTGAAAGTTGTTCCTATATTTAAATCTAATGACCAAACTGATAAAAATAATTACAGACCAATTTCAATGTTGAATGTCTTCTCTAAGGTCTTAGAGAGAATAGGATAGGATCAGCTAGTTTTTCATTTACAATCTAATAATATTATATATGAGCGACAATATGGGTTCAGGAGCGATAGGAACATCACTGATGCACTTTTTGATGTCTGTTGTGAATATCTATGTGAATATGAGTCAATATCTAGTAATCAGCGATCTATGCTTGTCTTCCTTGATCTAAGGAAAGCTTTCGACTCCTTTGTCAGGAATATTTTGCTCAACAAGCTTAAATGCATAGGTGTGCAGGGGTTAGCCCTTGCATGGTTTCACAGTTATCTAAAGGACAGACTACAATGTGTGTCATTGGCAGGTGTGGAGAGTGATGCCTTACCTGTTGACTATGTCGTAATTCAAGGCAGCTCACTTGGCCCAATACTATTTTTAATCTATATAAATAACATCTCTAAGCTTGCCTTACAGGGTAAAGTGTTTTTGTTTGCTGATGACACTTTAATTTTTTTGCAAGGTAGAGACTAGAATGAAGTTTTTCAAAAGGCTACCAATGACATTAGTCTTTTGAAAAAGTGGCTAGATCAAAATATTCTGCCCTTTAATATATCTAAGACCAAATTTATGCCAATTTCCTTAAAAAGCAGTGCTGACTGTCACATTGAGAACTTAGTAATTCATAGCTGTTTAGATCCCAGTAGTACAAACTGCTCTTGTCAGTCTATAGAGAAAGTTATGTCTTACAAATACTTAGGGGTTATTTTCGACTTCCGGTTAAGATGGGTTGAACACATTAATTATTTAAAAAACAAGTTAAGAAAATACATTTATGCTTTCAGACAGTTGAGAAGTTGTATCCTAAATAAAAATGAGCTAAAGCAATCATACTTTGCCTATGTCCAATCTATTATTGGTTTTGGCATCGTAGCATGGGGGGGGGGTAGCTATAAGTCAAATCTTCAGCCCTTACAGGTGTGCCAAAAAGCAAAAAAAATTAATTTAATTAAATTTTGTAATTACTTTTTTCAATATTAAAAACAGGTGTTCCAAATTATTTTAGAGATGACTTTAAATTCGTATCTCAAGGTAGTTCGCGAAATTCACGTTCTTCATCGATCACATTACGAATACCTCATCATGTGACCACAGCCTATGATAGGGCTTTTGTTGTCACTGCCTGTCGCCTTTGGAATAACCTACCCCTACAAATAAGATCCCTTGAAAAACGTTCACAGTTTGTGGCGGCACTAAAAACTTTGTTTTTTGATCGGATGGTCTCGGCTGGCATGTCCTAGGGCTTCTGTGATGGGGCGGTTGCTGATGTGAGTGTATGTGCTTGAGTGCAAGTTTTGTAATAAAAACAATCTATTTATTTTTTATTTTGTATATTCTGTGTTTTATTAAGTATATTTTGTTTGTAATCTATAATAAGTTTATTTTTATGTTCATATTTTTAGGTTTTAATGCAGGTTAAGTGTAAGAAAGGGCCATGTGGCCCTAACTTTGCCTGTTTAAATAAAGAATTTTTCATTTCATTTCATTTCAAAAAGCTATTTTAAAAGCTGCTTTTAAAAAAAACACATACTCTAGTGATGCTTTATTCACGGAGACTCAACTACTCTCCTGAGTTAATTGGTAAATTAAAAATTGATTGGTAAAATAAATTGGTAAATTTGGTACTCCCAGTCAGACACCTTTTTATTAGAACTCTACTGATTCAAATTTTTCAAAATTTCAATACTATTTTCTCTACAAAACATGCCTCAACACCAGAAAATGAGAATGAACAATGATATGCCTCCCAAAAGATGTACCGGCAGATACCACAGTCCTTGGTAAAAATGGATTTCAATTTTTTTGCTACCTTTGCCGTTTGTATTATGAAAAATACATGTTAAATTTACTTGTCATGTTTTATAGGTAAGGGATGGTGAAAAGGTGGCAGTTTCACTTGCCAACCAAAGTGTTCGATAAACAGCCACTCTTACTATGCACTTTGAATGAATAAATTATAAGTTCAAGATCAGCACTTTGAAGTAGCAGACAAACTGGCTAGGGTAGGGGCAGCCACCCCCTTTGTTGGACCGGAGCCAGGTTGTGCACTGGAGGACTCCTTCTTCAAAAAGAAATTAAAGGAGAAAGAGAAGGAAGCCAGAGGGAAAGCCTGGACCGTTCATCCGGGATGCCGACAGGCTAAGGAAATGCTTGGAGTGCATAATATAAGAAGGTCTGAGACCATGATCAGGCTTAAGAAAAACGATCTAAGGATACTGACGGGATTTCTAACCGGACACTGTAGGCTCAGGGGTCATCTGAGCAAGATGGGCAGTGTCCAAGAGGGTGAATGCCACTTCTGCCAATCTGGGGAGGAAACACCTAGACACCTATTGGCTGAGTGTGACACGATAGGTCAGAAGCGAGCCAGAAGCTTGGGAACACACCAGGTGGCGGTGGAGGATTTTCCAAAGTTAGAACCCCTCGTTATACTAAACCTTATTAAGGCATTAGGACTATACCAGCCGCCAGGAGAGAAGTCCGTTGAAGGCGGGGCCAAGACAGCTGATGATTTTGAGTCCGCCAATCAGCTCCGCGCAACGTTGCCGAACTCATTTCTAGCTATTTTATCTCCAATTATATGTATTTATATGTATATACAATTATATATAGAACAATATAATTTAAATTAAATGGATGATTATATTATAGCTATAGATTTTTATCTATTAATGAAACTATTTTATCCTTAACCCTATAATAACCGCTAGGCTATTTCTGACCCTTAGTGCAAACATTTACATAACTAGCTATAAAATTTCACTTTATAATGTACAGTTATAAAACTATACATTTTTAAAAAACTATATAAAATGGGCTCTTAAGCAATGTGAAGTTTACTAAGAGTAGGCAATAGGTTGAAATCCAGACTACCACAAAAAATACTTATTCTTTCATGTTATGAGGCCTGTAAAATTATTTAGATTCAAGTAATAAAAATCAAAGATTTACATTTGGCAATGGATTTTTGAATTTAAAGAGATTTAGATGAATGTTGGTGGTTTACAAAACTAGCAATAAGTTCTGTGTTTTTACAGTGTCGTATGATGATATGTATTACCTTTTTTATGAACAAATTTTGTGGATAATGGACTACTGCTAACACAACTTATAAATGTAAGTAATTAATAATTTGATTATTTGTCACATATTACCATTGATTATGAATAGAATTTGATTGATAGCCTTACGGAAAGTTTGTGACCTAAAATTGGTACGAGCTCTGGTGGCGTCTATCGGTAACTACTCTCTAGTAAGCTCCAATTTGTGCTGCCTCCTGCTGGACATAAGTAAAACTACTCGAGCAATTTTACAGACTGCTCTTTCCACAACCATAGAACTGGGACTGTACTTCCTGTTCACTAGACTGGACTGTACTTCCTGGCCTAGTCAAATTCAAACTCACTGCGCTGAATGGCTGTGACTGTGAGCTGTATATGCGGGCTACAAAGTACAATATGCCATTACTATTTTATTTCTTAACTTTACCTTCTCAATATTTTGAATACAATACTGAACATAATGTAATTATTTTTATTATTGATTTAAAATGGTATTTGATTACTAAATATTACTGAGCTTTGAATAGAATAAGGAATAAATGGCTTTGAATAAATAGTTTAGAATAAGACATGTATTATAAAAATTAAAACACATTTATTACTCAATGAAAACATTTATGTTGTTGAAATAAAACCGATTTTATACACCATAATCAATATAGCTCTGAACAAAAAGTATTGCCTCTGATGGGGATGGTACTCGCTACCTTTGATTAACTAGGACAACACGTTACCGTTTGACCACGGCGTGTGACTGATGAGCAATGCCGTTTAAGGTCTCTATTTTTATTTTTTTTATTAGTATTATTTAATTGGTTTGTTACAGTGGCTTCAAGCAATAAAACGATTAAGTTTTCTTCCAAAACACGAAAGATTTTGGAAATGCTTTTCTCTGCTTTTATTTCGCACAGCGATTTTACCCTTTAGTTTTTACAAATTGTTTATTAATTTGATAATTTTTCATAAATACATACATACATACATATATATATATAAATATATATACAGACATTGCTCGTATTATACTATTGGATAAGTTTTAAATCCGATGCAAATTATTGATTTAGCTAATATATTTAGTATCCCGTTCACAGCTATTATTACATTAACAAATTAATTATACTTGGTCCACAACTTGTAAAACATAGTAAACCCGATTTGGGGTTACTATTTTCGGGTACATCTTAAATCTGCAAAGCTTTCAATGGTTAATATTTGATTATTATGTATCTAATATATAGGAGTATTTCGTGTAAAACAAGAAATACTCGTGTTTTCACGTGAATTTGTTATTTAGCCGTTTTCTTATTGTACCGTTCTTAATAACACATGTTATGTATATGTATTTATTTACTAAAAAACGTCAATGTACTTACGAATAAACTTAAGGGTATATAATTTCACTTAATTTCTGATGCAATTATCTTTGCTACCTACATATTGCAGAATATATATTTATAAACTAAAAACACATTTGAAGGAGCAGTTAATGTGTTTTGAAATACCCCGGCAGCGGTTTGTATGCATTCCTTCAAAACTACTCTTTAGGAGTGCACGATGGCTGTTCAATGATAGAAGGAGCGCGCATCGGGTTGTGTGTCAATCCAGACGATTTCTTTCCCGTTTCCTTATCGTGCCATTCTTAATAACAAATGTTATTTACATGTATTTATTTACTACAAATATAGGAAGCTCAACGCTTATACAACGAAGAGTGTTTAGGGTATTAGAACATCAGTGTGTTAGCCCGATCTGCTTCATGATAGACTGAAAAGGCATAATTCACATTTAATATATTTATGCACTTAAAGCCCCTAGATGTTTGCCCATATTCTAAGCAGTATATACTAGTTTCTATGAGAGCTATTATTAATCTCTCCAAATTCCTGTCACAGTTTTTTGTCACATATTGCAAGTATATGAATTTATTGTAATCACGTAAGTAAAAGGTTTATAGTTAAAACCATACGTTAACGTTTAAACTACTATCATGTACGACTGTTTCTATCTTAAATCGTTCTAATACAACTTGTCTTTTTAATACAGTTAAGAGTTGTAGTGTACTTCTTGTTACTTTGAGTCTCAATAAAACAACAAACACATAAAATGAAATAAAATATACTGAAATTACACTAAGTAGAAGGTACTTCAAAACTGTATAAATTTTTTACACTTTCTTGTTATGTACCTCTCAGTTGCAACACATTAATTAATATTTGAATTAATCAGTGTAAGTTTTATAATTTGTAATTGTTACAGTAATGACAATGATTTGCGAATATATTGAGAAAAATGGCAAATCAAACTCGATAAATTGTGTTTTAAATTTTATGATTTAATTGTACAATATAACAATATGTCCAATGTATAAATTATAAAGAAATTATGCCTATAAGAACTACTTAGTCATGTCCTTATTTACCAAATATTATACATAAAATACATAAATATGTAAAATACATTTCAATATTTGAAATCTCACAAATGAAAAACTGTATTTATTTTTAATTATAAACTTTATTATTTTATACATCCAATTTATAAATATTTACAAAAAACTGCCAAAATAAAGAAAAAAATTAAATATATTGCCTAAAAAGAGTTATAACGTTTGTTAAAATATACTAACTAATAATTAACTTTAATTTTGGCCAAAACAGAGGAAATTTGTAAATCAGTAATGGAATTATCAAATCAATATCACTGGATGAAATATGTTAACTGATGAGTGTACAGAGGAAATGCAAAAAAGTGTTAATTATGTACATAAAGAGAAACTGTCATAATTAGCTGAAGGTTTATTTACCTGTAAAATGCCCTCTTTTATATTTACATGTAACAATAATATGTAAAAATAAACATAAAAAATTTTCTAGTTATGAGGAGCTGACTAACTTTCGAGTTATATTTTGCAGTTCCAGTTAGAATATATTCATGCCTCAAATTACTCAATTAAGTAAAAATTTGCCAACAATTTTAAAATACATTTCTTTTATCAAGAGTCTCATTATTTTAAATACCACAAATAACAAAATTAATTGTTCTATACAAAGGATTTATAAATATATAGAAAAAACAATATACATATACACAATATAAATGGTGTTTAAAAAAAGTTATTAACGTTTGTTAAGGTATACAGTACTAACATATAATTACGTTTCATTCGTGGACAAAAACAGAGAAACTTTGTAAAACCATTATGAAATTATTAAAATCCTAATCACTGGGGGAAGTGTATTGACTGATGAGTGCAGACGAAATGAAATAAAAATATTCATTATGTACGTAAAGTAAAACTTCCATAAGCTGGGTAAAAGTTTGATAAATCTACATGTAAAACCCATTTTTTACAAAAAACGATAATTTAAAAAATAAATATAAACAATTGTTGTAAATATAAACAATTACTCCGTCAATTCAAAATTTTCCAAAAGTTTTAAGGCATTTCTCTTATTCATAATCTCAATATTTTAAATTCCACAAATAATAAACCTAATTGTTCTATACAAACAATTTATAAATATTTTAAAACACTACCACAATAAATAAAAATGTAAAATAGTGTTTAAGACTTAGTAGTGTTTGTTAATACATATTGACAGGGAATTAAGTTTATTTTTGACAAAAACAGAGCAACTTTGTAAATCAATAATGAAATTATTGTGATCAATATCACTGGATGAATTGTGTTGACCGATGAGTTTACAGACTAAATGAAATTATGTACATAAAGAGAAACTAAGTTAGGTGAAAGTTTGTTTATCTGTAAAACTCCATTTTTTATATTTACATGTTAAAATAGTTTATAAAAATAAATATAAACAATGTTTAAGTTGTGATGAGCTACTCACTCTCTAGTTAGTTGGCGGTTCCAGTTTGAAACCAACGATTTAATTTTTTTTGGACTGTGCTCCAAAATTTCAGGGAACTCTTTTTCAATACTGGCAATAGCCTGTAAAACCCTAGTCGTTGATGGACATTTTTTCATATTTTTCAATTCTTCTGAAAATTCGTTTCTTAATGCCTCTCTCAACCTCTCTGTCATTGTTCTTTTCTTATGCACTTTCCTTCTGGCAAATGCCCTCTTCCTCCCTGGTGTGTCTCCACGCTTTTGTTCTTCATTCATGTCTTCCTCGTCGTCACTCTGAAATAGTTTTCTTTTCATATTTTTTTGTTTAGGAAATTCTATTTCTATGCTTGGATTGTTTTGTGGACTATTCACCTGGACTTCTTCTGGTTCATCAGTTTCTTTGGATTCGCCCAATCCAATCTCTATATCCGATTCCCGCTCATTGTCATCCACATTGTCGACATTGTCGTCCAATACTTCAATACTTTCCAATACTTGTCCAATACTTTCCTCAAATACTCAGTCTTTTCCAACTTGTTTTGCAAATTACAGTACTTTTTTATTTCTTCCTCATTGGAATGAGCATTAATTAGGTGACGAGAAAAGTTTCCAATTAACCTCTTGCAGAACTTGCAGCAATGTTTCTTCTTGCTTCTAGACTGTTTTTTGGCTTCAGTTTGTCTGGTATCTGCATCACCTGTAACAGAAATCCATTTATACAGTTGTGTATCTATTAAATGGTAAAACCAAAGGAATAATTATGAAAAGTTAATAGAACCTATGTAATTTCACAATGGCGAATGTAATATTGCCTCCTATTTTCGGAAGTTACACACCTAAAGAAACATTGTTACTTTAAAGCATGCAAATGTCACATGTGTTTCATCTCAAATGAATTAGCTGCAATTTTTATCATTAACATCAATAAAATTTTAGTTTACATGTTTCTTACATATTAATTTATGTCTTCCTAGATCAAAGTATTAAGTCTAGTCTCTATAAAGATAAAGTTGAGTTATGAGTCATTGGTTCGTAAGTGAAACATTAATAATGTTTTTCAGGAACCATCTGCTATGCGTTAGTATTGCAAAATAGAACATGCAAAGACATACACTGAACTAACGATAGCTACACTAACTGTAGGTACGTAGGTTCTACATAAAGTTAAAAACTTTTTTTGGTAAAGTGTAAATTAAATGTGTTGAGACAATCATAGGTTTCAAAGGACTGATATCGTTCTCGAAGCTGGCAACAATAAAAAATAAGTTAAAAGGATCATTTAACTTATAATTAGACCAATGCGTGACTCAGAGGCAGTTGGGCTATGAATTAACAGCCTTGTCTTAGGAAAGTGTCAGCCTGAGTCAGTAACAACACTACAATAGTGCCACAATCATCTTACATCACCTTACATCCTACCTTGTGATATAAATATAATCATATTCCTTTAAGGTTTCCTACTGGCCGTCCCTAGCAAATGTGATACAGTGCAACTCGGTTATTGCGGCCTCGGCCATAACGTCAACTCGGATGTAACGTCATTTATTTTTAGGTCCCGCCAAACTATATGTATTTAGATAGGAAAAAACCTCGGACATATCGTCAGTAAATTCTCAAACCTTGTATATAACGTCAAGAAAATCGGGCCGAGATGAAGGCAACATATAGCTAAATAGAGAAAGTTCATCGGTGGTGCAACGTGAGGGCTAGGGCTATTCTTTAGCTACATTCTATTTTTAGAAAAATTAATCTAACAGCAGTTATTCCAGATTAATTGAAAAAATCATAAAAATAAATAATGTCAGCATAGAGTAAAGGAAGGTGAGACCGGTGAGTTTGACTGGGAAAGAGGTACAGTCCATCAGAGTACAGAAAGTACAGTCCCGGATCTGTTATTGTTGTCAAAATGTGTCCATAGCTGGTGTATTTTTTTATATACGTCCACCAGGAGGCACATGATCGAACACAGTTAAGGTTTTATATGCCACCATAGCTCGTCTCAATGCGATTTTCCAATTCAATAATATAATAATAATGACAAGTTTTAGTAAATTACAAGTAAAAAGTTAAAAGTAAATTACAAGTTTTTGTAATTTTTGCTATTTTAATATCTGTCGATAAATATGAGAGTTATATTCCTATTCCCCATAAGATTAAGATAGGAAAGAGTATGCAGGTTTGCTGCTGTGAGAAACATTGACCCCAATGTTTTGAAACAACGCCCACGATTATGTTTTTTTTACCAGCAATGGAATCCAATATCTATAAAGAGTATTACAGACAAAAAATTTGAAGACACTTCAATTGGAAGCGGCGGTGGTTGGTATAGATGACTTTTGTACGGGTTATAAAAATCTCTTGTCCGCCCTACATAGGGGTTTCAATTTTCATAAACAAAACCAGTTTAATAAAAAAAATTAATTTATGAATGGGTCGTCCAACATTTGAATTTTTTTCCTTCATGACCTTACAGTTAATCACACTAAAGGAAAACATAATTACTCATATTTTGAAAGCGAAATACATACGGACATTGTACGGACATGTCCTTGATGCAGCATGTATAAAGTAGATGGATCATTCAGATGAAATATTTAGGATGTCAGTCGGGAAAGTGAATCTCCAAACTCCATAACGAAAGAGTACACAGGTTTGATGATGTATCTTGATAAATATGTACGTAAAATGTTCTTATTACAATCAATTGATCGTTGAATAAAGAGAAGCCATTGGCAGTGTTGCCTTGGCATAGGCCACCAACGAACTTCTCTCCAAACATAATTTATAGGCCGGTGACGTTATCGGCCTGTTAAAATTTATCTGTATGTAACAAGATTACAAGCGTTTATTTTTCAAACCAAATTGACCTTATTTTTTAGGGCTAATGAGTTTTAAAACTTGCTATTTTAATGTTCGCATATTAGTATTTAAAATCTAGTTTCTGTGATTGGGTCATTTAATTTTTATGCTTATTTTAGTGTTCACGTAACTATGAATCAATGCTTGACTTAATTTAATAATGTTACTTAATGAATCACCTGAACGGTAAGTAAAAATCATTTGTTGGACCAATTTGGCTATGTTAGTTAGTTTGTTTTAGTAAAATATATTCAAGTTTCTTTTCGTTGAACATACAAAAGGAGAATTTATGATTAATGTAACTAGGAATAAAACTGAACTTATGAATAATTGATCTCGACAGTATGAACCTGTGTACCAAGTTGATGTATATATGTATTTTAATTCGACTACTACGTAAAATATCGAAACTACTTATTCGCCAAATACAGAATAAATGATCTGTTATATAATACATAATAAATGTGTAAAAATGTTTTTTAGGCCTATGTGGTGTGTATGTGTATGTGCGAGACTGTGTATTTACCAATCTGTAAAATGATCTAAGGTACTCAGGTGTAGTCTGTCTCAATTTTTAACATATGTTTTAATGTTTGAAGTCCACATGAATATAGTAGTTTCTTACAAGTATATTGGCTTAAAATACCTGTACATACACCATATCAGACAGGTAATAATATCTACATAATCATTCACATTTTCCACCGAGACTAGATATGAAACCTAGTATTTATGAAATGCTCCTTTTATTACTAGTAAAAAAAATTGAAACAAATAATTAGGCTGATTATCGAATAATGAACAATAATTATTAGACAATGATTTAAGTTTTGCATATTACCTAATTTGTTGTTAATAAAATACCATTAAAACAAAATTTCTAAATTGCAGAAAACGGACCCACCCAACAAAAAGTGAGACATTATAGCAAATAACGTTCTTTGATTATAGCTCAGGACTGTACTGTACTGTAATACTTGAACAACACGTTTGATTAAAATCAGGCTTTTAAATAAATATTTCCATTTTTCCGATTTATTTCACGTAATAACTAAACTATCAACTTTCGAGTCAGGAAAATCAGATTCCTTGACCCCGAAAACATATATTTAGACTATATGGTTTATTAAGGGTTTCCATTACAATTAATTTGTTATTACATAATACCATCAAAAACTTGTCATTTCTAATTGCAGAAAACATTTTCGCACGACAAAAGTAACATAGACATTTTTTTTACCTACTGGCTAAACACTGTAAACTATTGTAATCAAACATATTATTAGACTATATGGTTTATTAGGTTTGTAATCAAAGGTTGTACGGCGGTGGGGGTCACGAGCTGGAGGTGACCGAGATCCTTGGGATTTTTTTAAAATGCTATAGGGATCCGACCCCATGACAGGCTCTGCCATGATAATACTAATATAAATTTATTAAAAACAATGAAATCTATTATATTATGGAAGAAGTCTTTATTATATAATGGCATGATGCAAAGTACGTGTATTGGCCGTTGTCCGATAAATGCAGCTTTTGCACAAAGATATTTAAAACGAATAAAAGTATCTTGTAGGTCATTAGTGGAATATTAGATACAAGGTTTTTCCCTATCATCCACTTAACCTCAGCCAAATTAAGAGCATAGGTGAAATAACCGTTTTTTCATGGCAATAGAACATAAGTTGAGCTGATAATATTAATAAAAAGGAACTCGTTAATCACATCCCCCTATACTTAATGAGTATAGTGTTCCTAATACTAGTAAATGTGTTGATGTGTAACACTGTTATAAATGTGTTTTGGACATTACATGAAGATCCAAAAAATAACAAACTTTAACAAACTCCTGTGTTAAAATTACAAAGGAGGAGGAAACACTGGCGTTTTACTAATTTGTGATCATACAGTAATTACCACGTCGTTCTATTTCTAAGGTAAAGGAAATCATTGTATCTTTTAGGAAATACTCGCTTTAGGTTGGTATTACTTCAGGATATCCAGACAGTACGATAGTTGATGCTTTGTCATTGGCCGGAAGGCGTGGAAGATGGCGGCCTTTCTGGGTAAGAACTGCTTGAGTTCCACCCTGCAACAGTTCCGCCCTGAACCAATTCCGCGCTCCCGATTTTTTATATAGTAGAGTAGTCAGTCAGTCATAAACATAAACTTACGGTGTATTTCAAATTACCTTCATTAAATGTCGTAATTTCATGTAAAAAATGTGTTTCCCTACTTTCCTCGGTTTTAAATTTAAATTATGTAAGGGTCAATCCATATGAAGTGAACAGGGTATCGCCTTCCAGTCTCCATTATGTCGAACGTTTAGCTTTTTTTTCATAGGTCACCAATGTGTGTTCTTTGAAAAACTGTTACTTCCGTTGTGTCGAGCTGTAAAAATTAACTCACCCAATGTTTGTGTCCGAGAGTTTCTATTTACTCATCAACTGTACAATATATAACTACATTATTATAGCTATATATAGAAACCAAGTTTAGATTTTCCCAACAGATTTTAATTTTGGTTATGTTTTGGTTTTGTGTAGATAAAAACTGGTGTTTTATTGCCAGCTGGACGATGATGTCTTTATTAAACGAAAAAAGAAAGAACCATGTTTAACTGTCAGATTTAATTTTTTATTTAACCACTTCCTTAAATAAACAGCTGATTTCTCGATCGTCAGTGTTTACTTCTATATTAAGTTTATGGAGAAAATCGCGACTTTGACCCCATTATTTTCCATGTTCACGGTGAATTGTCAGAATTTTTTTGATTGATGGCAAAACTACATGCTAAGACCTTTATAACAACACCTTGTACATGGTGATTGGTAGCACCACCGCTCCAAAACAATTGTCACAAAAATAGGCCTAGTGTATTAAATATATAAGATTATATAATAAATTTACTCACCAGAGGAGTGATCTTCATGTAGGTCACCACGCGGATTTCCTTCCGGTGTTCCTGGCAGTGGATCCTTGTATCCAGAGATACCTGGAGTAGCTGTTACCGTCGGAGAGTTGCCTCTTGACGCTGGAATAGTATAAATGCGTTACAGAACAATAAATTTATAAAAGAAAATTTAAATTTTAAATTTTTCTAGAAAGTATCAAGAAACTCCAGGACGTCTATAGAGAGAGAGAGGTCACTAGGCCGACATCTTTAAACCGATAACAAAAATGCAACCTCGTACCACCTCATGCTTAAACCATCTACCTTCGGATGTCGATCACATCTGTCATCACTTAAGTCTGACTGGGACGGTGGCGTGTCCTGTAATTTATAAATTATTATACTACTAGCGTACCTGGCGCACAAAGTCGTGCGCCGTCAAGGAGACAATCTGTCCACCAATGTATGTAGACACTCAATCTTAAGTGTTGCAATTTAAAAAAAATCAAGTCAATTTAATTATGATAAAATTTATTTTATTAATACACCTTATAAAATTTCTCTGTAAACAATATTCCGAGTATAAATACGGTTGTCTCGACGTAGTCGGCCTTGGTGTTTTCCATCTTTTATATAGACTTTGAGTCCATCAAATGATCGGGCTCTACTTGCTGCGACATATAGTTGGCCATGACCAAACACCGATTCTGGGAGAACTACTCCAAACTTACAGACTTTGACCCCATTATTTTCCATGTTCACGGTGAATTGTCAGAATTTTTTGATTGATGGCAAAACTACATGCTAAGACCTTTATAACGACACCTTGTACATGGTGATTGGTAGCACCACCGCTCCAAAACAATTATCACAAAATAGGCCTAGTGTATTAAATATATAAAATTATATAATAAATTTACTCACCAGAGTGATCTTCATGTAGGTCACCACGCGGATTTCCTTCCGGTGTTCCTGGCAGTGGATCCTTGTATCCAGATATACCTGGAGTAGCTGTTACCAATGTATAAAAGAAAATTAAAATTAGGCTAGAAAGTATCAAGAAAGGTGTTCAGTAAGAGATACAATTAGAGCAACCATTATTATTATTATATAGCAACTAGCGTTACCCAGTAATACCTTTTAACGGTGATGTATACAGTTTAAAAGAACATTCATTTAATCTCAGCTGATAATTGTGTACACACTAAACTTATAAAACCTGAGACTGCACCTTTTATGTCCTCTGGTGTGTAGGCTCTTTGGACAGAGTGCATCGAATCGTTAATCTAAACCATTCCCAAACTACACATTGCATACTAAATATATTGCATACTTGGCTATATATCCAGTCATTTTTCTCCTTTTTTTGAATTTTTTATTTTGAAGGGTACCCTTTAAAGTATTTGAAAAATACAAATTTCTCAAGATTCTCTCTAAAATTTTATATTTAACTTTCATGGTTTATGGCTATTAAGGTCCCAAATAATGTGACACCGCCTGTCAAACTAATGTTTCAAAAGTTATGAACTATGAACTGTCAAACAAAAAAAATTTAGGCTATAGAACAATGAATACAAGTTTTATCATAGTAGATGCTCTGGTTTTCGTGAAGGAGGGTTACAAAAAATACCTTACTTATCGTTTCATAAAGACAGGCAGAAATTGAGATAAGACAAATTTCGGTTCCTCTTGGGTATAAAACATAAAAATAAGCAAAAATATCGTAATTCCATGCAAAATAAAGACAAAAATCTCTTACTACAGTGGAACTTGGTTATAACGTCATTGAAGGGACCGCACAATTAATGACGCTATATCAGAGTGACGTTATAAAAGAGGTTACATAATTTTAATTTAAAACCGAGGAAAAATAGGGAAACACATTTTTTACATGAAGTTAAGACATTTAATGAAGGTAATTTGAAATACTACGTAAGTTTATGTTTATGACTGACTGACTACTCTACTATATAAAAAATCGAATTTGAAAATATTGCAATGAAGTTCGGCTTGGTGAATTCAACTGTTGGTTCGATTTTAAAAAACAAGCCCGAACACACGTCTGCTATCTTACGTCCCTCCTCACACGCTCTTATAACTCACACCTTTTCTTCAGCAAAACCTTTCTCTTAACACTTGCCATTATTTTTCAATACTGTATTCGTCAATTAAAATAACGAAAAACAAACTGTAAAAGACATACACTGAACTAACGATATCTACACGAACTGTAGGTACGTACGAACGGCATCACAGTGCTTTGTCACTGACACTGACCTTGATGACCGGCGAAAGCGGATGTAGGGTAGGGCAGGGGGTTGGGGTGGTTAGCGGTAAGACAGCAATAAAATGCCGTTTCTAAAAATAGAATGTAGCTAAACAATAGCCGCAGCCCTCACGTTGCACCATCGACCGAACTTTCTCTATTTAGCTATATGTTGCCTTCATCTCGGCCCGATTTTCTTGACGTTATATACGAGGTTTCAGAATTTACTGACGATATATCCGAGGTTTTTCCCTATGTAAATACATATAGTTTGGCGGGATCTAAAAATAAATAACGTTATATCCGAGTTGACGTTATGGCCGAGGCCGCAATAACCGAGTTGCACTGTATATTTAAATAGACATCAAAAGTATGTATAAAATCGATTTTTTCCAATGAGGACTGTCATTATTAAATAACTTAAGGAGGAGGTGTGCTTTAAGTTATTTAGTGACAATCCCCATTTGAAAAATCCTATAAAAAGGTTGAGAGTAGCCTAATAATTTGTATTATATTCTTTCATATTCATCCAGTGAGACATAACTGTATTCTTTACCTCTTCCCCCGGTTCTTCAATGTCGTCGAGCACATTGTAGGCGTCATTGTGTGTGTTATCTAGATGGTGACTAGCAGCCATCAGAAATTCACCCAGCAGATACCATGACCTATGTGCCCACAACCCCTTGGAGGCCCCGTTGAAGAGTAGCAAAAGTTGATACCGCCTCGTGCTCCAAAGACCACAAGCCATCTTAAATAGAAAAAATTAAGTTATTAATTATCTCACTTTGTTTATAAATAAACAGTACTGTTATGTGTGGTTTGGAAATATTTTGAACACACAAAATTCTCACCCCCTCCACTTACTTCACCTATTCGTAATTTAGAAATCTTCGATGGTAAAGTACATTTATGATATTTGGAATCGCTTAAGATTAGATATGAGACCTATCTAGAACCTAATTTTTCTGATATTAGTTTTTCCAATATTTAAAGAAATTCTGATGAGTTGTTTTCGAGATGGGAACGCTACATTGGCTAACTCAGACATTCGCTAACCCTATGTTAAAATGCCATATACAGAAAATTGTTGGTTGCTGACTTTCGCTAACCCAAACATCCGCTAAACATCCCAACCCAAACAATATAATCTGGTTAGCGGATGTTTGGTCCAGACACTACATTCGCTAACTTCTCTCCCGCCAGAATTTCGGTATCGACCAATCAGAAGAGTTTTATCAGTTGGTAAAAATAAATCAGGCTGTTGTGGCAAAAATGTGGCAGTGTCACCCTGTTTGGCAAATTAAAATGATGGTGTGAGCAATAACTATGTACTAAGATATATAAATGTGACATGAAATAAATCTCAAAATTTAACTGAGATTTTCTTTTTTGCACTATGACGTAATGAAGTGAGTTCCAAATAAGAGTTAACAAATAATATATATTCATAAAACAAACATCATCGTATGATTCGTTATATTTTATATTTGGACAATGTTTTTAAGGAGAATTCCAAACAGTGAAAACACTCCCTTTAGAAATATACATGATCTAAGCCATTTCCCACAAGGGAAGTAAATGGAGATTGGGACTCCATAGCAAGAGCTTAAATAAAAATAAAACATTAAAGTCGTAGAAATGAATTTATTCATTGTACATAGCAGATAACAACAGAAGGTCTAAACTTCTTTTAACTGCACTAGTCTTATGACACAAAATCATAAATTGAAAAACAACAATCTTTGGTAACTAGACCTACCGGTTATATTAGTAACATTTTAACATTGGTAGTTTACCAATCCTAATATGTACATTGGTAATGTAAATTGTAGACATGAAGCTAAACATTGGTACGCCTAGGGCCTAGTTTACTAATCATAGCTTAATATGTACATTGGTAACATACATTTTAGGTCTTAAACATAAGGAACATTGGTAGCGCCTAGTTTACTAATCCTAATATGTACATTTGTAACAAACATTGTCGGCCTAAAACAGAAGTTACATAGCCTACTATTAAAATCCTATAAAGACAAGTACACTAAATAATGTTTATAAAAGCGTACAAGATATCTATCAAATGCAATCTACGTCAAAAAGATAACAGGATAAAATAATACTATTTTTTCCATTTAATATATTTAGACATCCCTTATCATGAATATTAAAATCATTCAGCTTTGAACTACGCAGGCCGGTCACTGCTGCGGAAGGCATAACGAATTAAAAACCGTTTATTGCTGATTAACAAATACATTTGTATTGCAACGACTGGGATGGTAACGACATCCTGTATCCAGCTACTTAAAGGTCACAAATTGTGGATAGTTGTGAGCGATGGTCGGTGGGTGTAATGTTCTCTTGTGTGGATTAACGTCCACACAATTGATTACTGCGTCAATCCGCAAAGACCATCCATATAATTAGACCAATTCGTAATTCAGAGGCCGTGGTTCGGATTCCACATTAAACTGTAGGTCCCTTAGTTGCTGTTGGGCTATTAATTAACAGTCCTGTTTAAGGAAAATGTCGGCCTTAGTCAGTCACAAGACTGCAAGATCGCGCCACAATCATCTTACACTCGATTCTCATTCATACTTGGCTTAATTCACCTCCTTGAGTATGGTCGCCATTTCAATAATCTAATAACACAACAATCATTCTTTGTTTGAAATTCATTATTGATGATGGTGGATTGATGTTATTTACATTTTTACTGCGGGCATTTTCCATTACAATTTTATGTAAAACAAAGTTTCACGACATTTCGGGATCTGGAATCTGACCCCGTCCTCAGGTGAACTAATATCTAAAACATAGCACAATTAACATATAATCCGGACCAAACCAGTATAAAGCTGAAAACATAAAAGTTTAAAGCAGTCAAACTGCTTTTTGATTAGTTCACCTGAGGACGGGATCAGATTCCAGATCCCGAAACGTTGTGAAACTTTGTTTTACATAAAATCGTGATGGAAAATGTCCCCAGTAAAAATCTAAATAACAACAACGATCATGTTGTTTATTATAACAACAAATACATCACAGATTAATCACAGAATATTTGAATTAGGCCTATTGGTATTAATTTATTTCAAAGGATCAACAAATTCTTTAACATCATATACGCATAACTCAAAAAACATGTTTCTGATATGACAAGGTAACATATTAAACAGTCTTATTCCAAGATCAGAGAAGTTATTTATGGTAGTTTTAAAATTACATTGATTTATGTGTAAAAATCTGCTTTGCCTAGTAAAATGATGAAATTATAACACTCATATTTTGTGCTACATCTTAACTCTGCTGAGTTAAGTTTGGTTGTTGATATTTTTTACTATGAGAAACATACGAGGGTCGTCCAGAAAGTAAAGAACGAATGCGCAGATCCCCCACCACTGCGATTGCGTTTGCGGCCGCTTGTCCCTTCCTTTCGCTTCAGTGTGAGGTGAGTCTCGTTGCTGTACGGTTACGCTTCTCGTTTTCGCAGCGTTTTAAAATGGCGACGCCAATAGAAAATCCCGCCAAATGTGAAGTGCGGAGTGTGATTCGCTTTTTGAACGCTCAAAAAGTTAAGCCTATTGAAATTTATAGGCAAATTAAAGCTGTTTATGGTGAAGGTGCTATGAATGAGTCGTCTGTGCGAAAATGGTGCATCATGTTTAACCAAGGAAGGACCAATGTGCATGATGAAGATCGGAGTGGGAGGCCATCTTTAGTCACAGATGAACTGAAGCAAAAAGTTGAAGACAAAATTCAGGAAAACCGACGTTTCACTTTAACAACTTTACATGACCCTTTTCCGCAAATTTCACGTTCACCCTACATGAGATAGTGACAGATCATCTTGGTTACAAGAAAATGTGTGCTCGCTGGGTGCCTAAGATTTTGACGGACGACCATAAGGCAAAACGAATGGGGGCAGCTCTGGAGTTTTTAACAGAATATGACAATGATGGGGACCGATTCCTTGATCGTATTGTTACTGGAGATGAAACATGGGTTTCTTACAAGACTCCAGAAAACAAGCGTCAGTCAATGGAGTGGCATCACGCTAATTCGCCCTCAAGATCAAAAAAGGAAAAACCATTATTGCAGACTCGCAAACTCATGGCAACGGTTTTTTGGGACCGAAAGGGGTTAATTCACGTTGAATTCATGCCACGAGATGCAACGATTAACTCCGAAGCATACTGTGAGACCCTTCAACGTCTTCGACGTGCCATCCAAGAAAAGAGGCGCGGAATGCTGTCAGGAAAAGTGTTTTTCATTCACGACAATGCACGGCCTCATGCCTCAGCAAGAACAAGGCAAGAACTCCAACATCTGAAGTGGGAAATTTTTAATCATCCTCCCTACAGCCCAGACCTGGCACCCGGTGATTTCCATCTCTTTCCAAAGTTGAAGGAATTTTTGGGTGGAAAGCAGTTTGGAAATGACGATGAACTTAAGGAAGCAGTGGTAAAATGGCTCAAATCATTCGCGGCTGAAGAGTTTAACGTCGGAATAGAAAAACTTGTCCCACGTTACAACAAATGTCTCGACAAGAACGGGGATTACGTAGAAAAGTAATGTAAGGTACTGTGGCATTGTAAATAAAATTTGGTGGAGAAATCTTTTGTTTTTATTTTACCATGCTAAAACGTTCATTACTTTCTGGACGACCCTCGTATATTTATGTACAGAGTGTAGTATATCGGCGATTTTTATTATGCTGTATTCTATCCTTACCAAAATTTCATTACGTTCATCTTCTGTAACATAAGCTTGCCTGTGTGACTTTGCCAAATATTATATTTACTTTACAAAATATTTTAGGCCGACACCTTTAAAAATACTGTGTTGAACATAACTATATTTTATGAATGTTTTACAGATAATTATACAAGTGAAGAATTGTTTACTAATGAAGAAATTACTAATGAAGAATGGATATGAAACAGTTTTAAAATACTCTGAGGTATTTTCCTACCAAACAGCTGCACATGTGACACCGCATTGGAAGGCGGCATTCAGTCACTTTCATGCCTGATGAGGTTAAAGTATACTGGAGTTTCAATACTACGCACACAGAATGTCACGCAACCAGCCCAGTGTCCACAAGGAACTGATAGCAGTGTAGCTACATTTGTCAGGAAGTGGTTGCAAACATTCTGCCTGGGATCTTGAGCTTCAGTTGTGGCCTTCCTCTCCAACAGATCTTCCTGTAGCTCCATCAACTGCTTTTGTACAAACTCCTGAGGAGGGCAGTTTGTCAGAGAATGCAACTGCAATAGTGCTGTTTTATTGAGCCGGTAGTTTTCAAGTGCAGGCCCGTTATAGTCTGAAACACATGAAATAATTAGCTGATGTGACGTATATTTCATGTTTAATTAATGTTGTGTGCTATAAATAGTGTAGGCCCTAGTTAGTAGAGTTTGTGTTCCTGAGTAAGTATTAGGTAATGTAGCCATAGAAATGGTAATAGTCATAATATTTTTGTACTTATATACATACTCAAAATACTCGTAGTCATAATTATAATCCCAGTTTAGTAGTAGCCATTATAGTTGTAGTCAGAGGTATTTATAGTATATTAACGTTTTTGTATATTACAGAGTGCGATTGAAAAGAAACCGATCTTTTGCCGCCGCGCGGCTCCCGGGCGTCCAAAAGAAATGAGGGGTGGGGGAAATGTGTGTGGAACCTTCCTCTTTCAGACGAGACCTGGCGTAGTGCGCTGCGAGCAGCGGTTGAGTTAACATCGCCGTCCGCGTGAACCCTGTTTTAGTGGTCGGTTACGTTTTTCGTGTGGTGAAAATGCAAAGCAAGATTGACCAACGATACGCAATCAAGTTTTGTGTTAAACTCAAAAAGACTTTTACTCAGACCCAGGAACTGCTTAAGGAGGCCTTTGGAGATAGTGTTTTGAGTCGTACTCAAATTTATGAGTGGCACAAGAGGTTCAAGGAGGGCCAGGAGGACGCCGATGACGACCCACGATCTGGGAGGCCTTCGACGTCAACAACGGATGAAAACATCGAAAAAGTTCGGGAATTCTTGAACCTTGACCGGCGGACAAGCATCCGGGAGATAAGTGAAGAGCTCAATCTGACTTATTACACCGTTCAAAAAATTGTGACGGAAGAACTGAACATGTGAAAGATTTGCGCAAAACTTGTTCCCAAAGTGTTGACCCCCGAGCAGAAGCAATCTCGCGTGGAAAAAAGTCGTGAGGTGCTACAGTGTGTACAAGAAGATGAGGAGTTCCTTGACAACGTTATTACTAATGATGAGTCCTGGTGTTACGAGTACGACCCCGAGACCAAAGCACAGAGTGCGGAGTGGCACACCGACGCGTCGCCTCGCCCCAAGAAGGCGCGCTTGTCAAAATCAAAGGTAAAGACAATGCTTATCGCATTTTTTGACAAGAGAGGAATAGTGCACAAGGAGTTTGTACCCCCAGGAACGACGGTGAACGCAGCTTTTTATAAAGAAGTCCTCGATAGGCTCCGAAAACGCGTCGCTCGGTGCCGCCCGCTCCTCGTTGGAAAATGGACGCTTCACCACAACAACGCGCCGGCACACACAGCGTTCGTCTGCACGTCCTACCTGGCCAAGCATGGGATCGCAGTGTTACCCCACCCCCCCTACAGCCCAGACGTCTCTCCCCCGGACTTTTTTTTGTTCCCACGCTTGAAAAGGAAGCTCAAGGGAAGGCGTTTCTCGTCGATTCAGGAGATACAAAAAAGTGTAACCGACGAGCCAAACGACATTTCTGCGGATGACTATGAAAACTGCTTTGAGCAGTGGAAAGGTCGCTACCAAAGATGTATCGATGCCCAAGGGATGTACTTCGAAGAATATTAAGTCGGATTGTAAAAAAGTTTAATAAAACTGCTGTTTTAAAAAAGGTTTGGTTTCTTTTCAATCGCCCCCTGTATTACAAGTAATTAAAGGTATTGAAGGTCTTATTAGTAAAACAGGGTTGGTTATTGACATTGGTTGAATTAAATTATCCATAACTAAACTAGTATAACCCAGCAAAAGGCTGTAGCCGATATTGCTCACTCTTTTAAGTCTAGCAATGGATCGTAGTTAACATAAGTCATTAACATCATTAAAAAACAGTATTAAGATTGTAACCGGCTGTGACTGAGTATAGTTTATAGTACAGTATATTTATTATTATTATATATTTTTTAAATAAAATAAAATTAGGCCTATCCAGATTAATAGGTTCATTGGCATCACTATCATTGTCTGCCGTCACTGGTGTTGCAGGTCTTTCTACCTCATCCTCTTCTTCATAGTTATCCTCATCCTCTTCATGTAGAGTTGTGACTTTCCGTCCAATGACCATGGCCATTATTCAGAAACTCTTCAACTGACAGTCGGTTCTGTGTCAGTTTAACCCTTGCTTCATTAATGATCCTATCTTTGGACAAAATCGTTCTTTTCTTCCCCCTAGAAAGTGGCAGTTCATTGCGACATCTCTCAATATTCGTCAAGAGTCACATTTTCTAGTCGCTGTAAATGTTCTGAAATTTTTTTGGCCAGTTAGAGTATTTTTATCTTAAGCCTATTAAAAAAACGCTATTTAAATATTTGTTTGTTAAAGTTTATTATGTTCTTAAAACATTTCAAATTTAATTCAAAGTGTAAAATAAATTAAAATTGTAGACTTAATAGTAAATCTTCAGGCAAGGCAACGCATATATGTGACTTTTTTAAAAAATTCGCAAAATGGTACAAAATGTAGTCAAATGTTGCGTACAACATATTTAACAAACACAATATATATAACGCACTTGTGTGTTATATATATATTGTAACGACTAACGATATATAATAACGACTATATATATATATACATATATTCAACCAGTTATCGGATGCGGTCACTTCACTAGACCGAACGGCCACCTTTAGCCAGCCAGAGTCTGCTAACCAGATTTTTAGCCTTTATTGTAAGTCTAATTTAATATTGCAAGTCACCAGTGTTAACCCTTAAAGCGCTACTGAAAATCACACACTCCCTGCTCATTTAGGTTGAAAAAATCAAAATTATATTTTGCCAATGTTCTTTTTGGATTTAGGTAGCTTGAATAAAGTAGAAAACAGAAATATGCTTCATTTGTATTTATTGAACATTTTAACACTATTTTTCAGGTATCTAAAAAAGTTATTTTTGCCAAAAATTCTGAGCGCTTGAAATAAAACTTGTAGGCTTACATAAATGAAAAATTACTGATTCTAAACATGAAAACAGTGAGAAGAAACATGTCAATAAAGTAAAAAGATATTATGTACATTACCACTAAACATAGTTTTGCGTCGTATGATAAGCCTCAAAACAGTCATAAGTCCATTCACAAACTCATCAAATTCCGGATCGTCTGGATGAGCCATGTTTCACTTTTTATTTTATTTTTTAGATTCACAAATATTCACACTACATTATCTGTTTACTTCTCAAACACAACACAAATAATCACACGTCAATGGATGTCAACAAACAACGATTGGAACAGTGAATACAGCTGGTCGTAGTGGCGCGTTAATTTTCTCGTCAAAAGCAGTACGAGAGCGCTACAATACAATACAGGGCAAAGTTGCATAACATCTAATCTCAGTCACTAGAAATTCCATCAAAGCCGCCATATTGGTTTTGTGAGTTCATAGAGGATAAAGCAACATTACCGTGCACTCTATTGGTTGTTTCGCGAACTACAGCGCAGTAAATGTGACAAAATGGCTGAAAGTGAAAAAACTCGGTTTCCGCGCCGTGGGACCCTTCTGTGCCGCGAGAAAACTCGTCAGCCGCCCGGTAAGGGTTAATATATCTACCACTCCAGTCAGTAATAGGTTATTTTGTTTTAGGGAAATTTCTTGGAACACTGCTATAGTAGTTAAAGGTATTATTTATTGTTATAATACAGGGTGTAAAAATTCTAAACTTACTGTCAATCCATTGTCTTTGAATAAACTGGAAAACAGAGTTGAGTGATATTCTTTTTCGTGGGGCAAAGTTTAGATGGTCTGATATTTCTGTCACTGCCTGTAATCCAGACACAATTTTTTCTGGCGGAAGTAGAGGAAGGGCCATGCACATGTGTATTCTTTTTGTGTGATTCTTTTTAGGTCATCATCCCGCCTTAAGAGAAGCCAGAGAAGGCATGAAGAGGCTAGTGGATCTCATTCTCTTGATTTTACACTGAAAAATCAGTCAATGTTATTAGCACCTATTTATTTTAAACTATTTAATAACTGTGTTCTTTAATATTGTGAGGTATTTCGGAGAGGGTTGTCTCTTTTCCTCACAAACCGACCAGATAACGCAGTCACGCTGGGATCGATTCCAGGGGTCGGTTGTCGTAGTCAGTGACAAGTTCGAAATACGACGGTCGTTGGGAATCTTGACTACACTTATATTGTCGGGAGCGTATCGCTATACTGCCCTAGAATCAGCAATCACCTCAGACCTATCACTTATCGCCTTCTCGCAACCGAAGAAATAAGTTTTCCAAGAATGGTAGTACACGGTCACCACGGGAATTCTTTATTTCAATGTATCGTTGAACCGGGCTTCTCACGTAGGTTACAGATATATTATTATTTCGGAACGATCACGTTTGGTTCCCTAACAATTCGGTAAAATTCACTTCTAAGGTTATTGTTCACTTTGGGGTACCTCTTGGTGTTCCCACTTGTTAAATATTTTTGAGAACGTCTTATCTCGTAGATTACGTGTGTGCAATTTATTATGCGCGGACACTTACCGTTTGTGAAATCTATAGAGCAACTCAGGATGCAGACGCACGTCTCATCTCAGGTGGTTCATCATCGTTGCCCTATAAGTCAATTTTTAATTTGGAATCGCTTTTTTTTTAATATGTTCACCAATCTCGTGAAATTCTTGAATACGCCGCTATACCCGCCGGTCGGTGCTAGGTCTAGGATCAATAGCCTGTACAACTACCAGGATGCTTATTATGCATCAGCACTCTAGGAGGGCGGGGTAGGTATCAGGAATACGGTTCAGTCCTAATCAAACCTACGGTTCCCTATCCCAAATTCGTGTCTACCCTAAATCCCTTAAAATCCCTAAAACGAAGGGCAGGTATAGGACAGAGCGACCTGTGCAGTCATAGGATGCCAAATATTCATTGGCAAACTAGGAAGGAGGGGTTAGGTATCAGGGTTATTCGGTTTTCCCCACTAAACCTACTAGTCCCCTATCGCAATCCGTGTCTACCTAGAATCCCTAAAATCCCTAAAACGAAGGGCAGGTATAGGACAGAGCGACCTGTGCAGTCATAGGATGCCAAATATTCATTGGCAAACTAGGAAGGAGGGGTTAGGTATTAGGATAATATTTTGATCCTAACTATTCGCTTACCCAACTTAACCTAACCTCACTAGTTTGCTAACGCTTTGAATAGTCGAGTTCACTTTAATTTCCTATATTGTAGGTTAGAGTTCCAAATCGTTATAGTCAAACAACGGGGGTAAATAATTCGCAAATCAATATGTTCGATACCCAATATCAACTTCTAATGTAATAATCAAATTTTACTCACTGAGTTAGCACACTGTTGAACCTAGAGGAATAACCAATCATGCACATGACAAATCAACAGCAGCACAATTATATAATAATTGCAATAAATCACTCAATAATTATTACTGCTTCAACCCTGCAAATATTAATTAAAGGGTAACCAGTGCATGTATGAATTGAGCAAATTTACACTATACAGCTAATTCGGAATGCTATGTCAGCTCTCATTCAGTGGTACTTCTGATCTTATTAGCACTGGACAAAATATTCCGAATGCTATGTATACGATAGCAGTTTACAGTTAACCTCAAATGCTGTATGAATACTGGACAACTATTTACCAGTCAATTAATTCAAGGAATAAAATTCTATCTTGATTCTACTTTAAGTGTGTCATAATATTCGTGATCCAATCCAATAAATATTTTCAAAACCACAAATGATAAATTAATTTAATTAATCTTCAATATAATTTTCCAAAACACTGTGCTACACTTAGCAAATTATTATTCAAAAGTTTAAACTCAAATCAAAATCAACTAGTAATTAATAATTATTATCGGTGTCCCTATACTGCTCTACAAGAATAGTGAGAGGTTAGGTGACTTACTTGGACAAGTGATGAGCCGGTACGATCGGTGAGCGAACTGATCTCGAGGCGGTTGGGCGAGCCGGTTTTATTACCGCCAGACCCGGTCATGCGCAGAAACGCCTTTACGCAGTCGGATCTGGACTCCGAGGCGGTCACAACTCGGCCGGTGCCAACTGCCTTGCCCAGCCGGTGAGGTTACCCTAATAATAAATAATAATAAATAAATAATAATAAAATAAATTAACACCGCTCATTTAATTTAGGTACTTGAAATAAATATAATAACGAAAATAAAAAAAAAAACACAGTGAGGGAAAACAGACCCTCACAATATGTTTTGACTCACCTTAACTCACAACTACACATGCTAGGGGAACTTTGGCTGCTACACGCAGGTGAGCTGATCGTTCAACCCCTCTAAATTCAGTGGTTATAATACCCGCCTTCAAAACTGAAGGTCGCCGGATCGAATCCCGCAAGGGTCGAATCTGGACCCAGTCGCCATTTGTCATTGGGCTACTAATTAATGATGCTTCCTAACAACAGGTCGATGTTAGGTAGTAACCAGACCGGGGTTTGGACCGTTCCCCATCAAAACGTTAAAAATGCCACTGGCGTAGAAATACACAAAATAAAAATAAAATAAAAAAATATAAATCAACCTAATTTGATTTGAAATATGTTTTTATTTTCGATTCAACTGATTTTCATCAAAGTATAGTTAGAAATGAGTTTTTTTATGCCTAATCATCATTACTGCAATTAATAATATTTTGAGTTGATATACATTAATAATTATTTTTTTCATCCTAATCATCTTATTAGTTCTTTCCTTTTTGTCTTTGTTCTTCATGGCCGGTTACGCAATATGTCACGGTATGTTTTACTCAGACAGTATTCCTGAACACGGCATAGCGACTCTTAATTTTCAGATTTTCTCGTAGTTAACCGGTCCGTCTGGCCCTTCTGAGAAGATACACCCCGCCTCTATTGTTTTGGACCACCCATAATCGAGTACAGTCAGGTTAACTAAAAAGAGTGAGCGCCACGCTCCCCTGCATGTATACAAGAGTTAAACTGAGTAATAATTTCTTAGTTAAATATAGTTAAGTATAAAATATAGTAGTATAAATATAGTGTAGAAAAGGGTTAAGTAAAGGCTTAGTCAGTAGTGTAGTCAGTAGTCTTATACATGCATGTCTATCTACAACTTGAACAATTTTCTAGTTTACTTTTAAAAATTAGACGTCAAAATTAATTAATTGTTTCACAAACTAAAATAAAATCAATTTGTCTTACATTCATGTAATGCCACCAACATCCAACAAAATTTTGTTGCCTCTGGAAACTCTTCCCTTACTCTTCCCCTTCCTTGTAGGATGGAGCTCTCAAAATCAGCCATCTTGGGCTGAATCCTGGCACCAGGGATTTTATAAATTGAAACACAGAGCGATATGCCCCCAATGTCCGCCTCTCCATGAGGACATAGGATACTGAAAATACTGGAAATTGAGCAGTTAACTTAGTTTCTTATTAGCACAAAATTTCTTTCACATGCTCATTCTAAATGTTCTAAAAGGTAAAAAGGGTGGGGTTGGAATGGTAAACTCACCCCTCCTGAAATGTAATGTAAAAAATGACTTGTAACACTTCTGGTGAAACAGGATTTACTTCTTCAGAAGTATTTAGAAAATGAGTGTTGCCTGAAGTAAATTAGTTATTTATGCTACAGTACCTATTTATTTTTTTGAATAATGTGCTATAGTGATACTCACGTGATCATGAGATATTGCCATTATGACAAATAATTATTTTAATCCCTCGACAGTTGGAAAACACTTGAATGTGCCATCAACTTGGATTTCAATTGCCTCAGAAAGGAGAGGTTTAGTATTTTCCGATAAAAATATTAGATTATTTCCATCTTGGATTATATTATCTCTGTAGAAGGGCTTTCCATTCAGAGTTTTTGAGAACCTCTCTGACCATTCTTCGCTACATAACATGTCGTGAAATTCCAAAGGAGTTTTTGGGAGCCTGGGAAAATTCTGCCTTCTAGCCCTATGTAAATTTATTTCAAAGTTGCCAAAACTCAACTCCTTGGCAATTTCAACTGGAACCCTATAAAAAAATAAACAATATTATAAAAAATGGTTATAATGTAATTGTAGTATTAATAGTAATAGTAGTAATAATAGTATTATTCATTGTTTTAAGGATATTATACTAGACCAGTAATTTTATTTTGAAATTATAATAGGTTTTTAATTAGTGAAGTAAATAAAATATTGAAAATATTTGTAACTTAACTTTGATTTAAAACTAGATTATATGTAATTATACTACACTACTAATTATATTAAATGTAATAGAAAAATAAATTGTTATCACTCATTTTTTTCATTGGTGTTGTATAGCAATTTCTTAGTTACTATAACCTTATCCAATACTATAATATGAGCAAGGTTTGTATATATATATAAAATAATGATTACTATTATAATATTCTTATTATTAAATTATCATTATTATAACATTTTGACATGATTTTATTGTAGTTATTACGCATATATCACATGATGATATAGGTGATACTACCGACATACAGCGCTCTGTGCAGTTAAGTTTTTTCGATACTTTTATGTCATTAAATATATTTTATACTATCAAAAAACCTAACTTAACTCCGCAGAACGCTGTATGTCGGAAACTAATACACGTTGCGTTCCATCATAATATAGGAGAAGATATTGCCGACATACAGCGCTCTGCGGAGTTAAGTTAGGTTCTTTATTGATATTTTTACCTCGTTAATAATAGTTTATACTAATAATAAAGAACTTAACTCGGTAGAGCGCTGTATGTCGGCAATATCCCGTCTATTACGACATAACGCAACATGTATTGGTCGCCATTATACAGCTTTAACAATTAGATATATTTTTCAACAATATGGCGGATAGACCATTTACTTTAAATGACAGACTAACACATAAAAACTAGGCATTTTACGATATCTAACCAGGTTAATTACAGGAAAGAAGAATTTTATATTTTAGGAATCAAACCAATTATAAAATAAGCATTCTTCAATTATTTGTGTAAATAAACAAATATGGTTAGAAGTAGTTTCTGTACTTATCGTACCTTGTTGTATATTCCTAATTACCATGGGCTGAAGGACTAACGGATTTGTAATCAGCTGATTGACAATAAAATGAACTAATATTAAAGATAGTTGAACTCAGTTGATGATTTATTGCCCCATTTTCTTTGTTTGAGAACATTCCCAACTAATTAGGCTAATTTTTAATTTAGATTAAGTTTAGTTAGTAAAATTAAATTAAATTAATTTAAAGCAAATAACAAATCTTTGACACAAACTTAACCTTACGTCTAAGATCTCTAATCAAACAAGCTATTTTAAGTTCAAAATTGTTAATCATGAGAATCTACCATTTACCATAAATTAACATTTTAAATCCCAAATTCCCTAAAATATCCCTGATTCCCAAATATTCCTCGGTTCTCACAGCTCAGAACCTCGTTTGTTGTACACAACAAGGTTGACTAGTGTTTGGAGGGTGCCTTAAATCGGTCCAGGAAACATTAAGGAAAAACTGTGTTCCTTGGTGTTTTTATTCTAAATTATGTTATTAGAGAGTGAAATAAGTATATTATTGGAGTGATTTTTCCCTGCCTATAACCCCGATTCCCTAGCTGGACGGTAAGGTTTAAGAGTGTCATAATTCAGCCTAAAATCGTATGAAACTTCAAAATTAGGTTCTTCCGCAGACAGAAACACTGTTAAAAGTTTGTAAGAAAGTGTAAAAAGTAAGTCAAAGATCGATTTCTTATAGATTGATAGAATACTGTATTCTGAATGGTACATATTTCGGATAACCTATCTTGGTAATTTCGGATATGTTAAATAATTCACATGGATGTGAAAATGGTAACACATGGGCCATTCACATGGTCCCTGCGTGCCCCACTCATTATTAATATTCTACGTAATTAAAGGCATTCCCTGCTGATCCCTAACATTCCTTTCTTATTTAATTAACTTAATGATTATGATATAATTACCACGGTACTTATATTCCATATATGTCGGGGAAGGGTACTGATAAGATTCCAACTATCCGTTCTCCATTAGAATCGCTGCAAGAGAGATGAATCAACCAATCAACAGAACAGGTTGCCCAAAGTTGTTATGCTACGGACACAGCCGACTACGTCTCGCGTCCACTGAATCGATTATATACTATATGAAAAGAACTAACCGCCACAGACAAGCTCCCTTCTACAGAAAAGTTTACGCTTGCGCGGGCGGGATGAACAGGAGGAGTAAAACTGTTAGTGTCTGTGATGGTCCCTGTGTTTTGTTCATTTATTTTTGTGTGTGGGGAACGCGATACAAGAAAGCTATAAGTGATCACTAGTGTTGTAAGGCAGCCGGTGCCTTGAAATTCCTATCCCTTGTCCAAGGTGATCGAATTTAAGCAATCCTCTGTGCTCTACATTGGAATCCGACGGCGCATCCGAATGAAATCTTAATTGGGCCGGTTGTGTGGTGTCGTCATTGACCGGACTCCTCCCCGTTGAAGGAAAATTTGAGGCCTCCAAGATTTCTGACTGGGTTTCACCTTGAAGAGGTGCTTATGCAACCGAACTTGGTGATACATCTGCACTCTTTTTTTATGAACTTTAACGTACACGGCACAAAGATTCGGGCTTGATTGCATCCAAGTTCTTTGCCATCTTAACTCCTAAATACAGTACTTGTAATACTAGACGGATATTTGGGAATCTTGCATGAACTGTCACTTTAATGGTATTGTCTTGGCTATTTCATGTTCTCCTTTTATTGATTATACTGCTGGTTGTTGTGTTGGCGAAGAAGATATGTCGGCGATCTTGAAAATTATATGTTTATAACTGAAAAACTTATAAGACATATTTATTAAATTTCGATATATTGAAATTTAATCTCTCCAAACATTTTGTCGATTAAAGAAGTCAAAACCATACTATCTGATGCTAATCCTAATGGTAAATAATTAAATTCATATTGTGCCCAAGGGACAACAGACGACGTGTACTTTTTAGACACTGTTCAGAGAGGGGAATCTGATTGTAAGCAGAATTTAGATCTAATAATATCTAAATTAATTAAAATTAAAATTGGTTTTAGATCTAAACCAATGCGCCTGACCTAGATGCTGAAAGACTTTGATAATGGGCATGGGTGTAGCGTCGAGTTCCAAAATAGAATTTAGATTCCTGTAGTCCACCACCATACAAGTCTTTCCGCCCTTCTTAGGAACAAGAAAGGCAGCAGAGAAAATCTGAGCTGGAGGGTCGAATAACACCCTTTTCGAAAAGATTGTCTATGTGCTGTCTCATTTGGAAAAGTTTGGGTGGGGCATACTGATATGGTTTGTTCCTAACAATTTTGCTGGAATTTACTCGGATATGATATTCCACCACAATTGTTCTACCTGAGGCTTTCATTATGGTCTCCGGGAACTCGCTAATTAAGGCTCAACCTTAAAGCTCTGTTCACCGTTCAAGTTTTGACCCGTTGCCACTGTGGACGAACTAGAGACTAGTCTGGGGGGCACAATAGATCTCATAGATCGCGGTGCAATCTTTCCCCTAGATTTTATCAAGTATCAAGTATCACTGTGGACGAACCTTCACTCGGGGCGCATGTAACCATGATAAAAATTCTTGGAGTGTCATATGAAAATTTCAGTGTGTGGTCGGCCATATCGATTACCGCTCGGGTTTTAGTTAGGAAATCAGGGCCTACAATGACATCAAAGGAAAGATGGTTCAACACGGTGGTTCAAATAAGTCCACGTAAGATGACCAATTTTGAAATGTATGAGTGCCTGAGATTGAAAAGCAACCTGATCGCCCGAAGCCGAGATGGCTGACATACTGGTTTCCTGAACAGACTTTACAGATGTTGTCTCTGTTTGCAAAATTCTAGAGGCATCAGACAAAGAGAGGAACCTGTATCTACAAGAGCATTCACTTCAGTAGGTTGAAAATTCAAAATTGTATTGCAAAGGTCTAACCTGGGCACAGAAGGTGCCTTCCTAGATGTATGTGGCAAAGATTTGATTTGCGGGAACTTGCATGGCGGCCTGACAGAACGGAGGTACAGGACCGACTAATGCCGTCATCCCTGCCCGTTTGTTTGCTTGGTTGACCTGTATAATAATTTTTTTCTTGCCCATGATTGGGGGAATAAATCTGATTTCATGAATCACGATTGTAATTATTAGATTGTCCCAAAGGATACTGCGGAATATACGGCTGAGACTGAGGATGAGTTCGCTGCTCACAGTTTGACCCATGATTATTTTGGTGGTGCCAAGCCGTTCGTCCATATTGTGCATTCACCGGCCGAGCATCTGATTGATGACAGTTGTAATTTTGATGCTGAAATTTGTTGGGAATGTGAGACAAAGAATAATTCCTTTCAAAAGACACGGCTGCGTTGTGAGAGTCAGATCGCTACAAAATTGTGACAACCTCAACCCAAAACGCCAGTGACAGCAAGTCGTGAAGTGTAAGAGGCTGGGGTAAATCGCAAGACGAGCTCTGGTAGTCGGGTTCAGGCCGTTAACAACTACGTCCAAAATTTCCCGATCAGTAGCATGGGGTAACAGAAGCATTGCATGGTCTTTAATATTTTCCATATAGTCAGTCAGTGACTTTGACTTAGACTGGGCCCTGTAAATCAACATTGACACCATGGAGTGTCGTATACTTTATACTTTTATACTTATACTTTTTAACTGAAATGGCGACCTACCCAGGTAGGTATTTTAAGCCAAGTATGAATGAGGAATGAATGTAAGATGATTGTGGCGCGATCTTGTAGTCTTGTTACTGACTAAGGCCGACATATTCCTTAGACAGGACTGTTAATTAATAGCCCAACAGCCGATGGCAAATAAGGGACCTACAGTTTAACGTGGAATCCGAACCACACCCTCTGAATTACGAATTGGTCTAATTATGAGGATGGTCTTTGTGGATTAACGTAGTATTCAATAGTGCGGACGTTAATACACACAAGAGAACACCACAACCACCACCATCTCTCACAACTATCCACAATTCGTGACCTCCAAGTAGCTGGATTACAGGATGTCGCCACCAATATCTGAGAAGGCATAAAAAAACCCAGCAAACTTTCAGTCAGACCAACAATACTCTGTCTGTTCGTGATGGCGCTCAACCAAAATCCCCTGAGTTGACCGGTAGTACGAGTCAATGCCTCAACTGTTGTTCAATTTTGATAAATTTAACGAGGAACCCAGGGTTAGGGTAGTTAGATATTCACTCAGAAAAGCCCTGTTTTGGGTTAGAGTGCCCTGCAGCAATGCCGAGAACCTGGCACTGTGTGACAGAATCAGCTGCATTTAAAGAATAAACCCAGGAAGTCCCTGGTGGAATCGTGTCGGGGGAATATATCTTCAAGTACATATTAAGCATTACCGTATAAACAATTTATAGACTAAACAAACATAACAATATAAATAATTTAAATAACAATAAATATTCTTTAACAATTGAGTGACTAGATCACTTAAGCGAAAGTTTGGGACTTTGACTATAATCTTGGGGTCTGGGGAAATACCAGGTACAACGGGTCAAGGGAAAATCACCACCTAATTCCACCTGTTTTGATTAAAATGCGTTTCAAAGTTGTTCTATCATTTGCAACAAGTTGTTCTATCATTTGTTGTTTTATCTTGTTTTGTTCTTCATCTACTTTTTTTTATTAACTTAATGACCATTGAAGGACAAATAAAATTGGTTAGTTAAATTATAGAAAACAATTAGTTCATTTATTTTTTTTTTTATTTTTTTGAATAACAACTTGGATTAAACAGATAACTTAATAGGTTCTTCTCTGCCCTAATTTAATTTTATTAGGCCTATTTTATTTAATCTAATAAAATGCAATTTTTTTACCGCACAGGCGCTCCACTGCAGCTGAATCATTGCATATGCAGGGGTAGAGTGGGAGTGTAGTGACAACTATCATAATCTGAGGCCACAGTTTGCGGACAACCCTAAGAAGGGATAGGAATTGATTTTTCATGTCCTGAAGGCCAGCCACAGCCAAAATATCATTTGTACCCAAAAGCATCAATACAGGTATGGATGTATGGATTGGTAACCTGTTACTCTTTATGTAATTTTTTATCTCCGATATGTCAAGTCCGGTCAAGTCAGCCGTGCTGATAAGACCTAGTTTGCTCCGCTCGTAGCTGATCTAAGTCTGGTTCAGGCAAAACGTGTGGTGTATACTTGTCTGGTTTTTTGTCGAGTATTCATTTTAAAGTGAAGTTCATTAATTAACTCATATGCCGACTACTTGTGGTACGTATAATGCTGATATAAGCAATTTAAAATCTTAGGAAGTGATTAGTTGAAGTGGGAACTCTAAAACGGTGTTTCATCTCAGCTGTGTTAAGGAAGAAATCGAGGAAAAGAAGACACATTCTGTAAAGCAATGGCGGTGAAGATAGTAGTCGACTGTTGAGATAGTAATGTGAGTTCTGGATTGAGCACAGCAGTAAAGAAGGAATTTATCCTGCAGGTATTGGATGAATTTAAAAAGGACATTTTTAAAGAATTAAAGAATTTTAAAACTGAAGTTGAGCAGATAACCAAGTCTCTTAGTTTTCTTTCGGGTAAAGTTCATGCGTAGAAATCTTATGGAATAATTAAAAAAGGAATTAAAAATAATAAAGAAGGAAAATGAGAATCTTCGATTAAAAAATACTTTGTTTTCCACTTGTGTGACTGATCTTCAGGATCACGTTCGCTCGCTCGAACAGTAACTCGGCTTAGTAATATAGAGATCAACGGTGTACCAATGACCCCTAAAGAAGATGTCAAGTTATTGAAAGATGTGGGAGCAGTGATCGGTGTAGAGGTGGAAGAATCACAGATCAACGCAGCACATCGAATTCCCAGTTTCTGCAATGACCTCACCCCGTCCCTCGTGGTCCAGTTCAACGCCAGGGCCGTCAAGAGACAACTGGCTTAAACAGTTTAGAGACAACAGGAGATCTGCAACTGCGGACATGGTGAATACGCCTTTTCCCAAGAACAAACTCTTTATCAATGAACATCTATCACCGATAAACAAAATGTTTTTGTCTAAATTAAAGAGGAAGTGTGGCGACATCGGCTATACTTACTTATGGTGTTGTGAAGGGAAGTTTTTCGTAAGAAAATCCAGTGGTGAAAAATGTCTCAGGATTTACAGGGAAGCTGACATCTTAAGTAATTAAATCTTAAGTAATGAAATCTTAAGTAATTTTCCTTTTACATGTGTAGGCCTACTACTACATTCTAAGAACTTTCTTCAATATGTTATTAGTAAGTAAGATATAATTTTCATTTCAATGTTGTTTTTTTTAATGGGAATTTTTTTAGTGGTGTCAGTAATGAAATTTTTACTATAATTCACTGCAATATAAGGAATATATGAAAAAACTTTGATAACTTTTTGATCGAATTTACACACCTAAATAACTCTATTACCTTTATTGTCATGAGCGAGGTTTGGATAAATTCTGAAGAGAAAGACTGTTACAAAATCCATAATTATACAGTTTTCGCACATCGTAACAACTCCTACAGATTAGGAGGTGATTTGTTACGTTTTAAATTCTGTATGTGTTACTGAAACTAATGTGCAAAGTATGAATCATGCTGATACTCTTCTTTTAGATATTAAAATAAATAAACATTATTTTAAGTTGATTTGTTTATATAGACTGCAAGATTATTCAGGAAAAGAGTTTATTAAGGAACTGGAATTATATATGAATTTTTTACTACTACTTTTTACTTTTTACTTTTTACTTTTACTACTACTACTTTTTACTACTACTACTTTTTTTTCAATACTATTTTCATAGGTGATATTACTATTGATTTGTTGGATGAAAAATTAACACTAAAAACTATTTTAATCTTATGGTAAACAATGGATTATCATCTACGGTAAAAATGCAACCAGTCACATCTAAATCTGAAACCTTAATTGATCACAATTTTGTTAAGCATAGGAAAGTACAAAATTTTGAGTGTGACTAAAATATTCAGAAAATTGTATAGATGCTAAGAAAAGAAATTTATCAAGTAGAAAGTTTACTATTGATCTAATTAAAGCCATTGGCTGTTTGAAAATGGTTAAATGGGATAATGTGTTGATGTCCAATAATGTTAATGTGTGCTACGAAAACTTTCATAATATCTTAACAAACATTGTCTGTACATGTTCGACAAAATGTGAGTGTGAACAAAAAACTTGCAAAAACTTAAGTTATAAGTCCTTGGATAACAACGGGAATTTTAAGGAAATTTTATAAGAGAAAAAAAATATATTTATTAAAAAAAGAAGACCTTATGATACAGTTCTGAATAGATATTATAATTCTTTTTCTGGTAAACTAGATTCAGAAATTGATTTAGTGAAAAAAATTTATTATTCTAATTTGATTTGAAGTGTTAATGGGGACCCTTCCAAGCAATGGGAGATAATTAATAATGTTACGGGCGAGTCCCGTAATAGAAGTTTTGATAAGGTGGAGTTGGAGAATGGTGTGATAATTAATTAAAATAAATAATTTCTGATTAATATCGTACAAACTGATGATGATAGACCATCACTTGCTGGGTTAGACCTCCCTCGTAACTGCCACTCATTTATTTGAACTAACAAATAAATATGAAATTATAAGTTTAATAAATAGTCTTAAGAATAAAAAATCATCTGGGTACGACAATTTTAATGTATCTTTTATAAAAAGCATAGGGCAGCATATCGCACCTGCATTGTCTTATATTTTTCACTTGAGTCTTAGTCAAGGAATCTTTCCTGATATGCTAAAACTAAGTATTGTAGTGCCAATTTACAAAAAAACTAAATCAATAAAAATAACTTATGTAAGACCAATCCAACCAATAGCCTTTTATCCATTTTCTCTAAAATATTAGAGAAAATTGTGGTCAACAGAGTAGTTAAGTATCTTGACAAAATTAATTTTTTCTCAAAAAACCAGTATGGCTTTCGACGTGGTAAACCTACCGAGGATGCACTTCTAAATGTTACAAACCTTATATATATGAGTTTTATTAATACTGTAGTGATAAAACAACAGGACTTTTGGTGACTTTACTAAAGCTTTTGATTTGATTAATCACCAGATCTTGCTTTACAAGTTGGAAGCAGTGGGGATAAGGAGTGTGGCGCTGCGATGGTTCCGCAGTTTCCTGTCTGACAGGGAGCGGATCGGGGGCTGCCTCAGTGCACCATTGCCTGTCACCGTTGGTGTGCCGCAAGGCTCTGTGACCTCTGCAACCCTTTTTTTGATTTTTATTAATGACCTACTAAATAAGCTATTTAATGGAAAAATCCGGCTTTTGCAGATGATATTGGATCCCTTTATTCTCATAAAAATAAAGAAGTCATAGGAACAATGTTAAATGAAGATTTAAACATTTTACAACACTGGTGTCACAAAAACAAAATGCATGTTAACACCAGCAAAACAAAATATATCAATTTTGATTTCAGAGGTTTCGATTTCTCGTCTTCAATCACTCATCACTCTGAAGACTGTCACCGCCTGGCTTTCCAGTGGAATATATCAATTTTTTGGACCTTCCACGCTTAAAAGCCTGATGAACTACGGCAGTTCATTAGGCTTTTAGCCTTTTAGCCTGAACTACGGCAGTTCATTAGGCTTTTAGCCTGATGAACTGCCATAGTCTCCCGACCAGCTCCTCCCTGGGAAGGTGACAACCCCTCTCCATAACGTAAAGAGTGGCCTCTTACCTCGGCAAGCCCAGTGCAGTCATACAGCAGATGATCGGCAGTCTCCTAGGACAGCCACACAACCTCCTGCAGATTGGGTCCCCAGAAAAGAATCCCATGCGAGCAAGATGTTTCCTCATATGTCCCTGTCCCGTGATGAGACCTACAATGAGTCTGAGTTCGGACCTACCTAACTGTAGAAGGATCCTCGAGGAGGGAGAACTGAGAGACAGTTTACTTACTCTCAGGAGAGGAAAATCCGCCCATCTTCTGCGATGACACTCATGTGCCCATATGTTGATATCATCGTGTTGACAAATGGGATCGAAGCGCCATCGTTCGCCAGACGATCCGCTGTTTCATTGCCCATAAAACCTGAGTGTCCTGGAAACCAGCAAAGAGTAACGTTATGACTGCCAAGAGAAGACACCGCGTTGTGGCATTCCCACACTATCATGGAGTCGAAGGTACAGAGTCCGGAGCCTTGAGAGTGGCTTGACTATCTGAGAAAATGGTAATGTTCCTGTTCCTGACACCTCTGTTGAGGTTGAACAGAGCACATTCCATGATCGCTGCCACTTCTGCCTGGAACACCGTGGGGAAATCCCCCATGGAAACGCAGAGCTTTACCTTATCTTGCATCCCCAGTATCCCAGCTCCAGTTCCCTTAGAGCCATTGGTGTACCATTCTGGCTCACAGGGATGAAGAGGTCTGCCCACCATCTTGCCAGTCAATCCTTGGTGGAATCACTACTGAAAAATACTTACCGAAGGCGTATCTAGTGTATAGGTGGTTAGAAGGCATGTCTAGGACCTCACATCTGACTACCTGCTCAATTCTGGTGTGACCAACCGAGGGTACATTGAAAGTCATCCAGAGATTCTCACATCGGAGGCGATATGCACGATATTGAACATGCAGTCCAAGGATGCTCCAGGACAGGAACTCACGGCCCCAGAAATCATGAGGCAAGCCAACCTCTGGACCGCCGCAAGCCCCTGCACCGCTGCTCCGAAGTTTGTCCTTGGCCAAAAAACAAGTGAATCATGAAGATAATAAGTGATCATCGCCGGCCTCACCACAGCAACATACAGCCAGTGCAAAAGCCTGGGGTGCAGTCCCCATGTAGTACTAACCATTCGTCTGCAAGTCATGAGTGACCACTTACCTCGGTCAATCGCCCTTTGCAGCTGCGGCTCCCACCTCAGTGTCTTATCAAATACCACACCCAAGTACTTGACCTCGTCCTGCAGATTTACCTCTGTGCTCTGCAGGTTCAAAGGTCCCAGTCCAAGCAGGTTCCTTCTTCTTGTGAATGGCACCACCACTACCTTAGAGGGGTTGATGGCAAGACCCACCTCCTTGCACCAGTCCCCCACCAGGTGCAGTGCTCCATTCATAAGTTCTCTGATTGTGTTGGTGAACTTACCAATAACCAGAATTGCAATGTCATCAGCGTAGCCCAGAGCTAGGTCACCAGAATCATTGAGATGCCTGATGAGATCATCAGCTACAAGTTTCCACAGCAGGGGGAGAGAACCCACCCTGGGGGCAACCTTGTGTGGTTAGATCGACTAATTCCTCACCTTGAAGTGAGAGAACAACTTTCCTGTTGCTCAGTAATGCCTTGGTCCATCCGCAAATGACTCCGCTGAGCCCATGGGCCCTAGCGGCGTTCACCACCGCAGTTGTAGAGATGTTGTCGAAGTCCAGAAAAGCACCCAGTGCTATCTCTCCAGTGGCGTAGTGCTAAAAAAGCTGTGCCGGAGCGGTCCTTCCCAGGAAGGCCATTACTCTTGGGGGGGGTAATGGGTAGTCAAAGTCTGCAAGTTCCTGCGTCATTGCGTGGAATTGTGTACAATGTTTATCTATTTAAAGAAGAATTACATAAACCGAAGTTTAATTTTGCTAAAGCGACTAGTGATGCTCCTGGGGTATCTGTTGTATTCATGCAAAGTATTGCAGTCGAAGGCAAACGGGCCCCTTTTTAGTAAGGGTTCGCCTTCTTTTTTAACCCAAACTGGCGAGTGCAGGTCAAGGAAGAAGAACATATTTTGTAAATATGTTTTTGAGGAAAATCCTCAAATTTTATTTTGTAAAAAACACCGCAACTTCATCGAAATTAAAGGCTGTTTTGTAGGAAGAGGGTGTGTTGAAATAAATATGTTAGACGGAGATTAAAATGAATAGGATTTAAATGGTTTGAGTCTGAAAATACAAATACTGTAATCTCAACAGTTCTTAATCAGCCTCAAGTTTGTTGTAAAAATAAATATATTTTTGAATTAAAAAACTAGATACACTGTACTATAAAAATATATATAGTCTTCAAGTAAGCCCTAGTGTCTGATACTGGTGTTACAATGTTGTTAGGTTAGGGATAATGTAAAACGCCTGCGTGTTGATAATGAAATGATTCGAGCTTACTTATGACTCGCTTACCTACCACGCTCTATAAATAGGCAAAGTATAAAAATCTGAGCTTCGGCTGCATGAGCTGTGCCGCTACCGGCTCCACCTACCGCTCCAGCTCCACTACACCACGTAATCTCTCCATCCTCCAGTGTCTTCTCTATCCTGGCCACAAGGTGATGGAAGGCAGACTCACATGACTTACCAGGAATGTAGGCATGCTGGTACCTAAGTAGTGGGTGATAATAGATTGTTTAGAGGAACACAAATATGTCTCAGCTGTCTTATTAGATAATAGCAAAGCATTTGACTGCCTAGGCCATGATCTCATTATGACTTAACTGTCATCACTAGGAATAAAAGGCTTAGAAAAAGACTGGGTGGCCAGTTAGTTGAAAGGACGGAGTCGAATTGTTGAGATTCAACAAAATGATAATGGGAGGAAATAGATCCAAGCAATCTACAGTGAGCAGAGCTGTACTACAAGGATCAGTCCTGGCTCCCTTTTTATTCATCCTCTTTACAAATGATTTCTCCAGTTTCATCAATGACAGCCATGTTCAAACCATAATGTATGCAGATGATACAACTCTTCTATTTGCAGACGACAAGAATCAAGAATCAAGAAGTTTATTTTCCATTAGATACAATATTACGTACATTGGAAATAGTCAAGGTATCATTATGTAAGAAAGAATACATTTGTCATTTTGAACAAGAAAAACATGTGTCAATAATAATGAAAATTTCAATAAAAAATTGTGAAATTATACTTGTTGGTCATGGAAGTGGATTTAGGACAAGATACAGAAAAAAAAGAAACCGAATAAAAACAAAACAGAATTACACAATGCGAGAGATAGATCTAGTTTGTTTTAAGCTCCTGCTTGATACTTGATAAAATCTAGGGGAAAGATTGTACCGCGACCTATGAGATCTATTGTGCCCCCCAGACTAGTCTCTAGTTCTTGCCTAGAGAACCCCCTCTAGTCCTAATGCCTTAATAAAGTTTAGTATAACGAGGGGTTCTAACTTTGGAAAATCCTCCACCGCCACCTGGTGTGTTCCCAAGCTTCTGGCTCTCTTCTGACCTATCGCGTCACACTCAGCCAATAGGTGCCTAGGTGTTTCCTCCCCAGATTGGCAGAAGCGGCATTCACCCTCTTGGACAATGCCCATCTTGCTCAGATGACCCCTGAGCCTACAAAAATTTCAATAAAAAATTGTGAAATTATACTTGTTGGTCATGGAAGTGGATTTAGGACAAGATACAGAAAAAAAAGAAACCGAATAAAAACAAAACAGAATTACACATCGCGAGAGATAGATTTAGTTTGTTTTAAGCTCCTGCTTATTACATTTTTATTTCTGAGGGGTTTAGTGCAAGAAAATCAGTTATGGAATAGGAAGGATGAGCAACTAACCATTTCTGAATGACAGTTTTAAAATTAGTAAAAGCCATTGCATGAAAGTTTATGGGTAATTTGTTTAGGCATTTCATACCTAATGCCCTATAACTGTTTTTTGTTTTATTCAATCTGGTATAGGGAATATCCAGTTTGTTCTTAGATCTAGTATTCATGCTGTGTATGTCAGTTCTCACTGGGTATGAGTGGACATTCTTAAAACTAAATAACATTATATTAAAAATATATAGATTAACAACAGTCATTATGTTAAAAGATATAAAAAAAGGTTTACAGTGTTCAGTTTGGTCAGCATTTGACATTATTCTCAGCACTTTTTTTGGATGACTAAAATTCTATTAATGTGTGCACTGTTTCCCCAGAAAATGATCCCATAGTTTAGTGCTGACTAAAAAAGTGCAAAATAGGCTGATTTCAGGTACGCACTAGGTAGAAGATCTCTTAATCTTCGAAATAATAACACTAGCCTACTAAGCTTTTTGCATAGATGGTCAATGTGTTGAGACCATGTCAGATTCTTGTCCAGGATAACACCCAGGAATTTGACACCTAGGTACGGTTCAGGGTTGGTGGGATCTGGCCTCTTTTTAAGACCAAAAACCATCGTTTGAGTCTTGTCCGTGTTCATAATAAGACTGTTAGCCGTAAACCAGTCAGCGGCAGCTGCAATTTCATTATTAGCTATATGCTCAAGCTGCTGAAAGTTACTGTGACTAGATAGGATGGTGGTGTCATCAGCATATAGGTAGGTCTGACTGTTTAGGCTGGAAGGGACACAATTCAACAATTACACTCAGACTTCCTAATATCAGGACTGTATTAAGCAGCTACTTCCTGTAAAACGACCTGGCTATAAATCCATCCAGATCCAAACAAATCAATTTTTAGCAGACGACATAAACAAATGAAAGAAATTTCCAATATTTCGACTGAAAGAAAATCAAAACTCTCTCTCTCAAAAAGTCTCTAAAGCTACTAACAGTCACAGCGCTTTTGACCCATACAGTTGTCATAGACACCAAAAAGTTGGACCTATCTAGAAATGGGAATTTTCATTCATACAACACCAGAAGGGCAGCAGACTTCAACCTTCCCATTCACCATACAACACAGTACAGCAAGAAACCCTCTTACATTGGCCGCAAAATCATCAACTCACTTCCGCAAGACTTAAAGCACATGTCAGGAAGCAGTTTGAAGAAGCACCTCGGAGACTGGCTAGTTCAACGATTAGTTTACTCTATCAAGGATTTTTTTCAATATGTTGAAACATGTAAAGCAAGATTATTTTATTTATTTATTTATCATGACACCATAGTATTTCTTAATGAAAGTGCAAAAAAAGAGAATTGTCTATTGTATTTTTACGATCTAGTTACTCATATGTAAACAATATGAGATCACATATTTGACAATCATATTTTTTTAAATACATTTGAAATCACCATATAAAGATATCAATTAGATATTGTATTAAATTTCTCGTTTATACTTTAACCGAACTGGCAACCTACCGAGGTTGGTATTTTAAGCCAAGTATGAATGAGAAATGAGTGTAAGATGATTGTAGATTGAATTATTTGAATTGAATTGATTGAATATTGTAGTCTGTTATTGACTAAGGATGACATGTTCCTTAGATGGAACTGTTAATTAGTCTGAACCACTGCCTCTGAATTACGAACTGGTCTAAATATGAGGATGGTCCTTGCTGATAAATGTAGCCTAATAGTAGGAACGTTAATCCACATGAGAGAACACTACACCCACCAACCATCGCTCATAACTATCCACAATTCGTGACCTCCAAGTAGCTGTATTACAGGATACGTCACGGTCTCAGTCTAAAATATAAGAAACAATATACTTTGATATATTGTGTTAATTTTTAATTTATATTACTGTACTTGTTAAACTGATGTGTCCCACTGTGTCGCCTCATTAAGGGCCTCGTTGACATATTTGGACTTATTTAAGTATACTAACATAATTTATAATGAGATAAAATAAAAATTTTATTGATTGAGAAAATAATAAATGAACGAATTTTTGTTTATTTCATTTCAAGGTACACACTGTATACTACTATATGGTATTATTTTTAATAGTAAACCGATATTTATATATACAGGGTGTTCATTAAAGTTGGGGACAAACTTTGAGGGGTGATAGTACTAATAAAAATAAACAAAAAAATTCTGATAAACATATATCGAAAAATCCTTCGTTTAGCCACTAGCCGCCATTTTGTATTTTATACAAAAAACGTTAGATGTAAAAAATTATTTAAAATACAGAAACCAAACTTCGCACACATATTTAATGGCTAAAGAAAAATATATTCTCAAATTTTCATTAAGTTTGCTTTTATATTTTCAAAATTACTGCGATTAAAAATATTTTAATTAAAATTACAAAAAACATTAACTTTAAGAACCTCCACCATTTTGAAAATATAAAAGCAAACTCAATGATACTTTGAGAATATTTGTCTCTTTGGCCAATAAATATGTGTGCAAAGTTTGGTTTCTGTATCTTAAATAGTTCTTTATACATAAAGTTTTTTGTATAAAATACAAAATGGCGGCTAGCGGCTAAACGAAGGTTTTTTCGACATATGTTTACAGGAAATTTTTTGTTTATTTTGATGAGTACTATCAGCCCTTACAGTTTGTCCCCAACTTTAATGAACACCCTGTATATTTTTTATATTTTGATTAAAAATATATTTGCTACAGAGTCAATTATTAAGACAACATTAAGTATATTGTTTGATTTAGTCAATGTTCGATGCTTATAACCAGTTAATAAAAGCTTACTCATCATTTGGTTTTCTTTACCTTCAATTGTGTTGTGCAGATATGATCGAGAAAGATGGCATAAACTAGAATAAAAGGCATCAGATTTTTACTGATACATAATTTAAATAAATATAAAGGGTTTAAGTCACATCCTGCAGTTATAGAAATCACAGTGTTTAAGAAAATTCAGACTATAAACGAGCAGATCAAGAAATTAAAGCAAATCAAATACAAAACTCTCTGGGCTTATTTATGATCATGGTTATAATAATAATTTTCAACAGGCAGATTAAAAACATGCATGAGAAAATGTGAAGGACCTATCAAAGAAGAACATATGCTACAGTGGTAGCATAATAGTTTATTTATAATAGCTAATGAACTTAATTAATTGAAGTTTATTCATTATTTATCAGCTACATCTTTAAAAAAAGTCTTAAAAACAATACCCAAAATAAATTTAGTCACAAAATGTCTACACAATGACCACAGAACTGGATATTTAGACTTTTTATAAACTGAAACCATAACAAACTTTTAAGTTATGAAAAGTATCTCTACGTAACGTTAACTCTACAGAAACTTTAGCTAAAAAGTTATTATGCACATTGCATATTGATTTGAACAGCAAAACTACAATTTTTGATTTGCTGTTAAAAGATAACAAATTCTGTTTTTGAAAATATAATATATTATGAAAATTTACAAAAAATTTCAGAAATGAAAAACTAATAAACTTATAATAAGCAATATATTATGATAATTCCTCCGCATGAAGTAGCCAGACAAATAGGAATTGTGGGGTATTTGATTTAGAAGGTATCTCAGTGTTCCCAATCTTGTCCTACATTATTTAAAGAGAAGACTTTATTTAGTAAAACAATGAAAATAAATAAATCCAAATGCAAAGAAATAAGAAATGTCACTGAATTACAGGTTATTAGATTATATGAAGTCAGATAATATCAAAATCTGTTGTGAATTCATAGTTGAGGTGTGATCTCCTCATTTAGTAAAATAAAAGTGCTCTCTGCTGGAAATAATAAGCCTTGAAGTTTCCAATCTTCGTCTTGCGAATATAGAGGTATCTATGATAACATTTTTCGCACATGAAGTTGACATCATGGGGCATTAAATGACTGCCTACAACAATCCACCTGAAAATAAAGAAATAAATAACCATTACTGACGTAAATAATAAAAGCTATTCAAAATTTTACAACTGAATGGGTGAAAATTAGTTCTCATTAAAAATATAAATAGACCTAAACTATGAAACTATATTCTGTAATCTTTATTATTATATTTTTACTTGGTAAATTCAAATTAAAAAAGTGCAAATATTAATATTTATTTTATACAGATAAATAAATAATGCTAACAGTTAACTAAGATATAACATAAATTAATAAAAAAGATAGTATACAAATTATCAATTTTTCAATTTTTTGTCCTATGTCTCGTGGACTCCTACCTACAATTTTTTTTAAATTTGTCAGAAAAAACTGTAGTAGCAATAGAAAAACTTACTGAGACTTACTGGACAAGGTCAAGAGATGGGTTGTTGTAGCAGCGGCCACTACCAACTCCACAAAAATTTAAATTGACATAAGTACTCCAAAATTAAATACGGTACCCCCTTCGCCTGCGTACTCAGCGAATTTCTAAATCAATAACATAATAATAATAATATATGTAAAGGTTTATTAATATCTGTCGATAAAAATATGAGAGATAGCTAATTGTCTATTTTTCTTAAGATGAACAAGGGAAAGAGTATGCAGGTTGCTGCTGTGGGGAACACTGAAAGTAGCCATCACTGACATAAACAATTTTTATTTTGACAATTTATACCAAGTTTTATCAATCTGTCCATAAATATAGGAGTTTCCCTATTCTCCATATGATTAACATGGGAAAAGAGTAATTAGCGAATTTCTAAATCAATAACATAATAATAATAATTTATGTCAAGGTTTATTAATATCTGTCCATAAAATATGAGAGTTGGTTATTTGTCTATTCTTCTTAACCCTTGACGTCCTGGGTGAACTTGTTGTTATATTCAGTCCTGGGTGCGGTCTCACGGACCGCCTTTTTGAAAAAAAAATTAAAATTATTTTTTACTGTCGGAAATAATTTTATCAATCAAATAAGTTATTTGAACAAATAACTATATAAATAATATTAAATTAAGTCTATTGAGTACATATACTAGATGTATAAAATGAAAAAAATTGTACTTGGCGAAATCTGTTGAAAAGTGTAATCATTTTCTAAAACCATAAAAACGTGATGATAAATATGACAAAATGTTTAGTTATTGATATTTTTCTATTCCATAACATATAATGAATGTAATAAAAATAAAGACACTTATAAAAAAACATATTATCATTAAAATTGAGGCACTTGCTTTACAGCTAATTTCAGCTTATAACATAGACCTAAATTTATTGCAAACTTTTGTTGTACAGTCGAGGCAAACATGTTTTAGCGAATGTAGACTTTTTTTCTTATCTCCTTCGGATCACAAGTGTAGTATGTCTTTCTTTTATTCAGTCTATTACCAACAATGTCCAGTTTAGGTTCCTCTACTCCTAGTACTCGACGGATGCATGCACGAAAGTTGATACGTGAGCCTTGTGTTCTGCAAACGTCGCTACAATTGTGGTTTCACCATCTAAGTGTATACAATTCACTTAAAAAAGCATCCTCGTACCTGTTTTCAAACATGTCTTCAAAATCCGAGTCCAAAATGCAAACATGAGAAAATGGGCCGGGTCGTGAATCCATCGCTTACCGTCCTGGGTACGGTCTCATAGACCGCTGACGTCAAAAAAATCTATAAATATTACGATCGAATGACAAGTGACAATAGGGATTGGTTTTGCTGGTGGGGAGGGACAACTACCTGGCATGGCTGGGGTCATAGCCTTCTGAAACCCTTAAATTCAAATAAATAAATAACTCAAGCAGTCAGTGAGACCGGACCCAGGACGTTAAGGGTTAAGATGGACAAGGGAAAGAGTATGCAGGTTTTCTGCTGTGAGAAACACTGAAAGTAGGTATTACTAGCATAAACAATTTTTATTTTGATCATTCATACCAAGATTCATCATCATCTCGCCATAAATAAAAGATTTTGCGTCTTCTCTATATGATTAACATGGGAAAAGAGTATATGCAGGTTAGCTGCCATGATAAACACATAAACCATGATTTTTAGGCATAAATGGATGAATCTCAACCACATGAAGCTAAATATCAAGTTGTATCCAAAAATATACATTGATAAGTGAAATATTATTTTTTCTTCATCCTCCCTCAGATTAACATTGGAGCCCTAAAATACAATGTACTGTGTTTAGATTTTTTTATATCTCGGTAACCGTTAAAGATAGAGCAAAACTTAAAAGATCTAAATTGTATAGTTTTTTAAGCTGATTCTATTGGTGAAAGATAAAAATGTTAATATTTTTAAAATTACATATGAAAAGCGCAAAAACCCAATTTTTGAGTACAAAACCCCAAACTACCCATTCCGGTTGACCGATATGTCTGGATTACTAACTCGTCCGAACAAATGTAAGAATACACGTCTCTACAAAATTTGGTCTTGATTATTTTTACCAGAGTTATCGTGATCACAGACACACACACATACAAATTTTAACAACAACTGTTTTTGGCCTCTGGGCACCTAAAGACGAAAAAATAACATGGTCCCAGGCTTAAGTCTTACCATGAGACCTACAGTAATAGCTTATTCCCAATGGGAAATTTGATAAAAATAAAGCCAACCAAATCACTCCATATTACCATCCCTATAATATACAGGGTGATTAGAAAAACTTACATTTCTCCACTTTCCTCTCATCTGATGGTAATTTTAATGGTATTTTCTGAAAGCTGATGAAATTTACATTTAGACAAGTCAGTTTTTTGTTGTTAATAACAGTTTTATAGCGATTGTGGAGTTTTAAATACAAAAATATGATTTTAAGAAAATAACAAAATTTTTAATAAATATCAAATTGGTTTGGATGTCAAATAATAATAGTAACCATTTATTTTAAAACAAACACTGTACATCTGACTAACACACCAGGAAGTCAAAGTGAATTATTACTGGAGGGCTAAATTCAACTACTCAGGGCCTGATCTGACCAACTAATAATGCTGCAGCTCTAGATGGCCCCAACATAATCCTTTAACTTTCCTTGTTGTCATGGTTTGTTTGTTTTCTTTTGGCTCCCCTCCTGTCTGGTCAGCTCTTCTATATCTGGCTGAGGGATTAATGTGGGAGTTTTGGCCTCCGGACTGCTGGACCATTTACCTGCTTGTACCTATCGGTGCTGCCACATACCTGGTGCTGTCACTTATCTAATGCTGCTACCACCATTTTTTGCTGGACTATCTACATGCGGATGAGTACCCTGATCTGTTTACTTTGAATAATTTATCCGCTAAGTGATATATAGTCTTCAATTCACCACCGATTAAAAGACCAGTAAAGACATTTCTACCTGAATTGGAGCATAAACCTCCCTCACTTGATCTAACGGGTCGCAGGTGGAACGGGATCATCAGGTAGCTTCGAATTACAAAAATATGTGCCAGAGACTCTTTAGATTTATTATGTGTAGTATAGATGCATGTTGTGTCCTCATATCTAGGTATTAAGTTTCCTGTTATTTTTGTTATACGTCATACAGGTTATTTGTTACATTAAGATATGTTTTTTTGTACTATCAAAATCATTTTAAAATGGCCGGCTAAAAATATTTAAAGTATAAAACGAAATCTAGTAACTGTTGTTGAGTCATATAACATACATAACCTGTAATAAACATACTGTTGCCAATTTATGTTGCCTAATTAAAATCCAGGTTAGGAAATCTTAGTATTATTTTTTTTTCTAAAGGCATTTAAATATCAAATTACATTAATTAAATAATTCAGACAGGGGTTATCTCACCTCAACTATTGAAAATTATTACCCTTTTTATATGGTTTTTTTCCTTGCTTCCGATCCATCCTACTAAAAAAATTCCTCAAACTAACTCTCATATATTTATCGACAGATATTGATAAAAATTTACATATATTATTATTATTATGTTTTGATTTAGAAACTCACCAAGTACGCAGGTCTGCTACGACAGGGGTATTTAATTTTGGAGTACCAATGCCAATTTAAATTTTTGTGGAGTTGGTACTGGCCACTGCTACAGCAACACATCTCTCAGCCTTGATCAGTAAGTCTTACTAGTCAATGTTATACTTTAGTTATTTACGTTTAAAATCTTACCTGGCTGGTATTTTTGCACATGTTACACAATAATAGACTGGACTTTTGGATATCTTTGTCAAGTTTGGGTAGTCTGAAGAATGTAAAGATGATTTTTCCAGTAATAATCTAGAAATAATACAAAAATTAAAATTAAAACCTGGATCTCATCCAACCCTTCACTTTTACTTCTTACTTTGATAGTAATACATCCTTGCAAAGCCAACTAGTTACTTAGCCTCACTAGAACACAATTTCATTACAGTTAACAGAATATTATTTATGCCCCAATATTAATATTTATGCCAGAATATTAAAATACCCTTTATGTCTCTGAAAAAATTGAAGTTTTCCTTAATTGCTAAATTTTCTAAAGTAAGCAATTTTTATATAATATACCAAAATAAAACAACCTATTATGCTATGCTTATTAACTTGGCAACTATTTTCTAAATTTACCATTTTAAATATACACTTTGAGATTCAACATTAGCTTTCAAGCTAATTTATAAAGTCACAAAAATACAGCACCCTCAGTCATCTAACTTTTTATTTTCAATGAAACAGTATGAAGTGCTATCAAAATATAAAAAATAAAAATATTATGGGGTGTATTGCTAGCCTAGTAGTTAGCGTCTTGTACTTCAGTGCAGGTCACAGGTTCAAATTCTAAGATACTCATGTGGGTTTGAGCCGCTTTCCCAAAAAGTGTTTAGGTATAATCACTATGTGACTCTTTAAGACACAGAGAGTTCGGTTTTGGATCTTTGGGTGGTAGAAAGAACAAAAACTTGTCAGGTCTATAGTAAGGTCCTGGTTGAGTAACTTCAGTTATAATACATTATTTAAAGTCCCATTATAACTAATCATCACTGTTTTGGTTAGAAATTTCATGATCGTGCTGGGCTGCCTGTAAGAGAATTCATATAGTTAACAATTATATATTACAAAAAAGTCAATAATTGATAGTCAAACAAAGTGAGAACATCTATGTATCGTGTATCTGTGCACGTACACGAGGTGCATTAATGCAAGGATCAGATTTAAATTCAAAACATGTATACATTTCCATGCGTAATGGCCACCTCCAAGCAGTGCAGGAAGGGAAGCCTCGCTCCTCAACCCATTTTTCTGTAAGATGTCAAGTCCAGTCGAGTCCATTGGCTCGTCTCCAGGGGGGGAGGGTTGTGAATGAGGTAGCAAGAGTTGATTCCAGTATTTCCACAGCATGCATGGTGGGAGAGATGCTCATGTGCAAGAGTACTGATGAGGTAGGCCGAATTTGAATGACCCCCCCCCCCCAAAGTGTAGTCTTTACTAGTTAGTTAGTTAGTAGTTAGTATTCATTTATTTATTTATTTATTGGCTGCAAGATTGTGTGAATGGGTTAATCGGTCAGTTTGTCACCAGTCTCGCGATGACTGACTGACTAAGGACGTCTCATCGCTGGGCCATGCAGGGACAGAGTTTTGACGACCGTGTGGCTAACATCCGCCTGATGGTCACGGTGTGAGGTAGCGTCGACTCCAGAAGCATCTGGGGGTTAGTTTGTGTGAGAAGGAGTTTTCTGTAGATGAGCGAGTGCGATAATAGTACGTTTGTGTGTGTGATGTTTGGCATGTGGGGTCAATCAAAATAAGATCTGAGGGACGAAATACAGTTTTTCAGAAAAAAATCTATCACTTTCTTTATTCAGTTAGCGACTTTTTTTGAAAATTAATTTTATTTTATGAAATTTTATTAAAGTTTAGTTAAAAGATAGTTATATTATTATTATATTATATGTTGTACTAGCTTCCCTTGCTGGGGGCTCTGTCCCTAGGCCCCTTGGTTGTTGTTGATGGTCCTTAGTAATTATAATACAGTTAATTGCGGTGTAGGGAATGTGCATGTGAAATTTCATAACATTATAAACTAAAAGTCCACAACAATATCAATAATTTTCTAATATATTTTCCTCGTCACAAGTACTGTACGAGAAACAAACATATTTTGAATTATCCAATTCATAGAACCTCAGCAATAGAAATAAGCCCCTTTTACACTTGCCTAAAATTTTACAACAAATTACCAGAAAAATATAAATGTCTCAGCAGCTCAAATTTTAGGACAAAAATTCGAACCCTTCTTTTAGCAAAAAGCTACTACTCACCAACTGAGTTTTTAAATTACCCAAACTAGCCAATTTAGTGAATTGGTATTGCATACTAATTCATTGTATGGGTTACCAATTCATTTCATTCATTATATTTTTATATATTTATTATATTCATTATATATATCTTTTATATATACAGTAGAACCTTGATTAACCGTCACCCTTTTAACCGTCAGTCTCTATTAACCGCCACCCCGCTAGCACAGAAAAATTATGTTTCCACGTCAGCGCCGAGTCGGATCGTCTGTTGAGGCTCTATGATGAGTATTGACGACTGTACTGCACACCTGCACTGTGCGTGAATCATTGGCGGCAAGGGTAGTGATCCAGCTGGTTAATAATCCCCTACACTGTCTTCTGCAACGCCAAACACTGTCTAGGTGCTAAGTTGTATTGGCGCTATTATTATTTCTGTTATCCGTCTATTCGGTTATCCGTCATGGTCTCGGTCCCGAGGGTGACGGTTAATCGAGGTTCTACTGTATATATGTATTAGATTTAAGATGAAATAAAGACAAGACACCAGTTACTGCTATTGTAGCATCCATTATTTAACGTTTTTGTGTTAATAAAGAATTTGAATTTGAATTTAAAATAGTGTAATACATTAGGAAAATATGCAAGAATAAGTCACAGTTCAAATGTAAACTTTTAATAAAGCGCATAACCCTAAAACCAAAATAAAAAAAAATAAAAAACAGAAACAAATTCAATTGGTTTGATCTGTGGTGTATATCTTCAACTAACAGATATAGCAAAGCATTTAGATGTCATTTGACGAAAAATTGCGCAAATACATTTTTATATATTTATAATATGATACAGATCGATCATAAATCAATAATTAAAGACATTTAGCTATGCGGCACGTGTGTATGGTGTATTTGGTAGGTTAGGTAATCTGCGGGGGAGGGGGTATCATACGATGGTGGCTGCTGCAGGAAAGGTGGTGGCCGCGGAGTGAAATTTTGGCGGAAAATAAAAGCGTACGAATAATATCAATCAGTATGAAGTGAGAGAACATACTTTACTCAAGAGAAAAAAGAGAAAGGACATAACCTTTCAGCACAAAGAGTGTAATATGGCATTTTGCATGCATCAATGTTTTGAAGACTTATATACACAAAAAGTTATAAAGTGTTCATTTTTGGGTATTTTGAACCAAATACACATTTTCATCTATATTTACAGTAGGCTGCAATAAATTTTAGTGAAAATAATATTATCCCCTTACTCCTTACCAGCTCTGAGGTAGTGACGTATTAAAACGTCATTACCCCTTAAAGGGTTAATATTTTGTATTATTTTTAATATTATTTTATGTGAATGTGATACCGTATTGACAATACAATTTTATGTTCTATTTTGATTTTGTTTCTGTTACGCTTATATTTTGTAATTATACGCTGACGCTATTTCTTGTACCATTTGTACATAAATATGATTAAAGAAACATGACTATGACTATGATTATACAAAATTTTCTGAAGGTCATATAACTAGCAGATCTTTAACATTCTATGGAAAATTAAAGTTAATATTTTAAATGTTTGTGTGCTCTCTATATTTTTTTAAGTAAAGGAATTAAAAAATATTTAAATAAGTAATTTAAGTAAGTAAGCCTACCTTGCACGACTGATGATTACCAAGTGCTCACAAGATCCTTGGTGCACGTAAACATATGGATAACCCATCCTGGGTTGCAGATCCTCAATTTTTATTGAATTCATGGGCTTTGTTTCACCCACATTAATACCTCGGTCTTCAGCCCATTTCCTGATTACTTCTGAATAGTCTGTCGCACCTTCTTCTGTATTAATGTAGAAGGTATTGTTAATGTAGAACATTGCCCCTTTGTACTTTTCCTACAGACAACACAATTATAAAATAGCTATTGTTTCTAAGTTTTAAATAGGTATCAATTAGTTGACATTCTGTCATCAACTGAGAACATAATATTGCCCATGGCTCATATTCACATTTTACAGTAAAAGTAAATAAAAGTTAAAGTCAAGTGTGAATAGTTTCAGATTTATAATGTAAGCAAATATAAACGAATTGAACACATTGAGGGCTGGTACTGATCACGTGTGTTATGAGGCTGGGACCGAGGCACACTTAAGCTCCTCGAGGGGGAGGTCTGCTTTGTTCTTACTCAGCCAATCACATTTAAATGGAAAAGCTTGATTCTTTAGAAGTTTAAAAAAATACAGATGTATGAAAATAATGCATGGTATCTTATAATAAAAGATTTGGAAAAGAGATCCAAGCATCATACTTAGGCAGGGACATTAACAAAATAATCTGTACAAAAATGTTATAAAATTTGACTGAAGCACAATCAGTTTGTAAAGTTAACAGTTATTTGACTAAAAATGTTGAGTTCACTTATAAGGAAACATCTTTATAATTAAAAAAATATTTTTATTCACCTCCAGAGAGTCCATTGAAATTATTTTTATATTATTATATTATTATTAAAAAAGTAAGTTTTTCACCAAGATACAGTGGACACCCAACTATATGAGGTCTGGTTTACCGAGCCTCCGTTTTAGCTCAGCTACTCCTCGACAAATATAAATAAAACTCTAAAAATTACAAAAATTAAGATAAGTGAATTTTAGTCATAGCACAAGTAATATTTTTAATTGATTGTTGTTGACAGGTCTACAGGTTATTGTTAGGTCGAGCAGTTTATTTCTGGGAATATTATTTGGGCTAGTTCTAAAAATCGTTTGCTCACCCCACTCATATTGTGTAGATTGAACTAGTTTTTCGCAATGTTGAAACAATCAAAATCTATCTTATCCAGAGGTTCCGCTTGTATACTGATTCAATTGCTTAGTTACAGGTTTGTTATTATCATAATGTCCTTCTCAATAGTGGTATTCGTTAAACGACAAACTACTCAAACCATATTTGACAATGCTTTTTATCAACTGACAGGCAAATAACTAAATAACCACATAAAATTAGGCACATAGTCAAAAAAATAATTTGAAACATGACCATGTTACTGATGATGAGCCATCAGGCCCTGTAGTTGACTGCAAGATTTTTGCTTAGCATAACCACAACTGCTGTAACTAGTAGAGTAGAGCCCTAAGCTGCCATTTAAGGTCACGTTTGGACTAAATCGTTTGACAACTTATTGAATTTTCTTTGGTATTTATTTGTAGGCAAGTAAAATTGTTGATTCAAGTTTTCTTTGTAATAAATATGTATACCATATAAAATGTGTATTTTTCATGTTTACACTAGAATGTAACCTCTATATTATATGAGTTTTCCCATATCCGAGGTGACCTCGGTCCCAATTACCTCGGCTACTCAGGTGTCTACTGTAATATCTTAATTTATTGATCCTACTGAGATATTTAGTTCTGAAAACCTAATTTTAAAATGCATTGCAATGCACAGGGCCAGATTTTACACAGTCAGGGTTGATGGACTTACCTTAGCCACTTCAGTACGAGGATTATATGGCCAATCACTAACATCTCCGGACAAGTATTGATAGTCAGATTCACACGATATTTTTAATCGAAGATCATCAAGAGTCTGAAAGTTAAGTACTTCAATTTCCTGTTGACATCTTGCAGGACGTATATTCTTCTTACCTGGGTGTTGATTAAATGGTTTATGGATGCGGAAAGAGACAACAAAATTTTTTCTTGGGGATAAATCTTTATCCCCCAATTTTTTTGTGGTGTTCTAAAACAAAACAAAAATAATACAATTATCATTATTGTCATTTGATTACAAGTAATTTAATTTTAACTAAATTAATTAAATTTAATTGATAATACTATTTATTCATAGATAAATATGTGTGTGTGTGAATACACATAACATATTTTAATAGATATTTACATATCCATAATTATTTTAAACCCAAACAAAATCATGTGAATAGTGTGAACTAGGAGATATTTACCAATAAAAATAGTAATACCGTATATAAATAAGTTTATACAGTAATATTCAGACAGCTCTTTAAACTGATTTGATTTTTACTGGAGTGAGATATAGAACTATAATTTTAACTGTTCACAGGAGTATCTCATTCAGTCCACAGGGCGTTTGGTCCCGTCTCTCCACTTTTGTCTGATAGTGGTGGCATGGGAGGGGGAAGGGGGACACACCAAATAGCGCTCTCCAGATTTAATTTAGGTTGGTTATTGATAGAATAAATGTAGGTCGGAGGGAGTCTCCGTCCCCTTCAATATATTGCTTCTTCCCGTCAAGACACGGTTAATTGATGGTCATTGATAAAAAATTATCCAAAATACATTTTATTTATTTACTCCACCTACTTTTTGGTATTTAACCCTGCGTTACTTGCACAAGGTCTCATGTCCAGGCACTGGGTATCTTTTTTTACTACCATTTGGGTTGGCAATAGATTTTGTGCCCCAAGCTACCTTCAGCATCCGCCCCCTTGCACTGACCTTGAGGTAAGAGGTGTTTTTACCGATAGTGTTTTTAACCCGGAATGTCACACGGAACGACAGACCGGGCTACATTAATTCATTATTTTTTCCATTTTTTCACTGTAACATCATCTAATGATTCCAGACAAAATAATTAATAAGTTTATCCACGTAATAAGTAAAAAACTACGAAAAATAAGGTTTTATAACCCTTACTGGACAGCTAATGTCTTAAGACGCAATCTACCATTTGTATATTTTTCTCGCTTAGTTCGCGAAATTAAAACTGAAGAATGCTTTTTGCTTTGCCTCTATAAATAATCCTATTAATTGTTGTTTGACTATTAATTCCACTTCAATGTTGTTCGCCCAAGTTACTTTAATGTATATTTTGTTTTATGTTACTATTCCTGCATGTAATGTATATTTTTTGATTTTATGTTTTTGATTTTATTAAAGTTTTTTAATTTTTCTCTTACTAAACTATTGCTATTACTATTTATATAATAATGAAAAAACTATAAAAGATGCATTATATCATATTAAGATTTTACTCATCAATGATTAACTGTTTTAAATATAAGAAAAAAATTATTTATGTGATATCGATACTTCATCTGTGACAGAACTAAAAAGTTGCACTTCACAGAAATAATTAATAGGGAAAGGAATTATCGTGGCATCAAGAATCGTCTAACACATTGTTTACGTTATATATATGTGGATGGGAGAAGCAGTATGATTGGTTCTTATGCAAACGAACATAGGATCAGAATGCAATGTTTTTTGTATACTCTGCAACAATATTATTCTTGGGAATATATGGGTGACATGTAAGACACAAAAAATTCATCCAGAATTTTATAATAAACTATATATCTATAAAAACTAGCTCATATATTAAAATAACATGGAACAAAATTTCTGATTACAGTAATGACAACTAAAATTTAAAAAAATACACATTGATCATTTACTAAGTAGAAACGCTTAAAATCATCAAATTATATAACATTCTGCATCTATCTATTGACTTCTATGAGAAAAATGTATTGCACAACCCACAAGATACGGGAAAACATTACACGATTCATAGATGCGAGCACAAATGTGGGTAATATGTCACACAGTGTGAAATGAGGGTGTAAAAACTTACAAGTATACAAGGTGCTGGAATATAATGCACTGGAGATCAGACTGGCTAACACATGGAGCCCCAACATACGCACTTACGCATAACTTTTGTGTGATTTATATGACTTTGTTGCATATATATTTTTTTAGTTTTATTATAAATAACAATATCTTATTTTTACCAAAGAAATCACTACATATATCTCTTTACAGATAATTCATAGCAAAAAATTACTTAATTTGATACCTAAAAATTGTCTTAAAATCTTCAGTAAATAAAAATGAAGCCAATTTATCATTTCTACCTCATTCAACCTACCTAAATCCAAAAAGAACATTGAAAATAATATTTTGATATTTTTACACTAAATGAGCAGGGACTGTGATTTTAAGTAGCGCTTTATGGGTTAAATTTATGATGGTTTTAACACTTCCATCTTTTATCTATTGTCTAATTGAAGGTTTTTTACTAGTATAGTTTTGTTTTATTGCACAACCCCAATTTCATCGGTAAAAATGAAACATGGTCTCTGAGTCCATATGTGGGTATTGGTGTAATACAATTAGAACGGGTAACGCAGGGTTAAAGAAAGGAAGAATGGCGGAATAACGTGACAAACACAGTGGATCAATCACGCAGTGAATAGATCACACTATGGAATGATCACATGGTCCCCACCATTCGCCACTGGCATCACTTTTGTGTGGATTTATAATATTTTATTTATTTATATTTTTTTTAGTTTTATTAATAATAATAACTTTTTTACCAAATTATATTTAACTACACAACCATGTGTAAAGACAATACACTTTGACATGAATGTGAAGAAAAACTATTTATATTTAATTAATATTCAAATATTTATTACTATATATACATACAGTAATACATAATTACTATATATATATATAGTAATACATAATTACTATATATATATATATATATATAGTAATACATAATTACTATATATATATACAGTACATACATACAGTAGAACCTCTCTAATCCGACCTTGGATGGTCCGTCACTTCTGATAGACAGACCAGGCTCTGGCTCGCGAGCCTGTTTCGACTTGTCACTGATAGGAAATCTATTGAGTCGTTACTTTTTTATCACAGAGAAGAGCAAAGTGACATTCAAGTAAGAAAACCGACATTAGGCTAACGGCATACACTGGCAGCTACAATCTCAGTAGCTTCTTGGTTAATAGGAAGTCAAGACCTTCTTCATAAAGAAAAAATTGCAATATTGGTAATATTGGTACTGTATAGACACATGATTGGTATTGGGTTATCTTTTGATAGAACTATAACCTCGGTCTTGCTAAGGTCTATTGACAAGTCTTAATAATGCATCCAATAACTGATACCAAACAATATGAAACTATGTTTTAGTTTTTCCCCTTTCAAATTTCTTACTGTGATCAAGGCAGAAGATATTGATATTGATATTGAGGAGATATAGTATTGCCAGCCCACTCATCAGGCATTTCGGTACTCACCCAGTATAAAAAATACTCTTATTTTGTTCAGAACAGACTAGAACCAGGACCCTGACCTTTAATGTGGAACAAGAAAACATAATCTCTCAGATACGCCCCAATCATCCATAGGAGATAGGCAAGGGACATAGAACATGGGCTCAAGAACGGAATACAATTTACATTATATATTATCTGTTTTAGCTATAATTATGATAAACTCATTTCTACGTTAACACAGGAGTCATTCTATAAATTAATGAGTATGCTAAAATACAAACACATAGTAAGTTGTGTACAATAAATATGAATTAAGAAAAGTACTTACAACAAGTATTGTGCCTCTTGCACTCCTGAAGCGTTTTGTTTTCAAGATGTTTCTATTTCTTATTCTACGGATAGTACTTGATATGCTTGAACTATCGCCATCACCAAACTCAGGTAAGTTATATTTTATCCTCACCTTCTCTACAGTCAACTTAGCTTCTTTTTCAGCTTGAATTTTTTTCACATAATCTTCATGGTAATCAAATGCCTTTTTTGGTATTATTTTTTGACCACCACGTCGTACAGGAACTTCAGGAGATTTGAACTTGGCTTTGTTTGCAGTATCAATAGACTCTATTGAGGAAATGCTTTCTATATTTAAAATCAAAGTATCAAGTATCTGAGTTACAGTATCGATTGCTTCAGATGGTGATCTTAGGTGTTCTTTTTCAATTGATGTTTCATTACAATTATCAAGTAAATTTGCTTCTTTCTCTATGGAAAAGTCTGCAAAATTTGAACGTGTGGAATTTGAAGGTTTTTTGGAACCTCGGGTGTCATCACTAATTGCTTCATTTAGAACTGAAAATAAATCCACCTTATTTCCCAGTGTTTGTTCTATTACATTTGACTGTTTAACCAGGCTGGGAAGTGTGTCAGTAATTAATTTGGATTTTTTTTCAATTTCCCTTATTGAAGTTCGTTGTTTGTCATTTCCTTGTGTTTCATATATTTTGCCTTTACACTTTGGTACTACCTTACCATACTTCCTTCTTTCATATGTCTTAATACGACCTTTAAGCATATTTGAGGTGTTCTTACCATCAATCTGTGTTGCTGTGATGGTTCCATCTCTAGAATCATATTCATCTCTACCTCTTGAGGTTGATGGAATACACGTTTCTTCCTCACTTTCACTATCCACAGTGATACTGTAAATCACAGATTCATTCTCATCTCTATCTTTTGATGTTGATGGTCTTTCTTCCCCAAACACCAAAGGACTACTTTCCTTTGGGTTTATTGATGCATTTTCGTCTGGTACCGAAGATGTATTCATCTCTTTCTTTTTGTTGACCTCTAGCCATTCCAAATAACAGTTTTTGTGAGTAAAAAGTTTTTTTCTGAAAATTAACAAAACAATGAATGAATTTTATTTCTTACAAAGACGCGTTTTGCTGAATATTACAAAAAATTAATGACATTGCTTTGAACAAATCTTATTGCTTATAAGCAGATAGAGTTATATTTATTTACCGTACGTATACTCCATTAGAATAACATCGGTCAGTTGCATCGGAATAGAATCGGTCAGTTGGTGAGCGAGCGAGACAACAGTACGTTTTTGTGTGAGGTGGTTAGTGTGGTGTGTGATGTTTGGCATGTGGGGTCGCATGTGTGTGTATGTTTGTGCGAGTGTGCGTGTGTGTTCTGAGCTATGTGACTGTTTGCATGGATGACATGTGGTAAGGGTGGTATGCGAATGGACTGGGTTCTCGGTTGGAATCATTTTATTTATGTCTTTTTTTAATGATACAGCAAAATATACAATTTATATGAATGTATAGGATTTTTCACTTATTAAAAAAAAGATTTTTGTTTGTTTTCATAAATTAGTTTCTTAGTTATTTATTTATGTAGTCTCAGGTTTTTAAGGACTGTCATAGGCGGAAGTTTAAGGACTCGTTCCCCACCTTGGTCTCATGTGGGGAACTAATTTCCAGTAACAGGTTTATCATTGTTTGTGCTGTAAAAGTGTATTTTTTTTTAAATAAAGGATTATTATTATTATTATTATTAACATAGAAAATTAATAAGTAGGTTTGCTGCCACCAAAAAATTCATAGTATTCAGCACACATTATTGTAACTTAATTATATGAAGCTGTGAACCAAGTTTATCTCAATATTTCAAAAAATAAATGAGATATCAATGTTTACCTTTTCCCAGTTAGATTAACTTTGGGGCTCCAAAAGACCATCTACTGTGTTTACCAGTTTGTATATCTTAACAACCATTTAACATAGATCGAAGAATCAAAATAATAAAAAGTAAAACTAGAGTATCAGATTTACGAAATCCACACATTAACCTGCGGTGCATCTATACTGTGTGGTGGTGTTGGGAGAAGCTTATTGACGCTAGCTTGTTTTTTATACCCGATAAGACAGTGTTCTCGTTTACAGTTCTATAACTGAAGTTCCTTCATTTAGATTGCCAAAACTACATAATGTTACGTATAGAAGACAAAATATATTGAATAAGTTCAACATATCAAAAAATATTACCCCTTTAGAAAAACAAATGTTGGGCTGTAAAGGTCAAAAATTTCAATTTATATCATACATTATGTGTAGTCAAAAAGTATCAAATTCATATCATAAAAGGTAGCAATTTAACAAACTTAACATGAAACTGTATACACAGTTGTATCTCAATATTTCAAATAATAAGTGAGATATAAATTTTTATCCTTTCCTAATGAGATTAACTTGAGGCTCCAATAGACAACCTATAACAACCACACAAAAATGGTTGTAAATTATTTGTGGAAACCACCATTTTAGAGTACAAACTCATCCTAAAACCCCTTCAAATAAATTGATTTGCCTGTATTTTGAACTTGATTAAATAAATTCACATTTAAATGTCTGCATAATATTACATCGAGATTCCAGTTACTGACACGGACCAATAATGTGCTTTTTACCAGTTTGTATACCTCAACAACCACTTGACATACAAAGAATCAAAATAAAGTTGTTGATTTTTGAGCTCATTCTAACAGTGTTAACAAAAATCTAGTTTTATAATAAAATATTTGCAAAAAATACAATACTTAGGAATAAATAAAATATGTTAGGCTGTAAAGGCAAACAATTTAAAAATATTATCTTGCATTATATGTAGTCTAAATATTTAAAACTCTTACTGTGATTCTGCATTTTACCGAACTAAAGGCGCCGGCAAGGTAGCCAGTCATTAGTTTGGCGCTACCCCATTGTGGGTTTGGAATTTCTTTGTAAAAAACTTTGACAAAACTATTTATTTACCATTCCCACACTGGAAAATTTGTTACTACAACACTGATAAGCTATTATAAATATTAGGCCTACTGTTTTACCTTTCTACAACGGCGACCAACCCAGGTAGTTATTTTAATGAGAAATGAGTATAAGATGATTGTGGCGCGATCTTGTAGTCTTGCTACTAATAACTGCTTACTAAGGGTGACATGTTCCTTAGACAGGACTGTTAATTAATAGTCCAACAGATATTAGGATCTAAGGGACCTACAGTTAAACAAGGAATCCGAACCACAATTTTTTGCCTCTAACTTACAAACTGTTCTAATTATGAGAATGGTCTTTTTGCGGATTAACATAGTATTCAATAGTGCGGATGTTAATCCACACAAGAGAACACTACATCTACCGACCATCTCTCACAGCTATCCACAATTCGTGACCTCCAAGTAGCTGGATTACAGGATGTTGTCAACTGTCAGGATGATACACCTTTTGTTATATTTTATTACCCTTCAAATTTGTATGGTCATTGGCCAATAGAGGTACACTAGACCTAGTTTAGAAGACATAATATCAAAAACATTCTTATTTGCTGTACACTATTTATCATCTCTTAACATATGGCTGAGGACACTACAATAGTCATGGCAACTTAATACAAACATATTCCTCTTCTGACTCACTACACACTTTGCTAATGCTGGGTGTGGGCCTCAGAAGGACCACAATGTCATTTTTAAAAGTCGGCATGGCTCAAATTAGGCCCACGCCATTGTGAACGCGTTAATTAGGGTTTTAGAGTGAAAAGTTCATTTCAGATTGATTTGAAAAAAGTGAATATTTGAAAAATGGAAAGAGACGAGTTGTATTTTTACAGTAAAGGCATTTATTTTCTTAAGAGAAGCACATGCAAAAATTAGGTTTACTTTAAGTTCTCTTTCAACTTGATTTTCTGATCAACATTTTAGGTAGACCTAGTGATTGACACAGAAACAATATAAAGTACATCTTCATAATTGAAATAGGCCTAGGCATTAATTTCACACATTCCTATTGGGGAAGGACTCCTACGGCTATCTTGCATTCCAATTCTCTCTGAAATTGTCCAATACAATCTAAATCTAAATGAATGATTTCCTATAAGCTTAGGATTACTTACTTAATATCAGCACGGATATTATGCAGCTCTTCTGTAGTAATTTCTTCCTCATCTTGTAATATATTTCTAAGCATGGTTTTTGCTTCAACGCTGGACTTGGGCATAATACTGGACAACTCATCTGAATACTTTTGGAAATAGTCTTTTAATGTTACAATTCGAGAATAGCCAAAATTCCTTTTTGGAGTACCATTTTTCCTAAGCAAGTAAATTTTGTCAAATCCTTCCATTATTAACCGGATTAAAATAGTGAATTCAAGGAAAAATTATCACTAATCGTAACATTATTAACTTAATCATACATAAATATTAAAAAACTGTTTCCTTTAGTCAAACAACTTAAAATAAAGCCCACGCATGTGCTCTAATGTATGCAAATTAAAATGTAAACTGACTTCCAGTGTTGCCAAATGCTTACAATGAAAATCGTTATAAATTCCTATATCACCCCTTTATCCCCTATGTACCACTTTGAAACTAATGTTTTTTTAAAGTTAAGATGTTACTCGCTATATTTTAGCAAATCAGTGAGAATTTACATAAAAACACAAATTTTTCCCCTCTCACCCCCTATGTACCACTTTGAAACTATAATATTATTAAAGTAAACATATTACTTGTGACGTGAACAAAGTGAGAACCGTAGCCAACTTTTTCAAGGGGTATGTATTGGGGGTTGAATATGGCTATATTTTAGCAAATCGGTGAAAATTTACATAAAAACTCCAATTTACCCCTCTCTCATCCCCTATGTACCACTTTGAAACTTTGATATTGTTAAAGTACACATATTACTTGATGTATGTGCAAAGTGAGAACCGCAGCAAACCTTTCTAAGAGGTTGTTTATAGGGGTTACAAATTTCATCTTAAAACTCATATATACAACCCCTCATGACGGATGTAGCACTTTAAAACTTCGATATCGTAAATGTGAATAAACACATTACTTTTGTCTAAACACTGCCAATAATAATGGATATATTGACCAAAGTAAACCTTCTTCCTTAGATTTTTACTTTTTATTTTTATTAATTTTTACTCCCCCTATATGATAGTAGAACCTGAGCTTTGCTCATATAGAATAAGACATGTATTATACAAATTAATTAGAAAAAATAAAACACATTTATTACTCAATGAAAAGATGTATGTGGTTTAAATAAAACCACTTAAATATATCATAATTAATATAGCACTGAACAAAAAGCATAGACCCTGATTGGGATGGAACTCGCGACCTTTGTTTTACGAGGCTAACGCGCTACCGCTGGACTACGCCGCCTACCAAATGTATGACGCCGTTTTAGGTCTTTTAGCCAACGTCAATTGTTTTAGCCGATCATTTACTGTTTAATTATCCATACAGTTATTATTAGCCTGTGAACAACCGATTTTTTAGAAACGGAATGAGGGTTGAAAAGCAAAAGATTAATTTAATTTACACCAATTAATTATTGTCCTTTGTTTGAAATTCATTATTGGTGATGGTGGATTGATATTATTTAGATTCTTATTGCGGACATTTTCCATCACGAAAATGTCCATCACGAATGTTTTATTATGAATTTTTGTTTTACATAATATCGTGATGGAAAATGTCCGCAATAAGAATCTAAATAAAATTAATTATTGGTTTGTTACAGTGGCTTCAAGCAATATGATGAATACGTTTTCTATCAAAACACGGAAGATTTTGGAAATACTTTTTTCTGCTTTTATTTCTCAGTTATTTTACCCTTTAGTTTTTACAAATTGTTTAATAATTTGATAATTTTTCATTTTTTACATACATAAAATAAATTTTTATGCAAAACCTCTATTCACATATTGTTCACCACCATCTTCAATCAACAACTGTCAAACGGTTACAAACAGATGTTTTGATTTGTATTGTTTACATTTTGATTCTCCATAAGCGTGATGTTAATTTTTTTGGATTTTAAACTTAATATTAGAAGAAAACCAACATTTTCCTGGACATTAGACCTATCTAGAACTTAATCTCTACTCTGATATTGGTTAATTCCAAAATTTAAAGAAATTCCTTAGAGTCGTTTTCGAGATCCGTCTGCAAATATATATACAAACCTTGCTCATATTATATTAGTATCTGGTGGCCGAGCTTTGCTCGTTTATACATGTATTATAAAAATTAATTAGAAAAATTAAAACACATTTATTACTCAATGAAAACATTTATGTGGTTTAAATAAGGCGATTTAATACACCATAGTTAATTTAGCTCTGTACAAAAAGTATTGCTCCTGATGGGGTTAGAACACGCGACCTTCATATTACGAGGCCAACACACTACCGCTGGACTACGGCGTCTGCCAAATGAGCAACGCCGGTTGAGGTCTTTTAGCCAACCTCAATCAATTGTTTTAGCCGATCATTTACTGTTTAGCCATCCATACAGTTATTATTAGCCTGTGACCAACTGATTTTGATATAAACGGAATGAGGATTGAAAATCAAAGAGAAATATAATTTACACATATTAATTGGTTTGTTACAGTGGCTTCAAGCAATACAACAAATACGTTTTCTATCAAAACACGGAAGATTTTGGAAATACTCTTTCCTGCTTTTATTTCGAACAGTTATGTTACCCTTAAGTTTTTACAAATTGTTTAGTAACCTGATAATTTTACATTTATTACATACATAAAATAAATATTTATGAAAAACCTCTATTCACATATTGTTCTTTGCCGTCTTCAATCAAGAACTGTCAAACAGTTATAAACAGCTGTTTTGGTATGTATTGTTTACATTTTATTCTCCATAAGAGTAATGCTAAATGTTTAGATTTTAAACTTAATATTACAAGAAAACACGAATTTTCCTGGGCATTAGACCTATCTAGAACTTATTTTCTACTCGGAAATTCCAAAATTGAAAGAAAATCCTCAGTGCCGTTTTCGAGATCCGTGTGCAAATATATATACAAACCTTGCTCGTATTATAGTATTGGATTGAATTGAATAAAAATAAAGTATTGTAAGATTGTATTGTATTGTATTGAAAGTAAGAAAAAAGGAGTTTTAGAGTGATGTCTGTGGTGGTGGGGATGTGAGAAACTTATAGACGAGACTATTGGTCCGATTTTCATGAAATTCAATATGTAGGTAACAATCCACAGTATCTCGGATATTTTTTATATTAGCGAATTTCCCATAGGAAGAAGCTGTTACCGTAGGTCTCATAGCAAGACTTAGGCCAGGGACCATGTTATTTTTTTGTCTTTAGGTGCCCAGAGTCCAAAAACAATAGTCGTTAAAATATATATTTATGTATAAGTAGTAGTATATAGTCGTTAAAATTTATATATATGTGTGTGTGTGTGTTTGTCTGTGAACACGATAACTCTCGTAAAAATGGTCCGATCGAGACCAATTTTGGTAGAAACGTGTATTCCTACATTTGCTCGGACAAGTTCGTAATCCAGATATATCGGTCAATCGAAATAGGTATTTTGGGGGGGGGTTTTGTACCCCGAAAATGGGTTTTTTTGTGTTTTTCCATGTAATTTTTAAAATGTTCAATTTTGATATTTTACCATTAGAATCAGCTCAAAACACTAGACAATTTAGTTCCTTAAAGTTTTTATCTATCTCTAATGGTTACCGAGATATTACAAAATCTAAACACAGTACATTGTGTTTAGGGGCTCCAATGCTAATCTTATGTTTTTGACTTATAGGGGTATTTTACTCCTAAAACCCCCAAAAAAACATGTAAAATGAAATCATCTCAAAACGGGCTAAAACTATTTTGATGTAAATTATATGATTTATTGTCTTTTATGAGATAAACAAAATGACACCACCCGAATTCCTTAAACCATCGGTATTTCAAAGTTATAGACTTTTTAAAGGCGAAAAATAATTTTTTTCGGCAAAACGGTAACTAATTCTTTCAATATTAAAACCATTAAATAATTACCATTAAAACCAGCCTAAAAACTAAACAAACTATTCATTTATTATTCTAGGACTAACGGATCCAGAAAAAAGTTAAATTTAACCTCCGTTGTGAACACAGTACATTGTCTGAAAGCGCCCACTGTTATTCTTATGGAGAATATGAAAAAATCAAATTTTTTTATTTATTTCATGAACCTTGCTAGGGGATAAGGGAAATATTAATTTTTCCTTATCCTATTTGAAATCCCAAGGTCCTTCCAGACTTAAAAGCCTGTCGAACTACCGTGATCTCCCGATCAGCTCCTCCCGAGGAAAATAGCTGCCCCTCTCTAGGATGCCAAGAGTTGTAGTTCTCACCTCAGTGAGCCCAATGCAGTCGTACAGCAGATGATCGGCAATCTCCTCAGACTGCTCACACTTTCTGCTGACTGGGTCTCCAATGAAGAATCCCATACAAGCGAAATGTTTCCTCATGTGTCCATGTTTGTTATGAGACTAAAATGAGTCTGAGTTCCGACGTACCTATACATAGAAGGTTCTCCACGATTCTCGAGGAGGGAGCACTGAGGGATAATTTACTCACTTTTAGAAGGGGAAGCTCCGCCCATCTTCTATGTTGACACTCGTGGGCCCACGTTTGATCTCTTGATCAACATGTGCTCTAGTGACATCACATAAATGGAGTGTATGCGTCATCATTTGCCAGACGGTCCACTATTTCATTACCCATAATACCTGAATGGCCTGGAACCCAACATAGGGTAATGTTGTTTTGCCTACCAATAATAGACACTGCGTTGTTGTAGTCCCACACAATCTTGGAGTTGAAGGTAAAGGAGTCGAGTGCCTGGAGGACAGCTTGACTATCTGAGAAAATGGTATGTTTCTTTTTTTTCTTACTGCCACTTCTGATTGTGTGTGGTTGTGCACATTCCATTATAGCTACCCTCTCTGCCTGGAACACCATTGGGAACGCAGAGTTTTACCTTATCTTGAATCCAGTTCTCTTACTTCGTTTTGAGCCTTCCGTACCATTCTAACCATTCTTCATCCGTACCATGGTTGAAGAGGCCTGCTGCCTTCTTGCCAATCGCCCCTTGGTGAAATCACCACAGAGAAAGACTTGCCAAAGGTGTGTTTAGTATGAAGGTGTTTGGAATGCATGTCAAGTAGGCTACCTCATATTGAACTATCTTATCAATTCTTTCTGTGTGTGTTCTGATGTAGACATCGATAGGCAGGATGTTGAACATACAGCCCAGAAATGCTCCGGGGAAGGTGCTCATGGCCCCGGAAATCATGGCGAGCCTCTAAATCGCCACTAGCTCAAACACCGCTGTTCCTGAGTATGTCTTGGACCACTAAACTAATTATCCATAGGCCATGGCCGGCCTCACAGCAGCGACATACAACTTGAGCAAGAGCCTAGGATGCAGCCCCCATAGTACTGTATTCCAGCCATCCGTTTGCAAGTCATGAGTGACCACTTACCTCGATCAATCATCATTTGCAGCTTGACCACTGTACTGTCTTAAATATCACCCCAAATACTTGACCTCATTCTGCAGAATCACCTCAGTGCCCAACCAATCCCAGCAGGTTCCTTTATCTTGTGACTGGACTGCTTGCATGAGCACTGAGCAGTTCAATCGTAACTCATAACAGCTGCGTCGACTGGAGCTGTGACCTAATGTTATTGAGGTTATTTCCACAATAAATAATGTGATGATGCTAAACTTATTTAACTAGTATGTGAATACCCTTGTGTTTTCTACAACTGTAACCACCCACTGTACAAAGATGCTGATGTCCAGGATAATGTGTGGAAAGAAGGTAAAGTATTACTTTACTTGCTTAGTAACATAACATTATAGTACATTTAGTTACGTATGTGAAGGATATAGGGAATAAAGGGGCTGAGTCACAGTTAATTAAATGTAATTTGAATTTACACATTAATTAATTAACAACATTAATTAATTAATTAGAACAGTTAATGTTAATTAGAATTTAGAATTTTATATTATAAAATGTGTTATATTTATTTTAAAATGATAACATAATTTAATATAACATTATAGTAATATTCTTAAAAAATTGTTATTTTGAATACATAGAATACAAAATTAAGTAGTTTAAAAATATTTCAAATGAAATAAGTTTTTGTCAAACTAAACTTAGTACACGGTATAAATTGGTAATAAACCTTTTAACCTTTAAACATTTTAAGTAACTTAGGTCTTTTATTCACAAAACAATGTGTATACTAATGTTCAAATGATGCCATGACGTCCATAAAACTACTGTATTCAGATTTTCAGCGCCTAGCATTTTACTCCGGTGTGGTGTCAATTAATGCAAGCAGGTTGCGGTACCTGCCCATATCTACTTACACCACAAACATTCGTGGGTGGAAACTCCATAAATAAGTTAAGATCTACTTACGGTGAACACAGACATCTTTTTTCGCAACTTCAAAAATAATAAAGCTTAAAATTGTAACGGATGAACTTGTCAATGCAGTCAAGGATAGTTGCTTTAACTGCTCTGCACGCTGTCTAGCAGAGAATGGCGGAGCTACGAAAGGACTGAGATTTAAATAATATTGCAGAATATTGCTTAAACAATTTTCAGTGGTCAACACGAGATCTGAACTCAGGATATTTAGTTCCGTACCACTCATCCATATTTAGTTAGACCACTCATCCATGACGCTTGTGATAAGGAATAGACAGGCTCGGCCTGATAAGACGTGCACCTGTTCGAGCGTTGCAGCGTGAGAACATGTGCCTTGTACCTGTTCGTGTTAGAACTTATTTTAGGTTAGGTACTTCCCATTTAGATCACAATTCACGAACGCATAGTTAACGTCGTATGGAAAGATAATAATGTTTACCAGACAGACATTTATTCATCAAATAGTAATAAGGTATAGAAATTATGCGGCCGAAAACAAACTTTAATGTTATAAAATGGATACAAGCTCATATATAAATTAGGGTAGGCTCTAGTACATATATATTTATTCTATGTTATGTTTTTTGTAAAAATTAGCTTTTTGCAGCAGTACAGTAAATTTTGCGGTACAATATTATAGTTAGTTTGTGATTTTTATTCCATTGTTATTCCTTACTTGTTATAAATTAAATATACACGCTGGAGAGCGTGTTTATTTATAAATAATGAAGTTATATAACATGCAGAAATAATCCATATAGGTTCTTTCTAATATACATGATACCAATAACTTCTATGTAATGAAAATTGGTTATTATCTTTAAAATTTCCACTAGCGTTGACTGAACTAAAATTTCACAAAGCCAACCTCAGAGGCTCACCGCGTCCCCCAGTTGTGGTTTTCCTCCCCCACACCTTGTCGAGTCACAGTGTCAGGGAGCGAGAGAGATGAAGACATTTGCTCTCTCACTCGTTGCCGCTCCAACCCTCGTTCTTAGAAAGTTTGAATTTGGGTGGGAGAACTACCACAAACAACTAGTAGCAATGAACTGGGAAAGGTAAATCACATAAATTATTTGGGCCTGGCTTTTGATTCCAAGTTTACATGGGAAAATCACATTCACAATTTACATAGGTACTAAAATTTCACAGACTATAAGAAAATTTTATTTCCATAAAAATATTTGTGATGAAACTCTATTAAAATAGCTTTATTATGCTTTGATAAACTCAAGATTGCAGTATGGTCTTGTGTGCTGGTGAGGAACCTACAAAACATTAATAAGCAGATTAATAACAACTCAAAATCATTTTTACGAATTATATTAAAAACCCGCTTAACTGATAGTTCTTTTCCTTATATTTCCAATCTAAAATTTGTTTGTTTTTAAGGTTTTGAGGTTATTTTACATACAGAGTGGAAATAATGAAGCTGATTTATTTCACTATAGTACAATGATTTTTAAAAAGAAATTATTTAAGACGCCAAAGGTCAAAAAAGGGATTTTTAAACATTCTAATTTCTTTTTGGGACCTTACGTACATAATAAATTGCCCGGAGAGTTAAAAAGGTGTCGCTCTCTCACTTTATTTCAAAGTAAAATAAAAAGTTGGCTTTTTCAGATAAATGATACTTGGGTACTCCTATTCCGGAACATTTTAAAATAGAAGCATTGCAACAAATGGAGCACAGTATTTTCAACTTTAAATTACTTATATGAAAGATTATAAAATGCATTCAAGCTAATTAAATCAGTTATACTTTGTTTATAATTGTTATTTAGAATTTTATATATGTAATATTTTGTTATTATTTTACCTGTTTCAATATTTTCAATTATGTTATGTTCGTATTATTTTGGTTTTTTTGGTAATTATTATTGTAATTATTTTTATAGAAGTCATTTTAATTTCTCTTTCGTAAATGTGTTAAAAGGACTGATAAGACTGGACTCTAATCATAGTCATAGTGATAGGTTTAGGGAACACTGGCCACAGTTACTGGATAAAGTGGCCAGTTAATTTCAAGGCCAGAAGCATGTAATTCATTTATGTTTTAATATGTGGAAATAAATTCATTATTCATATCTTGGCACCGGATATACCTAGTATATAGACACATCGAAGGTAATACCCAACCTCCTGGTCCAGGAAGGTAGAGAGCCTCTTTGTATAAGAGTCACCCACCACCTGAATGCGTACTAGAGGAGGTACTGATGACATATTAAAAAAACAGATTTATCATACTATTAAATATTTTTGGTAGGTCTAAATTAAACCAATTCAAATCAAAATTTTTACTGATTTGTTAACATTTTGTACAATGCATGAATATAGTCTAAGTAGGTTGTGAATAAAACATTAAATATGATACAAACATTAAATATGATATGAATTATATCCCTTCTCTTTATATCTCTTAAATTTAACTTGGTACGAATTATTAAAAACTCTGTATGGGATGTTAGGGTCAGCGGTAACCCGAGTATGTGAGAGAAAATGAAATAGGCCTTCCAGATAGGCCTATTCAACTTAACGGAAAACACTATCTTGCACTAGAACACTAGATGCGCTCGAACTTGCTTAAGACAGACACTAAAATGAACTATTTAGCTCATGCCAGGGTAAAATCATAAACAGTATAAATTAGCACAATAATCAAATAGAGTAACCTGTTTAGGGTAGTACTGTTCAATACTACCTTAATAAGGTTAGTTTTCTGTAGATTTTAAACAGGCAGCAGTTTGAAATTTAAAATCTACAGAAAACCAACCTGCACCAATCAGACAATTCATTCAGATTCACACAAAAAAATTGGCTCAAAAAATTGGCCACATACAATTGCTTTGTTAATAGACTAATATCACTCCCAATGAACAAAGATGATTTTAATGAAGGGCTTAACGTCATTAAATTTATTGCTGTTTCTAATGGATACAGCAGTACATTAATAATTGATAAACACCATAACAAAACAAAAAGAGTTATTAATAAACCAAAAAAGTTTCTGTCAGTTGATTATGGTTCTTCCTTAAGTAACAAGTTTAAACAATTAATTAAAAAAGAAAATGTTGCAGTGTCTTTCAAAACGAGAAATAACTAAGAAATGTTCACTTTTCACAGGATAAATGAAATGTTAACACACTCGAAGAATTCGAGATATACAGAGTTTTTAAATCTGACAGGAACAATATACTGAGGGGGAACGACATACTGATTGAACATGCTGATATTCTGTGTAGTCAAATGCTGTTTCAAAATTATATCAGTTGTGTAATTATTTTTATTATTTTATTATGTAATTATTATATTTATTTTATGTTTATATACGTTTTGGATTATGTTTTCGTTCAAGTTTTGTTTAATGTTTTAATGAAGTGAGAAATCAAGAAATAAATATCCTTGTGCCTAATGATGGCCTAATGTAGGCCAAAACTAGTTGCGCAATTACTTCAACTACTAGGATTGTTACAGATAGAGGTATTTATACCATTTAATCTATTCTCAGCAATCCGGAGGCTTAATAATATCATAACAAATTTTCAAATACACCTTAGATTAGTTTAAATCAGAATCATATTAATCAGCGATCTTGATGTGATTGAAATTTGTTAAATCTTATTGAGATGTGTAAATAATATGTTTTTTCAAGATAATTTTTAACAATAGTATAATGTAACTAATGATCAAATTACCAAAGTTTTAAGTGTGTCATTTAAGGAAATCTCCAGAAACATCACAGGAATATTTTACATTTATTTATTTTCAATTTTGTGTCTAATGTCTAAATCTCACTGTTTTAGGGATGCATGCTTTCTTAACAGTTGTATCAGGGACAGACCAAACATCAGCTTAATGGAATTCTTCTTGACATTTTAAGTGAAGACTGCAGCTCTGCTCCGGATATTAGCAGCCTTCTCAATAATTAACCTTAATTAGGAATAACCTTATCAAGAATTAGTGTGCTGGCGCTGCACATACAAAAGTGGCTACATGGCTCTGTTGAATAATTTTTTTGTGCAGCCTGCACACTACACATATCAGTTTATTGTCACAGTCAACCACATCTTCAGCATTTATCGTGCATGCCTGAAGAGCTTGTTGCTAAAGGAGGCTCAGTGTTTCAGCGTCCAGTAATATTAAATGTTCATGTAATTAAAATGGGTTGGTGCTTACCAAAATAAAATAATAATAATAGATATACAAATAAAATATTAGAAGGTTTTGTATTATATCAGGTACAGTAGCTTCTTTTATCTTCCCCCTACTTGTGGAATTACTCTTGTTTTGGAACATGTTGAACTTTGGCTTTATTAGATGAGAAAACATTAAAACTCATCTCAGAATGCCCAGCCTGAGTTAAAACCTGAGACATCCCAAATGTGAAATATTATTTTGAAATCTTGTTTTATCAACTATAACCTGTAGTAAGCTGTTAGAGCCCACAACTTATATTTAATAGCCAATGATCTTCCACCATAAAATTTAATCCAGCAGCAGGGTTGGGTACAGCATCCTTAAACAATGTTCAATTTTATGATCTCCAAGGATTATTTGAACTGTGCTATTAAATGTATAATTTGTGAATTGTTAAATCTATTGGAGATAAAATGTTTTAGGAATCAGTTTAGATTTTTGCAATTTTACAGTCAACTTGGCACCAAAGCTTAATCCAAGTTTTTAAATTTAAATTTTGGTAAAAAACTTTAAAAATTTATGATTGCATTCACTTATACTTACAGGCCCTACTAAGCGACCTAATCTGCCGTTGACCTCTAGCGTGCCGTCCTCCATCCCAGAATGGGACAGGTGGTAGCACATGGGCACATGTGGGCAGCTGACACATTAGCAGGGGCCGGTTCATTATTTTGAACCCCAACTGCCAACTGGAACATGTTAGCCTTAGTCAGTACAGTGGAACGTGGATAATTCGAACATCTGTAATTCGAAAACTTCTTTCATTCAAAATTTTGTCTTGGTCCCTAGAATTTTATATGAAAACAATGTTAACATATCCTGGTTAATTCGAATAATTTTTTGGATAATTTGAAGTTTTTACAGCATAAATCTATAAAGTGAACAAGTCATTGTGTGCAATTTTCCAGGAAACGACGTTCGGGCTTCCTGTCCTCAGACTATTTTTAGTTAGATCAACGCGCCCACCCCCCGCCAATCCTTCTCATAGCACGTACACCTGGTGCTGACCTGTTGACTGGTCACATTATACCCCTCCCCCTCAACAGTCCACTAATGTTCATAAATCACAACATTGACATCTCTAGTCTCACTACATGGCGCCAACGCAGTTCAGTAGCGTGTCTATCATTGATGGTGGTTTTATTCCGATATTCGTCGTCTTTGTTTCGTGTTGGCATTTGTGACTTCGTCTGCGTTCATGTTAACACGTCGTGTGTACGATGGCTTCGTCAAAGCGAACCTACAAATCTCTGACGTTGCAAGAATAAATAGTGGCGAAAAAGTTTGAAATAGCTAGTTTCAGGATCCCTCCAAACACATTATCGACATTTAACAAAAATTAGGATTTGTAATCAATAATATCTTCATTAATCTAACTTTTTTAATATACAATGTTAAAACATGATGTTTATTTCAACCACATGCAAAAACTTTTCTAATTCAAATTTTTGGATAATTCGAATTTTTTTCTGGTCCCTTGAGGTTCGAATTATCCAAGTTCTACTGTATCAAGACTACCAGATCGTGCCACAATCTTCTTGCACTCATTTGATCTTGGCCTACAATACCTATCACAATAAGAGAAAGAAATCTTACTAAAAAGAAGACATCAACTTGGCGTAGGACAGAATAGAGTAGAAGTGGCTAGTCTATGAGGCTAAAAATCAATTGAGATTTTATCAATTGAAATAAAAACTTAGTTTGGATAACAGTCTCATAACTGTGAATAAGATTTATTCTGCTGTTTAATCCTGCTCACCTTTTACTAAAACACTACTATTGATTTATAAATTAATGGAGATGATATTAAATGATGATATTTATCGTAAACTATTATCTTTTAATGTATTGCATGACCTAGAATAATTTGCATAGGTTATGGATAGTATGTTGAGGATATTTTTACCAGTGAACTTTCATGCCTCTTAAAAAAATATGGAAACACAAACCTGCGCATAGTGGAAGAAACCCCACTATTCTTTCAGTTGGCCAGAGTACTAAGGCAGCTACAGTTGGCTGAAGCTGTGGTACTTTGGAGTACCACAGCAAGGTTGCAAGGTTGTTTGAAGGTTGCATCAACTTGGCCTGATAAATAGGCTAAAGCCCTCCAGTCTTCTTCTTCCCCTTCTATCATTCCCCTAAAAAAGGGTTGATCATCCCGATCAGTGGACAGGGAATCCCACTCCTCCAAGCCCAAAGTCTCGGCCATTTCTTCAGGGAATGAGACATTGGCGGCTGACCAAGCCTACGGTGCCTGTATATGGTACTCCTTGGAAAAGAGAGCTGTTGGGCCGTTGCCGGGTATCTATTGGAAAACAGTAAGATTGTTACAATGTGCCAATATATACGAGGGGGTACCCAAAAGTAACCGGAATTTGTCTGCCGAGGTCGGAGCTTTGGTAGTACGGATGAGTATCTAGCGCAACTCTTTGCCAGTTCAGAACCGCGCGGGTTGTTGAGCTAGCTCATTCTGTTCGCCTGTAGCGTCATATTTTGCTGTAGCTGTTTCACTGTTGCTTCGTTTTTTACAATGGCAAGAACAATGCGCCGCTGTGAAATTTTGTTTTTCACTCGGTAAAACCGCTGCTGAAACTATTTTAATGTTGAAAACTGCTTACAAAGATGATGCTTTGGGGAAAACTCAAGTGTATGACAGGTTTTCTCGATTTAAAAATGGCGACCTTTCGATTGATGACAAACCTCGTTCCAAACGTCTATCAACTGCCCGATTTGATGAAAATATCGAAAAAATGCGAGAGCTTGTGCTCACAGACCGTCTAAAGACAATTGATCAGCTGTCAGAAATTAGTGCAATAAATTGGAGCTTGGTTCAGTGAATTTTAACTGAAGATTTAGGAAAGAGACACATTGCTGCCAAATTTGTTCCTCGGGTTCTGACTGACAATCAAAAATCACGTTGAGTCGAACCATGTCATGAACTGAAAGAACAGCTCAGAATCAATCCAGATTATCTTTGAAAGGTTACTGGTGATGAATCATGGAAAACCAAAATTTCAGTGACGCGTTGTTCACTTAAACTTGCCATTTTAAAAAACGAAGCAACGGTGAAACAGCTACAGCAAAAAATGACATTACAGACGAACAGAATGTGCTAGCTCAACGACCCGCACGGCTCTGAACTGGCAAAGAGTTGCACTAGACACGCCCTAGTGGCGCTCACCCGTAATACCAAAGCTCCGACCTCGGCAGACAAATTCCGGTTACTTTTGGGTACCCCCTCGTACATATAATACCTGTATATATTGGTACTTGATACTTACCCAAATAATGTTTCCAACATGATAATATGTCCACTGTTTTACAAGTAGGCCCCCCTACATAATATACTATTACATTAAATCACAATCTGGGTAAAATAAGATTACTTTATTACGACTATTTACTTGATCAAATATACAGGTTTGAGAGTGGATTTATTCGTTTAGAGGCTCCCAGAATCTAAAAAAGAGTTGGTTTTGGTTTGATATTATTCTGTATGCCTATATGTAATGACATCGACACCACACTGATCATCTTCAATTTCAAGGAATCAGGTACTTGGATGTACTTTGGCTATATCTCCAGACATTTTTTCTCCTTTTTTGAATGTTTTATTTTTAAGGGTACTTTATCCCTTAAAGCATTTGAAAAATACAAATTTCTCAAGATTCTCTCTAACAATTTTGATTTAACTTTTATGGTTTATAGCTATTAAGGTCCCAAATAATGTGTCACCGCCTGTCAAACTAATGTTTCAAAAGTTATGAACTGTGAATTAGGCTATAGAACAATGAATATAAGTTTAATCATAGTAGATGCTCTGGTTTCCATGAAGGAGCGTTACAAAAAATAATAAACCTTGCTTATCGTTTCATAAAGACAGACAGAAATTGTGATAAGACCCATTTCGGTTCCTCAGGGGTATAAAACATAAAAATAAGCAAAAATATCATGATTCCATGCAAAGTAAAGACAAAAATCTCTTACTATATTTATATAGATATCAGCAGAGAAAAAGTATGTATAAAATCGATTTTTTCCAATAAGGACTGTCATTATTAAATAACTTAAGGAGGAGGCGTGCTTTAAGTTATTTAGTGACAATCTCATTTGAAAAATCCTATAAAAAGGTTGAGAGTAGCCTAATAATTTGTATTACATTCTTTAAGTATCTATTGTTATTATCAACAAAAATTAATTATAGGCCAATAAACTACATTTTTAAGCAATCTACCTATGAGTAGTAAATATTCTTTATTTCAAAATTTGTACATTTTAGATCCACTTGAAGTGAATCTAATCATCGTGTACTTGACTGAGCAACAATGCCTATATTAGTGCTGTGGAATGTTACTATGAAAGTTCCTTAATTTAGTAAAGCGTACAAATCCTACCTTTGGGAAACCTGGTTGAATAAATCCCTGGGAGTTAAAGAGCTAGTAAAAGCTTCATGTTTGATTGCTTCTTCCAGTTTGATGAGATCCACCTCTACATCATCCCTTGGATGATCATGCCCGAAGGCGGTGAATAACTCTTCTCAAAAATTGTGTTCCAATGGAACTGATACTCTACTAGGGCAGTTCCCTGCAGCAGCAGCAAATGTGTGGGCTGCAGCTGCAAGATCTGCTCCTTGCCCTTGAGGTGCCGGGTCATTACGTCCCTGTCAAGAAGTTATCAAAATAAGGGTTATTTATATTAAAATATGTTTTATTTTAATCGTTACCGTTCTGAGTAGCACGGCCATATACAGGGTGAATCACGTAAGGTATCCAATATTGTTTCCAGACAAACCGTTGGTCCTACAAAGATGAAATCAAATTATTTTCGACTAAACCAATCCCAAGGATTAACGTAAAAATACAGGGTGTTCAACATAATGAGGGTCACCAGTTCGAATCTCAGAAATATTGAATACAAACATATAACATGTTATGCATCATATTAAAGCTCTCGCTAATACAAACATTTTGGCGCAATCAGATTTTGAATATTTTTATGCATTCATTATATAAATTTGTTTTTTATTAAACACATCTAATAATCGTGACAATTACTTGTAAAACTACTAAGATTAAAAATTAACACTTACTCTCCCTTGACGACCAGAAGCAACACCTCCTCGGCCTCCTCTGCCTCTTGGTGCAGGGGCTGGTGCATGAGGAACATGGGCTGACACGAGGTCTGGTGCAGGAGGAGCTGGGGTTGGCTCATGCTCATTGTCCTGCGGCAACCACGCAGCCAATAGCCCCTCAACCTATAACAACTACATCTCATTTAATCTGATCAATAACATTGCTTTGCTTCAACAAAAAGGTTGATGGCATTTTAAGAAAATTCTGTGAGTTTGCACTTTTTTCAAGAAGTTTATATTCATATTCATCCAGTGAGACATAACTGTATTTTTTACCTCTTCCTCCAGTTCTTCAAGGCCGTCGAGCACATTGTAGGCGTCATTGTGCGTGTTATCTAGATGGTGACTAGCAGCCATCAGAAATTCACCAATTGTGTAGCTCCCATTATCTAGGCTGGCTGTTAGGCGCCTCAGCCTTTCTTCAGCCAGCAGATAGCAGGACCTACGTGCCCGCACCCCTTGGAGGCCCCATTGAAGAGTGGCAATAGTTTATACCGTCTCGTGCTCCCAAGACCACAAGCCATCTTTCATAGAAAAAATTAAGTTATTAATTATCTCACCTTGTTTATAAATAAACAGTACTGTTATGTGTGGTTTGGAAATATTTTTAACATACAAAATTCTCACCCCCTCAACTTACTTCACCTATTCGTAATTCAGAAATCTTTGATGGTAAAGTACATTTATGATATTTGGAATTGCTAAAGATTGGATATGAGACCTATCTAGAACCTAATTTTTCTGATATTAGTTTTTTTCAATATTTAAAGAAATTCTGATGAGTTGTTTTCGAGATGGGAACGCTACATTGGCTAACTCAAACATTCGCTAACCCTATGTTAAAATGCCATATACAGAAAATTGTTGGTTGGTGACTTTCGCTAATTCGGACGTTGGCTAACCCAAACATCCGCTAACCTGGTTAGCGGATGTTTGGTCCAGACACTACATTCGCTAACTTCTCTCCCGCCAGAATTTTGGTATCGACCAATCAGAAGAGTTTTATCAGTTGGTAAAAATAAATCAGGCTGTTGTGGCAAAAATGTGGCAGTGTCACCCAGTTTGGCAAATTAAAATGATGGTGCAAGCAATAACTATGTACTAAGATATATAAATGTGACATGAAATAAATCTCAAAATTTAACTGAGATTTTCTTTTTTGCACTATGACGTAATGAAGTGAGTTCCAAATAAGAGAGTTAACAAATAATATATATTCATAAAACAAACATCATTGTATGATTCGCTATATTTTATATCTGACGTGATTTAACAGCATCAGTTGTGTACTTGTACTAGTTGGAGGATAATAGAAACTACAGGAAAATTACGATGAAAATTAATACTCAAAAAGGTATTTTCTGTAACATGAATGGAAATTTAATTATTTATGTAAATTTTCATAAATCTGTGAATTCGGTGGCACTGATTTTAAGAAGTTTTCTTGTTAGTCGAGCCCGTCGCTGTTTTAGATAGTCCCACATGTATGTAACTAAAATACTTCTGTATGTTAATATAATAGTTCGGAAGCCCATCGTTAGCTAGCTTCAGCCCAGTATCGTTGAAGGATGTCTTCACTCCATTTTTCTTTGGCGCCATGAAGAACAAGAATGTAAGGTACGTGACACGTTTTCTTCTCAATCCAAAATAAGTTGTTGTTAGACTAGTTGGCCAGGTGTATCTTATAACTAACTGTATATTTCATAAAATGTAAGTTGATTAGCAGCTGTAGGATTTAATATGTAATTTATTTATTATCGCCTTAGTTAAAAAAGTAGAGAAACCTCCTCTTTGTATTAGGCTATTCAGTACTTAATTGTTCTTGAAACTGAGAGTTCATGCCTATACTATTCAGAAAGACAAGATCAAATAGGCTTTCAAAAAGTATTAAGTCCTCTGATTAACTTGAGAGAAATTTCATCAACAAGAGTTAGCCTATAAATTTAAACTACCTGATTGATGTATTTTCTATCCTGCTTGTAGACATTCAGTCTGAAATTCTTTCTTCAAATTTAGTTATACTCGGATACTAAATCATACACTAGTTGGCCATAATATTCTAGTTTTTCTTGTGGTTATTCTAGTTCTGATTTGCTACTGATAAGTTACTAAGGGACAGCTGTAGAGTGGCATTTAAAGACCTGAAGATCGTAACTGTTGTAAATAATTACTTACTAGAGGTGATCTGTTTTGCTGCCTCAGCAAATCCGCAATGTAACAGAGACGTCCACACCCACAGCACTAGGAATGCCTTGAATTTCAACCTACCAGCACATAATACTGCAAGATTTCAACGCAAGCCTACCTACGCCAGAGCAAAGCTCTTTAATGTTCTGCCGGATGAGGTGAAGAGGACTAGCCCCGAGAAGCTGAAGAGGATGCTGTCGAATTGGTTGATGACACGCTCTTTCTACAAAGAGGAGTTCATGAACTGGAAGAATAACTCTGTGTAATGCAAGATCTTAATACGCTTTTCCAATTTTGTATAATGACGCCATTTTCAATCTTGATGATTGTAAAATAAAGATTCTCTCTCTCTCTCTCTCTCTCTCTAACAAATAAAATTTCATGTATCATGGAAACTACTTATTTAGTTTGCAAGTTTTAGTTGCAAGAAAAGCTATTATAGACTAATATAACTCATTTAATCAGAACTAGAATAACAGCAAGAAAAACTAGTTATATGACATAGACTTCAGCACTGTTTTATGAATTACACACTGTGAGTAGGCCATGTCATACAGAAGTTAAATATCCTGTAGGCCTACGCAAAATTATGTTTAACATAAATAGCTGTGCTATTTTTTGTATTCTATTGGCAACATCGATCGATTCAGCCATTTTTACACTTAACTTATTTACTTACTTATTTGGATTCACCTTAAATTTTGGGATGATTTTTCATCCCAAAAAAAATTGTGTGGACGAAAAATTGTAACAGAAGTCATAATAGCACACAATTATGTGGACAATGCTTTTAAGGAGAATTACATTGAAAACATTCCCTTTAGACATATACATGATCTAAGCTATTTCCCACAAGGGAAATAAATGGAGATTGGGACTCCATTGCAAGAGCTTAAATGAAAATAATTAAAAATTAAAGTCGTAGAAATGAATTTATTCATTGTACATAGCAGTTAACAACAGAAGGTCTAAACCTCTTTTAACTGCACTAGTCTTATGACACAAAATCATAAATTAAAAAACAACAATCTTTGATAACTAGACCTACCGGTTATATTAGTAACATTTTAACATTGGTAGTTTACCAATCCTAATACGTACACTGGTAACATAAATTGTAGACATGAAGCTAAACATTGGTACGCCTAGGGCCTAGTTTACTAATCATGGCCTAATATGTACATTGGTAACATACATTTTAGGCCTTAAACATAAGGAACTTTGGTAGCACCTAATTTACTAATCCTAATATGTACATTTTTAACAAACATTGTCGGCCTAAAACAGAAGTTACATAGCCTACTATTAAAATCCTAAAGACAAGTACACTAAATAATGTAAATGCGTACAAGATATCTATCAAATACAATCTATGTCAAAAAGATAACAGGATAAAATAATACTAATTTTTCAATTTAATATATTTATAGAAATCCCTTATGATGAATATTAAAATTAGTTAGCTTTGAACTACGCAGGCCGGTCACTGCTGCGGAAGGCATAACGAATTAAAAACCGTCTATTGCTGATTAACAAATACATTTGTATTGCAACGACTGGGATGGTGGCGACATCCTGTATTCAGCTACTTGAAGGTCACAAATTGTAGATGGTTTTGTGAGCAATGGTCGGTGGGTGTAATGTTCTCTAGTGTGGATTAACGTCCGCACTATTGGTTGCTGTGTTAATCCGCAAAGACCATCCACATAATTAGACCAATTCGTAATTCAAAGGCCGTGGTTCGGATTCTACGTTAAACTGTGGGTCTCTTAGTTGCTGTTGGGCTATTAATTAACAGTCCTGTATAAGGAACATGTCAGCCTAAGTCAGTCACAAGACTACAAGATCGCGCCACGATCATCTTACACTCGATTCTCATTCATAATATGTTAATAAAATGTATTATAACAACAAATACATCACAGATTAATCACAGAATATTTGAATTAGACCAACTGGTATTAATTTATTTCAAAGGATCAACAAATTCTTTAACATCATACACGCATAAATAAAAAAACATATTTCTGATATGACAAGGTGACATATTAAACAGTCTTATTCCAAGTTCAAAGAAATTATTTATGTTTTAAAATTACATTGATTTATGTGGAAAAATCTGCTTTGCCAAGTCAATGATGAAATTATGACACTCATATTTTGTGCTACATCTTAACTCTGCTGAGATAAGTTTGGTTGTTGATATTTTTTACTACGAGAAACATATATTTATGTACAGAGTGTAGTATATCGGCGATTTTTATTATGCTGTATCCTATCCTTACCAAAATTTCATTACGTCCATCTTCTGTAACATAAGCTTGCCTGTGTGACTTTACCAAATATTATATTTACTTTACAAAATATTTTAGGCCGACACCTTTAAAAATACTGTGTTGAACATAACTATATTTTATGAATGTTTTACAGATAATTATACAAGTGAAGAATTGTTTACTAATGAAGAAATTACTAATGAAGAATGGATATGAAACAGTTTTAAAATACTTTGAGGTATTTTCCTACCAAACAGCTGCACAAGTGACACCGCATTGGAACGCGGCATTCAGTCACTTCCATGCCTGATGAGGTTACGAAGTATACTGGAGTTTCAATACTCCGCACACAGAATGTCACGCAACCAGCCCAGTGTCCACAAGGAACTGATAGCCGTGTAGCTACATTTGTCAGGCAATGGTTGCAAACATTCTGCCTGGGATCTTGAGCTTCAGTTGTGGCCTTCCTCTCCAACAGATCTTCCTATAGCTCCATCAACTGCTTTTGTACAAACTCCTGAGGAGGGCAGTTTGTCAGAGAATGCAACTGCAATAGTGCTGTTTTATTTAGCCGGTAGTTTTCAAGTGCAGGCCCGTTATAGTCTGAAACACATGAAATAATTAGCTGATGTGACGTATATTTCATGTTTAATTAATGTTGTGTGATATAAATAGTGTAGGCCCTAGTTAGTAGAATTTGTGTTCCTGAGTAAGTATTAGGTAGTGTAGCCATAGAAATGGTAATAGTCATAATATTTTTGTACTTATAATCATACTCAAAATACTCGTAGTCATAATTATAGTCCCAGTTTAGTAGTAGCCATTATAGTTGTAGTCAGAGGTATTTATAGTATATTAACGTTTTCGTAGATTATTACAAGTAGTTAAAGGCAGTGGCGGCTCGTGAGTGAAATGCTAGGGGGGGCGCAAACCGGGGGTCTTGGGGTTATGGATTACCCCCCAGGAGAGAGGGGGTCCGGGTGTTCTCTCTGAGGCAAATTTTTTAAAATATGGTGTGTTTTAGTTACTTTTTAAAGCAATCTAGGTATTGAATTTGTGATGCATGTGTTTCGTTTTTAACTAAAATATCTAGTTTTCCTCATAAACCTTGAATAATAAATACTATACTCTTGGTGTTATGGATCAACTTAATTTGGACTCTCAATTGTATGGGTAAATTATATTGAAAAAGCTTTATTTGTTTCGATATTTAAATAAAGACGTAAATATCTAACTTAACATTTTAGCGCCTTCATTTTTCTCGCGGTTGTACCTGCAATACACTAATGTTGTTCGTTTTGCAAAGATGTTCTTAACAAAAAATATATTCGCAATGATTACCTCCTCGAGATAACAAACACTTCTAGAATTCGCGAGCTTTGTTAATGTAAAAAGCATTGTTTTCTGGTACACAGTTAACTTACTAATTGTGTACCAAAACTACACTACTTAGTTATATCAACACAAACATAACCTCTGTTACACACAAAAACAAACAGACAACCGGCGCGCGGCGATCAACTGTCAACTCGCCACAAATGTTACTCTGCGCATGCGCGGACGGCGTCCCAAGACTTCCATAAGAGATAGGCTTAGACGCGTCATAGCACCAGCCACCCCCACCACTACCTCTCTTCATATAAATGCATTGTAATGGATTGGGACGTTCTGGCGAGCGCCCCACGGCTACAAATACGAACTTTTCGCGCTATTTTTGTATGTTTTCCCGCTATAATTTCGTTGTATACGACTGTTGAAACATTTTTGTTAGTTGGATCTATAGTTATAACTAAATAAGTATTTAATTATTTTTTCCTTTTTCAAATCTTTGGGGGGGCGGCGTCCGAGAGTCCTTATAGGCGAGCCGCCACTGGTTAAAGGTATTGAAGGTCTTATTAGTAAAACAGGGTTGGTTATTGACATTGGTTGAATTAAATTATCCATAACTAAACTAGTATAACCCAGCAAAAGGCTGTAGCCGATATTGCTCACTCTTTTAAGTCTAGCAATGGATCATAGTTAACATCATTAAAAAACAGTATTAAGATTGTAACCGGCTGTGACTGAGTATAGTTTATAGTACAGTATATTTATTATTATTATATATTTTTTAAATAAAATAAAATTAGGCCTATCCAGATTAATAGCTTCATTGGCATCACTATCATTGTCTGCCGTCACTGGTGATGCAGGTTTTTCTACCTCATTCTCTTCTTCATAGTTGTCCTCATCCTCTTCATGTAGAGTTGTGACTTTCCGTCCAATGACCATGACGACTTGATTCAGAAACTCTTCAATTGACAGTCGGTTCTGTGTCAGTTTAACTGTTGCTTCATTAAAGATCCTATCCTTGGTCAAAAAATCCTTTTCTTCCCCCTAGAAAGTGGCAGTTCATTGCGACATCTCTCAATATTCATCAGGGTCACATTTTCTAGTCGCTGTAAATGTTCTGAAATTTATTTGGCCAGTTAAGAGTATTGTTTTTATCTTAAGCCTATTACAAAACGCTATTTAAATATTTGTTTGTTAAAGTTTATTATGTTCTTAAAACATTTAAAATTTAATTCAAAGTGTAAAATAAATCAAAATTGTAGACTTAATAATTGTAAATCTTCAGGCAAGGCAACGCATATATGTGGCATTTTAAAAAATTCGTAAAATGGTACAAAATGTTGTCAAATGTTGCGTACAACATATTTAACATATACAATATGTTATAATATATATATATACACAACGCACTTGTGCGTTATTATATATAATTACATTGCATGATATAAATTCCCCTTACCAAGAAATGCCCAAGCATTTGGGTGAGCATATCCCATTTCCCGTTTCAACACCATGTTGAATGACTCAGTCTTTATTGGTTCTCCGTGGTGCATTGAATACACTAAACTTGTTGACACCAACCCCTGAAATAAATAGCACTTTTAAGGTTGCAGTTGTAATATTTTGAAACAAACTCAGACTTGTTGAGTATAAAACACCTTGTTTTGCGTTTCATTTACAAGAGATCATGTAATTGAGTAAAGATACAGAAAGAGGTACTTGGAATTCATAGCAATTTTTTTATCGATTGTATCGAAAATAACGACTATAAATATATTCAACCAGTTATCAGGTGCGGTCACTTCACTAGACCGAACGGCCACCTTTAGCCAGCCAGAGTCTGCTGACCAGATTTTTAGCCTTTATTGTAATGTTTTAGTCTAATTTAATATTGCAAGTCACCAGTGTTAATAGGGAGCGTTTCATAACTACCAGGTCCTTAAAAATGAAATAAATATTTTCAATATCATAACTTATAGGTACACTTCTACCAGGTTTATTTAAAATAATAAGCAAATCATAACTCCCAGGTATCAGTACTACCAGGTCTTCAAAATAATTTAAATTGAGCATGTCACAACTTATAGGTTCACAACTACCAGTTGTACAGCCTGGGACAAGAGAGGCTGTTTACAACGGGGATTGCCTAGTTCACATTGCAGGCACTTGGGTGAATGAACACATCCAACTCACACTTGCGCCGGTAATAAAATCATCATACATCACCTTCCTGGCTTTAACCAAAAACTTATGACTATAAATTAATTCAGTATGTTTATTGTTACTGTATACAAGCCTGTTAATATTTAAAATTTTTGTTAATATTCAAAAGGAACTAGCATATTTTTAGCGTTTTTCAGAAAACATGTTTATGGTGCAATTTATACAAATTATTATAATTTTTTGAAGCAAATATTTATTTTTAAACTAGCTGTAAGGACTGTTCTCCGAACAGTACTAAAAAATCTTAATATGCTTTCTGTTACTAAACAATAAAAATATCTCAAACGAAAGAGTGCAAAAATAATCAGTAACTTACTTATTTTTATAGTATACATGTTTTTGTGTGATAAAATATATCCAATATTAATTAACTAATAATTTATTATCAGCGATAATGATAATAGACCATAATTTTTTAATAGACCATGCACCTGCTAATTTACTGAATGTATTTATTAGCTTGAAGTGTTCTGTTCCACTATAAGATTGATTTAAATACAGATTGGTCACATAAAAAGACTGCATATTTCTACAACTTATAGTTTTAGACGTTATTATTAAAATATGATTGTTAAACATTGTGTACACATTATTGGTTGTATTTATAATATGTTGACAATGTAACATAGTTGCATCACATTTTACAATGCAACTATACTCGTAAGAGAAATTAATTTCTTAACACCTCCAACATAAACACTTTGTATTATGTATTTTTGTGTATGAGCGACTGTTGTAAACGTAGTTAATATTTCTATGTCCATCTATCGAAAAAGAAAATGTTAACGGACACAATATTTGAACAATTTATATAATCAAAACCGAACCAATAGTCGAGTGGTCTTTCTATATAACTGTGTGATACAGTGTAATTCCACATTCAGAGTAAGTATGTAGTTTCACATGAAGATGTGACAACGTTTGTGTCACGTTTCACACGAGTTACCCATTAGCCATCGCTGCGACGTACAAAACAAATTTATTAGGTTTAGTCTCGCTGTAAAATATGAAATATAATATAAATATTATTAACTTTCTGATATGCTGGTATGTACATGTATTTTAAGCCAAAATATTTGTAAGAAATTACTATATTCATGTGGACTTCAAACACTAAAACATATATTACAAATTGAGACAGACTACACCAGAGTACCTTTGATCATTTTTCAGCCAAGTAGCCTAAATACACAGTCTCACACACACACACATACACTCCATGTAGGCCTAAACGAATATTATTCTATATTTGACGAATAAGTAATTTCCATATCTTACGTAGTAGTCGAATGAAAATACATATATACATCTTGGTACACAGGCTCATACTGTCGAGATCAATTACTAATAAGTTCAGTTTTATTCCCAGTTACATGAATCCTAAATTCTCCTTTCGTAAGTTCAACGCAATGAAACTTGAATATATTTTACTGAAACAAACTAATTAATGTAGCCAAATTAGTCCAACATATTATTTTTGCTTACCGTTGAGGTGGTTTATTAATTAACATTATTAAATTAAGTTATAAGTCAAGCATTGATTCATAGTTACGTGAACACTAAAATAAGCATAACAATTACCCAAATTACCTAATCACAGAGACTAGATTTTAAATACTAATATGCGAACATTTAAACGGCAAGCTTTGGTTTGAAAAATAAACGCTTGTAGTGTTGTTACATACAGATTAGTTTTAACAGGATAACGTTACCTGCCTAAAAATGTTATGTTATGTAAAAAAATGCCTAAATGTTTAGAGAGAAGTTCGCTCGTGGCCTATGCCAAGGCAACACTGCCAATGTCTTTTCTTTATTCAACGATCAATTAATTGTCATAACAATATTTAATTTAAGATACTTCATCAAACCTGCGTACTCTTTCGTTATGGAGAGTTCAGAAATTCACTTTCCTGACTGACGTCCTAAATATTTCATCTTAATGATCCATCTACTGTATACATGCTGCATCAGAACGTGACGGTACAATGTCCGTATGTATTTCGCTTTCAAAATATGAGTAAAAAAGTAATTATGTTTTCCCCTACTGTCATGAACTGTTAGGTCATAAGGGAAAAAATTAAAATGTTGGACAAGTGATACATAAAGTAATTTTTTTATTAAACTAGTTTTGTTTATGAAAATAGAAACCCCTGAGTAGGGGCAGCCGAGAAATTTTTATAACCTGTACAAAAGACATCCATACCAACCTTCTTCTTCCAATTGCAGTGTCTTAAAATTTTTTGTCTGTAATACTCTTTATAGATTTTGGATTCCATTGCTGGTAAAAAACATTGTCGTGGGCGTTGTTTCAAAACATTGAGGGGTAATGAGGTTCAGCAGTAACAGGTCCATTCAATAAGGAGGAAAACAGGCAATTTATTATATTTGATAAAAAATGTAATATATAATTTTGAAAAAAAATACAATTTAATAAATGAAATTATATCTAATACACATAACTAACTAATTGAATCATAAAACTAACCATATACAGTAGAACTTGGATAATTCGAACCTCAAGGGACCAGAAAAAAATTCGAATTATCCAAAAATTCGAATTAGAAAAGTTTTTGAAAGTGGTTGAAATAAGCAGTAAAAAATCATGTTTTAACATTGTATATTAAAAAAAGTTAGGTTAATGAAGATATTATTGATTAAAATTCTAATTTTTTGTTAAATGTCAATACTGTGTTTGGAGGGATCCCGAAAATTTAGCTATTTCAAATTTTTTATTAAATCCCTTCTCTACCTCCTTGATTGCCGCTATCTATTCTTGGGACGTCAAAGATTTGTAGGTTCGCTTTGACGAATCGAACCAGTTCATTCACACGACGTGTTAACATGAACGCAGACGAAGTCACAAATGCCAACACGAAACAAAGACGACGAATATCGGAAACCACCACCAATGATACGCACGTTACTGAACTGCGCCGGCGCCGTGTAGTGACATATTAGAGATGTCAATGTTGTGATTTATGATCAGTAGTGGACTGGTGAGGTGGAGGGGTATCATGTGACCAAACAACAGCAGGTGTAAGTGCTGTGAGGGTTGGCGGGGGATGGGCGCGTTGAACTAGCTAAAAATAGTCTACGGACAGGAAGCCCGAACGTCGTTTCCGGGAAATCGCACACAATGACTTGTTCTCTTTATAGATTTACGTTGCAAAAAATTCGAATTATCCAAAAAAATATTCGAATTAACCAGGATATTTTAACATTGTTTGTATATAACATTCTAGGGACCAAGTCAAAACTTCGAATTAAAGAAGTTTTCGAATTACAGAAGTTCGAATTATCCACGTTCCACTGTATTCTAATTAGTTGCCCAATTAAAGCTATACATGAGGGGCATATAAGGGGCAGTCTTATATCCACCACCTCAATTTCCGCTGCATGTCCATAAGGACTACAAACCCGTGACGCCCTGTTGCTTTGACAAATAGAGCAACAGTTCATGTCGTTCTCTTCATCATCCCACGGAAATGAACTCAGCCCCATCTTCAGCTTGGCACTCTATTGCAGCCAATGCCATGAACCGCATGTGGGGCTCAAGGGTCGGCACCACCCTGTAGTCGGCATTTTCTGTAACAAACAATTCATCTAAACAGCTGTTATTATGTTTCAAATATTGTTCTTACAAATTGCTAACACCCCCTCCGACCAAAACTTTCCTCCGAGCTTTTGACTATACATATTAAAAAGCAATAGATGATATGTAAAGTAACATCAAATAAAACTAACTCTAAACTCCTCCGCTGGCGAAACAGAAAACTCTTAAAGGCTATTTCCTCTTCCTCCGTATAACATCGTAATGTTGCTTTTCCTCTAAGGTTACATTTTATAAAGCCGCCATTTCCGATAACCCCGTCAAGACTTGACAATCACATCAAGTTTTCCAATCCCTTTTCTCTATCAGAAAGGACGCTTTATTGTTGTGTCTCCTAAATGTGGATGCTGGGATTAGGCTCATTTGAAATGGCCTCTTTTCAGGAAAGTGTAGACAGAGAGTTCGCAGATAAGCATGACTCACCCGACAAGTAGAGGAAGGTCGGACCCCCCTCTATATGTAAATCACCACGTTCAGTGAAATTTCCTGTCCAGTGATAATTAAAGGACCGTTTTGAATGTTTTTCAACTATCAGTGATTTTAATTATAATTAAGTACATATAATGTAATAAACTGAACCGGACTGTATTATAAAACGATTATAGGCTTACAATATAATTGTTTTTGTCTTAACAGAGTTACACCTTATTAATAACCCTAGGGGCCTTTGTAGTAAAATGTCTAAGTATTAATGACAAAAGGAAAAATATGAAGTATTTATATTAGTTGTAAATCACACTGAGGAAATATGACAAAATTACCATTATTTCCCTGGACAAGAGCGCCACGGTGACCATTTCCGCCCCTCCCAAGTCTTCTGCCACGCCCACGAGCCGTGGCTGGAGCTGGCGGGTCATCAACACTGTCGCCCTGGTCTAAAAATTATTATTACAACGTTAAAGTGAATAATATTATGATGTTTATAATTGTGGTAAACATTATTAATTTTAATGGTTTCGTTCTAAGAACATGTTTTTTTATTGCTACACGATCAACATTCAACTGGTGTATAGTGTAATTCAATTTTAAGATTCACTTTGACTTCTGTAATGAAATGTGAAGATATTTTTTCATGGATTTGCTTCAATTACTAAATTATCACAGTTTTCGGTTCACTGCAAAAGGTGGTAGAAAAAAATTCAGAGTAAGAATAATATGTTTAAAATACTGGAATTTATTTAAAAAACGGCGTTTTTCTAAAGTTAAGTTACTATCGAATTTTCTTTTAAAATTCGATAATTCAAATTTTCGAAATCTTAGAAATTTCACCCCCCCTAAACACGTTTTGGAGGGGGGTCAGTAAAATTATATAATTGATTTAATTTTAATTTTTTTTTTTAATTAATTATATTAATTATATATAGATATATATACTAGCAGTAAGCCCGTCCTCTGTATTCTATAAGATTCAGTTTAAAGAGGAAAGATCCATCATACCAAAATGTAAACCTAAAATCCTAAACAAATCAATACCAAGAACACAAAGAAAAAAATCAATACCCAGATTACCCGGTTGTATTATTTAGTATTACTTCACAATTAAATACATTAGAATATTTATACCATTATTACAGTTAGTTATTTATTAAAGTAACTTTTTAATAAAGTATGATTCCGAAATGGGGTTAAAATCAATGACCAATATAAACTTACAAATAATGATTCGACAGCTGTTTGTTTTTCTTTCTATTCAATCTTAAAACTACAAAGATAGCTGTTTTTTTATCCGTAGGTTATAAATTGAAAACTGAAGCAAAATGCGTCCAATAAATCGTAAAAGTGAGTTTAAGTGCTCGTTGTTTACTTTTCAAGAGGTGGCGGCGATTTCAAGCATTTACAAACCTTCTCTGGAATGTTGAGAATACATGAAATAAGTTTCATATTACTCCGTTCTCCGTTTTTTCGGAGAGGACAGCGTGAAATGTCTCCTGGAGCGTCACAGACTAACAGACAAAAATTGAGATAAGACCGGTTTCGGCTTCTCTAACACATGAAAAGCAAAAATAACTAAAAAATGAATAATTCTGAGCAAGGCAAAACTCTAATTTTATTTATATAGATTAAACGAAATTTTGCAAAACTTTTCATTTTAACATTTTCATTTACCCTATCAAATAGTTAAATAATTATATATATATACATTTTTGAACGACTATAGTTTTTGGTCTATGGACACCTAAATACAAAAAAATAACATGGCCGGAGGCTTAAGTCTTGCCATGAGACCTACGGTAATAAAAAAATAAATAAAATAATAAAAAATGGTTGATGTGCCTAGCTAACTTTAGGTGCAATTGTTCAAGTTCACTAAATTCATTACTAACTCCGGGTTCGTACCGAGAATCAATTCTTTGTTTGAAATTCATTATTGGTGATGGTGGATTGATGTTATTTAGATTTTTATTGCGGACATTTTCCATGACGATTTTATGTAAAACAAAGTTTCACGATGTTTCAGGATCTGGAATCTCATCCCGTCCTCAGGTGAACTAATATCTAAAACATAACACAATTAACATATAATCCGGACCAAACCAGTATAAAGCTAAAAACATAAAAGTTTAAAGCAGTCACAAAAAACTTACAAACAAACCATTCACTAAACATTACACACAAAAGAAACTAAAACACGTCCACTCGTCACGGAGACTCAAAGACAACTGAAAGGAGTGGCAGTGTCCCACCGGAACCGGAAACAAAATGCCGCCGCAAAAACCTGAAATCCAGGTGAAAAAGTCTAACAGATTTATTTATTATTATTTTTATTCAAATGCAAATCCTGCCTAATGTACATGAAAAATTGCAGTACAAAGTTAACTTTATAGAGAAAAAACACATTATTTTTACAATTTTATATTTAAAACAAAAATCTAATGCCCCCTACGAGCTTTACTACGAGTTAGCATACCATGTGAATTTTGTTTTGAATTTATATGAATATCATTTACAGATACTTTATTTTCTCTATCCTTAAGTTCTTTGCTAAGAATTGGCAGCCACAATGGCCGGATCTCAACTGAAGATTGACTAATTGGTTGGTCTGCTAGTTTCATGTAGGAGGCTTCAATTAGTTTTCTTTTGAAAAAGTGAGGTTCCCGATGTATTATCTTAGCTTCTTCGAAATTCATTTGGTGATTTTCAGACCAGCAATGGTGGGCAATTTTTGACTTTTCAACTAAGCCCTTTCTCGTATTTTCTCTGTGTTCTTTTATTCTAACGTTTAATGGTCTTTTTGTCTCGCCATAGTACGGCCTAGAACAATTATTGCAGTTTATTCTATAAATACTGTTTTTTTATTCCTGAGTGCAATTTTTTGGTTTGGTTTTAACGAGAACCTAAATGTATTCTGGCCTAAGTGTATTCTGAGTTCTAAATGCAGTTCTTATTTTGAATTTCCTAGCTACTCTCCTGATTTTTTCCGACAATCCCGGCACATAAGGAATTGACATGGGAACGAATTTTTCTGCATCAGCCACTTTCTGTTTAACCCTATGATTTTTGCTCTTTCTGATGATAGATTGGGGGTATCCATTACTAACCAAATCTGTTTCTATTTTGTTTAATTCGGCAATCAGCCCATCTTGGTTTGAGCAAATGCTCTTTGCTCTGTCAAATAAGGAGAAAGCAATCCAGAACAGAATCCAGGACAGAAATTTGATGGTTAGATTGAAAATTTAAGTATTGCTCTGAATGTGTCTTTTTTATAAAAACAGATGTCCTAAGCAAATTTCTATGTTTTTCAACGCACACATCCAAAAAATTTGTTTTGGGCTTTTTCTTCCATTGTAAGACGAATGGAAGGGGATATGCTATTTAAGTGGTATAAAAATTCCTTTAACTTATTGTCTCCATGAGGGAAAACCACGAATATGTCATTGACATACCTCCACCAAATCCTCGGGTTGAGATCGGCTAAAACCAAAGCTTTTTGCTCGAACTCCTCCATGAAGATATTGGCAAAAAAAGGGGACAATGGCGATCCCATGGCCATACCCTCATCTTGGCGATAAATTTTACCTCTAGATTAAAATAATTACATTTAGTGTACAATTTCAGTTATTCCATTATAACGTTTACTGGCATTTTTGTTCTTTTACTTAAGGTTTAATCTTTTTTGAGCCTAGACTTGATTATTTTTAGGGTTTCCGTAACTTGGACATTAGTAAACGAACTTTCGACATCAAAACTAACCAACTTATCTGTATCAGCGAGTGTAATATCTTTTAACTTCTCAACAAAATGTTTAGAGTTTTTTATGAACGAATCAGTATTACCTACTAAAGGTTTTAATATGTCCAAGAGGACCTTAGAGAGTTCTCTACAAGCTGAATCCCGGGAACTAATTATAGGCCTGAGAGGAATGTCAATTTAATGGATTTTGGGTAAACCATACATGTGTGGGATTTTCGAGTGATGTGGCGTTAGCCAGGTTCTTTGCTTATCACTGAAATATTGTTTATGCTTTCTTAGTGTGCTTGTTACTTTACGTTCAAAACTATCTGTTGGATCTTTGTTTAATTCTGTGTATTTGCCAGCCTGCAAAGTTTCTAAGAGTTTTTGTTTATAAGCTCCTGTATCAAGAACCATAGTAGCACTACCTAAAAAATCTAAATAACATCAATCCACCATCACCAATAATGAATTTCAAACAAATAACTATAGGATATTGGGATTTGGAGGCCCGGACAATCAAAAAGCTGCATTATTAGTGGAGGTGAGTTAAAAAATCAATTGTTTTACAAATAATTTCAAAACGTACTGACTAGCTGCAGACATTATTATTTATGACAATTAATAAAGCTTAATTTTGTGAAACAATCATAACGAGTAACAAAAATCATAACTGGTAAAGTTAGTACGTAATTGAAAGAATGTGACACAAGAGTGCGCTTCATAGCGAAATAATGCAATGATATTTTAAGATGAAGAGAGGTTGGCTAGACTTTCCCTTCCTTACCCCTCAACCGTTGGTGCATCTCCCACCCACAATCCGGCAACGCAATGACGTTGAACCCACAATCCGGCAACGCAATGACGTTGAAGAGGTGGGCCGTTTCCCCTCTCACTTTCCCCACCTACTGAAAGGAGAGGGCGGTCGCACAGTCGCTGGGTCGCATGATCACAGTCCTCCCTATTCTACCAATCTATATCAAATCGATCTTAGACTTACTTTTTGCACTTTCTTACAATGTTCTACACAATCCGTTTACGTTTTTAACAATGTTTCTGTCCGCGGAAGAACCCAATTTTTAAATCACTCAAATACACCTATTTCACTCTCTGACAACATAATTAAGAATAAAAACATCACGAAACACAGTTTTTCCGACGTTTACTAACCTTTTATAGACCGAAATACGACACTCTGTAACATCCAGTCTACATTGAGGTCGGCAGGCATCTGGCTTCTGGGCAGGGGAAACGGGAAATATATAAGAATCAGGGATAATATATTTGGGGATCAGGGATTTTTGTCTAGGATTCTGGGTTTTAGGTAGAGAGAAACGGGATATTTTAAGAGAATCCGGGTTATATAAGGCTTATTTTAGCAGAGGTTTTAACAACGTTGGTAACAGCTGACTAGCTGAGGATTAATAATGACATATTATTCCATAGAGCACCAATCCTCATAATGTCACTTCACTATGCCATACAGCGCTCTGTGCAGTTAAGTTACGTTTTTTCAATACTTTTATGTTGTTAAATATATTTTATACTATCAAAAAACCTTACTTAACTCCGCAGAGCGCTGTATGTCGGCGACTAATACACGTTACATTCCATCGTACTGACACTATATTCGTCTTTGTGACACTATACTCGTCTTGATGATGATGTAATAAAGATATTTTTGATTTGATTTGATTTGATCGTAATAAATGATATATTGCCAAAATACGGCGCTCTGCGCAGTTAAGTTAGGGTTTTTAGTGATATTTTTATGTTGATAAATATATTTTATACTATCAAAAATCCTAACTAAACTCTGCAGAGCGCTGTACGTCGGAAACTAATACATGTTGCGTTCCATCGTAATATATGAGAAAATATTGCCAACATACAGCGCTCTGCGGAGTTAAGTTAGGTTCTTTATTGATATTTTTATTTCGTTAATAATAGTTTATACTATCAATAAAGAACTTAGAGCGCTGTATGTCGGCAATATCCCGTCTATTACGACGTAACACAACGTGTATTGGTCGCCTTTGTACAACTTTTATAGATATATTTTTTAACGATACGGCAGATACCTCGTTTATTTTAAATGACAAGTCTAATACATAACAACAAGGCATTTTACAACATCTAAACAGGTTAATTACATGAAAGAATTTTTATATTTTAGAAATCTAAACAATTATAAAAAAAACATTCTTCAATTATTTGTGTAACAAATATGGTTAGAAGTAGTTTCTGTACTTGTCGTACCTCTTTTTATATTCCTAATTACCATGGGCTGAAGGACTAATGGATTTGTAATCAGCTGATTGAAAATAAAATGAACTAATATTAAAGACTAATACAGTGGAACTTGGTTATAATGTCATTGAAGGGACCACACAATTAATGACGCTATATCCGAGTGACGCTATAAAAGAGGCTACATAATTTTAACTTAAAGCAGAGGAAAAATAGGGAAACACATTTTTTACATGAAATTACGACATTTAATGAAGGTAATTTGAAATACACCGTAAGTTTATGTTTATGACTGACTGACTACTCTACTATATAAAAAATCGAATTTGAAAATATTGCAATGAAGTTCGGCTTGGTTAATTCAACTGTTGGTTCGATTTCGATTTTAAAAAACAAGCCCGAACACACATCTGCTGTCTTACGTCACTCCTCACACGCTCTTATAACTCACACCTTTTCTTCAGAAAAACCTTTCTCTTAACACTTGCCATTATTTTTACCAATACTGTATTCGTAAATTAAAATAACGAAAAACAAACTGTAAAAGACATACACTGAACTAACGATATCTACACGAACTGTAGGTACGTACAAACGACATCACAGTGCTTTGATACGACGTGAGTCACTGACACTGACCTTGATGAGCAGCGATAGCGGATTTAAGGTAGAGGAGGGGGTTGGGGTGGTTAGTGGTAAGACAGCAATAAAATGCCGTTTCTAAAAATAGAATGTAGCTAAACAATAGCCGTAGCCCTCACGTTGCACCACCGATCGAACTTTCTCTATTTAGCTATGTTTTGCCTTCATCTCGGCCCGATTTTCTTGACGTTATATACGAGGTTTGAGAATTTACTGACGATATATCCGAGGTTTTTTCCTATGTAAATACATATAGTTTGGCGGGACATAAAAATAAATGACGTTATATCCGAGTTGACATTATGGCCGAGGCCGTAATAACCGAGTTGCACTGTACTAATACTAATCAACTGAACTCAGTTGATGATTTGTTGCGCCATTTTCTTGGTTTGAGACCATTCCCAACTAGTTAATTTTTAATTCAGTTTGATAAAATTAAGTAAAATTAATTAATTTAAGTGAATAACAAATCTTTGACAAAAACTTAATCTTACGCCTAAGATCTCCGATCAAACAGGCTTTTCTACCGTTTACCATAAATAAAAATTCTCCCCTAAAATATCCCTGATTCCCAAATATTCCCCGTTTCTCACAGCTCAGAACCTCGATTGTTGTACACTACAAGGTTGACTAGTGTTTGGAGGGTGCCTTTTTTATAAAACAGTTAGTTCCAGTTTTTTATATAACTGTGTTCCATAGTGTTTTTATTCTAAATTATGTTATTAGAGAGTGAAATAAGTGTATTTTTGAGTGATTTTTCCCCGCCTAGAACCCAGATTCCCTAGCTAGACAGTATGGTTTAAGAGTGTCATAATTCAGCCTAAAATTGTCAAAATTGGGTTCTTCCACAGACAGAAACATTGTTAAAAGGTTGTAAGAAAGTGCAACAAGTAAGTCTAAGATCGATTTCTTATAGATTGAATACTGAATTAGATAGAATTCTGTGTTCGGAATATTTACTATTTTGGTACATATTTTGGCTGACCTATTTTGGTTATTTCGGATATGTTAAATAATTCACATGAATGTGAAATTGGTCATCACATGGCATGGAAGAAGGCCCCTGCATACCCCACTAATTATTAATATCCTACGTGATTGGTGGCATTCCCTGCCGATCCCTCCTTATTTTATTAACTTAATGATACATTCTGATCTAATTATCACGGTACCTATATTCCATATATGCCGGGGAAGGCGGCTGGAGAAATTCTAACCATCCATTGTCCACAAGAGTCGCTACGTGAGGGAGGGAGGCAGAGGATAAGGAATCAACAGATTGCCTGAAGTTAAGCCACCGACACAGCCGACTACATCTCGCGTCCACTAAATCGATTCTGTACTATATGAAAGTAACTAACCGCCACAGACAAGCTCCCTTCTGCAGAAAAGTTTACGCTTGCGCGGTTGGGGATGAACAGGAGGAATAAATCTATTAGTATCTGTGATGGTCCCTGTAATTTGTTCATTTATTTTTCTGTGTGGGTGTGTGCGCGCGCGGAACGCGACACAAGGAAGATATAAGTGATCACTAGTGTTGTATGGCAGTCGGTGCCTTGACATTCCTATCCCTTGTCCAAGGTGATCGAATTGAAGCAATCCTCTGTGATCTACTTTGGTATCCGATGGCGCGTCTTAATGAAATCTTCATTGGGCCGGTTGTGTGGTGTCGTCATTGACCGGGCTCCTCCTCCTTGAAGGTAAAAGAAAATTTGAGGCCTCCATGATTTCTGATCGGGTTTCACCTTGAAGAGGTGCTTATGCAATCGAACTTGGTGATACATCATCTGCACTCTTTTTTATGAGCTTTAACGTATACGGGACGGAGATGCTTTGGATTCGGACTTGATTGCATCCACGTTCTCTGCCCTTTCCTTAAATACTTGTAATACTAGTCGGATATTCGGGAATCTTGCATGAATTTTCACTTAAATGGTGTTGTCTTGGCTATTTCATGTTCTCCTTTTATTGATTATACTGCTGGTTGTTGTGTTGGTGAAGAAGATATGTCGGCGATCTTGGAAATTATAGGTTTATAGCTCGAAAAATGTATAAGAAATATTATTATTAAATTTCACAAACTGACAACTGGGTTGTCTTTAAGTCTCCGTGAGGAGTGGACGTGTTTGGTTTCAACAAAGTTTCACAACGTTTCGGGATCTGGAATCTGATCCCGTCCTCAGGTGAACTAATCAAAAAGCAGTTTGACTGCTTTAAACTTTTATCTTTTTAGCTTTATACTGGTTTGGTCCGGATTATTTGTTAATTGTGCTATGTTTTAGATATTAGTTCACCTGAGGACGGGATCAGATTCCAGATCCCGAAACGTCGTGAAACTTTGTTTTACATAAAATCGTGATGGAAAATATCCGCAGTAAAAATCTAAATAACATGGTGAATACGTCTTTTCCCAAGAACAAACTCTTTATCGATGAACATCTGTCGCCGATAAACAAAATGTTTTAAACTAAATTAAAGAGGAAGTGTGGCGACATCGGCTATACTTACGTATGGTGTCGTGAAGGGAAGTTCTTCGTAAGAAAATCCAATGGTGAAAAATGTCTCAGGATTGACAGTGAAGCTGACATCGAAGATCTTAAGTAATTTTCCTTTTACATTATTGTGTAGGCCTACTACTACATTCTAAGAACTTTCTTCAATATGTTATTAGTAAGTAAGATATAATTTTCATTTCAATGTTGTTTTTTTAAGCTTTCATGAATAAGCAGCAAATTTATCTTGATAAGTTGGATGGCAATTTTTTTAGTGGCATTAGTAATTAAATTTTTACCATAATTCACTGCAATGTAAGGAGTATATGAAAAACTTTGATAACTTTTTGATCAAATTTAATCGCCTAAATAAACCTATTATCTTTATTGTCATGAGCGAGGTTTGGATAAATTCTGAAGAGCTAGACTTTTACATAATATCTAATTATACAGTTTTCGCACATTGTAACAACTCCTACAGATCAGGTGTTATTTGTTACGTTTAAATTCTGTATGTGTTACTGAAACTAATGTGCAAAGTATGAATCATGCTGATACTCTTCTTTTAGATATTAAAAAATAAATAAACATTATTTAAAGTTGTTTTGTTTATTTAAACTTCAAGATTATTCAGTTAATCTTATGGTAAACAATGAATTATCATCTATAGTAAAAAATGCAACCAGTCACATCTAAATCTGAAACCTTAATTGATCACATTTTTGTTAAGCATAGGAAAGTACAAAATTTTGAGTGTGCAATTTTTTATTTGGGCATTACAGATCATTGTTTGTACTAAAATATTCATAAAATTGTGTAGATACTAAGAAAAGAAACTTATCAAGTAGAAAGCTTACTATATTGATCTATTATAATTAAAGCCATTGACTGTTTGAAAATGGTTAAATGTTTATGTGCAATAATTTTAATGTGTGCTACGAAAACTTTCATAATATCTTAACAAACATTGTCTACACATGTTCAAAAAATGTGAGTGTGAACAAAATACTTAAGTTATAAGTCCTTGGATATCAACGGGAATTTTAAGGAAGATTGATAAGAGGAAAAAAATTATTAAAAAAAGAAGACCTTAAGATACAGTTCTGAATAGATATTATAATTCTTCTTCTGGCAAACTAAATTCAGAAATTGATTTAGTGAAAAAAATTTATTGTTCTAATTTGATTTGCAGTGTTAATGGGGACCCTTCCAAGCAATGGGAGATAATTAATAATGTTACGGGAAAGTCCCGTAACAGAAGTTTTGATAAGGTGAAGTTGGAGAATGGTGCGATCCCCAGAAAATTGCAGATAGCGTAAACAATTCATCACTGACAACAACATTTTATCTGACTTTCAGTCAGGTTTCAGAACAGGACACAGTACAGAAACAGCACTCCTCCGAGTGGCTGAAGACATAAGACTTTCCATGGAACGTCGACAGGGAACGATTCTAACCTTATTTGATTTTTCTAAAGCGTTCGATTGTGTCAATCATGATATTTTAATTCAGAAATTAAGGGCCATAGGGTTTTCCCAGAATGTCCTCAACTGGCTGAGATCTTATCTATCAGATAGGCCGCAATGTGTGGAGGTTGGTGAGAAGCGATCCGACTGGGAGACTGTTACTTGTGGTGTTCCACAAGAAACAATCCTTGGGCCCTTACTTTTTGCACTTTACGTAAATGACATAAACTCAGCGTTGGTGCATTGCAAACACCATATGTACGCTGATGACCTTCAAATATAAGACCACTTTACTACAAGCAATGTGAACGATTCTGTCAGAAGAATCAATGAGGACATTACTAGAATTGTTGCATGGGCTGAAAAACATGGACTGAGACTAAATCATGAAAAGACTAAACCAATTGTAATTTGCCGTACTCAACTTCGCAATTCAATTTTGTTTGACTCCATTGATTCAATTACGGTATGCGGAAATTCTCTGCCATACTACGACAAAGTAAAGGATCTTGGAGTAATACTTAACACAACACTCACATGGGACGAAGCAATCACTGACATACGCCGAAAGGCTTTCGCATCAATACACTCACTCAAGAAATTACAGAACTTTTTGCCACTACACACTAAACTGCATCTGGTCAAAACACTTGTACTTCCCCACTTTACTTACTGCAACTCACTGATCGATGACATGACTGTAACACAGGCGGGTATGCTCCAGCGTTCTCAAAATTATTGCTTGAGATTTGTTTATTGTCTTAGACGTTATGAGCATATCACGCCGTACTACCTTGAGGCAAAAATTTTGAAATTGAAAGATCAAAGAGCAATCAAAATTCTGTCATTACTTTTTTCAATATTAAAAACAGGAGTTCCAAATTATTTTAGAGATGACTTTAAATTCGTATCTCAAGGTAGTTCGCGAAATTCATGTTCTTCATCGATCACATTACGAATACCTCATCATGTGACCACAGCTTATGATAGGGCTTTTGTTGTCACTGCCTGTCGCCTTTGGAACAATCTACCTTTACATATAAGATCCACTGAAAAACGATCACAGTTTGTGGCGGCACTAAAAACTTTGTTTTTTGATCGGATGGTCTCGGCTGGCGTGTCCTAGGGCTTCTGTGGTGGGGCGGTTGCTGATGTGAGTGTATGTGCTTGAGTGTAAGTTTTGTAATAAAAATAATCTATTTATTTTTATTTTGTATATTCTATGTTTTATTAAGTATATTTTGTTTGTAATCTATGATAAGTTTATTTTTATGTTCATATTTTTATGTTTTAATGCAGGTTAAGTGTAAGAAAGGGCCATGTGGCCCTAACTTTGCCTGTTAAAATAAAGAATTTTTCATTTCATTTCATTTCATTTACAATTGTCTGATTAATATCGTACAAACTGATGATGATATACCTTCACTTGCTGGGTTGCACCTCCCTCGTAACTGCCTCTCATTTTTTATTGAACCAACAAATAAATATGAAATTTTAAGTTTAGTAATAAGTCTTAAGAATAAAAAAATCATCTGGGTACGTTAATTTTAATGTATCTTTTATAAAAAGCATTGGGCAGCATATCGCACCTGCATTGTCTCATATTTTTCACTTGAGTCTTAGTCAAGGAATCTTTCCTCATATGCTAAAAATAAGTATTGTAGTGCCAATCAACAAAAAACTAAATCAATAAAAAGAACTTATATAAGACTAGTCCAACCAATAGCCTTTTATCCATTTTCTCTAAAATATTAGAGAAAATTGTGGTCAACAGAGTAGTCAAGTATCTTGACAAAAATATTTTTTCTAAAAAAACCAGCATGGCTTTCGATGAGGTAAATCTCCCGAGGATGCACTTCTAAATTTTACAAACGTTATATATATGAGTTTTAATAATAGTAATAAAACAATAGGACTCTTTGTTGAAAAGCTTATGATGTTAAGCTTTATGATGTAAAGCTCTTTGTTGTTACTAAAGCTTATGATTTGGTTAATCACCAGATCTTGCTTTACAAGTTGGAACCAGTGGGGATAAGGGGTGTGATTCTGCGATGGTTCCGCAGTTTCCTGTCTGAAAGGGAGCAGTGGGAGTGGGTCGGGGGCTGCCTCAGTGCACCCTTGCCTGTCACTGGTTGGTGTGCCGCAAGGCTCTGTGACCTTGCAACCCTTTTTTTGATTTTTATTAATGACCTACTAAATAAGCAGTTTAATGGACAAATTCAGGCTTTTGCAGATGATATTGGATTCCTTTATTCTCATAAAAATAAAGATGTCATAAGAACAATGCTAAATGAAGATTTAAACATTTTACAAAACTGGTGTCACAAAAACAAAATGCAAGTTATCACCAGCAAAACAAAATATATCAATTTTGATTTCAGAGGTTTCGATTTTTCATCTTCAATCACTTATCGCTCTGTAGACTGTCACCGCCTGGCTTGCCAGTGCAATGAACTAGGAAAGGTAAATCACATAAATTATTTGGGCCTGGTTTTTGATTCCAAGTTTACATGGGAAAATCACATTCACAATTTACATGGTAAAATTTCACAGACTATAAGAAAATTTTATTTTCTTAAAAATATTTGTGATGAAACTCTATTAAAATAGCTTTATTATGCTTTGATAAACTCAAGATTGCAGTATGGTCTTGTGTGCTGGGGAGGAACCTACAAAAAATTAATAAACAGATTAATAACAACCCAAAATCATTTTTCACGAATTATATTAAAAACCTGCTTAACTGATAGTTCTTTTCCTTTAAATTGCCAATCTAAAATTTGTTTGTTTTTAAGGTTTTGAGGTTATTTAACATACGGGGTGGAAATAATGAAGCTGATTTATTTCACTATAGCACAATGAGTTTTAAAAAGAAATGATTTAAGACGCCAAAGGTCAAAAATAATAATAATAATAATAATATATTTTATTGTGTCGACAATGATTACATTGCAGAACAAACGTCAATGAATATTCAGTAACAAAATAGTTATAAAAACAAAAACAAAAACAAACTTCAGCCACTCACACATTCAAACATACCACACTGGCCCATTCACTCTCACATTCGTACGGGACAAAGTTGCCGGAGTATGTATAATTTTTTTATCAAAAAAGGGATTTTTAAACATTCTAATTTCTTTTTGGGACCTAATTTCTAATCTAATCTAATTTCTTTTTTATGTACATAATAAATTGCCCGGAGAGTTAAAAAGGTGTCGCTCTCTCACTTTATTTCAAAGTAAAATAAAAAGTTGGCTTTTTCAGATAAATGATACTTGGTTACTCCTATTCCGGAACATTTTAAAATAGAAGCATTGCAACAAATGGAGCACAGTATTTTCAACTTTAAATTACTTTTATGAAAGATTATAAAATGCATTCGAGCTAATTGAATCAGTTATACTTTGTTTATAATTGTTATTTAGAATTTTATATATGTAATATGTTGTTATTATTTTACCTGTTTTAATATTTTCCATTATGTTATGTTCGTGTTATTTTAGTTTTTTTGGTAATTATTATTGTAATTATTTTATGGAAGTCATTTTAATTTCTCTTTCGTAAATGTGTTAAAAGGACTGGTAAGACTGGACTCTAATCATAGTCATAGTGATAGTGTTAGATATCTTTGTTGAACTCTGTATCATGGCAGTGATCTTTATCTTTAGACCACGGGCAAGTCCAGTCCACTGCTATCTATCATGGCTAACGCAGCATTGAGCTAACCGCATCATCATCATTAAATATAATTTTTAATCAGTATAAAACAATTCAGTTGAATAGAATTCAACTCGCTGCACTACGTCATCGCTGACTTCATTACGTCATCGCTACCACAGCCTTTTAGCGGCGAATAATTGGATGTACTCTACATCACAGCTGATGGTTTCGTTTGGTGTTTGGTGTAATTCACATTTTAAAAATGACTATCTGTTTCGTTGAGGTTAGTTGTAACTGAAACTAAAAATATAGTCTTTATTTATTCATTGTGTTTCTTCTTATATAAATACATGTGAATTATTATTCAACTCAATTAATATTGAAGATGCTGGTGCACTTGAAGATTTATTTTATTTGGTTTTCTAATTCAGTGAATATGATTGATTCTACAAAATAATGAAATCAAATATTAATAAATAATATAAATATATAAATAATATATATATATATATAAATATTTAGGGAACACTGGCCACAGTTACTGGAAGTGGCCAGTTAATTTCAAGGCCAGAAGCATGTAATTCATTTATGTTTTAATGAGTGGAAATAAATTCATTATTCATATCTTGGCACCGGATATACCTAGTATATAGACTCATAGAAGGTAATAGGTACCCAACCTCCTGATCCAGGAAGGTTGGGTATCCACTACATTTTGAAAATATGAATATTTTTACAGATAATCAGTTTGGCTATAGACCACACCGAATTACATCAAATGCTATAATTAAGTTGGTCAAAAATGTAGTAAATGATCTAGAGGGAGTCAATGTGGTTAAATTCAGATCTTTTGACATGTCGAAAGCATTCGATACAGTTCAACACAGCATATTAGGTGAAAAACTTCATTTTTATGGATTTAAAGAAGAATCTATTTCACTTATAAGGTCTTATCTAGAAAAGCGGTCTCAATTTGTATTTAAAGACGGAACCTATTCACATGGTGGATTAGCGGAGTATGGTGTGCCACAGGGCTCCATATTGGGGCCTATTCTGTTCAATATATACATCAATGATGTATATTTCTGTATGTGTATGTGTTTTGATGTATACTTCTTGTTGAATCTGGTGTAGCATACCTTACCCAATCTAACTGCATCTAAAGCCTAGTCTGTCGAACCCTGTTCCTAGCGCATGGCTCGCTATTTTTAATGTGTGGGCCTGTTACAAGACAGGACACTTGACGCCTCAAGCACCTTCAGAAGAAGGACGCGGAGAAGAGGATATGTATGTATGTATGACCTGCCTATAAATGTACAATGTGTAGGTGTTGAGGGGTTTTTGTTTGCAGACGATCTTGGTCTCAAAGTTAATGATTATTTAGAGAAGGGTGTGACAGACAAACTTGAATCCAGTTTATTGGTACTCCAAGACCGGTGCGCTGCAAATAATCTTTCACTTAATAATGATAAAATATGTGATTTGAATTTTAGCTTTAATAAAAATAATTTTAATTCTTTAGAAAATACAGTCTTGAAGTTTTTCGGTCTTTGGATGGATTCCGGTCTATCTTGGAATTTTCATGTAGATTTTATTTCAAAAAGAATGTCCAAAGGTCTTTACATGCTTAGAAGATTGAAATGTTCTGTTGATAATTTTGTCTTACTAAATGTTTATTTTGCTCAGATTCAGAGCATACTCACATATGGTATTGTTTTGTGGGGTGCAAGTTCCCACTGCAGTAAACCTTTTATTCTTCAGAAAAGAGCGATTAGATTAGTTTTGTAATGTTCCTTATCGAACTTCCTGTAGGCCATTATTTGTCAAACTTCGTGTCCTAACTCTTTATATATATCATTCTCTTTACTATACCTATGTAAATTTGGATCTATTTACAGTTAATGCTGATGTTCATTCACATAACACCTGTAATAAAAATAGCTTAAGAATACAACAGTTTAAATATAGCACCTCACAAAAAATTGGTTATATATGTCCACAAAATTTTACAATTCATTATCTAATGGATTAAAGTTATTACCTCTAAAACAATTTAAAATTAAAATAAAAAATGTACTCATTAGCAATTGTCTTTATAGTATAGATCAATTTTTTGACATTAACTGGGAACAGTACAAATGATATGTATTTTAATGTTAGGTTAGGTTTATGTTGGAAATCAAGATTGTTTTTAATATAACCATTTTGTTGTTCAACTTGTAAACTTGTTTCATTGTTATTTAAGATTGTTTCTACTAAAACCATTTTGTTGTTTCAAATTGTAACTTGTCCATTTGTTATTAGTATTTGAGATTTTGTACTAAACCATTTTTGATGTTACATGACGATTGTCGGATACACTTGTAAGAGTGTCTATGTCAAATAAAGATTCTTGATTCATTTTACAAAGAAAGCCTCTAGTATAAGAGCCCCCCACCACCTGAATTCGTACTAAGGAAGATACTGATGACATATTAAAAAACAGATTTATCTTACTATTAAATATTTTTGGTAAATTAATCCAATTCAAAATCAAAATCTTTAATGATTCATTAACATTTTGTACAATGCATGAATCTAGTCAAAGTAGGTTAACATTTTGTACAATGCATGAATCTAGTCAAAGTAGGTTGTAAATAAAAATTAAATATGATACAAACATTAAATATGATACAAGCATTAAATACGATACGAATTGAAATGAAATGAAATATTTATTGATCCAGTAAAAATACATAATACATAAAAACAATTAAAGTTTTATCATAAAAAGCTAAGGCAAACTAATACTATATAAAGATAGAGTAAAAACTAAAATAGGATCAATAAATGTTGGTCCCGAGGTCGAAACCTGTACAAATACAATACACTGTCCGCTCGAGCGGTAGGTTTAAGGTCGACCAGTCTAATTAATAACATAGAACAATCTTAACAGTAGGAATAGATAATAAATATTCCCTTATTAAATATAATGATAATACTAAAAGCAGATTAAATAATTTTTTCCGATGTTTAATAATATTTATAACACATACTAAAAGTAACTTATTACATAACTAAGAAAGAGACAGACAATTTTACAGGTTAAATTGATATACTATCACTTATCCGTGTACTTCTATCTAACTGTAGTGAAAAAACTTTCTATATTATTATGATTCAGCAAATAAGTTCTTATCAATTTATGGAAACGATTTTCATTAATTTCTTTAAAGTTGTCTGGTAATTGGTTGAAAAAGGTTGGTGCCAAAAAAGAAAAAAACTTTGTATATATGGTAAGATTTGGTTTAGGCACTGCAACATAGAACTTATTTCTAAGGTTCTCCCTAGGCCTATTGTAGTTGAGCCTGTTACCACTTTTACAATAAAAAACTCGTAAGACTTTAAAAACATAAGTTCCTGAGAGGTAAAACATTGAGATTCTTAAATAGAGGCTCTGTATGTGCTAAACGGGTTTTTTTGTATAAGTCTTATAAAATGTTTTTGAACAATTAATTATTAATGGTTTCAAGGTTGAGAAATATGACCCTCATATTGTGAGGCCATACTCTAATTTAGAGTTGATAAATGCATAATACACAGTTCTAAGAACATTAGAATTACATAAAGATTTTAAGTAGTAAAATATCCTTAAACACTTTATAAGTTTTTCTTTTAGGCTATTAATATGAACTTTCCAGTTTAATTGGTAATCTAAATTTAAACCTAAATATTTAATTTAATTTACCTTTTCAATAATTAGACAGTCACACATATTCTGAGAATCACAATCAATTCTATGGTACTTTACTGGGTTAGTAAAAGTTGGAAACCCTCTTAGGCTAAAAGTGACATACTTAGTTTTCGGGCTTAAAACCATGTAATTATCTGTAAACCACAGTCTTAATAACTTAACATCACTTTGCATATTACATTTTAGATGTTCAATACTATTTGCTTCATAAAATAAGGCAGTATCGTCTGCAAACGCTACCAGCTTGCCTTTAAAATTAACATTGCACAAATTGTTGACATATATAAGAAACAATGGGCCTGACAGAACAGACCCTTGTGGAATGCCATGTAAAATTTCAGTTTGATCATTCATTACTGAGTCAATCTTTGTTCGCTGTGTATGTCCTGTCAGATAGGACTTAAACCATCGGAGCGGTATTCCTCGAACTCCTGCATCATACAATCTACTGAGCAGTATTGAGTGATCCACAGTATCGAATGCTTTCATTATGTCAATGAACAATCCTGCACAATACTGTTTATTATTAATGCTATCATATGTCAGTTTCATAAAATGTAATAAAGCATCATCAGTACCCATTTTTTCCCTAAACCCAAACTGATTAAAACTGAAAAAGTTATTTTTGTCTAAAAACTTTACAACTCTAGACTTAATTATCTTTTCAATCAGTTTGGAAAAAATTGAGAGCAATGCGATTGGTCTATAATTACTGGGATTTTGTTTGTCGCCTTTCTTAAAAAGGGGCTTGATCACTGCACTTTTTAATACATCGGGGAATTCATGCTATAATTAATTAAATACTCCAACTTGTCTACTATGCTATTGGCAATTTTTTTTAAAATAAATGGTGTCAAGTTATCATACCCTGGCGCTTTTCGATTTTCTAGTGAATTTATTGTAGCTTTAATTTCTTCGACACTAGTAGGATAAAAAAATACAGAATCACAAATCGTGTTTGTAGGGAAATTATTAAAAACCTCATCCATTAAGCCTGGCAATTTTCCACGGTTATTTATTATTTCCTCCCTCAGTTTAATCGCCACGGTTGCAAAAAAGTTGTTTAAATGGTTAGCAATAGCCTTTTGACATGTTAAAAGAGTGTTATTATCATCTATCAGGGTTATCTGATGTTGACTCTTAGAAGTCTGGCCTATTATTTCCTTTATCGTACTCCACTGTTTGAGGGGATTTCATAATATATTTTCATAATATAAATTTTTTGACAGCCTAATTTCAGCATCCTGTTTTTATAACTCTTATAATTAGATTTATATTCCTCATTTTTGGGTTGTCTGATATGTTCCTTATACAGTATATTTTTCTTGTGGATCATGTTTAACAGCTTATAATTCATCTACGGTTTTAGTTTCTGGTTCTTCTCCTCCCATTTATTTTTTTGCCTTCGTGACTGGTTTATACAATTCTCTAGAATGGATATAAAATTTGAAAAGGCTAAAGATACTGATTCTACTGAGTAAATAGGCTGCCAATTATACTCAAGTAACAATTTATTTAGTACATTAAAATGTGTCTTACAATTATATGTCGGAATCTTAAATCCTTCTAATTTTCCATTGTATTTAACACAGACAATTGTGGTACAATGGTCAGTCACCTGTATATCAGATACTAAACCACTAAATATCAATTGAGCATTTTTACTACTTCTACAATGATCTATTAAAGAAATAGAATTGTCGGTTAGTCTGGTGGGTTCTGTTATCAAACAATCCAAACCGTGACTTGCCATTGTTATCTTATAATTATCAGTAGTTCTGGAATGTTTCAGAATATTAATATTAAAATCTCCACTAAAGATTAAATTTTTATTTTCTATTCTCTGCAATAAATAATCTAATTCTTTAATAAAACTATCTTCACTATAAGCGTGTTATCTGTAAACCCCAATGATATCTATACTGAGATTGTTTGGTAATTTTATATTAAGGTGAACATAGTCACCAGTTGAAAAGTTGACTGGTGAAAAGTTGACATCAGTTGTTATCCGATTACATTCAAGCTCATCAGATACAAAGATAAGAACCCCCCCTGCTCTGTGGTCTTGATTACATTTTGCATATTTATTGTACCCTGCCAAATTATAAATTATAACTTCTTCACTATTAATCCAGATTTCCGAGAGTATTATCAGATGGGGCTTTTGTATTAAGCACTGAAGCTTAAGTGTGAATAGATCAAAATTTTCCCTAACACTTCTTATGTTCTGTAGCAATATTATTAATTGGTCAGAAAATGAATTAAACATATTATTACTAAAATCTAACAACATATTATAAACTTTAGTCTAATATTTACAAACTTGACAGTGCTCCACAGTTTACAGTCCAGGTTGTTCGGAGGTGTTGGAAGAGGCTGTTTCGCGCTGCTGTAATTCTACAAGTTGACCCAGACTCGTCACCGCGATCGCCCTGATTCTTGCGCAGAAAGATCTTCCCGTAACTGACCCATAAAAAAGAGTAGCCAAAGTCTCTTCTGAATGCTCTAGCAGCGTTCAACAATTTCCGTCTGGCAGGACTGAGGCTCTCATTTACATAAATTACATTTGACGGACTTTTAACCAAACCGATGTCAGTTGTATTGAAATTCCTCTTGATTTTCCTTTTTTCAATATATCTTCCTTCATAGATCTCCTAACAAATTTCACTATGATTCCTCGATTTCCATCTTCTCGTTTAGCACCTAAGTAGTGGCAATCGTCTATCATTACATCTCCAATCAGCAGTTCCAACTTTTTTGACAAAATCAACTGGACTGGTAATTTTATCTTCGGGTATTCCGTTTATTTCTTTCTATACAATTTACCCTTGAATACTGTTCAAGATCCTCCACTTGTTCCTCCAGTCGTTTTACTTTGCTCCGTAGATAACTGTTTTAACTTGTGATTGTTTCAAATTTTTTTTCAAACTCATTCAAGGCTTTAGACTGAGACTGGTTTTGACCAAATCACCAATCCTATCGTGGCATGCCTTGACTGATTTTCCCATTTCACGCTCAAGTTGTTTAATTTGCTCTGAAGTATTAATTTTCATATCATTCAGAGCCTTCATTATGTCTTTATTTGTTACTTCAGGCTCCTCTTTGGTTGGAGATTCTTTACGAAGACTTCCTCTATGTTCTTTCCGACACGGTTCACATCTCCAGATCTCATTTTTAGAGGCAATGTAATCTATATCCTCAGTAGTCATATTAACACAGTTTCCATGAACATAACTCTTACATGTCGAACACTGTATTTTGGCTTTTCTTGTAACGACACTTAATTCCCACACTTTACACTTATCACTCATGCTTTTTGTAAGACAGAAATTTTAATATATTTAATCAATATTATATATAAAACAGTAATCAGATTAAGGGAAAGTACTAAAGCATTAAATAAAACAGGAATAAACTGTTATCTGCATTTGTCAGATAAGTGACCGATCGACCGCACGTCCTTCCTTGTCGAGCTCCAACTCATATCTGAATTATATCCCTTCTCTTTAAATCACGTTAAATTTAACTTGGTACTAATTATTTAAAGCTCCGTATGGGGTGTTAGGGTCAGCGGTAACCCAAGTATGTGAGAGAAAATGAAATACAGTAGAACCTCGATTAACCGTCACCCTCTGGAGCAAGACCATGATGGATAACCGAATAGACGGATAACAGAAATGATAATAGCGCCGATACAACTTAGCACCTAGACAGTGTTTGGCGTGGCAACATCGCAATTCACTGCTTTGCATGTTATAATTGTGGCATTGTAAGTCCTAATTATTTTCATGCTTACTGCGCAGTACTTAATGTGAATTTATTTTAAATGAGAAAAACAAAACTATGTTGGTTCAAAAAACTTTACTTAAAACTTTATTAAAATATTTTATTAAGAGCACAATGAAATATCAACTGTACATTTACTAACTTTTACTCTCAAAACGGACGTTACCGGTATTTAGTTTTTTAAATAATCCGTCATTTTCTTTTGTTTCTTTCCCCGTCGAGCTTTTCACACAGTCATGTTTATGATTTTTCTGAGATGAACCACCAGCGTTTAATAATAAATTTATTGTTTATTGTCGAGTCCCAAAACTACACGTTTCCGTTTCTCAGCCATAACAAAAGAGCATTACACACTACGTATAAACAGCACTGTTAACAATAAAGCACGTTAAACACTAGTAGGCATTGCACTCGAAATCGGCAATAACTTCAGTTCACTGTAGCCACACACCATACTGAACTGAAATGAAACAGTAGTAGTGGAATACAGAAGACAGTGTGAGGGATTAACCAGCTGGGTCACTACCCTTGCCGCCAATGACTCACGCACATTGCAGGTGTGCAATACAGTTGTCACTACTCATCATAGACCCTTAACAGTCCGGCTTGACGCTGACACATATTTTTTTGCGTTAGAGGGGTGGCGGTTAATAGAGACTGACGGTTAAAAGGGTGACGGTTAATCGAGGTTCTACTGTAGGTCCTATAAAAATCCGATAGGCTTATTCAACTTAACGGAAAACACTATCTTGCACTAGATGCACTCGACCTTGCTTAAGACAGACACTAAAATAAAATATTTAGCTCATGCCAGGGTAAAATCATAAACAATATAAATTAGCACAATAATCAAACAGAGTAAACTGTTTAGATTAGTACTGTTTAATACTGCCTTAATAAGAAGGTTGGTTTTCTGTAGATTTTAAATAGGCGGCAGCCTAAAATTGAAAGTATACAGAGAACCAACCTGCACCAATCAGACAATTCATTCAGATTCACACCAAAAAATTGGCTCACTAAAGTTGGCCGCATACCATTGCTTGGTTAATAGATTAATACCAATCCCAATGAACAAAGATGATTTTAATGAAGAGCTTAAGGTCATTAAATGTATTGCTGTTTCTAATGGATACAGCAGTACATTAATAATTGATAAACTGTTAAATAAACACCAGAACAAAATAAACAGAGTTATTAATAAACCAAAACAGTTCCTGTCAGTTGATTATGGTTCTTCCTTAAGCAACAAGATTAAAAAATTAATAAAAATAAGAAAATGTTGCAGTGTCTTTTAAAATGAGAAATAACTTGGGAATGTTAGTGAAAGATAAACCTAACCTATCCACCACGAATTATGATAAATCAGGTGTATGCAAAATTAATTGTTCAGACTGCCATAGATATTATATAGGTCAAACCTCCTGCTCCTTTATTACACGTTTTAAAGAACATATACCAATGAAAACAATATTTAAACAGACATCAACATTTGCAGAACATTTAATTTCACACAACCATAGGTACAATAGTATTAATGATAATATGGAACTACTTCACTTTTCAGAGTTTTGAAAATTCCTAATGGCGTTGGTTATTAATTATTAAATTAACAATTAGTTGGACTTTTCCAACGCGTCTTGTGTTTAAAATCTACACAACGTTTCGAGAGTTGGATAAACTACTCCCGTTTTCAAGGGCCTAACGATATTTACATTTATACAAATAAAAGGTTATTTCTACATATAAAAAAAAAACCGGTCAAAAAAACACAACAAAAAATATGACTATATAAATATCTAGTAAACAAAACACTCTACTTAGCCTATTTTGTACATTCGGAAAATTGCAAACGAACGACACTAACACTCCGCCTCCGAGCTAGCGGACGTAAAAATAAGTAGGACCGCACGACACGAAGGTCAGACCACTACTGACCAGTGGTGGTCAATCCGGAGGCTTGCTAAGAACAAATCATAATAAATTTTCAAATACACCTTAGATTAGTTTTTAAATCAGAATCATATTTATCGGCGATCTTGATGTAATTGAAATTTGTTAAATTTTACTGGGATATGTAAATAATGTTTTTTCAAGATAATTTTTAACAATAGTACGAGATATCTAATGATCAAATTACAAATTTAAATTTCTGTGTCATCAATTTATTAAAATTTGTATTTTAGGAGTCATCTATCAGAGTTTTTAACTATGGTTTTGTTGGAAAAATCCTTGATCTTAGATGGTTGGAATATTGACTCAATACTGCAAGTAATACTGTAAATTGAATCATTTGGATAAATTTTTTTTTTATTTGAATTGAAATGTAACCCTTGGGTTAGGGGGTTTATCGCTGTATTTCTATGTAGGGGAAGTAAATATATTTTTTATTGATTTATGGACTATGTGAGTTTGGTTACATAAATTTTACTATTCAAACTAATTTGGCATGGCCATGAATGTATAATATTACTGAAATAAATTATATGTATTTTCATGAGTAAAATGTATTATATTTAAAGGTACAAATCAAATTACCAACCTGTCAACATGTATTAAAATAATTACCTGCTCAAGATTACCTTCCTCAACGTTCCGTGCTACAGGAGCAGGTTGGGCATCCTCTTGATCCAGCCCTGCATCTGCTAACTGTATACATAGTGTATGTAATGTATTTTATGGCAATAGATAATCTATGAAAGGCAGTCACTAACCATTGATAATACAACTAAATTTTGCAATGCATGACCAATTTACAAAGGTAAATTCACTAAAATGTGGTCAGATGTCATCAGATCATTTTAAATATGTCTACTTTAACTAACAATCATAGTCGTACCTTTATTGCACAAAACTTATACGGAATGTCAGAGTACTACATCAATTAAGGAAAATTAGTGATACATTTCATAGTTGGGGATATTACTTCTTATGTATATAAATAAACTTAGAAAAAACTCACAATTGCTGGCATGGCCACCAGAACATCTTCTATTACTTCACCATCATCAACCACGACAATCAAGTGGACATCTGCATTTTGAACATAAGAATAAGAATTTATTGATAAGGTTTTATTTTGAAAGGGTCTCACATGACAGTTCAATCTCACGAAGCTGTTCTGAAAAAATGTAATTAGTATTACTCGTAGACCAACACTGTCCTATGTGCTGCAAAAGGAAAAGTTATACTGAGGAACAAAAGCTTACTTTTAAATCTTAGTTGTTCAGATTTAGTATGTTTTAAACGTTAGTGCTTTATTAAAAAATAATTAGCTTAAGATTTTATAGTTAAAATAGTTATAAGAGAAAATGGTCCGATCTGGTCAAGACAAAGTAGAAATGATTATGTTCTATGGCGAGGCGAAAAGAAATTTACACGAGGCAGTCTACTTGTTTAATAACGCATATCCTGATAGGCCAACCAATAGGGCATACATTCGTCATTTGGTAGAAAAATTTTCAACAACACTTAGTATCGAAGAAGCCCCAAGGTCAGGCCACCCTTCAATCAGGACAGACGATGTTAAGGTTGATGTTCTAGCTCATTTTGCGGTAAACCCATTCCAAACACTTCGTTTAATTGCTCGAGAAATTGGGATCTCAAAATATTCTGTTCATCAAGTATTAAAAGAACATAAGTACCATCCATCAACTTCACCAGGAACTAAATGAGGATAATCCTGACCGAAGGATTCAGTTTTGTGAAATAATGTTGCAAAAGATTGACGAGTATTAATTTAATTTCTCAGATATGTTTTAGTGATGAAGCTTCATTTTCATTACATGGGAGAGTTGATTGTCACAACTGCCATTACTGGGCAGACGTAAATCCACACAGCTTACTGTGATTAGATATGGCTACATTTTTTTGCAAATAGCTACAAAGATTTGGACTAGATAACGTTATTTTATATTCACACTAATTAATTCCTACAAATATTTTTTAAAGTTTGGAGTTTTTTTGGTATTCTGGTATATTTTGAAAACCATCTAAAAAATAAAGTCGTCTAACTTAAGTGGGAAAGTGCTAAGAATCGAATATCTCGTTGGGTATTTTAAACATTCCGTGAATATTTCCAATACACTATGATTATGTCATCTTAAGAAAATAAATGTGTTAGTGCTTTTAAACTAATAATAAGTTCAGAACTGAAAAGGTCCTAATCAACTTTGATAACAGCAATTAATCACGTATAGTATTAATAAAATTCATAAATGATTCATTAAAATATTAGTAAATTCAAACTCATATAAAACTGCATTGTGGAACCAATATAGATATTTGCCCTAACTTATTATTGAAAGACTCTTCACTGACAGTATTGCCTAGGTGCAGCAAGTTCAAATCACCCTGATAATACGGCACATGGAGACTGTATGGTGATAATTAGAAAAAAATTAAGTATATTATCTGTTACCCAAATTCCAACATGACTTTCTTCAAGGTTACCGTGTTACTCTAGAAGACTGAACAGTACCCATAACCTTGTCTGCAGTGTACGGTATTGTCCACCGATATGCTATCCCCGCTATATTCAACATCAGTTTGTGAAGCCTTTTTAGCTAGTTTCCTATTGGGAAGACACTATTACTGAACCGTAGGTCTCATGGCAAGACCTAAGCTCGAGGCCATGTAACTTTTTCGTTTTGAGGTGCCTGGAGACCAAAAACAAAACTTTCGTAAAACGGTACGGGCAAGACCCAACTTGGAAGAGATGATGTATATTCCTACATTTACTTGGACGAGTTCGTAATCCAGATATATCGGTCAAACGGAAGGAGTAGTTAAGGGGGTTGTACGCCTAAAATGAGGATTTTGGGTTTTCATATGCTATTTAAACTTTATCTTTAAATGTTAGACTCAGCTAAAAAACAACAGAATTTAGTATCTAAAGTTTTGCTCTATCTCCAAACCTGGGTTACCGTGATATTAAAAAGTCTCTAAACCAAGTAGGGCCTATGTTATATTTCACTAATTAACCAATATTATTGAATCATGAAACAGGCTTGATACCTATTAATATAATTCAAAGTTACCCACCTTAGTAAACTGCCTTGAGGTGTCAAATATTTCAAATTTTACGTACCATATGCGTTTCAAACCTATGACATCCATCTTCAGCATCATACTTTATAAGCCCATCATCCAATGGATGTTGTGATGATATCCAAACACACATATTTTCATCGGAATAAAATACACATATTCACCTTTTACATTTAAAAACCCACACAAAGTTAAGACTTGAAAATTGTAGCGCACCGAACTAACCATAAGATCCATTTCGACTTAATGTAGTCCTACCGAACCGAGGTCTAAACTTTGGAGGGAAGCTACGTCATCTTATCAGCTGATAATATGTTTATTTCTGGCAGGTTCTAGTTGACGAATACAGTAAATAGCTGATATGTAATTTTGTCCACATAATCCTTTTTTTTATTTAATAAATTACTTTTTTACGTTGGCTAAAACACTTTCATAAATAAAACAGCTCTTTGGTACAGAGATTTGTCAAAATTGGTACGATGGCCGTTATATAAGATGTTGTGCAGCTTTGGAAAATGGATTGTTTTGTCTAATCGCTTTGTGATCCTTAACCCTCGGAGTGGTAAAGACGCTGCAGCGTCTATTTATCGCAAATACCGCTAAGGTGGCAGGTGAAGGCTGTCGTCAGTGTCGTCAGTTTAGTGAACTTGTTAGACACTAGCGCCTACGTGACCGTGTTGCCCTCTAGGGGGAAGCAACCGAACCTGCTCTTGTAGTGCACTAGACTGCCACCGGGCATGTCTATAACCAAGTAAGCGCTTTCTACTCCTATGCACTGAGTGGCTGAACTTGCTAACGCGCTACGCTGACGAGCGTAACGTTCTAGCCATTCGGAGGTGCTAGGGTTCGAATCCCGACCATGAGCACTGGTGGTACCGTACTAGCTTGCAAATGATGGATAATCTATTAACTTTATATCCGGGCTGAAAACCATTCTTCTTTAGTATATTTCCTAATAATTCGGATTTTTTACTCACATAGTGTAAAGGCACGATTTTTTCATTATTTTCATTGTCTTTATTGTTTATCGTCGTAACTAACCTGCATAGGTACTCTTTTCCCATGTTAAGCATAATATGGGACGGTACCGTCTTGTAATCCAGCTTCTTGGATGCCACGAATTGTGAATAATAATAAGCGATGGTCGGCGGATGTCATATTCTTTGGTGTGGATTAACGTCCGCACTATTTAGTATTACATTACTGCAAAGATCATCCTTATAATTAGAACAGTTCGTCATTTAGAGACAAAAGAGGTTCGGATTCCACGTTCAATTTTGTAAGTCCCTTACATGTCATTGGGCTATAAATTAGCAGTCCTGTCTAAGGAACATTTGGGCCTTAATCAGTAACAAAACTTGAAGATCGCGCCACAATCATCTATCATATTTAAGGACACATGCTGATGAAAATTGTTATGTGATCGAAATAGAAATTGTTTATGCTAAAATGCATACTTTCGAGTTGTAAATCTTGTTGTGCTCGAACTACGTCACCGCAAAACGTATCGAGCCTGACGGAATTAATTTGTAACTTAAAAATATGAATTTGTATGTCTAACCATACGCTTTCGTACCCGAGGAGTCAAAATCTTTAATTTTCGATCCATCCAAAACTCAGTTTATGCTTTACACGAAAAAATAAAAGATTTTTTGGAATTAATTATTTATCCAATTTACTATTCAATGACATGAAACGAATCAGAATAATGAAGTGAATAATTTTGAAGTGAAGGAAACCTGCATATTGTGGTGGTTGCCATATTTATCATCGTTCACTTAGGATATTTTATTATTTTCCTTCTTAATATGTGTATGGTAATTATTTTGTGTTTATCTTATATTTATTTAAAGTCAAATTTTTATCAAACTTATGTTAAGTGAAATTCAGGTTTCCAAAATTATTTTATTAGTACCAGTCAATAGTTTTTTATACATTTCTACATTGTGAATTCCATTAAATTAGGATCCATAGTATTATAAAGAAGGGGTGGTTTCTTTATTGTTTGTTTGTTGTTGAAAGAAAAGGCGAAGATACTGAGCCGACCGGTATGAAATTTTACACAAAGGTAGGTCTGCTTAAACTCATGCAACTCATAGGCATATTAATTTTCCTAAAATCCCCTCGGGCTACGCCCTGTGAACGTCCTATAGATTTCAATAATTACATTTTCAAAGGATATCAACATAAAATTACTTAAATGTCTACAGATATGGACACTAGAATTTGACAGTTCGGGAATAAGAATAAAGAACGGCTGTGACCGTCCTAGGTTTCAATGTTTACACTCTCTCATCTGTTTACACTACATTTTGACAATTCGGGGAGAAGAAGAAAGAAAGTTAATTTTTACAGAGAAGCTACTGGATCGAAATTTGTGATCGAACTATTAGATCGAAATAGTAGAATGGTAGACTTTAAATTTTCTCCCGATGCCTGCATCTATTACGTTAATCCTTAACCTTTCACAATTTCACTTAACAGGTATTACCAGAGAGGAAAGAATATTAAACTTTACTATCCGTTCATCTCTGGTATTATTTTGTCATGTCGTAGACCCACATGTTTTGTCATTTTGTAAACAGTATAAAAATAATTAACAATTTAAATGTATTGGTACTAAACCTCTCATCCTTTTTTACCCGTGGAAAGAACGGGTATCTTGGCTGTTGTTAAATAAAAACATGTAGGACCAACAGCTTTACCATAGTGTTAGTACAATTCCTATTAATGGCGTGTTATTTTTTCAATAATTTGATAAGAGGGTTTTAATGTATATCATGTAGTCAGTTAATAATTTTATTAGCTAATTCAGTATTATCAAAAAAATGTTATGTTCTTTTTAAGCATTCCATTACTGATAGGTTTTCACGTTTTGTTTTGACATGTAACACTTTTTCATTTATACTTTTACTTAATATTTGTTTTATAATAAATATTAGTTTCTTAAACAAATTTGTGTTTTTATCTCTTTTTACTCATATTTATTAGGGGCCTTCTGAGTTTAAAAACTGTCTGGGTGGTTCAATGGTTACAGTAGGGCCTACCCACTTCACAATCGTCGCCGATTCCATCCTGGGAAAAATGTTGACACAAACATTGATGGTTGATAGTAGCCTTCACCATATTCACCTTAAATTACTCTAAGTTCTAAATTAAATGTGTGGGTCAGATGTCTGAGAAATTTGCATAGAACTAGGTAATTGTTTTAGTAGGTCGTCAGCTTTACTGCTCTACAGTTTAAAACAACATAAACACCATTATAGGTAAAAGCATAGATGATAGAAGAACTTCAATTCATAATCAATGGTAAAAGTCGTAACAAGACCGAGGTTTGGAACGTTTCCCATGAAAACGTTAAAAAATGCCTCTGGCGTAGAAATACTCAAAAATACACCTATCATAACCTCTATGATGTTTTTTTTAGTGTAAACTGTAATAAAATGAGACTCTTTAGTTAAACAAGCTTTATTTTTGTAACAAACAACGAAAATTTTATCCGATTTCTGGGGGTTGTACATTGTATTATCAAGTAAAACACCGAATATTTCATTATTTCCGGGTAAAATTGTTGATCTTTTATAATACCAGGTAAAATACAGGTACTATTTGTGTTACCGGATAAAACCCGGGGATTCTTGATTTGTTAACGGGTAAAACGGAGTTGGCGCGTAAAACGACACACCTGCACACCTGGTCTAGCAACACTGCCTGTGAGGGAATGAGTGGGTGAGTCATCAAACTACAAACTACAGTCTCGCTATTATTATGATCAAAATGACCGAAAGCACGATCGTCGTGCTTTATGTAGTGGTTTAATTTTATACATGGCACCAGTACCATGATTTTACTGTACATGACCCTCAATAAACTGCTAGCTAACTGTTCATATACGACGTACAGATTGTGTCGATTCGGTGGTTATTTATCGAACCGGTTGTGTTATCAAAGGTCTAGGAATCAAACAAGGCAACTCAACCTTCCATGGTCATGATTTTCTACTTAATACTAATAATAAAAAATTAGCCTACAAAAGCGTTGGATGAAACGATGCTTATGAAGCACTGATAACATTTCAAAAGGTAAGTTTATGTTATTGTTCTCAAATAATGAACATAGTTGTCTGATGAACATTAATTACAAGATAACATTCTATCCATGACTTATTGCAGTCTTGCACCTTGGATCAAATTCTAAAACCCTATTTATTTCAAACTCTCACAAAAACATTTAAAAGCTTCATTTATTTATGGAAGAGACAATATGAGAATTCTGGTAAACTTTTCAATCACTAAAAATGCTAGAAGACACATTCAGACAAAGACTATAGCTTTTGTACATGTCGAGTTTATGAGTCTTGTCTGCTACTTTTTTTATGACACGGGTTTTGGACTTTTTGGATGGACAATTAGTAGGCTTCTAAAAAAAATTAATTTTTCTGAACTTCACTACAGAAGCTGAAAGATGTGCCTAAAACGAGAAATTTCATTTTTTTTAACACTCAGGAGTAGGCCTATTACATGCCTTTAAAAACAAAGTCCCCATCGGAGATTGTGCACTTGTGACGGTGCTTCATTCAACCACACTATCAAACTGAAACTTTTGGATTGCCTTTACTTCTTTCACCCATGCTTAATTTAATGTCTTCTACAGCTGCAAACCTTTAAAAAAAACCTTAAAGGCTACCTTTGTTTATGAAATTAGAAAAAAGTAACATGGAGCTATGTTTGGTGAATATAACAGCTGGAGCAATGTTAAAGTATTGTTTTTGGCCATGAATTCACAAAAAATTTAGTGTTAGCTGCTGCATTAGTGTGGTGCAAAAGCCCTGAATTGTTTTCGATTTACTCTGGCTTTTGAACTTGAATGGCGCTGAACTTGCAGATAGATCTGGTATTCCTTATTGAATGTTTGAATTAGTAGCCAGAATTCATACAACACTATACATTAAAATTAACAAAACCATAGTGAGCATAATTTTCATATATCCTACTTTTTCCTTTTCAAGGAAATATAGTTATTACCAATGTTGTCACAGCACATGCTGGCGCACACAGCATCTGGCGCAGGAGCAATTTGTTTTTCGTTTTGAGAACGTCAGATGCCTGAAACCCCATCTGTTTGAGACTGTATTTAATAGTTCTATACATGAAAGCCAAATACCATTGCAATGTACCTCATAGAACACACTGCAACGTATTATTTAAAAAATTAAGAGTCCAAAATTTATCTCCTATCTTAATGTATTCTCTCTGTGCTAAGACCATAGACATATAGAGACGTTGCGATACCTTTACTCTTCTGATATTTTGTATTGGAACTGCCGTATCGAAAGGACTATAGTGTCAAATTATAATCAACGATACCGTTAGTATCTAATGAATAAGTTTTGTAAGATGTAAGCCAATTGACGGTTAAAATCAATATTCAACGAATTTTGGTATTTTTGGACATGGATTTTAGATTAAATTTTCAATGTTTACGCTATAGACTGAGGTTTAACCCTTAAAGGCCTACTGAAAATTGCTGTCCCTGTTCATTTAGTGTCAATGTTGTTTTTAGATTTAGCTAGCTTCAATAAAGTATGAAACAGAAATTCGCTTCATTTTTAATTATTGAAGATTTTAAGACTATTAAGTATGAACCCTAGAAGTGGTAAGCTTTTTACTTTTAACTATAACATAACTATTATTACTTATATCCTCTATAAGGTATAAACAAAAAAAACATAAAACATGCCCCCGATATAACCACTAGCAAAAAACAGCAACAAAAGCAAAATACCCCCGTCGCAGCAGACCTGCATACTCAGCGAATTTCCAAATCAATAATATAATAATAATAATATATGACAAGTTTGGTCAAAATCTGTCGATAAACATGAGAATTTTTGCCTATTCTCCATAAGATTAAAATGGGAAAGAGTGAGTAGGTTTGCTGCTGTGAGGAACACTGAAAGTAGCCATTTATACCATGAAAAATTTTATTTTAGGTGCCCAGAGTCCAAAAACAATAGTCGTTAAAATATATATATATGTGTGTGTGTGTGTCTGTGAACACTCTCGTAAAAATGGTCCGATCGAGACCAAATTTGGTGGAGACGTGTATTCCTACAAATGCTCGGACGAGTAATAACCAGACATATTGTAAATGGTATTGTAAACCAGACATATTGGTCAATGGGAACGGGTAGTTTAGGGGGGGGGGTTTGTACCCCAAAATGTTTTTTTTTAATATTTCTAATTTTATATTTCACCATTGGAATCAGCTTAAAAAACTACACAATTTAGTTCCTTAAAGTGTTTCTCTATCTCCAACGGTTACCGAGACATAAAAAAATCTAAACACAGTACATTGTATTTTAAGGCTCCAATGTTAATCTTATGGAGGATAAGGAAAAATTAATATTTCACTTATACAATATTTTTGGATAAAACTTTATATTTAGCTTTATGCGGTTGGGACCCATAAGTTTATGCTAAAAAAAAGAAGAAAAAATAACATGGTCCCGGGCTTAAGTCTTACCATGAGACCTACCGTAATAGCTTCTTCCCTATGGGAAATTCGCTAAAATTTGAAAGTTTTAAAAATTACTTGGAAAAACGCATTCTTGGGATGCAAAACACCCCCAAACGACCTGTTACGATTGACCGATATGTCTGGATTACAAACTCGTCCGAGAAAATGTAGGAATACATGTTTCTACCAAATTTGGTCTCAATTGGACCATTTTTACGAGAGTTATCATGTTCACAGACACACACACACACACACACACACACACACACACACACACACACTTAAATATATTCTGTATATAAATTTTAACGCATATTGCTTTTGGTCTCTGGGCACTTAAATACAATAAAATAACATGATCCCAGGCTTAAGTATTGCAATGAGACCTATGGTAATAGCTTATTCCCTTTACGAAATTTGCTAAAAAGGATAATTTCTTACTAATAAATAAACTGTTATTCATGTTAAGCTGTCTTCCCTAAATGTTATTTATTTTTTTAATTACCTTTATGATTATTGGTTTTATAAAAAATGTATTTATTCACAATTAATTGTCATGTTGTAGGACCTACAAATGAAAATAGTAGTAGTGTATGCAAATTAGATGGTAAATTGTCTGTAGCCTTTGTATAATAAGAGAATTTCCAGTATTTCAAAAGAATGATGTGAGTTAATACAATCTAAGCTTGATCATACGTTTAACCATGTACCAAATGTTATCACAGTATGTTTATAAATACGGAAGTTACCATCAATTTACCTATAGGCCTACTCAATAGAAATAACATGGGAAATGAGTATGTAGGTTTGTTGTAATTAGAGATGTTAGATCAATGATTTATTGGCATACAGTATTAGTAGTACAGGTAGTAAAACTGGATTTTGAATGACTTGACTTAATTAGATGAAGTTGTGTTCCAAGTTTTATTACAATATTTTAAAAGACAAAAGAAGGTTCTGTGTTTACCAGTTTCTCTATGTAAGGGATTGATCTCCAGCAAAGATTTGAGATACTTATCAATTTGTTTTGATATGATTCCAACAGTGGAACCTCCATAAATCGAACCTAAATAATTCAAAATAGTCGATAATTCATTTTTTTCGCCATGAACTTCCCTATCTTTACAATGTTAATTTTAAAGGTATTTCTCGCCGTTAAAGTGCCTTAATAATGTCTTTTAGCCATTAACCTCTGTTCAGTAATTCGAAATTATGCAATCGCTGCACCTCTACAATTCGAGGTAAAGGGAAAAACCCTTCATTATTAGAAATAGAATCAAATTTTCATGATTGAAAACATAGATATTTTATTCGACAGGAAATTCCAATCTCTAAAATCAAGCGTGAGATCAATAATTTAAGTGGGGGCAGCCCGTCTAACAATAGACAGGAAGTAGCTGAGGGCAAAAACTATAAGGAATCATTCCGCCGATGAATCATTTTGTTGTTGTTTGCCACTGAAAATGGCCATTAAAATATTATATGTGAATAAAGAAAGAACATAATTATATGAAATATTTGTCAAATTTTTAAGAACTGAATGTACATTATTAAAATTTATCCTGTAATGTACAGTATTTTATTTTATTAAGTACCGTAATTATAAGTTATTCTGTAAATTTTCTTGTTTTTATGATTTTTTTGTGAATTTTGTGTCACACGAGTTGTTTTGAAAACCATTATATTGTATGATGAAAACCGCTCTAAATAAAAGACAATTCCCGTTCCCCTTGCGATTCGATATATCGAGGTTCCTCTGTAATAACAATAACTAAATCAATTATAAATAAAATCCCCATTTCGGGGGTATTAAATTTTTTACACAAAGACAGATTTGTCTGTATTTAAACTATTAATTAATTGAAGATTTACTTGTCTGTACCAATTTATATTGATTTTGGAGGTTTTTTCACGGGAACTATTGTTTTTATACACACGCACATATACTCAGTCACCAATAAATTGTGTTTTAGGCATTTAGAGTCGTAAAAATGGTTCCGGATATTTTCATGACCACCACTCTAAATTTATATTTACTATCGGTTGGAAAAAATTGGAGATTGACGTGGGTATTTATAAGATTTTTGCCGGTAAATTCAGGGTTTTTGTCACTGTAAGCGGGGAAAGCCATAGATAGGCGTTGGCAACCCTGTTATAGTCTCTGTCCCGGTCTCTACAACCGGAACTGGTGCATCATGTGTCGCATGCGGTTTCTTCCTTCTTAACTAACCTCTGACTCTTCAGGAGTGAGTGGGTTATCGTTAAGCATCTTTTCTGTATCTGTAGTTAACTAAAACAGCTCATTCAGGTTGATTTGATTCAGTTATTTCATAGTAAAATTATTCCACCTAACACAATCGATGCTGCTGGTGAAGTGGTGTTCCACATGTTGCTTGTTCCGATAATGGTAAAAATCCTACTTTTTCAATGTTATAACAATAATTATAATCTGTTAGATTATAATGGTCTTGTTATAATTGATTATAATTATAATCTAACATATTATAATTGTTGTCCTAGTATTAGTGTCAGTTTTTATAAATGTGGTTTTACCTTTCGGCGAACCTATTTAAGTGGGAATAAACTATTAGGCCTACCATAGTTGGGATATCATGCAGTAAAGTCTACAGAGTCTAAGTAAACATTTTGTTTCATTTTGGCCCATAGATGCCTGAGAAAACCCTTTGTTGAATATAACAATATGTGTTATTGTGAATATAGATACACACGTTTTTGCATTTTCTTGTAGTTGTGATTTATTTGGATAGATTCGAAAATAAGATATAGCTGAAATCAATGGTGTTGTTTTGGAGTATGTTTGCCCTACAACGTATATGGTGTTTAACATTTTGCCCAAAAATTTATAGGTATTAGGCCTAGGCTAAGATAGGTATGTGTTTAATAGATTATTCAACCCTAGATAGGTATCATACGTAAAATTTACATTTAGCCTCAGGTCTTTTTTACCTAATTTCGTTATGCATAATATTTTACTCCTTTACAGCCTGCAGTGATTTTTTTGCTACTCATCCGTTTTGACTAGTTTTTTTACTGAGGTAAATTGCCAAAATACACCAAATTTATGTATGATACCTATCTAGGATAAAAGTACTTTTCAGTTGTCTCTTAAAGAATTTAGTTAACATATTCCTCTGTTAACAATTCTCTAATTGGAAAAATATAGAATTTAACAACTTAGTAAACCATTCCTAATCAAATCAACAACTAAAATGTATAACTAGTAACCCTTGCAACTAATAATGATATATTGATGTTAGATTTTTAAATATCCATATCTGAACTGCAAACAATATAACAATTGAAATGTATTTTATTTTGTTTTGATTAGACTTTCCACAGATAGCAAGTAAAGAATAATATGACCATGGGAGAGACATTTCAATTATTAGCCTACTTACAATATATAGAGTGTGTAGGCTACACATTTTCATGTTATTTTGACCAAGAATAAAAATGTTATCATAGAAAATGTTGATACAACATAGTTTTTATTCACAACAGTAAACGAACGGACGTTGAAACAAACACATTACGGTATATTTATTTTTGGCTGACTTGGTATATTATAAAAGTATATTGTATTTCCTATTATAAGAATAGACATTTCCAATTTTTTATTTTATTGATATAATAACTAATGATTATTGATTACGTTAAATCATATTTTCTTGTAAGTTATTTAAAGCTCCACATACTTGTTGGATTCTTCGTCACAGCTAAAGAAAAATGGGCTTCAGGTGACTAAAAATATGATTTAGGGTTGTATTTTTCAAAAATTTTCCCGGGCCTATGTTTTTACAGAGGGATACTCCATACCACCGAATATGTAACCTCCCCTCAAAGCAATCACAAGCCGCCACCACTTGCAGTACTAGGGTAAATTTTATGCTAACCAATTGGCTTTCTAAGTGATCCTAGTGAAGATCCCAGCTCTAAGATATCTAGTTTTTGAGGGAATGAAAAAGATGCTGCTTGCCCGTGTGGGTGCAAAAACTGACCTTATTTAAGTTCATCTTTATTTGTCCTTAGAACACATGATATCCAGGACCATTGGTCATTATTTTTGCTAGCGTTGTAGCACCCATATATAATTTCACTGAAAAGTTCAAGGTCTGAATCTAAATCTATTAACGATTTATTTGGCTTTCACTTGGGTTAACTTATATGATAATGTTGTTAGAATCCATCATTACAAATAAATGATTTAAAAACTTCATTTTTCAGCCTGTGGAGAATGAAAAAAACTTCCCGATGGGCAGTATTGCCAGCAGAAAACTGGCTACGTCTCAAAGAAAAGGGAGGTTTACATCATGATCAAAAACCGATCATGGAATGTGTCCAAGAGCTCTCAGTTGGTTTCTGGTAAGCAGAATATAAGTAAGATGTGAGTATGAGTAGTGATGTGGGTAGGTAAATATAAGGCCCCGGTAAATACCGAAAACCTGGGCATGTTTTTTATTTATTTATAGGGTGAAGACAATTTTTTTTGCAATCTGCATGCTCTAAGTATGATTAAAATAAGATGAAAAGTGTTAAATATTTTTTATTATTGTCTTCACAACCATATTACTTCTGAACAATATTAGGTTAAAATACCCTCGGCCCGGCTAAACACCCAAGACCTGGGTATTAATGATTTTTTATTTATTTATGAGGTAATGATATTTTTTGCACTCCACGTGCTCTAGGTATGAATAAAATAAGATAAAAAGTGTTAAAAAGTCTTTATTATTCTCTTCACAACCATTTTAGAGCACACTTTGAAAAATATTCAGTTAAAATATCCTAGGCCTGACTTAATATAAATGATTTGGTCCAATTCTGAGGATATCTGGTTGATTGTTCCAAATAACATGCTCTAAGGACTAAAATAAACAAAAAAATGTTTTGTGTGTTTGTATTAAAAAGTGTTCCATCATTAAGTCAACAATGACCATTAATTATTATTGATTGTATATTGAAAATATACAAGTATCCTATTAATATAATATAGTATATCCTAATACACAAATATCCTATTATGTGGAGGAAGAAGAATTGTGGAAGGATAGAAGAAGATGGAGAGACCTAGTAAACACCCAGACCCGAAGATAATCGGAACGGGACAGGATATGTATGTATGTATGTATTGAAAATACTGAGACGTTTCTAAAAACATTAGTAGATGGAAATAAACTGTAATAATCCTACAAAAGATTTATGATTCTGAAGAGTATAATATGGAAATCCCTATTTTGGTGTACTAACGGTTAAATTTTTCATTGTTTCTACACTATTAAATTGTTATCTTAATTGTTTATCCTAATTGGTTATACAGGTGGTGGAATCAAATCAAGAAGAATGGCAGTTATTGTGGTGAATACTGGCAATAACGTGTTGGCGAGGCCAAGTGCCAGCTTGAGTACAAGTGGCTGTGGCAGAAACCAGTGAGTATACATAGAGGTTACTGAGTTTGGATGTTTTGTAGTTTTTAGTGTGTGCCACTGACTCTCTGATTAGTACAATTGTCAAAGTAGATTTCCAAATGATGCTTTTTAATTAATAAATATTATGTGTTTTTTAAATCTCAGCCAAACTTCTTTAACCCTCTATGTGTCCAGTACAATAACCCATATTGTCAACTGAGTTTTGCCAAATTAGCAGTTTTGTTTAGACGCACATGAAAAGCATAGAATAACTCAAACTTGTGTAAAGTTGTATATTCAAATACAGTAAACCCTCTTTTATCCGGACCCTCCGATATCCGGACGTGATTTTGAAAGAATGCAAAAATTTAAAATTACTCTAGGAGGTCAATGTTTGTTAAACCAGTGGCAAACGCGGGGTTGAAGCCATGTGGACAGCGGTAATGTTCAAAAGCAGAATGGGGAAACGATGAGTCACCCTAGTCTTGAGTGCCTGAGTCTCTAGCGCTACTGTCTGTATTCTGGGCTATCTGGTGCAAGGTCACTGACTTACGAAACAATAAACCTACCCACCCCAATAGCCAAGCTAACGCCATCACGTCTACTGTAGTGACAACACCCGCCTCTGTGGTCAGTGTCGCCTTTGTTTTGCTTCAGTGACCTTGTCTTTCTTGTAACGGTTCGTTTTAGTTTCAGGTAGGAATAAGTTTTTATGGCCGGAAAAAGAAAAAAGGTTGTCATTATGATGGAGGAAAAATTGTATTACTCTAGTACTGTAACACTTTGTACTATATTACGTGATTTTTTGAGTTTTTTATATTATTAAGGTGATATTTTCATTTAATATCCGGATGTTTTATTCCCCTCTCATGTCCGGATTTTTTGCTATCTGGATCGGCCGTCGCCACATTAGTCCGGATATGAGAGGGTTTACTGTATATAGTATGTGTTAGTCTTAGCTTCTTATTACGTATCATCCTTATAGGTTCAAATTAAAGTATTCTTAAAAAAGTTTCCTATACCTATTGAGTTGTTTAAGTTCTGTAATATACACTTTATCAAAATTCCGAAATATACATTGTGTCCAATGCACGTCCAGGAAACCAGGAGTTTTTATATTATTAAAGTTATTTTTTCATTTAATATCCGGATGTTTTATTCCCCTCTCATGTCCGGATTTTTGCTATCTGGATCGGCCGTCGCCACATTAGTCCGGATATGAGAGGGTTTACTGTATATAGTTTGTGTTAGTCTTAGCTTCTTACGTATTCCGAAATATACATTGTGTCCTATGCACGTCCAGGAAGCCACCCGTTTGTCATTACCCCACTAATTATCCCGCTCGACCCTCAAGAGCTACTGCTGTCACGCTTAATTTTTTCATTGTGCCTTCATTTTACTAGATACTATCCTCATAGCCCTTTTATGCAACCAATTGCGTTCACAAATCTGCAGGGTCAACCAAACAATGAATACTGGACTTAATGACTGATAGACTTTACAAAATGGTATTGCAAATTTTTTAAAATTAAATGATCTTTTTTCATTATTTAACATTTTATTGTTATTAAATTAATAAATTCTGTGCCTCGGGACTTATTTTAATTGTGTCTAACTGCTTTGTTAATTTTTAGATTTGTATTTCATTACTTATGGTATTGTCTTGATGTGCTTTTAAATTATTATGTGTGTAGTTTTAAAAATGTTATGTCTTTGTTAAGTTCATTAAAATTGTTTTAGCTATATTTTTAATTATATTTTTGTTTATTTAGGCTAAGGTATTGAAAAAAATAATGCCTCTAACTAGGTCAAGAGACATGTTAAATGTAATAGATGGACTATTTTTTATTGAACAAATTGTGATAGATATAGCTGCTATGTTGTACAGTGAACTCAGGGCAATCATTGCAATGTATGGCGAAGTGAGCCTGGAAAAGCTATCCCTCATGTCACCTCACTAATTAATACCTAAAATAATTCATGCAATGAAAAATACCCCCGTCGCAGCAGACCTGCGTAGTCAGTGAATTTCCAAATCAATAATATATGACAAGTTTTATAAAAATCTGTCAATAAACATGAGAATTATTTGCCTATTCTCCATAAGATTAACATGGGAAAGAGTGTGCAGGTTAGCTGCTGTGAGGAACACTGAAAGTAGGCATTTATACCATCAAAAATGTTTATTTTTAACATTTATACCAACTTTCATCAACATCTGTCCATAAATAAAGGAGTTTGCCTATTCTCCATATGATTAACATGGGAAAAGAGTATGCAGTTTAGCTGCCATGATAAACACATAAACTATGATTTTTAAGCATAAATGGATAGATCTCAACCACATGAAGCTAAATATCAAGTTTTATCCAAAAATATTGATTAATATAGGAAATATTAATTTTTCCTTATCATCCATAAGGTTACCATTGGAGCCTCACAATACAACGTACTGTGTTTAGATTTTTTAATACCTCGGTAACTGTTGGAGATAGGGAAAAACTTTGAGGAACTTAATTGTGTAGTTTTTAAAGCTGATTCCAATGGTGAAATATAAAATTAGAAATTTTTAAAAATTACATGTGAAGAACGCAAAAAACCCCATTTCGGGGTACAAACCCCCCCCATTGACCGATATGTCTTTACAAACTCGTCCGAGCATTTGTAGGAATACACGTCTCTACCAAATTTGGTCTCGATCGGACCATTTTTACGAGAGTTATCGTGTTCACAGACACACACACACATATATATATATATATATGTATATACAGTAAAACCTCGTTAATCCGGGCTAATTGGGGCTCCAAGTTGTCCGGATTAACAAAAGTCCGGATTAAAACAAATAATCCTAAACGAAGAAAGACAGTGATTTTTGGGTAGGGGGGGGGCCTACCCCTTGTATATAATGAAACACCTTTTGCAGATAAACTTAAATAGTATGTATATTCTGAATATAAAAATACATATCGTACAAACCGTAGTTACAATTGAACAAAAATATAGACTTGGTATTTACGTCCATACAAAAAATGAGACAACGAAAAAAGACAAAATTACTTTGAACATGAGGGTTGGGGTTCGTCCTCAAGTGACTGAACTGGTTTGAAGAAGGAGTTGAACTTCATTTGCCTTTCTTTTGTGTTAATTTCACAATTAAACAACGCAACTAAAAGTACAGTGCAATTAACCTCTGTGGAGCAACTGACGGCCAGATACGAGCAGGAGAAACACAATTGTGTGACTGAGCTACTATTGGCTGACAGTAACCATGGTAACGGCACGTACGCCTTGCGCCCGCACTCGGCATACGCACACTCACGACTCACATCGCCGGGCGCAGTCGTACAGTGACGATTGCATGCTACTAATCAGCGTTCTGCGCATTAAAACTGCGATCCAATGGCTGTCCGGATTACGCGAAGTCCGTATTAATGGGGTCCGGATTAAGGAGGTTTTACTGTATATATATATCTTTAAATAAGTCAACCAAGTACCCTTAGAAAACATTTTAATTATTTCTTCGACATGTTTCGGAAATCATCCCATCTTCAAGAAGTACAAATGTTTCCTATATATATAATAATTATATGTATATATATATATATATATAAATTTAACGACTATTGTTTTTGGACTCTTCCCTATGGGAAATTCGCTAAAATGACCTTCAACAAAAATCTGGATCTCTAGAAGATCATCTTTCATTGGGAGAAAATCGATGTGGCAACCTCGACATAAGTTACAAAGAAAAGTCTGCTCAATACTGTGAGCTTGAAGACGAGATTAGAAATTTGAGCTCTGAGCTGTCTTAAGTGTAGGGAGGACAACAAACGTCTGCAGAAGTCTGTTTTACTCGATAGTGTTAATGTTGACATGGAAAGAATAATAGAAGAAAGCAACGAGAAGACTTATGCAATGACACCTGAACGTAGATGCCTTCTGAATACTACTGAGGTACTGGAAGCCGATGTAAAAAGTCTGAGAGCTGAACTCAGGTGTGCAAAGAAGAGGGCGAAGCAGGGAAAATCTTAAATAACAAATGACCACCATGGATACAAGATCAGTGTATCCATGTCAGAGGAGCTAACTCAGCCATCACCTGTCACTACCACGGAGCAGTTGCCCATACCACAACAACGTGAACCACGAGTGGACCCTCCTCAACCGCAGATTCACGATGGCGGCGGTACATCTGGAGAGTTGTCAAGAGTACTCGTGGTCGGATACTCACACTTGAGATATGCTGGCATGGAAAGTGTTAGGAAAGGTGCCATGCTTGAATGTTGCCCATGTGGAAGAATAATAGACATTAAAGAAAGATTATCAGGATACATCGGAGTTTAGGCACTACCAACTTAAGGTAAGTGTTTCAGGGAGGTCCTGGGTACAATGGGGGTCATGGTAAGCGGGAGGTCATCCATGGCATGGCGGATTTACTTTTCATGGCAAAAACTTATTTCACAAGGGAGGGATAGTGTACTCCCGCTTGAACTTCGCAGAAAGGCGGAAATAGAGTCTACAATCAGTTACCCAAGACGAGAATTGCCATTACAGTTGAAATGAACCCACTCCGTCTTGTGCTCACACCTTGAGCACAATTACTTGCCTAATAAATAAATCATTAACTACAGGAGTTTTTCCTGAAAGATGGAAGACGAGTATAGTTAATCCACTATCTAAAGTACAAGCCCCTAAGAGCTGTTCAACAGCTAAGACCCATTTCAATCCTGCCTGTAATGTCAACAATTCTTGAAAAGATCGCCTCTCGCCAAATAGTTGAATATACCGAACACCATGAACTACTATATACTGTCAAGAACTAGGTCAGGATTTAGAAAAAGCTATAGTACTTGTACAGCTCTGGTTAATCTGTTTGGTGACCTGATAGATGCCAAAGACCAGGCAGGGTGAATACAGCTCAATATTTTTCTTGACTTTTCTCAGGCATTTGACTCTATTAGTCATGAGATGTTGTCGTCTGAAATGTATCATTATGGAGGATTTATTTAGTATGTTAGCAGTTGAAAGGTTACATCTTACTTGAGCGACAGATGCTAGTATACAAGGATTGGTAGTGAACAATCAGGGCTTCTGCCAAAGCAAAGAGGTGTCCATAGGGCAGCTGTCTTGGGCCTAACCTATTCAAAATTTATACAGCTGATTTCCCATTGTGTGTAAGGCACTGTACAGTGTACTTGTATGCTGACGACAGTCAGCTTCACTTGTCTTATGATCCTGGCTTAGCAGTTGAAGCCATTGACCAAATCATCGATTTGAAAAGGATCTACAAGTGATCTTTAGACATTGGTTTAAAGCTCAACATTGACAAGTGCTCTGTCCTACATTTTTCTCCCCAAGATCTATCTCAAGTCCTCTTTGAGTGAGGGGTGAGCGTAAAGCTTGGTGGCCAGGGCTTGTGTGATAAGATAAAAACTCTTGGCATCGTCCTTGACAAAGACCTGACTTTATCTGATTATGTAGTTTACGCAACTCAGCAAGCTGTGGGTAGTCTTAGAGGCTTGTACAGATTGAGAAGCTTGTTACCAGAGTCTGCCAGGATCCAAATCATGTAGTCTATAGTGTTGTCAGTCTTTTACTACTGCTATCTGGCCTATGATAACAGTATCTCTAAAAGGGGATAAGAAGAGAATTCAACAACATCAGAATACAGCTGTCAGATTCGTCTACTGCCTTAGACGCTTTGACCACGTATCCACCTTTTGAGAGGCTGCCAATCTGTTGCCAATAGGGGCGATATGCAGAATATTTACATGCAGCATTATTCATAAAGTGTTGACAATTGGCGAACCTCAGTACCTGAACGATTGGTTGTCTTGTCGAAAGGAGGTTTCTCGGCGTCACACTTGCCAAAACCTTAGGCATAACTTTCGCAGCGTTATGCTGGAAGTGGGAAGGAGGAGCTTCTCCTAATTTGGTCCGTCTGTGTATAATGACCTCCCTGATGTTTTGAAAAACTGTAGGTCGCTGGGCACATTTCGACAGAGAGTTAAAAAATTTGTAAATATGTAAACATTTGTTTTTTAGATTATTATTGCGGATGTTCCATCATGATTTTATGTAAAACAAATAATCACACAAACAAATAAAAATAACAAATAAAAACACAAAATCTTATATAACAAAATAAATCTTAATAGTCTAAATCCATCATCACCAATAATGAATTTCAAACAAAGAATGTAAACATTTGTTAGTAATAAGTTTGACATGAGTTGTTCTGAAAATCATATGCATGAGAAACGCTTGAAATAAAAGGCATTTTTATTTATTTTAACCGAACTATTACTTGTTGAAAGTCTATAGGTATTAATATTTTAATATATTTTACACGTTTCACCAAAAAAATATGTTTGGGTTTTCCCCCCCCATAACTCACCTTTTTCTAAGCAATTAGGTCTCCTAAAAAGTGTTTAGCAAGTACTGTATTCTCAAAGAGCATTAAGCTCATGTAAATAAAATTTTTCAGATGTTATTTTTAAAGAGGCTCTTCATGCTAAAAGAGCTCAAAAAAGGTAATTTTTGTAAAGGCGTGCATATTCAAATATCCATATCTTACATAAATTTTATCATACAAATAAATTAAAACGCCAAATTTGTTTTAAACGAAGGACCAATAGTTTTGAACCCAACAAAACATTGCATGTCGTTATTAGTTTTCAGATTTAAAAAAATATAAGACGATTGTTTGTTAAATTGATTTTCAAGAAAATGATTTTCACTTCAAGCTCTACTGTTTTAAATATACAGGGTCTTAAGTTTAAACGGGTCAATTACTCAGAACATATAATAGACTAAGAATTTTAATTTTAGACTAAAGGGAATTTTAAAGTGACAATGATTTTTATTCCAAGTGGTGTACAAGAGAAGGTGAGATTGTCACTACTTTTTGCAAATGAAAATAGGAATCGACATTATTCTCTTCATAACCTACGCTTAGTTCAAATTCTAAAAACTATAAAATTCAAGATTGTTCGAGGAATTTAAAAAAGGCTCAGTAAGTTTAACATGAAAAATGCCATGATATTTTGTTATTGTACACATAAATTTTCCATTTTGGCCTTTGAAAATACCAAAACAAAGTTTGAAAGCTTGAAAACATTCAACATGCAATAATTCTGTTAGCATTTAGTAAAAAAAAAATAAATATAACATTCCTTTTTTTCTTTTTATACACTACAATTTTGGTGACTTCAAATACTTTTTTTAACTACACATTTTTCTAGTTATTCGCAAAAAATTCTAAAACCACGATTTTTTGTCTAAAACTGAAAAATTTCATAAGGAGTAGGAAATCTTAAAGCGAAAAATGGGTTGATATGAAGATCAAATTAGTTATTTTTTAGCAGAGCACAATACTGTAATCGTGACTTCCAAAGGACAACCGAGTTGGAAGTGGTATCCGCTATAGTATTAGATATAGTGGTTTAATAAGAGATTATCGATCAGATAAACGTGATAGAATGTGATTAGAATGTAAGTTCAACAATGTACTTAATTAAGTTGAATTCTGGTATATTGTAGAAACGACCCATTGATCAACTGATAAGTATAAATACTCAACCCATCGTAAACACGGCTGCGTGTGTGGAGCCAGTATCGGTAACAACGCAGCCTCAGTCAGCTGATCACCACACTGACACATGCAGACGAAACGACAATGATGTAACGGTTGTCTAGATGTAGTGTTAGATATATAGATTATATAATATTAAAATATCTTAAAAGGCTTAGTTTATGAATGAAAAAGTAAATTATGTTTAACACTGTTAAGTTTTATTATATGTAAGAAGCCCAGGGTTTGAAACCATGCTGCTTTTGTTTCAGACGATGGAGACGTAACCATGACCGAGCCAACCTTCAACGTGAACATCGCCATCCTGCCATCCAAGGTAACTGCACTTCTGCCAACATGTGCTGATGGTTTCATCAAGGAGTTGAAAAATCAAATAGTCTCATGAGGTTAAGTCTTGGTTAGTCAGGTTAACCTGAAAGGTTAACGTTTTCACAAGACCCAAATCCCAAAAAACCCAATCCTGAAAGGATTGGGTCACGAGCCAACACACAAACTTTCCGCAAACATCTAAACAGGTGGTAATGGTTCTACACTCAGAGGGAGAGCGATGACACTCAAATACAAATTGTCATACAGATGGTACGACCTACCTGGTCATGGGAGATGCATGCTATATCTCCAGTTCTTCAACATTCTCACTGGAAAGTGCCTGAAACTCCGAGATCTGCGGTTAATCCAGCGCAACTACTATGATCCCAAAAGAAGGACTTCATATCAGACTTTTGTCTGGAGCTTTAGCCCGGTTACAAAACCACCATTAACCAATGAAGAGGAGGTGTTGATGTTCCCACGTACATTAACACCTCATGCTGGCTAATGGTGGTAATTTCTGCAAATTACACATAAAGTTGGGACCTGTATCATCATCGATTAATAGTTTAAGGTAGGCTAGACACTTTGACACTATTTATGTTGTATTATGTGTACACAATGTAAGTAAATATGTTTTGAGTTAAGTTGAGTACTTATCAAACAAAAAAACTGTCACTATTCTGTACTTTTTTGAACTGACAGTGGACTAATAAAAGAATAAGTTTAATCACAAGACCTTTATTAAAAAGTTAGATTACTATCTTGTTGTAAACCCTTTTTAAAACATCGATCAATTTCAAACCATAGTGTTGTGTTAATCTGTTATCATTGTTATTTATTTGTTTTATCTACTATTTATTTATTTATTATGACTGTCATTTTGTTAACTTTCATCAACAGAAAAATTTATTACTGTTATCTTTTTTATTGAAAATTTTTCTGGTTTTTATTGTATATTAGCTTATATAGTCTATATATGTTGCCATAATTCTATACATAAATACTACACCAGGACTGTGAAGGAATTGAAATTGAATCTAAGAGGACTGTTTCAAACTGACTTGGGAATGTAGTTCTGTATATTTGACTTTATCAATACACCTGTACTTGTTTATGGCAATAAAAGATTTGATCGATTAACTGACTCTTTGATTATTTATTTAATTTTTTGGACTTTTCCTTTCACGTCTTGTGTTTAACTACACTACCTTTCGGGAGGTAAGGAAACTCCTCCTGTTATCAAGTGACCTTAATTAGAATCTTCATAACTCTACTTAACCTACATTTTTTGGGGGGTTACATTTACTGTTATTTAATTATTTTTTTATTTGCTATTATTATTATTATCAGGGAAAGGTCAGGGAATTCAAAACTGTATTGAAAAGTCAGGAACTATCTACATTGGTCAGTGAAACCGTCCAAGGAAATCACTATTTTGTAAAGGATTCTGAACATATAAATTTGGCAAAACTGGCAGTATTGAAAACCTAAGTTGATGAGTAATAATATTTTATGTAATACATTTTGGTTTGGATTAAATTTTAATTTTTAACCTCAAAGTTAAAACCTCAAACCTCAAAGTTAAGCCTCACATATTAAACATCTTTCAATAAAGAATAAAATTTCAAACTTTAGGACTCTATGGGGCTAAATGAATGTGATTTTCAAATATTTTTTTAACCCCCGTCGCAGCAGACCTGCGTACTCAGCGAATTTCCAAATCAGTAATCATTTTATTATATAAAAAGTAATAAAACAATAATAATAATGATATAGTTTTATCAGTATCTGTCGATAAATATGAGAGTTATTTGCCTAATCTCCATAAGATTAACATGGGACAGAGTATGCAGATTTGGTGCTGTGAGGAACATTGAAAGTAGGCATTTCTAGCATAAAACATTTTTATTTTGACCATTCGTAAGTTTCATAAACATCTGTCCATAAATAAAGTAGATTGCCAATTCTCCATATGGTAACATGAGAAAAGATACAGGTTAGCTGCCATGATAAAAAATAAACTATTCGATGTAAAAGTTTCTGAAGCATAAGATCTCAACCACACTCAAGATAAACATTAAGCCCAAAATACAAAGTATTGTGTTTAGATTTTTAATATCTCAGTTACCGTTGGAGATAGAGAAAAACTTTAAGAAACTAAACTGTGTAGTTTTTTAAGCTGATTCTAATGGTTAAAGATAAAATTTAAAATTTTTTAAATTACATGTGAAAAACGCAAAAACCCTAATTTTTTAGTACAAAACCCCCCCAAACTACCTCCGATTAACTGATATGTCTGGTTTACAAACTCGTTTGAGCAAATGTAGTGAGTCTAGTTGTATAGATGGCGACCGCTATTCACTCTTCTTTCTACTCATCAGCGAACTGGTTTGGAAGTGAATGAATAGTGATTGTCGACGTATGCCAGGTATTTTTCTAGTTTGCTCTCCAATTAATATGATTCTGTTTATTTGTACATTTTAATTTAACAATTTGTTTTTGTTTTTGAATGAGTTCATTGAATGGATACTGAATTTGTGTTTATTTTTTAATGTTTTCTCCATGTTGTATTTGAAATTAAGCTAATAGTTACACGTTATATTAGTCAGGGAAAATGCTGCATCCAATATGAAAAAGTCAAGGAAAAATCAGGGAATTTCCTTGTGATGGCTTGCTAGACACCCTGATTATTAAAATATCAGTGCAACACAGCACAAAAGTAATCTGGTGGTGCAAACACCAAATTCACTTAGATTTTAGATGTGATAATAATGTTTACCACCTAATTATAGTAACTACTACCTGGAAAACCTTGAAAAGCCAGGGAATTTCACCCATCCTGGAAAGGTCAGTGAAAAATCAAGTAATAAATTCCGTGAAACTTTCACTATGAATAAAAAAGATTGTCTTCTTTCCTTCCTTAACAACATTTTTTGTAATTGCTAACAGATCTTCTCATTAATACATAAAATTATATTTTTGATTACCCTTTGTTAATATCTTTACGAGTAGGTCTGTTTTGTAATAAAACTATAGAATTATTTGTCATTAAAAAACCTATTCATGAGATGCTGCCTGGTCTGTTACTACTGAAAGTTTGTTGCATTGGGTGAATTTGCTGACAATGTCCATGGTTAGTCATTGTCACAGTTAATATTCTGAGGCTATAAGCTACTCAGCAATAACAGGACAAATCTCCGTGAGCCAGGCCCGCCACAATCCCCTTGTAAGCACCGAGGGGGATCTGCAGGTTTCAAAATTCAGGCAGAATTTTTCTTAACAGAAAGTTTGCAATAAAATTAGATTTTTAAATTTATAGTTCTGATCACACTCTAAAATTGCTTTGAAGTTTTTGTCCATCAGAGTTTTATTAATTACTGTTTCATATCTAAATCATATTTCCTCAAAATCGTGCTTATTTTTTTATAAGGCTTAAAACCAGAAGATCTTCCAACTTTCAAATTTTTTTAATATTTACAAAACCATATTTTCAAACATCAGATGTTAAGCAAATTTGTTTTCTAGGAAACCAGCTACACAGTACGACCATCCACAATGGCTGCTTCATCTTCAGATATTGTATCAGTCAACAAAGTTCCAGAGTTTTATTTTATTGAAGGTTAGATATTTTACAACTTATATTATTTTAATTGGTTTACTTTTTTTCTAAACATCGGTGAATTAAAAACAGCGAGGTACCGGCGTGAGTTACATAAGCTTGCCGGGGGTGACCCCAACAGCCCCGTGGTTAGTTTAAGCGTGCCTAGTGACCTCCAAGGGGGGAATTTTGTTTGAGTGTTATGTGTTTGTAATTGAATGTCTCAGGGTACAAATGTTATGATAGATAGGAGTCGGAGTTATCAAATTTGGACCTCGTCAGGACGAGGGCCTTTTCAGTTCCCAATCCACTTAGGTTGCTAAGTTTTTGTTTTGTGTTAGTTGTGTCGACATGGCTGTCTCGCTGGTGCCTGAGCATCTATGTAAGCAGGAGCTGGTGTGTGAGGGGGCCTCAAGGGGTGAAACTCCTGTAGGTGATGTGAAGGGCTCACATATCATATCTCATCTTAAGCCTCGCCAGGGAATTCCTTAAGGTTTTGATCGTCTGTTGCGGATAAGAGTGTTGGGTTTCCAAAGCCTGATCAACTTCTGCCCCTGTTCTCTGTCAAAGTCTCCTTTTCTTTTTATGCTTGTGCGGGCCTGCACAAAATTTTGCCCTGGGGTGAGTTTTCCCGCTGGTAAGGAATTTTTTGATGTTTCGCAGACAGACGGTCAGACACCCTTTGGTTGTGTAGGTCTTCAAAGAGGGGGAGAGTTAATTTTTTTTTGTTTCTTCAGAGGGGAGAGTCTCCTTTTGGAGGGGGATTCTGAGCCGGGTCAATCCTCGTGCCACCACTCTCATTACCCCGACTCATGTTTTATAGTGTTTATGTTGTGTCGTGGCTGCCGGTCTCTAAGCAGGCCGTGAAAGCGGGCTGGCAGGAAGCTTTCTGGCAACTTGTCATAGTGGGAGGAGCTGTCATTTCATCAACAACTCAAGTTTTTATCCACTTCCATCGTGGAATTTTTCATCATATTTATTGTGTTGTAATGAATTATTTTGAGTTTAAAATGATATATTAAGTCAGCGGCAACTCTACTGACGAGGTCCAAGTGAGGAGCTTCATGACTCCTGTGTCCGCCTCCTGGTCATCCTGCCCGGCCCTCTACACCGTGGCACGGCGGACACCTTCATCGTTACCAACATGTGAACCCTGAGCTGTGATATATTTGTGTGTGGTCTGTGATGTTATTTATTTATTTATTTATTGTGTCTATGCCCATTGACTGAGTACTGTTAGGGACTGTATTTGTTTCATGTGTATATTTATTATTGTTATTTAGTTTTAAGGTTCTATTAGGAGCCCGCCCTTTGCCAAAGGTCTCCGGGTGGAATTGCCTGCATTGTTTAAAAAATCGGCACTCAAATTTCTCAAGGTAAAATAAAATAAAAAAAGGAATAATTAATCAATTTAATTTATTGTTTTTGGTAAAATTAAAACGTTCATTGTTGAGAATGTTGGCCAACCGCTAGTAAACATGTTATAAAAAAATATTAATAAAATAAATAAATTAAAAAGGAGATTTGTTGCAGAGAGAATGATAACAAGGTGCATTGTAGCTTTGGTTGTCAAAAAAATTTGGTTAATACATTTTGTTGCACACGATCCACACAGGTTCTTTTCTTTTCCTGCGCTGTGTTTTGGTCATCTGCCCCACTTTGGGTAGCACGTTTCCAAGCTCAAATTTAGGTTAGTGAGGCGGGTGACCGGAACAGATGTGAGCCCTTCTAGACCCTGCCCTAGTTGGGATCACCCAACTGGGCAGTTACCGGAGTGAGGAACTTCAAGATGCGGTGGGGACTTGACTACCGATGTGCCAACTTAGCGGCTCGTTTATCCACAGCCGAACTGAATGGGTGAGCCTTACACTAAACAAGATCCCCCACCTGGAAAGGGTTATCACACGGCCTTGCTTGTACTTCCTCCTCACTAACTCCCTAGACCTAATAAGATTACGTCTGGCAGCAGCCCAAGTGTGAAAGACACTTGGACACCGGTAGTGCCAGGGGGTGGCAGAAGGTCGCCAATTTTCCAAACATTAGCCAACGGATTATTTGGTGGACTACCAAATAATCCGCCCTTACAAATAAAACCCAACAATGTGCATTAATATTTTCTATTCATCAGAAGCCAAGATTTATTGAAGTGGAAACTTTAAAACTGTAACGTATTCAGAACCCAATAGAGTGGATCAATTTTAGCAGTATAGAAGAATCTTTTATTTATATTTAACTGATAAAGTTTCCATAAACTAATCATTTTGCTTCCAAATTATTAAAACAACGGACCCCATTCCTTCCTTGTTGGGGGTATTGTATCCTCCCCAAAAGTATGCCCCTGCGACATACATGTATTTTGTTCTAAGAGTTATGGCAACCCTAAAATTATATACTGTATAATGTATCATATCATATGAAAACTATATCACTTAAATTTCAATTCTACAACCATAAAGTTTCTTCAAGTGAAAATTTACTTGTTAACATATTAGGAATTAGGTCATTGTATAAATACATTACTTAACAATTTTGTTTTAGTTCATAATGTATAAAATTGAATGTATTCATAGTTTTGAAATTTTCTTTTACAACTTGTTACAATATGTGACGGTTTAACGGTTGAAAGATTCTACACAGTCTCAAAAATGCTGAGTAACGTTCTGCTTCACCCTTTCAGAGTGTTTTTCTATATTCGTTTCTGTGTAAATACGGATACATCGCAAATGGCACTATGTTCAATGAGGTAGAATTCCTAAACAACTTTTGGGGAAACGGATTTTTGGCAATAAAAGTATAAATCGTCAGAACAAAAGCATTAATCGTCAGAACACTCGAAGTCACAATTACCGGTTCCAAATTAAATGAAATTTTTAGTTTGTTTTAAATTCCTGTTTTTTTACATGATGTATAACTTCCATAATTATTTTCCAAAGGAAAATACAATATACTTATATCAAATAAAAGCTAAAATGGGCATGTTTTACGTACATAATATTTTGAAAAAAAAACAATTTGATATTTCTAGTTGATTTATTTTACAAAAAAAAACATTGTATTTAAAATGCCACTATTGCCACAAAGTAGCTACTATCGACATAAAATTACTTTAACTAGATGAAAATTGTATCACCTTTCAGAAAAAATTAGCATCAAACAAAATAAAAGTGGAGAATTGTAAGCTTATCCATAGCTACTTCAGTTTTTTTTTCAGAAAAATTATAGCTGAGTGACCACGCAGTATAAAACGCAAATAATTGTGGATATGAACTTGACTTATTACATAGTTTACCAGAAAACAAAAAATTCCCACCAACTTGAAATCATCCTGTATAGTATATAATGGGTTCCCCTACTAGTTGTACGTCTGCCGCTATGGTGTTTGACTCATATTGCTTCGCTTGTAAGTAAAGAAAATCTGCCACGCCAGTTGAAATGGGTTTTTGTTTATTTTTACTATTTTCACTGTCGTCCCAAATGTCTATCGAATTCCATTTGGAATTCTACCGAAAGGTATTCTGGTGCCTGCCGTTGTCTCATGAACTAGTTCTCTGTCACAAATGAAAATAATTGACATCAAACTTGTTACTAGTTTCCCTTAAAAACCTCTGCACATCCCAACAAATAGGTTTTACTATTGCCTGATCACTAATTTGCCCTAGAACCCTTTGTTATTGTTATTGAAAATCTTTAAAACCCATTCTTTACAAATTTACCACATTGCCGGCCCTCCATCAGCCCCAACAAAAATATTTTATAACCGACTCTGATGGCCGTAGCCAAATTCCCAAACATTTTTTGTACCCTAAAGCCCTTTTCCGTCCCAACTAATTAATTTTGCAACCGTATCTTTACAAAGTTTTTCTCTGTCCTCTTCAATGTAAATAATTTGTCTGATTCTTCATCATTTCCCCGGAATCCTCTGTCCGGATGCCCACAGTTTACGAGGGGGAACCGGGGGACTCGCTGGGAGAAGGCTTCTTGGGTCGGCGGCGTCGCCTGTGGCGGCCCAGGGAGTGTTCCAGGCCCCCAGGACCTCTGGTCAGCACGTTGAAGTCGATGATAGAGAGGCTGGGCGGCGCCTGGGGTTTGGGCTCCACTGTCCACTGGCGGCTCTGCACCAACGACTCCGTTGTCCGCTTGTTGTGGCGACCGCGGCCACGCTTGTGGTGGAACTTGCGGGAGTCAGCCGACAGCGGCTGTGGACAGTGGACACCGTCGGGTTAACTTCTGCTGTCTATACCATGTACCTTAAATTAGTTATTTACGTCATGCGTTAGTAAAACAGTCCTTTAACGACCTTTATTAAAACAGTAATGAGCTATCTTTACTCTCGTAAACACGTGATAATCACACCTGTTTAGTAACAACTCAACATTGACAATAAACACAACCTCACGCACGCATGCCCCTACGCAAGTGCATGCACACACGTGCGCGCGCACACGCACACACACACACACACACACACACACACTCGCATGTGGAAAAACATATTTACTCCTACTCTATCTACTACTACTATACACTTCGTCTTCCTTGTAACATATTGATTTTTTCCCTGAGCCTTGAATTTTTAACTCAAAAACAAATACATAATTTCGTTCTCCCTCCTACACAAAAGTAATATGTAGTAATGGAAATACTACAATTCATGACTACCTAATAATATAATCTATTATTAATTAATATCTTTGGGAAAAATTCATATTTTTATAAAGTAGTGTTTTCTCGTGTACTTGTCATTATTTTGTTTGTAACCTAAGTTCATTCATTAAAAATATGTAAGTTTTGTTTAAGTGTTGGGTCTTCGAAATTGCTGGGTTTTATTAAATCTCTACCCTTGTAGTAATTTAATATCCTGCAAACGTTTTAAATATAAATACTATTTTTAAAATATACTTCTTTTTTCCACTTTTTCAATGTTAAATTAAAATGAAAGTTCATATTTCGGACATGCACATTAGAGTTTTTGTCTGGCTCTTTAGACATACAGACAAAACTCACTTTTTTGCTTTTCTGACAGTATAATGTAGTATTTACAGTAGTGATGTCTAATGCTTTCTATATTCCACATTTAGAAAAATACCCCCGTCGCAGCAGACCTGCGTACTCAGCGAATTTCCAAATCAATAATATAATAATAATAATAATAATATATGACAAGTTTGGTCAAAATCTGTCGATAAACATGAGAATTTTTGCCTATTCTCCATAAGATTAAAATGGGAAAGAGTGATTAGGTTTGCTGCTGTGAGGAACACTGAAAGTAGCCATTTATATAATCAAAAATTTTATTTTTAACATTTATACCAACTTTCATCAACATCTGTCCATAAATATAGGAGTTTGCCTAATCTCCATATGATTAACATGGGAAAAGGGTATGCAGGTTTGCTGCCATGATAAACACATAAACTATAATTTTTTAGCACAAATGTATGGATCTCAACCACATGAAGCTAAATATCAAGTTTCATCCAAAAATATTAGATAATAAGTGAAAAATTATTTTTTTTTAATCCTCCATAAGATTAACATTGGAGCCTCAAAAATACAACGTACTGTGTTTAGATTTTTTTATATCTCGGTAACCGTTGAAGATAGAGAAAAACTTTAAGGAACTTAATTGTGTAGTTTTTTAAGCTGATTCCAATGGTGAAATATAAAATTAGAAATTTTTAAAAATTACATGTGAAAAACGCAAAAAACCCCATTTTGGGGTACAAAACCCCCCCAAACTACCCGTACCCATTGACCGATATGTCTGGTTTACGAACTCGTCCGAGCATTTGTAGGAATACACGTCTCTACCAAATTTGGTCTCGATCGGACCTTTTTTACGAGAGTTATCGTGTTCACAGACACACACATATATATATATATATATATATATATATATATATATATAAATTTTAACGACTATTGTTTTTGGTCTCTGGGCACCTAAAGAAGAAAAAATAACATGGTCTCGGGCTTAACTCTTGCCATGAGACCTACGGTAATAGCTTCTTCCCTATGGGAAATTCGCTAAAAAATTTCCTTCTTCTGTGATTGAAAAGGTTAGAGAGTATATAACAGAAAATAGCACGATTAAAATGTAAAAAAATGAGTTGTAACTAAAATTGCATTAAATGTATTAGGTTTGGTGAAAATAGGTACACTGACATGGTCTAGTCTCGGACACTATTTTATAGTTTTAGAGAAAACGATACGCAAATAAAAATATTACCATTAAATTTATCGTGTTTCATTTGTTATATTCCTATATTGTTTGGTCATTTCATTTGTCATATTTAAAAGAAAAAACAAAACAAAATAAGTGTCCGGTTTTGCCCTGTAAAACGCTGTAATTCCGGACACCAAGTTAAATAACAATATTTATCGCTAACCCACCTTTACTGTCCAAATCCGGACAAAAATAATGCATCATCTGTTTGTTACTCTACTACCTATAATTTTCCAAGGTAATTTTCATCTGCTGGGGATGGTAGGGTGGGGAGAGGATTGGGACCAAGAGTAACAAAGACTCACTGAACAGAGGAAGAATAAACTATATTTAATATCAAAATCTTTGGATTGTTACGATAATTAGGAACTAAAAATTAGGAATTAGGAACTCAATGACGTATATCAGGCGCGTAACCGCGCTCTGAGTGTCCGGAATTGAACTGGTTTAACTTTATAGGGAATTTTTTTCGGATTGCTTAATACCTACAAAAAAGTTATATTCTTGATCGTGATAAAGTTATCCTTCGTATGGTATGACTTATATATCGGTGCTCATATTTTGAATGTCTTTGACCTTAGTCGAGTTTGTTGGATATAATTTAATAAAAGTCTGCACGGGTGTCCGAGATGAGACCGATTTACGGTACTGAACCTTTTTGAAGTAAATTTACTTATAATTAAATTGATATCACGTTTCATCAATTATGGTAAAACTACATTAATACCGCCTTAATACCCAGGTTAGATTTCCCTCGTTAGTATTCTTTATTTAGTATTTGTATTAGGTTTTTTATTTTGTATTTTTTACGTAATTAGTGATCGTGTTACATTAACTAATGTAAAAGTCTAGTTAAGTGTAAAAATAAACAAAAAGAAACCATGATTACGGTTATGGGGTTTAATTGAGGAGGAAATGGAAATTTAAATATGGGAAGGGGTGCAAAAAATATACAGTGCCACCTACTATTCTGCTGCCTTGGGACCATACCAGTTCTTCCTGATCAATCAGTAGTCAAAAGGCGGGTCAAGGTACAGTAGAACTCCAATTATCCGAATTAATGGGGACCGGGACCCATTCGGATAATCAAATATTCGGATAATCGGAGTTTTTTTTAAATTGCCATTAGAGAGAAAAAAAGCTACTTTTTGATATTGCACTTTTTTCATTGAATTAAATGTAAGAAACATGATATTTTCACATGTTTTAAATATAAAAAATGTACTTACATTTTACACGCAAACACTGGCTTCGCGGGTGAAGAATAATAGCGCATTTAGACTTTTTTTGGACAAATTTTTTTCTGAAAGTGATTCGGATAATCGGCGATTCGGATAGTCGGAGTTCGGATAATTGGAGTTCTACTGTATTGTTGACGATGCCTCGTACCGACAAGAAAACAAGTTGGACCTAATTTACAAACAAAACACTCAATCCTCAAGTGGGGATGTAACTCAGTGGTAGAGTGTCTGCTTCGCATGCTGAAAGTCCTGGGTTCAAATCCCAGCATCTCCATGCTTTCATTTTTGCTGAAGAGAACATAGTCCTGATTGACAACGAAAACAAATAAAAACCATACTTCCAGTCCAGACCCTTTACAAGTCTATGTAGACTACATATTTATAGTTTCCAGTGACTGTTTTGATTATTTTAATATCATTAGTTTTTAGGTCTGCGGGAGTGGCAAAATATTTTATTTTAGCTCCATAAGAACAATGTTAATTAAAGAGTAAGCATAAATCAAATTTGGAATAAAATTGTACATATTTTTATAAATACAACGTTTGGACCGGATTTTAAAATAAATCCAAAATAAAAAGGTGGCGGGTTGAAGTTCATTGCTTATCATTTTCAAACCACCGCCATTTTGTTTTAGAGAATCATCTTAATGTCGAGTGTGCAGCATTAACTTAAGTCCAACAAGAACTCATATTTGATGCACATTGATTGATTGCTTACATTGACATATTGAACCTATGCTTACCTTTAATATTTTCAACTGGGTCGCCTTCCATAGGTGACATCCAATCACCATGTACACAAAAGATAGCTTACTATTGCCAGTAATGATATTTCGTAATCCTGAGAGTACGAAATACCAAAATAAATAAAATACCACAGCCACAGCTCACAAACATCACTGCATCCAGCACTGCTGACTTTTTAAAATACCACAGCCACAGCTCACAAGCATCACTGCATCCAGCACAGTCCGGGTCAATAACTGCATCTTATGTTGTCAATCTTCATTTTTACTGAGTTTGTATCGGCGTCATTTTGTATTTCTTTGAATTTGTGTTAAATGCTTGTTATAATATTTCTTACTCCCAATGAACTACAAGAACGGAATCCCGCACAAACTCCATCCAATACCTCCTGTCCTCAGTAAACATACTCACTGGTAGGCGTCGACACAGTGACTGAGGCAATGACTACTCACACGGCCTGTCGGTCTGCAGACCGTGTCTGTGGAGCAGACCCGGTCGGACGGTCTGCACAAACCAAACCGACAGACCATAGACAAGGTCCGGACAAACAAGGACTGAGCCTGGAGACCGAGTTGGATCGTGTAGAGGGGCTTAGAGTCGAAATAAATACATAATAGCTTTATAAATTTGTAATAAGTTTAGCTTATAAGTAAAGCTTAATAAATTTGTTTATCGACCTCGTGACTAGATTTTAGATTCCGTGCCAAAATCACCAAAATTAAAATCACCAAATCCCTAATTCTTGGAAATACAGTTCAAAATCACCAACAGAATTTACGGATGATTGCACGCGATAATGAGGTGTTTGACGAGTGTTCAGGGTTGTAGAGCAGGTAGTCGGGATGTGCCTAACCTGTGTTGGTACAGTCGGACCGGGCGCATGCGGGATTATTTACCCCTCCTACTTACTAGGTCTATAAAATATTTCCAGATATTATTCATTTTATAGAATTTTCCATAGGGAATAAGTTATGTAGTTACCGTAGGCATCATTGTAAGAGTTAATATTCTGGTTACATTCTGGTTTTGCTTCTCTTTTAGCGAACTTCCCATAGGGAATAAGCTAATACCGTAGGTCTCATGGCAAGACTTAAGCCCGGGACCATGTTACTTTTCCATTTTGAGCTTCCTAGGGACCAAAAACAATAGCCATTAACATTATTCCATATTCAATAATTCTATAAGTATTCAATTAACATTTCATGCATTATAAAAAGTTTAATCCCGTAAGCTGTTGCGTGATTTGTCGACGACTCCGCCACGATCCAGGTTAGCTGTGGCCCCGTGGGTTCAGTCGAGGGGATGTAAACCTGTCAAGCGGGCGCTGCAGATGGCCAGTTATCGATTCGTGGAATTTGGTGGTTTTAGCACTTGGTGGTTTTGGCACGACACGAGATTTTAGGGATAGGCCTATGCATATGTTGTGTTTTATTTTAATTCCAGTAGAACATATTACTACAATGCCTGATCCAAGACAGACCATTATCATTACGTGCTGATCTTATTGATAAACACCATACTGGAAAATAACAACGATCATTAACGTCACCAGTATTCACTTTGCCAAATATTTAATAAGCGAGTATTTTCGTAAGGAATTACGTCGAGTCAAAGGAACTGTCAACAAGTCGGACCTTGGCGGGAATTTTAAAGCAGCTGAAATTACGTGACCTTCAATTTATATGCGTTGTCTCTGTAATCATGTTTGTAGTACCTATGTTTAATTCCAGCTGTTTGCATTGTTTTTTGGAAGAATGGTTTTTCGAAAAAAGATCGTTATGTTTAGTTTTATGGTTGGATAGCCAACAACCGTATTAATTCCATTGGGGTACCTTTTTATTGGAAACCGAGAACAAAAGTTGAAGGACACTTTTGGAGAGAAGCACAAGAGAAAGAGATATTTGATAAGAGATGAGAGTTTTGAGGATGGGCAGGAATTATTGCTTAAAACCGTTAAAATGAACAAATTTTATGGTTTCCAGATCGGACAGTAGTGAATCGTATTAGTGTGTTGGGTAAAACTAGATTCTGTTAGGCAGACAAAAGGGACCTTTCTGATATTACCTGCGTCTGTAAGTGATCCTATAAGTTGTCGAAGATCTAAAAGAATTGTGGGAAAATATACCACGCTGGGAATGAAAACTAACATTGAAAATTGACGAATGCAGTATCGGTTGATAAATTCAATGTTTTTTGTTCGGTTGAATTTTCAATGAATAAAGATGGTGATAGTGTTTGGTTTTATTCAACTTTATAACCTTGGTCTCCCCCTCCTTCCATTTCTCCCTCGCCCTCCTGTGACGGAGGCATTACAAAGGCGGCGTTAGCTGGAAAGGACGGAAGTCTAAAGAGTAACAGCAACCATAGACTATCATACACAGCACGCACTTAGAGTTGCCATGCTATACCCTACCAAGTCGAAAAACTATGTACTCTTATGAGGCATCGCGCTCTGCACTGACCCGGACTGGACCGCCGCCTTCAAGGGGTGATAGAACTCATTAAAATGAACAAAAAATGTCCTATAAACATATGTCGAAAAATCCATTGTTTAGCCGCTAGCCGCCATTTTGTATTTTGTACAAAAAACGTTATATATCAAGAACTATTTTAGATACTAAACCAAACTTATATATTTATCACATAGCACATATATTTATCGGCCAAAGATAAAAATATTTTAAAAGTACCATTTAGTTTTTTATATTTTCAAAATGGCGGCGGTTAAAAATCTTTTAGTTTAAATAACAAAAAAACCATTAACTTTATAAAATTTTTATAAGATTTAAAAGAGGTTGCAATCTTATTTGCAAATCGAACGGTACATTGGTGAACAAAATCTGTTTACGGATAAGCGAGAAAATGCACTTTTACACACAGGTGAAGAATTAATTATTGTTGTGTCAGCGGCTTTTTCGCCACGCCCGCGCCGCGGTGGCGCATGGGCTCTGTAAGCAACTTTAAAAGTGCATTTTCTCGCTTATCCGTGCACGGATAAGCGAGAACCAATGTACCGTTCGATTTGGAATTAAAATTGCAATCTTTTTATGTCTTGTAAAAATTTCATAAAGTTAATGTTTTTTTGTTATTTAAATTAGAAGATTTTTTCCTGCCGCCATTTTGATGATATAGAAGAAAACTAAATGATACTTTGAGAATATTTTTCTCTTTGGCCAATAAATATGTGAGCAAAGTTTGGTTTCTTTACCTGAAATGGTTCTTGATATATAACGTTTTTTGTATAAAATTCAAAATGGCGGCTAGCGGTTAAACAAAGGATTTTTCGACATATGTTTATAGGGAATTTTTTGTTTATTTTGGTGAGTACTATCACCTTTCGAAGTTTGTTCCCGACTTTAATGAACACCCTGTATATATTGATTTTCTGGTAATATATAAAGCCCTGAAGCAATAATGGTAGCATACAGCACGTGGGCCAGTGATGTTGACGTGGCAGGAGGGAAGGGCCGGAGACGTTCAGGGCATGGCTTGACATGACATTGCTTAGTCCGCGCCGTGATTTAGAAGAAATGGGCTGACCTGGGACACATCCAGACTGATGTTGAGCTTGGTGGAGGCGTCGCTTGAGCTGCTGGTGGCCCTGGTGGGGTGTCTGTGCGGATGTAGCGGGTAGCTGCGGTGGCTCAGGGCTCCGGAGTACGCCGACTTGCGGGACTGTCGGGTCTTGGCCGTGCTTGGCTTCTTGTCACCCTCCACGGCGCTCACCACCCCGATGATCCTGTAGTAGTCCAAGCAGGTCCTCACGATGTTCCGTCCCAGGCGACAGTCTGAGTCTCGAGATAAGGTTAGATGTTACAGGGTGTTCACATTTTGGTCAGGTCAGGGGGAGAAAATCATGTTTGGTAAATAGGCAAAAAGTAAGACTAGAAAGTCAGTGAAATACACCCAATGATGTATTTGATGGGACTACCATGCGCCAGTTGGCCGTAACCCAAATGTTGCAGCAATTTTCAGGATTTTTCACATATGAATGACAATTTAATTTTTTAGTACATTAAATGTACAAGCATAAATGTTGTGCTTGGAATACTTTTAATTATTAATCTGTTTTATTCTAAGATATTGATTAGTTGTTAGTGTTAAAATTGCCAACAAACAGTGCTAATTTAATAAACTGTGGCTTGATGCCAAACTATTTCCTGAGTTTAGTGTTCTATTTCCTGAGACATAGTAGTAAGTGATGTGACTTTGCTTATTGTAAAGTGTGTCACGCTAGTCATTCAAGTTCAGTAACGTGGATAAACAAGCTATGGACGTTAAACATTCCGCAATGACACAGAATTTCCAAATAAATACTTATTTTTTAGCAAATTTTACTTACGTTTAGAAAATAAATTTGGTGTAGTGAAATAAAAGAAAAAATAAATAAAATCAATAATTTACAAAAACAATTAAATATGTACGCAGTATTGACAATGGGTACAAACAACGCAACAGGTGCAGTGGCACTCTTTTAGTTTTAGCAGGCTGACAGCAAAATGTAACCGAATAAATGTACTATGAGCAGGCGGCCAACCTCATTGGCTTTACAGTGATATGAAAAATTAGTAAGTACGTTGAGTGCAAGTGGATACATAAAAAATACTGAATCGGTCACAATATAGCCGATGGCATTCTTATACGCCGCACATCGGCCTGGATGGAACCCAGTATTTTGTATCTAGACCGACAAAGGCCAGTCAGTCTAGATACAAAATACCCAAAAGTCCCACTGGGAGAAGTAGACGAAGGATACAGGACTCTTCGGTATAGTAGTGGATGCCGGGAACGCTGGGGTGTCTGTAGCCATGGCAGGACACGATGATGGAGTAACAGTTGACGGAGTCTTTCAACACCTCGCAGAACACTCTGCCAAAGACAAAAAACTACCAGTCAAACCATACTGGAACTGCTGTTTAGAAAAGTAGGAGTCATGACTTCATTAATAGTAGAATAAACAATAAAAATTACTTCACTGATATAATACTAGGGTCGTCAATAAAGTTAATAATGTTTCAGCTTGTTTAACTTTTTTACAATGGCACAGTATACCTTATTTTATTTTTCTACGCAATCCCGTTAGTTGTAGAGACACTTGTAATGTGGGACAATTTTCTCTATTCCGAGGTTATACTCTTCAGCTGCGAACGATTTTAGACTTGTTGTCTCTGCTTCCTTACGTCCATCGTTATTTACAAACTGTTTTCCACCCAAAAACTCCTTCAACTTTGAAAACAGATTAAAATCCCTAGAAGTTCATGCCGCGTTTGTGATTGCATTATCGTGAATGACGAAAAAACTTTTTCAGACAGCGTTGTTTTGGATGGCATTTGGATGGAAGACGTTGAAAGGTCTCATAGTAAAACTTGGAGTTTATTGTTTTACGTCGTGACATGAATTTGACAGTTTTGGGGGTCTTTTGATCCCAAAATACCCGTAACCTTGGATTTTTCGAGTCTGCAATAATGGTTTTTCCTTTTTCGGCAAGATTTTATATCAGCGCCGCCATTTTATAATGCGGGAATAAGATGCGTGACCACACAACAACGAAAGTCACCTCAGACTGAAGGAAAGGAAGGGGCAATCGGCCGCGCACGCAATGGCACTGGTACTACGCCGCGTGATGTACTGTAGGCCTACATACATTCTTGATTTCCAGGACGACCCTCGTAGGGATCAAAGAAACAAGAAGGCTCAATTTCTATTCTGTGCTCGTCAGTATACACACGCAAGCCCGCTCCACCTTTGCACCGTGTATCTCCCACCTCTAAATGCCCACATTGCCTTTTATCCAATAGTGTAGTACTAAAAAAGCTGTGTTGCAGAGGTCCTTTCCAGAAATGCCTTTATTGGGGATGGGGAGTGTGTTAAATTATACAAAACAACCTATACAGTCTTTCTACAATATTGTGATAAGGACTAGCGATGAACTTTGTTATTGCTTCAAAACTAACCGTTCGAACGAATAAATTATGAATTATCACTAGTTAAATAAGTTCCATGTTGGTAGCCTTAGGAAACAATCAGTTTCATAATTTATAAATGGTTTAAGTACCTTACTATCCACGTGATCCCTCGTGCTGTGGCTGTGCTGTCTCAGTGTCTCACATCTGCAGTTTCAACCCGCAGGGGGTCTTTATCAGGCGTGAACTACAGGGTGTCAAATTCGTCCAACGGACTTCGCCACTTTACATAAAGCTGGTAGAACACAAACACATAACTAAATAAATAAAAAAACTACAGAATTTAATAACATTACTATCGGCACCAGCATTGACGCGACATGCGTATGAGAAGCTAGTCTAGACTTGACAAGCCACACAAGCTACGAGGCTTGACTTGACACGGCTGTGTTAAAACCCACAGCAGGAAGGGTCACGTTGACAGTAAGCTATTTAAACCATTTATAAGATAGATAAGTATAAATTGTGAGCTAATAATTTAGCTAACAATAATTAATACTCCCTAATCCTATCATATATTGAAAAATATACTACTCAACAAACTGCCGAATCAATACTAAACTAAACTAACAAACAAGAACTTAACCTAAACAAACGGCGATGACGCTCTGAAGTTGTGTCGGCTGTTCTGCGACGTGGAGTGGATAGTGTGGGGGTGTCTGTACACTGAACAGAGGGTAAAGTGGCGCAGCACAAATACTCACCCGCCTGTAGTGGTCATAGAGTAAGCCTTGCTGTCCGAACCTGGCACTGACGATGTTGTTAATTTATATGTATAGATAAACATATATATTGTACATACATTTATACTTCCTGAAATTGGCTCGATATTGCGAGATGGTCATGGAAGTGATGAGCTCATGTACTGGACGTTTTACATCTTTCGAGTGAATCGTTGCCCGCTTACCTCTTTCTAAAAAAGACAAAGTACCGGCTAAGAATCTGATTTTTCCTCCACGAGCTGTCTCGGAACGCCGCTTCGCTCCACTACACCGCTGCCGTTGCCCAACGTGGCAACTTCGCTACCTCTTGCGCCCCTGAAGCCTACCCGTGCCCAGCCCCTACGGCTCCACTACACCACTGCCATTACCCAACGTAGCAACTTCGCTACCTCTTGCGCCCCTGAAGCCTACCCGAGCCCAGCCCCTACGGCTCCACTACACCACTGCCATTACCCAACGTAGCAACTTCGCTACCTCTTGCGCCCCTGAAGCCTACCCGTGCCCAGCCCCTACGGCTCCACTACACCACTGCCATTACCCAACGTAGCAACTTCGCTACCTCTTGCGCCCCTGAAGCCTACCCGAGCCCAGCCCCTACGGCTCCACTACACCACTGCCATTACCCAACGTAGCAACTTCGCTACCTCTTGCGCCCCTGAAGCCTACCCGAGCCCAGCCCCTACGGCTCCACTACACCACTGCCATTACCCAACGTAGCAACTTCGCTACCTCTTGCGCCCCTGAAGCCTACCCGAGCCCAGCCCCTACGGCTCCACTACACCACTGCCATTGCCCAACGTGACAACTTCGCTACCCCTTGCGCCCCTGAAGCCTACCCGAGCCCAGCCCCTACGGCTCCACTACACCACTGCCATTGCCCAACGTGGCAACTTCGCTACCCCTTGCGCCCCTGAAGCCTACCCGAGCCCAGACCCTACGGCTCCACTACACCACTGCCATTGCCCAACGTGGCAACTTCGCTACCCCTTGCGCCCCTGAAGCCAACACGAGCCCAGCCCCTACGCTCCACTACACCACTGCCATTACCCAACGTAGCAACTTCGCTACCCCTTGCGCCCCTGAAGCCTACCCGAGCCCAGACCCTACGGCTCCACTACACCACTGCCATTACCCAACGTAGCAACTTCGCTACCTCTTGCGCCCCTGAAGCCTACCCGAGCCCAGCCCCTACGGCTCCACTACACCGCTGCCGTTGCCCAACGTAGCAACTTCGCTACCTCTTGCGCCCCTGAAGCCTACCCGAGCCCAGCCCCTACGGCTCCACTACACCGCTGCCGTTGCCCAACGTAGCAACTTCGCTACCTCTTGCGCCCCTGAAGCCAACACGAGCCCAGCCCCTACGCTCCACTACACCACTGCCATTACCCAACGTAGCAACTCGGCTACCCCTTTCGCCCCTGAAGCCTACGAGAAGCTCCACTACATTTGCCCAACGTGCAACTTCGCTACCCTTGCGCTGAAGCCAACAAGCCCATACGCTCCACTACACCATGCCATTGAACGTAGCAAATGTACCCTTGCTGAATAAGCCCAGTAATACAATTATTCAATAAATTTATTGAAGAAGAATTTAAAATGATTTAAAATTGTTTGTTAAAAAAGTGATTTAAAATATTCTAAAAGTATAATTTGAAATTTATTTTAAAGAATGATAATAATAATTTAAAAAGAATATATATTTTAAATAAACAAAATTTGTCAAAATTTAAATATTTAAAAGACAATTTATACACAAGTTTTTTGAACATACGATAGGAATGTTTCAATATTTTTTTCCATTCAATTAAAAAACAATTTATTTTGTTTACAAATTATAACATAAACTGTTTTTAAGTTGTTAGTTTTATTGCATATAATATAAGTCGGAATAACTTTCCCATGTTAATTTATATGATATCAAGTATACCTTTCTTTTGCACCGTGATATATCAATGAATTTTTATTCGAGAGGATATTCCAACATACATTTTGAACTTAGTAATGTTGTAAATTTATTTTCGTTTCAAGATTTTTTTTAATTTTGCTAAAGATTAATCAGCATATCTGGAAACAGAAAACTAAAAAGATATATTTTCAAGTATTCCTCTGTTCAAAATGTATAGTATAATATGACGTAAAAATCTAAATAAATTTGAATATCTAACGGTTGCACAATTAAAAAAAAGGGTTTAAAACATCAATCTCGGGAAATTTAAATTAAAGTATTTATTATTTAATGTTGGTATTTTATTTGTTTTAAAAAGTAAACGTGAAAACTCGTAACACGTTCAGTTTAAACATTGACATTGCAAGTATAAAGAGTTGTCCAATATCCAGTATTTGCCTCTACTACACATACCAAGTGCCCGTATATTAATGACGACACTTACCCGTAGATGCTTTGAGTATTGCAACGTTTCATTGGGTACAAAACTATTGGACCTTCGTTTAAAACAAGTTTGGTGTTTTTATTTTTTGTACCATAAAATTTAGGTATTATTATAGAAGTATTGTGTGCGTTCACGCTAATTACCTTTTTGGACCCTTTTAGCATCATTCTTTCTAAATAAGATCTGAATAATATTATTTAACTGAGCTTAAAGCTGTTTGATAATACTTTCAAAATGTTTTTGAATGTGTTGACCAGAAGCCAGTCAATGACCATTTTCCCATAGAGCACAGATTTTCATAAAAATTTGGGTTTCAATAGCAAGTGCATTCGTCAGTGTTAAGTCATAAAAATCTCGGGTTTTCGAGTTTTTCATGAATAACTTAAAAAATATTTAATCAATCAAAACATTAGAAGAGACCAAAATATTTTAGGGTATAAAAAGACAAAAAGAATGCTATATTTTTTATTTTTTTAAACTAAATACTAAGAGAATTATTGCTCGTTGAATGTTTTTGAGCTTTTATAATTTGTTTTGGTCTTTTTAGCCTCCCAAATGAAAAATTAAGTTGTACAATAACCAAAAGGCAAAGTATTTTTCGGTTTAAACTTTTTTATAGTCCTACAAAAACACAAAATAATATAGTTTTTCATGTTTTTAGAACTAAAACTAAACGTAAGCTATGAAGAGAATGACGTCAATACCTATTTTTCCTTCGCAAAAAGTGGTGATGGGGCTGTTTAATGTGTGTGCGTTCGCGCTAAATACCTTTTTGGGCCCTTTTAGCATGATTCTTTCTAAATAAGATCTGAATAATATTATTTAACTGAGCTTAAAGCTGTTTGATAATACTTTCAAAATGTTTTTTAAGGGACCTTAAAAACATAGGTTTGGTCTTTTTAGCCTCCAAAATGGAAAATTAAGTTGTACAATAACCAAAAGGCAATGCATTTTTCGGTATAAACTTACAGAGCTTTTTTTATAGTTGTACAAAAAACTCAAAATATGATAGTTAAGTTTACGTTTTGTCAATGATGTCAATACCTATTTGTCACACATGTGAATCTAATTACAGGCCTCAAAAGTGAACAATCGGTTGAGTGTAATTATTTACGTATGGAGAAGGAAACTTGTCGTAAATATTTGACCTTGTAACGCTGTACATACAAAAAAAGAATAGTGTGATGATGACTTCAACCAGTAATGTACCGCACTACTCTAGAACTAGACAAACCAATGTCACAGCACAGCACAGGCTGAGCCCGGGAAGCTTGCCCTACAAATCGGTCACAATATCTCCACAAGTCAGTCTTGCATGTACTGTACCAAAAGGAAGGACAAATCAGTCATGCGTTTGTCATGCAAAACGCAAATTTAGGCATGGTCATGAAACATTGGCTATAAATTTGTACTCCTAGACTGGCCTTTAAAATTCACTTATGTTGAATCACATAAGTCAGGATTACATCTGTTTTGTGATCCAACTCGTTCCCTCTGTAACAAACTTTCTGTTCATTGGTGATAACAGTGCTCTGGTCTCACTTCTTCGGCAATCTTAATAGGACAACATCTGCTGTGTCCAACAGAGTGGACATTTCGGAGTTATATACGGTATTAGTGTACTAACAGTGAAATCCGACCGTTTTTTAATTCCATACGTGACCTTAGAAGTTTCCTTAACCTTAGTGTACGATTTTAAAATTGGCTATGATCATTATTTAAGGTCAAGAAACGGACTAAAATTATCGTTAAGTAATGTGATTTTGCCAATCCATTAGACAGTTTTCTAACTATTATTGTAACAGTGAATATAATTTTGTATGCAAATACTAATGAAAATAAAGCACAGGTTTATTGTTAGTATTAATTGTAAAAGCTAAATACCATTAATGATAGCCATACCAACTGAGTGACTGACTGATCACATTTTCTAAACACCTATAGTGATTTGGATCATGAAGTTTGGAGCCAAATATTCTTCATTTGTTCTAAATATGTACTACGAAAGGGTTTTAAATAATTTTATCTCAAAGCACTAAAAATATGTAAATAATAACTAGCCCTAACCCAGTACCTACTGGGAAAAATTAAAAGTCTATGTTACCATTCATTATATTTTGTAACTTGCCTCTCGACAATATTTTTTCAGATTCAATATTGTTTAATGAATTTCAAAGAGTCTCTCTGTGCGGTGAAAATAACCATCTAATCTAGCTACAGACAAACACAGTTCGTATTCGAACACCAGGAATATTTTTTAATTCGTCCAGGGTCGTTACATAATGTTTCAAAACTTTATAAAGATTGGTTGATGGTGTTGGTGTTTATCCGTTGCCTAAGGGCGTTGTCGTTATATTGGTCCCTATGCGTGTGTGAGGTGACTATTGTCAATTAATTGTGATCTAATAAACTTTCATATGGTAAAAGGTATGATGATTCATTATTTTAAGCAAATTTTTTACATAAGGAACATATGAGACCGAGCTCATAAGCTGAAACTTCAGGAAATAAGTAAACTCATAAATGAAATAATTGTTCCTTAACACGTAATACAAATAAACCAACCGAATGGATGAAGGAGCAACAGTTGGGCAATTCTCAACAGCCTCCAGTTTGACGTTAAACTATTGACTAGTATATGTATAACTCTCAAAATTTGCTGTTTTTAAAAATATTGTCAATATGTAATGACATTTTTTTGTTATTGAAGGAACAACTGATTATATCCCGTAGTTGGTCAGAAGACCAGCAAAAATATAAACACACAGTTAAGGAACATCTATATGTTCCTTAACTCACTTCATAAACCAGTATCATATACCACTTGAGAAAGCAAGCGCAACTGATAAATGAACTTCCCTTACTAGTATGTTACTATTATTAAGTCTTTATTTTGTATTTAAGAGTTAGAGTTATGTAATGTAAGTAATTGTAAATATTTATTTTTTATTATAAATCGCTTTGTTAATATTTTAATTAGAATGTAGTAACAACGAAATTTAAGATGTCCATAGACGAACAAAGGTGGACGTGACGGACCGATGGATGATAAAGAACAATATTGTTGGCAGGCTCCAGATGGCGACAACCTTAGATATAATTCTTGCCTCATTCTGACAAGGAAATAGAAACGCGACCGAAAAATACGTTGCTGGACAATACGTAATGAAGCTAACGCACAAACTTGCCGCGAACATCTAACCATGAGGTAGAAGTAGAGTTATGACACTCAAATACAAATTGACATACAGATAGTGGGAGACCTGATCGTAGAAGATATACATTGCTGGACAATACGTAATGGAGCTTACGCACGAACTTGCCGCGAACATCTAACCATGAGGTAGAAGTAGAGTTATGACACTCAAATACAAATTGACATACAGATGGTGGGAGACCTGATCGTAGAAGGTATACATTGCTGAACAATACGTAATGGAGCTAACGCACAAACTTGCCGCGAACATCTAACCATGAGGTAGAAGTAGAGTTATGACATTCAAATACAAATTGACATACAGATGGTGGGAGACCTGATCGTAGAAGATATACATTGCTGGACAATACGTAATGGAGCTAACGCACAAACTTGCCGCGAACATCTAACCATGAGGTAGAAGTAGAGTTATGACACTCAAATACAAATTGACATACAGATGGTGGGAGACCTAATCGTAGAAGATATACATTGCTGGACAATGCGTAATGGAGCTAACGCACGAACTTCCCGCGAACATCTAACCATGAGGTAGAAGTAGAGTTATGACACTCAAATACAAATTGACATACAGATGGTGGGAGACCTGATCGTAGAAGGTATACATTGCTGAACAATACGTAATGGAGCTAACGCACAAACTTGCCGCGAACATCTAACCATGAGGTAGAAGTAGAGTTATGACACTCAAATACAAATTGACATACAGATGGTGGGAGACCTGATCGTAGAAGATATACATTGCTGGACAATACGTAATGGAGCTAACGCACAAACTTGCAGCGAACATCTAACCATGGGGTAGAAGTAGAGTTATGACACTCAAATACAAATTGACATACCGATGGTGGGAGACCTGATCGTAGAAGATATACATTGCTGGACAATACGTAATGGAGCTAACGCACAAACCTGCCGCGAACATCTAACCATGAGGTAGAAGTAGAGTTATGACACTCAAATACAAATTGACATACAGATGGCGGGAGACCTGATCGTAGAAGGTATACATTGCTGGACAATACGTAATGGAGCTAACGCACAAACTTGCCGCGAACATCTAACCATGAGGTAGAAGTAGAGATATGACACTCAAATACAAATTGGCATACAGATGGTGGGAGACCTGATCGTAGAAGATGTACATTGCTGGACAATACGTAATGGAGCTAACATAACCATGAGGTAGAAGTAGAGTTATGACACTCAAATACAATTGGCATACAGATGGTGGTGAGACCTGATCGTAGAAGGTATACATTGCTGGACAATACGTAATGGAGCTAACGCACAAACTTGCCGCGAACATCTAACCATGAGGTAGAAGTAGAGATATGACACTCACTCAAATACAAATTGGCATACAGATGGTGGGAGACCTGATCGTAGAAGATGCATGCTATGTCCAGTTCTTCAACATACTGCGCCTCACTCGAAAGCGCCTGAAACTCCGAGATCTGCAGTTAATCCAGCGCGACTACTATGATCCCAAAAACAAGGTCTCCATATCAGACTTTTGCCCGGAGCTGGGGCCCGGTTACAAAACCAGCATTGGTCAGTACGAGAATGAGGTGTTCATTTGAGCGGAAATTACACACCAAGTGTTAAGGACAGACTCATGCCTACATCTACTCGACACATTGGCCCGGGAGTGTAATATAATGAAATTCGTAAAAAATGAATGTCAAGTTGGAACCGTTATCATTATTTTTAGAATGACAGGGGTCACTGATAAAATGAAGGCCAACATCAACCAATCCATAAACCATCAAAAGTCAAGATAGTAAAAACCGCACCACAATTGATATCTGCCAGAAACCATTATAGTGATCACCGAGACAGTAAAAAACTAGACACAAGTGTAAACACTATCATAGATAGTGACAGAGATGTAGAACCTAGAGCCATTATCAAAGAACCAAAAAATGTACTGAAACCTCCTCCAAAACACAAGTAAGAAATCAAGCAAGAAACAGAACAGAGCAGTATCAAAGAGGTTTGTTCAGAAGCACCCATATATTTAATCACACTCGCACACTTATACGTAAAGCCATTGGTGATAATAGGATAATAGGTGATAGGACTAGTATTAGAGAATGTGGAAGTGAAATATATAAGAGACTAAGTGATGAGGAATTCAAAGTTATTAGTGATGAAGACATAGGAAAATGCCAAGATATATTGGAGCCCATTGTCGTTTTGAGGACTCTGTACAACCAAATGTATAGCAACAAGACAAGAGAACAAGACATGTCTATCCAACATGTTTGATAGAGATGGAACGAAAGTTTATGTTCTATTTAGTTCTTGAACTATGAAGAATGACAGGTGTCACTGATGAAATAAAGGCCAACATCACCCTAATGAAAGCCATGTCTGAGCATACCAGAATCAAACCTGGAGACAGCATACATCGATTGATGTCAATGAATAGGAGAATGAGAAGAGAAGCCAGGGTGAAAAAAGAACTTGAAAACCATCACTCGCCAGTACGGGAATGAGGTGTTCATTTGTGCAGAAATTACACACAAAGTGTTACGGACAGACACAAGTCTACATGTACTCGACACACTGGCCCGGGAGAACCCGAAACTACAAAGAAGAGTTTACGAAAACGAAGAGTTATAAGATGATTATAAAAACAATAACCCAAAACCATTTCACGACGTATAGAGAGACTCGTTGAAATTCATCAAAACAGACACGATCGTGCTTGGACATTCTTTAGAAAATGATATCAGAGTATTGAAAAGAGTTTACGAAAACGAAGAGTTATAAGATGATTATAAAAACAATAACCCAAAACCATTTCACGACGTATAGAGAGACTCGTTGAAATTCATCAAAACAGACACGATCGTGCTTGGACATTCTTTAGAAAATGATATCAGAGTATTGAAAAGAGTTTACGAAAACGAAGAGTTATAAGATGATTATAAAAACAATAACCCAAAACCATTTCACGACGTATAGAGAGACTCGTTGAAATTCATCAAAACAGACACGATCGTGCTTGGACATTCTTTAGAAAATGATATCAGAGTATTGAAAAGAGTTTACGAAAACGAAGAGTTATAAGATGATTATAAAAACAATAACCCAAAACCATTTCACGACGTATAGAGAGACTCGTTGAAATTCATCAAAACAGACACGATCGTGCTTGGACATTCTTTAGAAAATGATATCAGAGTATTGAAAAGAGTTTACGAAAACGAAGAGTTATAAGATGATTATAAAAACAATAACCCAAAACCATTTCACGACGTATAGAGAGACTCGTTGAAATTCATCAAAACAGACACGATCGTGCTTGGACATTCTTTAGAAAATGATATCAGAGTATTGAAAAGAGTTTACGAAAACGAAGAGTTATAAGATGATTATAAAAACAATAACCCAAAACCATTTCACGACGTATAGAGAGACTCGTTGAAATTCATCAAAACAGACACGATCGTGCTTGGACATTCTTTAGAAAATGATATCAGAGTATTGAAAAGAGTTTACGAAAACGAAGAGTTATAAGATGATTATAAAAACAATAACCCAAAACCATTTCACGACGTATAGAGAGACTCGTTGAAATTCATCAAAACAGACACGATCGTGCTTGGACATTCTTTAGAAAATGATATCAGAGTATTGAAAAGAGTTTACGAAAACGAAGAGTTATAAGATGATTATAAAAACAATAACCCAAAACCATTTCACGACGTATAGAGAGACTCGTTGAAATTCATCAAAACAGACACGATCGTGCTTGGACATTCTTTAGAAAATGATATCAGAGTATTGAAAAGAGTTTACGAAAACGAAGAGTTATAAGATGATTATAAAAACAATAACCCAAAACCATTTCACGACGTATAGAGAGACTCGTTGAAATTCATCAAAACAGACACGATCGTGCTTGGACATTCTTTAGAAAATGATATCAGAGTATTGAAAAGAGTTTACGAAAACGAAGAGTTATAAGATGATTATAAAAACAATAACCCAAAACCATTTCACGACGTATAGAGAGACTCGTTGAAATTCATCAAAACAGACACGATCGTGCTTGGACATTCTTTAGAAAATGATATCAGAGTATTGAAAAGAGTTTACGAAAACGAAGAGTTATAAGATGATTATAAAAACAATAACCCAAAACCATTTCACGACGTATAGAGAGACTCGTTGAAATTCATCAAAACAGACACGATCGTGCTTGGACATTCTTTAGAAAATGATATCAGAGTATTGAAAAGAGTTTACGAAAACGAAGAGTTATAAGATGATTATAAAAACAATAACCCAAAACCATTTCACGACGTATAGAGAGACTCGTTGAAATTCATCAAAACAGACACGATCGTGCTTGGACATTCTTTAGAAAATGATATCAGAGTATTGAAAAGAGTTTACGAAAACGAAGAGTTATAAGATGATTATAAAAACAATAACCCAAAACCATTTCACGACGTATAGAGAGACTCGTTGAAATTCATCAAAACAGACACGATCGTGCTTGGACATTCTTTAGAAAATGATATCAGAGTATTGAAAAGAGTTTACGAAAACGAAGAGTTATAAGATGATTATAAAAACAATAACCCAAAACCATTTCACGACGTATAGAGAGACTCGTTGAAATTCATCAAAACAGACACGATCGTGCTTGGACATTCTTTAGAAAATGATATCAGAGTATTGAAAAGAGTTTACGAAAACGAAGAGTTATAAGATGATTATAAAAACAATAACCCAAAACCATTTCACGACGTATAGAGAGACTCGTTGAAATTCATCAAAACAGACACGATCGTGCTTGGACATTCTTTAGAAAATGATATCAGAGTATTGAAAAGAGTTTACGAAAACGAAGAGTTATAAGATGATTATAAAAACAATAACCCAAAACCATTTCACGACGTATAGAGAGACTCGTTGAAATTCATCAAAACAGACACGATCGTGCTTGGACATTCTTTAGAAAATGATATCAGAGTATTGAAAAGAGTTTACGAAAACGAAGAGTTATAAGATGATTATAAAAACAATAACCCAAAACCATTTCACGACGTATAGAGAGACTCGTTGAAATTCATCAAAACAGACACGATCGTGCTTGGACATTCTTTAGAAAATGATATCAGAGTATTGAAAAGAGTTTACGAAAACGAAGAGTTATAAGATGATTAAAAAACATAACCCAAAACCATTTCACGACGTATAGAGAGACTCGTTGAAATTCATCAAAACAGACACGATCGTGCTTGGACATTCTTTAGAAAATGATATCAGAGTATTGAAAAGAGTTTACGAAAACGAAGAGTTATAAGATGATTATAAAAACAATAACCCAAAACCATTTCACGACGTATAGAGAGACTCGTTGAAATTCATCAAAACAGACACGATCGTGCTTGGACATTCTTTAGAAAATGATATCAGAGTATTGAAATTAGAATAGTTCTTAAATTGCTGGATTGTTAAAAATACATATTGATAGATATTATAGAAAGAGCTGTTTTGATTCATTTAAAATAAAAACTTTCTTAAATGTAGACGACTTTAGAATAATATATTATGAAAGAGTTTTAAAAGAATAAGATGTTATAAAATAAAAATACGTATTAGATAGAGTTTAATTATAAAAATACAATATATCTGTTAAAGCAGGAATGAAATAGGAATTCAATATAACAAAATAATCTATTTTCAGATTTAAGTTGACTTAATGTAGAAGTTATTATGATCTGAGACGAATAATATTATCAGAAGGTTGAGATTTGATGAGAGAATAATATTGACATTTTTACATGTACAGAACCGTAGGATTCTGGCCTAAGTCAAAGAACAAGATATTATTAATCTCACTGAGAACTAAAAATTGATAACCATGGTAAACAATTGTAAATTGAAATATTTTTAATTGTTACCTTTACGAGGTTTAATTATTACCTTTATGGATACTATAAAATAAGAAAAACGTGCAAAATATAATTTAAATAAAAATAATTAATAATTTTTTAGCAATGTGTTCCGCTATACAGGGTTTTGTATGCGCCGCCGCTAGCGCTCCGGTGGCGGCCGCGGCAACTAGTAGGACCTGCCACTCGTTACAGCCCTATGAAGAGACGATTTTAAATATAAGCGATTAACAAGCAACTATATTGATAATGATCGGCTAAGTTTTGAATATAATTTACTTTGTACACAAAAATATGGAACATTGATGTGAAATAACATGTAATTAGTATCCAGCAAAACTTTTAAAGTAAAAAAAACGTTTTTGCGTAAATTTTCTTTGAATATTACTTTATCATGATGGAATTCACTAAACATTTTATAAATAAATATACCTAAGCCTATATATGAATTAATTAATTAATTAATTTCCTCCTATTTATGAACATTAAAAATCTGTAAACTTTAATGTATTGTTAAAAAATAAATTTCTATATATTATGGAAGGTGTTTAATATTTTCCCACTCAGAACACACGCAACTCTTTAATGGTATCGTAAAGATTATCCATGTATTATATATACCATACAAAACCAAAGAATTGCTTCTTTCTGCTGTGTAAATTATTTCAGTTGATTGTTTCTTGGTATGGCGGTTAGCATTCTTGTATACTCAAAATTCTCTTAAATCTTTATATCCCAACGTAAGGTTTTTTCGAAAAAAATACACAAACCTCTACTACAGATCCATAACAGCTTTTGGCTGACAACTTTTAACAAAGAAAATACTGTGTGATTTCTAATCAACTTTTAATTTCACCTGATAAAATGACTTTGCATTTAATCTTAATCCTAAAGACAGAACTTCCTCTGCTGTTACCCCACATACCTTTCGTTCTTAAAGTAAATTTTACCAACTCTCAATTCCATAAGGAATTAATTGAGTTTTTTAATTGAATTTAATTACTATAGTTCATAATTTATAGGGACTATTCAGTATGGAGTTGCCAGAAAAATATCGAAACATGAGTTGTGTTCAAGAACTCTTGTCAAAGCTGGATTCTCCTATCCTCCTGTACATGAGGACGATGATTTAAAGAACTTTGTCGATATTGACAAACTATAGGCATTGGTGGAAAACAACCCACACATACACAATCTGTCGATTAAATAACATAACAATCATGATGTAATTGCAAAAATATGTACAGACATTGGGAAGGAGTTGAATGTACCAGGTAAAATGTAATTATAATCATTAGGCCAAATTTATTAACAACTCTTTTCACATCTCTTATATTTTAAAAGTCAGGTATTAACAATATTACAGCAATCGTTGGTAAATATCATACATACAGAAAAATACATACTACTGTAAAATATAAATAGTGCCTAGTGTGTATATAGTAGTGTGTTTATAATATAAGTAAACATAAATACATCAGATCGCATATTCCTTTTTTATTTGTTGGGGGTTTTATCCACATTGTTCTGTTTCTCGCATTGTGATCTAGCAGCAGCTGTATGAAATTCCATCAAATAATAGTGGTCTCTTCCTCCTCATCCATTGTACCTCGATAACTGCACAGTAGACTTAAAACTATTGCGTCAGTGTTACATCCACAAAAGTACTGTGGGGCATCAGGTTGAATTCGGGATTTGAATTACCCCCGAGAAAGAATTTACCCATAATGATTCTACTCCCAACTTTTTACAAGATTGACCTATAATGAATTACAGGAAATTATTTTAAAGCTGCATAAAAGCAAATTAAGTCTTACATTAAAACAAATTTAAAAACCATTCTTAATATACAACGATTGGTTAAGTACAATACTATTGGTCCCTCGTTTGAAAAAAGTTTGACGTTTTTATTTTTTAACGATAAAATTTAAATAAGATGGGGCTATTTAATGTGCGTGCGTTCACGCTAATTACATTTTTGGGCCCTTTTAGCATGATTCTTTCTAAATAAGATCTTAAAAATATTATTTAATTGAGCTTAAAGCTTTTTGATAATACTTTTAAAATGTTTTTAAGGGACCTAATTACCATATGCCAGTCAATGACCATTTTCCCATAGAGCACTGATTTTCATAAAAATTTGGGTTTCAATCGCAATTGAATTCGTCAGGTTTAAGTCATAAAAATCTCGGTTTTAGAGTTTTTCGTGAATAGCTTGAAAAATATGTAATCATTAAAAAAATTAGAAGAGACCAAAATTGTAGGGTATAAAAAGAAAAAAGAATGCTATATTTATTATTTTTTTAAACCAAATACTAACAGAATTATTTCTCGTTGCATGTTTTTTAGCTTTTATAATTTGTTTTGGTCTTTTTAGACTCCCAAATAGAAAATTAAATTGTTCAATAACCAAGAAGCAATGCATTTTCCGGTTTAAACTTACGGAGCCTTTTTATAGTCCTACAAAAAACTCAAAATAATATAGTTTTTCATGTTTTTAGAATTGAAACTTAACATAAGCTATGAAGAGAATGATGTTAATACCTATTTTTCCTTCGCAAAAAGTGGTGATGGGGCTGTTTAATGTGTGTGCGTTCGCGCTAAATACCTTTTTGGGCCCTTTTAGTATGATTCCTTCTAAATAAGATCTGAATAATATTATTTAATTGAGGTTAAAGCTTTTTGATAATACTTTGAAAATGGTTTTAAGGCACCTAATTATCATATGCCAGTCATTGACCATTTTCCCGCCTATTTATCCCATAGAGCACTGATTTTCATAACAATTTGGATTTCAATCTCCTTTTAAACTTCGCTTTATTTATATTCTTATTATGCATTCCGAGTATTTGACCCGTTTAAAGTTCGTATTTTTGATAAAAGTTAAGCTTAATTTTAAAAATTATTTTTGTAATTTAACAAACAAACAATCGTCTTACATTAAAACAAATTTAAAAACCATTATTGATATGCAGCCTTTGGTTGTGTACAATACTATTGGTCCCTCGTTGAAAACAAGTTTGACGTTTTAATTTTGTACGATAAAATTTAAATAAGATGGGGCTATTTAATGTGCGTGCGTTCACGCTAATTACATTTTTGGGCCCTTTAAGCATATTTTTTTCTAAATAAGATTTGAAAAACGCATTTACATTAGCTTAAAGCTGTTTGATAATACTTTCAAAATGTTTTTAAGCGACCTAATTACCATATGCCAGTTAATGCCCTTTTTCCCGCGTATTTATCCCATAGAGCACTGATTTCCATAAAAATTTGGGTTTTAGAGTTTTTCGTGAATAACTTGAAAAATATGTAATCAATTAAAAAAAATAGAAGAGACCAACTCAAATTATGTACTTTTTTACGTTTTTAGAATTAAAAATAAGCGTAAGCTATGAAGCGGATGATGTCAATACCTATTTGTCACAAAAGTGAATCTAATTACAGGCCTTAAAAGTGAACAATCGGTTGAGTGTAATTATTTACGTATGGAGAAGGAAACTTGTCGTAAATATTTGGACCTTGTAACGCTGTACATACAAAATACCGCCGTCGCAGCAGACCTGCGTACTCAGCGAATTTCCAAATCAATAATATATGACAAGTTTAAAAAAAAATCTGTCCATAAACATGAGAATTATTTGCCTATTCTCCATAAGATTAACATGGCAAAGAGTGTGCAGGTTTGCTGCTCTGAGGAGCACTGAAATCAGGCATTTCTACCATAAATAAATTTTTTCTTAACATTTATACCAATTTTCATCAACATCTGTCCATAAATAATGGAGTTTACCTATTCCCTATATGTTTATTATGGGAAAAGAGTATGCAGGTTTGCTGCCATGAAAAACACACAAACTATGATTTTTAAGCATAAATGGATAGATCTTAATAACATAATAATAATAATATATGACAAGTTTTATAAAAATCTGTCCATAAACATGAGAATTATTTGCCTATTCTCCATAACATTGGCATGGGAAAGAGTCTGCAGGTTTGCTGCTGAGAGGAATACTGAAAGTAGGTGTTTCTACCATAAATAATATTTATTTTTAACATTTATACCAACTTTCATGAACATCTGTCCATAAATAAAGGAGTTTGCCTATTCCCTATATGAATAACATGGGAAAAGAGTATGCAGGTTTGCTGCCATGATAAACATATAAACTATGGTTTTTAAGCATAAATGGATAGATCTCAACCACATGAAGCTAAATATCAAGTTTTATCCAAAAATATTGATTAATATAGGAAATATTACTTTTTCCCTATCCTCCATAAGATTAACAGTACCTGGTGACCGAGCTTTGCTCGTATAGAATAAGACATGTATTATAAAAATTAATTAGAAAAATTAAAACACATTTATTACTCAATGAAAACATTTATGTGGGTCAAATAAAAACGATTTAATACACTATAATTAATATAGCACTGGACAAAAAGTAGTGCCCCTGATGGGGTTTGAACACGCTGCCGCTGGACCACGGCGTCTGCCGAATGAGCGACGCCGGTTAAGGTGTTTTAGCCAACTTCAATTGTTTTAGCCGATCATTTACTGTTTAACAATCCATACAGTTATTATTAGCCTGTGACCATCTGATTTTGATATAAACGGAATGAGGATTGAAAAGCAAAAGAGAAATTTAATTTACACATATTAATTGGTTTGTTACAGTGGCTTCAAGCAATACAACAAATACGTTTTCTATCAAAACACGGAAGATTTTCAAAATACTCTTTCCTGCTTTTATTTCGCACAGTTATGATACCCTTAAGTTTTTACAAACTGTTTGGTAACCTGATAATTTTACATTTATTACATACATAAAATAAATATTTATGAAAAACCTCTATTCACATATTGTTCTTTGCCGTCTTCAATCAAGAACTGTCAAACGGTTATAAACAGCTGTTTTGGTTAGTATTGTTTACATTTTACTCTCCATAAGCGTAATGTAAAATTTTTAGATTTTAAACTTAATATTACAGTAAAACATGAATTTTCCTGGACATTAGACCTATCTAGAACTTATTTTCTACTCGGAAATTAGTTATTTCCAAAATTTAAAGAAATTCCTCGGTGCCGTTTTCGAGATCCGTGTGTATATATATATATACAAACCTTGCTCGTATTATATTATTGGATTGGAGCCCCTCAATACAACATACTGTGTTTAGATTTTTTAATATCTCGGTAACCGTTGGAGATAAAGAAAAACTTTAAGGAACTTAACTGTGTACTTTTTTAAGCTGATTCCAATGGTGAAATGTAAAATTATAAATTTTAAAAAATTACATGTGAAAAACACGAAAACCCCCATTTTGGGGTACAAAACCCCCGCAAACTACCCGTTCCCATTGACCGATATGTCTGATTTATGAACTCGTCCGAGCATTTGTAGGAATACACGTCTCTACCAAATTTGGTCTCGATCGGACCATTTTTACGAGAGTTATCGTGTTCACAGACACACACACACACACACACACACACACACACACACACACACACACACACACACATATATATATATATATATATATATATAAATTTTAACGACTATTGTTTTTGGACTCTGGGCACCTAAAGAAGAAAAAATAACATGGTCCCGCGCTTAAGTCTCGCCATGAGACCTACGGTAATAGCTTCTTCCCTATGGGAAATTCGCTAAAAAGAATAGTGTGATGATGACTTCAACCAGTAATGTTCCGCACTACTCTAGAACTAGACAAACCAATGTCACAGCACAGCACAGGCTGAGCCCGGGAAGCTTGCCCTACAAATCGGTCACAATATCTCCAAAAGTTAGTCTTGCATGCACTGTACCAAAAGGTACAAATACAAATCAGTCATGCGTTTATCATGCAAAACGCAAATTTAGGCATGGTCATGCAACATTGGCTATAAATTTGTACTCGTAGACTGGCCTTTAAAATTCACTTATGTTGAATCACATAAGTCAGGATTACATCTGTTTTGTGATCCAACTCGTTCCCTTTGTAACAAACTTTCTGTTCATTGGTGATAACAGTGCTCTGGTCTCACTTCTTCAGCAATCTTCATAGGACAACATCTGCTGTGTCCAACCGAGTGGAAATTCCGGAGTTATATACGGTATTAGTGTATTAACAGTGAAATCCGACCGTTTTATAAATCCATACGTGACCTTAGAAGTAAACTGTACGATTTTGAAACTGTCTATGATCTATATTTAAGGTCAAAAACGGACTAAAATTATTGTTAAGTAATGTGATTTTTCCAATACAATAGACAGTTTTCTAACTATGACTGTAACAGTGAATACAATTTTGTATGCAAATACTAATGAAAATAAAGTACAGGTTTATTGTTAGTATTAATTATAAAAGCTAAATACCATTAATGATAGCCATACCAACTGAGTGACTGACTGATCACATTTTCTAAACACCTATAGTGATTTGGATCATGCAGTTTGGTGCCAAATATTCTTCATTTGTTCTAAATATGTACTACGAAAGGGTTTTAAATAATTTTATCTCAAAGCACTAAAAATATGTAAATAATAACTAGCCCTTACCCGGTCCCAACTGGGAAAAATTAAAAGTCTATGTTACCATTCATTATATTTGTAACTTGACTTTAGACAATATTTTTTAATTCAATAGTTTTATTTGAATAGAAAACACAAGTTTAAAAATACCCCCGTCGCAGCAGACCTGCGTACTCAGCGAATTTCCAAATCAACAATATAATAATAATAGTATTTGACAAGTTTTATAAAAATCTGTCCATAAACATGAGAATTAATTGCCTATTCTCCATAAGATTAACATGGGAAAGAGTGTGCAGGTTTGCTGCTGTGAGGAACACTGAGAGTAGGCATTTATACCATCAAAAATGTTTATTTTTAACATTTATACAAATTTTCATCAACATCTGTTCATAAATAAAGGGGTTTGCCTATTCTCCATATCATTATCATGGGAAAAGAGTATGTAGGTTTGCTGCCATGATAAACACATAAACTATGATTTTTAAGCATAAATGGATGAACCTCAACCACATGAAGCTAAATATAAAATTTTATCCAAAAGTATTGGTTAATAAGTGAAATATTAATTTTTCCTTATCCTCCATAAGATTAACATTGGAGCCCCAAAATACAACGTACTGTGTTTAGATTTTTTAATATCTCGGTAACCGTTGGAGATAGAGAAAAACTTTAAGGAACTTAATTGTGCAGTTTTTTAAGCTGATTCTAATGGTGAAAAATAAAATTTGAAATTTAAAAAAATTACATGTGAAAAACGCAAAAAACCCCATTTTGGGGTACAAAACCCCCCCAAACTACCCGTTCCCATTGACCGATATGTCTGGTTTACGAACTCGTCCGAGCATTTGTAGGAATACACGTCTCTACCAGCTTTGGTCTTGATCGGACCATTTTTACGAGAGTTATCGTGTTCACAGACACACACACACACACACACATATATATATATATATATATATATATATATATATATATATATATATATATATATATATAAATTTTAACGACTATTGTTTTTGGTCTCTGGGCACCTAAAGAAGAAAAAATAACATGGTCCCGGGCTTAAGTCTCGCCATGAGACCTACGGTAATAGCTTCTTCCCTATGGGAAATTCGCTAATAAAGAGGTAAAAGTATAATCATTGATTTAAAACACTGAGTTTGTTTGAACTCATGTCTCGATATTATTTTTACCAAGATATTAAATGAATAATCTCTATGCTTTTTTAAATAGTGATTAAAACTAATTCCAAATAAGCTAGATTCATTCCTTATGGAGTTAAGGATAGGTTGGTAAATTTTATTCGAACAACACAACACTCCACTAATCCACTAATCATCTGCCATGAAAATCAGTCATTTCGTCATGTCATGGACAAAGTATAGCTTCTGTAAAAGTTTTAGAATTTAGGCCGAGACCGAAAATTTGAACAGATAAATGAGGAGAAAAGTTTAAATTATTGTCCATGGTTATTCTTATAGGTATCAATGTTATTCTTGAGGAGAAGAATTAGAAAGATATAGGTACCTGTACAAGAATTTAACATATACATTTTCATCAATTGATATATATATAGGGTCAACATGTAATAGTTAAACAAGTTTTTTATCGGTCAATCATATAAAGTGATATGAGCGTAAATGGACCAGTTCTTAATTTAAAAAAACACATTCTTAATTTTCAGGTTAAAATACCAAGTAAAATATTATCACTATTATTAAATATTATTTTTTTATTATTTACTAGCCAAAGTACCCGTTCTTCGCACGGGCTAAAAAGGCTGAAAGGTGTATGCTCTACTGATACATTTAAGGTATTGTTAATTAATTCTTCATTGTTTACAAAATGACAAAACAGGAGTGTCTACAACATTTCAAAGTAACATATGTCAAATATTGGGAGAGGATAAGGATTAATGTAATAGAGACAGTCATCGGAAAAAAACTTAAAATCTACCGATGTTGTCATTAGAAAATGTAAACATTGAAACCTAGGAGGTCACAGCAGCTCTTTCTTCTTCTTCTCCTTCTTCTCGAACTGTCAAATTTTAGTATTCACAGCTGTTGAAATTCAAGTAATTTTATGTTTTCATTCTCTAAAAATGTAAACATTGAAACTTAGGACGTTCACAGGGCGTAGCCCGAGAGGATTTTAAGGAAATGAGTATGCCTATGTGTTGCTTGAGTTTAAGATCTACCTTTGTGTAAAATTTCACACCGGTCGGTTCAGTATTTTTCGCATTTACTTGCCACAACAAACCCACAAACAAACATACAGAAACCACCTCTTCTTTATAATATTATAGATTATATTAGTTTTAATTAATAATATCTAAAAGGAGGCGGTGCCGCATCGTGTACTGTTGATATAGGATAAGATAAGATGATAAGGATAAGTGGATAGGCAATGGCTGTCCACTTATCTTTACTATCTTATCTAATATTCTGTCCTTAACGGTGAAAGTCATTACCACGATAAATTTTATAAATTTATTTTATATTGTCTTATTGAGGAAATAATTTATGTCTTCAAACATGGATACATATTATTATTTATTAATTTATTCAAATTTGAATGACCCCTGATCATGCATCTGATCATTTTAGCATATATCTGAAATCGTGGCTAAGGCGTTGAGTCGTTGCCGACACCGTAGCGCTAGCGGTGGTGGCGACCGCGGGAACTAGAACCGCGCACTGTGCACTGTGTGGCGGAACATACAGCATACAGCTATAAAATTATTACTTTTTAAAAGTATATTTTACACGTTTTTCTTATTTTATAATATAAAGCACTCCTCGTGAAAATAATAATTTAAAAATATTTTAATTACAAATTATTTACCTCGATTGTTAATTTTTAGTTATCAGTGGCATTAATAATATCGGTTTCTGTCACTTAAACCCGAGACCTTAAATCTGAAAGTAGATTATTTTGTTATTTTGAATTGTTATTTCATTCCTGCTTTAAACCCACGCCAATATTGTATTATTATAGTCCACATCATGAAACCCTAACAATCATACATAAATATTTAAAATCTTTATTAATGTACATTATATTCCCTTTCGCCAACCATAATAATTTCGAATAATATTAAGACATACATTACCAGATAATCGTCTACTTCATAAGGCAGGTATTCCATTGTAAAATGAAATCAAATTAGCTCTTAACTAATATCTGCATCCAAATGCTAGATTTGAGTCTTGAACTACAATACAACAGCAATTTCAAAACAAAATTTTCACAATTTTTGCTGTACTATCACTATTTTCAATACTCTCAAATCATTCTCTAAAGAATTTCCAAGCACGATTGTGTCTGTTTTAATGAATTTCAAAGAGTCTCTCTGTGCGGTGAAAATAACCATCCAATCTAGCTACAGACAAACACAGTTCGTATTCGAACACCAGGAATATTTTTTAATTCGTCCAGGGTCGTTACATAATGTTTCAAAACTTTATAAAGATTGGTTGATGATGTTGGTGTTTATCCGTTGCCTAAGGGCGTTGTCGTTATATTGGTCCCTACGCGTGTGTGAGGTGACTATTGTCAATAAATTGTGATCTAATAAACTTTCATATGGTAAAAGGTATGATGATTCATTATTTTAAGCCAATTTTTTACATAAGGAACATATGATACCGAGCTCATAAGCTGAAACTTCAGGAAATAAGTAAACTTATAAATGAAATAATTGTTCCTTAACACGTAATACAAATAAACCAACCGAATGGATGAAGGAGCAACAGTTGGGCAATTCTCAACAGCCTCCAGTTTGACGTTCAACTATTGACTAGTATATGTATAACTCTCAAAATTTGCTGTTTTTAAAAATATTGTCAATATGTAATAGATTATTTTGTTATTGAAGGAACAACTGATTATATCCTGTACTTGATCAGAAGACCGCAGAAAGCAAGCGCAACTGATAAATGAACTTGAAGTTTTCTGACAAAGTACAATTAGGCCAGCCGAATGAGTTTTTGAAAGAATAAAAAAACCAATTGATGTATTTTTCCCTAACGATCAAACTTCCCTCTCTAGTATGTTACTAGTATTAAGTCTTTAATTTACGTCGAATTGTTTGTGATTAAAAGTTAGTGTTATATAATGTATGTTATTATAAATGTTTATTTTTTATTATATATCGCTTTGTTAATATTTTAATTACAATGTAGTGACAACGAAATTTAAGATCCCCATGGGAAATTAGACGAACAAAGGTGGACGTGACGGATCGATTGGTGATGAAGAACAATATTGTTGGCAGGCTCCAGAGCCGATATCCTTAAATTCAATTAGTACCTTATTCAGACAAGTAAAAACACACACAGAATAGAACATGTTCACAATATGCTATTGGAATTGCACATGGTTTGAGGATGACATACTGGAAGTACGTAATTAATCACCAAAGGATCCACCAGATTTATAACCCCAGACAAATAACACCCTAACTTACAGATATTCTCTTTGAAAATGTTAATATTTCAAATAAGCACATTGCTGTGACGACCGATGATCGGAAATCACACATTATATTATGAACAAAAAGCAAATATTAAGATATTGATAAACCATCAAAAGTCAAGATAGTACACACCACAATTGATACCTGCCAGAAACCATTATAGTGGTCACAGAGACGGTAAAAAACTAGACACAAGTGTAAACGCTATCATAGATAGTGACAGTGATGTAGAAACTATCGTCATTATCAAAGAACCAAAAAAATTTACTGAAGCCTCCTCCAAAACACAAGTAAGAAATCAAGCAAGAAAAAGAACAAATTCAAAATTATTAGTGATGAAGACAAAAAGCAAATTTAGCAAATTATTACATTTTAACAACAAAATATGGCTCCAAGAAAGAACGATGTGAGGTTGATGATCTGTAATCACATATGATATATTGAGAAAAGTGCGAACAAAACTAGCTGCCAAATATTAATAATAACTACCAGAATCAAGATATCAAATTAGTGAAAGAACATGAGCCCAAGAAATAACACGAAAGAACAAGAACCAAAACAAATATTAAAATGAAAAAACAAGGAATAAAGAATGTAAAATGAAAATTAAATACATATATTTTGTAATGTAAAAATAGTTTTATATGTTTAGAAGCACCCCAAGACGATTTATATACTAACAGAAAAAACATACAAATAATGAAGAACCCATGTTCAACACTATGACTGAGACTACGAATAGAAGTACGATAATAGAACAAATAGAATTGCGATACTATGATACCAAAACAATTTCCATAAAGAACGAGCTGGACCAGGTTACAAAACATCATTGATATCGAGAATAAGTGTTCATTGTGCCGGAAATTACACAAAAAGTGTTAAGGACAGACACAAGCCAACACCTACTCGACACACTGGCCCGGAGAACCCCGGAAACTACAAAGAATATTTACTAAAGCAGTCGTTGGAACCGTTATCATCGCTAATCATAACAACAAGACAAGAAGAAACAATAATATCTCAAATAAGCACGCTGTTGTGAAGGTTGATGATTGGGAATCACACATGATATATGACTTAGAAAATACGAACAAAACTAGACGCCAAATATTAATAATAACTACCAGAATCAAGAAATATCAAGTGAGGTGAAAGAACATGCAGCCCAAGAAATCAGAAACACGAAAGAATCGAGGACCAAAAGCAAATTAAAATGAAACTTTGAAATAACATTATGGTAGGTAAGTATGTAGTGTTTTAAATAGTTCGAATTTGTTTGGAGAGCAAAGCCCCAACAGACGAGATTCTATCTTAATACCAGATATTCTCTTTTGAAACAATAATATCTTAAATAAGCACGCTGTTGTGAAGGTTGATGATTGGGAATTACACATGATATATGACTGAGAAAACACGAACAAAACTAGACACCAGAAACTACAAAGAAGAGTTTACTAACGCAGTCGTTGGAACCGTTATCATCGCTGATCATAACAACAAGACAAGAAGAAAATCTATCTAACAAGTTCGATAGAGATGGAACCAAAGTTTATGTTCTATCTAGTTCCCTGATGAAAAGAAGGCCTAATGAAAGCCATGCAGGAGGAATCCAACAAGTATAAGAGCAGTCACATCAACTCCCAACAAAATTTGTAAACCAATGATGAATCAGAGGCTACTTAAGAATGATCAGGCGACCAACCAAAATTGCCTAAAGCGAAAGCTGAATGTAACAACCAATGGCAGCAGCATGGAATGAGGGCCAACATCACCCTAATGAAAGCCATGTCCGAAACCGAAACCTCGTCTACTAATGCAAACCCTCAGAGAAATGAAAGAATGATGTTGATTTAATAACTTGGCCACTTCACAACACTGGCCTAATCTTAAAGGTGAAACCGCCAATACTTTATTACTCGATTTCGATCCGCTGAAAGGAACTCAAAACCTCAAGATTAGTGATTTAGAAAGGACAGATATTGATAAACCATCAAAAGTCAAGATAGTACAAACCGCACCACAATTGATACCTGCCAGAAACCATTATAGTGGTCACAGAGACAGTAATAAACTAGACACAAGTGTAAACGCTATCATAGATAGTGACCGTGATGTAGAACCTATAGCCGTTATCAAAGAACCAAAAAATGTACTGAAACCTCCTCCAAAACACAAGTAAGAAATCAAGCAAGAAAACGAACAGAGCCAGTAACAAAGATTATTAAGTTGAAGAGAAAGAAGAGAATAAAGTTGACTTAATGTAGGTGTAGAAATTAATATGGTTTGAGACGAATAATATTATCAGAAGGTTGAGATTTGATGAGAGAATAATATTGACATTTTTACATGTACAGAACCGTAGAACTCTGGCTTAGTCAAAGAACCCGGTATTATTAATTCCACTGAGAACTAAAAATTAATAACCGTTGTAAATAATTGTAAATAAAAATATTTTTAAATTATTACCTTTACGAGGTGGGTTTTATAGTATACAATTAGAGAAACGTGCAAAATGTAATTTAAATAAAAAGATTTAATAAAAATTAATAATTTTTTAGCTGTGTGTTCCGCCTCACAGTTTGGCGATGCGCCGCCGCTAGCGCTGCGGTGGCGGCCGCGGCAACCAGTGGGACCTGCCACTCGTTACAGCCCTATGAAGAGACGATTTTAAATATACGCAATTAACAAACAATACTATATTGCAAAGTTTTCAATATAATTTACTTTGTACGCAAAAAGATGGAGCATTGATGTGAAACAACATGTAATTTTTAAAAACTTTTAAAGTAAAGAAAACGTTTTTGCATCAATTTTCTTTGAATATTACTTTATCATGATGGAAGTTCATAGCTTGGTTTCGTGAACACGTTTTGGGTTTCACTTAACATTTTAAATAAATATATCTAAGCCTATATATGAATAGATTAATTCATTTCCTCTTACTTATGATCATCAAAAATCTGTAAACTTTAATGCATCGTTAAAAAAATAAATTTCAATATATTATGGAAGGTGTTTAATATTTTCCCGCTCAGAACACACGCAGCTCTTTTATGGTATCGTGAAGATTATCCATTTATTATATATACCATACAAAACCAAAGAATTACTTCTTTCAGCTGTGTACATTATTCCAGTTGATTATCATGCAGTATGCCGGTTAGCATTCTCGTATCCAAAAAATTCTCAATCTTTATATCCCAGCGTAAGGTTTTTTCGAAATAAATACACAAACCTCTACTACAGTCCATAACAGCTTTTGGCTAACCAAGAAAATACTGTGTGATTTCTAATCAACTTTTAATTTGACCTGATAAAATGACTTTGCATTTTATCGTAATAATTAAAAATATCGTAAAAAAACAAACCTAAGACAGAACTTCCCCTGCTCTTACGCCTACATACCTTTCGTTCTTAAAGTAAATTTTACCAACTCTTAATTCCATAAGAAATTAATTGAGTTTTTAATTGAATTTAATTGCTATAGTTCATAATTTGTAGGTACTATTCAGTATGAAGTTGCCAGAAAAATATCGAAACATCAGTTATGTTCAAAAGCTCTTGTCAAAGCTGGATTTTCCTACCCTCCTGCACATGAGGACGATGTTTTATAGAACTTTGTCGATATTGACAAACTAATATATAAATTTCTATTTATTATGGAAGTTGTTTTGGTATCGTGAAGACTACCCATGTATTATATATACCATATAAAACCAAAGAATTACTTCTTTCTGCTGTGTACATTATTCCAGTTGATCGTCTCGTGGTAAGCCGGTTATTCTCGTATCATCAAAATTCTCTTAAATCTCAGCGTAAGGTTTTTTCGAAAAAAAAAATACAAACCTCTACTATAGATCCATAACAGCTTTTGGCTGACATTTTGTGACCAAGAAAATACTATGTGATTTCTAATCAACTTTTAATTCGATCTGATAAAATGCAAAGACGTAATTCCAAACAAACCTAATACAGAACCTCCTCTGCTCTTACGAAAAAAATGACGAAAAAAATTTAAATGTCTGAAAATGACGTGTAGGCCTTGAACACACTTTCATTCAACAACATTCTGAACGAATTCGGGATTTGAATCACCCCCGAGAAAGAATATACCTATAATGATTCTACTCAAACCTTTTACAAGATCAACCTACAATGAATTACTGGAAATTATTTTAAAACTGCATAAAAGCAAATTTTGGTATAAAATTTTAGACAAGTTTAACTATACAACACCTGAAACCATATCTCAAAAGGTTGATCAAAAACAAAATGGTGATGGTTTGAAGTTCATAACTTTTCACTTTCAAACCACAAACATTTTTTTGCATTAATATTTTAAGGTTGGGTTTCGGCATTGATTATAGCTCAATAGGGTGCTTTATTTTATGTACATGGCAACCTATTCATCAATCTTTAAGATTATAAACTTACTCCCCATGGGCCGATCCCTGTAGACGACAACCGATCACCACGTAAATAAAAAAGTATCTTACTGTGACCAGTAATGATATGCCAAATGTTGTTTGTGATATCTCTTTTCTTTTCAAAGTTAAAAAGTCGTCCTAAGACTTAATTATCACCCTGTATATAGACAAATATTTGGGTCGGCACGATGGTAGGCGCATTTATAATCCGATTTTGATAAAATTTGATGGAGCTGTTCCTTGGTGTGATATCGTTGCTTAAGTTGTCACGTTCCTTAAGTCCTGGCTGAAGAACAAAACCTAGAGTCACAGACTATAAACCTAAACTCATCTGTGACATAGTTTTAGTAGCTGACAGGTGTCAAAAGGTCGAAAGAAATTCAAGATAATGTTAAGAGCCAAGAGTAAAAGTAAAGAGCAAAGATGGGTAAGGGATATTTCATTCAAAGGAGTAGGATGTGGTAACACTGGTGCGTTGAAGGGGTGACTTGCTGGTGCTGCACTCACAAGGTTAGGGGTGAACTAGCTTAACATTAGGCCGGAACCGGTAACTTTGAAATCTGTTTAGTTAACGTTCCCATAAAAAATAGTTTTGTATCGATTCGCCTACTTTGAGGAGCCTTCATATTTGGGAATATGTTGTTCCAGCACCGTAAGAACTGGTCGCCCAGTTGGTAAAAAACTTAAGTTGAAGAGTTAAATCAAAATTATAGTAGTTATAACTTTCACTAAAACACCTCCCTACACCCCTAGAAACGCTTAAAAAGTAAAAAAATTTAAATATCTGAAACATTGCTTAATCGATTTTAATCAAAATACCTTAGTTTAAACATTAGGGCTTGGGATCCCAAACACTACCACTTACTTTAGGTTAGTTAAATCCATATGCTGGTCCCTTTATGTGATTGTTTTGGTCTAAACACTTAACCTATTATAATAATGTTATAATTTTAAAAACATTTTTATTGCGCTTAATTTATTTTGAAAAATGTTATAATTGTTATAGGTGTTAATCCTCTATCCTCTATTTATTGCATCTTGGGACATTTATTTAATTATGTTATATCTCTCTGTATGTTGTAAACATCTCTTATATTTAAGTTCCACTATATTGTAAATGGCGTTGACCGTTGAACTAAATATATAAATATGACCTGTATAACAATGGAGTTCCTTAAATCAAAGTTTAAATGAAAATTAAATAAAAGAGAGAATTTGAGATAAATCAAACTGAAATGTGAAATAACAAAATTATACCTGTAAACGTCATCATAAGTGTTGCCGCATACGAAAACCCCTTGTAAGCTGGAGTGGGAGTGGATGTCCATAACGAAATCCAGCTCCAGGTTCTGAAACAGGGTTTATTGACTACAGAAAATTATTTTTAAAACGAACTCTTAATTTTGAAGTTTTGTAAAAAGTCGGTTAAGGAATTCAGACATTTTCTCCGACGTTGGAAAACCAAGACCGTCCCTTCAAATGAGAAAATTATTCCTAATTTCCTGTCAAGTAAGAACAGAAAATCTGTTCGAACTAACCTGGACGATGTATCCCCGGCTACCTGCCCCCGGCCCGGGTCGGCCATAAATCTCCTCCCTCGCACAGCTGTGTCTGTAATGAGTCATATACAGTATTGGTGCCACCACTACATTAATACGCCGCAGCTAATGTAGTAACCACAGCTTTTACCATTGGTAGTGTGAACGGGAGGCCGAGTCGAGGGGACGGACGTTGGACCAACAAACTGAACCCGGACATCCGCCCTTGGGAGGAAAGGCAGCACGGCGAGGTCGATTTCCTTCTGACACAATTCCTATCGGGACACGGGTACATCCGCTCCTATCTGCACAAGATAGGCATAGTCGGCAGATTTACATGTCTGTAGGGTCTACTGCCTCTCTGCCGAGATCGGTGTAGCAGTCCATTCTGTCATCATCATCGGAGCTATGCTCCAGGGAGCGTATATCTGGAACTGCATTAAGCACTATGTCCAATCCATACTTCGGGCGAAAAATGTCGATCTAGATCGTATTTAGCACTGTAATTACCGTGATGAGGAAAACCCTAGTGGCGCAATAACCAAAAGGTCTAGCCCGAAGTAATGTTCAAAACAGTCCCAGGCTGATCCTAGGAGAAGAGGGGGGGAGTTTAGTGGGTGCGAGTTCCACACTACCGGGTCTCTGCGGTGTGCATTAGCATTACCTCCTCTCCACAAAAACCTATATTAATAAACTTTTTAAACGACTCGGAATTTAAATATTTACGTGACATTTCTGGAATGTTCACTTATGAAAATGACATCAAGCAAGATAGTGTTCTCTATATATATACTGCTGTGGATCCAAACCACAAATTTGGCTCTAAATTACGAACTGTTCTATATATAAGGATGGTCTTTGCGTATGAACGTAGTATTCAATAATGCGGACGGCTACACTAGAGAATATCACATTGCTCATAACTATCCACAATTCATGACCTACAAGTAGCTGGAATACAGGTCCCATCACCGTCCCAGTGAATTTATAGTAATTTGATTTAATTAGTAACTAAATATTAATTTAATATCTTTCCAATGTACCCAATGTCAATGTACCAGTCACAAAGCCGACTAGGATACACAATACACATACGAGGTATGTGGTACGAGGTACGACGTTCGGAGAGTAAGTTCCGTCTTGTTTACTTCGTTACTTGTTTACTGTTGTTACTTCGTGCGTCTACACAATGAGGATGTGCGTCGTGTACTGATATACATCGGGGAAAACTGTGTGTAATTTCAGCATTGTAGCTAAACTGTGCGGTTCTGTGACGTGCTTTCAAAATGTGTAATATTATTAACTTACCCGCCGAACACTTAAATCTTTGGTTGTTGTGGGAGTTTCTGGACCCAACGAGTGATCAGTTTCCTTAACTTTAGGTGTCCAAAAACAAATTTGTAAAGCACTGACCTCGAAACTCTATCTCCTGTTATTGAGAAGCAATTCCTCTCACAAATCCTTCAACCAAGGCCACCATGTCGTATGTAAACGAATAAGGGTTACCGGAGCGGTCGTCGTCATGGAGGTTGTCACAGACACTTTATATTTCTCGTACCCATGTACGCACCTTTTAGTTTCTATTAACAGTATCATTGTACTATTTCTAAATCTGTCAGTGAATTTCTGCAGCAGACAGGTTCCTTGCTTACAAAAACCGTATCACTGACCGAACCTCACTTGCGACGGATGAGTTCGTATTCTTAAAAATTTTGAAAGCACATAACAGAACCACAGGTTAGCTGAACTGAAACTTAGCACATTTGTTCCAGAAATATGCTGGTGCACCACCACACACGCACTCACTGTGGTATACGCACGAACTACTGTGTGTACAAAAAAACAGAACTTACTTTTCGATCGTATCTCGTCTTTCGTATCCTCGGAAACATTTTCCTTGTCTGAGTACCTTGTCCTGGTCCAGGTTGGTGATGAAGGTGGAGGCGGCGTGGAGCGTGGGGTGAATCCACCGGGAGATCTGACCCCAGACACGGTTCAAGTCCGCCCCCATTAGTGTCGACCTGCACAACATGGATGTCACTCACTTCCAGGCGAAGGTACTATTCAGTTGCATAAAATATAATCCCATATAAATGACCCATACGGTTAACAAATGTAAAATTATATTTTAATTGTTATATTTCTAAATGCACTGTACAATAAAAATCGTTTTGTCCTGAACAATTTGGTTCTCTGTCAGCGTGTGGCTGTCTTTATCCCCACATGGTTTATGATTGGTCATCTGGGGATCTGAAACAGAGAAACACAAGCAGTTGTTCGATGTCAAAAGAAATCACTCCGTATTACTTTCGACGTCAAGAAAGGGGATTCACGCAGGGAGTTGTTCACCAGGAATGAAATTCTTATGTTCTCCGGTTTATATAGGTTGTTCATAAACGTTGGGGAAAACTTCGAGGGATTATAGTAATCATAAAAATAAACAAAAAATGTCCTATAAACATATGTCAAAAAATCCTTCGTTCAGCCGCTAGACGTCATTTCATATTTTTTCAAAAATCGTTATCTTTTAAGAAACATTTAAGCTACAAAAACCAGACTTTGCACACATCTTTATTGGCTAAAGAAAAAAAACATTTAGATTGTATCATTTAATTTGCTTTTATATTTCCAAAATGGCAGTGGTTAAAAATCTTTTAATTTAAATAACAACAAAACCTTTAACTTTATTAAATTATTGCAAGATATAAAAAAAGATTGTAAGTTTAATGCCAATTCCAAAAATACTTTGTTCAACCAAATCCGTCCACGGATAAGCTAGGAAATGCACTTTGAATGTTAGGTTACAGAGCCCATACGACTCCGCCGCGCGGCCGTGGTGATGGTGAACAAGCAGCCAGCGCGAGGGCGACTGCTTGTTCACCAACACAGCAACACAGCGCGTATTGGCGCGGACACCAATAATACTCACTCGCATAGTGGGGAGAATAAGCGTTGTGTGCTAGCTGCTAGCTGACATTTAGCCGCCGCCTCTTCGCCACGGCCGCGCGGCGGAGTCGTATGGGTTCTGTAAGCCAACATTCAAAGTGCATTTCCTAGCTTATCCGTGGACGGATTTCGTCAAACAAAGTATCGTTAGATTTGAAATTAAATTTACAATCTTTTTTATATCTTCTACAAATTTTAAAAAGTTAACGGGTTTGTTGTCATTTAAATTAAAAGATTTTTAATCGCCGCCATTCCGGAAACATAAAAGCAAATTAAATGATACATTGTGAAGGTATTTCTGTTTAGCCAATAAAGATGCGTGCTAGGTTCGGTTTCTTCAACTTAAATATTTCTTGAGATATAACGATCTTTGTAAAAATACAAAATTTTATGTGCTTAGCGGCTAAACAAAGGATTTTTCGACATATGTTTACAGGGGATTTTTGGTTAATTCTAATGAATACTACATCCCTAAAAGTGTGTTACCAACTTTTATAAATACCCTGTATATTTTAAATTTGTTCACTTTTATTTTTAATACAAAAAGGATGTATTTCAGAGAGATCATCAAAATTCAGTTTAAAGCTTCCGAAATAATTTATACATTCCCATTTCCCAACACACGACAAATTTCTTATGTAACACCCTGTATTTTATTTTGTTTTGGATTATACTCTCTAAAATAAAACATTTTTGTTATTGGGTGTTTTTCAATATCTCTAATAGTTTAGAAGCTACGAGGACTTTTGATTACTTTGATACAGTTGAAGTAATACAGTATTTCAATGGCAAAACATTGACCATTGAATAATAGACAAACCTCATACCAAACTATTAGAGATATTGAAAAACACCCAATAACAAAAATGTTTTATTTTATCGACACCTTTTAGAACCTTTTACCTTTTTTACTTTGTTACAGTCTCCACTGTAACAAAATAAATGTTAAACAACATGAGGGTTGAGATAGATAACCTTTTATTCTTTAGTAGAGCAAGAAATTGTGAAACTGTATTTAGATTTTTATCGCAGACATTTTCCAGTAGAATTAATTAATCAAAGTTTAATGACATTTTTGGGTTCGTTTCGTTTGGGTGGACTTCAAGGTATCAAATTTGGCGGCTCTCAAACCGAATATTTTCATAACCAGTGTTAACCCAAAATAGACAAATGGAACTGATCCCGTGATCACGTGAGCTGGAACATAGAACCTGACAAGAGTTGTACACATTCCGGAATGGTAAATAATCTGACTACGCGGTATCCAGTTATTTACCGGCTTTATATTAGTCCGGATCATGACATTTTCTAGGTTTCTTGGATTTCTTGGTTCTGGGTTTCCTATTTGAATTTTTGTCATGTTCAAGGGTCCAGCAGACCTGAGGACGGGTTTGTTTTCCTAACAGTGATGGAAAATGTCAGCAATAACAATCTAAATAACATAAACCCAACATCACTAACCATGAATTTCACCCAAAGATAAGAAATGGTGGCTATGTGTAGATTTTTTAGCTGTATTTAAAATATTTTTATGTCAAGAAATTTAAAACTTTTTGTTAAGACATTTATGTCGACAATTAAATAGTTTTTTATCTTCTTTAGTTTTTTATCGTTAAAACTCAACATTATCTTATAGAAAACCTGTACTAATTAAGAATTTCCTCAGTTTTACTTTTCATTTCCGGACAAAAACATCTTCACGTAATCGTGTGTCTAAGCACTTTGCGGTACAATTAAAGCCAAGTCAGCGTAAGATCATCTTTTCACTAATGATACATGAATAGCCAGAAGTGACAGCTCATTATATCTGACAGAAGTCTGTCTCCACAACATGGTTGAAAATATATTGTCTCTCTAATTCATTTTACAATGTAAAAGTATATATTTTTAAAGTAAATTTCAGTTTGTCAATATGGGTGACCTTAGTTTAAAAATCGTTTTTTCGGTGGTGGTTCAATGATATTTAGATTTTATTGAGGATATTTTCGATCACGAATAGTCAAACGACTTTTCACGTTGGCTCAGCATCTGGAATCTGATCTCGTCCGTAGCAGTTGTTTCACTGCTTTAAACGTGCTTCACTTACTTTTTGTTTTCAGATTTTTACCTGGTATTAGGGATTATGTACTAATCTTAATATTTTAATATTTTAGGTTCCAGCTTACCTGAGCACGGGATCAGATTCCATATCCCTAGCCTAAACATCATGAAACTTTGTTGTGATGGAAAATGTCTGCATTAAAAATCTAAATAATATTTATGAACCAATTTAAATAGGGTTTATTCCAATTTTTTAATTAACTAGCAGTAAGCCGTATAAAGTACGGGTTGTATAATTCAATTTCAAAGAAAAATGTACGTTACTATTATGGTAAAATATTAACTTCGAATCATAAACGAATAAGTAAAAAAGCTCATCTCAGTTGCTCATAATTAAGTTTTAAATGAGATGAATTAGATTTAGGAAGACAATACTTAAAGTTATTAAATATTTGTTACGTTAAAATACCAGTGTAGTAGTATAGTATAATTTTAAAATACTATTTCAGTAAGACAAGGGGTCTGTTTGAAAGGTTTAAAACTATTTTCCAAAAGGGATAGGATTGTGAAATAATACCATCATAGTTATTACACTCGTTTTCACGGAGAAAACAAATGGCTTTATTTGTCGTTACATAAAGACAGACAGACCCATAAGACACATTTAGTCTTAGGATATAAATAATATAAACGTAAAAATATCGCAATTACGAGCAATGTAAAGAAAAGACTTTAATTTTCTTTATATAGATTTAGCAGACTCTAAGATTCACGAATTCCAATTCACTGCCTATATTCATGTCTTCTAGGAATAAAATTTACTAATTATGATTGAATTAAGAGAATAAAAATATTTGAAAGCTGACCTGTAATTACCCAAAAATACACCGTCGGGGTTCATCATGGGGAAGATTTTAAAGACGACATGATCTCTGAGTGCGAGCGCCATGGGATGGTTACTGATGAGGAAGTCTATTATACCTGCAACAGACGTACTGGGTGAACAAAAAACGGGTGTATACAGACTGCGTCTTGCGGTCAGTGAAATCCGAGGGTTCATTTTGACTGATTGGTATTTCGCCTATCATACACGATAAGTGCTATCGAGCGATGTCGAGCGGTACCCCTAAAGGGGTACCGCTCGAACTCGCTGGTTTTTGAGAACTTCTTGCTTTATCTTCATAATGCGTGGGTCGGGTTAACGTAAACAAAAAACTTCTCCAAAAATATAGAATAAAGAAAATAAGTTTCATAACTGTGAGTGTTTTCGTTTTCACGGAGAAAACGAACACGTTTTACGTTACAGAAATTCAGATATAGAGATTTGTAGAAAAAATTGAGATAAGAACTGTGGTTTTAAAATATAGAAATAACTGAAAAATCATAATTCCAAGCTATGTAAAGATAAAACTAATTTTATTTAAATCGATTATTACGTCATGGTTGGTCCGATAATTAATGCAATAAAACTATATGTACGTGTAAAATTATTGAAATACGCCATCAATTTAATGATACCTGATGCTTTCTCCAGGACCCGTAAATTAATAATATCATAAATATTGAAAAAATTATGAGAAGAACTTGCACGAATTAAAATTTAACTTATTTAAACCACCCCTAGACAAGAGCTGAATTGGAAGGTGTCAGTTAAAAACCTTGACTCTTTTTTATATATAGTTGGAATTTTGAGTAATCCAGTTGGCATTTTTTTTATTCAGCTCACTTTCGGCAAAATAAAACAAAGTTTGAAAGAGAAACGGCCGGGAGGGATAAAATACGCACCGGCATACTTTGATTTTACAGTAAGTGTAAGAATATTACAATATTTAAGAGTGATACTTTGAATATTTTTTATCCCGCGTGGCACCGGGTTATTCGACTAGTTTATAATATTCCTAATTACTTACTCATAATTGATAGCGCATCACCATGCTTTTGTCACGGAAACAAAAACCGTAATGTCTACAGGCTTCCATGAGTAAGGTGACAAACTTTGGAAAAAGGTTTTGTGAATCATAATAAAGTGAAATTAAAGAATAATTGTTTTTTTTACTCATCGTTTACGATTTATCAGCCATAATGTATTTTTTACAAAATTCTTCAAACTTTTTTTTATTATCCTTATAAAACTCCAAAATTAGGTTTAAATAATAGGGACCCGTTGGAAAAAATCATCTTGGAACTTTAAAACAGTGGTCATTTTTAAATTTTCATCTAAAATGGTGGGACAACTGTAAAACATCCAAAAATGTACCAAAACCCATTTTTAGAAAGTTTTATTTCTCAAAATAACCAGTGTTCTCATGCAACACTAAAAGCGTAAGAATCGGAACTGATATAAATCAAAACCATTTATTGAGTGACAAAACATAATGGGATTAAATATATTTTTGCTGCCTCTCAACAAGCATTTTAATGTATTTATTTCGAGTGTAGCTTATAAAATAGCAAATCATATTGCCATTCTAAATCGAAAACATCTGAAGTGGGTTAGTAATTTGCGAAATATACCTTCAGCAATCAAAATAACACGCAGCGGCAGAGGTCTGGCAGCTCTAACATCGATAACTCCACGTCCTCTGAACGCGATTAACACAATGTATTAGATTCCCGTGAAAATGTAATATTTAATCTCCATAAAAATAAACCCACATGAAATCACATCCATCAGATCTATGCTCAGCCTTTCTTTCCTTGGACAAGCGGGTGAGAGCATAATCGTGTAACGTATGGTACGCATGTCGGCAACGCAGTACATTGGGACTGAACATTGTCATAGCCCCAAAACGCTCTACTGCTAAACTTAATAATTAAAAAAAATTATATATCATAACTTCGTACAATTTTTAGTTTATTTACCATCATAGTGTATTTGTGTACACGATGTAATGTCTTTAATAATAGATATCGCAAAAAGGAAAAATTATCCAATGTTGACACTTTCAGTTCTCGCTGTAGAATAAAGCTTCAAATTCATTGACCTGACCAGAATTAAAGCAAATCCAATTCATTTTAACCCAGCATATATTCTTACTACCTTATTCAAATCATCATTATATTATTATTTTCTATTTATTTATGTCTCGTTTATGGTTCAGGATAAATAATTCATCTGTATCTAGTCTTGGTTATTATTGTAGTTGTTCTTCTGAGTATTCTGCGGTATTATGGAGTAAATCAACACCATTCTTTCATTTCTGTTAGGGTTTTCATTAGTAGACGGGGTTTCGGTTTATCAAGAGGTATTCAAATCATCCAGTTCTTTTTAACCCTGGCTTCACTGCTTATTCTCCTATTCATTGACATCAAACGATTTATGTTGTCTCCAAGTTTGATTCTGGTATACTCGGACATGGCTTTCATTAGGGTGATGTTGGACCTCATTCCATGCTGCTGCCATTGGTTGTTACATTCAGCTTTCGCTTTAGGCAATTTTGGTTGGTCGCCTGATCATTCTTAGGTAGCCTCTGATTCATCATTTGTTTACAAATTTTGTTGGGAGTTGATGTGACTGCTCTTATACTTGTTGGATTCCTCCTACATGGCTTTCATTAGGCCTTCTTTTCATCAGGGAACTAGATGATAACGGTTCCAACGACTGCTTTAGTAAACTATTTCTCCTGCTCATTCTCCTGTTCCTGGATTAACTGCAGATCTCGGAGTTTCAGGCGCTTTCGAGTGAGAATGTTGAAGAGCTGAAGATAGCATGCATCTCCTACGAACAGGTCTCCACCATCTGTATGTCAATTTGTATTTGAGTGTCATCACACTACCTCTGAGAGGTGAGCGTTACTTCCTGGTTAGGTGTACGGTGTTAGGTGTCAGATGCAGATAAATGCTGTTCTTTGATAATGGTACTCGGTTCTTTCGTGTCTCTGATTTCTTGGGCTGCATGTTCTTTCACGTCACTTGATACTCCTTGATTCTGGTACTTATTATTAATATTTGGCATCTAGTTTTGTTCGTACTTCCTCAGTCATATATCATGTGTGATTTCCGATCATCAGCCTTCACAACAGCTTGCTATTTGAGATATTATTGTTTAAAAAGAGAATATCTGTTAGCAAGATAGAATCCCGTCTGTTGAGGCTGTGTTCTCTAAACAAATTCGAACTGTTTTAAACACTACATACTTATCTACCGTAATGTTATTTCATCATTTCATTTTAATATTTGTTTTTGGTTCTCGGTTCTTTCGATTCTCTCATTTCTTGGGCTGTTCACCTCACTTGATATTTCTTGATTCTGGTAGTTATTATTAATATTTGGCGTCTAGTTTAGTTCGTATTTTCTCAGTCATATATCATGTGTGATTCCCAATCATCAACCTTCACAACAGCGTGCTTATTTGAGATATTATTGTTTCTTCTTGTCTTGTTGTTATGATTAGCGATGATAACGGTTCCAACGACTGCTTTAGTAAACTATTCTTTGTAGTTTCCGGGGTTCTCCCGGGCCAGTGTGTCGAGTAGGTGTTGGCTTGTGTCTGTCCTTAACACTTTTTGTGTAATTTCCGGCACAAATGAACACTTCATTCTCGTAATGTTGAATGATGGTTTTGTAACCTGGTCCCAGCTCCGGGCAAAAGTCTGATATGGAAACCTTGTTTTTGGTATCATAGTAGTCGCGCTGGATTACTGCAGATCTCGTAGTCTCAGGCGCTTTCGAGTGAGAATGTTGAACAACTGGAGATAGCATGCATCTTCTACGACCAGGTCTCCCACCTTCTGTATGTCAATTTTCGGTGTTAGATGCAGATAAATGCAGCATCTTGAATGACGTGACTTGCACTAAACAATTCAAACTATTTGTCACACTACAAACCTACTATTATTATTAATCTATGCAACATACTACTATAACATTATTCCAAAGTCACATTTTAGTTTTAACTCGTTTGCTTTTGGTCCTTGATTCTTTCGTGTTTCTGATTTCTTGGGCTGCATATTCTTTCACGTCACTTGATATTCCTTGATTCTGGTAGTTTCAAAAGAGAATAAGATAAATAAGATAGTTAGTAGTTAGTAGATTAGTTAGTAGAGTTAGTAAGATAGAATCTCGTCTGTTGGGGCTTTGCTCTCTAAACAAATTCGAACTATTTTTAACCTACTATAATGTTGTTTCAACGTTCCATTTTAATTTGCTTTGGGTCCTCGGTTCTTTCTTTAGTCGATTTTCTTGGGTTGTTATTTTACTCTTCATTGCTTCACTGTTTATTCTCCTATTCATTGACATCAATCGATTCATCCTGTCTCCAGGTTTGATTCTGGTATGCTCAGACATGGCTTTCATTAGGGTGATGTTGGCCCGCTTTCCATCAGTGACGCCTGTCATTCTTCATAGTTCAAGAACTATGTAGAACATACACTTTGGTTCCATCTTTATCAAACGTGTTAGATAGATTTTCTTCTTGTCTTGTTGTTATAATCGGCGATGATAACGGTTCCAACGACTGCTTTAGTAAACCCTTCTTTGTAGTTTCTGGGGTTCTCCCGGGCCAATGTGTCGGGTAGATGTAGGCTTGTGTCTGTCCGTAACAATTTGTGTAATTTCGGCACAAATGAACACCTCATTCGCGTACTAGCCAATGATGGTTTTGTAACCGGCCCCCAGCTCCTGGCAAAAGTCTGATGTGGAGAACTTGTTCTAAGGATCATGGTAGTCGCGCTGGATTAAATGCAGATCTCGGAGTCTCAGGCGCTTTCGAGTGAGAATGTTGAACAACTGGAGATAACATGCATCTCCTACGAACAGGTCTCCCCCCATCTGTATGTCAATTTGTATTTTTGTGTCATCACTCTACCTCTGAGAGGTGAGCGTTACCTCCTGGTTAGGTGGACGGTGTTAGGTGTTAGATACAGATAATCTTGAATGCCGTGACTTGCACTAAACAATTCCAACAATTTGTAACACTACAAACTTACTATTATTATTCATCTATGTAACATACTTCTATAACATTATTTCAAAGTTACATTTTAGTTTTAACTCGTTTGCTTTTGGTCTTTGGTTCTTTCGTGTCTCTGATATCTTGGGCTGCATGTTCTTTCACCTCATTTGATATTCCTTGATTCTGGTAGTTATTATTAATATTTGGCGTCTAGTTTTGTTCGTACTTTCTCAGTCATATATCATGTGAGACTTCCGACCATCAGCCTTCACAACAGCTTGCTTATTTGAGAAATTATTGTTTCAAAAGAGAATATCTGTTAGTAAGATAGAATCTCGTCTGTTGGGGCTTTGCTCTCTAAACAAATTCGAACTATATAAAACACTACATACTTACCTACCATAATGTTATTTCAACGTTTCATTTTAATATTTGCTTTTGGTTCATAATATAAAAAATCTGGTGGATCCTTTGGTGATTAATTTCGTACTTCCAGTATGTCATCCTTAAACAATGTGCAATTCTAATAGCATATTGTTAACATGTTCTATTCTGTGTGTGTTTTTACTTGTCTGAATAAGGTACTAATTGAATTTAAGGATATCGGCTCTGGAGCCTGCCAACAATATTGTTCTTCATCACCAATCGATCCTACACTACATTCTAATTAAAATATTAACAAAGCGCTATATATTAAACATTTATAATAACATACATTATATGTTAACACTAATGTCAACTCTTATTCTTAAACACAAACAATTCGACGTAAATTAAAGACTTAATACTAGTAACATACTAGTAAGGGAAGTTTGATCGTTAGGGAAAAATACATCAATTGGTTTTTTATTCTTTTAAAAACTCATTCGGCTGACCTAATTGTACTTTGTCAGAGAACGTCAAGTTCATTTATCAGTTGCGCTTGCTTGCTTCTCAAGTGGTTTATGGTACTATCTATATGTTCCTTAACTGTGCGTTTATATTGGTGTTTATATCTATCATTTGGTATTGTCGCCTGGGGTGGTGCTCTAAATTTACATCTTCAACCATTAAATATATTGCAGAAAACGATTCTAAAAATAGGGGTTAAAAAATGTAAAAGGTATTTATCAGTTGATGTATCAATACAGTGGTGTTTTTCAATAAGGCAGCTTTACATTAGATGTATTTCAATTCACATTTTATAAAAGAATGAATTCCATTTTTACATCAGTTCCTCATATATACAACACACTCTATTCAAGAACCGTAGGCATTGTCCCCATACAACTAAGTCTATTGAAATCACAAATTCTTTTTATATTGCACAAGTTTTGTTTAGTGATATTAACCTGCATTTCCCGAGTTACTACTTTATAATAGTCGTTCAATAGCTATCGTTAAGAAACAAATAGTAAACTTTCTACTAAGGATAGGTATTGAGGAGTCCGAGATTATCGTTAGGCCAGGGTATACGCGGACCTGACCCTCGGCCGGACTGTCACTCTCACTATACTGATCACACCTCAACACCTGTGCTGGTAAACACGTACATATAATTAATACATACATAATAATACATATGATTCTAACAATACATACATAAATACATATACATTACACACAGTAAATAACAGCTGACAATCATTTTATAGGTATTTGCGGATGTTCAAGAGAGAGATTCTGTCATCGTAGTGAAAATGTCCTTCTTTTTTTCTATTAATTCGGATATTATATTTTTGTTATTTATTTTCCTATGCAGAAAAAATAAATTGGACTATCTATATATATAGCTATGAAACGCCATATTTAGTATCTTTGCGACTCAGATCGGCGCACAGGCCCATGCCCATGCAGCCCTTTTTCCACAGGCAATAGCAATTTTTGTTATTTAATTAGATGTAATTAATAGTACATTGTGCCAAATTCTATATAGATGAATGTACAACAACTATATTACAAGCTCAATCTCTCAAGTTAAACTGTACTTATTATTAGGAAATAAATAAATCAATTCATTCATTTTTGCAGATCTTCTGACCAACTACAGGATATAATCATTTGTTCCTTCAATAACAAAATAATGTCATTACATATTGACAATATTTTTAAAAACAGCAAATTTTGAGAGTTATACATATACTAGTCAACAGTTGAACGTCAAACTGGAGGCTGTTGAGAATTGCCCAACTGTTGCTCCTTCATCCATTCGGTTGGTTTATTTGTATTACGTGTTAAGGAACAATTATTTCACTTACAAGTTTGCTCATTTCCTGAAGTTTCAGCTTATGAGCTCGGTCTCATATGTTCCTTATGTAAAAAATTGGCTTAAAATAATGAATCATCATACCTTTTACCATATGAAAGTTTATTAGATCACAATTAATTGACAATAGGGACTAATATAACGACAACGCCCTTAGGCAACGCAGTACAATATCTTAGCTCAAAAATACTCTGCGACGAACATTTTTACTGATCATAAAAATATTATATTTTGTAACCTCTTGACAATTGATATATTTATTTGTCTTATCATTGAATTGAACTGTAATTGACATGTATTTTCCAAATGTTGTAAGAACGAAATCTTTGGTTGATGATTTTGTTCTCGCAGCAGATTAATGTTAATGTGTCATCTTTAATGACGTGACTTGCACAAGGTCTGTGGATTCTAAACAATTCAAACTATTTGCAACACTACAAGCTTACTATTATTATTACTTACTATACAAATATAAAGAAATTCATGGTTCCTTATAAATTCATTATTACTTATGTAACTTTCAAACACATTACTGTACTAGTGAAATATTTACATATCCTGAGTATTAAATCAGATTATTTCATCTTTGTGTCAGATAACGTAAAAAAGTTAACATATTTTACCCCCTTCAACACATTATCACTAAATTCAAATAATTCACTTATACATTTTCTTATTTTTTACTACCTTTTCTTAGTACTAGCATATGCTACAGAACTGTAAAGGATACATATTTTTTCTATTCGTCTCACATTGACTAAAAAAAATATACTTCAGATGAAACTATTAGATTTACGTAATAAAATTATTAATTTGATTATCGCAAAACAAGAAATTTTTATTTTCTATCAATGTCAATATTTCCGTCCCTATCAATTGAATAGCAAATATTTTACAAGGAAGGATGAAAAATAAAGTAGTCAGAAAATCTATTGTTTCACAAGAATTTGCTGCCTTGTTTGAGAGGAATTGGTATACATGTAAAATCTCATGCACCATTTAAAAATCAGGTAGTCATGTAACTGACTAGACGAACAGAACTTAAACTTAACTCTTTGTTTTGTTTTATGGTGATACCATAATTTGAGCATTCATTATGAATTACTGAAGACTAAAACTGAAATATTTATGCATTTCTGGGATTTATTTGATGTAAATATTAGTGGGAAATGTTGAATGAAAAAGGAAATTCCAAATATACATTAAAATATATCAAGTTAAACAATTTTATTTTAAATGACTTGAATTATGATTTTCTTCTCATCTCATAAAATGAAAGTAACTAAAAGAGGAAGGACTGAATATTATACCGGTGACGGAAAAGAAAAAGTAAAATGCCAAAAAACGAAAAATACGTAGAGAAGGCGACAAATAATTACTTCAAAATTTTATGAAACTAAATATTTTGTTAAAAATCTCAAGTTTTCATAAAAAACTAAGGGTCTTTTAAAATAAAATTTTAATTTAATTCAGTTCTGATCGCGTAGGTACATTATGAAGCATCATAGATGAAAATGTATTGCCTCTAGATTACAATTAATTATCTTTTAAGTCTATTGGATAACAATGATATATTGTGTATACACGGGATATAGGTCTTAGTTAAGTGTATTAATGGTAAAATGATTTAAATTAGAAACTACAATGAATCCAGATGCGTTTGGTATTATACAAAACATAATATAATATGTATTCAGTAAGGTCGGCTGGGGACTGGATACTGAACTCAGTTTGACTCACAGACATCTAAGATTGTCGGAATCAGCTTTGCAATAGCGTTGCCGCTGGAGATCTGATCCAACACACTTCTATTGCCATTGGCCAGGATTTTGATGAGTCCATCTATCACAAGGTGAACCCGACTTTGAGACTGCTGTGAACTTGTAATGGTTCGCGAGCATCAAAAAATATAAAAATTTCCTCAAATTATTCTCTACACTTAAGTAAAAGGTAAAATTGTTTTTGTAGAATAACTTTAGTCTGTACAGTTTGTAATTTGTTGCTGTTATATTTTATTGTCTAGTATTTATTTATCTATTAAATTGCCAAAACTATTGCTGTTGTTCTAAATTTCATTTATTATTATAGTATTTGTACTATATTTTACGCTATTAATGACGAGAGTTAACCTGGATATCATTTTGTAAAAGACCATATAGACTATATAAGGTAAAAATAACAACCACTAACGGAGAAGGAAAAATAACTCTTGAATATCCACTAAAGGCTATGTTCGAACAACAATTTGATTTCTAAGTACTATGAATAAAGTATATATTGGTAAACTTGGGAATTTTGCTTCCAAACATGAACTGGTCTCCTAACAAGTATTTGGATTGTCCAAAATCCTCCTGGCTTTACTTAATCGAGTTTTAAGAGCCAAGGGATGCTGAAGATGCAGTTCATGGATCCGACGGAACCAATTGGTCGAGTTAAATCTGAAGGTGGAATCGGAGGCCAAGATCTCGTTTCCGCTCACCCAGGAGACGCCCGTATTCCCAGTCCAGATCCCGCTCCGGATATAGGTCTTAGTTAAGTGTATTAATGGTAAAATGATTTAAATTAGAAACTACAATGAATCCAGATGCGTTTGGTATTATACAAAACATAATATAATATGTATTCAGTAAGGTCGGCTGGGGACTGGATACTGAACTCAGTTTGACTCACAGACATCTAAGATTGTCGGAATCAGCTTTGCAATAGCGTTGCCGCTGGAGATCTGATCCAACACACTTCTATTGCCATTGGCCAGGATTTTGATGAGTCCATCTATCACAAGGTGAACCCGACTTTGAGACTGCTGTGAACTTGTAATGGTTCGCGAGCATCAAAAAATATAAAAATTTCCTCAAATTATTCTCTACACTTAAGTAAAAGGTAAAATTGTTTTTGTAGAATAACTTTAGTCTGTACAGTTTGTAATTTGTTGCTGTTATATTATATTGTCTAGTATTTATTTATCTATTATATTGCCAAAACTATTGCTGTTGTTCTAAATTTCATTTATTATTATAGTATTTGTACTATATTTTACGCTATTAATGACGAGAGTTAACCTGGAAATCATTTTGTAAAAGACCATATAGACTATATAAGGTAAAAATAACAACCACTAACGGAGAAGGAAAAATAACTCTTGAATATCCACTAAAGGCTATGTTCGAACAACAATTTGATTTCTAAGTACTGTACTATGAATAAAGTATATATTGGTAAACTTGGGAATTTTGCTTCCAAACATGAACTGGTCTCCTAACAAGTATTTGGATTGTCCAAAATCCTCCTGGCTTTACTTAATCGAGTTTGAAGAGCCAAGGGATGCTGAAGATGCAGTTCATGGATCCGACGGAACCAATTGGTCGAGTTAAATCTGAAGGTGGAGTCGGAGGCCAAGATCTCGTTTCCGCTCACCCAGGAGACGCCCGTATTCCCAGTCCAGATCCCGCTCCCTGCCCCGCATTCCTCGGAGAAACGCAACGTCCAGATCACCTCCCGCGAGAGACGGTATTGGTCAGATGTGCCAGTGAATCAACACATCAATGCTGGTTATCATGTCAATCCTTATTTAGCTTAGATATTTAGTATTATGTCAAGATGTAAGACATGTTTTATTTCTTAAATTAGGTGTCATAATCATGTAATGTGTTAACCAGATCACTTTGTGTATATTTGTATGTTAGTTTGTGTGAGAGCCAAGGTTTAAATAACAGCCACTAACAGAGGAAGAAAGAAATTACCATACAAGGCACAACTCTAGAAGAATATCAAAATCCATGACATGTACGAAATAATTCGCATAAGGATCCTCCTGATTCTTCCGGGCAGATGTACCATTTGACAGACGAGTTCTCCGACTACAACGATTACCGCCGGGGTATATTCCCAGTGTTCGAATACGAACTGTGGATGTCTGTAGCTAGACAATACGACAAGGTGTACTTGAAATAGAACAACAGGACAAAACCCAACCAGCAAAACTGCCAAAATCTAGAATGTTTTTGGACAAACACGGAAGAAAGTGTTACCAGATCGTAAACAAGAGGACGTATTCGGTAAACAACTAGTAGAACGGGAGAAATGCCCTGAAATAAACACCAACATCATCAACCATCTTTATAATGTTTTGAAAAATTATGTACGACCCTGGAGGAATTAAAAAATATTCCCGGTGTTCGAATACGAACTGTGGATGTCTGTAGCTAGACAATACGACAAGGTGTACTTGAAAAAGTAGAACAGAAAAAAACCCAAACAGCAAAACTGTCAAAATCTAAAATGTTTTTGTACAAACACAGAAGAAAGTGTTACCAGATCGTAAACAAGAGGACATATGTCGTAAACAAGTAGTGACGTCGCTCATATTCATACAAAACCAAAGGATAGCGCCGAACAGGAAATTGGAGTTACTGAAGGGCGGGGTGAAGATGATCTTCCTCAAGGCCGGGATTTAACTAGCCAATGTAGTTTTGGTAAATATTCAAAGAATGGTGGTATACCACATCCTGGTTAGATTTCAACATGAAGTCATCTATTACAATACCTGATTTCCATGTGTCATTGATTATTTTCAGGACGTACAGAGAGACTTGTTGAAATTCATCAAAACAGACACGATCGTGCTTGGAAATTTCTTAGAGAATGATTTGAGAGTATTAAAAATAGTGATAGTACAGCGAAAATTTTGAAAATTTTGTTCTGAAATTGCTATTGTATTGTGGTTCAAGAATAAAATCTAGCATTTTGATGCAGATATTAGTTAAGAGCTAATTTGATTTTATTTTACAATGGAATACCTGCCTTATGAAGTAGACGATTATCTGGTAATGTATGTCTTAGTATTATTCGAAATTATTATGGTTGGCGAAAGGGAATATAATGTACATTAATAAAGGTTTTAAATTTGATGTATGATTGTTAGGGTTTCATGATGTGGACTATAATAATACAATATGTTGGCGTGGGTTTAAAGCAGAAATGAAATAACAATTCAAAATAACAAAATAATCCACTTTCAGATTTAAGGTCTCGGTTTTAAGTTACAGAAACCGATATTATTAATGCCACTGATAACTAAAAATGAACAACCGTGGTTAATAATTTTAATTAAAATATTTTAAAATTATTACTTTTATGAGGTGTGTTTTATATTAAAAAATAAGAAAAACGTGAAAAATATACATTAAAAAAATAATAATTTTATAGCTGTATGTTCCGCCACACAGTGCACAGTGCGCGGTTCTAGTTCCCGCGGCCGCCACCACCGCTAGCGCTACGGTGTCGGCAACGACTCAACGCCTACTGCCACGATTTCAGATACACTATATGATGCTAATAATTATTAGTATATTATGTAACTAACAAAACTATATTGATAATGATCGGACATATTTTTAATATAATTTACTTATATACAAAAAGATAACAATTAATTATGAAATTCAAATTTGAATAAATTAATAAATAATAATATGTACCCATGTTTGAAGAAATAAATTATTTCCTCAATAAGACAAAAAAAGTTGTAAAAATTTTCGTGGAAATGACTTTCGCCGTTAAGGACAGAATATTAGATAAGATAGTAAAGATAAGTAGACATCCATTGCCTATCCACTTATCTATATTATCTTATCTTATCGTATATCAGCAGTACACGATGCGGCACCGCTTCCTTTTAATTATTATGAATGATAACTAATATAATACATGTTGTACGAAGGTTACCGAAGAAGTGAGACCAGAGCACTGTTATCACCAATGAACATTGTTGAACATAAATACACTCATCCGATTGTTCACTTTTGAGGCCTCTAATTAGATTCACATTTGTGAAAAATAGGTATTGACTTTGTTATAGGAGCCAAAAAATGAAATTAGCGTGAACGCACGCACATTAAATAGCTCATCTTATTTAAATTTTATCGTACAAAATTAAAACGTCAAACTTGTTTTAAACGAGGGACCAATAGTATTGTACACAACCAAAGGTTGCATATCAATAATGGTTTTTAAATTTGTTTTAATGTAAGACGATTGTTTGTTTGTTAAATTACAAAAATAATTTTTACATTAAGCTCAACCTTTATCAAAATACGAATTTTAAACGGGTCAAATACTCGGAATGCATAATAAGAATATAAATAAAGCGAATTTTAAAAGGCGATTGAAATCCAAATTGTTATGAAAATCAGTGCTCTATGGGATGAATAGGCGGGAAAATGGTCAATGACTGGCATATGGTAATTAGGTCCCCTTAAAAAACATTTTAAAAGTTTTATAAAAAGCTTTAAGCTCAATTAAGTAATATTATTAAGATCTTATTCAGAAAGAATCATGCTAAAAGGGCCCAAAAAGGTATTTAGCGCGAACGCACACACATTAAACAGCCCCATCACCACTTTTTGCGATTGAAAAATAGGTATTGACATCATTCTCTTCATAGCTTACGTTACTATTTTAAATTCTAAAAACATGAAAAACTATATTATTTTGAGTTTTTTGTAGGACTATAAAAAAGGCTCCGTAAGTTTAAACCGAAAAGTGCATTGTTTTTTGGTTATTGTAAAACTTAATTTTCCATTTGGGAGAATGAATGAATGAATGAATGATTTATTTATTTCCAAAAAATATGTACAGTTTAACATGAGAGATTGAGTTTGAGATATAGTTGTTGTTGTACATACATCTATATACAAATTTGGCACAATGTACTATTAATTACATTTAATTAAAAACAAAAATTGCTACTGCCTATGGAAAAAGGGCTGCATGGGCATGGGTCTGTGCGCAGACCTGAGTCGCAAAGATACTAAATATGGCGTTTCATAGCTATATAAATATAGTCCATTTTATTCTTCTGCATAGGAAAATGAATAACAAAAATATAATATCGAATTAATAGAAAAAAGAAGGACATTATCACTACGATGACAGAATCTCTCCGTTGAACATCCGCAATACCTAAAAAATGATTGTCAGCTGTTATTTACTGTGTGTAATGCATTGTATTTATGTAAGTATTGTTATAATCTTATGTATTATTATGCATGTGTTAATTTTATGTACGTGTCATTAGCAGCGCAGGTGTTGGTCAGTATAGTGGGAGTGACAGTCCGGCCAAGGGTCAGGTCCGCTTATAACCTGGTCTAACGATAAGCTCGGACTCCTCAATACCTATCATTAGTAGAAAGTTTACTATTTCTTTCTTAACGATAGCTATTGAACGACTATTATAAAGAAGTAACTCCGGGAAGTGCAGGTTAATATTACTAAACAAAACATGTGCAATATAAAAAGAATTTGTGATTTCAATTGACTTGGTTAGTTGTAAGGGGACAATGCCTACGGTTCTTGAATAGCGTGTGTTATATGAGGAACTGGTGTAAAAATGGAATTCATTCTTTTATAAATGTGAATTGAAATACATCTAATGTAAAGCTGCCTTATTGAAAAAACACCACTGTCTTGATAGAGATCAACTGATGGATACCTTTTACATTTTTTAAACCCTATTTTTAGAATCGTTTTCTGCAATACATTTAATGGTTGAAGATGTGAATTCAGAGCACCACCCCAGGCGACAATACCAAATGATAGAAGAGACTGAACATAAGAAAGATAAGCTAGCTTAATATGTTTATCATCCAACACTTCTCTCAGCTGTTTAAAAGCATAAACATACTTCCTTAGTCTTTTCTTTAGAAAATCAATGTGTTCTGCCCATTTTAACCTTGAATCAAAAACAACGCCTAAATACTTATAAGACAGAACTTTCTCTATTGCTTCGCATGAACAGTTATTGTTCAGATGAAAACCACATGTGTGGATTTTTAAACTTTCCAGATTATAATCAGATTTTATTGCGAAAGAAATAGGCATAAACTTAGTTTTGGATATATTCAACGACAAAGTGTTCTGATTTAGCCATCCCTTTATCTGCATTAAATCGTACTGTGCATTTGATTTTACATCATCCCACGACATCCCACGTGACAAAACTAAAGTGTCATCGGCAAATAAAAACAACTTGCTCCTTAAATTTAATTTTGAGATATTATTTATATAAATCAAAAAAAAAGGCCAGCAAGGGTACTGAACCTCACAAATAATAATAACATATTGACAATTATAAAAATCTCTCCATAAACATGAGAATTATTTGCCTATTCTCCATAAGATTAACATGGGAAAGAGTGTGCTGTACGCTGTGAGGAACACCAACAGGCATTTTCTAATCAAAAATGTTATTTTTAACATATAACAAACTTTATAATCTGAAAATAAAGTTTGCCTATTCTCCATATGATTAACATGGGAAAAGAGTATGCAGGTTTGCTGCCATGATAAACACATAACTGATTTTAACATAAATGTGAACCTCAACCATATGAAGCTAAATATAAAAGTTTATCCAAAAGTATTGGTAATAAGTATATTAATTTTTCCTTATCCTCCATAAGATTAACATTGGAGCCCCAAAATACAACGTACTGTGTTTAGATTTTTTAATACCTCGTAAACCGTTGGAGATAGAGAAAAACTTTAAAGAACTTAATGTGTAGTTTTTTGCTGAAATGGTGAAAGATAAAATTAGAAATTTTAAAAATTACATGTGAAAAACGCAAAAAACCCCATTTTGGGGTACAAAACCCCCCCAAACTACCCGTTCCCATTGACCGATATGTCTGGTTTACGAACTCGTCCGAGCATTTGTAGGAATACACGTCTCTACCAAATTTGGTCTCGATCGGATTTGCTACGAGAGTTATCGTGTTCACAGACACATATATATAACATTAAAATATACATATAAAATATATATATTATATAAATAACGGAATATAAAAAAATTTTAACGACTATTGTTTTTTTTCTGCACCTAAGAAAGAAAAAATAACATTCCCGTCTTAACTCTTGCATGAGACCTAGCGTAATATTCTTCTAGACAGAGTCTAAAAAAACAGCGTCCTTCCTTGCTACGCCAAAGTTTAATAGGAAGACATTAGCTGACATTACAAATGCTGACTCTCTGATAGCGGTCGGATAGTTCTTCCGAACCACGCAATAGGGGATCCCCACAGTTTCTAATTTTAACAACAATTTTCGTGGTCAATAGAATCAAATGCTTTTTTCGATCTAGAAAATAACATGAAACGTATTAGTAATTGAGTTTTTTAATTCCTTACACATCAAAAGAGCATCTGAAATATTTATCTTGTCGAAACCCATACTGATTATCACATAGGATATTGTTAATCTGCAGATAACGGGACAGCTTTTCCTTTACTACACGCTCTATCTTAGAAAATACACTCAACAAAGAGATACGGCGAAAGTTATTTTTTATTTTGACATCATCAAATTTAAAAGGAGGATTACTTTAGCCGTTTTGAATTTTGCTGGGAAAATGCCAAAATGTAAACTTAAATTAATTAAATGAGTAAGAGATCTAGACAGAATAAATAGGTTTTCTTTGAGGATAACAGCCGGCACACCATCGTCACCAAGGCGCGCGATGGAGGGCGAAGGAGGGCGGACCCTCCTCTCAAGCTCTTAATATGTCGTTCAGTGACTGTGTTGAATGTGAGAGTCGTTTCAGTGTAGTAGTCGTAGTCATTCACGATTGGGTTCCTGTAGAATCAATGGAGTTTGCTAAATTTTCCCCCACACCCGCAAAGAAAACATTAAAATCATTCGCCATCTGAACTTTGATATTATCTGAAATAACGGAATTGATAGGTAAAAATTTACGTATAGGGAATTGATCTTTTTTCCTGACTCTACCCGAAATCTCATTAATGACACCCCAGAAACGTTTTGGATCATTTCCCAACCGTTCAATTTTAGCTCTGTAATAATTTCTTTTAGAGGTTTTTATTGCTGTACTAACATACCTCCTATATTCACAATACTGCTCTCGCAAATTAGTATTAAAGGGCTGACTCTTTAATTTTTTACTCAATTTATCCCTGTTCCTGATAGATTTTATTAATTCACTAGTTATCCATGGCTTAATTTTGAAAAAACGAGTTGAACGAACCGAAGATATTTTTTTAGATTTATTTATTGCACTATCAATCAGTGCCAAAAATTCTTCGGTGCAACTATCAACATCAAAACAGTTTAAAACAGGTGCCCAATCGGAAGTTGCTAGTGTGTCAGTTACAATGGTATGGTCGATGTACGTGTAAGTATGAGGGTGCGGTGTGTCAGGACCGACGTCATCGTGTCGTTGTGTAGCTGCGATAGTGAGGCCTGTGGAATAGTGGTCAGTGACGCCGGTCCGTAGGACAGCTGACCTGACGGCAGTCATATCTCGGTACCGAACAAACACATGATCGATACAAGATAAGCTGTTACCAGTTACTCTTGTTGGTTTATTGATGCACTGTGCCATTCCCTCTCCAGTTAAAGTGTTTAAGTACGTGTCAGTCAAATTATCATTCTTGAGTAAGTCAATATTAATGTCCACTATCAAAATACACATTTTATTAATACTTTTATAACACATTATTAATATTTCTATAATATAATCCCAGTCTATCAATAAAAGTTTCAATGTCACTGTCAAAAGTTCTGTAAACTGCTAGTAGTTCAATTTCTGTGTCTGATAAGGTAAAATGTACTGATAATCCATACACATCACCTAAAGTAACTTGTTCACACGTTGTATTTAGTCTTTTATTGACGTAAACAATGACACCGTCATTCTGGTTACGTTGTGATTCTGTCTGGTAAAAATCAAACCCCTCCAACACAACAAAATCACCCTCCCCCGACAACCAGCATTCTGAAAACACCAATACGTCCAGAACAGGCTATAAAGAGGAGGCTAAAAAGACCAAAACAAATTATAAAAGTTAAAAAACATTCAACGAGCAATAATTCTGTTAGTATTTGTTTTAAGAAAATAGTAAATATAGCATTCTTTTTGTCTTTTTATACCCTACAATTTTGGTCTCTTCTAATTTTTTTAATGATTACATATTTCTCAAGTTATTCACGAAAAACTCTAAAACCGAGATTTGTATGACTTAATACTGACTAATTCACTTACGTTTGAAACCCAAATTTTTATGAAAATCAGTGCTCTATGGGAAAATGGTCATTGACTGGCTTCTGGTAATTAGGTCCCTTAAAAACATTTTAAAAGTTTTATCAAAAAGCTTTAAGCTCAATTAAATAATGTTATTCAGATCTTATTTAGAAGGAATCATGCTAAAAGGGCCCAAAAAGGTATTTAGCGCGAACGCACACACATTAAACAGCCCCATCACCACTTTTTGCGAAGGAAAAATAGGTATTGACATCATTCTCTTCATGGCTTACGTTAAGTTTCAATTCTAAAAACATGAAAAACTATATTATTTTGAGTTTTTTGTAGGACTATAAAAAAGGCTCCGTAAGTTTAAACCGAAAAATGCATTGTTTTTAGGTTATTGAAAAACTTAATTTTCCATTTGGGAAGCTAAAAAGACCAAAACAAATTATAAAAGCTAAAAAACATTCAACGAGCAATAATTCTGTTAGTATTTGTTTTAAGAAAATAGTAAATATAGCATTCTTTTTGTCTTTTTATACCCTACAATTTTGGTCTCTTCTAATTTTTTTAATGATTACATATTTTTCAAGTTATTCACGAAAAACTCTAAAACCGAGATTTTTATGACTTAAAACTGACGAATTCAATTGCGATTGAAACCCAATTTTTTATGAAAATCAGTGCTCTATGGGAAAATGGTCATTGACTGGCATAATAACTATATAATATAATAACTTTAATTTAATATAATATCTGGCAATAATAACTAATATAGTACATGTTGACTCTATAAATATATTGAAAATATATGAAAATGTATATGTTAAATTCTTGTGCAGGTACCTATATCTTTCTAATTCTTCTCCTCAAGAATAACATTGATACCTATAAGAATAACGATGGACAATAATTTACACTTTTCTCCGCATTTATCTGTTCAAACTTTCGGTCCCGGCCTAAATTCTAAAACTTTTACAGAAGCTATACTTTGTCCATAACATGACGAAATGACATAATACCAGTAGGATACGATATCGTGTCGTCAAAAGGGTATTTTTCATGTCTGATGATTAGTGGATGCGTTGTGTTGTTCGAATAAAATTTACCAACCTATCCTTAACTCCATAAGGAATGAATTCAGCTTATTTGGAATTGGTTTGGTTTGGTTTGGTATTTGGTTTCGTAAAAATAATATCGAAACATGAGTTCAAACAAACTCCATATTTTAAATCAATGATAATACTTTTACCTCTTGGTTTTTAAACTTGTGTTTTCTATTCAAATAAAACTATTGAATTTTAAAAATATTGAATCTAAACAAATATTGTCTAAAGTCAAGTTACAAAATATAATGAATGGTAACATAGACTTTTATTTTTTTCCAGTTGGGACCGGGTAAGGGCTAGTTATTATTTACATATTTTTAGTGCTTTGAGATAAAATGATTTAAACCCCTTTTGTAGTACGCATTTAGAACAAATGAAGAATATTTGGCTCCAAACTTCATGATCCAAATCACTATAGGTGTTTAGAAAATGTGATCAGTCAGTCACTCAGTTGGTATGGCTATCATTAATGGTATTTAGCTTTTATAATTAATACAAACAATAAACCTGTGCTTTATTTTCATTAGTATTTGCATACAAAATTATATTCACTGTTACAATAATAGTTAGAAAACTGTCTATTGGATTGGCAAAATCACATTACTTAACAATAATTTTAGTCCGTTTTTGACCTTAAAAATAGATCATAGACAGTTTCAAAATCGTACAGTTTATTCTAAGGTCACGTATGGATTTATAAAACGGTCGGATTTCACTGTTAATACACTAATACCGTATATAACTCCGGAATTTCCACTCGGTTGGACACAGCAGTTGTTGTCCTACGAAGGTTGCCGAAGAAGTGAGACCAGAACACTGTTATCACCAATGAACATTGTTGAACATAAATACACTCATCCGATTGTTCACTTTTGAGGCCTCTAATTAGATTCACATTTGTGAAAAATAGGTATTGACTTTGTTATAAGGGCCCAAAAATGTAATTAGCGTGAACGCACGCACATTAAATAGCCCCATCTTATTTAAATTTTATCGTACAAAATTAAAATGTCAAACTTGTTTTCAACGAGGGACCAATAGTATTGTACACAACCAAAGGTTGCATATCAATAATGGTTTTTAAATTTGTTTTAATGTAAGACGATTGTTTGTTTGTTAAATTACAAAAATAATTTTTACATTAAGCTCAACTTTTATCAAAAATACGAAGTTTAAACGTGTCAAATACTCGGAATGCATAATAAGAATATAAATAAAGCGAATTTTAAAAGGCGATTGAAATCCAAATTGTTATGAAAATCAGTGTTCTATGGGATAAATAGGCGGGAAAACGGTCAATGACTGGCATATGGTAATTAGGTCACTTAAAAAACATTTTGAAAGTATTATCAAAAAGCTTTAAGCTCAATTAAATAATATTATTAAGATCTTATTTAGAAAGAATCATGCTAAAAGGGCCCAAAAAGGTATTTAGCGCGAACGCACACACATTAAACAGCCCCATCACCACTTTTTGCGAAGGAAACCCAGGTATTGACATCATTCTCTTCATAACTTACGTTAAGTTTCAATTCTAAAAACATGAAAAACTATATTATTTTGAGTTTTTTGTAGGACTATAAAAAAGGCTCCGTAAGTTTAAACCGAAAAATGCATTGTTTTTTGGTTATTGTAAAACTTAATTTTCACATTTGGGAGGCTAAAAAGATCAAAACAAATTATAAAAGCTAAAAAACATTCAACGAGCAATAATTCTATTAGTATTTGGTTTAGGAAAATAATGAATATAGCATTCTTTTTGTCTTTTTATAGCCTACAATTTTGGTCTCTTCTAATTTTTTTAATGATTACATATTTTTCAAGTTATTCACGAAAAACTCTAAAACCGAGATTTTTATGACTTAAAACTGACGAATTCAATTGCGATTGAAACCCAATTTTTTATGAAAATCAGTGCTCTATGGGAAAATGGTCATTGACTGGCATATGATAATTAGGTCCCTTAAAAACATTTTAAAAGTATTATCAAAAAGCATTAAGCTCAATTAAATAATATTATTCAGATCTTATTTAGAAAGAATCATGCTAAAAGGGCCCAAAAAGGTATTTAGCACGAACGCACACACATTAAACAGCCCCATCTTATTAAAAGTTTATCATACAAAAATAAAAACGTCAAACTTGTTTCAAACGAGGGACCAATAGTATTGTACACAACCAAACGTTGTATATCAATAATGGTTTTTAAATTTGTTTTAATGTAAGACTTAATTTGCTTTTATGCAGCTTTAAAATAATTTCCTGTAATTCATTGTAGGTTGATCTTGTAAAAAAGTTGTAGTAGAATCATTATAGGTATATTTTTTCTCGGGGGTGATTCAAATCCCGAATTTGTTCAGAATAGGGCTTACACGTTATTTTTCGCTGTGCCTTAAAGGGACAAGTCTTAGCCTACTCTTGTAGGTCGTCATGTCTGGTCATATGAGTTCATTGGATGGGCCGTACCTCGTCATTCACCGATTGGCTAAACGACTGTTAAGTGCTTCTCGAACACCAAACTAGTGTAGTGACGCTCCGTCCTGCTGAAAATGAACTGGGTTACTGTCCATCTTAAATTAATTCACGGGAAACGTGCTTCTCTAATGTGTCACAATAAATGAAATAATAATAAATAAATGAAATAATGAATTTATTTCCACCAAAAATAGTGCATCCAAAAATAGATGTAGTATGTATGTAAATGTCACCGTTTATAGTCTCAACAAGAATGAAGGGTCATAGAACTTGAGGCCGCGCTAAAGGTCGAGCAGTCGAGGCAGTAGCTAGTAATGTTGTAATCAACCTGTTGTCCCACAGTCCTTTTGTGGATGTTACACTGACGCAATAGTTTGCAGTCTACTGTCCAGTTATCGAGGTACCATGAGGAGGAAGAGACCACTATTATTTTCAAGAATTTCATACAGCTGCTGCTAGATAACAATGCGAGAAACAGAACAATGTGGATAAAACCCCCAACAAATAAAAAAGGAATATGCGATCTGATGTATTTATGTTTACTTATTTTTTATATTTTACGGTAGTATGTATTTTTCAGTATGTATGATATTTACCCACGATGGCTGTAATATTGCTAATATCTGACTTTCAAAATACGAGTATAAGAGGTGTGAAAAGATTAATGATTATAGATACATTTTACCTGGTACATTCAACTCCTTCTCAATGCCTGTCCATATTTTTGCAATTACATCATAATTATTATGTTATTCAATCGACAGTTTGTGTATGTGTGGATTGTTTTCCACCAATGCCTATAGTTTGTCAATGTCGACAAAGTTCTATAAATCATCGTCCTCATGTGCAGAAGGATAGGAGAATCCAGCTTTGACAAGAGTTCTTGAACATAACTGATGTTTCGATATTTTTCTGGCAACTCAATACTGAATAGTCCCTATAAATTATGAACTATAGTAATTAAATTCAATTTAAAAACTCAATTCTTAATTCCTTAAGGAATTAAGAGTTTAAGAAAAATTAAGAAATTAAACCTTAAGGAAAATTAACTTTAAGAACGAAAACGGAGTTGGAAGTTCTGTCTTAGGTTTGTTTGGGATTACGTCTTTGCATTTTATCAGGTCAAATTAAAAGTTGATTAGAAATCACACAGTATTTTCTTGGTAACAAGATGTCAGCCAAAATCTGTTAGGATCTGTAGTAGAGGTTTGTGTATTTTTGTCGAAAAAACCTTACGTTGGGATATAAAGATTTAAGAGAATTTTGAGTATACAAGAATGCTGACCGCCATACCAAGAAACAATCAACTGAAATAATTTACACAGCAGAAAGAAGCAATTCTTTGGTTTTGTATGGTATATATAATACATGGATAATCTTTACGATACCAAAAATTAGCTGCGTGTGTTCTGAGCGGGAAAATATTAACCTTCCATAATATATGGAAATTTATTTTTTTAACAATGCATTAAAGTTTACAGATTTTTAATGTTCATAAATAGGAGGAAATAATTAAATTAATTCATATTCAGGCTTAGATATATTTATTTATAGAATGTTTAGTGAATCCCAAAACGTGTTCACGAAGCCAAGCTATGAACTTCTATCACGATAAAGTAATATTCAATGAAAATTGACGCAAAAACGTTTTCTTTACTTTAAAAGTTTTGCTGGGTACTAATTACACGTTGTTTCACATCAATGTTCCATATTTTTGTGTACAAAGTAAATTATATTCAAAACAGCCGATCATTATCAATATAGTATTACTTGTTAATCTAGTATATTTAAAATCGTCTCTTCATAGGGCTGTAACGAGTGGCAGGTCCCACTAGTTGCCGGGACCGCCACCGCAGCGCTAGTGGCGGCGCATCGCCAAACTGTGAGGACACAGCTAAAAAATTATTAATTTTTATTAAATTTTTTTTATTTAAATTACATTTTGCACGTTTCTCTAATTGTATACTATAAAACCAACCTCGTAAAGGTAATAATTTAAAAATATTTTTATTTACAATTATTTACAACGGTTATTAATTTTTAGTTCTCAGTGGAAAAAATAATATCGGGTTCTTTGACTAGGCCAGAGTCCTACCGTTCTGTACATGTAAAAATGTCAATATTATTCTCTCATCAAACCTTAACCATCTGATAATATTATTCGTCTCAAATCATAATAATTTCTACACCTACAATAAACAACTTGATTCTGAAAGTAAATTATTTTGTTATTTTTAATTCCCATTTCATTTCTGCTTTAAACCCATGCCCACATATTGTATTATTTATGTCCACATCTGCAAACTCCATCAATCATAAATCAATATTAAAAATCTTCATTAATGAACATTATATTCCCTTTCGCCAACCACAATACTTTCAAATAATATTAATACATACATTACAAGACAATCGTCTACTTCATATTAAGAAAAGTATTTTATTTTAAAATGAAATCAAAACAGCTCTTAACTATAATATCTGCATTCAAATGCTAGGTTGTGGAATAGAATAATGAATAATGGATTAATGGAATAGAGTTTGAGGTTGTATGATTAGAGTGTTTGGGCTTGGTAAGTCTGCCGAGAATCTAGCGTGAAGCACCGTTGATGTATGCAGGGTGGTTTGCTGCTTGCTGCTGCCATTGGTTGTTATTGTTTTGTTGTTTTGTTTTGTGTTATTGTATTGTTACATTCAGCTTTGCTTTAGGCAATTTTGGTTAGTCGCCTGATCATTCTTAGGTAGCCTCTGATTCATCTTTGGTTTACAAATTTTGTTGGGAGTTGATGTGACTGTTCTTATACTTGTTGGATTCCTCCTACATGGCTTTCATTAGGCCTTCTTTTCATCAGGGAACTAGATAGAACATAAACTTTGGTTCCATCTCTATCAAACGTGTTGGATAGATTTTCTTCTTGTCCTGTTGTTATGATCAGCGATGATAACGGTTCCAACGACTGCTTTAGTAAACTCTTCTTTGTAGTTTCTGGGATTTTCCCGGGCCAGTGTGTCAAGGAGACATGTGTAGGCATGTGTCTGTCCTTAAAACTTTTTGTGTAATTTCCGGCACAAATGAACACTTCATTCTCGTAATGGCGAATGATGGTTTTGTAACCTGGTCCCAGCTCCGGGCAAAAGTCTGATATGGAAACCTTGTTTTTGGTATCATAGTAGTCGCGCTGGATTACTGCAGATCTCGTAGTCTCAGGCGCTTTCGAGTGAGAATGTTGAACAACTGGAGATAGCATGCATCTTCTACGACCATCTGTATGTCAATTTTCGGTGTTAGATGCAGATAAATGCTGCATCTTGAATGACGTGACTTGCACTAAACAATTCAAACTATTTGTCACACTACAAACTTACTATTATTATTAATCCATGCAACATACTACTATAACATTATTTCAAAGTCACATTTTAGTTTTAACTCGTTTGCTTTTGGTCCTTGACTCTTTCGTGTATCTATCTTGGGCTGCATGTTCTTTCACCTCATTCACCTTTATTCTGGTAGTTATTATTAATATATGGCGTCTAGTTTTGTTCGTGTTTTCTCAGTCATATATCATGTGTGATTCCTGATCATCAACCTTCACAACATCGTGCTTATTTGAGATATTATTGTTTCAAAAGAGAATATCTGTTGGTAAGATAGAAACTCGTCTGTTGGGGCTTTGCTCTCTAAACACATTCGAACTACTTAAAACACTACAAACTTACCTACCATTATGTTATTTCAACGTTTCATTTTAATTTGGTTTTGGTCCTAGGTTCTTTCGTATTTCTGATTTCTTGGGCTGCATGTTCTTTCACCTCATTTGATATTTCTTGATTCTGGTACTTATTATTAATATTTGGCGTCTACTTTTGTTCGTATTTTCTCAGTCATATATCATGTGTGATTCCCGATCATCAACCTTCACAACAGCGTGCTTATTTGAGATATTATTGTTTCAAAAGAGAATATCTGTTAGGAAGATAGAATCTCGTCTGTTGGGGCTTTGCTCTCTAAACAAATTCCAACTATTTTAAACCTACCATAATGTTGTTTTAACGTTCCATTTTAATTTGCTTAGGGTCCTCGGTTTTTCGTTAGTCGATTTTCTTGGGTTGTTTTTTTACCCTTCACTGCTTCACTGCTTATTCTCCTATTCACTGACATCAATCGATTTATCCTGTCTCCAGGTTTGATTCTGGTATGCTCAGACATGGCTTTCATTAGGGTGATGTTGGCCCGCATTTCATCAGTGACGCCTGTCATTCTTCATAGTTCAAGAACTATATAGAACATACCCTTTATTTCCATCTCTATCAAACGTGTTAGATAGATTTTCTTCTTGTCTTGTTGTTATAATCGGCGATGATAACGGTAATATTATAATAATATTAATGTTATTCGTCTCAAATCATATTAATTTCTACACCTACATTAAGTCAACTTTATTTTTATTGTCAACTTTATTCTTTAAAAGTCTTTCAAAAAAAATGAAAAGTCAAAAAAATTTCTTTAAAAGTCAACTTTATTCTTTCTCTTTAACCTTATAATCTTTGTTACTGGCTCTGTTCTTTTTCTTGCTTGATTTCTTCCTTGTGTTTTGGAGGAGACTTCAGTACATTTTTTTTGGTTCTTCTTTGATTGCTATAGGTTCTACATCACTGTCACTATCTATGATAGTGTTTACACTTGTGTCTAGTTTATTACTGTCTCTGTGGCCACTATAATGGTTTCTGGCAAATATCAATTGCAGTGCGATTTGTACTATCTTGATTTTGATGGGTTATCAATATCTGTACTATCTAAATCACTAATCTTGAGGTTTTGAGTTCCTTTCAGCTGATCGAAATCGAGTAATAAAGTATTGGCGGTTTCACCTTTAAGATTAGGCCAGTGTTGTGAAGTGGCCAAGTTATTAAATCAACATCATTCTTTCATTTCTCTGAGGGTTTGCATTAGTAGTCAGGGTTCGGTTTTTCAAGAGGTATTCTAGTCATCCTGTTCTTTTTTAACCCTGGCTTCACTGCTTATTCTCCTGTTCATTGACATCAATCGATTTATCCTGTCTCCAGGTTTGATTCTGGTATGCTCAGACATGGCTTATGTGCTGGCGAATGATGGTGTTCCAGTTCTTTTTCAACCCTGGCTCCACTGCTTATTCTCCTATTCATTGACATCAATCGATTTATCCTGTCTCCAGGTTTGATTCTGGTATGCTCAGATATGGCTTATGTGCTAGCGAATGATGGTTTTCCAGTTCTTTTTCAACCTTGGCTCCACTGCTTGTTCTCCTATTCATTGACATTAATCGATTTATCCTGTCTCCAGGTTTGATTCTGGTATGCTCAGACATGGTTTATGTGCTGGCGAATGATGGTTTTCCAGTTCTTTTTCAACCCTGGCTTCACTGCTTATTCTCCTATTCATTGACATCAATCGATTTATCCTGTCTCCAGGTTTGATTCTGGTATGCTCAGACATGGTTTATGTGCTGGCGAATGATGGTTTTCCAGTTCTTTTTTAACCCTGGCTTCACTGCTTATTCTCCTATTCATTTACATCAATTGATTTATCCTGTCTCCAGGTTTGATTCTGGTATGCTCAGACATGGCTTATGTGCTGGCGAATGATGGTTTTCCAGTCCTTTTTCAACCCTGGCTTCACTGCTTATTCACCTATTCATTGACATCAATCGATTTATCCTGTCTCCAGGTTTGATTCTGGTATGCTCAGACATGGCTTATGTGCTGGCGAATGATGGTTTTCCAGTCCTTTTTCAACCCTGGCTTCACTGCTTATTCTCCTATTCATTGACATTAATCAATTTATCCTGTCTCCAGGTTTGATTCTAGTATGCTCAGACATGGTTTATGTGCTGGCGAATGATGGTTTTGTAACCAAGCCCCAGCTCCCTGATGCAGAAATGTCTGATATGGGACCTTGTTTTTGGGATCATAATAGTCGAACTGGATTAACTGCAGATCTCGGAGTTTCAGGCGCTTTCGAGTGAGAATGTTGAACAACTGAAGATAGCATGCATCTCCTACGAACAGGTCTCCCCCATCTGTATGTCAATTTGTATTTAAGTGTCATCACTCTACCTCTGAGATGTGAGCGTTACCTTCTGGTTAGGTGGATGGTGTTTGATGTTAGATGCAGATAAAGGCTGCATCTTGAATGACGTGACTTGCACTAAATAATTCAAACTATTTATAACACTACATATTTACTATTATTATTATTAATCTATGCAACATACTTCTATAGCATTATTTCAAAGAAACATTTTAATTTTAATTCGTTTGCTTTTGGTCCTCGGTATCTTGGGCTGCATGTTCTTTGACCTCTTTTGATATTCCTTAATTCTGGTAGTTATTATTAATATTTGGTCTAGTTTTTTCGTTTTTTCTCAGTCATATATCATGTGTAATTTCCGATCATCAGCCTTCACAACAGCGTGCTAATTTGGGATATTATTGTTTCAAAAGAGCATATCTGTTAGTAAGATAGATTCCCGTCTGTTGAGGCTTTGTTCTCTAAACAAATTCGAACTATTTTTAACCCATTATAATGTTGTTTCAACATTCCATTTTAATTTGCTTTGGGTCCTCGGTTCTTTCGTTAGTTGATTTTCTTGGGTCGTTATTTTACTCTATGTGTTGTTCATGAGTTCACTTAGATTTCAGCAATATTTTGCCAACCCTAATTTTGCTCGAACTTTTATTCATAATATAATGTGTGATTCCCGATCATCGGCCGTCACAGCAATGTGCTTATTTGAGATATATTAAAGTTTTCTAAAGAGAATGTCTGTGATTTAGAATGTTATTCGTCTGTGGTTATCAAACTGGCGGATCCTTTGGTGAACAATTTCGTACCTCCTGTATGTAATCCTTTTCCTCGAACCATGTTACCTCGTTCATTTTATGTACACCTGTGTTGACCCCTGTCTTCGGTCCTAAGTAATACATCAAACAAATATTTGCATCCACTCTTTGTAATGTTACATTACAATAGGTCCTGTGTTCTCTTGTTGTTAATCTGGATTTATGTTAACAAATGTCTTCCCACCTTGTAAATTTTATTTATTCATCGTATTACTTTATTGACAGTCACCAAACATTTTAAAGGGGGAATTAAAATATTAAAAGAAATATACAGTCTACCATAAGGGTCTCGTCAATATATAAAACGAAATAAATCCGCAGAAACATAAAATCTGTCTCCTACAGTGCCAAACCATTTGCCCTAATCTGAGTAAGGTCTGCATTATCCATATCGCGGAAACGAATTAACCCGCCTGTCAAGGCATGCAGTGGACAGTCTTTGAATATTGTTTGGATTTACGCCCCAAAGACATACGACTATTTCCTTAAACAAGCGGGTGAGTGCATAGTCGTGTAACGTATGGTACGCAAGTAGGCAACGCAGTACATTGTCACAGCCCCAAATCGCTCTACAACAAACCTAACTAATTAAAAAAATTATATATATCATAACCTCATGCAATTTACATTTTATTTTCCATCTTAGTATAGTAGTGTACCCGATGTAATGTATTTAAAAATATATATCGCAAAAAAATAAAAATTATTCAATGTTGACGCTTATAGTTCTCGCTGTAAAATAAAGCTTCAAGTCCATTGACCTGACCAGAATTCAAACTATGGTTGAAAAAATTAACCCAATTTTAACACTTCATATTTATATAATTTTACTACCTTATTCAAACCATCGTTATATATTTTATGTCTTATTTCAATTTTAACTCGTTTATAGTTCAGGATAAATATTTCACCTATATCTAGTGTCGGTAATTATTGTAGTCGTTCTTCTGAGTATTCTGCGGCAATATGGAGTAAATCAACACCATTCTTTCATTTCTCTGAGGTATGCATTAGTAGTCGGGGTTCGGTTTATCAAGAGGTATTCAAGTCGTCCAGTTCTTTTTTAACCCTGGCTTCTCTGCTCATTCTCCTATTCATTGACATTAATAGATTTATCCTGTCTCCAGGTTTGATTGTGGTATGCTCGGACATGGCTTTCATTAGAGTGATGTTGGCCCGCATTCCATCAGTGACGCCTGTCATTCTTCATAGTTCAGGAACTATATAGAACATACACTTTGGTTCCTTCTCTATCAAACGTGTTAGATAGATTTTCTTCTTGTCTTTACAGCGATGATAACGGTTCCAACGACTGCTTTAGTAAATTCTTCTTTGTAGATTCTGGGGTTCTCCCGGGAAGTGTGTCGAGTAGATGTAGGCTCGTGTCTGTCCTTAACACTTTGTGTGTAATTTCCGCACAAAAGAACACCTCCCTCTCTCGTGCTGGCGAATGATGGTTTTGTAACCAAGCCCCAGCTCCGGGCAAAAGTCTGATATGGAGACCTTGTTTTTGGGATCATAGTAATCGCGTTGGATTAATTGCAGATCTCGGAGTCTCAGGCGCTTTCGAGTGAATATGTTGAACAACTGGAGATAACATGCATCTTCTACGACCAGGTCTCCCCCTTCTGTTTGTCAATTTGTATTTGAGTGTCATCACTCTACCTCTGAGAGGTGAACGTTACCTCCTGGTTAGATGTTCGCGGCAAGTTTCTGCGTTGGCTGGTGGATTAAAGAGCGTTTAATACGTCGTTTCGTTTTAGTTACACCATGTTGTATTGTCCCATAGTGTCCCATTGTTTGGATGTTTTTCACCTCATTTGATATTCCTTGATTATGGAATTGACATTTTGTCACATATTTACAATATGTTGTATTGTCCATTAATACATTTTTCTGTCCCGTTTTTTTACTTGTCTGAATAAGGTAGGAATTGAATTTAAGGATATCGGCTCTGACGCCTTCCAACAATCTTGTTCTTCATCACCAATCGTTCCGTCACGTCTACTTTGTTCGTCTAATTTCCTATGGGGATCTTACATTTCGTTGTCACTACATTCTATTTTGTCACTTGATACTAGTTTTTGTAATGAACCTTTGTTATTTAGAATCAATTCATTACTTCGGTCAAATATTTAGGGAAGTTTAATCGTTAGGGAATAATATATCAATTGTTTTTTATTCTTTCAGAAATTCATTCGGCTGGCATAATTAATTGTACTTTGTCAGAGAACGTCTAGGTCATTCATCAGTTTCTATCACTATTTCTATATTTCTATATAACTATCAATATTTATTTTATAGACTTTCGTCCTTTGTAAGTCTTACCTCTAATATTCTGAGTATCTTATTCTTTCAAAATTTCATTCGGCTGGCCTAATTATTGTACTTTGTCAGTGAATCAGTTTAGCTAATCAGTTTGATTTTCTTTTCTCGAGTGGTCTGCGTTACTATCTATATGTTCATATAGTTAACTGTGTGTTCATATAGTTCTTGGTCTTTTGGCCAAAGACAGGTTAAAATAAATTGTTTCTTCAACTACAAAATTCATTGCATATTTACAATATATATTTTATACAGAAAATTTAGAAACTTATACAAATACTTGAAAAAGTAAAATTAGAGACTGCTGATAGTGAAATTCCGTTTATTAATTGTTCTTTCATTCATTTGGTTGATATATTTGTATTTCGTGTTAGATAACCTTTAGTTCACTTACAAATTTGATCTTTTCCCCTGAATTTGTCTGCGATGGTATCAATATGTTCATATTCTCACTTTTAAACTACAGGTGTAATAAGTTGTTACTTCTAAAATACATCCCGTTATATTTTGACAATATATTTCATAAACAGCAAACTTTGATATTCATACAAATACTTGTCAATATTAAAATGAGAAACACAGGCAAAAAGGTGTATATTGAGGAAATATTGTATAATATTACTAACTGGAAGAAAATATTACAAAGTGGTGTTCTAGAGGCTTTCAAAACTTATGCATGATTTCATCCTGAATAATTATTGATAACAATACAACTAATAACGCATCTATTCTATTTAATATTTGTGAAAAAGTTGTCATTTTCATCCTCTTTATGATTTTTATAGTTGACGTGGCTTATAGAATCTGTGAAAATAACCTCAGCATTTATATTTTTATATTTATACTTAATATAAATTGACATGAATAGGTCGACCAATCAATTCATACTAAAGAACCAAAATACGAGAATTAGACTGCTTTCATATCCGATTTCTGTGTCAAACCACGCAATAGAAGTGGAACCCTGAGTTTTTACCAGTAAGTTTTCAGCTTTCAATATAATCTGAAAATTCTAGACCTAATTTTGATTTACGATTATACAGTATTGATTATTAACAGTATTGCGAGCATATTATGAGCGTTTTTGGTGCTATTTCTTATTTTAACCGGGTTGGTGAATTGAATTCAGTGAGATACCACAGCAGTGTGGAGACAATGCAGTATAATATCTTACCTCAAAAATACTCTGTGGCAAACATTTAAACGTATCATAAAATATTATATTTTATAACCACCTGATAGTCATATTTATTTGTCTTGCTATGATTTCCAGTTTCCATTGCCATATATATTAGCAAATATTGCATATAGGGGGAAAACATCTCTGGTTGATCATTTTTTTTCTCGCAGCAGACTAAGAATGAAATTCGAATCACCTGATTCAAATTAAGGCCGTTCATTTAAGTCAATACCAACAAATTTTATTACAACAAACTTACACATTCTTATTACCCTTTCAACTACTACAATTACTACCACTGTAATATTTTTAATTATACAATTACTTTTATAAAATTATTTTAACGTCCAATTTTAATATCAACTCGTTTGTTTTTGGTACAGGATTATTACTACTGTGAGAACACGCTCGTTTTAATAGGCATGTTTTTTTGGTATTCAAGCGAATTATAAAATTTGAAAATTTGTCCACGCATTCCGCTTTTTAATTTTGACGTGGTACTCCGCTAATTTAGTGCTCTATATTGGGCGGATTCCTCTTTTATAAACAATTCAACGTCAAATCCCCTGGAATCAATATTGAACAAAGCTGTGTGTACACGAGTTTCAGCGTCCACTGCAACCTGTCTACACACTACTGCGTCAGTTCGTCGACAGCGGAGTATCTAGCAGTGGCAGTGGAGTGGCAGTGGTGGCGAGTGTGTGATCGTCGCGCGAGCCTTTTGATCCTATACACTAGTAAACCGGTGCAGGGGTCGAGTTCTTTGGCTACTCACCCTGACACACGTACGATGTAGGGGATTCCCCGGGATGTATGCGGCTCAATATCACCACCACCCTCACCTTACGCCCTGGGATCGCATTCTTGGTCATGTTCTTCGGATGTGTTATCGTCAATAGGTCCAATCTTCTATTTTGCTGCAAACAACGTCAGAATTTGGTTAGGATAATGTGGCCAGGCACTGCAACCATAGTTGGTCTATTGTACAGCCACCGCAAGGTAATGATGCTCGAGGGCAGGAGAAGACATTATACAGGGTGTTCATTAAAGTTGGGGACAAACTTCGAGGGATGGTACTCATCAAAATAAACAAAAAATGTCCTGTAACATATGTCGAAAAATCCTTCGTTTAGCCGCTAGCCGCCATTTTGTATTTTTACAAAAAATGTTATAGCTTAGGAACTATTTAAGCTGCAGAAACCAAACTTTGCACACATATTTATTGACAAAATAGTAAAATATTGTCAAAGTATAATTTATTTCTCTTTTATATTTTTGAAATGGCGGTGGTTAAAAATCTTTTATTTCAATGAGAACAAAACCATTAACTTAATAAAACTTTTACAAAATATAAAAAAGATTGTAATTTGAATTTCAAATCCAACGATACTTTTTTTTAACGAAATCCGTCCACGGATAAGCAATGTTAGCTTACAGAGCCCATGCGCGGCCGTGGTGGAGAATTAATTTGTTGTGCCAGCCGATTCTTCGCCACAGCCGCGCGGAGGTGGCGTTATGAACTCTGTAAGTAAACATAAAAAGTGCATTTTCTCGCTTATCGGTGGACGGATTTGGTTCAACAAAGTATCGTTAGGTTTGAAAAAGATTTTATTAGTTTAATGGTTTTGTTTTTATTTAAATTCAAAGATTTTTAACCACCGCCATTTGTAAATATAAAAGCAAACTAAATGATACTATGAAAATATTTTTCTCCTTAGCCTATAAAGATGTGGGCAAAGTTTTGTTTCTGTATCTTAAATAGTTCTTGAAAAATAACTTTTTTTGTGTAAAATACAAAATGGTGGCTAGCGGCTAAACGAAGGATTTTTCGACATAGTTAATAGTAATTTTTTTGTTTATTTTGATTAGTACTATCACCCCTCGAAGTTTGTCTCCGACTTTGATAAACACCCTGTAGATCACTCAAGAGGGAGACAACTCCAAGCGTCTAGCTTCCAGGAACGGTTCCAATCCTGGGTATCCAAGTTACAAAGGTGGCATGCTCCAAGAAACAAGGAGGAACCAGAGGTGCAAGTGAAGCTAGTCATTTTATGTATTTCGGATGTCCAAAATACTTACCAATGTTGGTACTGTAATCACAATTATTATGGCCTCTGAAGTGAAATAATACAATAATATATATATATATATATATATATATATATGTATATGTATACATATATGTATAATGACTGCTAAAATGCAATAATTTGAAAACTAATATTAGATAGATCTTATAAAATTGTTTTAACTTTTTTCAACTCTACTGAATTATTTATTTGTCTAGTCAGAAATTTAAAGTGTGTGTGTAAATTTACTGTGAATATCCACGAACTTTATACATGTACGAATATAATCGTATTATAAAATTATTTATAAGGTTCTGTTAGGAGTGCTTCTAGTACAGTATTCACAAAGTCATAAATAGGGTATTTTCCAAATGTTAAATATGAACATGAACCACTTATTCCGCCCCAGGTCCCACGGGGGGTTTGTTGTGACGGTTTAAAATTCTGGTCCATTCCAGCGCGGAACATAACAAGTTTGCTGTTTCTCTGTCTAGAAGATGACTAACTATAGACCTGTCTCGTAGCCTTCCTGCTAGCTTAACGCTTTCCCGATGCTCATTCCTAACTCATAAACCAATTTATACATTCTACTTAATTTTAAATTTTGTGTTTTATAAGAATCTGCAGTAATTAGGTCTCATTATTCCTCCCGTGCGTTGTCTTCCTGCATACTCGAACCAAAGACAATTGGATTTTTATTGCAGAGAAACATACAGAAGTCGCCTTCACATTGATGTAAACAACATACATTGACTATTTGCTATGACTTCATTCTTGAGTTCATCGTTAACGATAACACCGTCTTAAGTCAGAATTCTCATATTTAGTCTTTAGATCAGGAATATCGGAATACTGACTGATTCTGTGTTACCGTAGTCAAGAAATCTTCTTGACTGAGAGTACTTCTTCGCCAAGTATATTTTTCTCATGGAGATATTTTTAAAACTTGTCAGCTAGTGTTTACCAATTAATTGTAGTTACACAGTTCTTAGTTACATACTCCATCATCTGTTTGTTGAATATGATGTTATTTATTTTGTGTACTTCTACGCCAGAGGCATTTTTTAACGTTTTGATGGGGAACGGTTCAAACCCCGGTGTTGTTACTACCTAACGTCGACTTGTTGTTAGGAAGCATCATTAATGCCCAATGACAACCCTTCAGTTTTGAAGGCGGGTATTATAACCATTACACCACCCAGCCAGTTAACCTTGATGTACACCTCCCCTTTCTTTGAGACGCAGCCACAGCTTTCTGCTGGCAAAACTGCCCATGGGTGAGTCCGTAAACAACGCACTGTACCAAAAGTTGCCTGCGTGATGACGGGCAGCACACTGTATTTTTTTAGAAGTCTATCAACTCTGCGCTTGAGCCCCTGCCTCAAAATAGGCAGTCATCTGTCTTTTTAGCATTTTAAGTTTTTTTACATACTTCACAGGCTGAAAAAATGAAGTATGCAAGAACATAATACCGGTACCACTGGAATTACTTGGAAATGTGAATCACTTAATTCAGAACACTTCAGAACATAGTTGTCTTGATTGTTGACAGGCTTAGAATCATCTGTATCTGAGCTTGTAACGTTCGTTAAAATCTTCTTTTCAGCATTCATTGCCTGCATGACTTCTACTGTGGAATTTCCGGACACGATTCTTCCATTCTCATTCTTAACAACAGATAAATTACCAAAAATGTATTATATAATAAAAAACGCAACAAATGAATAAAGTACAATACGTAATAAATATAATAAAATCTTAATGATCCAATAACAAATAAACAATATATAATAAGTATTTGCAATTATTACATTATTGAGTTCATCGTTACGATTATACCGTCTTATCCGGCGTGTGTATCATATAGTATTGATACATTATCTTTATTTGTAATCTTTGCTATAAGTGATTTCCCTATAAGGAGTTTACTGTTACTGACAACTGCATTGGCAACTTTGTTATCATAGAAACTGACTAGGTCCTCCAACAAAATAATGACTGCCTGCTGCGGTAGGAAGCAAAACGGAAGCATCTGAGGCATCTGAATATGAGCTTGTGGCATCCGTTGAAATATTCTTTTCAGCATTAATTGTCCGCGTGTTCCTCAAAAGGTCTCGAGTGGGAGACAATGTAACAATGTAACGCTGTCTTTACCGCCTGCCCAGGCAATTTCCTTACGATGTCAGCAATATCAGAATACTGATTGATTCTGTGTTATCATAGCCAAGAAATCGTATTGGAATCTGTTCATGTAATACTGATAGAGTAGTTGCCACTTTTGCCCACTAACAGGTTGAGTCTTGATGGTACATCGCGAAGTATGTTTTTCTCATGGTGATATTTTTAAAACTCGTAAGCTAGTGTTTACCAATTGATTGTAGTTGCACAGCTCTGAGACATACTCCATCATCGGTTTGATGAATATAATGTAAACAACCCCTTTCTTTGAGACGTAGGCACATCTTTCTGCTGGCGAAACTGTGTGGGGAACTCCGTGACCAACACCCTGTTTCACAAGTTGTCTGCAGCACAACTGTTGACGGGCAGCACAAAGTTTATTTTTTTACTATTTTTATTTCAGGCCTACTGAAGCCTGCATGAAACAGATAAAAACTACGTCATCTTATCAGCAAAACCCCATCTATACGTTTGTTTCAGCCTCTAATTTTGTTAGGTGCAGTAACAGCTGAAATGTGATTTTGTCACATATTCCTTTTTATTATTTAATAAATTGTATTTTCGTTAGTAAAAAACACTTTTATAAATAAACAACTCTTCCCATATTTGCGTTTTGTTTTGTTACTACTTCATGTATAAGAAATGATTTTAATATTTAAAAAACATCTATCAAAAGAAACATGTAAGTTACACTTAATAGCACTGTTTATCACTTTTATAGTGTTGTAATTACTTGATTGCTCAAATGTCAATTAGAGTTTTTACGAGTAGGTAAAGGGACAAAGTGTCTTCTGGTGCCACATTCATCTTCGGATCTAAGTTGACAGATATGAGGTTTAATGTAAGCATTTACAGAGCTCATAATTGTAAATGACCATATTTTATGGAAGCATTTACAGAGCTCATAAATGGAAATTGCCATGTCTTATGGTACCATTTACAGAGCTCATAAATGTGAAGACCTGTGAGAGTTAAGATTTTAGATCTTACAAACAAGGGTTTGCAGTTGTAAAATGAAGGCGTGTCATTTACTATTATTATTTTGTTATTTTGTATTATTATTATAATTTTAAATACTATTTTAATTACTATTTTATATATTATAGCTACAATGAGTAATATCAAATGTTTGTACATTATTGTTATAATTTAGCTTTTACCCATATTTATGAAATACGTCAATTTGTCAATTTTTACGCTTTTCGACTTTTATTGCCATAGCTTGTATGATATCGTTTTATAAACTATGCATATTTGTACGCAAGAAAACACATTCGCTACAACTTATGCATCTTGGGTATTTGATTAAAAAGATAATTTGTCGCTACTCCTGAGGTCTACTTTTGAAAAATGGGTTAACAGATTCCAAAATATTTTGGATTTTGGACTTGAGCAAAAATTCACCAACAAAGATTTAAGTTTATTTATTTTACTAAGCGATGTATATTTACGAGCCAAATGAGTATGAGTATGACGTTATCAATAATGGTTTAGGCACTGTGACTTTTTTTCTTACATGAAATCAGGTCAGGGCACTCCTAGGGTTAATTTTTTTAGTAGAAAATGTACGCTATCTTGGAGGATTATGGAACTAAAACCCCAAGATAACGGAAGTACTGCATGCTTACCACCGAGTTGGAGAGGAGCTCTCGCCGCAGGTGCGGCATCTTCTTGCGCTCCAGGATCTCCAGGTGCGCCTGGCACTTGGAGTAGGAGTAGGGGTAGGTGAAGGCGAAGTGGTAGACGTCGTCCTCCCGGTCGAACCCGAAGGTCAGGGTCAGGATCGTATGGTTCCAGTGGTACGGGGAGCGATGGTAGTAGACGTGCTTGTTGGGCATACGGGTCCTGCGACGACATGGTAACACCAAGGTAACTATCAGAATCAGAATCATTTACTGTATTTAAAAAAAATTCAAATAAAATTAACATGGATACAGATAAAGGGAAATTAGAGTCCGCGTGGGTCAGTAGCTTATGCGCGGCAACGAGGTGTGCAAACATAACAAGCTGTTATTCTTAGTAGACCATGTTTGATGAAAATTGTGTTTTAGAGTTGTTATATTAATCTTACTGGACTAAATAAATCTCCTTAACATTTCTTTTGTAATATCTTGGAATCAGGGTTGATAATTCAGTTCTCTTTACCATCTCATGAAATGGTCATTAACTCGAACAACTGTATTGTTTTTATTGAATTTATATTTAAAAAAATACAAGATTAAATAAAATAAATAACTATGTTGAAGTAGTGAGGATTGAGCGCCGGGAAGGCACTTGCCTTCCCCCGCAACACAGGACGTAATACTAAAAGTATTCAGTAGATTGAAGGCGCTAACTATTTGAAAAGAATTACTCGTTTTCATTTTAAGAGATTTTTGTATTTTTAGCAGGCTTAAAATTTAAAGATAAAAAACTAAATTAATGATACTAAATGCTAAATGTTTTTACTAGGGTAAAATCATAAACGGAAACGTTGTATTTATGGAAAACATGTAATCAAATGTTTAGTAAACATACTACAAATAACATCCTTTGGCTCTACATTTTTGCAAAATATTGCTTGACTTTGATTAAATTATAGTTTTCAAGACTAGTATGCTATGGCCAATAAGACACCCGTATCGTTATTTTGATTCTGATAATATCGTTATAGCAATATCAAAGTTTGGTTATCAATATTGAATATCAGATTTTTTATACCGGAACAACCTTCTTTTCTCCAACCACCCTAAAAGGTTACTTACCATTTCGGTCGACTGGTGGACTTAACAAGGGGCGTCATTCCGTCTCTGAAGCAGATTCTCTTCTTGCTAAAGTTCACCACGTTGAAGACCACGTGCTGTGCAATCAAACCGTGTCATTAGTGTTTCAAGCTGATTATGATACCGTTGATATTTCTTATAATTTGGACATTAAAATAAATGGTATAAGTGGACTAAAACAAATTTCTTCCCGTAAGTAAATTTAAAAATGACAATCTTTAATAAAACTATCACATTTTACAAAGTTCATTTAAATATCATTTAATAGTTTATTGTTTCCTTGATAATCATCCAACTTCTGAAAGTACCAACAAGAGAAACAAAGTTAAATCGATTGTTCGAATTTTTTGGGGAGATAAATAATACCAAGCTTTTTAGTGGGTTTTGATCGGTGATGTGACCCACGCTTCATACCAAGTTTCATGAAAGACGGTTAGGAAATAAGGATGAAATTGATTTTTTAATATTCTCCATTGAATAGCATTGGGCGCTCTCCGACAACTTACTACGTTTATCATGGACAGTAAATTAAACTTTTCTCTGGAACCGATAGTCGTAGACAAATAATTCAAACTACTAATTTGTTTAGTTTTGTAAGCTGGTTTTGATGTTGGCAGTCAAATCATGTTTTATCTTTATTGTTTTGTGGAAAACTTAAAAATTGATTTTCTGAAAATGTAAAAGCCCATAACATTTGAACCGTCATTTTTACAGAAATGCGGGTGGTGTCATATTATTTAATTTTTACTTATAAATTTGAATCAAATTAAGCGGAGCTATTTTTGAAAAATTTGGAACTTTTACGTTTATAGGGTACGTAAAGGTGTTTTACGTTTTTAACTACCCTTAAAACAGAAATTTTAAAAATGAAAAACTCCTTAAGATACGGTGAATATATACATACATATCTGATTTCACCTAAATCACACAAACAAACTGACATCATGTCGAAACCCATTTTTTTGATTCAGGGGGCCTCAAAGCGGATATCCACTCTGAACTCAAATTCAAAAATATTGACGAAAGCAATACTTCCTCCATACTATCGTATAAGTGGGAGAAATTAAAAAGTGTTAAAACCTTGGAAAGCAGTTTTGCGATAGGTCGGTTTTCTCACTGATTTTCCTAGTTATGGGATCGATATAACCCAACCGGTACGTTAGCTCAGGGGTAACGCTTTGGCCCAGTAAGGAAAAAATGTTGGAAAAAATATCGAAACCAGCGGCCAGCGACTCCTGTCAGATCATGAGCGGTCAGCTCTGGGTACCCTATGTCACTCGCGCCACTACGATACCTCGCTGACCCATGGTGATTGGCAGTTGAAGTCAAAAATATGACACCATAACAACAATAACAGTATAACAATATTAAAATAAACTGTGAAGTGACTATGTGGTGAGTCGGTAGTGTGATTGACTCCAAAGGTTGCTCAGCCAAGGTTAGAGGTCTGAAGTTGAAGTTGATAGACCAGCTTTTATTGGTACTGTTTGTACTGTACTGTACTGTATCGGCTCGCCCTATCTTCACTTAGTACGTCTCACGAGTTACTGGGAAGTACTTACATTTGGCTACCCTTCAATCTTCCCTATCAACTTGGTTCCTTTTGCCTCTACAATGGGATCAACTCCCAGATGAGTCTGAACACCCAGTCTGGGCAGAATTCTTGTGGAGTAATGCATTTCCTTAGCGTCCACCTGGGAGGAGTGCCCTAGAAGAAGGATCCTTACGTGGCATGTCTTTGGGTTTACCACTAAAGATGTTCTGTCCCAGAGCGTGTACCCCCTAATGAAAAATTGACGACTCCCTTGAGTTGGTATTAATATAAATGGTCAAATTATCTTACAAATTTAATGTTTCGCCGCAAAATTAAAAAAATATTGAAAAGCCCATAGTATTTAACTATTAGTTTTACAGGCATACTTGTGGTATCATATTATATGGGGCCTTAATAGTAATAGTAAACCACTGAATTTTAATCAAAATCGTCGGGGTAGAATTTGACAATTTTTGTATTTTCACGTATATTAAGGTTTCTTAGGAGAAAATTACCATTGAAATTAAAAATTCCAAAAAGGGTCTGGAGTTGTACCCAAAGTGCAGTCGTGTACCAAATTCCGTAAAACTCGATCGACCAGAGTGGTCTCGGGGTCGGTGCATGGGCAGGCAGACAGACATCAGTTCGATAACCACGTTTGTGATTCAGGGAGCCTCAAAACGGATATATCCACTCTCAACTCAAACTCGAAAATTTGGACGAAAATAATATACCACGGCGTTGAAAAAGAATAGGAAAAAGTAAAAATAAAAAGATGTAAAAGTATTAAAACAGTAAGAGGAAATTGTAAAAACCATTGAGTGGTACTGTCTGGTGAGCGAGGGGTGGAGGTTCGAGACCAGACTGTACAGAGTATGGACCGGATTGATGCAAGGCCGAGTGGGTGTCAAAACAAAATGGCGGCAAAATCAGATGATTCCCTGTCGTATCTGTGAATTGAGATCGGCGGGAGGTGAACTACAATGGCAGAACGTGCTACTAGTGCCAGGACTAGAATTGTAGTCAAAGTGGCTTATTGGGGGTTCACTTTGTACCGACGTCCCCTTATAACACTACATATGCAATACGAATACCTGCGTATTAAGGGACTAATTTGACGAGATAATTTAGTTAAGTTTAAATATTTTATGTTGTTTTTGATTATTCAAAATCTGAGCATGTTTGCAAATGTTTAGCGCGAGTAAACTATTTTTTCATACGAAAAAAATAAAATGAAACGTCACATTAGGTTTTGTGAGTTGAGCTTTCCACATCAAATCTGTTGAAAAATGTGTTGTCCACACCGATCTTTGAATTTTCTTAATTATTTGTTGCTATACTATCAGCAATTTGTCTTATGAAATTCGCAATAGCAAAAAATAACCATTTTGAAACGCTCTTTGTTTCTTTTTTTATAGTGATGTTAAGTAAAATTGTGTAAGACTAATTCTTCCTTCACGTTATAAGGAGTCAAACTTAAAAAATAATTCTCATCACATGGAACGCTAGGGAATTCAATACTCTCGAGTAAAAGGTTTTCTGAACCGAGATAGTTTGAATTGAGGCGTCTGTAGTATCTCCGCCATCTTCGATATTAATCCCAAAAGAATAATGTTAATTTGATGACAGCACTACTGACAACTAGGGAGTTAGGGACAACTGAAATCCGCTAGGTCGGCGCTAGTGTCGCTTATTCGTTATGCATATGTGATTGTTTCATGGAAGTATTAGTAGTTTTCTCTCACTACTGGCATGAAAACCACAATATTTCTGAATTAATCACCATGTAACTCGAAAAGTTTTCACTAAAACCTTGAAAAATGTATGATATAATCAACAAATAAACGTTATTTGTTTTAATAGTCGACTTTTTCACTCGCACCACCTTAACTGTATCAGGAGAATTCTTCATTCTGTGAAAACTGTTATACATGCATTATTTTCTGGGCTTGCAAAAACGAAAGTGATTTAAAGAACCAGGCCAGGAACGAGAATGGGATGCAGCGGGAAGCAGAAATAATTCGGACGAGGGATACCCCTTATTTAAAAGGGTAGCTCGGCCAGTGAATCAACTGGAGGGTTGGGGATGTGGGGTCAACGTCCTGGGTGATGATTCATAAGTTGATACATAGGCCTAGTAGGGTGAGTCCAGGGGTTCGGCCTAACTCGGTGCGCTTCGGAAAATTATTGACCTTGCGCGCTTATGGCACAGTCACCGAAAACTGGTAACGCTAAAAACGAATTCACAACACTGAAATATAGTCAGCTGGTTCTGGGAATATATGAAAGCTATATCAAAAACGTACTACACAAAACGAAAAGTCAGTTAATATCCAACCGATATCATAAAAAGTAATCTAAAAATGGAAACAGAACTATAAGTCAGCCGATATCTAATCAATATAAAAAAACATAATCTAAAATACGAAAACAGAACAATAAGTCAACTGATATCAAACATCGAAATTCACAACACGGAAAACAGAACGAAAAGTAAGGTGATACGCAACCGATATCATATTAAAGGTTCTACTGATCCAACTGATAACAATTTAAAATTTTTATTTTACTCAGTGAATTCATAATAAATATTACAAAAAAATTAGCTACATGAAAGGTATCATTGGTACAACTTAAAAAGGCTCATTAATTATGTTTCAATCATAATGATAGGTGATAACTTTCTTTGGAGTCTGAGAGTCTGTCTTACTGGCGAAATATTTAGTTCAGTCCCATCAGATCAATGTTGATTTTGTAATAGCATTATTAGTTACGAGATAGTCGTAAAATTGTGGTGAGGTGTTTAAGGGGAAGTGATTATCTAGGGAATTTCACATCCCATATAACTTGCTAACGAAGCATTCCCGAACCCATGTTTACATAAACTTTTTCACTTGTAGAACACGTCATAATGTTTTTCCGTTTCTTCATGAATCACCCTGTATATGCCTAATAAATTATCAGGTTTAGTGGGTCAGTGTGGCAAAAAATGTTTTGTCGAAAAAACTATTTCCATAAAATTATAGCTTAGAATCTCCCCTGATATATCACGTATATGATATATAACATATATATGATATATAACATTCAAACCTGGTAGTTTTTCAACTGAAACTGAAGCCTACTTACTCAAATGTCGCATCGTTTTTATATCCTATTATAACATTTCACAATAGTTTTGTTGTTATATGATTACTCTTTGCTGTGTTAGCTAAACTGGTATAGGTTATTTTCATACGAAGTCTGTTGCTAAGATACTAAATGTAGAAAACATTGTGTTTTTTACGAAGTAACGAACTATTTTTTTGTTTTTGTGAATTTCCGATAGTTGCATTTTTAAGATACATAGCTGGATTTAAAGTTTAGCTAAATATATGAAACGGTAAAAATAAAAATAAATACAGTAATTTAACTTATTTTTCCCCAAAATTTTAAATGTTTTTTTAATCATGGTAAATTTAATGAATATCCAAAGTTGAATTTGACAGATTCCATAAATGAAAGAATGACTGATATTTCAATTAAAAAACAAAAGTAAGTCATCTTTATTAGTTTTTGAGAAAATTGAACATAAGTTTAAAAGGAACATGTACGAGGATAGGGCGCACAGACCTCCTTAAACAGATATTCGTCTATATGCAAGTCCAAGTTTTCCTTAAAGAAGAATAATAACCATTACTATACTTTGTGAAATATATCACAGAAATGTGTTTGAAAACGTGACGCCACCGAATGGGAGTGGGACGGTAGGCGGCCGACACTACAAGCGAACAGCTGGCCTGAATCATTGTTTTAATATGCAAAGAGCTTTGAGGGGGGGTGAGTGGCCTAGCAAGCAAAACTCTTCAACAGAAACTCGGTAATTGTCTACTTTACCGGTACTGGATGTAGGGATGTAGTCCATTTCGTGACAAAATATTCAGGCCTATTGTGCAGACCATCAACTTTGGATTTATTTTTTATTGCGAAGTAGTATAATTTTTATACATATATGTAGTAAAACGGTTACGCTAGTCACAGCACCAAACATAGAAGATAGGGTAAAATAAATATTCTGTTTGGTCTCAAATTTTCACATTGATTTCTATTTAATGAAGCATGAACCATAAAGTTGAATTGCATTTAATCATGGTGAAACCGAATTGCAATGTGTGAACTGACTTTAGTAAAGAAACTCACATGTTCATGATGTCAAATAAAATTTGATACATCTACTAACCACTACTACTACTGGTTTGGTGTATATTGAGAGAGTTGAAACCATATTTGCAGGTTTAGTAGCAGCAGCAGGATGGCTGCCATTCTGACAAAAGTAAGAAACGTCCAATGCACTTTTCAAATATGGCCTATTACAATGTAATGTAATATAATGTAATAACCTTTTTCTTTAGCTAGACTTTTTTCAGGCCCGCCTCATGCCACATGTCAGTATTTTATATTTCTGTCCAAAGTAATTATTATCATACCGTTGTTCAATTTTATAATTTACATGATCCTCGATGCTAATCATTTGTTTCACTTTTCAAGATCGTTATGTAAACGCTGTGATTATGTTGAAATAAAAAAAGATAAAATATTGTGTTCGTCAAAATTTTCGAATTTGATGTGAGAGTTATGAGATATATCCGTTCAAGACTCCCTGAATCAAAAAAATTGGTTTCGGGCTGATGTCTGTCTGTCAGTGTACTACCCCGAGACCACACTGATCGTCCGAATTTTGTTAAATTGGGTATACGGGTGCACTTTGGCTATATCTCTAGACCACTTTCTT